>OW119928.1:24990810-26406865 GCA_933210815.1 Meta bourneti
GTTTATATATGAATTTTATTCTTTAAGTAATTGTTTAGCTGCTAACTGTTTTGCTATGTTTTACACTTTCTTTTTTTAATTTAGTTTCGAAATATATTGGACAGTAGTGCATATGATTTGTTCCAAAGAAAACTTCGGGATGAAGTTTTAACGAAAGATCCTAATTTCCATTGGTGTTCTCAAGTGAGTTGAAATCGATTACTATGTCGAATAAGTATAAAAGATGTCTATATTTCTTTATTTAATTCTTAATCAATCAAGTGATATAAAATTGCTTTTATTATTAGGTAACAAATACAGTACTTTTTAGATTTTGTTTTAAAATGATGTATAGAAATAGAGTATTTTTATCGTCAATGCTGTTTATTAAACAGTTATGTATAGCATTAGTTATTAAATAACATTTATATTATAGTATTGGTTACTAAATAACATTTGTATTATAGTTTTAGTTATTAAATACTATTTGTATCGCATAACCCTTTCCCAGCTTCATTGCCACTAAGATCCCTTATCCAGAGTGCCCTCAGGATCACTTTTTTTGGTGTGTACGGACATCACAAACCCGAGGGATATCTTCCTTCTTTATCCTTGTCTACCCTTTTGCTTTCTTCTCTCTTTGCTATCTTGCATTAGATGCAGCTTGGCCAAATATGGCCCTTGCACAATCAAATCCAAAATCAGCCAGCCAAACCTTATCCAGGGTAGTTCTTTCAGACCCTGAACTGCCCTGCAGTCAATTAATTACTCCAAAGCACCTTTTTAGCAACCATTATGAAATACTCTCTCCTTATAATCCTATCTGACCATAATAAAAAGGTTTGTCTGCTGTGGATAACTAGTCACTGCGATATCATAGGCAATGAAATGGATCATCTACTGGCCTTAAAGGGCCAGAGATTTCTCAGACATCAAATGCTGAGATCCCCTATCATTATCAAATCAATAATTAAGACAACTTTCAAGAATATCCTTGTAAAAGAACTTTTGGAGAGGAATTGGGCATGAAAATATGGTGGAACATCTCAGACCTTCCTGATTGGCCAAGGAAGTGTTGTTAAGGTCATGACTGCCTGGCTAAGCACCTGCATCACATATCTATGCTAAGCAATCCTTTTTGCTTGCTCTGCTATCCCCAGAAGAAAATGAACCTTCCACACCTGCTCCGATGTCTGCACATTCTTCTACTTTAATGTGGAAGAGATTGGGAAGGGCGAAGAATTAAAAGGGTCCATACTTTTTCTATTGCCATTTAAGATGTTTTCCAGTTTGGCTTCAGTTGGTCTTTTGTAATTATCCCATGCCATTGGAAATAAAAATATGAAACTATTTGTTATATGATTAGGTGTAGTATAATGTATTGTGTAAAATAGTTTCTTCCAAATTCAAAAATGCGGTATAAAAATTGTGGATTTGTATTGACCCTGCAACTAATATTTGTAATTTTCAGTGTTCATCTGGTTTCATTGCGAGTCCTCGAATTAAGAAGTTGTACTGTCCTGATTGCTCAGCAATTACCTGCTCCTCTTGTCATCAGACTGTAAGCAATTTTGAGATTTTTATGTTCACATTATAGCTCATTCATTGAACTTAGAAGAATTATTTATTTTTCATTTTACCAACACTACAATAAGTGGGTTCACCAAATAATGATAATGAACGACAAAGCAGGTATTCAAATCTTATTTCACTCTCATCTTTTCATCACTTTTAAACTTTATACGTTTGTATTTCTCATAATGTTATTAATCTATTATGATTGAAATGACCATACCAACAAATTGGTTTGACCAATTTTATTAACTTTCTGAGGGACTGTCTACAAGACTTCAAGAAGTGTAACATTTCTTATACTCAACAGTACATTTAATGATGGAATAGCTGTCTATTGGTTGGAACAATCCTCAGAAACATTTAATTGGTCAAGAAGTCCCAAAACTGTTAAGAAATTATGGGAAGATATCAGGTTGGAGAATGGATATATACGTTGCATGACCCTCAGGGTTAAATTATATCTGTTTCAACATTTTACATCTATTGAATTAGGAATGTTAATTCTTTTTCATTTCATGTTTTTCATTTCAAATTTATTCTTTTATCTTAAATCACATTTTATTTTAATTGATTGTTGCATTGTTTATATTTTTTGTGTTTATTAAGGGCACTAGTTTAAAAATCTTCCTTGTAAGATGAGTTCTTTTAAGTCCCCAGTTCCTGATAAAAGACCTCAAAACATACAAGTTATCATCCATGTTCAATTGTCCATAATTGGGAAGTTTGACTGTTTTGAGATTTCTTTCAAAAATTGTTTCTTTGGTCTTAAATTAAAATATATTTACATAGTTAAACAAAGTTTAACACTTACCAACTGTTTTTGTATGCTTTCACACAATAGTTAGTAACTTTCCAATTGTACTTTGGACAGCTCTTTCTACTGTCATACTACCTCATAAGAGTAACCCTGTCATAAAATATAAAATTTGCATTATGACTACTTCCAATTCATGTATTGAATTATCTGTAAAACTGCATCAAGAAAATATAAATGTAAAACTTGTAAGTCTTAAAGTCCACTTGACTTTCAAATTATTAAGAGGTACATGACTTTCAAATACCTTGAAATTTAGCTGAAATTTTAGAATTCTGAAATGAAGTTTCTCTGAGCATTCTGGAAAATTATTAAAATAAGAATCAATTACACGTGGACAAATTTTCATACCCTATAATTCTCAGACAATCCTGGACTTTTTTCAACAGTTTATTTTGAGTGGACTGTTGCTCTTTAAAGGTAGAGCCGTGAATCAGTGAAACTATATTTAATATTTCCAGTGGGAATTGGAACATGAAGGTGTTCATTGTGAGCGTTTCCAGCAATGGAAAGACATGCATACACCTGAACCACCTCCTGCTGGCTCTGTGAAGTTCCTCACTGACAGAGGAATCAGTAAGTGAACATCATCTGCTTAGAGCAGAAACTCATTAATTGACATTTTTTCGGAGACACTACTAAGAAACATGACTAAGATATACATTTTCATATTGTAATCTGTTTAAAAGATATGTAACACTCGAAATGTTATAATTCTTATTTTTTTACCTAAAACTAATTGTTACTCTTTATATAGCTGTACAGTAAAAAAATTGTTTTGTCAGTTAATGAGTTTCTGGTCTGAGCCAACAATGTACTCAAATAATTATCTTTCTAATTGAAGCTCACTAATGATACTTGTATGATCATTTTACATATAGAACTAGTTTCCATCTGATTCTCTCAGAATTCAATATAATCTCTTTATATACCATAAAATCCTTAAAATTAGCTCTTATTCCCTTGGAGAGAAGTCGTAAAATTTTTTAGGTTGGAATCGATAGTTCTTTTTAAAAATTGGATTTTTTAAAATCCCACTCAAAAGCTCCTTCTCCATATAAAAAAAACTAATGGGACAAGGGATAAAATGTGTAGTTGAGGTTAATTTTTTTAAACTAATTTGTTCCTAAAACACCTTAAAATAACGAATTTTGAAAATGAATTCCTGGAATAAACTTGCCCAATCATTCAAGAGAATCGTAAAGGTAAACTTGCTCTATTTTTTATATATTTTGCTGAACAGTAGAAGTTTTTGATTTAGTGCAACTTAGCAGCAAATTTTCACTTAATGTACAGTTAATAATAATTAACGTAACAATAATACAATTTTTTTACTCTGCATATCAATTGGTGTGAAATTTTGGAACCTAATATTTGACACAAAATAAATCTTAAAGGTATCTAGGGAGGTAAACTGGAGTTCATTATGCAGCTATTTTCTATCTGTCTTTTACAGAAAATAAAAGTGCAGAATATGAAACAGAAGGCTATATACGTACTTTTTCCCAACAGGAAATTGTTTAGAATGTTGGGAGATGGCTTATATTCAAAAGAGGATTATTTTCAGGATTTTATGTTTGTACAGAATCATGATATGTTTCATGAATTTTATTAACTGTATTTTTCTATTGCATGTTATTACTATAAAAATTTATTTGCTATAATAGTAAAAAATGTGTCCAAATCCCCATTGGTCATCAGGCATTTTTCAGGATTGTTTTGTTAAGAATTAGTTCAGAGAATCTAGAATCTGTTATTATTTATTCCTTTCAAATGTAGTAAATGAATAAAATACGAAAGTTTTTTGTGAATTATAGTATCTGTTTTTTAGTGTATGTTTCATTTGCAGCTTGTCCTTCTTGCGGCATTGTGTATGCCCAGGCATCTGGAGGGTGTATGATGTACAAGTGTTCTCATTGCAGCTTTGAATGCTGTGGATTTTGCACAAAGCCATACAAAAGAGGAAAAGTAAGTCATGCAGATTTTGAAAATGCTGTATCATTATGTGGTTGCAAATTATATCTTTTTACATATACATGATATGCATTTTCTTGTTATTTTACTACCGCTACCCAAATGCTCTTGTACAGATTGAGGTTACCTTAAAATATAGTTTATTGTCGTTTTGACAAAGTTTGGTATTTTATCTAATTGGTGTTGACCAATGAACCATCAGTTTTCATTCATTTGGAATTTCTATTGGCAAATTGCTGAAATCGCATTCGAAATACAAGCCAAGTAACATCACTTTCGGAAAACGTGCAGGAATCACTTTCCTCCACAAAAGCACTACAGCTACTTACATTTAACTACACCATGTAAAGTGAATATGGGCTGGTTAAGTCTCCAGTTTAGGGCATACCCACTGTTTACTTTGTTAAAACTAGTATTGAGCCAGCGACATATTTGCCAATGTTAGTTAACTTTAAATTGAGACAAAGCCTTGCCATGCAATCCCTCTGTATGCCTGCTGTATCATTGCGTGAGGCCCTGTATTTGGTACAATGATGTGGATCTCATCTAAATCTTTGCTCATTTTTCTGTGGTCTTCCTTTAATCAGTAGTGGCCTCAACTGGTGGGGTGGAGGAGCTACATCCTAATTAAGAAATTGTATTTAGCTTGACAGAAAATGCCTCTCACAAAAATTATTTTCTTACCAAACACAGTTAAACGCTTAAATTGTCACTTATATTTAGTTCCATGGAATTTTATTGAATGTCCATAACTTTTCGGAGATATTATACTACTCTGTTTTGTAGGAGTGTGGAAATAAGAGCTGTGAATCACTAGGATCCCATGCTCATCACTCTCTCAGTTGCCTATTCTTTTTACGAGACAAAGATATATCAGAGCTTCAGTTATTGTTGGAAGTAAGTGCCTTTTGTTGGCTTGAAATTGCTTGGATTATTCACAATATTTTATATTTTAGACATAATTGAGAAGACTGAAATTATTTTACATATAATATTTTGGAGCTTTGATCAATTTAGTTTAATTTGTAACTGTTCAATTTAATTTAGATCTAGAGAATTAATTTAATCACATTTTTCAGATTATTATAGTACTTTATGTGTAAAAAATTACAAACATTTAGGTTTTATTATGTCTATTGAGATAAGAAAAAACTTTTAAGAAAAATATATACCCCTAATGATAAATTTATACCCCTAATTGATTACTGATTGATTTGATATGAATTAAAAATTTAGTGTCTTATTAATTATATTTTGTCTAAAAGCGTTCATTTTCATTGTATGAATATGTTGATCTATTCATTTAAGTTTCATTTTTATTTCTTAAGTTGCTTTAAGAAAATGTTTTAATACTCATCTGACTGAGCTATATTTTATATATTAAGTCTTTGGGATGCATGGATTGAGACTTGTGTTTATCTGAATAGGAAGAATCTGTGACTTATTTAACCATTCCACCAAAAGATCAAATTGTAAAAAGTCGCTGCCAAGTACGTGAACAGAAACATATCCACGGAAATATATCTGAAGATAGATGTGGACGAGACATTGTGCCTTATTGTGCTGGGTTATGCAGGTAGGATATATCTATACTCTATTAGGAATCATCAAAATGATTGTTAATTAACTTTACCTTTGTTTGCAAATTGGAAGGCTCACTTCTGAAGTTAGCATGTTTTATGTTTTGATAATGAAGGAAATTCATATTTTCATGATTTGTTTCTATGTTAATCATCTGTTCTTTTAAAATATACTTTGAATTATTTACTTTCAGTACATAGCTTTTATTGTAATCTTCATCTGTAGGTGCCCAGGAATATAAATTTAATTTTTATATAAATTCTAAAGTTATAAAATCTGCTGTATGCGTGCTGCTCTTATACTAGTGGAATTATCATAATATTTTTCTCTCCCTGTCAAGACATTTTCCACGTTCGATGTTTAATTCACAGAAATCAAAAATGCAGATTTCATTTCCTCAAGAATAGTAATGAATGAATTCAATGTTGTGAATTATAAAAATTGCCATTTGATCGTGGACCATATGCTGCTCTTATGTGATTTAGTTTTATCTCCCCCTTATATTTAATGCAAAGCTCATGACAGTTGGATCCTTCTGAAAATTATGAATATGAAGACTAACTGCTTTTGAAAATTTTGAAAACACCTTTAAAAATTATATTCTACTCTAGTATTTATTTTATCCTTTAAATTCTAGGACACATTACTATGAGTACTTGGCAGAACTTTTGAGGAAAAATCAAATCAATCCCTTGCCTATCATGACCACTCAAGATCTGCAGTTCATGTTTCGCAAGTGTAGGGTCAATGTGCCGGAGAAAGTTAAGGGAGAAACAAATGAAGAGTTCTACAACAGACTCACTAAAGTAAGAATTTAATGTGAATTGTCTGATTCACTTTCTAAGTAGATATTTTATTAGGTGCTTTTATTGAGAATCCTACAGTAGAATAAAATACCTGTTTGGAAATCCCGTTTCAATGACATATTTGAGGCTATTACAGCAAGAATGGCCTAACCCACCAACATAACCAATGGAGATAAATGCGATTTTCTTGGCACCATTTTTTATACATTTTTATTTATCTACAATATGATTTGAAGGGGTTAAAATCTATATTGCAAACACATTAAATGCCGAGAAGGCACTGTAGGTGCCAAAAATAATTAAACATTTTTGGGGGTTTTGTGGGTTAGGCCACTCTTGCTCTGATAGCCTCCCTGTAGGATTGTCTGCTGTTCTCACCTATACCAGTGACATAGTCAGAATTTTATTTTAAAAGGGGCTAAAAAAATAGAAACACAACTTTTATGATAAAAAGCATTATATTTTACATTTTGTAATGTTAGACTATGTCACTACTAAGGGAATTTTAGCATAAAAGAGACCACCATGGTTCAGTGGGTTTGCCCACTATGCTAGTAACCTGTGAGTTGACAGCACAAGTTTGATTCCTCCATGGGTGTATTTCTCTGTCAGTAAAGTTTTCCTCACATGTGTATGTCCATTACTTGTTTATCTTGCGTTTGGCACAGCTTGGCCAAATATGGGTCTTGTCCCATAAAAACCAAACCAACCAACCTAAGCATGAAATGTGGTGGAAATGGGTACACTTACGGTTACTTTAACACTTAAAGTATGAGGAAATGTGTACATCTTAGTGACTCACTCACATCTTGAATTTTCCCAATCTTTGATACTTTATGATGTGAATATGCTAATATATGTATCAATGTTATGTATAGTAGATGTATACATCCAGATTTTTTTACAAGTTAAAGCCGCTTGTTATTAAATGAAAATGGGGCTGTTGTAGCTCAGTTGAAGAGTAACGGATTAGCAACTTGAAGATTGTGAGTACGAATCTAGGTCCAGCCAAAGACTTGGGTACACGTTAAATCTATCGGAGCCTCAAATGTCCCCACGCTGGCGTGGAAGTTTGGAGTGGGGTGCCAGCTCAGGTGTTGCCTTGTCTGATCGTGATTCAAAATTTCTTGGTGTTGCCCTCGATCCTTCCCTTTGTGATTGATCCCGGACATTCGCCAGTAGCCCGTTGTGTCGCTCCAGTGCGACGTTAATTAACTACCTACCTATTGAATGAGAATATCTATTTCTAGCATAACTAGCAAGTGCCAATTTTATTCTTCTAAGACTGTTTCGTCACTATAAAAAGATAAGAGATTAACTACAAAATTAATGGATATTAAAAATATTGTTTTTAAAATTATTTTTAACTGCTTTTGTTAATGCGTTCCCACAATGTTTTCGAAAGCTGTTTCCAAAAATATACACATCACTTCCTAAACTGTAGTGTCTTGTAATTTATTTTTTATTTTAAAATTTTATTTTTATATTTTTCAGATTGTCTCAAGTACTTTAACTTGATTATGAAAAGTATTCTGCTTTTATGAGTGTAAATATAGGACTATCTGCTTCTTAGCATCAAAGATGGATTGTGTTCCTCTTTGTAGCAGGAATTTTCTATGCTGCTGTACAGTGTTGAATTTTGCAACAAGTTTCTGTATAACACTTAACATGCAGTGCTTTCTAGTGATATGATCATAAATGATACATGTTATTCTGACTAATTTTATCCTATGTAAGAAACTAAAAGATAGGTTAGTTAACAAGTAGTTCAATTCTGTGTTAATGAAGTAATATAACTGTTTAACATACTTTGATAGTTTATTTTGGTAAAATTTATTGTTTGGACAGACAATTTTCAAAGTTATGTAGCATATTTTCATAGTACATAAATAAATTATTTTTACATAAATTGTTTTAGATATGTACATAATTATTTTTATTTACTTTTAAGTAATCCCTTAGTATTTTAATCTTAAGTATACATTCTAGTCTCAGAGGATAGTACATATTATATACTACTGTGTTTATATTATCTGTTTGTGTGTGTAATCAAAGTTTCCAAATATCCTTGGTTTGTTTTTGCATTGAATAAATATTTTGTGTAAAAGATAATTTGAATAAAGTTATGATATTGACCTGGTTTTTGTATCTTTCATTCAGTATATTTATCTCCTTAAGATTGCTAGCGCTGACAGTAAACATTTTGCTATTGTCGTATTTAATTTAAATTAAACACGTATTCATAGAATTCGTTTGAAAAAATGTTTTCATTTATAAAGAAAACAAACCAAACTTCCATAAACATTTTTAATGATTTTCATAATAATGAATGCATGACTATACATTTTAAGAAAAAACTTCATATAAATTGACTAGATCAAAAAATAATCACAATAAAACACATGCATATCTAAATTTATCAGCAGTAGATGAATGCAAGTGAAACAATTGACACATGATTGATAGAAACTGTATCAAAGAAGCAGTTAATGTAATTTGTTTTGAAAAATTTCTCTGGTAGATAAAATGACAATAGATGACCTTTAAAACGGTGTGCATTTGATACATTTTTTGGTGATGAATATTTTTATTCAAGGAATTTAGAAAATAACATGTTAAAATTCGTTGCTGTTTTTGATTGAAAATGACTTCATGATTTTTGAAAATGATCAGATAAAAAATGCTGTATTTTAAATGGCTTGTACTTGTATTTTGACATTAGATGAGCTGTATTCACAACCTTATCAGATTTAAATAGGACTAATCTGCAAAATGTAATTTTTCATTCAGCAAACATACTGCTCACTAAATATATTAAAGAATTCATAAAATATATTGCTATTGATTTCTCACAAACACGTTCATCTCTATGAAGTGTGCCCTTCACAAAAGGTAAGCTATAAGTCTTGCTAATTATTATATTTGTTTGTTTTTTAATTTAAATTTTGATCTAGAAAATATGCACTTAAAAACCAATTATCTATGGAGAGATTTTTAGATGTTCTTAACTCATTTATTGAAAAGTAAATTTTATTTATCTAATGTTACCGAAAATATAAACAATAATCACATGACTGCACTTCCTACTTTTTAGTTTGAAATAAAACTTATTTTAAAAGGTTTGTTTCATTTGAATATCTACCTGATGCATATTAAATGGATTAATATTAATTATAACAGCTAGCAAAACATGAAAATGCATGATAGAACAGTTTGTATGATTGATTCAAAATTTACCTACAGTTATAAATCTTCCTTTGGACAACGCCGATGCTTCATATTTTATCAAGAAAAATGTGACTATTTACAGTTCATTTATGTACATATTTCTTTGGTATTCTATTGCAGCCATTTCTTTGGTATAGACAAAAATCGTTTTTGTCTTCAATCCCACTTGAGATTGGATGTTTTTAAATAGTTTTTACATCCTTTCTAAATTGATTCACATGTATAGGAACTTATTCTTCATAGTTTCAATCGTAAGATAAAATAAAACCTGATTGAAAAAATGTTAATTATCCATATTTTCGTCTAAATATTTTTCAGTACTTTTTTATCCCATCTGTTGGAAAACACATCTGGTCTGATATCTCCAAAAGAATTATTTTATAAACAATGACTAGAGTTGTGTTAAAACGGATTTGATTATGCTTTCATAAGTTCTAAATTTTATAGAAGTGACTTGCATTGCAAACTTCTGATGTATCAGAAGTTAAGAGCATTTGTCCTGCTATCACTTCCATTTTATTCTAATGATCATTACGGAGGGTTACGTAGCTTTCAAGTGCTCCATACTTGGTTCTTTTATAAATAGGAAGATTGATTTATAGTTTTAGGATTTCTCTTAGCAAGAGACAATCACTTATCTTTCTCATGAACATCTTTCTTAATACTCGTTATCAGAATACGAGAGATTGAGAAACATCGGTGGACAATAAAGGAATTCCGTAGGAAAAGAATCAGAAACATGCATTCCAACTTTCTTTTTAGGCTATATCTGAACAATGCATGCACGTTAGCATTCGAAAATCACACTTTTATTCCAGCATACCAATCCATTGCTAGTATCCATAGACGTATTCACCGGTATTTTACATTCGAAAATCAGATTTCTTCGGAATGAAATATTCGAACGAATTTCTATTCTACCCGATCGAAACAGGAACCAATATGTAGGATCGAGAAATTCATTTCCATTTCATGAAACATTCGAAAATGCACTCACATGCAAGAAGCGGCCAATAAACACATTTCCATTCTACTCAACATTCATTCCTCAGTATTAACATCTCATTCCATTGCATCTCAAAATGCATTTTGGCTTGTGACATTCGAATAACGAATTCCGATTGCTCACCATATCTGGAGCACAACAGCAGAAGAAACTCGATCCAACCAAAGACCATATACGTGGGGGTCTGGTGCACAGTAAATCTGTCGTGGCCTCAAATGTCCACGTTGGCGTGGTGTGGAAATTTGGAGAATTTGGTGCAGCAGAAATTGCACAAGCGTTCCGACTATTCTCGTATGGTATTCAATGGTTGGTATGTATGTTCTTCGGAAGATTGTATTTAAAGAACATCTCATTCCACCGAATCTCGAAATATACATTATCTGGCTGGTGACATTCGAATAACGCATTCCGATTGGCCGCTATATCCGAATTACGAAATTTGCTTGCTTCAGTGGAAATTGCACTAGGAGTGTTCCGGTAGTCAAATTTTTTGTGGAGTGTTCATATAACGTCTATTTTTATGGGCTTAACGTCGACGAGTGTCCTGGTAGGGCTCGGACTGTTGTCAGACGTCGTTCTGGGTGGAGTGCTGTCAGATGAAGTGGAAGCGAGATTGCCGGATGCTTGGCTGCAGACACGGTGGTGTGATTCCCAGTCCTTGTGCTGGCAGAAGGAGCCACAGTATCGAGCCACGTTGCATCCACTGCATGTCTCGTTAGCCTTACGGCCGCAGTTCCAACAGTTCTGATATTGGGAGAAGAGAACATCTTAAATATAAAAATACGAAGAAAGATATATAACTAGAAGGAATGCAAGATGAATAGAGAGTATATGGATGATAGTAAAATGGGTAAGACTTAAGAACATGGTACCATCGCCAAAAGGCAAAATCAGCATAGCATTGGCGATAATTTTGGAATATGGTAACACGGAACAACCGTCGTGAGTTTGCTAGATACAGTGAGTGGTATGCATCCAATGTGGCGGGCCTATCCAAATAGCCATTTGGCGACGAAATTTGTAGTGCCAATTTGGCGAGTGGTCTACCGTGTTCTTGAGTTTTACCTTAAAAGGAATGCATACATATTTTCTACCAAATAATAAAACCAAGTTTATCTCTCATACTTCATAGTTTTATGTTTGCCCTTGGAGTGGGCGAAATACGTTTGCTGAGGAAAATATTCAATGCCACGAGTTTCTAATGCAAGGTAACTTAAAATGGTGGTGATAATGGTACAGTGTTCTCACACTAGGTTCTTGGGTCACTGAATTTCAAAACTGGAGTAGGTAGTTGTAGACAGAATTTACGTCGCACTGGATCAATACAACGAGCTACTGACGATGGTCAGGAATCAATGCCGAATAAAATCGAAGTAACCTTGTCGGTTTACTTTTGCGCTGGTCATAGACTGATATTTTACTCGTTGATTTTTAAAATTTTACGCTCTGTGGGGTTCTGTGGTCTTTAAGGAAATTAATATATAATGCACTTTCTGTTTTATTTGCGACAAATATAGCAGTTCTAAAGAACAGAGCTTGATAAAAAAAATCAAAATTAGCTTTCAATTTGTGCAAAGTAAAAGTAATAATTCATATCAAATAAAAGCTGTGAGTTGGCGATATCGATTTCCCATTATTTTATTGTATAACAAAAATGTCATCCACACCAGTAAAATAAAGCAGTATGCCAGTAAAAGCTAATACCATTAAAGTAAATTCGGGCACCGCTTCATTTTGACCTCATTTATGACTTAACTGTCGTAATCGATTGAACTTGACCGATTTATACACAGGTATTTATAACTATTCATTTTAGTTAAAAAGTCGAATGATCTTCTGTTTTTCTAGGTTTTATGAATCATGCTGACCACCGAAGAAAAGATATCAATTCAAGCGCGTCTGATAGGTTTAACAATAGTATAATTCCAGGATTTGGGCCGCCGAACACCCATATGCAATTTTGGTGTGGGTAAGAGATTCACCGAAGGCTAATATTTGGTTGGCATCACAAAACGCAAGGTGTATAGCCCCTTTCTCTTTGCTGAGGAGACAATTTCGTCATTTACCTGGATACGTTGAAGATTTTTTTTGTGTCAACTTATTTCTCAGAATTGACACTACTGTCTTTCAATACGATGAAGTGCCACCTTGTTTTGCAACAAATATTCGTGACTACCTGAATGAAGCTTTACCAGAAATGCGGATTAGGCTCAACCAGATTTTGGGCTCTACGATAACCTGATCTCGCATCGATTTTTTGTGTGGGGCTTTGCTAAGGCAAAAGCGTACAATCAATCTTCATTAATCAATTTAAGGAGCGGATCAGCTGCAATGGCTAAGATTACACTTGATATCTCGGGAAAGGTTTCCTGTGCTGTCACTGAACATTGGGATGTGTGTATCGATATTCAAGAGGCCCATGTCGAATTGCATTAATATTTGTTGCTTTCAAGCATTTGATTCATTTGCAACACCAAAGAGGCATCAACCCTCCTGATGATTATCTTGACGAGGTATCTCGTCATTAACAAAACTGACCAGATCTTGATGGACGAAATATCTCATCAGAAGACTACCGACCAGGTTTTGATCTCATAAAAAATCTGCAATATCTGGATGACGTGGTATCTCGTCACTTGTGAAATCGGTCAGACCTTGACGGACGAGATATCTCGTCGAAACCACTTGGAGAGTTAAAATACTTTTTCACAGAAATGGATAGTTTAGAAACGCTCAGTAAATCTATGGAAGACTTGTACGACATTGAACGACAATTGTGCATTAAGAGTAAGTATGTGAGGGAGTTCTCACCTCGGTTGATTCTTCTTGGTGAGTAGCTACGGCTAAGGCGTCTTCTGCAGCTTGCCTGCGAGCTTCAGCAAGCCTTCTCTCCATCTTTATCCTTTCTGCAGCCACCAGTTCGCTGGCTTTGGACTCCGCTGCTGACACTGCTTTCTGGAGTTCGGCCACTGCTTGTCTTTTGACTTCATTGACAGCTTCTTCTAGGGCGACACAAAGTACACCGCGCTATCATAAAGCATTCAAGTTTCCAAAATCGACCATGTTGTGACATGTCTGTCTGACATCGTAATTGGTCGGCTTAATGCAAAAATAAGATAACTCCATTATTTCTCTCTTTTTCGAGTTAAGTATACTCTCACACATGTAATAAAGTGCTGTAAACTATTTCTGCTGAGCATGTAATTGATGGTTGGGCATATGGTAGTTATATTGTTTTCGCCAGACAAACTACACACAATTATATATGCACTAAACTCAAAAAAGAAAAAAAATGGAGTCATCTCGTTTTTGCAGACCCGACGATATATCGTTTATTTTGCAAGTCCGAATTCGTACCTGCCCTCCGTCGCACTTCTGTGACCCTGTCTTCGGCGATTTTGAAATGCGACACGATGTCCGATGGCCGCGGAGGCTTCTTGGGCTCCATCTCCGGGTGCCGGATCCAGGACGACAGCTCCGCTCGCTCGGCGTAGCTACGGTGTTGCAGAATACAGAGGGCTCGCTTCGTCTTCTCCACCATACCCAAGATACAGTTGAGCATCTAAAGGATAAGATTCAAGCATGGGTATCGAAAAATACTTTGATTACAAAGTCGAGGAACAGTGCGTTTACTATTGAATAACAACGATTAAGACGGGTGTCAAAATCTAGAGGGTCAAAAACCCTTGCTCCCACCCCTCAATAATTTTATGGAGGGGTTAACGAAACCAAACGGAAGGGTAAATATTAAAATATTACCAATAAGTAACCAAAAAGTTATTTCAACTCAGTCTCAATTAAGTCTCAACAAAAGGTAGGTATGGTAGGTATTTTTAATTAACGTCACACTGGAGCAACACAAATGGGCTATTGGCGACGGTCCGGGATCAATCCCGAATGGAAAGATCGAGGACAATACCACGTAAATTTGAACCACGATCAGATGGCGAGGTCACACCTGAGCTGGCAAACTTCCAAACCACGCCAACGTGAAGACATTTGAGGCCACGACAGATTTAACGTGCACCAGCCCCCGTTGTACACGACGGTCTTTGGTTGGATTTGAACTCGCAACCCTCCAGTTGCTTATCCGTTACTCTTCCAACCGGGCCATTTCAACAGGACACCAAGTCTTAGAAAGCCCCTTTATATTTTTAAAGTTTGACCCAGTTGCCCCAAAACATAAGATAAACATCAGTTCTCAAACATTATTTCATCAAACCAAGGATGCCAAGTCCTTGGGACCCGACCCTAGTGCCCCCTTAATATTTTTAAGGTTGGGGTCCTATCGTTCAAAAACATGAGATAAATATTAGTTATCAAAAAAATGTTTCGACAAAATAAGGACCCCATATCTTAGGGACCCGACACCCTTGGGGCCTGGTCCCCCCAAAGCGTGAGACACAATTAATACCAGTAATGAAATGAGTAGGATGACTGACCCTCATTCATTAGATTGTTTTACCTTGATATTAGGATCAGGGGAGAGTCTCAGTGGCCCGGAAATCTTGGGCCTCCAATATTTTATAGTTGCCCCTTTCTAACATAAGTACAGCTATAACAATACCCCGATAATATCGGTTTTCTGATCTATACAAATGGTATAATGATCTGTAGCGAAGCGTAACGTTTCCAGATGGAAATGCCGAGATTGAATTTGCTCTATTATGAAGGACGTGTTTGCTCGCAACTTCGAAGAATTGTAAAAAGTCTTCTGGTTAAAAGCAAGCGTAATTGTTCGTAGGATAAATGGTACATAAAAATCAAATACATTTTTACTGCCATCAATAGATATTAGTAATTAAGGAACTTTATCGCAGATGCTTTGCACAGGTTCTAGTTATTAATAATGATAATCTTTTTTAAGATGAGGATTAGTCTATAAGCCAGTGATTCTCAACCACTGTGCCGCGGCAATTTAGTGTGCCGCGAGATTCTTGAAGTGTGTCGCCACTGCGAACATTCAGAAGAATCAATTAATTCGTTCTGGATTAATCTTAGATACGATTATCCCACAATCTCAAAAAGCCTTAAGTGTGTTATTACAATTTTCCACATCTTATTTGTGCGAATTCGGATTTTCGGCTTTCACCAACATAAAAACGAAAAAAAGATCCAGACTTTTAAATCTGGATCACGAAATGAGAATATTATTATTTTTACGCCCAAATATACGCAAATAAAGTTATCAAAAAACACCAAGCTCAAATTTTGCATTAAATGTAATTTGTAATTTATCATTAAATAAACATTTTGTTTACTTTGTAATGGAATTTCATTTTATATTTCATTGAAAATTATTATCGTATGCTATTTTTACAAAATATATTTTAGGTACATCCAATCAATTAACCAAGTAAAATTCCTTTAAATTTATCTTATTGTTAGTTTGCCGCCAAATTTTTAAATTATTAAAAGTGTACCGTGACAAAAAAAAAGGTTGAGAATCACTGCTATAAGCCCTTCAATGCTTACTGTGTGTATATTCCTCCACTCTTCTTCCATTTCTCTGTCTTCTGTATATTCCCTTGGTATATTGCCTGTTTCAATGAGAAATGCGAATATATTTTTATTCATAGCAATAATATAACACTGTATACTTAATGCAAAATAAAATTTCAAGAAAAATTTATTGCATGCAAATATTGAGAGCTGTATTTGTATTTTAGAATAATGCTTTGGGGGAAAAGTTCAACATATTATCAAACTTATTAGACGAATGAGTGCGGTTGGTATACATTAATCCTAGCTCAAATGGATAGTGAATCGTGGCTCAGTGGGTTTACCCACTAGCGCAGTGGGTTTACCCACTGCGCTAGCAACTTGCGAGTTTTAAGCGGCGCAAGTTTGATTCCTCCCATGTATTTCTCCCTCCCGTGTCAGTAAAGCTTTTCTTGCGTATGTCCATTTATTTGACATTGTTTGGCACAGGTTGGCCAAGTATGACCCCTGCGTCATAAAACCCAAATCAACCAACCTAAGCCAAAAGGCAATAAATGAAATCCAGTAATAACAAACAAACTAGCCGTATCCTTACGTAGGTAGTTGGATTTACGTCACACTGTAGCAACACAACGGACTATTGGTGATGGTCCGGGATCAATCGGGAAGGGAAAGATTCAAGCACAGAAGTATAAAAGTGGAGTGAGAAATGATAACCTTTTCCACGGGACAGGAGAAGACTCCCATTCATTGATCCATCATCTCATTGGTCCGGGCGACATAGTAGTAGATATTGGTGATTTCACGAATTTTGTCGATACTAGAAATTCGCATTCACACCAACCCTGTCATAAGATGTTATATCGCCAGATGAGGCGAAAAGATGACAAATTGGCCAACCCCGTCACTTTTCCAGAGCAGTCACGTGACTACTAGTTGACATGTTAGTTACTTTTTGAAGCTCCTCTCAATAGCAATACTCAGTCTATTTATATTTCACTTCTATGGACCTCGCAATTTTGCACCAAGGTCAGATGACGAGGTCAGCATGTATCTGTGGGGCCTCCCCCGATATATGACCTCTACTGTTTAGGGCAGAGGGGCTGCTCCCGAAATAAGAAACTATCGAATGACACTAGGTTGGTTTGATTCGCATTGATAATATAGAAATTAGACCGAAATCGATATCCATTTTTTCGTAACGCTCAACTTTCCGTACTGGCCACCTAGTACTGTTTTGAAGACATATTCACTTCAAAAATTCAGGACTTACCGTAAAAGGGTCTGTACAGGTCACGCTCGAATCTTTCGTACCTATCAATCCGGCCGTCTCTGTCTCTGAAAGTGTGGATGGCTTCGTCCGGCAACCTGAGGTTCAGTCCTGGAGGCAGGCCGAGTCCGGAATGGGCGCTTGGACTTGTCCGGGAGCTTAGAGTCGGACTGGGGTTGGGGTGGTGTCGTTTGGCAGGAGGTGGGCAGTCTCCGTTCGCCTCGTTGTAGTCCAGGTCTAGCTTTCCATTTCTGTGTGAGACATGTAACGTAATTAGTCTTGTACATGTTGCAGGGATATTGTTTACGATTTTAATTTGTGTCCATCAGACCTTTACATTTGCATAAATAGGCTTAAATAAAAAGGGCCATTTAAAGGTATAACCTTTTTCTGAAATACGTTTTTCATAATTCATCTTGTTTTCATATTTGCTCGTAATTGGCTCGGTAAATGTATGTGTTTCTCTTTCTGGGACATTCCGCTGTTACGTATGTGGCAATTATACAGATTCTAATGATGAAAATGACTATCTTTTATTATTCTTCAATTAATCAAAAAACTTTTTGAACTTAAACTATCTTTCATTCAAGTTTACTCATCCCAAATGCTGGAGTACATCGAGTATGAGCACATTTGAGTAGTTGTAGCATGTCCGATCAATATGTTGTTGGCCCTAGGGGGCAGTTTGTGATGCAGCGCAGTGTGCACCAATTTGACCACAGGAGTGAGTTTTTAAAACTTCTTCAGGGAGGATGGAAATGGCCAATGTCAAGTCTATTCGAATACACCTACTGAAGCTGAAATACGCATGCGTATCGACATGTTTTTGTTAAACGAACAGTGCACCGCATGCGCATGGCTTAGTAGCATGTCCGATCAATGTGTGGCTTGCCCTTGGGGGGCAGACTAATATAGTGCGGTGTGTGCCAATTTGGCCAGAGTACCTGTTTATATTTTTAAAATCTTCAGGGAGGATGGAACTGGACCCTTTGATGAAAACTGTGTGCCTTGTTCTAGGGGGGCAGACTGCAATGTAGTGCACTGTGTGCCAATTTGAACACATGAGTGCTCGTTTATAATTTTTAAAGACTCTAAGGAGGATGGAAATGGAGCCTGTGAAGAAATAGAGTACTCATGCGCATGGTCTTGTAGCATGTCCGATCAATGTGTGGCTTGCTCTAGGGGAGCAGACTGGTGTAGTGCAGTGTGTGCCGACTTGGCTACAGGAATGCCCGTTTATATTTTTTAAAACCTCTTAAGGGAAGATGGAAATGGGAGCCTGTGAAGAAGAGAGTCTCTTCCAACACACCTACTGGATGGCGACCTCCTTTTCCCGTTTTCCTTGATGTCGGTGGACGCCTGGAAGATCTCGAAGGGCTCGGAGTTCGGGTGAGACGCGACGTCCAGAATCAGGTGCTCGTGCTGCCTCAGGTATTGCTGCGGACTCTGCTTCGCCAGCCGAGAAAAATGGATCAGCTCCGTCTGGAGGATGGGCAGATGAGACTGCAAGAGACGTTGAACGGTTATTTTTAAACATTCATTGCACGAACTTTCAAGTAGTAAGCCAGTGATTGGTTGGAAAAATTACTAGCGTTTTCAGATAGCATAGTTAGGTATTTTAATTAACGTCGCACTGGAGCAACACAACGGGCAGTTGACGATGGTATACATTTCTACTGCTCCTGTTACACGTTGTAGCGCTGTTCACCAAATCGCGACCATTTGCGACACCGCCGCGATTTACGTCGCATCATCTTGGTAACCTAGTGTTTTCTAGGCATCTGACAGACGATGGAAGCGCAACCTGGGTTCGCTTTTCCACGCTCACGGGGAAGAAAACCGAAATAACCACTCGGAACTCGGAACTCAGGTAGGTTGATAAGTAGTTGAATTTACGTGGCGCCAGAGCAAAACAGCGGAATGATTGGCGACGGTCCGGGATAATCCCGAAGGATTTGATTCGAGGACAACACTTCGTAATTTTGAGTCACGGTCGGATGACGAGGTCAACACCTGAGCTCACACCCCACTCTCGAAATTTCCACACCACGCCAACGTGAGGACATTTGAGACTGCGACCGATTTAACGTGCGCAAGCCTCCCACGTACATGACGGTCTTTGGTTGGATTGAGTCTCAAACTCTCAAACCTCCGGTTGCTAATCCGAGACTCTTCCAACTAGGCTACAGCTGCCGCCGCCACCCAGGTCGCGAGCCAAATCATCGCGACGGAAAAGAATTGACCGTTATTGAACTGTGAATGGTAATTTTGAGTTTGCTTAACTATGATCGATGCCGAATAAAGAGGTTATAAATTCGATTTTTTTCCAGCAGCTGTACATAACAATTAGGTGAATTAACATTGCAGTGTTGGACCTACCAACTACCCTTAAGCAAGGTGATTTATTGTATAGAGAGTTGATGTAGCGACATAGATTGCGTGCTCATATATATATTAGAGAATTTATGTTACGACTCAGGAGACAAGTGGTATTAATTGGCAAATATTAAGCTTACTTTTAGGAAAGGTATTGCAAACGGCCTTAGAGGATAATTTGTTATGTCTTGAATCTTGTGGTGAAAGTCTTCTATGGAAACTGAGGAACTCTGAAAATAAGAATGACAATTGAGACGAGAAATAAGCATTGAAACACTAAGGGCGATGTATAAAATGCATTGGCAACTTGTGATTTCGAAATTTTACTAAGAAACACTATTATAGTTTCTGAAGCATGGGTTGACAGTATCTCAGGAAATCAGTGTAGCTTTCGCTGTTTAGATTTCCTAGAGTAGTTATAAATTAACCGTTTCAGAACCACACACTAGTGAATGACGCTACTGTTCCCCCTTTACCCTCAACCTGTAAAAGCTTAGTTAAAAAAGTGGTTTGTGGGAATAGTATTCCTGAATAACAATATTTAAAGTCGCGTTTCTTCTTGTGACTTCGGTTCTGATATGATGGTGGACGTCTTTGCGTCATCGAAATGGCCATCGAGTTTTCTTAGTTTTTAATTTTTATTAGTCGTTTTGAAGGTTCCTCATTTTTTACTTTCAATTTGACTACGATTTTAATGTTTGTCTATTTGTAGATCTGTTGTCTTTTAAATTATCTGTATTTTATAGATTTTTTTAATAGAAATTTGTAGAAATCGGAATTTCCGAATCGGAGAGGTCAATTACGCAACCAACGGGGGTAATAAACCAACGGGTCTTCAGCCCCCTCAAACCGATGGAAAAAATTAAGTATTTATAGGTTTATAAACATCTATTTAAGTTAAGTAGATCAGCTAAAATGTTGTACACCAATCTCTAATAAAAGGATGGTAACTTGAGTAAAGTTAACAGCAGTGTAGCCAAATATTGGTAACTTTGGTTGGTAGAGTGAAAGATAAATAAGTCCGTCTGCGACCATCAAAAGTTTAAGGCCACGGACAAATCATGGAGCAAGCTTTTGTCTGACCCTGTTCCACCTAATTTGCCACGACATATTGCTACGGCAAATTTTCGAATTTTAACTGGACACGACTTTTTAAGGACACTTACACCGACCGCATTGGTGTGCATGCTTCTCCTGACTGCCCCTTTTGTTCGACGGGGGCTTTATGGATTTTAGTCATCTTTTATCTTGCACTTTTTTAACTGACGATCACATCTTAGTTGACGACCGTTTTAGCCGGGCTAATTTGTACTGGGCTGCCCGTTGGAAATTATGGTCCCTGGACTTTTCCTGACGTAGGAAAAAACATTGGTAACTTGGGATGCCGAGATTGTATTATATGGAACAATTATGTCCAACGAAATTCGGCGTTGTTTCTTTTCCTAAAGGCAATAAAATGCAAATCATTTTTAGTCCTAAGTTAAAAATGAGCCCCAAAGGCAGAATTACGCCTAATCTATGGATGATCCGAACGCTGTCTCAGAGCTTAAGGAAGTCTTTTACAAAGGCACGAAAATGAGGAGGAATGCTAGACCATAGCAATAACCAACTACGCATATTATATGGACTGAATGGTAGCCTCAATAGGAAGCATGGGATAAGAGAGAATAGTTTGCTATACATTTCTTTAAGTGGTAACCCACGTTACATGATTTAAATGTGATCAGATATGTGTGTGATTTTTGTTGTCATTTAGAGTTTAAAATAAAATTTGCTGGTCTTTATCTATTCGGCCCACAGCACTCTGAAGTTGTGGTATAAAGCATTGTTTTAATTTTGCTGTGTGGAAAAAAATACTAATGGCTATTGGTTCAATCCTAGACTGTCTCTCAGCTCTGAACAACTTATACTTTTACAAATAATTCTTTAATTCTCATACCATTTTCTTAATCTTAAGACATTACAAGGCTATTACTAATAGGTTGGTTGATTGTTTTGAGATTTTATGGCGCAACGGCAATATTTGGCCAAACTGCGACAAGCACAAGAGTAAAGTAAAAATGTCGTAAAAGGTAGAAAATAGAGATTGGGAAACAGAGTAGTGGGATGAAAGCAGAAAAGGATCACTAGAGTACCTCGGGTTCGTGAAGTCAGTATACACCTAAAGGAGATGTATCCCTGAGGGCATTACTAATAGAAAAGCACAAATATTATATGCATTCAAACTGTACTTACAACCAAGCCTATGATGAGACTATGCACTCTTTCGCCAACTTCCACTGACATATCTGAGGCAAATTGTTGTAAAGTTGCGAGGAACCGCTTCACTTTGGTGACGTGTTTGCTTCTGGTTGTGCCGTTGCCACTGAGTAGTTCTAAATGATGAGGTACGGTGCTGGCTGAAGAAATTGGGGGTGAGGGTGTGCCACCTGGCGGATGCGGGGAATGACTGCCATTCACTCCTGAAGAATATAATTTTGAATTTCATGTTACGACGGCAATGATTGAACATTTAAATTTCATTGTATACTGAGCTTGCATCTTTTTACTGTTTGAGTGTTAGATCACTATTGTTTAAAAATGTCCTAGTTTTCATTATTTGTGTGTACTTCAGACAAATTTCGTGATCCACAAATAGATACAAATGAATTAGTATGGGACTCGCATGTAGTTTAACCCTCCTGGTGGTTGTCTCAACGAAGTGTCCCGTCATTAGCAAAACTGACCAGATCTTGATGGGCGAGATATCTTGTCATTAGACAAAAAGTGACCAGATCTTGATCTCGTCATCTTTAAGAAAATCGGCAATACCTCAATGAGATACCTCGTTGTAAGAAAAATTGGTCTGATCTTGATGGACGAGATATCTCATCGAAACCACTTGGATGGTTAAAACAGACTTGAGAAGATGAAACAAATGTGAGCTGTTTGTCTACCACGAGAACTGCTCCCGATGCCAAATCTGAGTGGTGACGGTTGCTATAGAAACGGGGTTCGTTCACTTTGAGTATGAGTTGCTCGTAATTTTATTTTGTTTTTCGCGAATGTTGGCAGTTTACTAGTATAGATCTTCTCGGCGACAAGTAAAATTCTTTACAAATATATTTCTAAATTGTCATTAAGTGCGCCAATATAAATCAGAATTTTTACTTTTGAATAAATATCGTTTGGTTAAATATATTCCTAGCATTTTGTTTATGAAATTCTAATTCATCATAAAGAGTGAGACACTATCGTTCGTCGTGAAATGTAAAAGGAAAACATAAAAAAAGTTCTCACCGGTCATCCCGCTGGATGAGTTTGACGTTATCTGGTTCTTTATAAGACTTTCCGGCGAATCCGGCATCTTTATGCCCGCAGGAAAATCTAAGAACGGAAAGGAAAAACAAAACATTACTTCAGAGTTTATTCGGAAGAAATTGAAGAGAAACACGGATAAATTATATAGAACTACGAACTTTCAAAAAGTTCTGATCAATTATCAGAACTACTACATAACCAGCAAAAAAAGATGTTTTTAATTCGAAAACAACACAAAAAGAAAAACAATTCCATTAGTTTCTTGTAGTATAGTAAATCAGTCCAGTCAACAGATGGTCAGACTTAAGAAACTTATGTTTAAAAAAAGGTTAAATGATTTCATGAAAAAAAGGTAATCAATTAAATTCTAAATCTCAGGGACTCCATTTAACTTAAAAGTTAAGCGATAGTATTGAACTCTAAAGGTACGGGGATATATAAATTGATGATATTTGCAACGCAATTAAGCGATTTTGATTAATGAAGAAATACGACCGAAGTCTAATAAAATACCATTGAGTGCAAGGGAATCATTTGGTTTTGTATATGCATCATTTTTCGTTGGGAAAAATGAGTTTCGTTAAATTTCTGATAAAAAATAAAAGTACACGACAAAACTCATTTGATAAATATCAATTTCTCACCTTTAAGAGGTTACTTACATTAACCAGAGGTGCAATTTTTTAATTATAAAGATATACAACTATCCTATAGCACTAGTACTTTTCTAATCGCGATATTGACATTAGAGTTACGTTAAAACAGTTTTCCAGAGACAAAGAAAGTAAAATATGACAAAGATAGATAAACAATTCAATTTGGAAACCAACATTAGCTGCTAGGATAAAACGCAGAACTATAGGGAGAACCACCATTCCAACATTCGTAAGCTGTTCCTTGGATAAATATGACAGATTCTGTTTCATTTCAAACCGAATTGAAGCAGCACAGGGTAGTTATTCCACTTAATTTATGTAAGTGATCTCGATAAAAAAAACCCATCGAGTGGTATCTCAGAAAGATTACGAGTCCCGATAAAAGAAAACATAGAAAATCCGAAAAACCTTTTCCTTCGCGAATATACATCAAAAATCTCTCCGGGAAGGTTGGGGAAAAGAATCGATCCGTGGGGCATCTTAACGAATGATCTGTTCTTTGAATGTAGTGCCGAGCAGCAAAATTATTCGCTCATAAATCTTCCTTTTGATCGATTGCTTTTCAACACTCGATTTTTTAAAAATTTTATTGCAATGGAATATGTATTTCGGACCGATCCATCATCGGGAATGAGCGTCGTTGATCGATCATTTGGAGGATTAGAGAAATCCAAGATGTGAATATATCGATATTATTTTAGCAAAGCACTGATATAATGCCAGGTAAGGTACCTCCACATCCCTACATTCCGGGCTTGTACTAGGTTAACCCTCCAAGTGGTCTCGACGAGATATCTCGTCCATCAAGATCTAATCAATTTTGCCGATGACGAGATAGCTCGTTGCTGATGATTTCCGAGGTATGTTAAAGTTTAATAAAGTCATTTGCTTTTTTTGATGGTTTGGGTTTGGTTTGTCGCTCAACGGTCACATTTTGTGATGGATAATTAGACCAGGGCCTACGTTTCCTTTTTAACCCTCCTGGTGGTTGTATCTCGCCATTAGCAAAACTGACCAGATCTTGGACGAAATATCTCGTCAGAAGATTACTGACCAGGTTTTGATCTCATCATAAAAATATCGACAACAATATCTGGATGACAAGATCGTGCCATTACCAAAATGGGTCAGATCTTGATGAACGAGATATCTCGATAAAAACACTTGAAAGGTTAAAAAAAACCCCAAAATTTCCATTTTTCAAATGTGTCACTTTTTCTCAGAATTTACGATTTTTATTTTAACATGCAACTTGAGATACCAAATCAAACAAGAGTGCTTGATAACAATAAGTAGAAGGTTCGTGGGTGCATATGTTTCTTTGGCAGTACAAGAACAGGTAGGTAGTTCAATTTATATCATACTGAAGCAACATCAGGGGCTGTTGGCGACGATCTTGAATTAATGCCGAAGGGAAAGATCGAGGACAACAAGGTCCGATGACGAGGTTGAGACTTGAGTTGGAACCCCATTTTCCAAGCTTCCACATAACGACAACGTGAGG
This sequence comes from Meta bourneti, assembly GCA_933210815.1. Lineage (NCBI taxonomy): Eukaryota > Metazoa > Arthropoda > Arachnida > Araneae > Tetragnathidae > Meta > Meta bourneti. Next base: position 25,016,322 of record OW119928.1, read on the forward strand.
ATATTGAGGGCATGACAGATTTAACGTACCCCCACGTACACGACGGTTTTTGGTTGAATCGAGTTTTGAACTCTCAACCCTCCCCGGTTGCTAATCCTTGACTGTACCAACTCAAGCTAACCTAAAAATGCAGTTTATCACCGTTTTGGTGACGTTTGACGTACGTTTAATCTAATTGGCGTTGACCGTCATATGCTAATTTGGAATTCATTCTTCGGAATTTTTACTGCCGAAGTGCTTAAATCGTATTTGAAAAACAAGCTAAGTGACTTCAAGTTAAAAACACATAAGAAACAAGTACCGCCGCAGAAACACTACATCTACATTTAAGAAAAGCTTGACAGAAAATACTTCTCATATTATTTTCATCTCCTTTTTATTGCCAGAGGAAAAAGTATCAATAAAAATACATACATTAAAACATGAATAAAAAAACGCTTGGAAAACAATACATCAAACATGTATTTTCAATGATTAGTTATCGTCTTATAAAATATAAATTAAAATTTTTACTTTTGAATAAATATCGTTTGGAAAACATATTCCTGGTTTTTTTTCTCACGCCGTCTTATTACATAAGCATAGTATTTTGCCCGTTCGTAATTCTAAAAACCAAGTAAAAACATCCTACTCAACGGTCGCATCGTGAGCGTGGATCTCAATGAGCAACCTCTATATCCCCTAAGTGTCGCAAACTCACCTTGCGTTGCCCAACACTAGACGCTGTTCGGAATGTCCGATAAAGGTGCGTTGCCAAATCTTTGGAGGACGATAACAGGTTGGTGTTTGGTATGCGCAGCACCTGCTCCCCTCCACGCCGCATTTTAACGGGCGCGTTAAATTTATTTTAGGAGCCTTGGTTTTTCCAGTACGTCGTTAAACATGCGAATAACGACTTGGGTTGGATTTATTGTTGGAGCGCTTCTCGAGAATATAAGTTGTCCGTATCTGTTAATTCATCAGGAGGTTATTGTTTTAGGTAGGTAGTTGAATTTGCGTCACATTGGAGCAAGGCAATGGGATATTGTCGACAGTCTGGGGTCAATCCCGAAGGGAAAGATCCGAGTACAACACCTCGTAATTTTGAACCATGGTCAGATGACGAGGTCAACAACTGAGCTGGCATCCAACTGTCCTAATTTCTACACCATGCCAACGTGAGGCCACGACAGATTTAACATGCACCAGCCCCCGCATACATGACGGTCTTTGACTTGTCCTAGTTTCGAATTCGCAACTCTCCGGTTGCTAAATCGATGCTCTTCCCAAGTGCGTTGCCGCGGCCCCATTGTTTTAACATTGAAAATTATATGAGGGTTTTTCAGTGTAAGTAAAAGCAAACTAACGGAGTAAAAGTATATTTCCGGTACGAATTACTCTATTCTTAATTTCCTCTTTTCCTTTCACATTTTTCACTTGACGTTGTCTTGTGTTTGGCGCAGTTTGGCCAAATATGGCCCTTGCTCCATAAAACCCCCAAACCACCAATCAACAGTTAAAAATTAGTTTGATTTGTCACCGTTTTGACGTTAATTAAAAAAAATGACATGCTGTTATTGCATGCGAGTCACATGGCAAGTTACGGCACAAGTTTGGAAATGGGTTACCTAAACACTAGCGCTCTCTTTACAGAAAAACCTCTCATAGTAGAAAAGGCAGCATCTCCAAGTTTGGTTTCTAGAGTTAACGGTTGTTAAAATTTTTTTATCCTACTCCAGTCTACAGAATCACAGCCATCAGTCGACATGCTGTCCAATAATGGTATGAAGTGTCATAATATCCTTTAATAACACTGTCTACAGTATTTGTAACTGTAATATCACGATATTTAGCGCAGTCCCTTAAATCTCCAAGTGGTTTCGACGAGATATCTCGTCCATCAAGATCTGAGCAATTTTCCTGATGACGAGATATCTCGTCATCATTTGTATGTTTGCCGACACGAGATAGAGATCTAGACAGTTTTTTTTATTAATGACGAGATATCACGTTCTTCAAGATATGGTCAGTTTTGCTAATGAGGAAATACCCCGCCGAGACAACCACTAGGAGGGTTAATGTAGTCTCCAGTAATTTTTCGTTCATAAAAATACAGCTAATAAAAATATCTGATTCATCGTAAAGGGAATAGAAAATAGTTCTCAAAGAGGGATAAATAGTTAATTTCGTTACTCCAAAATACGGTGTAAGTGCCTTTGTAAGTAACTGTCTTGTGAGAAGTCGAAAACAAGCGACTCCAATTGCTCTAGGCAAGAAGCCTGGGGTATGAGCTTTATTTCTTAATGAGACATAAGGTTGTTAAAATATAGCTCATAAAAATATCTGATTCATCATAAAGGTAATAGAAAATAGCAAGAACACTCAATCAACAGTTTGTTGAGTGACCTTTATCTAGTGTTGAGTATTAGATACTTATATACTCAGTACGTACGAATTGTTAACTTTCATGTACCAAACTTGTGGATACAGCCTCCTTGACTATCAAGATCATGACATTATGACGAATCACTAAAAACGCAAGTAAGCAGGTTCCAACTTTTATAACTCGAGAATTGAAGTACTTCAAAAGATCTAAGCAAATCTCACCACCTAGTTCTAGATCTATCAAGTTTTTTCCCTATACTTGTCCCCTTTTGGCCATTTGTAATCTATAATCTGCAAGAAAGTACCTCAATTCATTTTTATAGATTCAGACACATTTTAACTACCACCGTTGTATTTATTTTGTCTGGGAAATATATAAATATTATTCAGCGATCTGAATGCGAAACTTCTGTGTGAAACTTTTAAAAGTCCGAAAACATCATTTATATATAAGTATATATTGTTTATCAGAATGATGTATACACTTTAGATACATAGCATATATCTCATAGAGTTGATGAAAAAATGGAGACACGCATCTTAAGTAAATGCACATTCACATTTTAAGTTTAATTCGTATGAATGTTTGGAAATATTAAAAAAGCATTTTTCGTACTTTCAAAGTCGTGTTTGAAATGCCATCATTGGATTCATTTTACAATTTTTGTTTCTGGAGATATCATTGGCGAAACACAAGTTATGAATGGTTATATTGATTTTATTGTGTTTATCGTGTTCCAAATGAAACCAATTTGCAGTTCGAAAGTTAGTTACATTATTCATCGGTAGATGGCAGCATCAAAATAACTATCTTGGAATTTAATATTATGGGGGGGGGGGAGTGCGTTTTTGGTTTGATATCATTAATGTAAGCTAAAAGGGGAATAAATAAACGAATTGATCCTCAAAAACTGTTTCATGTTGGAAAATATTTTTTTCAAATCTCAAGTTTGCTCTAATGTTCATTCCCCAGTTCTGTCCAAACCCCAGTTTATAAGGGCCACCAATTTAAAAAAAAAGTTGGAAGCTGAAAATCTTTTTCTGCGTACTGGAAATACTAGTCTGCTAAAATAAAACTGTTCATGTAAACTAATCTATCAGCTATGTACAATTAGCAAATTAAGATACCATTTAAACTAGCAAAGTCCGCATGACTGTCCTTTGTTGCCTATAATAGCCGAGTGAAAGTGCAGGTCGGCAGTTTTGAAATGAGACTGAGCAACGATAAGTGAAGGAGTGATAAGACTAGAGTTCAATGAGTCTATTGTCTAGGGCTTCAGACAGTTCCTGGAAGTGATTGGCAGTGCATTTGTAATTCCACTGTTCATAGACCATTCTTCGAAGTGCGCATTGATATTGGCGAGCGCCATCTGGCTAGTTCGGAAGAGGGCATGTTTGTATTCCTGTCCACCAGCCACCAATGTAAGGAGGTGGAAAGACAGTACAACTTCAATTTCCCATGAAGTAGTTGAGATTCATTTCATACATTTTTTCTAACTACACTGTAAGTTAATTTTGGCATGGTGACTTTCTTCAGTTCCATTGTACTAAGGGGCCGCGGTGGTTCAGTTAGTATTGTTGCGGATTAGCAACGGGAACCTCAAATGTCCTCACGTTGGCGAGGTGTGGAAGATTGGAGGGGTGTCTGTTCAGGTGTTGACCTCGTCACCTGACCGTGGTTCAAAATTATGAAGTGTCCTCGAACCTTTCCCTTCAGGATTGATCTCGGACCGTCGCCAATATTCCGTTGGGTTACTCCAGTGCGACGATAATTCAATTACCTACCTACAATCATCTAAAAAAAACTTAACCGAGTTTTATTTTAATCGATATCTATGCATCATCTATATGTTAACATACATAGTTAAGTTCTTATAACAGTTTAGAATAGCACAATGAATAAAAAGTTAATTGGGAAGTACACATTTGAGGCTCTATTCAAGAAACGAAAACGTCTGTGATCCGAAATGCACAGGTGTAGACGACTGAATTGCTGCGTTTAACGTCACCTCAACGAAAAAAACACTTCGTGATCGTTTACTCAGGTGCACTTTGAGGTTTGATTAACGTGATCATAAAGTAAAAAAAATGTGCCGGGAAAACAGAAAAACTATTTTTACATAAGAAACAGCTCACGCTGCTTAATTCTTCGTCCATTACGTTCAGAACTCTACTTGTAATCTTTTAGTCACATTCGAATACTTTTATGTAATCTTTTATTCCTGGGGTAGCCATTTGGAGGTACATTGAAAGAATAAGATTTTTCATCCTCAAAACGTTATGCACATTTATTAATTACAGCTGTTCAGCTGTTCCCATTAGGTTATATCCAAATGTTCTGACCCATGAAGGTAAGTCCACAAGTGGTAATTTATTCACTTGGGGACGATTTTTAACCCTCCTAGTGGTTGTCTTGACAAGGTATCTTGTCTCATTAGCAAAACTAACCAGATCTTGATGAACGAGATATCTCGTAATTAGAAGAAAACTGACCAGATCTTGATCTCGTCAACATGAAAAAAATGGGTAACATCTTGATGACGAGATATCACGGCATTAGCAAAGTTGGTCAGTTCTTGATGGACGAGATACCTCATCGTAAGCACTTGGAGGCTTAAATGTTATTTTTTTTCAAATAATAAATTGTTTTTATCGTTTTTGAATCTCAAGTACCTTAACCCTCAAAGTGGTTTCGACAAGATATCTTGTCCATCAAGATCTGCCCTATTTTGCTAATGCCGAGGTATCAAGACATTGCAGCTCTTTTGATGATGACAAGGTCAAGAGATCTGGACAGTTTTCTTCCAATTACGAGATATCTCGTCCATCACTATCTGGTCAGTTTTGCTATTGACGAGTTACCCCGTCGAGACAACCACCTCTGAGCATCATGAGATTCCCAAGGAGTAGTATTTGTTTTCACCACAACCCACATGACTAAATAACCACATCCATTGGTTGAAAGAATCTTATGCAAAAAGATTCTTTCAGTCAAGAAAGATCGAAATTGGTTAGAAGTCATACAGGGAAGACTGCCATTGATTACAAACCACACATTAATCAAATACACGACAAAACATCCGAAATGCGTATGTATACATTTCTGTACAGAAAATATGATGGTATGCATGCGCGTTTCAGCCTGTTTAGTGTCGTAGGACTGATATTGGTAGGTAGTTGAATTAACGTCGCAGAGCAACACAACTGTCTATTGGCGACGGTCTGGGATCAATATCGAAGGGACACATCGATCGATCCGAGAACACCTCGTCATTTTGAATCTCGGTTTGATGACGAGATCCCTGAGATGGCATCCAAACTTCCACACCACTCCAACGTGAGGACATTCGAGGTTACAACAGATTTAACGTGCATCTTTCCCCACGTACACTACTGTCTTTGGTTGGTTCTAGATTCGAACTCGCAACCCTCCGGTTGCTTAATCAGCTACTCTTTCAATCAGACTACCTAGGACTGATATTCGGCCAATGTGTGACTTGTCTCAGATTCCCTAAATAAACATGCTGTATGATGGTGGTAATGTAATTAATTACCGTCCTACTGGAGTAACACAGTGGGCTATTGCCGACTATCCGGCATCAATCCAGAAGGGAAAGATCCGAGGACAGCACCACATAATTTTGAACCAAGCGATGGCGAAACATGCTGTATGAATAGCCCTTGCAATGAAAACATTAAAAAGAACTATGAGTATAACGACACAATTTGGTTTCTGAACCTCAGAGATTATGCTAAGCGATTATTTAAACATCAAGTAGGGTCAGTGTCCAAAAACAGTTTTAATCAAACCCGAGTCTATTTGGTGAAGGGATTTGGATGCAGGTTGAAAAGTTTTCTGGATATGAGAAGAGCAGATGTACTTTTCCAAGGGTACGTCTAAAACTCGCAAATAAGGTCATCAATCTTTTGCGACTTAGGCGATAACGGGATTAATTTTCTCTGCGAACTCTTGCATCTGTCCTTCGAGAATTTTATAGAAGTCCCTTCGTAACTTGCTTTGAAGTTATAAATGTCTTCGGTGCTGAAAAATTCTCACAGGGCTGTAAGTTGCGACCTCGTTTTGTGATGATTCTACCCCAAGAATCGAAAATGCCGGTCTAAAATATAACCGATATTCATTTAAAAGGTATAAAATTGAAACTTGAAATTATTAAAAAATATTTTCCAACATTTTATTAGAGATATTTGCAGTCACACAAGCAAACCAGATGGGAAAAGGAGATTTTATAACTGCTACCCAAATGGCACTCGCATGATGCTTATCGGAGTTACCTTATAATCTAGTTTATCGTCGTTTTGGCCATGTTTAAGGTTTAGTCTAAGTTGACTAATGAAATCATCGATACCTTGATTAATTAAAATATCAATTTATAATTCATACTTTAGAATTTATAATGTTGAAGTTCTGAAATCGTGTTAAAAAAACAAGTCAAGTGAGGGGTCATATTCAGAAAATACGTACAGGAAGCACGTTTCGCCTCAAAATTACTCCCTACTGCCATTTATATCTAGCGTGACTGAAAAACCTCATAGAGATGGTATTTTCACTTTTCCACGAAGATAGTGCACTTGTAATTAACACTTTGTTTTGATGCTTAGCAAAAATTTATGCAGAAATTACTGTTTATTTTATTTAAAATATATATTTATACATTATACCATCCATCGTGGAATATAACTTCGTGTACCTCTATGGGTAGGTAGGTATTTAATTAACGTCGCACTGGAGCAACACGACGGCAATTGACGACGGTCCGGGATCAAACCTGAAGGGAAATATTAGAGGACAACACCACATAATTTTGAACCACGGTCAGATGACGAGGCATCACCTGAGCTGGCACCTCATTCTCCAAACTACCACACCACGCCAATGTGAGGACATTTGAGGTCACGACAGATTTAATGTGAATAAGTCCCTTTGTACACGACGGTTTTTGGTTGGATTCGAACTCGCAGTACCTCTATGGGAAAGTGAAAATAATTTTAAAATATTTCTCAATTCTATCCTTTACTTAGACATTGAAATTTAAAATAAAGTCGAAAGCATGAACAGCTGTAAATCTGAACGAAATGCGATCAAAAAGTATCTGGAATAGGTTTTTCCAAAAAATACTAAGACGTATAGATTTTTGAAATAGTTCCCTTTTGATGTTAGCATTACTCCCAAAGCTGCGTCGCGGTAGCCCGGATGGAAGTGTAGCGGTTTAGCGACCGGAGGGTTACAAGTACGAAATCCGATCAAACGAAAGACCGTCGTTTACGTGGGGGTTGGAGCATGTTAAATCTGTCGTCGCCTCGAATGTCCTCCCGTTGGCGTGGTGTGGAAGTTTGGAGAATGGGGCGCCAGCTCAGGTATTGCCTTGTCATCAAACCGTGATTCAAAATTACGTGGTGTTGTCCTCGTATCTTTGCCTTTGGGATTGATCCCAGACCGTCACCGATAGTCCTCTCCAGTGCGACGTTAATTCAACTTTCTACCTACCTACGTATACAGGGTGAGTCTAAATTGTTTTTACAAAATAAGAGGGGTGATAGTACCCATCGAGACGAGCAATAATTACCATGGAACATAGGGTCGCATTCCACTCTGAGAGGCAGAGAAGAGTCAAATTAGAATTTCAACATGAACTTACAAGTGTTGGGAAAGCGAATGAACGATACCAAAAGCTGCACAATCTGATTTATTGATCAGAGAAAAACTCACAGCAAGTGCTCAAAGTGTCGGCCACGCGTGTCGTTGCACAGTTCACACCGGCAAAGGAATGACTGGCGCACCCTCTCGAAGATTCCTGGTGTTGTGTTAATTTTGTCTGCGGCAACACCGATTCTCGCTACGAGATCTTCAGCCGAGTCCACAGGCGTCTGGTACACTAAAGATTTCATGTGCCCCCAGAAGAAAAAGTCTAGTGGGTTGAGGTCCGCCACGTCCGATCCAACGTGCAGGATATGTGGCTTAGGAGATATGCTACGTAGGTAGGTACAAAACGACGTCAGAGGCGATGACTTGTTCATGCTCGACGCGTTTCGACTTTACTCTTTTCTGCCTCTCAGAGTGGAATGCGGCCCGATGTTCCAGGGTAATTATTGCTCGTCTGGATGGGTACTATCACCCCTCTTATTTTGTAAAAACAATTTAGACTCACCCTGTATATTGCGGCTCCCGGAAGAAGGCATTTGAGGTCACGTGGTTTTGAATGAGTATTAGTTAAACTAGGGTGTATTAGTTAAACGACTGGTGGTAACGTGGAACAAATCCCTTCCACAATGGGCGTCTTTAATGCGGATTCTGGTTCAAAGCTCATCGTTCGATGCCGTAAGCGATAGAAGTTGGAACGTTGGCAGGGAGAAAAGCATCCCACTGCGAGATGGCCATTCATGCTTTTGTGTGTGGTAGCCTTCTCCTAACACGTTTCCAATCCTATTCACAAATCGACTGACCTAAGGTCGACTGCCTTATCGTTGGAGACGCAATGTATCATATTAGTGATTGTACACGCGAAACATTCATAATGAAAATTCAATAACATTTTTATCAATTTTTTTTCTCAAAAGTTACTTTTTTAGTCATTTTGAATAGTTGATATAATATATAGATACGTGAATATGTGAGATGGTTATACAATGAGAATAATTAAAAAATTATTAGCTGTTCATTCAACCTTCTGAGGGGTTTACACGCATATATCCGTTCTGCAACCTGCAGTCTTCCCTGCATGACTTTTACCCAGTTTCGACCTTCTTGACCAATAGAACCTTTCCTACGCTTCAATCCCTCGATGAGGTTATTTATAATCTATAATATCCATGATGTGCGTTATGGTGTAAAAGAAATACAACACTTGGAAAAATTGTGACGCCCAGAGGGTTATAATCTAACGAATTTAGAATCTGGGATTTTAAGGTAGACCTTTTAATGAAATGGACAGAGCATGTTCGTGCTATTTCTTAAGATTACTCAGCCGCGGTAGCCAGGTTGGAAGAGTGACGGATTAGCAAGCGGATGGTTGAGTTCAGATCCAACCAAAGACCGTCGTGTACAAAGGAGGCTAATGTACGTTAAATCTGCCGTGGCCTCATATTGTCCTCACGTTGGCGTGGTGTGGAAGTTTGGAGTGGGACGCCAGTTCAGGTGTGACCTCGTTATCTGAACGTGATTCAAAATTACGTGGCGTTGTCCTCGGATCTTTCCCTTCGGGTTTGATCCTGGACCGTCGCCAATAACCCGTTGTGTTGCTCCAGTGCGATGTTAATTAATTACCATCTTAAGGGGGCACTGTACCTTTAAAACCTAAAAAAACGATTTTCCAATTTTGATCTATTTAGATAGTTTGAAATGTTCTGATTCTGGTAAAAAAAAAACCCATGAAAAATTTCGCATTCGTAATGAGGATTTTTCGAACACACCTATTTTTATTTTCAGTTGTTCGTTTGTTTACGTTTCTTAGTTTTGGTTTGGAATTATGCTATTAATTTTTGGAATTATGCTATTTTTTTTAAAGTTTTAATAATAATATTTTTACTGTAACAAATATAAGCAGAATATGTACTACTCAACTTTTTCATTTCACAAATCTATTTGTTTACTTGAACGCACGTGAATGCTAAAATAACTATTTCAACTGTAATTGCATTTATCTCAGAATGGTAATTTTCAAGCTTGCGCGCACTATAACTCTGCAACTAATGAGCGTAGACTCCTGAAATTTTGAATGAAAATAGATTATCAAAAGGCTTCAAAATAAAACCAAAATTTTACTCAAAAGCTAAAAGCATATTAAAAAATTTTGATATAGTATGAGCGAAAATTTGGAAAAAATGAATGAAGTGAAATATTAATTGATTGTTATATTTATGTGTTACTTAACTACTATTTTGGGTTTTAATTTAAAATAAAAGCATTGTGTTACTCATATCTGCCATTAGTTTTATAGAAAAGGCACAGGATGACTCAGAATGTTGCGCACAAGTTATGCTTGTAAAAAAAGTATGTTAAAAATGACCTTATGTAAATTCTAGTAAAATATTATTTAATTTTTAAAAATCAAACCAATTTTTCTGCATTGTGTAGTATAAAGTATAAATAAACCCTGCAAAAATTTCATTATGATATACATAAAACGTTTGGTGATTACCGAAATTAGTCTATTTTACCTGTTGATTTATATGCTTAAAGGTACTGTGCCCCCTTAAGATTGTTCTGTTTAAAGACATCGATCTTGTCATGAAATAGACAGAGCATGTGGAAGAAATCACTCATAAGATTTCAGAAGGGTAAGTCACATGGACTTAGGAATCTACTTGGGCCGATTGACTATCCCTTCTGGTGGTTGTCTTGACAAGACATCTCTTGATCAGAAAACTGACCAGCTCTTGATCTCGTCATCATCAAAAAATCGGCAGCATCTTGATGAGATATCTTGTCATTAACAAAATTTGTAAAATCTTGATGGACGAGATCTCTCGTCAAAATCACTTGGAGGGTTAATCACGCTGGACCACTCTCCAAACTTCCACACCACGCCAGCCGTGAGGACATTTGATGCCATGACAGATTTAATGTGCACCAACCACATGCTTCTGTATTAGATCAATGGTGTTAACTAATATATGGTTATTAACTAATTAAAAAATTCAAGTCGCATCTAGAAACAGCGAAGGCTAGCTCTGCAAGTTAGAAGAAAACGCAGAGAAATTATCGCATCTTTGATATTATCTAACTGTCACGTGATAAGGAGTCGGAAAATTACGATAGTTTTTCACATGAGTTGAAAAGGTGGTGAGAATTCTGATTGAAATACGTAGTTGATTAAAATATGCGAGAAGTTTTTGCTTCTACGTAGGCGTAGCATTGACAAGGCCATCAAAAGGATTATTTACGTTAAATTATAATCACAACTCAATGGCAAACCACACGGTGGTCCAAAATCAACCTTGCGACACTAAATTGTTTGAAATACACATGTGTACCGACATGTTTGTACAGAAATTGAATACGCATCCGCGTATTATGTTTTGTTGCATGCTGCTCCAATATGTGGTCAGAGTAAATGTGTTTATGATAAAAATATAATTATTCGGTCTATGGTTTCGATGATTTTGCACATTTATTTTTTAGCAGTAGATACTATTCGTGTGAATAGAAACGTGTTTCATAAAAAACTAAGACGATTCAATTGGTTTTTGGATTTTTATGGCGGAAGAGCCATATTTGGTCATGCTACGCCAGACACAACATCATGTAATGGACATACACTTAAGGAAAATTTTACTGACACAGAAGAGAGAAATACACCCAGGGAAGAATCGGACCTGCACCGCCTACAACTCGCAGGTTTGCTAGAGCAGTGGGCATACCTGCTGAGTCACGACGACCCCCTGATTCGATTGACTGTTAGAGTATTTTTCGTGATTTTGAATCAAAAAGACATCTGTTTAGGATTTTCACTCGTTGATTAATTTCTTTGCAAATTTTAGTGTTTTACAAGGAAGAACTTTTTGGATGAATTTTTCTCAAGCCTCATTTTTCACCTGACAGGATAAAACTTTACCCTTAGTGAAATTTCAGGAGACTGAACAAAGGGACATAGTTTATTTAAAGTATGTTTCTGTGGTCAAAAGAAGTCAAGAGATTTTTAATAAGCTTTTATAAGGTTTTGTTGAGGCTAACCATAGCAAATCATCAAAAGTTTGCGAATAAATGTAATTTTTAGGTCACTTGCTGCTTTCAGTTGTAGTTTTTGGGTCATAATTATATTTCATTTGGTATTTTCTGGCAATTTTCGTTATCAAACTGCTAGACCTAATAATTAGTAGCCAAAAATTATTGATTAGAACTAGATCCTAAGTGAAAAACTATTTAAAATAACTACAGAATTTAAGTTATGAAAATGCGATGGTAATTATAAAGAAATTTAACACTATGATAGAAGAAAAAATATGATTTTTCATCAGTTTGTATATATTACTGCTCAGGAGGGACTTGTTATTTAAGACTGATAAAGTTAAATTGCAAATCAATCTGAACAGATCACATTTTTAGAAACAATGAAATCAACTATAAGTTTTTTCTCTCTCCTAAGACGAGAAATTACGTTTGATTTTTTTGTGTTGTATATTCATTTATACTTCATTTTCATAATTCCTACTTGTATGATAAAAAGGGGTTTGAATTAATAGTTTCGCAATTGTCATATAAAGTAGATTATAATTAAAATATTGTAAATTATGAAATAAGGGATTCAAAAGCGATTTTTAATTCATATAAATGTAAATTCACAAAAATTAAAGGCTTCCAATTTTATTTAGCCGTGCAAGAAATTTTTTAACAATCATGCAAGTAATTTAGATCTTATTAATTATCCTACACCTAAAATAGAGAGCAGAATACTTGTTGATAATTTCGTCTCAAAGTTATATAAGAAACCAAACACTCGTAGTTACTTTATTTTTGGATAAATGTAATGAAATATTTCTGATAAAAGTGGTAAATGAAACATTTTTTTCATCGACAAAGTCAGCTAAAAATAATATTCTGTAAATCACTTTTATAAAATGCAAACAAATATTTGTATTCTTGTGTTAACTTCTTCAATTGTAAACATCCTTAATGAATAAAAAGGAGTTTAAAAAATTGTAAATGTATTTTATAATTGAGTAAAAACTTCAGAATTCGATAAAAATTATGTCTACTCATTGACCAAAAATTGAAATACGTGTTTTAAATTTTAAAAGTTCTTTAATTCAACAATAGAACTTTTATATTTGCTAATTTTATAACATGATATCAAAATATATTTTAAATTGAAATAAAAAATTATATATAGAAAATGTAAAAAAGCTCTACACCAATTTTGGACCTTAATATATTCTTTTAACAAGTGTTATTTTAATGCATAAAATAAATATACCTGATTTTTCAGTAACTTACCCCTGTAACGGAACAACATATTTGACAGTAAAATATCTCCAGTCATAGTCAGAGAACAATTACTATCATAATCCTCGAACGAGTCCAACAATTTACGTCTCACAACAAGCTTCCCAATTATTTTGCGCCGAAGACTAGCTTCGTCAACACAATCAATCCGATCAGAGCTCAACAAGATGCAATTGCCGGTAGGAGCCAGGACGAATTCGGTTGTTTTTTTCCGCCAAAACGATGTTTGCGAAGAATTCGAAAGACCTGATAATTGTTTACCGCGGGTTCTGTCGAACAAAAACGGAGAAGAGAGAGAAAGGACAAATGAAATTAAAAACTGTTATGCGCAGAATGATGGAGTGACGAACGAATACAATAAGCGCACCTGGTATTAGAATGTTTGGGTTTGGCACAGCTGTGTCAGTGCGGGTTGCTCGAAATAGTTGATAAACGTCGCCAATGCGGGCGATATGTCGGTAATGTAGAAAGCATGTTGGAGATATTGCAAAGCATACTGCCACATGCTCGTAATTGTAACATATTTTTTGGGGGTGGCCCAGTCAGTATGCTTTACTTGTATTATTGGCGTATATGCATATGGTTTAATTCCATTTTATTCTAATTTATTATGGATTAACCCTCCTGATGGTTGTCTCGATTCTGGTCATTAGAAAATCTGACCAGATCTTGATGGACGAGATATCTCGTCATTAGAAAAAAAACTAACCAGATCTTGATCTAGTCATAAAAAAATCGGCAATAACTTTGATGACAGGATATCTCGTCCTTAGTAAAATTCGTGGTTCAAAATTACGTGTTGTCATCGGGTCCTTCCCTTTGGGATTGATCCCGGACCGTCACCAATAGCCCGTTGTGTTGCTCCAGTGTGACATTAATTAAAATACCTACCTACCTTAGCAAAATTAATCAGATCTTGATGGACGAGATAATTCGTGGAAACCACTTAGAGAGTTAACTTCAATTTATGCCGATTAAAATTGGTTTAATTTAATTTATTGGTAAAATTTTAGTTGTTTTGATGTAGAACTACTCCTTATGGTACAATAAGATTAGCAGTGGATACGACATAATTGTGCGACCGATTTCTACTCGCAATAGCTTCGGGGTTATCGGTGTCGTGGCAAAGGCGTTAGTGTCGTTTGATAAGCACATAGATGACACTCCGACCACACATTAGAGTAGCATACAACAAAGCGCACGACATGCGCATGCGTACTCCGTTTCTCTACAGAAATATTGGACAACCTCTCAACAACAATTAATATCAAACTTCACTTTAATCGTTCAAACTGTAAATTAAGTGTTGAATATTCTCAATAAAGCGTGAGGTGCCAGCTCAGGTGTGGCCTCGTCATCTGACCGTGGTTCAAAATTACGTGGTGTTGTCCTCGATTCTTTCCCTTCGTATTTGATCCCGGACCGTCACCCAGTGCAACGTTAATTCAAATACCTACCTACCTTCCTCAATTGGAGTATATAGTGTTGAATCTGGCACCCAGTTTAACGCTCGATTCCGAAGTTGGCGCGGAATAAATCATCTACCACGATCGGCAGGACATTTTTCTTTGGCTTCTGAGTATGGCAGCCCTTAGCCGAGACAACCTTCCTCACCTATTCACCGTGGTTCAAAATGACGTGGTGTTGTCCTCGGCCTTTCCCTTCGGGACTGTTCCCGCACCGTCGTCAATAGCCCGTTGTGTTGCTCTAGTACGACGTTAATTAATTGCCACCTCACCTATTCAGAAATCAACTGACGCAAGGTCGGACTTCTTGCGGTGAGCCACACTATACCAACACCCACTGTGTGTTTTATTCGCGACACAAAACAGGGCATACATATAGTTCAAAGTTTTATCCCAGCGGACGAAACCACATCGCCCAATCGGTATCTTTTAACATAAAATGCATTTCTTTGAGGGAGGACGTATTCAGAGTCCCCACAGACCATCTTGAATACGTTCTACACGACTAACCGGATTGACGAAAAACTTTGAATAGCGGCTGTGCGGATTTTTGATGTCTATGGATGTGTATGTGTTATACACAATGTTGCGTATGTGTTATACACATACGCGCAACGTTGTGTTACCACATTCGTTGGTTACCACAATTCCATTGGGATTGTACTCAACGTTGCGTATGTGTTATACACAACGTTGCGTATGTGTTATACACAACGTTGCGTATGTGTTATACACAACGGGCAGTAGTAACTAAAGTCGTTGAATGCGTAAGACATGTTATAGTTAAAGCATATAAGAAGAAATTTTTGTTTAACGTCGCACTGGAGCAAACACAACGGGCTATTGGCGACGGTCCGGGATCAAACCCGAAGGGAAAGACCCGAGGACAACGCCACGTAATTTTGAACCACGTTCAGATGACGAGGTCACACCTGAGCTGGCACCCCACGCTCCAAACTTCCACACCACGCCAACGTGAGAACGTTTGAGACCTCGACAAATTTAACGTTCACCAGCCCCCTTTGTACACGAAGGTCTTTGGTTGGATCCGAACTTGCAACTCACCTGTTGTTAATCCGTTACTCTACCAACCGAACTACCGTGGCCCTAAAGCATACAAGATTTATCTATTTTTGAAATAAAAAATCGATGAGTTTTATTCCAATCTAAGCTAGGGGCCGCGGTAGCCCTGTTGGAAGAGTAACGGTTTAGCAACCGGAGGGTTGCGAGTTCGAATCCAACCAAAGACCGTCGTGTACAAAGGGGGCTGGTGCAAGTTAAATCTGTCGTGGTCTCAAATGTTCTCACGTTGGCGTGGTGTGGAAGTTTGGAACGTGGTGCCAGCTCAGGTGTGACCTCGTCATCTGACAGTGATTCAAAATTACGAAGTGCTGTCACCGGATCTTTCTATTCGGGATTGGTGTTTTAATTAACGTCACAGTGGAGCAACACAACAAGCTATTGGCGACGGTCCGGGATCATCCCCGAATAGAAAGTGGGGAGGAATAACTTTTTTAATTCTATGCAAAAATTTCTAGTCGCATTAGATGCACATTCAGGTGCTGCAAAAAAAGAAATTTTACTCTTAAGGTATTAGAAGCAAGAGACCGAATTTAAGTGTCGTTATTTTTAGGTGAAAAGGTATTTTAATTAACGTCGCACTGGAGCAACACAACGTTTAGGTGAAAAGAATTTGGGCGTAAAGAAAATTTTGAACTTACGAGATGGACTGAATTTAAGCCGTTTGCTTTAGTTCAAACTACCTGGCCGCCACAAATTGCACGATTTGTACTGTTTTATGTTGCATTAAGGGGTGAACTGCCAGGTTAAAAAAACCGTCACAGCCGAATAAGGGCGAAATTTAGGTGCAATATAACGGGATTTATTTTATATTCGGCCCCAGTGATAATTGTACTTTGTGTGTCCCACAGAACGATTTGGGGTGGCCGTGCCTGCTCATGAGTGTTGTTTTGCTGAAGACGCCAAACGAGCGCCTTTCCAGGTGGCAGCCAAGGAGGGAGAGAATAAAAGAGCGATGTAACAATCATATCGCTCGTCCACGTGGTGTGTTTGTCACCTGTACAGTTAGGATGACATGTGCTAAAAACATGAAACAGCTTCCTTCCGCGTGAGTAGGCGGCAGCTGTGACAGCGCAGCGGCCGTGACGTCACGCCGCGCATGCGCACTGGGACGCTGAGTTTCCATAAATTGCAGCGCAAATTAGTAACTCAATTGCAATTTCAAAAATCCGAGCATAAACCACAGACAAAATCACAAAAATTCAATTTGGTTTTTCTTAAATTACAGTTTTCGCAAGTCTAATGCAGCCCAATTGGGATAAAACAGGAAAACAGATGGAAGTAACTATTTCCATTTTCGAAAAGACCGATTGTAATAATTTTAATTTTTTAAAGCATTTTAAAATACATATTAAAGATTCACGATTTTCTATAAAAATGAATTGTATAATCTATTTAAAAATAACTGAATAAAACTCACAAAACTAGAGTAAATAAAACAGCTCATTTAAAATTAAGTGTTTAAAAAGAATGATTCTTAATTCTCAATGGAATAAGTTCTTAAAATAAACATAAAACAGCATAAACACGTAAGAAATTATCATGTTAGAAAAAAGATTTGATGGTCCGTTTTGTCACTATGATCATTTTTTGTTGTTTTGCTTCACTAGAATTATTATTACACTATATCGCTGTTTAATTTAAACACATATTTCAGAGTGTAAAGGACTCATCTAACAATAATATTCATTTCATTTAAATAATGACAACATCAATTATGGAATTGACAATCAATTTTATGGACTCGTGCAAGCAGACCTGTGAAATGTATAATTTAAATTTTCAAACCACCCACATATTCACATAAATCCAAAAAATACATATAAAATTTTAGTGCTTATAATAACTGATGGGGCTATTTTCATTAGTCTCTTATCTTTCTATTTGGGGGAGGAATATGGAATTGTGACACTAATATCACGTTAATAACCTTTTCTTCCTTTCGGTTTTGATCCCGGACCGTCGCCAATAGCCCGTTGTGTTGCTCCAATGCGACTTTAATTAAAATACCTACCTATCTTTTCTTCATTTCTTGAACTTCTGGGGACGCGCCTTATCTGTATAGATACAAAATCATAGAGCATGGAAATTTATTTTTCCTGGTACTCTTTCCAGTAGTACAGAATGTTTTTGCGAAGAAAATACGATAGATTGTTTAATTTACGTCTCTCTGAAGCAACACAAAGGTGACGGCCCGAGACCAATCAAGAAGGGAAAGATTCGAGGATAACACCTCGTCATTTTGAACCACGGTCAGATGACGAGGTGAACACCTGAGTCTCCAAATTTCCATACCAACGTGAGGACATTTTAAATTACAACAGATTTAACATGCCCCAGCCCCACGTACACGACGATCTTTGGTTGGATTGAGTTTCGAAACTCGCAACCCTTTGGTTGTTAATCCATGACTCTACCAACTGGGAGAACTTGGGGATTCCCGCTGGATTGGTGAGAGTCGAGGTTGGTTGGTTGGGTTTTTATGGCGTTAAGGCCAAACATGGCCAAGCTGCGCCAGATACAAGACAGAAAAACCTCTAAACAAAATAAAGATTGATATAAATTTATCTATTTATAATTTTAAATTGAAACTAGCTCAATGTATAAAATCTAAATAAAATTCACAAAACCGATGTCAGAAATGAATACAAACAAATTTTTATTATAAGTATTTTCCAAAAGGTTTTTTAGGGTTGGATTTGAAACTCCAAATCGGATTTATCTATGGTTATTTTAAGCTCTACATTCAGTCAAAATGCGTCGAACAGTAAAAATACAATGGCAAGTTGAACATAACGGAACAGGTTCTCCGATCAATAAGTGTCTATGTAAAATGGGTATGGTTAATGCGAAGTCTTGTCAGTTATACTTCATTTTTCCTATTCCAATTTGCAATGCCGAATCCTGTGATGGATAGCTGTATATAGTGAGTTTATTTTGCGATTTTTTATCCCAAGAGTGAGAGTCGAGGTGAAAAGGAACTCTTATGCCTTGCCCAAACAAAGACAGCGATTGGAGGAGGACCGGACTGGATTGATGTGAAAAGGGACGACTGTCACAACTAGGAACTCCCAGCGTCCTTACCGACACCCATCCTCTGGCGGGAGAACATCAGATTTCGGGAGAGACATCAGAAATAGAGTTCCACTCCTCATCCGATGGAAAGTTCCGACCTCTTGCCAAAGTTCAGCAGTTCCCTAAGTAAAACTGATTCACCTTTAAATGGATACCATCGGCAACCAGAAAGAAATAAATGGAAAGTATTTTGTTATTAATCCTTCTGGTGGTTGTCTCGACGAGATGTCTCGTCATTAGCAAAACTGACCAGATCTTGATGGACGCGATATCTCGTCATTAGAGGAAAATGACCAGTTCTTGATCTCGCCATCATAAAAAAAATCTGCAACATAAAAAAAATCGGCAATCTTAACGACGAGGCATCTTGTCATTAGTAAAATTTGTCGGATCTTGCTGGAAAAGATATCGCGTCATTAGAGGAAAACTGACCTGATCTTGATATAGTATCATCAAAAATCGTCAATATCAAAAAAGCGGCAATCTTGATGACGAAATACACTGCTGGCCACCCAAATTGCAACACCAAGAAAGACAAGAGATATCACAACAAAATTTATTTTGTAGATAACATGTTGACCAAGTATCAAATGATTAAATTTATAGACTTCTGTGAAGTGTGGTTCCTGCCAAAATCAGTAGCCAGAGTAGCCGCCATTGTTGGAGATCACTGCTGCCACACGCCTTGGCATTGATTCAAAGAGACTTTGGATGTGTTCTTGGGGTCCAGCAGACCAAGCAGCTTCCACACGTTGCCAAAGTTGATCTGGTGTGGCAGCTGGGGATGTATTCTGGGTCAATCGTTGAGCAACCATGGACCACATGTTTTCTATCGGCGAAAGATCCGTAGAGCGAGCTGGCCAGGGAAGCAATTCCATCTGGCGATTGACGAAGAACCCTTGGACAATGCGTGCCACGTGTGGTCGCGCATTATCCTGTTGAAATATGGCTGTGGGCAAGCCCTGAAGGTAAGGAAGGACAACTGGCTCCAACACCTCGGAGATGTAGCGCTGGCTGTTTAAAGTACCGGCAATGCGTACTAGAGGAGTGCGAGAGTGATATCCAATACCGCCCCATACCATAATACCCGGTGCAGGACCAGTGTGGCGGTACATAACGCAGCTGTTCAGCATCCTCTCTCCACGGTGTCTCCAGACTCGAATCCGACCATCGTGGTGTTGCAGACAGAAGCGTGACTCGTCAGTAAAGACAATTTCATTCCATTCTGCCGTCCACATCCTTCTTTCATCACCATTGGCGGCGGAAACGTCTGTGATTCTGCGTCAAGGGTAGACGAAGCAATGGACGTCTTGCGGACAGACCACTCTGCTGTAAACGGCGTCGAATGGTACGCGCAGACACTGGATGATGCGGTACAGACTGAATGTGCTGTGCTATGGTTCGTGATGTGGCTGAGCGATCGTTCACTGCCATACGCACAATATGCCTGTCATCACGTGAAGTGGTGCACTGAGGTGGATGCGATCGAACACGTCGGTCCGTCGTACCCTCCTGCATCCAACGATCACATATCCGCATTACAGTTGTTTGGTTTCGTCCAACACGACTACCGATTTCCCTGAAAGATAATCCACAATCTCGGTAGGCCACTATCCTTCCTCTGTCGAACTCGGATACTTGATCAAAAGATGATCGCTGTTTTCTACGAGGCATAATTGATCGTTTTTTTTGAAAAAACCACAAGAAAAACACAATTGCCGTACTTGAAATCGTCGAAATCTCCAAGCCTTAAATAGCGCTTTGAAGTGGCGCCACAGGCGCGCGTGATGTGCGTCTGCGCTGAAATTCTAATCATTTGCATATCTCACCTCCGCTAATGCATGTTGTAAATTTCATATTATTTGCATGCTTCCTTCAGGGTGTTGCATTTACGGTGGCCAGCAGTGTATTTCTAATTACGAGAATGTCTTCGTTCTCGTCTTGGATCGTCATTAGCAAAATTGGCCTGATGATCTGGGACCCCCTGCTTTCATAACACGATAGAAAGAAATGTCCACTGTACATTTTAAATGTTTCACAGGCAGCATCTTTCAATTGGTTGCCTTTGTACAGATAATCGAAAAGTCCGAATACTTCTGACAGTATAGTGAACATAATACCAGGAAGGAAGTCAGAGATGGATGTCAGAGGGACTTAAGTCACACACCCCTGGAGCAGTCTAGGAGGAGTGGAACTCTCCCTCTTGCTTTATTTTTTCTTATACCGATTGGGACCTAGGTTGATTGGAATAGCCCTTTGTGTTGCTCCTGTGCGACCTTAATTCAACAACTCCTCTAGATTGGTTGGCGTTTTATGATCCGAATGTTTTTGATTGTATAGTGTACAAAATACCAGGAACGACCTCTGAGTTGGAGTGTTGAGGGAATTAAGCCACATACCGCTGGAGCAATCTAGGAGAAGCGGAACTCCTACTTTATTTTTTCCTATACCGGATAGGACCTAGATTGATTGGAATAGCCCGTTGTGTTGCTCCAGTACTCAACAACTCCTCTAAGTTGGTTGGCGTTTTATGATCCGAATGTTTTTGATAGTATAGTGTACAGTTGGCGGAAAAAAACGAACCACCCCCTTTATTTCGGGCACTATTCATAGTAGAACAAATTCAAAGATATCATTCAATAGGGAATAACGACCTCTACAAATTCAGATGCAAAAAAAATTGCATTAGGGGCCGTCTTCATATCAAATTTTGCACAAACAACAAAATTTCCAATAGAAACACCATGTTTTGATGCCTTAATCAGATTCGGCATCGTTAAATTAGTCTAAGTATGACCATTTCATGACGCTACTGTGTCTTTGTATCCAGAGATATTTAATGTTAAAGTTGCAGTCAATTTCAGGGATCATCTCCCCGTTGAAAATCGTTATTCGTAGATCGAGATTAATTGTAATTATAGTTACCGGAATTTCAAATTTGAACACTATTTCAAACGTAATAGTCAGCTCGTGCAAACGATCCGAGAATTATTATATTTGTTATGCAAGTAAAATCGATTGTAGAATTACTGCAAACGATCCGAGAATTATTACCCGAGGTTTGTCAGTCGTTTATTAAACTTTTGGTTGCACCCTAAAATCGCAATAATGAGGAAAATTTAATGTAACTAAAAAACTAACGATTGGAATGAGCTGAAATTTTCCATGGTCATATTAGTCCTATCAAAATATAGTAAGGTTCCAATTCATAATTTTTTCAAACATTAATTTAATAATTATTATTGCATACTAAAAACGATTTATAAAATAAAATATTAAGGTGGATTTTGTTTGGGTTGTTTAACAGTAACATAGTGCAAATATCATCGCTATATAAATATTATTTAGGAAGATATCCATGAAAGTCTAAGAAACTGATTTAACATTAGGAGCTCCAATTTTCCAGTACTTATAACTTCGAAACAGTAAGACCTAATGACATGAAACTTGGTATCTGAAGTTAAATTTTGATATAGATTTGAAATTGTGTGACGAAATAGGGGTTTCCATTGGAAATTATGAAATTGGTAGTCAATTTAATATTAAGACGGCCCCTTATGCAAATTTTATGCATTTGAATTTATAGAAGACGTTCCTGTCAAACGCCATCCTTCAATTTACTGTTAACATTGCTCGAAAGAGGAGGGGTGGTTTGATTTTTTTTCCGCGACTGTACATGATACCAGGAAGGACCTCTGAGGTAGAGTGTAGAGATTTAAGCCACACACCACTAGAGCAATCTAGGAGAAGCGAAAACAATGTAGTTTAATTTCTTCCTATGCCGATTGGAACCTGTTGGTTAACGTTTTATGGCGCAAGGGCCATATTTGGTCAAATCGTGCCAAACACAAGTCAGACAATTTCAAGCTAAAGATGTACTGAAAGGGCAGAAAAAGAAGGATTGGGGAACAGAGTAGTAGGACGAAAGCAGGAAGAGATCGTTTGGGAATCCCTGGAGTGCGATTCCCGTGTTTACTAAAGACAGCAAGCCCCATGGGAAAATAAAACATCATTAGATTACATCGGGTACGTGAAGCCGTACACACCTAAAGACGTGCCCCTGAGAGCCGGAGTTAAATATAAAAATCCGCAATTTCATTAAAAAAATATTAGTTAAAAAAAACAGCTTTGCATGCCACTGTTTCTTAACCTTACATGCGGTAAAGACGAGATATATCGTCCTTAGAGGTCTAATTAATTTGCAAATGACGAGATTTTTCGTAAAGAAATCGACGAATTTTGAGGACGACATCAAGATCTGGTCAGTTTTCTTCTAATGACGAGATATCTCGTTTTTCAATTTTTGCTAATGGTTTTGGTATTGATAAGATGCCTTTTTAAGACAACCATCAGGAGGATTAACCCTTTCAGGAGAGGCTCTGGCGTCCCACCAGTATGAAATGGTTAGGTTAATACCAGCCCCTTGGAAAGAGATGGATGGACCCTTACAATCACATGAACCTTTCAGAAATCAAATCCAAATAAATATTATGATGATGTTATTTCGGAATAAAAATTGAAAACCGCAAAAATAGCAAATATGGTACCTTATATATTACAAGTTGTTATTTATGAAAAGTATATCGCCGTATAAAACAGTTGCTCGCAAAAACTTCGCGCGATGATACCATAGATTTTTTAATCTGTCAGAGGAGTCATTAAAACGAGAAGAATCATCTATTAAAATTCATTGTTTCAACGGAATACCCTACTGAGAGAAGAATTATTATTTCTAAGGGCACACACAAAATAAATATGGATCATTAAAACTTCAAACAAAAATTCATTAATCACAAAAGTTTTCGAGAAACATGTCGTTAACTACTATATTGAGTTTGGGGTCACTGTAGAAAAGAAACGTTCTTTCGAGATAATAGATACGATTAAAAGGGAGGGGAAATGGGTTTTAATTTTTGCCTTAATTACGATAGATAACATAATATATATATGCATACATATATTATGTATATATGCAGACTTTTCATTAATTGTAGGCAAAGTATTTTGGATTGGTAAGGAAATCGGAATTTTTGAATAATTTTGGGTTTCTTATTGTCGCTTTTGGAAATTCGTTTCATGTAACATAAGTTAACCGATGGTTATTTCAAGAGGGGTACGTTAATGGTATCAGAAAAAGTTACTTTCGACAACTTTTCCATTGATGCATTTCGCTATGATACAGAATTCAGATCAAGGCACAGATGTTCATTCCAAAATGTAAGTGATTTGTATGCAAATATATAATAGTGGCATACTAATTAATTTATTTTATGAAAAACAGGAGCCACGGTAGCCTAGCTAGAAAGCAGCGGACTTGCAACCGGAGGGTTGCGAGCTCGAAACTCGATTGAAAGACAGTCGTGTACGAAGGGGATGGGTGCACGTTAAATCCGTCGTGTACTCAAATGTCCTCACGTTGGCGTGGTGTGGAAGTTTCGAGGGTGGGGTGCCTGCTCAGGTGTCGATCTCGTCATCTGACCGGGGTCCAAAATTATGAAGTGTAGACCTCGGATCTTTTCCTTCGGGATTGATCCCGGACCGTCGCCGTTGCAGTTCGACAGTAGTACGCTTGCAGTTACACAGAAGGTGCTCAGAGTTGCGACCACCAACGTACGTCTGACAGCGTCTACACATGGAAGGTAGGTAGTCGAATTAACGTCTCGCTGAAGCAACAGAACGGGCTATTGGCGACGGTCCTTGACATTTGAGACCAGGTCAGATTTAATGTGCACTAGCCCAGAAGTACACGACGGTCCTTTTGTGTAATTTTGAGTGTTCCTAACCACCTTCCCTTAAAGTTTCTACAGGAAGTTAGGTGATTCGGCACACGTCTTTCGGGGCACCGTTCACGATACAATCTCACAGCAATAAGTATCGACACTGACAATTCTTTGCAAGGGTCAACCGTGCTTTAATCAAGTAATGATTGAGTGCAGAATGTTTCAAAATGTTATCCCGAATGAACTGAGCCCTCAGGGGCACATCTTCTTTAGGTGTATACGGGCATCACAACCCCAAGCTACCCGAATGATCTTTTCGCCCTTTCATTTTTACCCTCGCCAACCCTTTTGCTTTTTCTTCCCTCATTGTGTTATCTGGGGCTGCGGTAGGCCGGTTGGAAGAGTAACGGACAAGCAACAGGAGGGTTGCGAGTTCCAATCCAACCAAAGACGGTCGTTTACAAAGGGGGATGGTGCACGTTAAATCTGCCGTGGCCTCAAACGTCCTCACGTTGGCGGGGTGTGGAAGTTTGGAGAGTGGAGTGCCAGCTCGGGTGAGACCTCGTCATCTGACCGTAGCTCAAAATTAACTGGTGTTGTCCTGGGATCTTTCCCTTCTGGGGTTGATCCCGGACCCTCGCCAATAGCCCGTTGTGTTGCTCCAATGAGACGTTAATTAAAAATGCCTACATACCTATTGTGTTACCTGTCGTGTGTTTGGCGCAGCTTGGCCAAATATGCCCTTGCGCCACAAATCCCGATAACAACCAGCCCTAATGACTCAACTTGGAGATATTGCCCTCTCAATTATGGCATGGCAGAAGTTTTCAATCTTTATTAGTCGTTGTTTTCCGTTTTTTTACTATCAATTTGACTAAAATTTTCATCTGTTATCTACCTTGGGCAGATGAAATTTCGGAACACCCCATACGTTCTAAATGCCCGTCACGTGTTCTTGTTTGATACTTCCGAACGTGAAGAATCCACAGCAGCTGGAGGTATCAAGACCACCACGTTTTAACTTTCCAAGAGAAGCGACGGGAATCAAAAAATAAACCGCTGTTTGCGCAGCGGCCTGATCCACGGCTCTGATTGCTTTATGATGCGACCGTATTCTAGAAGAAAAACCCACTTGCAAAACAGAGGACAGACATTCCTGGAAAGCGTCCGTTGTTCCCAGAGATAACTCCTTGTGGAGTCAGCTTTGGGTTGGTGGGACATTTTTTATTCTCTCCGAAAGGGGGCGTTCTCAAAGTGAATGATGGAGATCTAGATATCATTGGTGTGACTGAAAATAAAAGCGAGTTTCGATATTATTGACTAGTTTATTTTGTCAGGTGGTAGTTGGTTTTTCATGGGCATATAATATTTGTGGAGTTTTGGGATGGTGGAAGCTGAATATCAATTTGCTGAATAAGCAAATGATATTCAGGGAGCAGGGAGAGAGAAATTTTCTTTTAAGTTTAGATTTAGGATATATATATATATATATATATAAGAAAGGAGTAAAGTCGAAACGCGTCGAGCATGAACAAGTCATCGCCTCTGACGTCGTTTTGTACCTGCCTACGTAGCATATCTCCTAAGCAAGATGGTCTGGTCGGTAGCGGACGTGGTGGACCTGTAGCTTGGCCTCCTCGCTCACCGGACCTCAACCCACTGGACTTTTTCTTCTGGGGGCACATGAAATCTTTAGTGTACCAGACGCCTGTGGACTCTGCTGGAGATCTCGTACCGAGAATCGGTGTTGCCGCAGACAAAGTTAACACAACACCAGGAATCTTCGAGAGGGTGCGCTTGTCATTCCTTAGCCTGTGTGAACTGTGCAACGACACGCGTGGCCGCCACTTTGAGCACTTGCTGTGAGTTTTTTTCTGATCAATAAATCAAATTGTGCAACTTTTGGTATCGTTCATTCGCTTTCCCAACACTGTTATAAGTTCATGTCGAAATTCTAATTTTACTCTTTTCTGCCTCTCAGAGTAGAATGCGACCCTATGTTCCATGGTAATTATTGCTCGTCTGGATGGGTACTATCATCCCTCTTACTTTGTAAAAACAATTTAGACTCACCCTATATATATAATCTTCACAACTATCTCTTGCAAAGCTGTAAGAGATTTTTGTGAAGACGAGCGTGCGGTGGCGGTGTAGTATCCATCACTCCAGCTCGTCCCACAAGTGCTCGATCGGATTGAGATCGGGGCTCTGAGCAGGCCAGTCAAGCAAATTCATCTCATTTTCAGGAAACCAGTCCAACACACGTTTTGCAGTATGACATGGAGCTCGATCCTGCTGGAAGAAACAACCATCATCGCCGCAGTATTGCCATAGTGTAGGCATGGCCGAATTATCCAGAACGTCGAGGTACACGCCAGCATTCATGGTACCAGGTACACACATATATACATATATATATATATATATATATATATATATATATATATATATATATATATATATATATATATATATATATATATATATATATATATATATATATATATATAGCTAATAGCTATTAGCAAAGCTAACCAGACCATGGTGACGAGGTAGGTAGGCATTTAATTAACGTCGCACTGGAGCAGCAGATCAAACCCGAAGGGAACCATCGAGGACAATACCACGTAATTTTGAACCACGATCAGATGACGAGGTCACACCTGAGCTGGCACCCCACTCTCCAAACTTCCACACCACGCCAACGTGAGGACATTTGAGGCCACGACAGATTTAATGTGCACCAGACCCCCTCCCCACCCAAACACGACTGTCTTTGGTTGGATCGAGTTTCGAACTCGCTACCCTCCGGTTTCTAATCATCCGTACCATCCCGAGTAGCTAATCCTCTACTCTGCCAACCGAGCTACCGCGGCCCAGGGACTTACAAAACTTGAAACAACCTATAGAAAAGTGTATGAACCATTATAGTCTTGGAATGTTTTAAAACTTGAAAAATTTCTCTTATGAAAAATTTTGCGTATGGCTTATCATTATATTATCCAAGTCCCTTCAAATTTAATTTGACGCTGTACAACGTACATTTAACTAACAAATCCAACTACCCTTTGTTTTTAGAGCCTCTTTTCCTCTAGGTTGGTAGTCAATTAATATCGCACTGGAGCACCACAACGAATTATTGGCGACGGCCCGGACCAATCCCGAAGGGAAAGAAGGGACCCAAGGACAACGTCTCATAATTTTGAATCACAGTCAGATGATGACCACGGTTAGACGCGATGTACACGACGGCCTTTGGCTGGTACGTGTCCGAACTCGCAACCCTCCGGTTGCTAATCCGTTACTCTTTCAACTGGGCTACCGGGGCCTTTTATTATATTGTACAAGTCCTTCAGTTTTAATTTGAAGCAGTACAACGTACATTTAACTAACAAATGCAGCCACCCTTTGTTTTTAGAGCCTCTTTCCTCTAGGTTGGAAAACAACCATGCTGCGCCATCGAGAGGTACAGCATTTATTATTAGTTCAGGCCGCATTGGCAACACCTGTGTTGAACTAGCCGCCACCTGGTTGCCATTTAAGGCAGATTCTGGGTAAGAGATCAATGAGAATATACTTTTTGGTCTCATGGAGTGACGTCAGAGCAGACCAAATAGGGTGGTTGGGAGCGGAAATAATACTTTGTTATTTCAGCGTTTTCCTTATTAGAACGATCTGTCGTAAATGAAAATATGCTGTCATACCTTTCTCACTTTATTAGTCTGCTCTGAAATGGTCGTATGATTCACGAGAAATGTGTTTTCAAAGTTTGAACATTTTATTTTCTTATTTGAAGGGATGGGTTTTAATAACCTATTGAACTGCGGTTTGGGGATGAATAGGATTTTTAGAAAAGAAGGGTGTAGGTCAAATTATTTTTTCCACATTATTAAATATTCATCATAGCTTTATTATTCCTCCTAATACTAAATAATGTTAGATTAAATTTTCATCACTTTATATCACAGCAATAAAAAATCAATCTATAAATCAAGGAACGAAAGCTCTCAGAGGCATATCTTTAGGTGTGTATAGGTTTCACGCACTTGAGGTACTCTAATGATCTTTTCTTTTCACATGGGAGCTTACTCTCTTTAGAAATCAAGGGAGTCGAGCTCACGGAACACTCAAGCGATCTTTTTCTGCTTTCATCCCACTACTGTTTCCCTGGCTCTTTTTTCCTTTCACATTTTTTACTTGACTTTGTCTTATGTTTTGCGCAACTTGACCAAATATGGTTCTTGTGCCATAAAACGCCAAAACTACAAATCAAGGAACGAAAATAAAGGTACGATTTAATATAATTTATTATAATTGTTACGATCCTGTAGATCAGATTTCATTGTTCATAGGTCCCAGATTTGAAATATTGGAATAAAAGGAAAAGTACATTTCAATTATTTAATGTTTCATATATCGTAATCAGAATATTAAACTTAACTAACACAAAATCTGTTTTCATGGAAACTTTTCACGACTTTGCAATGCTTGGTACGAGGACGGAATCAATGTTATAAACCCTCGAATACTCATTGATAAGTATCCCAAAAGTACATGTAGGGTTATAAATCAAGGGCTATGTACTATTTCTCTATAAGAAGCCATCTAACTGGGTTGGTTGGATTTTTTGGGTTTTATGGCGCAAGGGCCATATTTGGCCATGCTGCCCCATCACACAATACAATATCAAGAAATTGACACAAGGCATGCAATATCAAGTAATGCCATCTAACTAGGATTACCTTTCATTATCTTTACTTATACACATGGTTGGTTGGGTTAGGTTTTGTGTCCAAGGACCAAATTTGGCCAAGCTGCGCCAAATATAGGACAGCGTCAAATGTCTACCCCAATTAAGTAACGGTTGGTTGGGTTTTATAGCACCAGACAATATTTGAACAAACTGTGCCAAGTGCATTTTAGGCCACGACAGATTTGAAGTACACCAGTCCTCTTTTACACGATGGTCTTTGGTTCGACCGAGTATCGAATACACAACCTAGGGTTCCGAATTCGAGATCAGCCACCACTCAGACTACCTTGTGCACTACTAGAAGTATGTATTTTAATTAACGTCGCACTGGAGCAACATGACGGGCTATTGGTGACGGTCCGGGATCAACCCCCAAAGGGAAAGATCCGAGGACACGTAATTGACCACGGTGAGATGACGAGGTCTCACCCGAGCTGGCACCCCACTCTCCAAACTTCCACACCCTGCAAAGGTGAGGACATTTGAGGCCACGACAGATTTAAGTGCACCAGATCCCCATATAACGACGGTCTTTGGTTGGATTCGAACTCGCAACCCTGTGATTGCTAATCCGTTACTCTTCTAACCGGGCTACCGAGGTCTATTTTTCTCCGTGCATAAGTACCCCTGCGAGTTGTAGGCGGCCCAATTTCTGTAACTTACACTGGGTGTATTTCTCCCTTGTTTCAGTAAAACTTTCCTGAAGGGGTTCAATTGTTTCATTTGTCGAATTTGGATTGCTTCTATCAATGTATAATGTAATCGATCAGAAAGTAGGCAGTTCGCGTTTGCTTTAACTTTCGTATTTTTTCAACCTTGAAATAGAGAGAAATGAGTGTAAATAATGCAATCATTTCCCGCATAAATTAAATAACAAGCCGACGTAGGAACAACAACAGATGGAGAATAAGGCCGACGTGTATTTTATTCGCCGCTCATCGCAGACGATCCGCGCATCGCATACAATACTCGTATTGTCTCGCAGAACATCTGTACAAACAGTCATCCGTTCTGGTGAAGGACAGTCACAGGTGGGGGAAATTATTCCAGTACAACCGATATCTGCCGCTGTCAAAAATGACGAGTATGCTGCGAGGTCGATTAGAGTTCTGCCTTAAAAAGATGGAATGTTTGTGCAACATTCGAGCATACAAAACAGCAGCCATGATCAGGGTTGCCAGATTAAAGTAAGAAAGCGTCTGATTTCGCTTAAAATTGTTTTTTGAGACAAACCACCCTTCACACGAACTGAATCCGGGTCAATCCACGGCAATATTAATCTAGCTGAATCGGACTGACGTCTCCGTCACACCAACAGAATCCGTGGCAATCTGAATCGGACTGAATCCATCTGAATCGGACTGAACTAGGCCATGGTAGTCCGTTGGAAGAGTAATGGACTAACAACCGCAGGGTTACGAGTTCGAATCGAACCAAAGGCCGTCGTCTACAAAGGTATTGGTATTTTCAATTAACGTCACACTGGAGCAACACAACGGGCGACGGTCCGGGATCAATCCCAGAGGGAAAGATCCGAGGACAACACCACGTAATTTTGAACCACGGTCAGATGACGAGGCAACACCTGAGCTGGCACCCCGCTCTCCAAACTTCCACACCACGCCAACGTGAGGACATTTGAGGCCACGACAGATTTAACGTGCACCAGCCCCCTTTGTACACGGACGATGATTGGCCGGATTCGAACTAGCAACCCTTCGGTTGCTAGTGTCCGTTACTCTTCCAACCGGGCCACCGCGGCCCGGTCTACAAAGGGGGCTTGTGCATATTAAATCTGTCGGGGCCTCAAATGTCCTCACGTTGGGTTGGTGTGGAAGTTTGGAGATCTTTCCCTTCGGGTAATGATCCCGGACCGTCACCAATAGCCCGTTGTGTTGCTCCAGTGTGACGTCAATTAAATACCTTCCTACCAGAGTGAGGTCTTACCGTTCACACCAACAGAATCTAGCGTAATCAGCATCAAAATACACTTTTTCTTCTGTTGCTTGTTAGGCAGCGTGGAGGTAGGTAGGTAGTTGAATTAACTTACCACTGGAACAACATAACGTCTATTGGCGACGGTCCGGGATCGATCCCGAAGGGATAGATACGAGGACACCTCGTAATTTTGAATAACGGTCAGATGACGTAGACAGCGTGGAAGAAGTAGTTAATACATTATTTTCGAAAATGGCGAAAACGAAAACACAACTCAACTGTAGAACACGCGCTTATGAAATTAATCAGACTGATTGATTGGTTGGGTTGTATGTGGCGCAAGGGCCCTACTTTGGCCATACTGCACCCAACACACGATTCGAAGAGACTGGAGCACAGAATACATTCTTGGTAGTTTTTAAGTGCTACGCTAATTAACTACTTTCCTAACTAACTAGTATTCAAAATTTCATATTAAATATTTAAACATAAATATGTGCATTACTCTTCCTTTTCTGAGAAATATTTCTATCAGAATTTGAATTGACCGGTAAAAATTTCGAAATCTTTTGTACAGAAAAGAAAATTAGAAATTTCAGCGTCTCAGAATTGTGTTATTCTGATTGACGAAAATTATGTCTTGGCGAATCAATGATTCGGGTGCACTGAAGAGGAACGCTTCGGAATCGGGCAGTGAGAAGGGTATTTTAAGGAAAAAGCTATTTCCCATGGAATCTTCGTCAATCCGTTTCTACTGGATTCCGATTGACCAGGATTCTGTTGGTGTGAGGCGACACTAAGCCGACGATATAATCAAGCATAATTTCAACTCTGTCCTCCCGACAGTATTTTCGATCTTTCCCTTCGGAATAGATCACGGACCGTCGCCAATAGTCCGTTGTGTTGCTCCAATTAATTAAATCAATTAAAAATACCTACCTCCAACACTAAATTATTTGGTTGGAATCATTTAGAGAAAGACATTTGCAACACGTCTGTTGGCCATATTTGTAGTTTTGTGATCAATTCTGAGATGGTAGGTAGGTAGTTGATTATTGTCGCACTGGAGGAACACAACGGTTATTTCTATGAGGGATTTTTAGTGTTCACTAAAGTGTTTAACAAACCAGACAGTAGAAGGGGATTTTAATTCCCATTGCCCAAATGTGTTTTGAAAACTTTTGACGTTTTATCTAATTAGAGTTGATTAATTATCTAACATTTTTCAAATCGGAATTCATTCTTTTGAATATCTATTGGTGACGTCACGTCGGGAAGGATGCGCATTCCATCATAATGAGCAACGGTAACCTTTTATGTGCCCAGGATCATATGACCAAAACTAGTAGCAACATTACACTAGACTACTTTCGTCTGCAGGTGGAAACGAGCATTCATCACCTGATTGGTCCACGTGACGTAGTAGCAGACTTTGGCGATATAAAACGAGTGAGCAATGGTAACCTTTTTATGCACCCAGGATCATGCAACCACTATTAGTAGTCACATGACAGTTAGAATATTTTCGTCTGCAGGGAGGAACCTAAAATTCATAATCTGATTGGTCCATGGGAGGGGAGAAGACACCCATCCATTGATTCAACATGTTTGGTCCTCGCAACATAGTAGCAGACTTTGACCATTTCAGCAGTTTTTTCACTCTTCTATAGAAATGCGCATTTACACATCTACCCTGTCATAAGATGCTATATCGTCAAACGAGGCAATAAGATACCAAATCAGTCAACCAAGTCAATTTTTCACAGAGCAGCAGTCACGTGACTACTAGTCGACAGGTTGGTCACATGTTTTGAAATTCCTCTCAACAGCAACGCTCCGTCTACTTTTTTTCACGTCCACCAAACACTACCTACACAGCATTTAGTTTGACAAAAAATAGCCTTTTAAGAAACGTGCTCGAAAAACAAACCAAATAACGTCACTTCTGGAAAAAAGAGGAAGTACGAACTTTCACAAAACACCAGCGCCCTCTGTACTTAGCTTTACAGGAAAATCCTCTCGTATCTATGGCAGGAATGTTATGCAATTCGTGTGTTGATAACAATTTCAGTAAAAATATATCTTTGAATTCTACTGTCTTGGATGAATTTAAAAACATTTTTCAAATAAGAATGTTCACTACAAAACCATCGAAATCTTTCTTGTTGAAGAAATACTGCTTTCCACACGCCTCGATTAATATACATTTTGTCATGCAATACAAAATTTTAAGCCTAACTGCTAAAAAATTGTAATTTTTCGCAATATCTGAGGTCGACATTGTGGCGCCCTTGATTCGGTTCTGGTTGCTACTGTTCTTACTCGTTAAACTAAGAGAACAATAGTACATTCCCTAGTTGAGGAAATGTACTATTGTTCACTTAGTAAACAATCCGTTATAGATGTTTGTTAATATTCCTTTGTTCACTTTGCGATATTCCTTTCGATTCCTCTTAAGCAATGATGACTTGGACAGAGAAGATCAATAGGCTAAATTCTCTTTATAGAACTTGCCTAGAACTGAAAAATATTTAAATATTCATGTTTTTTTTACATTCCCTAGTTGAGGAAATGTAAAAAAAACATGATTATTTAAATATTTTTCGGTTCTAGGCAAGTTCTATAGAGAGAATTTAGCCTATTGATCTTCTCTATCCAAGTCATCATTGCTTCAAAGAAATCGAAAGGAATATCGCAAAGTGGACATAGGAATATTAACAAACATCTATAACGGATTGTTTACTAGTAATTTAAAACGTCTATATGGTACCAAAAACTGGGATTGAATACTTTTCGAGTATTTAGAATTATTATTTTATGACTAAAGAAAACAGTTCTAACATCTGTATTTTTTCTTTCATTTTTATATCGTACAAGCAGTACCTACATGCTTTTTCAAACAAATATAAAACTTACCGAAAAATTTGAAATAAATAATACTTAAAAAGAAAATTTCTAATTTTTACAGATATTTGCGTAATATCAGCTCTAAATACACGTTAACCCTCCTGGTGGTTGTCTCGACGAGGTATTTGGTCATTAGCAAAACTGTCTTGATTTTGATGAACGAGATATCTCGTCATTAGCAGAAAACTGACCAGATCTTGATCTCGTCATCAACTAAACATCGGCAATATCTTGACGACGTCTTGAACTGAAATTTTACTCCCTATCTAAAACAAGTACTAAAAGAACAATTTACGGAACGAATACCAATGGCAACCAAGCTCAAGTGTTGTTCTCGTCCTCTGACCGTGGTTCAAAATTACGAGGTGTTGTACTCGGTTCTCTCCCTTTGGGATGTATCCCGGACCGTATCGCCAATAGTCCGTTGTGTTGCTCAGAGGGACGTTAATTAACTACCTACCAATGGCAAACAACCGAAACTATACTTCAATCGATTACGTTTTGACAAAAATAATTACTGTGAATGTTGCATTCTCAAATTAAATCTAAAATTAAGTACTATTTCCAGAAAACGGTTGGAAACTGAAATTTTACTCCCCACCTAAAACCAACTGATAACGAACTACCAGTGAAAAATTTTCTTCACGAATACCACAGGATTTATACCCCAAACTTTCACACTTCACATTTGAAATAATTTCCAAAACCCTTTCCAACCACCTCCTCAAATCTTTTAATAAATTAATCAAACAAATACTCACCCCTATACGTTTAACACTCGATAAGAACTTGAAAAATAAAATGAAAAATAAAACAAAAAAGACTGGATTTTCCGAGATCAAGGGAATCATTCCCCATTTTTCCCGCTGCCACATTAGGAACACAAATGCTGGCGGCAAGAGGGCTCTATTGTCAAAAGCAGACGATAAAGAAATAGCGGATGATGTTAAGTCGTGTTGGGTTGATTGAATGCGGGCGCCCGTATTCGCCGTATCCCTTTCGGTGCCGTGGTGACCTTTCGCGATATTTGATGCATTCGAATAAAAGTTTTATATGCGCATGTATCTCTACTACAGTTCCAGAGATGTGCACTGAAAAGGGGGCGGTGCTGTGTGGGATATATCGCGATGATATGGTCAAGATGGTTGTGTGGGAATTAGCGAATTTCTGAACAGCCCGTATAGTTCGAAAGAATTTTTTTAATATTGTTTTTAAGGGATGGTTTTGTATCTTGCGAATCAGATTGTTCTGTCAAGTCATTTTGTTTCTGCCTTTCGCTAGCGTAGCGATTTTCAACCTTTTGCATCTTATGGTACACTTAAACTAATTACTAAATAGTAATGTTAATTAATTAACGTAGCACTGGAGCATCACAACACTAATTACTAAAATCCTGCAGCATGCCAAAAATTATATTATATTTTTGCCGATCTGAAAGCAATTGGTGTGAAAATTATTGAAAGTGTTCGTTGAATTTCTAATGTAATGGCAGATTTAATGCTTTTCAATAGTTTTAGCAATATTATGCAGCTTCTAGCTCAAATCACATATTTGAGTAAGTGAAAAAAATTGGCGAAGGAATCCAGTAAATGTCGATTTTATATATTTTTATATCCGTTGTTGCAATTGGACAATAAACAAATAGTGTTGATTTCTATGCCACGCACGATAGCGAAATATATATTTATAGATCTGATTCAAATTCAAAGCACGCGCGTGGTGTTCCTGCTAATTATTAATTTAAAGAACCTTGAGTCTGATTCGAGAATTCATTTTCTTGAATTATATGTCATAACACTAATTTGTACACTCAATACTTCAAATGCAATATTCTGAAGTTGTTAAGTCATATATACAATCGAGCAGAAACTCATTTACTTTCATTTTTCGGAAATGTGGTTTTTTTTCACTAATTGCAAAAAAAAATATCGAAATGTGTTTAATAATTATTATTTATAATTATTATTATTACTTATCTAAAACTATTAGTCTTTAAACTGCTGCACTGTAAAATGCGTTTTTTTTTGTCAGTTAATGAGTTTGGGCTGAGTTGACAATATATACTGGCATTATTTTCTTTAATAATTTTAGCTTTTGACAAGAACCCTGATGATCTCTAATTCCGAAAACATTACATGATATCACACTATAATTTTTATGCTACAACTAGGTTAACAATGCATTATTTCTGTTCTATTATTTTACTTGAATTCGTAAGTGTTTTTACTATGAATTTATATATCGCGAGTGCCATAACCAAAAAAGTCGACTCTGAGTTTTTAAATGATTGTAAATGTCCCATCTTAAGCCCGTCTCCTGTGATTTTCGTATCTCAAACTTGAAAGTGTCAAATCTATGGCAACTAACGTTTTAGCAGTCAAAGTGTTTTCTATGGCTTCAAACTTTTTAAATGCTTCTCAAGGAAAAACGCAAGTTTTGAGTTGTGTCACTTTTTCAGGGGGAGTGTGATACTTGGATATTTATTACGTAACTGAAAAATACTTTCAGTTATGTAGTACGAACAGAAAAAAGGAAAATAATTTCAGTTTTTTATTGATACTCAGGCAGGAAAATTGTTTGATTTAAATTTCGTTTTAAAACCGAAGTCCGCAAACGATTCCAGCGCAACGAATGAAATTCCAATATTCAAATTCTTTAAAAGTTCTCATACAAAACTCTATTGCTCTAAATGTTATTTAAATTACATAAAATATAACTAAAATAGAACAGACGTTTGATGTTCAATTGACATTATTTAAGGAAACGACTCATAGTTAAAGTTCCCGAAAAGTAAAATATTTTATTCGAAATCGAATAGGCAGGGAAATTGTTTGATTTAAATTTCGCTCTTAAACCGAAGTCCGCAAACGATTCCAGCGCAACGAATGAAATCCCAAAAGGCATTCAATTTTCCATTAATTTCCCAACTCTGCCCTGCACTTGACTAGAAACCCCCGTCGGGGTGCTGCGCGTGCTCCCAAGTTTCCCTCCGACATAATCAAGTAACACAAACGAAAAACTGTTTTCAGAGAAAGAATATCCCAGCAGAAAAATGTGTTTTCAAGTTAAACTGTCAATGACAGTTCGCGGTTTGTTTAGAATCCCGGAGGAAAAAGAAAGAACAAAAAATTTCCCACAGCCCATCAAACTTCGAAATTAATTTAAATATTTTGCCTCTCAATACCGCGTGTGCATTCCAGACATCAGGGCTTAAAAGCAGAACAAACAATAAAAAAAGGCCGAAATCCTAAACAAAAAGATAACGCCTCTAGGTTTAGATACAAAAAAAGAAAAGAAATTAATAAACAGGGAAAGCCGGGGATATGTTGAAGGGAAAAAATATTTTTGGTCTTTCAGTAACAGCAGACGATCTTTTCTCACCACTTTCGAGCACAATGGCGAGCGTCAGGTGCTCGTGTCACGTGTTCTGACGTCACTCGTGTTCGCGGGAAAACCTGCCAATCGCAGGCTTTCGGCGGTAATTCTCTTGGATTCCGGAGAGATTGGATTTTCCCCCCGCGATATTTTTTTTGCCTTCCTCAATATTTGTCATTATAATTCCAGAAGTTTTCGGGAATTGTTTTTTTGACGGAAATGTCTGTTTTGGGCTTAAACTTGCGTGTTATGAATTTGTAAATATGCAAACATTTAGTCTAATTGATAGCGATTATCGTTTGGGAGATTTTCTTTTTAGAACTGGATAAGGGGAAACGAAATTTTAGTGGATATGTGTTTATGAAGAAAACTAAAACTCTTTTTCAAACAGAATACCTGTACATAAAACTATAAATTTTACATTAATTTTCAATAAGAGTAAAATATTAAACGCGAAAAGTAAGGGACGATTAAAATTTTTTTCAAGCAAAAATCTAAATTCAAATATTGATGGTTTATTAAATTTCACAATTTATTATGTGCTCTTAAATTGTCGAGTCGTCTTAGAGTAGAAAGTCACTGACTGAATCTCTAGGAGACACTAAATGCTTATTTACATTATGAGAAATACATTTTCATTGTTATCTGTTTGAGACAAATAAAATGCAATCAAAATGCATATAATTTTTATTTTTTTACCTAAAAACTAATAGTGCTTAAACAGCTATACTGTAAAATTTGTTTTTGTCAATTAATGAATGTTTACGCTAAGCCGACGATATGGAAATTCGCAAAATTCCGTTATATCACATGGCAGTTGGATACAAATATATTAAAAAATAATCACAAGAATGAAATCATGGTTACTGGCAACGATAATATTGAGTTTGAGCACTGTCAGAATGTACGTACTAGGAAGACCAGATGCTGTATTTTTCAAGCGATAACAATTCGGAGTTTAAAATCGAACTATGTGAAGTACAGCAGAAACGTCAAACAAAGGGGACATGTAGTTTTAAACATGCCATTGTCTTTCGACATGAGTACCGGCATATTGTTAAAAAGGAATTCGATCAAAGATTAGTTGAGTGACCATATCGTTATCTTGTGATTTAGTATCTTAAGCAAAATGCTGTCTGTCTACCACGAGAACCCCTCACGCTACTACGTCTTGGTGATAGCGGTCACCATAGAAACAGGGTTCGTTCATTTTGAGTACGGATGACTGTTGGGTGTCTTAATTTTAAT
Source organism: Meta bourneti (assembly GCA_933210815.1). NCBI lineage: Eukaryota > Metazoa > Arthropoda > Arachnida > Araneae > Tetragnathidae > Meta > Meta bourneti. The sequence goes on from OW119928.1 coordinate 25,055,208, forward strand.
TTGTGTTGAACGAATATTGATAGATGTAAGATATTAATATAGATCAGGGCAACCAGGAAAAATCATCTGTATAAATAAAAATGGAGTGTGAATATTTTGATATTTACGTCCCATTTCAAATTGGTTTTAGGGCCATTTTCATGCAAAATCAGTGTTTTCTGCGTTTTGTGTTTATTGCTCTGTCGATCTGTATGTATGTGTGTGCCCGCACTAAGTTCAAACGACTATATTCATGAAACTTTGAATATTGTGATTAATTGCAGTAACAATAACTGAACATAATTGCTTCTGTTTGTCTTCACATTTTATGTGTGTTTCTGCAAGCATCACAAAAGCTTATTTAATAAATTATCATAAAATGTTATACATTTCATAAAACATGTTCCAAGCATATACATTGTTTAAATTTTCGTTGCCTACATTTTTAGGTAAGCTCCATGATAAAACAGCTGTATAAATATATTCAAATCAATCTTAATTCCGCAGTTTTTAAGCTGGGATGTAAATGGACATTGCGGTTACTCGGATTGTTTCACCAGAACATCTGAAAAAGCAATTATGTTTCCAAAAATTATTTTTATAGAATTTAAATTCTAATACTTCACTTATTTGGAGCTTACTTTTTCTAAAAAACTTATTTTAAAATAATTTCCGAATATTTGGGACAGATGATATAAAGAGAATGAAACGCTCAATTTTGCACTAGAGTTTGGTAGAAATTAACTATTTTAGGTCCAATATTACTTAAGACGTATGTTCCATTTTTGGACGACATGTGTATATTTCGACAAACTTTCCTCAAAAGTCCTTGGCTTAACACACGTAGTTGTAGGATTCCGTTATATGAAAAGAAGTAAAACATGCAGCACAAAATATTTTGAACGAAGTCAGGTAGTAATTGAATTTATTCAAAGTATTTCAAAATTTTAACTTAGGTTTCCTTTACAAAACGATTAAACTCATTAAACTTTACATTTTTTTATCCATGTTGCAAATAAAAATACTTGATTTTATTTTAGCTGCAGTCAATGGGCAAGTAATACTATCATTCTCATTCTAAACAGGTACGTGGCTTCTATTCAAAACTAAATATCTGAAACGAAAAAAAGTTAATTCATGTAATTCTAACACTTAATTCATGTAATTGTAAATTCTGGTTCCTCTTCCTACCATCTATGAAAGGGATTTTGTAAACAAGCAAACCAGATGGTAGGTAGTTAGTTAACTTCGCACTGGAGCAACACAGCGGGCTATAGGCGATGGTTCGGGATCAATCCCGAAGGGAAAGATCCAACAAACCAAACTGAAGACTGGATTTTACTTCCTTTTACCCAAATGCTCTCGCAAGATACATGTCAAGGTCACCTTTAATCGTTAATCTAACGTTTAATTTTAAACGTTTAATCTAATTAAAGTTGACCAATTAACTATCAGATATCGATTCGGAATTCATTCTTTGGAATTTATATTGTCGACGTGCTGAAATCGTACTCGGAAAACACTCCAAGTGACATTACGTCAAGACTATGTACAGGAAACACGGTCTGCCACAAAACACTACCGCCACCTACATTTAGATTGACAGAAAAAGACTATCCCTGATGAAAAAACACTTGTAAATAATCAGATACCGTCTTTTGAAAGGACCGAAAGGGAAACAGTAGGATGCAATTTTTAATTGGAAAATTTTTCTGAAAAGTCGTGATTCCATTTAGCACCACTGGCTATTAAGAAAAACATTTTTTCAAAATTTATGGTCCGAATCCTTTTCGAAGAAACCTAAAACGCTACCGATAACGACGCTAATTCGCTCAATATTTGGCTGGAAAACTTGATATGTGTAGATGTACAAACATCCCGATCTGCGTTTAGATAAGCACAGAAGCTTTAAAGTACAACACTATTCAAGTTTGATTTTTATTTAATGTTTAAACATAATCATAACCTCCAAGACGATGTTAGGCCTGTTCTAGAAATGTTTAAATTCTCTTTACTGCAACGCCAATGCTCTACTGCTGAAGTCACAATCCGCTACCTCGGAGAAAAACCCCACTCTATTGTTTATCGTTAGTTGTAGAGCAGATTTCAAAGATGCTTTTCTATATTGCATGATAAAAATCAGCTTAAAAAAGACGTGGAGTTCGGTTTATTTAACAGTTATATAATAAAAAAATTAAGCATGAATTGGAAGATTAATTTGGAGGGTAGATAGTTGAATTAAACGTCCCACTTGAGCCAACGGGCTATTGGCGATGGTCCGGGATCAATCCTGAAAGGAAAGTTTTGAGAACGACACCACGTAATTTTGAACCACGGTCAGATACGCGATAAACACCTAAGCTGGCACCCCACACTCCAAAATTCCACATCACGCCAATGTGAGGATATTTGAGGCCACGACAGATTTAACATGCACCAGCCCCCACCTGCAAGACGGTCTTTCGTAGAATGGAGTTTCGAACTCGCAACTCTCCGGTTGCTAATCCACTAATCTTTCAACTGGGCTACCGCAGCCCAGTTTAGGAATTGGAATAAGTCTATTTCAACACAAAGAGTTCCAAATTTTCAGTACTTTCTGCAGACTAGTTGACTTGAAACTTTGTGATCAGGATTCAATTTTGGTGTAGATGTGAAATTTGACGCCAAATTCGTATCTTGTTTATGGAAAGTATGAAGTTTGTGAGAAACTTGATATGAAGACCCTTAATAAAGAATATTAAGACCCAGGATGATGTTATTCCCTTCCAAATGGCATATATAAATTTGCTTTATTACGAACGATGTACGAAAGAGAGGGGTATTTTGTTTTCTTTCGTCAACTGCACATTGAAGTTGTAAGTATTTAAACACGTTCTCTACCCGAAACCTTTTCCCCTTTGTATTATAGGTTGTTTGTTGATTTCATATGAAGTGTCTTAAATTTTTCATGTGGAATCATAGGTAAGGGCTATTAAAAGTTTTAGGGCCAGAAGCAAAAGTAAGTTTCCTAAGGTAGGAAGGTAAAAGAATTTTATTTTTAGATGAGCAAGTACTGTAAAATATACTATTTAGAAAGTAGTCTATGTATACGAATGAGGCCAACAAATACGAAGAATAATGTTTTAATGTTTTGTTATGTAAGATAATATTATGAGCATCAGTATTTTTCCAGAAGGAAATAATTCTTCAGATTAAATTTGAAATCATACACTCAAAAAAGAATTTTAAATCTCACTTGCAGAAAAGGAATCGAAGAATAATATTTTTGCGTCTGCTGGAAAGTTATCGTTTGCTTTTTCTTTGGAAGGAAAACCCGCATCTACTAAAAAGGCTGCTTTAACTCTCCATAAACGCTCTTGCTTTTTAACAAGATATTATTTTACTTTCTAGTTACCTTCCGAGTCTAGCTACGAACTAGTTGAATAGCGAGTAGAACGGACATATATTTAAACCAATTTAATCTAGAGAATGTTTTAAGGTCACAAGTGAATAAATATTGCATATACTAGACGGAACTACTATTTAATCAGCTTAAGTGTCAGAATTTTGAAATATATAAATAAATTTGTAAAGTAAATTTATTCTTCAGAATAAGCGTTTTATTATTATAATGGGTTTTGCGAATTTTGTATATTACTTAGCAAATCTATTTTTTACAGTTTAATCTGTAGAATTACATAAACTTGTCTTTTTTATAAAATAGAAAACATTTCCATCAAAACTAGGGACGATATCTAATTTCTTTTAATCGATGTATAAGAATACATTACAAGTTGAGAATGCTCATTTTACACGAATTTAATAAGGATTTTTATAGCATATATAAAGGAAGTTCTAAATAAGATCTATTTGATCACGAAAATAACTAATGTAAGCCTTTTTTGTATCACGTTTCCATAATTTTATTCCAAATCAGCTTAAAGTAGCGTATAATTCTTTCGAAGTCAGGTATCTTAACATTAATAGAATGAAAAACTGCGTTATCTGCGAAAAACTGGTTTAGATCTTTTGATTTTTTGTTTTAATGCATTGCGTGATGTTAACTATGTAATGACTAACTTCCACTTACAGCCAAGATATTTTCTACACATCTGTCTCACAAATCTATTAAAATTAACTTGAAAATTTATGGTGAGGTAAAGAGCAAAATATAATTATCGATTGCCTACGCTTTAAGAAGTTAAAATTAATATAAAATTTATTGTTGTGATGTGTAATATTTTCTTTATTATACTTAGCTGTTATGTCTGAATATGCTTCGTATTTATTAAATACATTCAAAATAATTATCTCAATAGTTTTAAAATTATATAAGTATAATTAATGTATTATTTATACGAAAAAGCACATATACAGTATTAGATTATTATCATGAATAGCAGGTTCATTTTGAAATTAAAATAGTTTAACTAACATATTTAGGTTCTGTTTGAAAAATTAATTACATGTATTACACACGTACATATATTACACTACATGTGTTACACATGTAATTAATTTATGACAACAACGATTTGACTTAACTGGATCTATACTAAAATATAATTTCAACACATTAATTGCACGTAGGCTGATATAATATTAATGCTCAATTAATTTTAAAAATCAGCAACAACAACTAAAATTCAGTTTCGTAGGATTAAGGAATATAATTAATTCGAGGAAAAGTCAAATGGATATTTAATCTTTTGCAAACTAACACTTTTCTATCGACGTCATATAACTCTGTTAATATTTAATTCGAACAAAATCTATTTATCTTTGACATGCTATTAAAAGATTTCTAAGTCACGTCATCAGACTATTTACAATTTCCAACGAATCTTCCAAATCTCCTCATTTAACGTCTACTTCTGTTCTACCAGTGGTATAGGTATCGAATATGCTTTAACCCACTGATAGGTTCATCGCATATATCCGTTCTGCTACCTGAAATCTTGCCTACTGGACTTCTAGTCAGCTTTAACCTTCTTGACCAATAAAATCATTCTTAGGATTCCTTCAACCAATTCGTAAGATTCTTTCAATCATTATTATTTAGTCATTTTGTGTGTTGTGGAGTAAGAGCGATACTACACTACTCGGAAATCTCGTGACTCTCTGAGGGTTAAAACCTAGAATAACTGGAGTTATGATAACAAAAGGAAAAGGACTGTTAAATTAATTTTCAACATGAATTATTACAACTAAATGAAATTCCAAAGCCTGTTAAATTTCTTATACCTGAAAATGAAACACGCGCGTAATTTTGTTACAGATGATAAAATATCATCCTTTAACTTTCATCACAAAATATACTTATCTCGTGGTTGGACTCTGAGATGAAATATTTTCACTTAAAATTTAGAATACAGCTTAAAATTGTTTAAGAGTTTATCCTAATATTAAATATCTCAATTCTTTCTCAATAATGCCAGAGATACAAACGAAAAAATAGGAGTTGAGTTGAAGGTCTAAATATTGCAACCCCCACAACACTCTTGAGATTACATATAATAAGCTGCAATCACTACTGTTATGTTATAGGAACTATCAGAATGAAAATTGCATATTCATATATCTTCCGTGACAGGGTAAAAGGGGTTAGGTCAAAATTGCTACTCCTCAGAGTCTTAAGTTGAATCTTTAAATTTACAAATATTCAAGAAAAAGAATCATGCCATGATTCTTTTGAATCCAAATCGATGAAAATTGAAATTTGGATTCGTAGGTTCACTTAGCTTCGATTTTAAGAATATTATATTACTTTTTAAATTACTGTTGCACTTCACTCCTTTGGATCCATCAAAGTCAGGCTTGACCCCTTTTTCTCTGACTCGGAAGATATATAATCAACTTTAATTACTACTGTTATATTATAGGAATTGTTAGAATGAAAATGAAATTTCAAATTCATTTTTTGTATATTCTTTTATATAGGTAAAACTACATACTCAGACAACTATAACTACTTATTCTTACTATTGGGAATAGACTACTTTTTCTTCATTGAGTGACCAAAATTGTAAGATAATTTTTATGCGTCCATTTCTAAGTATTTTTTAAGTTCAGTTATTTAGTATAATTTAAAATTGAAATGGTACAAATGTACCTTACAATTTCTAAAATGCAAGCACCATTGACCTTAGTTCTCATTTCCCTCCTTTTAAATTCGCATACCCGTATTTGACAAAAATTATTCCAAATCGCTTAAAATATTTACCTTTCTGTGGACTGGCAATACTTTTTAAGTCCCAGTCTTTCGGCGATGCCAAATTGATGAAAAACGCACAAAACAAAGTGTCTTGACTCGAAAATTGTCCCTAAGCGAGGCTCCTCCTGCAGCGCTGTGCGGGCGAGCAGCGATCAGTCATTTAGAGTAAAACTCTGACTGAAGATCAGGAGGAAACGGGAGGATCATCACTTCGGGAGGTTGCCGATGAGGGAAAGAGAGAAAACTGAGATTGGCGGTCGCCAAAGCTTGCCAATCGGCATGCATTTGGAAAAGTTGGTGAAACTTCTACCGTAATAAGTTCCTCGTGCTGTTAAAAGGGGAACCCATCAATGTCGCAGGAATGATGCTTTGTATTGAATTCAAAATTATGTCAATATTGTTTCACTTTATTCAAGCAATCATTTCGTCTCAATGAACTTAATTTTTTTTCTACTTCTTAACTTCTTAAACATCAGTGTTGCTATTTTAAATGGTTTAATAATAATTAATTACTTTTTAAAAAAGGCTCGTTTGGTAATAATTGAAAACTGATGTTTTAAATTACCTAGCAGTGGAATCATTTTTCTGTTTTTGTAGTCGTTTGAACCAGGAACATGTGAAATCAAAATACCTTCTGTGTGTTCGATTGGATAGGGATGTTGTTTCTTTTATATAGTCATGTATTATTAATCGTGCAATTTTTTATTCGTAGCATTCTTTTATTCACAATCGCTTTCTTAATTTGTATCCAATGAATGGAATGAGAAAAATATGCTTCGGAAAGTAAAGTTAAAAAAATTTCGTAGTAGATTTGTTGTACATAACAGATATATTGCTTTCTTTAGGTAAATTTGCTTTTGATAATGATAAATAAATTTATACTACATTTTAATGATTATGTCAAAATGTATTCCCCCCCTCCAGTTGTAATTGTAGAAAACAAAATTTAAATTCAATTATAAAATCATTTTACAAACTTACATTTATCCTTGCATGTTTGGCAAAACAGCATGCGAAACATTCAGGATATTCATTCTACTTAAGGCTATTATAGTTTTAATAAAGATATTTTCTATCACATTCAAAGGGCTTAAAAATCTCAGTACAATTAGCAAACTTCTATGGCAGTATATGAAAATTTACTTACAAAAATATGTTGTCATTATCTAAAATAGTTTCATATCCTTCATTTGTTTTCGATAATTGACATTTTTTACTTTAAAGAATGTTTTAAAAAGTGCGTAAGCATAATTTTCCAAATAAACAAGCAAAAAATTTATAATTCATTTTAAAATTACAATAAAAATTTCAAATTATGTCACATTTCAAAGTTTCAAGTAAATTCCGCGTTTTGTTTATTGAGAGTTTAATCCCCTGTATTTACTGAAACATACCACTAAATTAACATTCCTTCATAAAGCACTAGACGAGAGCTCACTGGAGAAAATACCACAAATATTTGGCATTTATACCTAAGCTCGCCAATCGCAGCGATATTAAGCCAAAGTAGCAAACATGTTTCAAAGAGAGCATCCTTGATCATTTCTCCGCGGTTCTTCAAAGAAAAATTCCGAAAGAGCAGCGCTTGCGCAATCACCTGAGCCAATCAGGCTTTGACAAAGTGAAAATGGTTTACTATGATCGAGTAAATATACATCAGATAATAGGGCATCAGTTCACGGTTAATACTTTAAACGCCTGTTTTAGAGAAGTTGGGCCACAAATTAACACCTAGACTTGTTAATATTTCCCACAAAAATAATTGCGGACTATAGAGAATATGCTTTTTCATTAAAAAAGATGAGTTGTAAATATTAATTAAATGCTGCACTTAATTTTTAATAGATTTAAAATGGAGTTACACTCACACAACAGAAAGCTTATTTCACTTTTCATTAAATGCTGCACTCAATTTTTAATAGATTTAAAATGGAGTTACACACACAACAGAAAGCTTATTTCACTTTTCAAAACATTTAAAACAATGTTATGAATCAGCTCTCTGACAGGACATTTGATCAAAATATGGACAGGAAACGAAAAAACTGTAATCATAATATGATACTAAAATAACTTGGTTCAACTCTTCAAAGCTAAATAATTTTCTTATACTTGAACAAATGAAATACGATCTTTGACTAAAATATCTATATTGTTATTTGTAACCTCTATTTTATCAATTCAGATTTCGTTGAGAAAAGCATAAATTTTTCTCAATACTTTTTTAACGTTTATGGATTCTTGTATTATCTTACGTTATTTTAACAATCAGAGTTCACATTTTCCCTTAATATAATACGAGTTGTATTTTTTCCCCATTTTGGTACTATTGGATTAAGAATATTAGCTTCAAGAAATTTCTTAACACTCAGTGGTTTCGACGAAATATCTAATCCATCAAGATTTGACCAATTTTTATAATGACGAGATCAAGATCAGGTCAATTTTCTTCCAATGACGAGATATCTCGTCCATTAATATCTGGTCAAGTTTTGTTAGTGACGAGATACCTCGTCGAGACAACCACCAGGGAAGTTCAACTTCACTTGAAAAATAAATTCAAATTCAATCGAATTTATTCAATTTAATACTCATATTATTATTTATTTTACTTTTTACGTCCTGATAGGAAAGGTATAATATAATTAAAGTAAAGTTTTTACATTTCCCCAAAAGAGAAAGGTTTGATAAAAATGTTTCTAAATATTCCTGTTATTTTCACACAAGAAAAGCCATAAAAATTTCTAATTTCAGAGCACTTTCAGTGCATAAATAATAAAATATGCAAACTGATAATACAAATTAAAGTTTATAGCATATATGTATTGATATTTAACGTGCTATAAAACAGTAAAATCACGAAAAGTTATATTATATAATAAATAAATAAGATATAATAAATTATAGAAGTTAAAGAAAATTCTTACTAAAACTGATTATCCTAAATAAAACGGGGAAAGTCTGTCAAGACAATTTGATCCAAAAAACTTTCATTTCCACAAAATAAAAACAAAAAAGTTCTTACCTCTTAGCTGCATTTCAAATGGTGTTTATTGTTTTAAAATGTTAACCCTTTTAACTCCACACATTGGATTTCAGTTTAAGTTCAACAACTATCACACAGTTTATAAATGTGAAACGTATTGATTTACATCCACGGCAGTGTACTTATTTATATCTAAAATAAAAATATTATTTAGTCAAAATAAAAACACACATATTTATGCAATATGGATACAAACATATCTTCCATTTATATCTTTAATAACAGAAGGAAGAAATATAGATAAATAAACACTGTTTATTTAGTAACTCAACACATAAATAACAAAGAGCTGAGTTTGAGAAAGTGATGTGAAATGTACAATATTGAACCTTAATAAACTCAATAATTTCACCATTAAAATACCTTACCTTAAAAAAGTTTATTTCGATTATGCTCATTTGAATCAGATAGAAGTTTCAAAAGTTCACCAATTATTTCCTATCTGAATGACATATATACTGAAGAACCAGATATTTTAAATGTGTATCTACTATTTGTAGATTTTAATCGCTAATTTTAAATGTTCCTTTCAAAGAATTTGGATCAACATTACAAGAAAGGCTCTGAAAAGGTTAATTAAAAAAGGCTATTCAGATGCATTGAAACAGGGTTATTAGAAACAAAAGTATATTTAAGGTTTGTTGAAGCGACTTATTATCTAATGCATATAAAGTAAATATATTTTATTCAAATCTTGATTTGATACATCAGATTATTCTCATGAATTTCCTCTAATTCGTCCATCAAAAATATAAATTTTATAAATAGGTATAAAGTATAAGAGTAGAGTGTATAGAGTAGATATATAAAGGAACACCTAAGTTTTAAAATATTTTGAAAAACAATACCTACAGCTCTCATAAGGTTCAAAGATATCTTCTGGTACAAAATTTTGCAATGATTATTTAATGTTATGGATGGCCTAGCAGTTCATAGCGACTAAATATTTCAGTCGGAGTAAACTTTTCAAAACATTGTTGTTAAGGCACATTGATTCAGGATAGCAAAATTCCTTTTGGAAAGTTAGTTAAATATTCCTTATTCCATTAAAATAAATTAATTCTTTAATAAAACTCCAATTCTTATTAAATTAATACATATTTTTGTTCACACATACAGTATTCATAAATTTGCCATTTCAATATAAGTCGGTTTAGAGCAGAAACTCATTAACTGACATTTTTTTTCGATGACACTAAATGCTTACTTTCATGATGAGAAGTGCCTAGTCATATTTTAACTTGTTAAAAATGCATATAGCGTTATCAAAATGCTTACAATTTTTACTTTTTGACTTAAAAACTAATAGTTTTTTAAACAAATGTACAGTAAAAAATAAACTTTGCCAGTTAATGAATTTTTGCTCTAAACCAACGAAATATTCATTCTCATTTCATTATATGCTATTATAATTGCGAAAGGAAACAAATCTTTACCTGCCTTATAAATCAGATTAATTTATTTGAAATTCCCTAAGATGCTTATAGTCACAACAAGAAATGTAAGCTGCTGACAGAGCAGCTCAAGCTCTACCGCCTCTCAGGTAGCTAAACCTCAGAATGGTTAGGATTGAAGTGGCGGCACTCACCGGCTGACTTCAAACCGGTTTACAATGCTTGAGGGAACAAAGAAAGAAAGGGGGCTGTAGAAGAGGGGGATTCGATTGTTACGTCACAAGTGAAACGGAAAGAGCATTTCCTGAAAGCGAAATGTTTCACATTCAAATTATTTTGATGGGTCTTTGTTTTAGATAGTCACGTATTGAGAAAACTATTTCGGGACGGGCTCCAATATTTTTTCTCGGTTTTCAATTTCAATCGAAATTTTCAAGAACAATTTAGTAGGTTCAAATAAGTGGACTATAACTAAAAAATTTACAAAATTCTACGTACCATTAACAGGCCGAGGCTCTGAAATAAAGATTCCATGCGTCCGTACAAAATTTGAGCTAAGCCATAAAGATCGGCATACAACTAATAGTCGAGGAATTCTTAAAACGAAAAGTTCTAACGATAACAAAAACACAAATTCTAAAGATATCTTTTAAATGTTGCCAAAACTGGCCCCTAAGGAATGAAAAAATAATTAAACTGCAGACGATTCTTAATTCTTTGTGAGCTAAGATATCAATGCGCGCTTCCAAACTATAATCATTTGGCAATAATATTAAATAATGCAATTAATAATTTTTTAAAACTATTTTCAAAGCGATGTATGTGCGTTTTACATGTGGAATAAACTAAACTTTGATTTTTGTTGATTAAAATTAAAGGTTACGGGCAACGTGGTTTCATTTAAAGCTCAAAAATATTTGTTCTTTAATGAAAAAAACAAAATATTAAAAGGATCAAAAGAATTTCTGATTGTTTGAATATGTGCTTAATACTCGAAAGTTCCAGATAACTCGATTTCTTGAATAGTGGATAAACCATTATAATTTTGGAATTTTTAAAAACTTTAAAATTGCTCATCTGAAAAAATTAAGTATGGCTTATCATTATATTGCCTGAAGTCCTTTTGACTGTGTTTTAACAGACACTTACATCCTATCGGAATAGCTATCAGTTCTCTTTGCGAACTGGACGAAATCTGGAGGACTGTCCTAAAATTCCTGGACGATGGAATTTCAAATACTGTAGATAGTGGTTTAAAACATATAGGGTTATCACTTCGGAGAGAGAGACCTCTATTGAGCTGCACCTAGACTGATGGCTGAAGGTCGGAGATGGGCCTAAGGTAAAATATAAAGGGTTCAAAAATATTTGGGGTACATTAAAGTTGCTAAGGTACATTGTAATAAGGTATATAAGTAAGTATCGAATCTAGAAATGCTCTAGATTGCGAGTGAAACAGAAGAGCGCATCATCCTTTAAAAAAGGATGCAAAGCTCTTCCTTTGTATTCAGTTGTAAAAACTAAATTTTTGTTTTGTGCGGAAACAGTGTAGTGTTCCTGCGGTAATACGTGTTTCCTGAACGAATTCCGAAGGCGACGTCAGTTGGCCTGTGTTTTGAATACGATTTCAGTACTTCGTCAATAAAAACTCTATAGAATAAATTTTGAGTTGGTGTATGATGGTTGATTGGTCAACACCAATTCGATTAAAGAAGCACGTCGCATAAACGGCGATAAACTACATTTTAAGGTAACCCCGATGTGTATCATGCAAGAGCATTTAGATAGCAGAATTAAAATCTTCACAAATCCTCTGATTTGTTTGTTTACCCTGAAAATCCGTCTCATGGCATGTGCCCTTCAAAGGCTTAGCTAGCCGTTAGATCTTTTTGTTTTGAAAATCTAATATTGGGTACTCGTTTTGCTTAAATCGCAATTTTCCCAGGTGTGACAAATTCTCACAACTTTTACCATGTAATACAAACGACTGTTACATGAAATTTCCAAAATATTTTTTCAATGTAACTACACTCTTTCCTTTCCGTTAATTCAAATTTTTACAGAATGCTTTAAGAAAGCAAAAAAATATATATATATATGTAAAGTTAAAACAGAGATATTGATAATCTAAAACCAGGGAGGCATTCAGAGGGTGTTGGCACAAGCACCCTCCCCCACAAAAACACCTATCTTAATAGAAGAAAGACCCATCTTAGTAGAAAAGAGACCTATCTTAGTAGGAAAAAGACCTACCTTAGTAGAAAAAATAACTAAGGAAAAAAGACCTATCTAAGAAAGAAGACTTCAATAGAAAGATCTATCTTGGTAGAAAAACCTATCTTAGTGGTAAAAAGACCTTAGAAGAAAAAGACCTCAGTAGAAAGACATCTTGATAGAAGAAAGACCTATCTTAGAAAAAAACATCTTAGTGGAAGAGACCTATCAGTAGAAAAAAGACCTATCTTAGTAGAAAAAGACCTACCTTAGTAGAAAAAATAACTAAGGAAAAACTATCTAAGAAAAAAAGACTTATCTAAGAAAAAAGACTTCAATAGAAAGATCTATCTTGGTAGAAAAACCTATCTTAGTGGTAAAAAGACCTTAGAAGAAAAAGACCTCAGTAGAAAGACATCTTGATAGAAGAAAGACCTATCTTAGAAAAAAACATCTTAGTGGAAGAGACCTACCTATCAGTAGAAAAAAGACCTATCTTAGTAGAGCCTATTCGGGCTTGGAGACTTATTTTTATTACATTTCATTCGTGATTTGATAATTCTCCTCTTAACGGCATGAAATATAACTTTTCGTATACATGGCTTGGGATATACCTTTAGATTCATCAGAATATATAACTGACATATCTTTAATTTGTAAGTCCTGTTAGAATGATATACGTATACGAGTTATAAATATTTTAGGTGCTATTTTTGTATGTTTTTCTGTAAATCTTTATAAGTTTATTTTCTACAATCCACTGTATGGGACAGGTTTTGATTTTTCATCTATGGGCATTTTTTGCTGCACGTGGGCTGATTAGAACTCATGTAGCATCTAAGCCGAGAGGTAAATGAACCTTGTAGACCACCTAAGTCGTTGATTGGGACCTACGGCTTAAAGTGATTTCCAAATCACTACGAACGTATCGTCGGCTTAGAGTAAAGTCTCATTAACTCACAAAACTAATCAATTTTATGTAATAGCCGTTCAAACTATTAGATTTTAGACTAAAAATATAAATTTTAGCATTTTGACAGTGTCATATTTTTGTTTAAACACATTATACTCTGTCAATTTGTTATGATGTTACATTGACATATATGAATGTCCAAACACATTTCAGTATGCCAATGTATCACCATTAAAACAAGCATTTAGTGTCAAACTACGCAATTCCGAAAAATGTCAGTTAATGAATTTCTGCTCTAAGCTGAGGATATATGTCTATCCCAGGATTAGAAACAAGCACAATTTTTTTATATTTCTTGAATGTAACACGAAACCTGTATATGGAATTATTACTGAAATTCTGATGTTAACCTCAAGAGTTTTTATTGCCTCCCATTAGGAATCGCTGTTGAGTAAGACAAATGAGTGGATGAGCGTCTGAAAAACTGATTTTCAAGAAGAAAAAAGGAGTTTACTGTTTCCTTACATAAGTATTTTTTTCAATATTTTTATATACATTTAATGCATAAATAAAGTGTATAAAGAAAAACAAAGTACAGCTGTAAAAATTAAGAGATCATACTATCATATCTAGTTGCATTAAATCCCAGCTGTTGGATCTTATACCTCATATTCAAGTATCCTGATTAGAAAAATAGAAATCGCGTCCTTGGAATCTGGAAGCTTGTCCATGGATAATCCAAGTCTTAGAAATCAACACGTGCTTCACGTCTTCCAAAAGGAGTGCCACGAAATGGAATAAAAGAAAGAAAAGCCAAACATTCTTTTGTGGCATCTGAGGAGCGAAAGTCAGGCGAAATATGTACAGCTATTCCACAAAATAGGGCATTTGATTGTTGCCCTATGCACAGCTGTACAAAAAGATGTAGGAAACAGAACATATGTCTACTACTTTCATCTGTCTCCGTTAGAGAAGAGGGGTGGGTTCTCCCCTCGAACGTTCGAATAAAAAATTCGCATCGTTGTTTCGTTCATCCTCCCTTCGAACGAACGAGCGAAAAAAAAAACCTGGTCGATTGAAAACAGACAGGTGATATTGGGCGCTCGAAAAATCGTTAAGGGGTATTGTGGTGGCTCATACACGTTGCCTAAGAATGGGAAACAAACGGATTTCGAAGAATATCTACTCAAAGGCGGGGTTATTTATTTTTCCACGTTGAATGATAATTCAAAGGATCCAAAACTTGAAGCCCTTGGGTTTTCCGTATAAAACACAAAATTTTGATCCTTTGAAGAGTAATGAGTGCACCAGGTATCGAAATTGTGTGTTAGTAATTTAAATTAATGACTAAAATATGTCAAGGGTCTTTATGAGAGGGATTTTCAGTGTAAACAAACCAGACAGTCTGCAAAGATTTTACTTCTGTTGCCCAAATGTTCTCGCATTATACTTATCGGGGTTACCTTAAAATGCAGTTTATCGCCATTTTGGTGTTTAATCTAATTGACGGTGACCAATCAACCAGCAAATACCAATTCGGAATTCATTCTTTGAAATTTTTATTATCGGTGTGCTGAAATCGTATCCGAAAAACAAGTCGAGTTACATCGCGTTCAGAATACGGACGGGAAACAAGTATCACCTCAGAGACACAACAGCCACCTCTATTTATCATATCAGAAAATGCCTCTCATAGATATAAAGGTATTTCATTCTTACTTAAAGAAAACAATTGAAATTTAAAGCCAATAGGGATATCTAAAACTTTTTCAAACGTATAGTTATGAATGTGTAATCATTTTCATAAAAACTTACCAAAATTTGTGAGAAAAATATTCATAACAAGTTCTATAACACCGTACCTTTTATTTATTTTAATAGTCAGTTTAATTTTATTTTAACCACTCGTGATTTTAAAAGATGTATTCCAATTTCTTTTGCATATTTTTTTATTTACTTTTTTTATTCCTTTCGGTCTTACGTCAGCACACCAAATTTATTCATAAAGGGTTCGTTGTTCTACAGTAATATTTTTCTACACAGGATTAGCTAAACCTGAACCTACGGCTTAACTTTACTAGTGGTTTCGACGATATATCTCCATCAAGACATTGCTAATTTTTTATGATAACGTGATCAAGATCTGGTCAGTTTTCTATTGACCAGATATCTCGTCCATCAAGATCTGGTCCGTTTTGCTAATGACGAGATACCTCTTCGGGACAACCACTAGGAGGGTTAAAGTAGGTCAAGGGAAGAGACTAAAATCCAATTGCCTTCCTTAGAATTGAGAATTTCTTTTGGTTTTAAAGTATTTTTAAATGAATAGTTTCCCATAATGATATTACATTTTCATCAAAAATGAAACATTGCAACTATTAGCTATCCGAGAGATAGATATTGAGAACGGGTTTTTGCAAAATAAAAATATTTTATTGCGAATAAAATTGATCATTGTAGAAGATTATTCTAGAACAGATAAGAAAACAGGGGTACATTTTTCTAAACAGTAATAATCTTCGCTTCAAATTCAAATGGAAAGTTTTAAATATATCTTTGAAGAGAGTCTGGTGATAAAATACGGAGAATTGTACAAGGTGGGCACTGCTTGATTTACATAAGACCAAACGAACTATACTAGAATGAAAGATAATTAAAATCCAATCCAATCCTTTACTCACATAATCTCATTATACGTTCAACAATAGCCGAATTAACGCATCTAATTGAACTTTCCAAATCGATAATTGAAATTAATATCGCAACCATATTACCATTGAACAAAGCAGGGCCCTCCCACATTTGCTTGTTAAGAAAACGTTGCTTTTAATAAACTCTCAGCGCGCTCAGATATTCCAGGCCTTTGTACCGACCAAGCTGCGACAATGAAATAATTTTATTCCGCCAGAAACATTCTGTAAAATAGTCATACATGTCCCCCGTCTAGGAACGAAATTCTATACATAGAAAGTGAACAGTTATGTAACGGTTGTTACACCCCATCTGCGTTCCGTTGCCATGGAGACGCATCACAGATGGAGTATGCAGCTGCGACACAAACCACGTGTACGCTACATTCTGAGCCTCCCCTACCCCCTCCTGCTCCTGGAGATGAAACATCCGCCATTTCCGAAAGCATGCGGCACCTAGGGTAAAAGGGGAAAGAGCATGTTTAAGCCCCTGCACATGGATCCGCCCCGGAGTTTGATAGTTTTGCATTAAATAAAGCCTTAAAGCGAATGGGAAGTGTGGTAATAATGGGGAATAGAGGATGTCCGAGGTATTGGCTTCGTGTGCAATTGATGTGTTTCTCGTACTGGTGTTATTTGTTAAGGGGAATGGAATAGGGTACGATAAAGTTAATAGTGGACGCGTTTAAGGTTTACGACGCAATTTTTCTCTATGTATTTTAAGTGGGAAGGGATTACGTCGAATCTTTTACTTCACATTCTTAGAATGGGTGTCTTTTGTCTCCATTGCTCCCCTGGCCACTTCGTTGGAACATTGTATATGAAACGGGGAAATACAAGTTCTAAAAAAGGGCTCATTCTAATTTTGAAGAAAAGTTATGCAACGTTTTTAAAGTTTGCCCCTGTTGGAGCTCCAGCGGCCATTATTCCGAAAAATTGAAGGTTTCTTATTTTTTTATATCTTTACAAATAAATATTATAAATGTACGTATAATACTTCTGAAATAGTCAGTCTTTCAGGGTGAATAGGGACCGCGGTAGTCCAGTTGGTAAATCGGACTAGTAACCGAAGGGTTGCGAGTTCGAAACTAGGTCCAGCCAAAGAAAGTCGTGTACAAGGGGAAGGTTCACGTTAAATCTGTCGTGGCCTCAAATGTCCTCACGTTGTCGTGGTGTGGAAGTTTGGAGAGTGGGATGCCAGCTCAGGTGTTGACCTCGTCATCTAACCGTGGTTCAAATTTAAGAGGTTTTGCCCTTAGATTTTTCTCTTCGGGATTGATCCCGGACCGTCGCCAATAACTCGTTGTGTTGCTACAATGCGGCGTTAATTCAACTACCTACTTACCTACCTTCAGGGTAAAATATAAAAGATGTTAAATGAATTTCGAGAAATGAGATTTGAATATTTGTTTGACTTTACTTATTGTCGTTATGAACATTTGTCGAATACAACCATTCTTGGGGGATTTCTCGGATCTATGAAAATGTATCATACCTTACTTTATTTATTTATAATTGTTGTTTCTCTACAGAAAAGTATCCAATTACTGAGAATAATAAAGTATATGATCCTAAAAATGCAAGGAAAAAGACATATCTTGGTAGACATATATACAGTTACACATACAGTTCAATTAGAGATAAAACAAAACGCTTCATGGAAGATTACTTATTGAATTGAAATCACTAAAAGATATATCAACTTCCGAGAAAGAATAAAACTGTTTAAAAATACATTATTTTTTTAAGGGTTTAACAAAAAGTTATTTAAAGTTTCTGGTGATATATCTGGGGATGTCAAAATCAATTCAAGAAACTAAAAAGACTAATCAATTTTTTTTGTTATGTAGTAAGTTATAAAATGTTTTGTTAAGACAATGTCTCTACGGAGAAGTAATGAAACCCAAACATTTTCGCAATTCAGAAGAACCTGAATATTCATAATTCTTAAAATAAATATTTCTCCAAAATTTATTCTGTATTATTTCAATCTCTATAACAGGACAGTCGTTATACGAATTCCAAATTATAGAAAAATGATGTTTTAGAGGCGTAAAGCGTTGGGAAGAGTTAAAGATTAACTTTTATTTATTCATTTTTAAATTATATACAATTTTTTAAATTTATCAATATCATTAAAGAAAATCTCTAGTGTAATAAATTATGTTGAATAGAATTCTAAACTGTAGTCATTGAAGCATTCAGTCCGACACAGTTTATATTACATATCGTTAATTTCATAGTAGAAATGTCATAGAGGATAAGTGTTATGAGAGGTTAAAGATGAATTGATGGCAAGTCTATGATAATAGTTCTCACTGAATTTGGACTTTGGCATTTGCTCTGGGATGTCGTTGATCATAGCTGTGTTCCGTGGATGATGCTAAGGTTCTCGGCAGGTGCTGCTTTAACTCTTTGCTTCATCAATGAGCACGTACATCCCAGGTCCTGCGCTGCCGTCGTCTACAAGATCTGTCCCTTTTCCCCCAAGAAATTCTAATTCTCCTCTCTTGCTGGCTCAATCCTCTATAAAACCCACAGAAAAAAATTAATGCTATGACCAATGCCAGAAAGTTCACTCATCCCATAGTCAATAATTTTGGTTGTTTGACCCTTCCTAAATTTTTATAAGACTGATGTAAGTTGCTCTATTTTATATTAGATCACGTGATGTTATGACGTAAGTTCTTTTTATTTTGTATTAGATTACGTGATGCCATTACACAAGTCCTTCTATTTTCTACTAGATCACGTGACGTAGTTGGTGACAACAGATATATCCAAAAATTTTGATGAGCTGACTTGAAAAAAATATAGTTCACTTTCAAAAACGTTTTTCGATTAATAAAGAATAATAAGAGATACAACTATTTTCACTACTTGCAGCTGTGTATGATTATTACATATTTGACAGCTAAATGTCCCATGCAATGGAATTTTTTTTTAAACCTGGTATTATTTTTGTTATTCTACGAGCTCTTTTATTTTATTTCATAACTATAAACTAAATTAAATTATATAAGAAAATCAATTTTATGCTTAATAGAGGATCTGTCTACGTGAATTTCCCTGATTTCGCCTTAGGCAAGCCACACATTGGTCCAACATTAGCCTTCTACACTAAATTTGCTGAAATACGCATGCGTACCGACACGTTTTCTATTACAAAAAAGAGTACGCATGCGCATGTCGTATGTTTTGTCACATGCAGCTCCAGTGTGTGACCGGGCTAATAATCTGAATAAAAATCTGAAATCATGTTGCAGCCGACAGAAAGTAGTGTCGGCTGCAACATGATTTCTTAAAGCTTTTAACCCTCCAAGTGGTTTGGACGAGTTATCTCGTCCATCATGATCTGACCAATTTTGCTTATGATGAGTCCTCTCGTCATCAAGATATTACCAATTTTTTTGTTTACAAGATCAGGTTCTGATAAATTTTCCTCTAATGACGAGATATCTCGTCCATCAGGATCTGGGCAGTCTTCTAATGACGAGTGCCTCGTCAAAGCAATCGCTAGGAGGGTTAATGCAATAACATAACTCAAACATGTGAAATTTTCATCGAAATATCATCATTACTGCAGTTAACTTCCTTCGACACACGTGTGTGTGTGCACCACTTTAGAATTCTTCGGAGTAAATAAAACAATACTCCAGAAACGACGATTGCTTAACTGGAAACTTTTCACGAACACTAGGCGTACATTGAAACTGAATTTCACTTCCACGCCGTCTAAATAATGGTAGAAACCGTGAAAGGCAGAAGAAGTTTCATTCCCTTCTTCTTGTAATGAATTTCTCTCTTTTCAACACCTGAGTCACACCTCCCATAGGAACCGTCGGCGAAGTTTCTCTCTTTCTGGCCTTCTGTGTTCCTTACCTCCAAAATTGAAGAGAATGATCAAAGGAATTTCACAGTATGAAAGAAGTTTTTTCTTTTGAACTGGGGGAAAAGCCGTGATCAGAATGATTGAGCATTAAGATTGAGAACAGCCATGAGCAGGAATTTACAGCGCTTGTAGTAATTGAGCGAATTTAAAGTATTAGGCTTAATGTCTGATCAGAATGGTCCTGTTTGGGTTTGTAAACTAAGCGGCTAATTGTTTTGGTTTATAAATCATTGAAACTAAAGAAGTGTAGAAAAGGTTAAGTATTATCTATGAGAGGCATTTTCTATCGAGATAAATGTAAGTGGTAGTGTTTTTGCGGAAATACGTGTTTCCTGTACGTATTCTGTATGTGATCATCGACCTTAAAATCAAATAGACGGAGCATGTGCCTTCAGCTTCATGTTATTTCTTCCAGTTGCTCGGTTTGAAGATCTGTTGCGTGGTTATGGGTAAAAGCATGAATCCTAAATTATTGATTGGTTAAAGTGATTATCCACCGTTATTAAAAACATGTCTGCACTTCCATAGCCAAGCGGCTGAGTCGATTTGTGATTTACCCTACAGAGATCTTATGACAGCGACTCCGCCCACATGATCTATCTATTTTATTAGAAGGTCGATGTATGTGATGCCAATTTGCTTGTTTTGCGAATGCGATTTCAGCGTCACCAATGAAAATTCCAAATTGATGTATGATAGTTGATTGGTCAACACCAATTAGATTAAACACCAAACTTTTACAAAAGGGCGATAGACTACATTTTAAGGCAACCCCAATGTGTGTCATGTGGAAGCAATTGGACAGCAAAAGTAAAATCTTCGCAGACCGTCTGGTTTGTTTGTTTACACCGAAAATCCTCATATCTATTCGTTGTCTTATAATTTTTATTATTATTGTCTTCTATTCCTCTTGTACCTTGCGGCTCCAAGCACTGTTCAATAACTAAATGGTACATTACTTTCGTATTTTATTTTGTTATTATTTTCAAAAATCGACATTATGTGTATACTGACGAATGGTAATAAACGGATGTAAACAGTGTAAAATCGACCTCTACGGAATTCATTTACCAATTTCGCCACTTTAATTATGCTCGATTTAAGTAATGAAGCTGCATAGTATTATTGAAACTACACGGAAGATATCGCTACTCTCTAATGCAATACTTCCAGAGTCTGATTATAGAAGACAATGAGAAATTTGGAATATGGAATTCAGTGCATAAAATGTGAGCGAATCAGAAAATATAGGTTTTTAGATGACAAAAAATACTGACTTGATACCCCTTTGATCAAGTGAATATGATGCAATCGAGTGGTTGTTCAGAAGCTAATTGTGGTAACGTGACTGATTTGTTCACTTATTTCTTGACTTCCTAAGAAATAAGAATTAACACTAGTAAGTTTATCAACGCTAGAATTATTAATCCTAATTTTAGCTTCGAATTCGATAAGTGACAGCATGGGTTCTTTTTATAAATAAATTATTGTTGTTTTCTAGAGTATTTTATTTAGATATCATTTGAAATTTTATGTTCTCAAAGGGGTACGAAAAACGATATGGGTTGATCATTCCTGTGAAAATTGGAACTCAAAACTAAGATTTCATTCATCATTGTCAGTCGGGAAAAGCAATAAAGTGTCACTCTTGCATTACACATTTCAGTTTATCGGTAAATGTATTTTATTTTGAATAATGTAGGTTTATTTTATTTTCGCATGTTTACGGTTCTAAAAACGATGGCGAAATGGTATGTAAGAAACAGGCCACGATATTTTGATTAGAATTCGAAACAGAAGTATAACTAAGACTTTAAGCTTTTAAACGCTTCATGTATTTTAGTTATTTAATTATAATTGATTAAAAGGTTTTTTAATGATAAACCAATTACTTTTTTCACAAAACGATTTTAATTATTTGAGCTCATAGGGTCGTGTTTTAAAAAGCGAAATTGGGCGCTTCATATGTCAATATATGGCAACCCAGCTTTGGGTTGCTATGGATAGAGTTTGTGGACTGAGAGAAACCTGTGCTTGTCGATAATCGAGCGGAAATCACTCGACAATTATAAGTCTAGTTGACAGGTTGATTTTGGCAAACTGACGTCATGAGCACTATGTATTCATATACGATAATACATTACGTATATACTTGTGAATCCGATATATATCACATGTTCAGCTGTACACACGTACAGTTCCCATACACATATATTAATCCATTGCATATTACAATGCAGAAATTATACATCAACAACATAAGAAATGTCCTCGAAATTATTAATTTTTAAAAACTGACTGTTTTATTTATTTGTTAACCCTCCTGGTGGTTGTTTCGATGAGGTATCTTGTCATTAGAAAAACTCACCAGACCTTGATGAACGAGATACATCGTCATTAGAAAAACTGACCAGATCTTGATCTCGTCAACATAAAAATAATCGGGAATAAATAATGACGAGTTAACCCGTCATTAGCAAAATTGATCGTAATTTGATGGACGAGATATCTCATCGAAACAACTTTGACAGTTAAATAATTGATGCAGGAGTTGGTTGCTACATATTTAATCAGAGATTTGAGTGTTCCATTAATATTTATGATTTTTTCCCAAAATGTACAGAGAACAGTTGAATGTTTATTCCGGATTAATTCTTAGGGGTATCTATGCTCATTTATGATTTTATTTATTTCGTGATATATCAGGGCCCTGCATCAAAAAAGCCCTTTTGAAAAACTATTTACGGGTGAAGACTTGAAATGAACACAAGATGAATGCTTTTGCACCAAACAAACTGGAGTGTTGCGAGTTCGAAATGCTATCCAACGAAAGACCGTCTTACAAGTGGGGCACATTAAATCTTTATAAAAATTTAAATGTCCTTGCTTTGGCGTGGTGTGGAAGTTTGGAGAGTGGGGTGCCTGCTCAGGTGTTGACCTCGTCACCTGATAGTGATTCAAAATGTGTTGTCCTCGGATCTTTCGTTTCGGGATAGATCCCGGACCGTCGCCAATAGGCGTTGTCCAGGGTGACTTTAATTCAACTACCCACCCCTTTCAATTAATAGATGTTATTTTGTTATTAAATGCGTGTTGTGGGGGGAAAGCAATACTACACTGCTCAGATATATCGTGACTCTCAAAGGGTTCGTATATCTGAAAAAAAAATTTCCTCATGTTTCTCCAGATTCATTTTCAAGAGATTGAGCCCATCAGGCAAATTAAAAACAAAACATTGCTCCTTTTTGAAATACGAACTACAAAAATCCGCGATTGCAAAAGAAAATTTGAAAGCACGTTCACAACGAAGGACACATGCATCTTGAAAGAAGCTCATTACAGAACACTTTTCGTGTGCGGATCCATTTCAGGTCTTTGCGTCCCAAGGAAGAGCCTCGACGATAGTAAACACCGAGCGAACGATTTTTTTTTCTATTCTCCTTTTGTTCTTTCATTCGAAAGCAGCCCTTTCTCTCATCGACCGCAGAAATAAGAACGCGATAAAAACCCTGAGAGAACATCTGTCTGCCTCTGAGAGCGCGAACACTTGCAACTCGCGCTCAGCTGTTCGAACTGTCTGAGCTCGCCGTTCGTTCTCACGCATTTTATTGAAATTATTCAAATGAGTGTTTATTTTCCCGCTGCCGTTCGGAAGGGGAAGAAAAAAGATAACGAATTATCTTCTCCGCAGAGATATATTCGGGTGAAAAATGGAGGGAGAATTGTGTGGTTTATTTTTAGCAATACCGCATAATCAGAAGGAATAATGAATGCCGTCGTGTGGCACTTTTCCCCCATGCGTTCTTTTTAATAATAATAATAAACATTTCGGAAAAGGTTGTGTGCTTGATTTTTGCTTAGAAGGGCACGGTGAAGGAAAAGCGGAAATTAGCAGTTGTGTTGAATTTTAGAGAAATCTCGAACCAGTTATTTAAATATTATTGATAGTACTTACTGATATTTATTATTCATTATAAATAAATAAATAATTTATTCGCTCAGTGTTTGAAGGAAACCGGGGGTCCAATATTCTCTAAAACGAATACGACTAGTGTATATAATAATTCTAAGTATATTGAGAAAAAACTAAAAATTCTATTGTCGTTTATTTTTAGTAATACCGCATAAGCAGAAGGAATAAATGCCGTCGTGTGGCATTTTCCTCCTATTCGTTCTTTGAATAATAAACATTCGTAACGGTTGTGTTTGATGATTTTTACTTAAAAGGGAAGTGTAATTAACTCTTACTGAAATTTAAAAATCTTTTGAATCCACATTGCTGATAATACTTGTGCTGATACTAATTTATTCCTTACTAGCAGAAATACTTCACCTTACTCGGGTTGAATTGATTAATTGTAAAAGGTACCAGAATAATCTACTTTCTCTTTTGGAGAAAAATGCCAAATCATTTCCAGTTGTGTGTAGAATAATTTTTAAAACCTTTTCGACATTTTTATAATTTTTACAACTTATTTTGGACACAAATCCTATACATACATATTCATCCATGTAATACTTTTCATATACATCGCACCCCTGGTGTATGATAAATCTACAAAATGATGAAAGGTGACATTAAGGTAACTATTACAAAAGACGATTTTTAAGGGGATTACGAATGACCTTTCCTCTTTTCCTGTAAGATTGCTCAACTCAATTCGTAAAAATGACGAATCTACGGCGATTACTATCACATTCATAGTTTATCAACTAATATTTTTTGCCTTTTGACACCTTGCACAAGGCATACATTTTCGAATTTTGCCATCTTTAAGGGAAGAATGACAAATTTTAATTTGATAATATATTCATCAAGTTTTTTTAAGCTGATACATTTTTCTTGAAAATTCCATTTTGTGACACGTGCAATAATAAAAGAATTTGTTTAAAAATTGAGTACCTTAAGTACAGACGAAGCAAAACTAACCTATTACCATTTCTAAAAAATATTATTTAATAAATTTACAACAGAAAACAGCGAAATAAAATTAAAATAAAATTGTCAGGAAAAAGTTCTGAAGATATTAATTCGTGATTCTTTTTTACCTCGTGATCTCTCATAGTTGCCACAACTTACAGCTAAAAATTGGACAAAATTTAAAAATACGATTTTAATTCCGAGCGGGGAAAAAAAGCAGAAAATATCACTGCAAATAATCAACGAACACAAGTTCCCGTTCATTTCAAAATATCGTCTGCCCCAAATATTCCGAAATCATTTGTACTTCGCAAAAGAAAAAATAAGGCTCAGAATTATGTATCATAGTTAAAATACCGAAAAATAATTTTTGGAAAAGAAATACTTTTTCTGCAGTACTGATAAAACAATCCAAGTAATCGCAATGCTCAATATATACAATCCTACTTCTCCAAAGCCATCAAATTGAGGTTGATTTAAGTATAGTTACTCGGGTGTGTTAGCATGCAACTTATCTGAATATGTAAGCAAAAAAATTTAAATATTGTATTCACTAAACTAATATATGATGTATAAAATAGTAGACAATGTGTTAAAGCATATGGAATAAAATTTATGATACTTGTACAAACGCACAAACACAAAATCTGACATAAAATGGGAAGACGGACAGACAGACTAACGCAACCAAATTCAGTCACTAAATAAATGTAATGAATGTAAGTACTCACAGTATGCAGTTTCATGAAAATATATCCAACCGTTTGAACGTAGTACGGGCACACACATACAGACAGATAGACAGATGGACAGACAGCACCAAACGCGCAAGACACGGATTTTGCATCAGAAGGGCCCAAAACGGATAGAAAACTTGAAATAGGTTGAAAATATGCAATGTGTGTACAAACAAACGCTCCATTTTTATTTATATAGATTATAAATAAATAAGTTATTTATTCATCCAGTGTTTGAAGTTAGCCTATAGTCCTACATCCTGTTAAAGGAATACGATTAGGGTATATACTAATTCTATGTATATTAAGAAAAGACTAAAAGTTCTATTGTGGTTTATTTTTAGTAATACCTGTATAATAAGGGAAGGAATAATGAATGCCATCGTGAGGCACTTGTACCCATACGTTCTTTTCAATCATATTAATATACATTCGGAACATCGACCTTAAAATGAAATTGACGGAGCATGTGCCCACAGCTTCATGTTATTTCTTCCAGTTGCTCGGTTTGAAGATCTATGGGTAAAAGCATGAATCCTAAATTATTGATGGGTTAAAGTGATTATCCACCGTGATCAAAAACACTAGTCTACTCTACGATAGTCAATCGGCTAATTCCGATTTGTGATTTACTCTTTAAAGATCTACGACAGCCACTCCGTCCACATGATCCGTCTATTTCATTAGAAGGTCGATGATTCGGAAAAGATTGTGTGTTTCTTTTTAAAAGAGGCACGATGAATATGAAAATTAGCCGTTGCATTGAATTAAAAAAAATTTAAACCCATATTTTAAATATTATTGATACTGATAATTTAATGTTCTCAATTCTTTATTCTTTCAGGGAAGTCTGTCGTCCTATCCCATTGAAAGAGTAACGACCATGTGAATATAGTTAGGTATACTACACTGCTGGCCACCCAAATTGCAACACCAAGAAAGACAAGAGATATCACAACAAAATTTATTTTGTAGATAACATGTTGACCAAGTATCAAATGATTAAATTTATAGACTTCTGTGAAGTGTGGTTCCTGCCAAAATCAGTAGCCAGAGTAGCCGCCATTGTTGGAGATCACCGCTGCCACACGCCTCGGCATTGATTCAAAGAGACTTTGGATGTGTTCTTGGGGTACAGCAGACCAAGCAGCTTCCACACGTTGCCAAAGTTAATCTGGTGTGGCAGCTGGGGATGTATTCTGGGTCAATCGTTGAGCAACCATGGACCACATGTTTTCTATCGGCGAAAGATCCGGAGAGCGAGCTGGCCAGGGAAGCAATTCAATCTGGCGATTGACGAAGAACCCTTGGACAATGCGTGCCACGTGTGGTCGCGCATTATCCTCTTGAAATATGGCTGTGGGCAAGCCCTGAAGGTAAGGAAGGACAACTGGCTCCAACACCTCGGAGATGTAGCGCTGGCTGTTTAAAGTACCGGCAATGCGTACTAGAGGAGTGCGAGAGTGATATCCAATACCGCCCCATACCATAATACCCGGTGCAGGACCAGTGTGGCGGTGCATAACGCAGCTGTTCAGCATCCTCTCTTCACGGTGTCTCCAGACTCGAATCCGACCATCGTGGTGTTGCAGACAGAAGCGTGACTCGTCAGTAAAGACAATTTCATTCCATTCTGCCGTCCACATCCTTCTTTCATCGCACCATTGGCGGCGGAAACGTCTGTGGTTCTGCGTCAAGGGTAGACGAAGCAATGGACGTCTTGCGGACAGACCATTCTGCTGTAAACGGCGTCGAATGGTACGCGCAGACACTGGATGATGCGGTACAGACTGAATGTGCTGTGCTATGGTTCGTGATGTGGCTGAGCGATCCGTCACTGCCATACGCACAATATGCCTGTCATCACGTGAAGTGGTGCACTGAGGTGGATGCGATCGAACACGTCGGTCCGTTGTACCCTCCTGCATCCAACGATCACATAACCGCATTACAGTTGTTTGGTTTCGTCCAACACGACTACCGATTTCCCTGAAAGATAATCCACAATCTCGGTAGGCCACTATCCTTCCTCTGTCGAACTCGGATACTTGATCAAAAGATGATCGCTGTTTTCTACGAGGCATAATTGATCTTTTTTTTTTTGAAAAAACCACAAGAAAAACACAATTGCCGTACTTGAAATCGTCGAAATCTCCAAGCCTTAAATAGCGCTTTGAAGTGGCGCCACAGGCGCGCGTGATGTGCGTCTGCGCTGAAATTCTAATCATTTGCATATCTCACCTCCGCTAATGCATGTTGTAAATTTCATATTATTTGCATGCTTCCTTCAGGGTGTTGCATTTACGGTGGCCAGCAGTGTAATATAAACATTTTTCATTTGATATTCTGATATGAAGGAGTACTCTAGATGAGCAATGTGACTATCCTAACCAGTGATGGATCGTCTCAGATGATAAGCCGGGGAAATGTGACCTCCTACAACGGGTAGAGTAACAATGGGTTTGCAAGACCGTAACGGTCTCAGCAAAGAACCGTTACGGTCTTGTGAAAAAAATTATTAGTTAAATATTGATATAATATCAGCATACACACATAGCATTACTAAATTAATGTAACGATATCCAAAATGAAACCCCTATACTCTGATGCTCTGTTTTAATTTTTCTAAATGTTCTTCCATAGATGGTTATATAATTTGTAGTGCCCCAAGAACTTAATGGGTAGGTAGTTAATTAAAGTCGCATTGGAGCAACACGCGGGCTATTGGTGACGGTCCGAACGGAAAGATCCAAGAACAACGCCTTGTAATTTTGTACCACGGTCAGATGACGAGTACAAAACCTGAGCTGGCACCCCACTCTACAAACTTCCACATTACGCCAACGTGAGGACATTTGTGGCCACGACACATTTAACATGCACCAACCCCCACGTACACAAAGATATTTGGTTGGATCGAGTTTTGAACTTGCAACCCTCCGTGAGCTAATCCGCTACTCTTCCAACAGAGCTACCGTGGCCCCCATTGATTGAAAGAATCTAAGGAAAGATTTTATTGGTCAAGAAGGTCAAATCTGGAGAGAAGTTATGGAGGAACCATGGGAGACTGAAGATTTCGGAACGGATATATGCGTGCAGACCTCTCTGAGGATTAAAATAGTCTTAAACTATTTGTGTTGTAATTCATTATAAAATAATCAATGGCAATCATGAGACTATGTGGAAGAACACCAGTAAGACTAAAGTAAGACTAAAACCTTGAAAATGTACTTGAGAACTTATTTCCTATCATTAAAAATTGAATTGCGGAAAACAAACATCATTTTTTAAGCTTAAACGTAAAACTAAACTAGGTGTCATGGAGAAGAGTAAAAGTATAAACGTTGGGGTAAAAATTAAAAACCAATTCTATATAACGAGCAAACCATACAAATCAAACCATGAGATCTATTACAAGAGTTTAACACAAATATGAATGTATTCTACTGATACGATATTGAGAAGAAAATTTGTTTGAAGATTTTCAATCCTCTTTTGCTCTCTTTTTCTATCGCAGGTGTTGTTCTCGTCATCTGACCATGGATCAAAATTACCTGACGTTGTCCTGGGATCTTTCCTTTCGGAATAAATCCCGGACACCGTCACCAATATCCCGTTGTGCTGCTTCAGTGCGACGTTAATTAACTACCTATCCCTCTTTTTCTACTTTCTTTTTACGTAACCTCCTTTAAAATGATACAACGCACCAGTCTTTAGAACAAGAGAAAACATAAGGCAAAAAAGTATGTCTCTTAATTTTTTTCTTAAAATTTAAACGTTATATGATCGTGGTTCAAAATCACGAAGTGTTCTCAGATCTTTCCCATCGAGATGGATCCCGGACCATCTCCTATAGCCCGTTGTGTTGCTCCAGTGCAAAGTAAATTCAACTACCTACCTACTTAAAATTTAAAAACCCTATCTTAAAAGATGGATTATTTAAATGCCCTTAACATATCCCCTGGAGAAAATTTACACAACTCAAAAGGAAAATAGTCAAAAGAAGATTGAAATCCTTTAAGCATATTCTATTTGCCCATTTCAAATACGTTGAGTTTATTAACCTTCCAGGTGGTTTCGACGAGATATCTCGTTATAATTGGACCAATTTTGCTAATGATGAGATTTCTCGTCATTAGCATTTTTTGTCAGTTATTGTCAGATTTTTTTATGCTGACGAGATTAATATCTGGTCATTTTTTTCTATGGACGAGATATCTTATCTATCAAAATCTGGTCAGTTTTGCTAATGACGGGATACCTTTTCGAGACAACCACCAGGAAGGTTATATCTTGAAGCCTGTTTCCCGGTTTGCTTTTGATTGTTTATTCGAACTTTATAGAACCATTTGTGAATTGAAAAACAAAATCTTCATTTTGAGTTGTGTCAGTTTTCTGAAGGTGTGAAATATTTAAATCATTAAAACATATTTATTAAATTGTTTTTTATAATTTACTTTCAAATGCATTGAAATTAGATATTTCTAAGTGAGGACTTGTAGTAATATACACATTTTTCATTACAGAAAAAAAAATTCTATGGCGGTATTATCCCAATATTATGGTGGAATTACTTAGGGATCTTTTGCCCATGCCATTATACCAACTTTAATATTTTTAACACAATCTCCGGGAAATAAAATGAAGGATCGCCAATTTCTACAACTATACAACAATAGTATTATGTAGCTATAGCTAGCATAATACTATTTCGACATTTCATCAACAATAATCGTATTATCATAAATTTTAGATGTACATAAGGACTTTTTCGTTAAGGAAGGTTCGTTACATTCGATCTTTTCTATTCTACTCAAAGGCTCACTTCCTATAAATATACAAGGCACTTTGAAACAAAAAAACCTTAAACATTTATCTGATTTTAAAAATCACTTTAATCACTTAACTTTTGGGATGGCACCTCAGAAAGAGATTTTAAACAAAAAAATGAATTTTTTCATTTACTTGTTTTGTAGGAAAATGTTTCTACGTTTCCAAAACTGTTTCAATGTTTCCTTTCTTTGTTCATCCCAAACCAAAATATTGCAAATTATGAGGGTCATTAAATAATTATTTAATTATCGCAATTTGTATTTTTTTACACTATACTCTGCTAATTTTTTTATAAATCAGATTAGGAAAAAAGAACACTTCATCTTACAGTAAATCTGGAGAAAGGATTCTGGTTAATATTCAACTTATAAAATGGAAAATAGTGTTTGCATTTTTAGTTTCTATTTCAGAGACATTGTCGTTTCTTTCATTAATCTTAATAATGTATTCGAAAATATGAAAAAATACGACTTTGAATTATTCAATTCCCAATCTCTTACCTCAATAATATTGTTAATATAAAAACAAATATAAAGTTAGATATTTGAAAAATGTGCCTGAAGTGGTTAGTAATAATACCCCTTTTTAATCCCTTAACAGAGATATATTAATATTCTAATCCATGGAAGTAATATCCCCGAATGATTTATGTACTACAGCTTGAAAATTGCCGTCATTTTCATTGCCGGTAAATTACAGTCGGAAATTCTCAAAACTTTTTTTGGAAAATCAATAATCAAAAAGTAACAAGAAAGTTACCTCACAAGTCTTCGTGCACTTTAAACAATCTCTACATATTAGTAAATATTGTAATATTTCGGTAAATTAGTACTTAGTAGGATATCCTATAGCATCCACAACAGCTTTTAAACGTCTGGGAATAGAGTTCACAAGGTTTTTTGTAATTTCTGTATCAATGTTCCTCCATTCTTCAATCATTACTGTTTTTAGTTCGCTTTTCGTATTAATGTCGTGTCTTCGTACTCTAACCTCCAATTCTCTCCAAATGTGTTCTATTGGGTTTAAATCCGGCGACTGAGGTGTTGTTTTCAGAACTCGTGGACAATTATAGAGACACCAGAGGCGAATGTTGAGAGCCGTGTGCTTGGGATCTATATTTTGATAAAAAGCAAAGTTGTTTCCAATACCCAAATTTTGGGCTTATAATTTTAAATTGTCTTTTAAAATATTTAAATAAGGAGCATGATTCATTATGCCACCAATAAATACCAAATTCCCTAGTCCTGATGCTGACACGCACCCCCACACAGGACATCTCCACCGCCATGCATTACTGTTCCAACTAAGTTCTTGGGATTAAGTTCCTCATTGTTTCTTCTCCATACAATTATACGCCCATCGGAACCAAACATGTTAAATTTGCTTTCATCTGCATATAAGACATGATTCCAATGTTTCGGGCTTATTTATCATTTATTTTTCGAAGGAAAGCCTAAGCTTTCTATTTTTCGCACTTACAAAAAATTTTCTTCGGGCAGAACGCCCATTTAATCCAGCTGATCTGAGCACTCGTCGAACAGTTTCAGATGAAATTGAAGTAGAAAATTTTTCAGCAAATTCTGTAGAAATTTTTACAGCACTCAAACGTGGATTTTTCACAAATTTTCTAACTATAAATCTCTGATCACGTGGAGTTAACTTTGACGGACGACCTTTTCTTACCTTGTTTTCGATCCGCTTTTCTTCTTTAAAGCGTTTTATCACATACTGCACCGTATAATGGGATAAATTTACTAATTTAGTGATATTCCGAACTGATTTACCACTATGATGAAAAATAATCAATTTTCAAATGCTGTTCGTTGTTTCCTTACGACTACGAGCCACTTTTAAGTAATAAATAGAATATTACGAAGTAAGCAAGCAAAGATTAAAGCTAAACAATTTTTTAAATGTCACCACAATGCAAAAATAAAAAAAGCGATAGACGATAATTTTATTAATGAATTTACCCGAAAATGTTTCGGTGTACGATCACTTTTGTGACGTGTTCTTTCTCTGCCTCCTTGCATTTTCATTTTTATAAAAAGAGAATGAGTCAATATTTTTAAAGAATGTTAGGTTTTATTCAGAATCACATGGAGATGATATGAAAAAATATTGGACTTTATTCGAATTGAATTCTAGGCTATAGCGCTTTTTCTACAAATTTTTAAAGTGTACGGACACTTTTGGGAGCCACTATATGTTTCCAAACAACGATCTGTCACACCGAATGTTTCGATCGAAAATAACGTAGATGAAGAATTTTAAATACCGAATCGAACGCGTTTTACGTACTCCAGATATTGGCAGTGAAACAACTTTTACAGATCCTTCAAAAGTAAATCGCAACTGTTAAATTTCATAGCAGTCGTTTTCTATTTTTTCTACCTGTTTCTTCAAAAAACCAAGTTGCGCCATGTGTCTTGGAATGTATCTTACGCTATGTATCTTAGCATCTAAAGAATGGTATCTGTGAGCGTATGTAAATAATTTCGTTTGAGCGCGCGGATTGATATCTTGGATCGTGGAGAATTAAGATCAGTTTATATTTTAATTAATTTTGTTTATTCTTTAAACGCAAGTTGTGGCAACATTAAAAAATACCTTTAGAACTTTTTGTTTATCATGAGAATGTTTCGACTATATTTACGTCGAACTCTACGCTTTAGAACATATTTGTTCGGACGCATGGAAAAATTGTTTTAGATCCGCGACCTCTGTTACTGTATTTAGATTTGTTGCAAATAAATAAGTTTTATCCCTGCAGTCATCTGAAGGATAAATGGTATGTATTTAGTGTATCACACACACATTTATTATTTTATAATTAACGTCTCTGACGCTTGGATATTACTGGGGGATCGAGCTTCTTCGTGTAATTCTTCAAATTAAAAATAAACAGCTCCTTTCTGAGTGGTTAGCATGCTTGTAACGTGCTTCCAATTTTTAAAACCTCTGTAAATGCACGAAATGTGCTGCATTCAACTTGAAAAACAATAGGAGGGAATAATGCATTCCAATCAAATGAAAAGTTAACAGTAAAAACAAATTAATAAAAAAATAATGTTTTATTTGGGGAAACAGCATATAGTGAGTCGAAATGAAAATTGGGCAGACATTACGACTTCGAGGAAATTTGGAATCAAATAAAAATAACCGCCGGTAATGAATATTCTTAAAAAATAAAAACTCGAATAAGCATTTCTCTGAAAACTACTAAAACAGACTGATTATTTTTATTATAATTTAGAAACAAAATATCTGATTATTTCAAGAAAAAATCACAAACTGAAAACTAGACAGTCGTCTGTCTTTTAGAATTTTTAAAATACAGACGAGACTGTCTTTAGAAATATAGATAGACGACTGTCTAGATATATAGACTACTATATTTAGATATATAGATTTCTTATATTTAGATTGATTATTGATGTGGTTGTGAAATTTATAGCATAGAGTAATAAGGAGTTTGAGTTTTATAAAATTATGAAGTCACCATACCAGTATTTACATCATTACATTACATTCTCTATAAAAGTGGGCCGTGGTAGCCCGGTCGGAAGAGTTGAAAATTAGCAACCGAGTGCGAATTTGAAACTCGATCCAACCAAAGACCATCGTTTACGAAGGGAGATGGTGCACGATAAATCTGACGTGACCTCAAATGTCCTCACGTTGGTGTGGAAGTTTGGAGAGTGGGTGCCAGCCTCGTCATCTGACCGTGATTGAAAACTACGTGGAGTTGTCCTCGAATCTTTCCCTTCGGAACTGATCCCGGGTTGACGTCAATAGCCCGTTGTGTTGCTCCAGTGCTACGTTAATTCAAGATATCAAAATAACTACCTCTATAAAAGTGTGAAGATGAAAGTACAGTAATCCCATTATATTGTACCTCGATATATCATGCTTTCCGCTATATGGCTCTTTTTTACTTGTCTCCCGGTGAATTTTCAGTTTGCGAACGTCAGAGTAAATCTCTATATTTATTTAGAATTGAAAGCTCAATAGTGTTTGTAAATCGCAGTTCAACTTAACCCTCCAAGTGGTTTGGACGAGATATCTCGTCCATCAAGGTCTGACCAATTTTGCTAACGAAGAGATATCTCGTCATCAGGATATTGACGATGACAAGATCAAGATCTGATCAGTTTTTTTCTAATTATTAGATATCTCATGACTCAAGACATCAATATCTGGTCAGTTTTGCTTTTTGCAAGATATCTGGTCGAGGCACCATAAGGAGGTTAATGTTTATGTAAACTACAGGTGAAAGTCATGGGTTAAACGAATGAAAGTAAGAAGTCGGAGCCTGAGAACAGGAACAGAGATATTCTTAGGTGAACAATTGACTCTGAATTGATAGGTAGGTTCCCCTTGAATACAATCCCCCACCGATATCTAAAAGAGTTTCTAGCCTCTGGTCATTGGAGCTAACTGGGTTCTTGACTACCTTTGTGGTAGCACATTGGACATACGAGACTGTATGTATCCCAGTTCCCCCGAAAAGGTAAAACTGAGTTGGTAAAAAGATCGAAAGCATGGATGTTAACTAATATCTGCTTTCAAAAATATTATCTACCGTGTTCAGCATTGATTGATATTTGAGAAATAGACGTTGTTCTCGTTGGGGTCAGATGGCGTCCAAAGAAAAAATCGTACGCATAAAACTAAAGGACCGCCGGTATGATATATAATATAATATATAAGATATATGAGTTGTAGTGAAAATGTTTATCTCCGGCCCCCAGATACGGCCCTCAGAACAGGTTTAACCAACCCACAGGCAAGATGGATAGGTTTAACCGATCAGCAGACTACATTTCTCCAGATAGGTGCAATCACCAAGCAGTCCAGACACGGTCCTATAATTTTTTTATCAGGCCCTCAGACCAGATACTATCTTTCGATAGGTTTAACCTGACCAGAGACCAGATAAGTCTCTCCAAATATTTTTTTTCAGGCCCGAAGAGTAGATACGGCCCTTCGAATAGGTTTAACCCACCCACAGATCAGATGCGGCCCTTAGAATAGATTTAACCATCTCACAGACAAGATACGGCCGTACGGATAGGTTTAGCCGTCCTGCACGTCATATACTTCATATACTCCCCTCTGGATAGGTTGAACAGGCTCGCAGGCCACGTACTGCCCTCCAGATAGGTTTAACCTTCCCACAGTACAAATATGGCCCTCTACATACTTTTATCAAGCTCGCAGACTAGATAAGGCTCTCTGTATAGGTTTAACCAGTCCGAAGTCCAGATACAGCCATTCGTAAACGTTTAGTGCTTATTCTAATTCACTTTTCAATCAACATTTAACCATTTCAACCCGAGCAACGCCGGGTAATTCAGCTAGTTTTAAATAAAAGAAGCGATTAATTTAATGAATAATTTGGGCCTTTCCTTTTCAAATTAACATGTCTTCCTCTGAACTCGCAATTTCGCGTTCTTTTCTTGTCACTTAAGATGCTCGATATTTTGAAGGGTTAGTGTATTCGAAGTCATACGGCTTTAAAAATAACAAAATTGAAAGTTCCAAATTACTAAAGCTGTAAACCGATTTTGATCTTTTGTCCGTTTTTCACATTGACTGTCTGGGTATGTTCGAAAATGTGATCTATCACTTTGTTCTACAAACTTCAAAGATTATTCCTTTTGGTAGATCAATAACACACAAAAAGTTAGAAAGCCTAATAATTGAAATTTCAGCAGTATACGCATTGAAAGAAAAATTTAGAACGAAATTCAAGGGCCAGTAAAAACTAAAGAACTTTTGCATGCATTCCGAAATACACTTAATGCTTTCTACAAAACTAATGGATAATTTTCAAACTACGTCACCCAAGAGTTCGCAGTCATTTATCTTCGCAGTCAATGGCAAACAGGTTTCATAGCCATTTAATTTCGATATTTTCTCCACGGTAGTACATTTTTCTAGCGGGAAACTTTCTTCCAAGAACTCTAATGGTTTCCTCGGCCGCATCATCACCTTTGACAAATGCGAAAAGTCAAATCAACACAAACAAACTTGGCGCAGCAGGAAAAAAAAACGTTTGCCAAAATAATGACACAAAAAATCATGTATTCGCATCAACAACTAATTGCAGGTGGTATTAAAAAAAGAGCACTCAAAAACTTTCTCCATACCGTGTCATAAACAGATGTTTCGGAACTTTTTTTGATTAAAAGCGCATCGTAAAAAAGGCGCAGTGTTAGAACCCTACTGGAAAGTGTAACAAATATGCCCCCGCTCGGCAAAGGGGTGAAAAAATATATCTCATAAAAAGTAACCTTTTTATACTCTTGTAAACTCGTTATCAACTGAGAATTTAAGCTTCATTTAACTTTTAGGGAAGCATTAAAAGTAATAAACAAATAATAAATAGACTCTGGCGTCGAGAGTAAACGGGGGAACCGTTCGATCTCGTTTAAATGACAACCACAACTTTTCGTTATCGGGCCTCCAGATTTTCACTCGAATATTAATTGATAGAGCGGTGGCAACAGCAGATGCAGTTTATGGCTCGAAAGTAAATTGATTAGAACTTTGGAGAGGGGAATACTTTCAAAGCGGTTTTTTTTCATGAAATTTCTTTTCAATCTGTGTTTAACTTCCACTTTTTGTTGAAAATAATTATTGGAAACTAGTTTTAAAAGCAGAAATGGAATGGACGTGGAATTTGTCTTATTGCTGGACCGGGATTTCTTATTAGATTCTCGGCAGCACTACGAATTATATGACCATCTATAGAAGAACTTTTAAAAAAATTAAAACAGAGCGTCAGAGTATAGGGTTTCATTTTAGATATCGGTACATTACGCAGAGTAAATCTCTAAATCCTTAAGTAAAAAATGTCGTTGAAAGTTCTTTTTCAAAAATAAAATATATCTTCATTGTTTATTTTCTTCATTTTCATTTTACGCTTTTTATGACTAATGAACTGTTTTGTTTCAAATGAAGTACTTAAAGCAAAATACAAAATCGTGTTACTTAATTGTAGCAAATGAGAGGCTATTTCTGTCAAGCTAGATGCAGGTCGTGGTAATGTTTCTGCAACGATACTTTTTTCTTTTACTTATTCCAAACGTGATGTCAAATGGCTTTATTTTCGAATACGATTTCAACCCGACGCCAAAGAAAATTCCAAAGAATGAATTCCGAATGATATATGATAGTTGATTGGTCAACACAGTTAGAACGTCAAAGCGACGATAAAATACATTTTAAGATAATCTCAATATATATCAGGAGAGAGTATTTGGGTAGCGGAAGGTAAAATCTTCGCTTTCCGTGTAGTTTATTTGTTTTCTCTGAAAATTCCTCACATACATGCAGATGGTCGTAAAAGTATTTGGCCGCCTCACGTTTTTTTAAGGTAGGAAGGTAGTTAACGTCACA
This sequence comes from Meta bourneti, assembly GCA_933210815.1. Taxonomy (NCBI): domain Eukaryota; kingdom Metazoa; phylum Arthropoda; class Arachnida; order Araneae; family Tetragnathidae; genus Meta; species Meta bourneti. The sequence goes on from OW119928.1 coordinate 25,093,427, forward strand.
CTGGGGCAACACAACAGGCTATTGGCGACAGTCCGGGATCAATTCCGAAGGAAAGGATCCGAAGACAACGCCTCGTAATTTTGAACCTCGGTCAGGTGACGAGAACAACACCTGAGCTGGACCCCCACTCTCCAAACTTCCACACGACGCCAACTTGAGGACATTTGAGGCCACGACAGATTTAACGTGCACCAGCCCCTCGTACAAATGTCTTTGGTTGGACTCGATCTCAAAATCCTCCGGTTGCTAATGCGTTACTCTTCCAACTGGGTACAGCGGCCCATATTTTATTAGGATGTACAAAAATCACGGTAAGGATCGCAAAAATCACCACATGAAAGCTCTGTCTCTCTATTTTAACCTCCCATCAAATTAATCGAATAATTAAAAGTTTTGATAAGAATATTTAAAATGTAAGCTAACCAATGGAATCAGGTACTTAAAAGTATTCGTCCTCATTCCTTAAAAAGTATAAATGTTAAACAAATATATAGACATCTTGATGACGAGATATCTCGCCATGAGCAAAATTGGTAAGTTCTTGATGGGCGAGACATCTCGTCGAAACCACTTGAAGAGTTAAACTCTAGTACTGACCCATGGGGGGTATAGCACCCATTTGGGGGTATGATTTTTAACTATTGATTTTTTTAACCAATCGAAAAGCATAAATCTAACGGTTATATATATATATATATATATATATATATATATATATATATATATATATATATATATATATATATATATATATATATATAATGTATGTGGTGAACATATGGATATAGGTATGTGTATGTAGTATGTATATGCATGTCTCATTATGCTTACGTTTTCCTTTGTCTGTTTTCTTTGCTCGCTTTATAAATTTTGTAATCACTAGTCTCTAAGCAGTTAAGTTGTCCTACGGGATGCAGTGTCTATGGAACATTACTTTTGTTCATTACTTGTATTTGTTCTGTATCAATTGCATTTTTATTGTCCGGTTGCTGAGGACGTTGTGGGACCTGACGAATGTCCTCCCGACTGCCTCTCGTGTAGCCTTACACCAGGAATGCACAGACCGCGGCCCGTGTACCTCATGGGGCTCTCCGTTGATTTGCTGGCGGCTCGCCTCACCGTGTGTTATTTTAAATTTAACATGATAGGTAATTTAGGTTAAAGCTTCATTGTTAGGTAATGCATTAAAATGCTCAAACCTCTTTGGGTCAACATATATCTGTGAGCAAATTTTTCCAGTCATGAATATTGACAAAGCAAAAAATTGGAACCTCAATGAGAAAATTTATTAATGACTAAATTAACTAATGAAAATTCAAATCAATTTGCTATTGGCTACCTAAACCTTACCAAATTTTAAAACAATTGTTAAATCAATCCAATATCACGCATTAAATTTGAATTTTTATTTAGTTCCTACTATCTTTCTTTTTTGTAACAATATAAAATATGTTACATCAATAATACTATAAATAAATCGAACCAAGTATTAAAAGAATTATTAAACCAATGCAATCTTAAGCATCAAATTAAGTTCTTTATTTACTTTTTATTATCTTTTTGTATGTAAGAAGAGTAACGCGGATTAGCGAGTTCGAATCCAACCACAAACCGTCGCGTACAAAGCGGACTGGTGCATGTTAAATCTGTCATGGCCTCAAATGTCCTCACGTTGGCGTGGTGTGGAAATTTGAAGAGTGGGCTGCCAGCTGAGGTGTGACCTCGCATCTGACCGTGGTTCAAAATTACGCGGTGTTGCCTCGGATCTTTCCCTTCGGGGGTTGATCCCGGACCGTCGCCAATGCTCCAGTGCAACGTTAATCAAAATACCACACCACCTTTTGCATGTAACATAAATAATAAATATCGATAAATAATATACGATAGATAACGGATGTGGTTTTGGGGCCTCCCTATCATAAGTCACAGTGAATCTACGTGCCCCTTGGCCGTAACAAGTCTGTGCATCCCTGCCTAACACCCTCTGGGAATACTGAGCGGTGAGGGTCTTAAAAAACCTATCGATTCCCTTTACGGTCCCTCAAGTAATAGAAACTCACGCATCTGAATGTCGGCAGACGCTTTCTCAAATAACCATGCATTGTGTGGAGAAGAAAAGCGCATCACGGAGAGAGAGAGGAAGCAGCCCTCGGCGCGGGTGCTTAAGCGTGCACGAGACAGCATGAGGGTGCATATGGTGTACACATGCGCGGGGACATGTCAGCCGCATCTGACACTCACCGCCCACATGCGGATCTCTTTCCTGCGGATGGAGGTGGTGACGGTCGCTCTCGGCCGAGAGTAATCCTCTCCACTCTCACCAGGGAACGAGAGAGTGTGTAGGTGTGGGTCTCCTGGAATCCTACTCGTCACTTGGGACTGGATGTTCGGGATGATTATAAACAGACGGCGAGGGACTGGAAGCTTCTTTTCGAGTGGACAGACGGTCATGAAAGCACTCCGCCACATTCATCGGGCCGCTGTAGCCCTGATGGAACAGCAACGGATTAGCAGCAACCGGAGTTCGAAACTAAATCCAGTCGTGTACACTGGGGCTGGTGCATGCTAAATCGGTCGTGGCCTCAAATTCCCTCCCGTTGAAGTAGTGTGGAAGATTGGAGAGTGGAATGCCAGCTCGGTGTTGATCTCGTCATCTGACTAGTTCAAAATTACGAGACGTTGTTCTCGGATCTTTCCTTTCTGGTTTGATCCCGGACCGTCGCCAATAATCCGTTGTATTTCTTCAATGCGACGTTAATTGACTACCATCTTACCAGCCTAGAGCAAAAGAGGCTCTAAATACAAAAGGTGGCTGGATTTATTAGTTAAATTTAAGTTATACTGCTTCAAATTAAATTTGAAGGGCCTTTGACAATAAATTATAAGCCACACGCGAAATTTTACATGAGTCAATTTCTTTAATTTTTAAAAAATTCCTAAACTATAATGGTTCCTACACTTTTCAACAGGTTCTTTCAAGTATCAGCCCCTGGGCCGAGGTAGCTTGGTTGGAAGTGTAGATGATTAGCTACCGGAGGTGTTGTTTTCGTCATCTGATAGTGGTTCAACTTACGAGGCGTTGTCCTTGAATTTTTCCCTTTGGTATTGATCCCAGATCGTCGCCAATAGTCCGGTGTGTTGCTCCAGCGGGACGTTAATTAACTACCTACCTGTCATAAATTCAACTACTTCCATAGTCTCGGGAGGGGATGAGGTAGGCCAGTTAGAAGAGTAACGGATTAGCAACTGGAGGGTTGCGAGTTCGAAACTCGGTCCAGCCAAAGACAGCACTTGTACCTTTTGTACTATTCCCGGACCGTCGCCAATGTTGTGTTGCTCCAGTGCGACGTTAATTAAGTACCTACTTACCTGGTCGAAAATTCAATCATAAGCCAACAGTCGCATAGCAGAACTAAGAGCTGAAAATTTTAGTTGGGAATTCTAAAACTCGGTTTCTGCCTGGCTCTTGGCAGCATATTCGTTCTTTTATATCATAATTATAAACATATCTACTTCCCTAGAGACCGTGATTCTTGAATTGTTTCATAATATCCCAAATGAAGGATAAGTTCAGGTACATGATTTCCTTCTATTGTGTAATCTGACCTTTGTAGATAAATTTTGGTCGCTAAATACTTTATGTTTTGCTGTAGACGTCGACCCATGGACGTGGCGCATGACTAATATCGACCGCGTTTTCTCCGATAGCCGGCTGGTGTTAATAATTACAAGATAATAACTAAAATCGATTTTTTACAAAAATATAGTTTCCCAATAAAAAAAATCTAGATTCCCTAATAAAATACGGGGCGCTGTACCCAGTTGGAAGAGTAACACTGTAGCAAACGTAGGGTTTTGAGTTCGGAAATCGGTCCAATCAAAGAGCGTAGTGTACGCTGGGGCTGGTGCACGTTAAACCTGTCGTGACCTCAAATGTTCCCACGTTGGTGTGGTGTGGAAGTATGGAGAGTGATATCTGTTCGGCGAGTCGGGAAAACCTATTCAGATGGCCGTCTCTAGTCTTTGGGCATGATAGAAACATTTCGAGAACCATATCTGGTCTGCGGGCATGATAAAAATATATTTGAAGGGCCGTACTGATCGGCGGATTGGTTTAAACTTTCCAGAGGTTTTATCTGGGGGGGGGTATTTCAATTAACGTCACACTGGAGCAACACAACGGGCTATTGGTGACGGTCCGGGATCAATCCCAAGGGGAAAGATCCGAGGACAACACCACGTAATTTTGAACCACGGTCAGATGACGAGGCAACATCTGAGCTGGCACCCCACTCTCCAAACTTCCACACCACGCCAACGTGAGGACATTTGAGGCCACGACAGATTTAACGTGCACCAGCCCCCTTTGTACACGACGGTGTTTTGGCTGGATTCGAACTCGCAACCCTTCGGTTGCAAGTCCGTTACTCTTCCAACCGGGCCACCGCGGCCCAGGTTTTATCTGGTCTTCAGCTTGATAGAAATATTTGAAGGACGATATTTCGCCTTCGGGCCGGGTAAACCACCCCGGAGGACCGTATCTGAACTGCGGGCCGGTTAAACGTTTCCGGAAGGTCTATCAAGTCTCACATGGGGGCCTTATGAAAATATTTGGAGGGTCATATCTGTTCTGTGGTCCGGGTAAGCCTATTCGAAGGGCCGTATATGGACTTAGGGTCTAATAAAAATATTCGGAGCGCCATATCTGATCTGCGGGCCAGATGAAAATATTTGTTAGGCCATATTTGGTGTGCAACGACCGATCGGGCTGGTGGTTAGGGTGCTGGCTTCTAGATCAAAAGGTTCCTGGTTTGAGTCCGTGGTAATGCATGGATGTTTGTCCGTCTGTGTGGCCTCTGTAAACAGGTTGTGCCTTGAATGTATGGTATGCATGTGAGGTGCAACATGACCCTCCCCCCGTGGTGCACCAGGGGAACGCCAAGTGGTTCTCGATTCCGTTCTTGTGTCATGGTGATTAAATCACTAACAAGTTCAAATTGGACTGACATTGGTAAAATAATATCGTTTTCGGGCCTGATAAAAGTATTTGGAGTGTCGTATCTGGTGTGCTGGTCTGAGATCAATCTACTCGCTGCAACTTATTCATCTTACACGTTTGGTCCTTTAACCCTCCTGGTGGTTGCCTCGACGAGGTTTCTCGTCATTAGCAAAACTGACCAGATCCTTGATGGACGAGATATCTCGTCCATAAAGATCTCGTCGTCTCTCGTCATTGGAAGAGAACTGACCAGATCTTGATCTCGACCAGATCTTGAAAACTGCACTATCTTGACAACAATTAGCAAAATTGGTCCGATTTTGTTGGACGAGATATTTCGTCGAAACCACTTGGAGGGTTAACTGATTTGTACGGTATCTTTATTGCGGACGAGTTGGTTAAACCTCATCCCGACGAAAACAACAGCTATTTCTCAAATTGCTAAAAAATAAAACCCTCATACCGTCCTCCTTACATTCTGCCCCTTTTAACACTTCAAGTGGTTTCAACGAGGTATTTCGTCCATCAAGATCTGACCTATTTTGGTAATGACAAAATACCGGGCCATCAAGATATCACCGATTTTTTTATGATGACTAGATAAAGGTAGGTAGGTATTTTAATTTACGTCACACTGGAGAAAGACAACGGGCTATTGGTGACGGTCCGGGATCAATACCAAAGAGAAAGATCGAGGACAATACCACGATATTTTGAGCCACGGTCAGATGACGGGACAAGATCAATATCTGGTCAGTTTTTCTAATGATTGTGATCGTGTTTCCTTCTAAGCGTTATCTCTTCCAAGATCTGGTCAGTTTTGGTAATGACGAAATATCTTGTCGAGACAACCACCAGGTTAACTAGTTAATTAACGTCGCATTGGAGCAACGCAATGGGCTAATGGTGACTGGATCAGTCCCGAGGTAGGTATTTTAAATAACGTTGCACTGGAGCAACGGGCTATTGGTGACTGTCCGGGATCAATCCGAAAGGGACAGATCCAAAGACAATACCGCGTAATTTTGAACCATGGTCAAATGACGTGGCAACACCTGAGCTGGCACCCTACTCTCCAAGCTTCCACACTACGCCAACGTGAGGACATCTGTGACCACGACAGATTCAATGTGCACCAACCCCCGTGCACAAGACGGACCGGCTGGACCTAGTTTCGAACTCGCAACCCTCCAGTTACTAATCCGTTACTCTTCCAACTTGGCCGACAAGCACCCAGGAGGGTTAAGCGAAACATCTCGGCTTACTAATCCAATGTATTCCGATTCTCCGCAACTGCCACTCACTGTAATTAAATCACCCTGTTCCTGCTGCCAAATTACAGGAACGAAGTACTGCACTAAATCCACATCGCACACCGAGTTCAAATACGCATTGGAAATGTTTAGCGCTCTTATAACTCAACAATTAAAAACGAGGGAAACCTGGGAGTCTTCAGCACCCCAGTGAAGCCAGGGGCCTCTTCAAAAAGAGCTGTTCTGTCTCACAACTCCCCATTGGCTGACAGATGGACGATCCGCGCGAGCTGCATGGACTGTGTCACGTTTGACATCCAGCGCCGTCTGGCGGGTGTAAACACAGGACTCGTTGTTATCGAGGGTCAGTGGATCTGTTTTGTGTTCTCCTGGTGAGCAGGATGAGGTAGGAAGTTGCGAGGACTAAAAATACAGTTCGGGTGTTAATCGGTTTGAACACAGGAGTTCGTCTCAATTAGGTACGCCTCGGCGGGTGGTGTGTGGGTATTCAAAACAGCTGAAGCTTTTGACAAGCGGGTTGGGAAACGTTTCAATTTTACCTAAAAATGTGTAGGACCGCGGTAGCCCGGTTGGAGAGTGGGGTGCCAGCTCAGGTGATGCCTCGTCATCTGACAGTGATTCAAAATTGCGTGGTGCTACGTGTCCTCGGATCTTTCCCGTTGGGATTGATCCCAGGCAGTCACAATAGCCCGTTGTGTTGCTTCGGTGTGACATTAATTAAAATACCTACCTACCTAAAAATGTGAAGATAGAAATTTTTGAGCAAGGTTAAGTATGATAACGGGCCCATTGTGAAACACAAATGCATTTCTCTCTACCAGGTACTCAATATATATCTGACACAAAAATGTAATTTTTTCTCTTTTCCTTCATACTATACTCGATCCAACGAAAGACCATTGTGTACGTGGGGGCTGTGCATGTTAAATATGTCGTGGCCTCATATGCCTCATGTCGTCGAGGTGTTGAAGTTTGGTGAGTGGGGTGCCAGCAGGTGTTGGCCTCGTCATATGACTGTGGTTCGAAATTACGTGGTGTTTCCTCGGATCTTTCGTTTCGGGATTGATTCCAGACCGTCACCAATAGACCTTTGTATTGATTGCTCCAGTGCGACGTTAATTCAACTCCTCCTTTATAACTTGTATCACCTTTATTATTATAAGCACTTGGAAAGATTTATAAACTTTTGAATCTACTAGAAAACAGACACATTCAGTACACAAACGTTTTATATTTTCTGGGTTCCCGTTAGGCCTCGGCCTGTTAAATTATATTACTTACGTGTTGTTTACTCAATGAATTTCAATACTTGTAAAGTCGCCCGAATTTGGACATTGGCCAAATGACCACCTCAGACCAAGCTGCAAATACGAACTCCTCAGTACACAAACTGGACATTCACTACATAAACTTTTTATATTTCCTGGGTTCCCTTCAGGCTTCGTGCTCCGATATCAGGGAACCTTCCTATGTGGGCCCCTGAAGTACACACATAGGGTTTTTTTCACATATATAAGGGCCCCATTTTGTTTAGGAGTAACTTTTAAACAAATCATTTTTAATTAAAAAAATCGTACAAATTGTTTACTCCTATTAGGGATAACAATCAAGATACTTCTGAAGCCCTGATATTTGAAAAAAAATAAACAAATGAAATAAATGGTCTATCTATTTATAGATGTAGGCACGTATCGAAATTTATCTTGGAATATGATTTTGCTGGGTATTTCGGTACTTTTGTATATTTTACACACATTGAAATTCATATTTTTTCATTTAAAATATTGTTTACTCCAATACAGCTAATGGATTCTATGATCCTTCAAGAATTAATTGAGGATAGCATGTCAATTTCGATGTTAACCCGGAGCTCCATGGGATGCGCTACTACATCGCACCCATCGTGACTGTGTGTTAGGGACGTATGCCTTCCTCGAGGACTTTGGTGAAGCTGGCCTGCAATTGAGTGTCATCTTGAAGAAACTCTAAGACGTAATTTGAAAGTATGTTTATTTATTTTTTTTTTTTTTATTTCAATTAACGTCACACTGGAGCAACACAATGGGCTATTGGTGACGGTCCGGGATCAATCCCAAAGGGAAAGATCCGAGGACAACACCACGTAATTTTGAACCATGGTCAGATGACGAGGCAACACCTGAGCTGGCACCCCACTCTCCAAACTTCCACACCACGCCAACGTGAGGACATTTGAGGCCACGACAGATTTAACGTGCACCAGCCCCCTTTGTACACGACGGTGTTTGGCTGGATTCGAACTCGCAACCCTTCGGTTGCTAGTTCGTTACTCTTCCAACCGGGCCACCGCGGCCCTAGAAAGTATGTTTAGAAAGAGCGGCACCAACATATAGAAAACTTCCGAGTCACCTTAGCATTAGATGTACAGTAATGGTATTTTAATGTAAATGTTTATAATGCATTATCGTACCATAACTTAATTCGTTGTTAGGCTTGGAATGTCTAAACTCCCCTAAAAAACTAAAACTAACTTTAAATGTTTATTCATTACATAGTACAAGTCATCGAAATTAAATATTAAGTTCAGTACTTGTCTGATTCAAGTAGCCCGGTTGGAGGAGTAGCGGATTAGCAATAGGGGGTTGGGAGTTCGACCCTCGATCCAATCAAAAATCAAATCGTCGTGGTAGTGGAGGCTAATGCACGTTAAATCTGCCGTAGCCTCAAATGTCCTTACGCTGGCGTGGTATGGAAGTGTTTGGAGATTGGGGTGCCAGCTTAGATATGACCCCATCGTGTAACCGTGGTTCAAAATGACGTGGTGTTGTCATCAGATCTTTCCCTCTGCGATTGATCCCTAACCATCGCCAATAGCCCGTTGTGTTGTTGCAACCGACGTTAATGCAACTACCTGCCTCAATTTGTACGGAAATAAAATCAAGGCAACAGCAAGTGATAATACTGACGCTAAGAACAGAAATGAACATATGCTGATGGGGAACAAAAACAATTTTCACTCGTGACAATCAATAAACAATAATCCCCACAAATCTTTCTTTTCCAATCGTCTTTCCCTGATGGTGTATTAACCGTAAGAATCAATCAAACTTTTTATTCCATTGTGGTTCTCAGCGAAATTTATAATCTCCCGTGCTCTGTACGTCTTGCGAGATCATTAGCGATCTATTCCTGGCTACATTCGTACGTGTGAGGGCCGTGTGAAGGTGTTGACCACACCCACGCAACCTTCAGAACCAGCTGTTCAATAGCTGTCATCCGAAATTCTTTCAGCGGTCGCTTTTTTCCGTCCAAATAAACACTCGCTGAGTCACGGGGAGCTGTTTTCTGTGGGAGCACCACTCCCAGCACAGGAAATTACCCGAAAAGAACACGTGCGCTCGTTCTATTTATCGTGGTTTTTACTACTGTTTTCTTCACGGACCTGGTTCTCTGTTGTGCGAGATTTTTAAAATTGGCCTCTTTAGTCTGGCAACATTGTTGTCGAACGAAAACAGGCATTTTTGTCAAGCTGAATGTAGTTGTTACTAAAACCCTTGGTCACGGTGAAAGCTGAACCAAGGGGAATAGTTACAGCAACGTCAAGGTCAAACCTATTATTGGATTAGTAACATCAATTTGAAATATAGACCAGAGGGATTAGTAACAACAACACCAGGGTGGTGCTTATACCAAGGGATTAGTAGCAACATCAAGGAGTTACCTCGATCAAGGTAGATAGGCAATTAAGAAACGTCACACTTGAGAAACACAACGGGCTTTTGGCGACTGACCGGGATCCATCCTGAAGGTAAAAATTCAAGGACAATACCTTGCAATTTTGAACCACGGTCAGATGACGAGGTCAGCACCTGAGCTGGCACCCACTCTCCAAACTTCCACACCACGTCAAAGTAAGGACGTTTGCGTTATAATCCGCTAGTCTTCCAACTGGCCTACCGCGGTACCTAGACCAAGGGGATTAGTAACAACAACATGAAGGTGTGGGACCTAATCCAAAGGGATTATTAACAACAGCATCAAGGTAGTACCTAGACCAAGGAGATAAGTAATAACATGAAGGTGAAACATATACCAAGGGGATTAGAAACCATCAAGGTTGGTACCTAGACCAAGGAGATTAGTAACAACATCAAAGTGAAACCTTGACCATGGGGGTTACTAACAACATAAAGGTTGTATCTTCTCCTATTAGATTAGTAGCAACAACATCATCAAGGTGGTACCTAGACCAAGGGGATGAATAACAACAATATTAAGGTAAAACCTAGAACAAGGGGAATAGTAACAACACCAAGGTGAAAACTAGACGAATGGGATTAGTAACAACATTAAGGTGAAACCTAGACCAAATCCAAAAGATCGGAAAGAAGTCCAAGAGTTCAGGAAAATGCTTTTCAAGTCGTCGCACAGCGATCAACTCCTGTTCGTCCAGAAACCCCGACATACACGAGTGATCTGTCCTCTTTTCTGTTTACCATCGCCTATCCTGCTTTTTGCTTTTTATGCTCTCTTGTTATGATCTTGTGTTTCGCGCAGCTTAGCCAAATATGGCCTTTGTGCCATAACACCCAAACCCAAACAACTAACCAATCTGTTCATCCAGGAGCTGTCCCGCAAATGCACAAATAGAATCCAAAATATAGGAAGAAGTTGCTGAGGTTGTGGAGCAGGGACAAAGTTCTCAATTCCTCTCACAAGTCATATACGTGCTCACATCTAAGTCTTGCCAGAGCTGTTTGGTACAGTCTTGAACCTTTAACTCTCCTGGTGATTATCTTCGTATCGAAAACTGCCTAGTAGTGGCATCTGATACAAAACCTTTTCAAATTTGGCTCTGCATTCCCCTTGGAGTAATAGGGCAGTTTCGTCTCGACGTGTATCTCGTCATTAACCCTCCTGGTGGTATTCTCGACGAGGTAGGTAGTTAATTAACGTCACACTGGAGCAACATATGGGGATATTGGCGACGGACCGGGATCAATTCTGAAGGGAAAGATCCAAGTCTCTACGAGGTATCTCGTCATTAGAAGAAAACTGACCAGATATTGATGGACGAGATAGCTGATCATTAGAAAAAGCGACCAGATCTTGATCTCGTCGTTATAAAAAATCGGTTATATCGAGATATTTTGTCATTAGCAAAATTGGTCGGATATTGATGCACGTGATATATCGTCATTTGAAACTTGACCAGTCATAGACAAACTTGACCAGTCATAGACAAACTTGACCAGTCATAGACAAACTTGACGAGGTATCTCGTCGAAACACTAGGAGGGTCGAAATGACAGTCCAGGGTGCTTTGGGGATACCAAAAATGTGGGAGAGGAACAGATCATATTTCCCGTTTTTTTTTCATTTGTACGAGGAGTAAATTTCCGCGGTGATGAGCTCATTATTTGCTGATTGATCTGCTCGTAACCTCCTTGCCGACAAATCAGCTATCTTAAGTGTGTGTAACTTTAATTAAATTCCTACTGGGATGTAGTAAATGTAAAAACGTCGTAAATCTGCCTTAGAAGCTGATTTTTCTACCATAGGTGAAGAAATCAAGGGGGATACCTACTTTCATCTTCCCATTTGTGTGTTTTACGGATTCTGTCACAAGATGGCGCCACGGTAACGCGATTCTATAATCCGTTTTTAAAAAAAGGAAACAAAATTCTTTTGCAAGGATCCGTCAGAGCTATTCGAAAACCAGAGAGGGGAGGAGAGGGAAGAGAAGAAAAATGGCAGGCAGCTCGAATAATCAATGAAGTGCAGGTGTCGAGCCGGAGGCAACGATTTAAATTTTGGGACCCCAGCTTGCATTGAGCCTCAGGTTTATATAATGAATGAGATTTTCGATCGATAGGCGAAAAAGAACGCAGATGGGACACATACTAGATGCTGCATTCATTTCTTTTTTTATTCCATGTTTTCCTTTGATTAAATGTCCACCCCTCTTCTTTCTCCCTGTTCTCTCTTTTCGAGCATTCGGGATGATTTGCCGGCAGTGCCGGAATTTAGAATCGAACGAATTCGAAACGGCTGCATAAAATTTCGATAGTGCAAATATCATTAAATGTGCGTTTCATCATTTTTCAAATAGAAGTTTCCTAACTGTGGGGAATAGGTTTTAAATATATTCTTGATTTTATTTTTGTTTCTGGTCTTCGAATTTGTCTAATTGTATATATGTGTATATAATCAGAATGTTCCAGAATTGGAGCGTTTTCATTACTCTGAGTATTTTGTTTACATCGAATCAATAAGAACAAGCCATGACAATTTTATTGCCTATTTTGGGACTCGAATTTGGTGTTCTTAGGCAAAGGCATGCCGCTAAAGAAAAAGCAAATTAGATAATTGTTGTTTTCGTGAATTGAAACCTCATTTGAAAAGGAAAATTTCTACTTTAATTGAACATATGAAGGATACAGATCACACACGCACACACACGAACATCCGAGATGACTTCAGGGCCGTCGTGGCTCATTGGGTATGCCCACTGTTCTAGCAACCTTCGAATTGTAGGCAGGTTGATTCCTGTCAGGTGCATTCCTCTGTGGGTGAATTTCTCTCTTCTGTGTCAGTAAAACTTTTATTGTGTGTGGCCCGGTTGGAAGAATAACGGGTTAGCAGCCGGAGGGTTGGGAGTTCGAATCCAGTCAAACACCGCCGTGTACAAAAGGGCTGGTGCATGTAAAATCTGTCGTGGCCTGAAATGTACTCAAGTTGGCGTGGTGTGGAAGTTTGGAGAGTGGTTTGGAGATAGGTTTAACCAGCCCTCATGCCATACATTCTCCTCCGGATAGGTTTAACCAGCCCTCACGCCATATATTCTCCTTCGGATAGGTTTAACCAGCCTGAGACCATATATTCTCCTCCGGATAGGTTTAACCAGCCCGCACGCCATACATTCTACTCTGGATATGTTTAACCAGTCCTCACGCCATATATTCTCCTCCGGATAGGTTTAACCAGCCTGAGGCCATATATTCTCCTCCGGATAGGTTTGACCAGACGCACGCCATACATTCTCCTCCGGATAGGTTTAACCAGCCTGAGACCATATATTCTCCTCCGGATAGGTTTGACCAGCCGCACGCCATACATTCTCCTCCGGATAGGTTTAACCAGCCTGAGACCATATATTCTCCTCCGGATAGGTTTAACCAGCCCGCACGCCATACATTCTCCTCTGGATATGTTTAACCAGTCCTCACGCCATATATTCTCCTCCGGATAGGTTTAACCAGCCTGAGACCATATATTCTCCTCCGGATAGGTTTGACCAGCCTGATGCCATACATTCTCCTCCGGATAGGTTTAACCAGCCTGAGGCCATATATTCTCCTCCGGATAGGTTTGACCAGCCCGCACGCCATACATTCTCCTCCGGATAGGTTTAACCAGCCTGAGGCCATATATTCTCCTCCGGATAGGTTTGACCAGCCCGCACGCCATACATTCTCCTCCGGATAGGTTTAACCAGCCTGAGGCCATATATTCTCCTCCGGATAGGTTTGACCAGCCGCACGCCATACATTCTCCTCCGGATAGGTTTAACCAGCCTGAGGCCATATATTCTCCTCCGGATAGGTTTGACCAGCCCGCACGCCATACATTCTCCTCCGGATAGGTTTAACCAGCCTGAGGCCATATATTCTCCTCCGGATAGGTTTGACCAGCCGCACGCCATACATTCTCCTCCGGATAGGTTTAACCAGCCTGAGGCCATATATTCTCCTCCGGATAGGTTTGACCAGCCCGCACGCCATACATTCTCCTCCGGATAGGTTTAACCAGCCTGAGGCCATATATTCTCCTCCGGATAGGTTTGACCAGCCGCACGCCATACATTCTCCTCCGGATAGGTTTAACCAGCCTGAGACCATATATTCTCCTCCGGATAGGTTTGACCAGCCGCACGCCATACATTCTCCTCCGGATAGGTTTAACCAGCCTGAGACCATATATTCTCCTCCGGATAGGTTTAACCAGCCCGCACGCCATACATTCTCCTCTGGATATGTTTAACCAGTCCTCACGCCATATATTCTCCTCCGGATTGGTTTAACCAGCCTGAGGCCATATATTCTCCTCCAGATAGGTTAACCAGCCCGCACGCCATACATTCTCCTCCGGATAGGTTTAAGCAGCCTGAGGCCATACGTGTTTCTCCGGACAAATTTTCCCGGCCGCAGACCAGATACAAATACCAGACACACCTAGAATATATCATTTATGAAAAATATATAGGTAGGTAGGTATTTCAATTAACGTCACACTTGGAGCAACCCAACGGGCTATTGGTGAATGTCCGGGAACAATCCCGAAGAGAAAGGTACGAGGACAACACCATATAATTTTGAATTACGGTCAGATGACGAATACTTAAAAAGTAACAAAGCCAAACCTGGAGTTATTTCAAAAACATCTACGTTAAAATTTCTGCAAGCGGGTATAATATATATTCTTGATTTTTCTTTTTGCCGCCTACAATGAAAGTTAGATTTTGAAAATTGAAAAAGAATTTGAAAGTGACGTCTTATTTATGACACTTCGAAAATTATATCTGGAATTTAAACATGTTTCATGAAGTAATTGACCTTTGATGATTTCTGAGTTATAAATCAAACATAACCATGAATTCTAGTTGTCCTGGTGTGGAAGTATGGAGAGTGGGGTGCCAGTTCGTCATCTGACCGGGATTCAAAATTACGTGTTGTGCTCTGACCCTTCCCTTTCCAGTTACAGCTTCCATCCTTTCTCTTCTGCTTACACTGCTGAAGTAGCCATTTGACGCGCTCTTCAGCAAATATCCCTTAGTACCCATCATAATTACTGTATATACATTGATAGCATGAGCATACTGCAACATGAGCAACTTGAGCAGTATGATCATAATTGTCATCCCTTTGTGTCAGACATTTTTAACATCTTTCAAGCATTAAAAAGCAAGGGATTCGATATTCTCTTTCGTTGGGTCCCCAGCCATGTGGGTATCGAGGGCAATGAAGCAGCCGACAATGCTGCAAAAACGGCCTCTACCCCATTGTATCCGGCTGTACCCTTTTCAGACGTCAAGAGGTCCATGAAGGATTTTATTCATAGTCTATCGCAAGGAACCTGCAAGTTGACAACAAACTTCATCTCATTAAACCTCTCATTAACCAGTGGCTAGTTGCTTCAGTGCGGAGGATTGATGTCAAATTGACTTGTCTCCGCATTGGACATACCAGATTTTTACTCATCGTCATTTATTACTTGGAGAAAGTGCTCCTTCATGCCGACTTGCTTTACTCCTTTTACCGTTCATCACTTTTTAATAGTTTGCCCTGATTTTAATCATCATCGTCGTATATATATATATATATATATATATATATATATATATATATATATATATATATATATATATATATATATATATATATATATATATATATATATATATATATATTTATATATATTTTAATAGCTCTATTTTAACTATGCAGGATTTGATAGGGGAAAACCCACACCCGAATCCTTTCCCTTTATTGATTTATTGATTTTATCTTGCGCTTGGCGCAACTTGTCCTTCTCTGGACTTTGCGCCATAAAACCCAACAATCAATCAATCTGACCCTTTCCTTCGTGATTGATCCCGGACCGTCGCCAATAGCACGTTTTGTTTTGCTCAAGTGTGATGTTAATTAGCTACTTATCTACCATACAGAAGTTGTAGTAGAGAACGGTTGTTTTATCTCTAGTTTAGATTGAATTTTTTTAAATAACATCACACTGGAGCAACTCAAAGGGCTGTTGGCGACTGTCCGGGATCAATCTCGAAGCGAAAGATTCGAGGAAAACGTCAAGTGTCAACCCCAACTAACGAAGTAATGGTTGGTTGTGTTTTATGGAACTGGGCAATATTTGAACAATCTGCACTAAATGCAAGGCATTTTAGCACGACAGATTTAAAGTGCACCAGCCCCTTTTACACGATCTTTGTTTCGGCAGAGTGTCGAATTCGCAACCTAGGGTTGCGAATTCGAGACTCCGCCATCGAACTACTCACTCAGATTACCTCGTTCAATACTAGAGGTAGGTATTTTAATTAACGTCACATTGGAGCAACACAACACACTAATAGAGTTGGTTTGGGGATTATATGGCGCCAGGACCATATTTGGCCATCACTACAAGAGACCGGGAGCTATCACAAGTGATGTGCTCTATGCCACGCCATATATAGGCATGTATTGCTGCCAGATAGGGTTTTAGAACTTAATATTTTTTCTGTGTAGGTAGGTATTTTAATTAATTTCGCAATGAAGCAGCACGACGGGCTATTGGCGATGGTCCGAGATAAAACCCAAAGGGAAAGATTCGAGGACAGCACACGTACTTTTGAACCACGGTCAGATGACGAGGTCACACATGAGCTGGCACCCCACTCTCCAACTTCCACACCACGCCAACGTGAGGATATTTCATACCAGATTTAATGTGCACCAGCCGCCTTTGTAAATGATGGTCTTTGGTTGAATTCGAACTCGCAACCCTCCGATTATGACCTATGGATTCTTTGGGGACACCTTAAAATAGACGAGAATGCTTATTTCGAGCAATACTCAAGACTGAATTTTAAATTGAACTGTCGAAATGTAGGTACGAATCTATAGGTTAGAGAACTCCCAAAAATAGGACCAGATGTGATTGAACTGAAAAATCCCTTTGACGCAACCTCAAGATTGGGCTATTTTTACATAAAACTTCCAGACAGAAATTATAGAAGGCGGCACGTTTTATCTCTAGCTTAGATTGGAATAGAACCGCATCGATTTTTGATTTCTGAAATAGATAAATCTGGCATATTTTAACCCTCCTTGTGGTTTCATTGACGAGGTAACTCGTCATGAGCAAAACCATTATCAGATCTTGATGAACGAGATATCTTGAAAAGAATGGGAAACTGATTTATAGAGATATTTGCGTAACATCAACTCTAAATATACGTTAACCCTCCTGGTGGTTGTCTCGACGAGGTATTTGGACATTAGCAAAACTGTCCTGATCTTGAACGATATCTGGACATTAGAAAACTAACCAAATCTTGAACGAGATATCTGGACATTAGAAAACTAACCAAATATTGACGTTATCGAAGAATCGGCAATATCTTGATGACGCGATATCTCGTCTAAACGGCTTGTAAAGGTAATTAGGTACTTTTCCGTAGCCGGGCGCAAGCGAAAAATCGCCAAATAATGTAGAATTCCGCCAAATTTCTTACAACCATAAGGGGAATGTTCGTTTGGGGCCATGTGCTCTATTCTCTGAATTCATTACTATTTATTAATATTTGTTTATAGTTATTATTTATTATTTATTTATTTATTATTTATTATTATTTATTATTATTTATTATTTATTTATTAATATTTGTTTACTATTTATTGATATTTGTTTATAGTTGAACTTGTTTTGCTCACTATTAATTAATATTTGTTTATAGTTATTATTATTTATTATTTATTTATTATTATTTGTTTATATTTGTTTATACTTTTTATTAATATTTATTTATAGTTATTATTATTTATTATTTATTTATTGTTTATTATTATTATTTATTTATATTTTTTATACTATTTATTAATATTTGTTTATAGTTGAACTTGTTTTGCTTACTTAATATTTGTTTATAGTTGAACGTTTTCGACTTACTTTCCGTTGACTGTTTTGTCAATTGCTTCGCTTGGCGACTTGACTCGCGTTTGGTTCACAATTGGCGACATTTGCGCCCGGCTAACGGAAAAGTACCGGTAATTATATTATGCATTCAGCAATTTAAAAGGCATGAATCGGTCTTTGTTAGAATGGTTATGTTAATGAATTAATGTAGCACTGGAGCAATACAACGGGCTATTGGCACCGGTCTAGGATGAATCCCGAAAAGGTCCGAGGAAAACACCGTAATTTTGAACCATTGTCAGATGACGAGATCAACACCTGAACTTGGCACTCCTCTCTCCAAACTTCCGTGCTTATTTTTCGATTTATATTTTATTCAACAATCATTAATTCGAAGATTAAATTTGTATTGTTTCAAGAACTTGATTTTTTGAAAGTTTTGATTCACGTATTTCGGGTTCTATGTCTTAAGATCTGTTGTAGTTGATTTACTCAAAGGTTTTTATCCTATTTGTCTATTTTATTAACTTCAATTTTTCGCTGCTTTTTATATGAATTTCTTGGTCGCATAAAATGAGGTGCGAGCTATAAAGGATGGTCAGTCCAACTTTAGATGAAAGTGAAGTTCTCATCGACCTTCTAATGAAATAGATGAAGCATGTGGGTGGAGAGGCTATTGTAAGATCGCGGAAGTGTGGGTCACCTGAGGCCACGACAGATTTAACTTACACCAGCCCCTGTACACGATCTTTGGCTGTACCAAATTTTTATCTCGCAATCCTCCGATTGGTAATCCGTTACTCTTCCAACCAGACTACCGCGGCCCCAAATTGTGTTAGAAAAAATCAAATAAGATGTAAATGAATAAAACTGATGGCTATAAATAAATCATAATTTTATTTAATAAAGGCCGATTACAGGAGAAATAAGATAAATATAGCACAGTATTCATATCAATGTTTTTAAAAAAGGTTAAATCTATATAAGTGTTGCCCAGAGTTGTTGGGTGATGTAGAAATATACTTCAAATTAAACTCACGTTGCATAGCCTATAATCGATGTTTTGAGTAACATAGATATTGAAAGAATCGGTAAGCATAATGGGTACATTGAAATCTGAAATCATATTAGATAAAAATTTTCTGAGAAGTATTCTTTCAAAGTTATCACATTCTAAGTCAATATCCATCGGTTAAGGCGGTGGCGCACTCGAAGTACTCGCTCAGCTGGTTTCTCATGCTCTCTAACTACAATCTACCTCGTACAGCATTGGTCAATGTGGACTTTTCAAATTCCTTTTGAATTTTTCTTCTCAATGATATACATTTCTCGCATTTCTGTTCTGATTTTTCATGTACATGGCAAGCTCCAAGAACGCTGCAAACCTTTCGGTTAGTGACTGATCTCTTGATGTGATGGATCGAGTTCCATACTAGCAACTCTCCCGTTGCTAATTCGCGACTATACCCACAGCTAGATCACTGGAGTACGGTTTTTATAAGGTAAACAGACGTGGAAACCTTAGTCAAATTGGTAGTAAAAATGAAAAGCCTTCAAAACAACGACTAATAAAGATTAAAAGCTTAGAAAAGATAGTCAATGGCCATTTCGGTTGCGGAAGACATTCACCATCATCAGGACCATTCTGTCCTGATCATGGTCGACAGCTTGCTCAGAGTCGTCACCATCATCACGACAGAAGGATTACGATGATGGTGGACGTCTGGTTCAGAATCGTCCCCATCATCACGACAGAAGGTTTCTGATGATGGTGAACGTGTTATACAGAGTCGTCCCCATCATAAAGATAGAAGGGTTCCGATGATAATGGACTTCTTGTTAAGATCCAGATGATAATTAAGATCTTTCTCAGAGACGTCACAATCATCAGGAGAGAAGGATTACGATGATGGTGGACGTCTGGTTCAGAATCGTCCCCATCGTCACGACAGAAGGTTTCTGATGATGGTGAACGTGTTATACAGAGTCGTCCCCATCATAAAGATAGAAGGGTTCCGATGATAATGGACTTCTTGTTAAGATCCAGATGATAATTAAGATCTTTCGCAGAGACGTCACAATCATCAGGAGAGAAGGATTACGATGATGGTGGACGTCTGGTTCAGAATCGTCCCCATCGTCACGACAGAAGGTTTCTGATGATGGTGAACGTGTTATACAGAGTCGTCCCCATCATAAAGATAGAAGGGTTCCGATGATAATGGACTTCTTGTTAAGATCCAGATGATAATTAAGATCTTTCTCAGAGACGTCACAATCATCAGGAGAGAAGGATTACGATGATGGTGGACGTCTGGTTCAGAATCGTCCCCATCGTCACGACAGAAGGTTTCTGATGATGGTGAACGTGTTATACAGAGTCGTCCCCATCATAAAGATAGAAGGGTTCCGATGATAATGGACTTCTTGTTAAGATCCAGATGATAATTAAGATCTTTCGCAGAGACGTCACAATCATCAGGAGAGAAGGATTACGATGATGGTGGACGTCTGGTTCAGAATCGTCCCCATCGTCACGACAGAAGGTTTCTGATGATGGTGAACGTGTTATACAGAGTCGTCCCCATCATAAAGATAGAAGGGTTCCGATGATAATGGACTTCTTGTTAAGATCCAGATGATAATTAAGATCTTTCTCAGAGACGTCACAATCATCAGGAGAGAAGGATTACGATGATGGTGGACGTCTGGTTCAGAATCGTCCCCATCGTCACGACAGAAGGTTTCTGATGATGGTGAACGTGTTATACAGAGTCGTCCCCATCATAAAGATAGAAGGGTTCCGATGATAATGGACTTCTTGTTAAGATCCAGATGATAATTAAGATCTTTCTCAGAGACGTCACAATCATCAGGAGAGAAGGATTACGATGATGGTGGACGTCTGGTTCAGAATCGTCCCCATCGTCACGACAGAAGGTTTCTGATGATGGTGAACGTGTTATACAGAGTCGTCCCCATCATAAAGATAGAAGGGTTCCGATGATAATGGACTTCTTGTTAAGATCCAGATGATAATTAAGATCTTTCTCAGAGACGTCACAATCATCAGGAGAGAAGGATTACGATGATGGTGGACGTCTGGTTCAGAATCGTCCCCATCGTCACGACAGAAGGTTTCTGATGATGGTGAACGTGTTATACAGAGTCGTCCCCATCATAAAGATAGAAGGGTTCCGATGATAATGGACTTCTTGTTAAGATCCAGATGATAATTAAGATCTTTCGCAGAGACGTCACAATCATCAGGAGAGAAGGATTACGATGATGGTGGACGTCTGGTTCAGAATCGTCCCCATCGTCACGACAGAAGGTTTCTGATGATGGTGAACGTGTTATACAGAGTCGTCCCCATCATAAAGATAGAAGGGTTCCGATGATAATGGACTTCTTGTTAAGATCCAGATGATAATTAAGATCTTTCGCAGAGACGTCACAATCATCAGGAGAGAAGGATTACGATGATGGTGGACGTCTGGTTCAGAATCGTCCCCATCATCACGACAGAAGGTTTCTGATGATGGTGAACGTGTTATACAGAGTCGTCCCCATCATAAAGATAGAAGGGTTCCGATGATAATGGACTTCTTGTTAAGATCCAGATGATAATTAAGATCTTTCTCAGAGACGTCACAATCATCAGGAGAGAAGGATTACGATGATGGTGGACGTCTGGTTCAGAATCGTCCCCATCGTCACGACAGAAGGTTTCTGATGATGGTGAACGTGTTATACAGAGTCGTCCCCATCATAAAGATAGAAGGGTTCCGATGATAATGGACTTCTTGTTAAGATCCAGATGATAATTAAGATCTTTCGCAGAGACGTCACAATCATCAGGAGAGAAGGATTACGATGATGGTGGACGTCTGGTTCAGAATCGTCCCCATCGTCACGACAGAAGGTTTCTGATGATGGTGAACGTGTTATACAGAGTCGTCCCCATCATAAAGATAGAAGGGTTCCGATGATAATGGACTTCTTGTTAAGATCCAGATGATAATTAAGATCTTTCGCAGAGACGTCACAATCATCAGGAGAGAAGGATTACGATGATGGTGGACGTCTGGTTCAGAATCGTCCCCATCATCACGACAGAAGGTTTCTGATGATGGTGAACGTGTTATACAGAGTCGTCCCCATCATAAAGATAGAAGGGTTCCGATGATAATGGACTTCTTGTTAAGATCCAGATGATAATTAAGATCTTTCTCAGAGACGTCACAATCATCAGGAGAGAAGGATTACGATGATGGTGGACGTCTGGTTCAGAATCGTCCCCATCGTCACGACAGAAGGTTTCTGATGATGGTGAACGTGTTATACAGAGTCGTCCCCATCATAAAGATAGAAGGGTTCCGATGATAATGGACTTCTTGTTAAGATCCAGATGATAATTAAGATCTTTCGCAGAGACGTCACAATCATCAGGAGAGAAGGATTACGATGATGGTGGACGTCTGGTTCAGAATCGTCCCCATCATCACGACAGAAGGTTTCTGATGATGGTGAACGTGTTATACAGAGTCGTCCCCATCATAAAGATAGAAGGGTTCCGATGATAATGGACTTCTTGTTAAGATCCAGATGATAATTAAGATCTTTCTCAGAGACGTCACAATCATCAGGAGAGAAGGATTACGATGATGGTGGACGTCTGGTTCAGAATCGTCCCCATCGTCACGACAGAAGGTTTCTGATGATGGTGAACGTGTTATACAGAGTCGTCCCCATCATAAAGATAGAAGGGTTCCGATGATAATGGACTTCTTGTTAAGATCCAGATGATAATTAAGATCTTTCTCAGAGACGTCACAATCATCAGGAGAGAAGGATTACGATGATGGTGGACGTCTGGTTCAGAATCGTCCCCATCGTCACGACAGAAGGTTTCTGATGATGGTGAACGTGTTATACAGAGTCGTCCCCATCATAAAGATAGAAGGGTTCCGATGATAATGGACTTCTTGTTAAGATCCAGATGATAATTAAGATCTTTCTCAGAGACGTCACAATCATCAGGAGAGAAGGATTACGATGATGGTGGACGTCTGGTTCAGAATCGTCCCCATCGTCACGACAGAAGGTTTCTGATGATGGTGAACGTGTTATACAGAGTCGTCCCCATCATAAAGATAGAAGGGTTCCGATGATAATGGACTTCTTGTTAAGATCCAGATGATAATTAAGATCTTTCGCAGAGACGTCACAATCATCAGGAGAGAAGGATTACGATGATGGTGGACGTCTGGTTCAGAATCGTCCCCATCGTCACGACAGAAGGTTTCTGATGATGGTGAACGTGTTATACAGAGTCGTCCCCATCATAAAGATAGAAGGGTTCCGATGATAATGGACTTCTTGTTAAGATCCAGATGATAATTAAGATCTTTCGCAGAGACGTCACAATCATCAGGAGAGAAGGATTACGATGATGGTGGACGTCTGGTTCAGAATCGTCCCCATCATCACGACAGAAGGTTTCTGATGATGGTGAACGTGTTATACAGAGTCGTCCCCATCATAAAGATAGAAGGGTTCCGATGATAATGGACTTCTTGTTAAGATCCAGATGATAATTAAGATCTTTCTCAGAGACGTCACAATCATCAGGAGAGAAGGATTACGATGATGGTGGACGTCTGGTTCAGAATCGTCCCCATCGTCACGACAGAAGGTTTCTGATGATGGTGAACGTGTTATACAGAGTCGTCCCCATCATAAAGATAGAAGGGTTCCGATGATAATGGACTTCTTGTTAAGATCCAGATGATAATTAAGATCTTTCGCAGAGACGTCACAATCATCAGGAGAGAAGGATTACGATGATGGTGGACGTCTGGTTCAGAATCGTCCCCATCGTCACGACAGAAGGTTTCTGATGATGGTGAACGTGTTATACAGAGTCGTCCCCATCATAAAGATAGAAGGGTTCCGATGATAATGGACTTCTTGTTAAGATCCAGATGATAATTAAGATCTTTCGCAGAGACGTCACAATCATCAGGAGAGAAGGATTACGATGATGGTGGACGTCTGGTTCAGAATCGTCCCCATCATCACGACAGAAGGTTTCTGATGATGGTGAACGTGTTATACAGAGTCGTCCCCATCATAAAGATAGAAGGGTTCCGATGATAATGGACTTCTTGTTAAGATCCAGATGATAATTAAGATCTTTCTCAGAGACGTCACAATCATCAGGAGAGAAGGATTACGATGATGGTGGACGTCTGGTTCAGAATCGTCCCCATCGTCACGACAGAAGGTTTCTGATGATGGTGAACGTGTTATACAGAGTCGTCCCCATCATAAAGATAGAAGGGTTCCGATGATAATGGACTTCTTGTTAAGATCCAGATGATAATTAAGATCTTTCGCAGAGACGTCACAATCATCAGGAGAGAAGGATTACGATGATGGTGGACGTCTGGTTCAGAATCGTCCCCATCATCACGACAGAAGGTTTCTGATGATGGTGAACGTGTTATACAGAGTCGTCCCCATCATAAAGATAGAAGGGTTCCGATGATAATGGACTTCTTGTTAAGATCCAGATGATAATTAAGATCTTTCTCAGAGACGTCACAATCATCAGGAGAGAAGGATTACGATGATGGTGGACGTCTGGTTCAGAATCGTCCCCATCGTCACGACAGAAGGTTTCTGATGATGGTGAACGTGTTATACAGAGTCGTCCCCATCATAAAGATAGAAGGGTTCCGATGATAATGGACTTCTTGTTAAGATCCAGATGATAATTAAGATCTTTCGCAGAGACGTCACAATCATCAGGAGAGAAGGATTACGATGATGGTGGACGTCTGGTTCAGAATCGTCCCCATCGTCACGACAGAAGGTTTCTGATGATGGTGAACGTGTTATACAGAGTCGTCCCCATCATAAAGATAGAAGGGTTCCGATGATAATGGACTTCTTGTTAAGATCCAGATGATAATTAAGATCTTTCGCAGAGACGTCACAATCATCAGGAGAGAAGGATTACGATGATGGTGGACGTCTGGTTCAGAATCGTCCCCATCATCACGACAGAAGGTTTCTGATGATGGTGAACGTGTTATACAGAGTCGTCCCCATCATAAAGATAGAAGGGTTCCGATGATAATGGACTTCTTGTTAAGATCCAGATGATAATTAAGATCTTTCTCAGAGACGTCACAATCATCAGGAGAGAAGGATTACGATGATGGTGGACGTCTGGTTCAGAATCGTCCCCATCGTCACGACAGAAGGTTTCTGATGATGGTGAACGTGTTATACAGAGTCGTCCCCATCATAAAGATAGAAGGGTTCCGATGATAATGGACTTCTTGTTAAGATCCAGATGATAATTAAGATCTTTCGCAGAGACGTCACAATCATCAGGAGAGAAGGATTACGATGATGGTGGACGTCTGGTTCAGAATCGTCCCCATCATCACGACAGAAGGTTTCTGATGATGGTGAACGTGTTATACAGAGTCGTCCCCATCATAAAGATAGAAGGGTTCCGATGATAATGGACTTCTTGTTAAGATCCAGATGATAATTAAGATCTTTCTCAGAGACGTCACAATCATCAGGAGAGAAGGATTACGATGATGGTGGACGTCTGGTTCAGAATCGTCCCCATCGTCACGACAGAAGGTTTCTGATGATGGTGAACGTGTTATACAGAGTCGTCCCCATCATAAAGATAGAAGGGTTCCGATGATAATGGACTTCTTGTTAAGATCCAGATGATAATTAAGATCTTTCGCAGAGACGTCACAATCATCAGGAGAGAAGGATTACGATGATGGTGGACGTCTGGTTCAGAATCGTCCCCATCATCACGACAGAAGGTTTCTGATGATGGTGAACGTGTTATACAGAGTCGTCCCCATCATAAAGATAGAAGGGTTCCGATGATAATGGACTTCTTGTTAAGATCCAGATGATAATTAAGATCTTTCTCAGAGACGTCACAATCATCAGGAGAGAAGGATTACGATGATGGTGGACGTCTGGTTCAGAATCGTCCCCATCGTCACGACAGAAGGTTTCTGATGATGGTGAACGTGTTATACAGAGTCGTCCCCATCATAAAGATAGAAGGGTTCCGATGATAATGGACTTCTTGTTAAGATCCAGATGATAATTAAGATCTTTCGCAGAGACGTCACAATCATCAGGAGAGAAGGATTACGATGATGGTGGACGTCTGGTTCAGAATCGTCCCCATCGTCACGACAGAAGGTTTCTGATGATGGTGAACGTGTTATACAGAGTCGTCCCCATCATAAAGATAGAAGGGTTCCGATGATAATGGACTTCTTGTTAAGATCCAGATGATAATTAAGATCTTTCTCAGAGACGTCACAATCATCAGGAGAGAAGGATTACGATGATGGTGGACGTCTGGTTCAGAATCGTCCCCATCGTCACGACAGAAGGTTTCTGATGATGGTGAACGTGTTATACAGAGTCGTCCCCATCATAAAGATAGAAGGGTTCCGATGATAATGGACTTCTTGTTAAGATCCAGATGATAATTAAGATCTTTCTCAGAGACGTCACAATCATCAGGAGAGAAGGATTACGATGATGGTGGACGTCTGGTTCAGAATCGTCCCCATCATCACGACAGAAGGTTTCTGATGATGGTGAACGTGTTATACAGAGTCGTCCCCATCATAAAGATAGAAGGGTTCCGATGATAATGGACTTCTTGTTAAGATCCAGATGATAATTAAGATCTTTCTCAGAGACGTCACAATCATCAGGAGAGAAGGATTACGATGATGGTGGACGTCTGGTTCAGAATCGTCCCCATCGTCACGACAGAAGGTTTCTGATGATGGTGAACGTGTTATACAGAGTCGTCCCCATCATAAAGATAGAAGGGTTCCGATGATAATGGACTTCTTGTTAAGATCCAGATGATAATTAAGATCTTTCTCAGAGACGTCACAATCATCAGGAGAGAAGGATTACGATGATGGTGGACGTCTGGTTCAGAATCGTCCCCATCGTCACGACAGAAGGTTTCTGATGATGGTGAACGTGTTATACAGAGTCGTCCCCATCATAAAGATAGAAGGGTTCCGATGATAATGGACTTCTTGTTAAGATCCAGATGATAATTAAGATCTTTCGCAGAGACGTCACAATCATCAGGAGAGAAGGATTACGATGATGGTGGACGTCTGGTTCAGAATCGTCCCCATCGTCACGACAGAAGGTTTCTGATGATGGTGAACGTGTTATACAGAGTCGTCCCCATCATAAAGATAGAAGGGTTCCGATGATAATGGACTTCTTGTTAAGATCCAGATGATAATTAAGATCTTTCTCAGAGACGTCACAATCATCAGGAGAGAAGGATTACGATGATGGTGGACGTCTGGTTCAGAATCGTCCCCATCGTCACGACAGAAGGTTTCTGATGATGGTGAACGTGTTATACAGAGTCGTCCCCATCATAAAGATAGAAGGGTTCCGATGATAATGGACTTCTTGTTAAGATCCAGATGATAATTAAGATCTTTCTCAGAGACGTCACAATCATCAGGAGAGAAGGATTACGATGATGGTGGACGTCTGGTTCAGAATCGTCCCCATCATCACGACAGAAGGTTTCTGATGATGGTGAACGTGTTATACAGAGTCGTCCCCATCATAAAGATAGAAGGGTTCCGATGATAATGGACTTCTTGTTAAGATCCAGATGATAATTAAGATCTTTCTCAGAGACGTCACAATCATCAGGAGAGAAGGATTACGATGATGGTGGACGTCTGGTTCAGAATCGTCCCCATCGTCACGACAGAAGGTTTCTGATGATGGTGAACGTGTTATACAGAGTCGTCCCCATCATAAAGATAGAAGGGTTCCGATGATAATGGACTTCTTGTTAAGATCCAGATGATAATTAAGATCTTTCGCAGAGACGTCACAATCATCAGGAGAGAAGGATTACGATGATGGTGGACGTCTGGTTCAGAATCGTCCCCATCATCACGACAGAAGGTTTCTGATGATGGTGAACGTGTTATACAGAGTCGTCCCCATCATAAAGATAGAAGGGTTCCGATGATAATGGACTTCTTGTTAAGATCCAGATGATAATTAAGATCTTTCGCAGAGACGTCACAATCATCAGGAGAGAAGGATCCCGATGATGGTGAGCTTCTTTCTCAGAGTCATCATCAGAATAGAAGGGTCCTGATGATGGCGAACGACTTAGTACCCTTTTGTCCTGATGATGGTGGAAGTCTTGCTCCGCTGAAAATGACAAATTTGACGATCCTTTTAACAACGTCTTTAATCTTTGTTAGTCTTTGTTTTAAAGGGTTATTTTCAATTTTATTACGTTTTTTATTGTAAAACCAAAGAGGTATTCGAATGCAAGAATGGGGACTGTCGTGGTTTAGTAGGTATGTGTTTGTTTGTTGACGCAACAAAGAATTCTTTTATGAGAATTATTTATTGAACACAAAAAACAATCATCCAACCCACTTGGTTAAGATAATAAATTAAGAAAACATGCGGTCTATTCGACCAATCTCTCGAATAGAGAACGAAGACGAATACAGAATAATTCAGATAGTAAGAGAATAAATATATTTACATTCACAATCGCAACAGCCAATAGAAACCGGTGGAAGGAAAACTGTCTGAAAAAGAATGACACCAGATAGCACAAAATACTAATGCATATTGGGCTGAAAACGACCGATCCTGTTTAATAGAAACCAACAATCGGCCCCATCGGTCGACATCAGGCCAAAATTTATTTATAGAAAATTTTATTTAAAGCATCTTGAAATTTATTAATTAATAAAGGTTTAGTTAAACAATCTGCCCGATTGTCTTTGGTACCAATATGATTTATTTCTATGGGATTTCCTTCCATTAGATTCCGAATAAAATTGTAACGAATATCAATATGCTTTGTCTTAAAATTTTCCACTGTATTTTTAGCAAAACATAGCAGCTTGATTATCAGAAATGATTTGGTATGATGGAATTGGAAATAAGATCTAATTCATTTATTTCTCTAGAAAACCAAATAGATTCTTTTACTCTCACAGAACCACAAATTCAGATTCCATGGATGATAGAGCAATACACTTCTGTTTGCTTGATCTCATGCAAATGCTACATTACCAGAATAGAATACATAACCACTCGTTGAGTGGCGGTAAGTTAAATCCGATCCCCAATTGGCATCCGAGTAACAATCTAGTTCAGATCCTGAAAAATTAGACAAATTTGTTCTGTAATTTTTGGTATTAAAAAAAGTTTAAAATATCAACAATTTTCCAGTGCTGAAAAATATAACCATTGCAGAATTGAGACATTAAATTAACAGAATATGAAATATTCGGTCTACTTCGATCAGCTAAAAATGAGACAGCCAATGTGTGTCCGATAAGGATATTTTTTCATCAAGTCATTGTCAACAATATCACCCTTTCTGGAATCTACCGGTAATACATAACCTAATTTAAAAGAAAAATTTACAAATGACTGGTAGTTCTGCAAATTTAAGCATTAGCTTCTCAATATACGTCTGTTGATGTAAATATAAATAATCATTGACATATTCAAAATTTACAAGTTCGGTTACATCAAATTTACTTTTAATTAATTCTAAAGCTTCTTTAATTAAATCGTTTGTCTTACCAAATAAAATTATGTCATCCACATATACGGCTAGTACATCATTTTTAAACTTCCAACTCAGTTTTACAAAACTTGGGAATAAAATCCTGTAGCCTTTTGTGCTTGTAGCGTAGCCCACCAAAATTCCAGGCTTTGCCCGAGGCTGCAGTTTATTCCTGTAAACTTTAGGAATATACACAAACGCGAGACCCAAATATTTTGAAATGTTTCACGGAGGGTTTGTGATCACTCCATACTTCAATAGGAGTTAACCCCTCGTTTTTCGGTAATTTTCTTGCTGAATATTCCGATGGTTTTTTTTTCCTCCGAATCATACCACATTTCGAAAAATTCGTCTACCAGTCCGGCCAATCTTGCACGAGAGGTAGGTTCGAAGTTGCACTTTAAGGTGTCCCAAGCATTTTTGCCGTCCTCGGTATATGCAATCAGGGTGAAACTTCCTCTCAATGCCTTGGTAGGTTGTAGTATACGCTCTCTGCTTCCTCCAAAGAAATGACTTCTCTTTCTCAGATGCAGTTTCCGGACACGGCTTAGCTTCTCCAGTTATGAATTCCCAGCATCCACGGTCCATCAATATAACTTTTATATCCGTTTTCCAAGTTGAGTAATTAAATTCTCCCAACTTTGGAAAGGAAAATAGTTCAGGGAACTCAGCCATCGTTTTTGAAGATAAAAGGACCAACTTTCTAAATTCTCAATTATCAAATTTACGTGGTCGGGTTGGGCCCATAACCCTGTTTGCGTTTGTTGACGCAACAAAGAATTCTTTTATGAGAATTATTCATTGAACACAAAACAATCATCCAACACACTTGGTTAAGATGATAATAAATTAAGAAAACATGCGGTCTATCCGACCAATCTCTCGAATAAAGAGGACGAATACAGAAGAATAATAATTCAGACCAGTAAGAGAATACATACATATAATTCACAATCGCAACAGCCAATAGGAACCGGTGGAAGGAAAACTGTCTGAAAAGAATGACACCAAACGGCACAAACTACTAATTCATATTGGACTGAAAACGACCGATCCTGTTTAATAGAAACCAACAGTATGTCTACTGCGCTAGCAACCTTCGAGTTGTAGACGGGCAGGTTCGATTCCTGACAGGTGCATTCCTCCCTGGGTGTATTTCTCTCTTCTGTGTCAGTAAAACTTTCATTGTGTGTCTGTCTATTACTTGGTATTGTATGGCTTGCATTTGACGCAGCATGGCCAAATATGGCCCTTGCGCCATTAAAACCCCAACAAACCAGACCAAATGCAAGAAACGAACGTGTCAGATTTCCATTTCCCATCTTTATTTTTGCGTTTTATGGAAAAATGAACTTGAATTCCCTTTCCAAAAAACGGGACTATTTGTGAAGTGGATCAGTCATTAAAAAAAAACCCAGGCTATCTCGGCCTCGCCGTGTATTGTGCAAGTCGGACCCGATTTCAGTGAGGGAAGGGGGTGGAGGCTGGAAAGGGTGGATAGGAATCGTACACGATTTCCCGTTTTCGAAATCTCGTCCTCAGCAGACCCCAGCAAGAAAAGTTGTGCCGAGGAAGCAATAAAAAATGTGTTAATCACTTCCCTTTGCAGTTGTCCTCTGCGCCGCTTCGATAAGACGCTTCTGCAACATTGCAGATAAGCCCTATAAGTTTAAGGGGGTGGTACATATGTCTTGGCGGCGCCCTCTTCAGCCCCCGGGGCAGTTCATTAAATAAACCTTATTGTCACCTCGCCCCTCGCAGAGGTCGAAAAAGATAAGGCCCTATCTGTTAGCCGCAGATGGTACTCAACGCCCGCAAGAGGGCGCTGGTTTAGCCCTGCCTGGAACTTTTTATTTGTCCTCTTTTTTTCTCTCTCGCATCGTTTGCAATGCCGCCTTTCGCGGGAAACACAAAATGGCGAAGAAAAAGTGGAAGGGAAAATGGAATGGAACGATGTGTTCCTGCGAAGTGGCTTTGATTTGTGGGATTTTAATTCCTTTTGCACTTTTTTTCCTCGGTAATTTTTACGAATTGAGAACGATAAGACATCTGTCTTCCGACGCCATCTTTCTTTCCGAGATTTCTAAAGAAATTTTAAATGGAATCGGGGTTCCTAATTATTGGATTTTGTTGTTGGGAAAAGATCGGAAGACGTATTTCGCTTTTGAGTGGGACTTTTTAAATACGTCCATTCCAAATGTCCAGGTATTAACTTTTTTTGTGTTCTATCTCATGAAGCTTTTTTGATTTCTTAAAATTCATGTGACCAGAAATCGAAAAGCAGTTAATGAAAATTATTTTGAATTTTGTTTTTTACTTCAGGGTTTTAGTCACAGAATTAAGTTTCGCTAAAAGTTTCAATTTTAAAGAAAACTGAGTCGGGATATTTTTACATTGATCGAAATAGTGGTAATTTGTTCAAGATTAAGCTAGATTTTTATTTTACTCAAAAGTTATTTTTTGTACTAAAAGTCTGAATACATTTATGTAAATAATGCTACATTTCTCTGACAATTAAATGAATTTTTGCCCCGTAAACAAATTTATATACTCAAATTTGGCATGCCTAGTAACAATTTTAATGAAAGTTAGTTTATCTTGCAACTGACAACAATTAAACTAAATTTATACTCTATAATTTACACATTTTAGTGTAACAATAAGATTTTTAAACTATTCACTTTAAAACTGATTTTTGTTCTTAAAAACATCGGAGTAAAATGTTACACGCAGAAAAAATATTGTCTCTCAATAAACAATATGGTTAATTAATTGTGAAAATTAAAAGGTTGATAAATGACTTATTTATTAAAGACTCAAATATCTTAGATAAAATGACCATACTCAGGTGAAATTCTTGTAGATAATTGTTTTTATTGATCAGCCTAAACAGTCAGTGCTTGGCTGCAGCCCATTATAGTCTTGGGTTCGAATCCCGGTTTGTAAGAGCAAAAATATAAGTGATCGTCCCTGATAGGATAGCGGCAGCTCACCCATTGGCTACTCCATCATAAGTAGCCGTCAATTCACCCCTTCTAAGGTCCAAAAGACCGCGGTGGCCCGGTTAGAAGAGTAACGGATTAGCAACCAGAGGGTTGCGAGTTCGAATCCAACCAAAGACCGACGTGTACAAAGGGGGATGGTGCACGATACATCTGTCGTGGCCTCAAATGTTAAATGTGCCAGCTCAGGTGTTACCTCGTCATCTGAAAGTGATTCAAAATTACGTTGTGTCCTCTGATCTTTCCCTTTGGGATTGATCCCGGACCATCATCAATAGCCCATTGCGTTGCTCCAGTGTGACGTTAATTAAAATACCTACTTTCCTATAATTGCCATAAACTGAAGAGGTCAGTGGTCGAATATTAGAAATGAACATTTGTTTAATTGTAAAAAATTTTTCGTAAAATTTTACAGCTTTTAAAATAATTTCAGTCAAGAGTACATTTGGCATAACATATTTTTAGTTTTTATGTGACCGAAATATACTGCAGGTAAGTAGTTGAATTAACTTCGCACTGGAGAAACACGACCAGCCATTGGCGACGGTCTGGGATCAATCTCGAACGGAAAGATCCGAGGACAACACCTCGTAATATTGAACTACGGTCAGATGACAAAGTCACACCTGAGCTGGCACCCCACTCTCCAAACTTTCACACTACGCCAACGTGAGGACATTTGAAGCCACGACAGATTTTTCGTGCCCTAGTCCCCACGTACATGACGGTGTTTGGTTGGATCCAGTTTCGAACTTGCAAACAATATACCTTTATATAAAATTGCAGTCCAATTAATAGATTTTTTTCCCACTGTTTCTTTGTTAAATCAACTTACTTCTGTAAGCCCCGTGTTGTACTTCTGTGGTGCACGGGGAGTTTGCTTTTGTTCAATAAAAAAATGATTAGATTTTGGTAATAAAACCTATTTCAATGATTCCGAAGGAATTATTACTGTCAATGCTATTGAGTTATTAAAAATTTATGTTTTCTTTCGTTCAAACAAATAGCCCATTGTGTTGCTCCAGTGTGGTTAATTAAAATACGTACCTACTTACATTTCGTTCAAACAAATATGGTCTGATGATGTTTGATTAAAATTTGAGAAGAAATAAGTAAAGCATATTTTATTTAAATTATAGTTAATAAAACGTCATGGCATAAAAGACACTAAGCTGTATTCGATAGCTTAATTGTAATGAAAGAAAGAAAATAAAAGCTTTTCTTCGAAAAAGCAATTAATTGCATGATTGCACCATTTAGAGCAAGTTTGCGATGACGTCTCTTTGAGATTAAGGCTCGTTCAAATTCTTCCTGACTGGAAAATTATGCCAAAGCCAACGTCAAACTCAGTGGGCTTGACGTAACACAGCATCAAACGACACGTATTATTGTAAATGATTATTGCATTTTCAGTAAATATAGAACTTCCAAACTTGCTTAAATTCAGACGATGTTTCAACTCATTAAATAGATAGGTAGGTAGGTATTTTAATTAACGTCACACTGGGAACAACACACGGGCTATTGATGACGGTTCGGGATCAATCCCAAAGGGGGGGGGTATTTCAATTAACGTCACACTGGAGCAACACAACGGGCTATTGGTGACGGTCCGGGATCAATCCCAAAGGGAAAGATCCGAGGACAACACCACGTAATTTTGAACCACGGTCAGATGACGAGGCAACACCTGAGCTGGCACCCCACTCTCCAAACTCAATCCCAAAGGGAAAGATCCCAATAGATAGATAGAAGATTCAGCTAATATAAATGAATTTTCAAAACAAAATGTGTCCATTAGTATTCATTAGTGGCCTCAAATGTCCTCACTTTGGCGTGGTATGGAAGTTTGGAGAGTGGGGTACCAGCTTAGATGTTGACCTCGACATCTGACCGTGGTTCAAAATTACGTGGTTCCTTTGGGATGGACCCCGAACCGTCACCAATAGCCTGTTGTGTTGCTTTAGTGTGATGTTAATTGAAATACCCACCTACCTACCATTAGTTCCAGATTTCAAAATCCTCACATAATAAACAAACTCTGACTAATATTGATACTGTTTTCTCTTGTTACTTATTCCTTAAACCTCCAAGTGGTTTCGAAGAGATATCTCGTCCATCAGGATCTGGTCAATATTTTTCTATTGACTCGTCGCGGCAACCAACAGAAGGGTTAAAGCCAATCTAAGCAGCTTGACCAAGTCCGAGTGTCCGGACATGCTCAAAAAATCCATTAGATTGGTGTTGTCCTTGTCATCCAAATGTTCTTGCATGATACATATCGGGGTTACTTTAAAATGTAGTTATCTTAACATGTAGTACCGCAGCATTAGGCATTTAATCCAATTGGTGTTAGCGCATTAAAATATATCAATTTGGAATTCATCTTAAGAAATTTTATTGACGAATTCTGAAATCGGGTATTCGAAAAACAAGCCGTTACGTCTCGTAGGAATACGTACAGTAGGTAGGTATTTTAATTAACGTCACACTGGAGAAACACAACGGGCTATTAACAACAATCCAGGATCAAACCCGTAGGGAATACCCCAGGACAACACCACGTAGTTTTGAACCACGGAATATGCTGAGAAAACAAGTAGCAAGATCAATGCCTCCACCTTAATTTATCTTGGTGTGGTGTGGAAGTTTGGAGAGTGGGGGTATCAGCTCAGGGGTGCTGACCTCGTCATCTGAACGCGGTTCAAAATTACGAGGCGCTGTCCTGGGGGGGGGGGGGTATTTCAATTAACGTCACACTGGAGCAACACAATGGGCTATTGGTGACGGTCCGGGATCAATCCCAAAGGGAAAGTCCGAGGACAACACCACGTAATTTTGAACCATGGTCAGATGACGAGGCAACACCTGAGCTGGCACCCCACTGCGCTGTCCTGGGATTATTCCCTTAGAGATGATACCGGACCGTCATCAATAACTCGTTGTGTTGCACCAGAGCGATGTTAATTACCTACCTACCTAACAGAAACACTACTGCCACCTACATTTATCTTGACAGGTATTTGGGTATTTCAATTAACGTCACACTGGAGCAACACAATGGGCTATTGGTGACGGTCCGGGATCAATCCCAAAGGGAAAGATCCGAGGACAACACCACGTAATTTTGAACCATGGTCAGATGACGAGGCAACACCTGAGCTGGCACCCCACTGCGCTGTCCTGGGATTATTCCCTTAGAGATGATACCGGACCGTCATCAATAACTCGTTGTGTTGCACCAGAGCGATGTTAATTACCTACCTACCTAACAGAAACACTACTGCCACCTACATTTATCTTGACAGAAAATGCCTGTCATAGAAAGTGTTAGATGATCGTTGGGTAGTTTGGTACATTTTCACTGTACCTCTCTGTTGTATTTGTCGGGCGGTGGTAGCCTGGTTGGGAGAGTAACGGATTAGCAACCGGAGGGTTGCGAGTTCGAATTCAACCAAAGACCGTCGTGTACAAAGGGCACGTTCAATCTGCCGTGGCCTCAAATATCCTCTTGTTGGGATGGTATCAGTTTCGAGAGTGAAGTATCAGCGCAGGTGTGATCTCATCTGACCGTGGTTCAATATTAGGTGGTGTTAACCTGGGATCTTTCCTTTGAGTTTGATTCTGGAACGTCGCCAATAGCCGTTGTTTTGCTCCATTGCGACGTTAATTAAAATACCTTCCTACCTGTTGCATTCGTCTTCTAAATATCTGAGGGCGGCGGCTGGAAGAGGATTGGTATTGGTATTTTTCAATTAACGTCACACTGGAGCAACACAATGGGCTATTGCTGGAAGAGGAGCGGATTACGAATCGTAGCTTTGCTGGCTCGAATCTCGATCCAACCAAAGACCGCTGTCTACGAGGGGTGTACGTTATATCTGTCGTGGCCGGATATGTCCCAACGTTGGCGTTGTATGCAAATTTGAAGAGTGTGGTGTTAGCTCAAGCGTGACCTCGTCATCTGATCGTGGTTCAAAATGACGAGGTGTTCTCCTCGGATCATTCCCTTCGGGGGTTGTAGGTGGCGCAGGTACGATTGAAC
The DNA here is from genome assembly GCA_933210815.1 of Meta bourneti. NCBI lineage: Eukaryota > Metazoa > Arthropoda > Arachnida > Araneae > Tetragnathidae > Meta > Meta bourneti. The sequence goes on from OW119928.1 coordinate 25,130,088, forward strand.
AGGCAAACCGATTGAGTCACTCAGATCCCACGATTCATCATGGTATGTAGGAAGTTGAATCATCACACTGGAGCAACGTAATTGGAGCAACGTGAACCACTGTTGGATGACGTGATCACCGCCTAAGCTGGCACCTCACTCTCCAAACTTCCACAACAGGCCAACATGAGTAAATTTGAGTCCACGACAGGTTTAAAGTACACCAGCCTCCACATACACGATGCTCGTTGGTTGGATCGAGTTTCAAACTCGCATTCCTCCGGTTGTAAATCCGTTACTTTTCCAACCATGCTACCGCGGCAGGGCTATTAAATGGATGACTGTTGCAATCGTGTCTCAGTGGGTATGCCCACTGTGCTAGCAACCCTCGAGTTGTAGGTGGCGCGGGTTCGATTCCTGCAAGGTGAATTTCTCTCTTCTGTGTCAGTAGAAGCTACCACTGTGTATGTCAATTACTTGATATTGTATGTCTTGTGTCAATTACTTGATATTGTATTGTGTCTGGCGCAGCATGGCCAAATATGGCGCCATAAATCCTCAAAACCAACCAACTAAATGGATGACTGCTTTGTTAATTTCCATTCCCAAAAGGCAGTAGCCCGTTGTGTTGCTCCAGTGTAACGTTAATTAAAATACCTACCTACGCAAGAGGAAACTTCAATGTCTGGATTTTCCGGACGGTTTATCCGGACCTACGTACGTTGTATCTAAACTTACTTCATAGGGTGATTGATCTTTTATTGGGTCTCACCCACTGAAATCGGAAAAACACTCGGCTTGCAAATGGTGATATTCCGGGAAGTTAAAATAGACCAATAAACACTTCATGTTTTCATGGTTTGGTGCAAATGTCGGGATTTAAATCCGGACATGTGATTGGGAACACCAAAAAAGCTACATTTGGACTCCTAAGACGCATCGTTCCAGTCAGGTCACGCCGACGTCATACAACAGGCCACCTTCAATTTCTAAGCGTGACGTAGTAGGGAACGGTTTTCAGAAGAGCTTAGCGCTTTTTCGGAACGGTCTGTGAGAATTTAGGGGACATAAAAATAAAGCTTATCTTTAAATAAGTAAAAGTCCAGTAAAATGCTTCAAAGATGCTGTAAATCACATTCAAGGTTCTTCCGTAATTTAATACTGGGAGCTATAAGAAATTAAGTATCGCATCTTTTCTTGAAAAGTTCGGGTCTAAATTTTTCATCATACGTTACATTGAACTCCAAATGCTAAGTCCAGTTAAAGTGTGGTTTAAAATTCTGGACAGCAGGGGGTAATCTTGGTAGAGGCTAAAATATAGTAAATACAAATTTTAGTGCTCAGAATAAAATCGGAAAAGGTAGGTAGTTGAATTAACGTCGCACTGACGCAACACAACGGGCTATTGGCGACTGTCCGAGATAAATCCTGAAGGGAAAGTACCAAGGACAACACCTCGTAGTTTTGAACCACGGTCAGACGACTAAGTCAACACCTGAACTGGCACCACCACTCCAAATTTCCACACCATGCCAATGTCAGGAGGACATTTCAGGTTAACATTTGACCGTGCACCAGCCCCCGCGTACATGCCTTTGGTTGGATCGAGTTTCGAACTCGCAACCATTGGTTTTCTAATCCGCTGCTATTGCAACCGGGTTTCCGCGGCCCCAGAAAGTACTCGGAAAAGCAAATCATGAGTATAAATCAGGGAAAATGATACACAGCCCGCGGGCCGGTTCCAGTCAAATAAGGTCTATTAACAATGAATAAGTCTAGATAAAATTATTTTAATTTTTTTCGCTTCTTTTAAATGGGCTAACTTTTCTAGAGGCAGATACAAGAAATTCTGTTAAATAAGTAAAAAAAATGCGTTAAATAAGTAAAAAAAATTGATGTAGAATGCGTCTTCCCTTTCGAAACCGGGGTTCTGCGCTTAATTTGTGAGTGTCACGAAAAACGTTGATCACGAAAAAATTAATGACTTAAAAACTATAAATGAACGATATCGCGTTCAATAGAGCATTAAACAAAGCATGTTATAAATATCCATTGAGCTTGCGTCGATCTCATGGGCTGATGCAATCGCAGCGCAAAGTTGAGTCACGAAAAAGTGAATTGTCGCGCACATTAATTGAGTCTAGCACCGGCCTCCTCTGCGCGAACACGTTTGTCATTTGCTTCGTCTCTGCGCTTTATAAATAATAATATAAAAAACCTAAATATTTAATACTTGTTTAGATATCGGATTTCGAAGTGTGGAAATTGCACAATTTTTGTAAAATGTCCAAATATTTGCATAATAAACACCAGAAGAATTATAGCAAACGTCTACAGGAACAATGATCGAGAGATGAGGAATCCCAGAAGACCCAGATGTCTGATGCTGAGCTTCAACGGGCACGGCGGGAGCGCTTGAAAGTTGAGGAGTCGCACCGTCAAGGTGGACATATGGCTGATACGAGTACGCCAAGTACTTCTGCCGCTCAGTTCGACGCAAATAGCATATCTGATGACATAAAAGTTTCATTATAGAGTGATGGAGTTGAACCCATGGAGGTAGGTATTGAGCCACAACCATCAACATCAACAGCGAGTGCACCAATTGTGATATATGTGCGGAGCGATGAATGGATAATTTGGGTAACGCTAGTAGACATTTTCGTGGTGTATTCGTAAACAATGAATTTGGATATTCGTGCAATGTTTGTGAAAGACTTTGGTTTGCGAAGGACCTGAAGCAGTCACGGAACAGTGGGGTGATGTCATTGTTCCGCAACGAGTTACCTCAGTCCAGTGAATGATTTCATGCTGTGTAGTCATTGAAGAGCAAATTTATCAAGAAAAAACCACCGTTGTCAAAATCTAATAGCTTTCAATACCCACCGAAGCCAGAAATCTTCTGTACATACTTTGTGATTTAATTTGTAAGTATTGTAAATTTGTGCAGTGCTAGAAAAGTAGATATTTGTAATTTAAGATATTGCGGTACTGATGAAATGTTGCATTTGTATTCGTTGTAACGAAATATGAACATTTGATGTGTGGAATGAAATTAAATGCTTTAAACTATATTGTACTGAATTAGTTCTTTCGCTCTCATTCGCCATGTGGATGCACTGACGTATTCTACGCCTTAAACCTAACGGCAATGTCCCGACACAGCCCTGTCCGGTTTTTTTTTTAATTTCTAATTTCGATGCCAGTGGACAAACATTCTAAGCAAAATTCCTGAAAATAATAAATCCTACTCGAATCTGAAGCTCTCTTAAAATTATTCCCTTTAAAAATCTTCCCTTTGGGATTGATCCCGGACCGTCGCCGATAGCCCGCTGTGTTGCTCCAGTGCGACGTTAATTAAATTCAACGGGCGCAGCACAGCGAGCTATCAGTGACAGTCCGGGATCAAATCCGACATGACATTATGAAGTGACAAAATAAAATTTTTATTTATAAATGTAAATTGTCGAACTCCTGCCAAAATTATTAATTTCGAGCTTCAAAACAAAATGTCAGCTGTAATTAAAGCGAATCCTTAGTGCTTATTGTGATTTGACCATGATTCAAAATTACTTGGTGTTGTCCTTGGATCCTTTCCCTTTGGGTTTGATCTCGAACCGTCTCCAGTAGCCTGTGTGTTGCTCCAATGCGACGTTAATTAAATACCTACCTACCTTCTTTAGTGTTTATTTAAATGGATATTTGCAGTGTTGATGTTGCTTTTCCATTTTAGTGTTAGATGTAAATGCTAGCGCCATATCTGTACCTCAGAACCAGACGAACGTACGTCCCCTTATGCCAGCTTTTCAGGAGAGCGTAAAAACTAAAAAGAAGGACTTCGTTGCCTGGCTACAAAGCTAGTATTTAATTAGCCTGCAAAAATTGATTGTTAACAAGAAAAATATACATGCTTTATCCATTGTTGGTTAATTTTTATGTAATTTTATAGCTTATTAAGACAGGAATGGACACGTTATTGTGGTTCTACATCAAAAACCTGTTTTAGGACTTACGTAGCACTATAAAAAGGTGTTTCAAGTAAATTACACGAGCAATCTTAGTAACAATGTCTTCAATACTATCAAAAATATAGAGAAAGTACAAAAATATTTAATATTGTACAGATTAAGTGTTGTAATGTTGTAAATGGCTTAAAAAGCTATAGATTAAGCAGAAACATTACTCTAGAGCGGTTAAGTCATCCTCAGGAAAGTTTCCTTCCTTCTCTCCATGTGGAAAGTTTTCAAAGAAGGGTCTATACTCTTCAGGGACCCACTGCATTAAATTCATGTGGTCTCTGTACTTCTCATTACTTATCTTGTTTTTGTTTACTCTCAATTTTAGGATCGTCGCTGACATAACAACCCTTTGTTCCTCTGATTTCTTTTAAATTCAACAGTTTTAAATGTATCATCTGCGAAACTGGTCTTATAGTACAACTTGCTGTCTCCTTTGCGAAGCTGTAACCACACTGCATTGGATATCAAAAATGGTTTTTATCTGTGTTTTTCCTCCTTGAAACAAATGGAGCTTCTTTGCTTTTCAAGTAGAGAAAATCAAGAGTCTTCAACGCAATCCTCTCACAACAAAGGGTTTCTTTTTTGAACATGAAGCAATACAATTGGCTCAATCATTTGTGGTAAAAATAGTGTGGTTTTTTTTAGTTGCTCTCTATCACACTATGCTTGCCATCTACTTCCATGTGGGTGTGTCCAGCAAGTAGGAACTTATGGTTGACTTCTTTTAGAGTAGAAACTTTTTTCAAAAGTCATAGGTGTATGAAAATCATTAATATTCCTGTTTCTGCCACTGCAATAATCTGTCCACAGTGCTAAGTTTTCAGTAGGCCTATCAGGATTTCGAAGCTCTTCATTCGCCCATGTGAATAAACATGATACTATTTCGTTACCTCCTCGACCGGCTGTAACTTCATCCCAGATCATACACCAAGTTTTGTCAACGGTTGTGTCATAAATTGTACTATTTAATGTCCAGAGTTTTCTTGAGAAAAAATTTTGGGAGTTCTTCAAATCCCCTGGCGTTGGAAGACATTTTTAGAGATCAGACATAACGACTCTCAAACCTTGATTAGCACGGCCTTTCACTTTAATCTTCCCTTTTTAATTCATACCTAAGTGAGGCTTCTTCCCAGTGGTTTTCTTTTTGTAATTTAAGTTAATTGAGTTTTTCATCATTTTTTTCATTTTTAATTTCGCAGTCTAGTTTGTCGCAAACATCACAACTGTCATTATCTTCTGAGTGGAAGGACAAGTTGAAATCTTCATTGAAAACTTTCGAATAAACCCGCTTTTTCTCTGGTTTAATTTTTTTCTTTTTCGCACTCATCTACATACAGTGAGTACATTGTGGAAATGTTCAGGTGATTGCCCAATTATTTACGTTTGGATCTTTCCCTGCTGTAGTGGCTTTCATACACCGGAAACTGAAATATGATTTTTAATCTGTTCTAAGCTATCAGTAAGTAATTTATTTGCTGGAATATGTTTTTCCCTAAGGTCTGGCGTTACCAAACCAGACTCACTGGCTTTTTTAAAGCAATGATGAAGGTTGAAAGTCTCAAGAAGGTTTCAGAAATTGAAAGTGTATTCAGGAAAAAGTTTTGCAAATGACTTCAACCTTATTATTAAAGTTAAAAATAAATGTATGGCTCTCGGTTTTGTTTCTTGAGCCGTCTCTTTAACAACAGACTTAGTTTTTATACATGAAAGTACCAACTGTCTTTTTGAGTGGATGGACTTACGTTTGTCTGACTCAAACAAAGGTTAGTACATACGCTCTTATAACCCTAGTAAATCATAAAAGGAGAATGTTTTACAGACTTACGTTGTTATGGCTTGATGCAAAATCAGATTCTACATGAAAACTGTAATAACCTGAAAATCGTCATTTTTGGAATTACGTTCGTTTGGTTCTGAGGTACAGATTTAAAATGACCTGATTTGTTATGCAACAATGTACTTTGCTTAATATTCCACACCTATTTTTTGATGACTACATTGATGGACGTAAAACTTTCCTCTTTATCTACGAAAATGCTCGCATTTCTAAAACAAATTATTGCCTCTGATCACGTTTTTCTGTTTGTTGAAGAATAATAGATTAGAAATATTACGACTTATATAAGTTATTAATATTTTTTCGGAGTAATGTTGAACTTATAGGTCATACGAATAAGATAAGATTCAATGCGTGAAGATAGTAAGAATTACAAAGAACAATCTTAACGATGTGAATAAAAAACGTAAAGCTAAAAAATTCGAATTCCAGTCAAATCTATCAATTTAGAAATTAAGTCTTTTATCTTGCTTTTAAAAATATATATACGTTAGTTTTATTTCTGAAGTTTCAAAGCATTTTGTAACATTGAAAGTATTTACAAATCCGACCGACCGTCGTGTACAAAGGGGGCTGGTGTACGTTGAATCTGTTGTGGCCTTAAATGTCCTCACGTTGGCGTGGTGTGGAGGTTTGGAGAGTGGGGTGCCAGCTCAGGTGTATCTTCGTCATCTGACCGTGCTTCAAAATTAAGTGGTGCTGTCCTCGGATCTTTCCCTTCGGGTTTGATCCCGGACGGTCGTCAATAGCCCGTTGTTTTGCTCAAGTGTTAATTAAAATACCTAGCTATCTACAAAATTATTTTTAAGGAAAATTTAGTGCACTATAGTTGTGTCAACTTACACGAATAAAGTTTAAACGTAAGTACAGTACACACAGCATAAGTACAATTTCTGGTCGATATCAAATTCCATAAATAATGTCAGTGATTGAGTAAACAATATGTAAAAAATCAAATTTAAAATATTTTTTAAAAGTCATTCCAAAACAAAATGATTCCCTATTAAAAAAAACACTGTATTTTTCAAAACTACTTGTAATTTCATAGAAATGTTTCTTTTTGTGTCGATATTATCTTATCTTTCACAAAACTGTTTTATTCCAGTGAAAATTACAATGCTATTCATATGTGTAGGACTTGGAATAAGAAATGTGAAACTATTTATCAAATTTGTAAATAATCTTAGAGTTTGAAATTTTTGAGGTAATGCAATAATTCTAATTCGAAATAGTGACTGGTGTTATTAATTTCTAAATCAAAATGAAAATTTTTTTTTAAAATTATTTATTCGCTATCTGCCATTTTTTGTTTATTCGTTCATGCTTCAAGTTTTTAGAAACTTTCTAATTTCTAAATAATGAACAAGTTAGCCTGAGAAATTTCTAGTATGTAATTTTTTAATGTTCTTTTTTCAATCAGATAGGAAAAAATACAACCCAGAAAGTAATTTTTTTAAAGATATTTTCACGCTTGAATTTTTTCAAACGTAATAAATCAGATTTCTGCAAGGTGACGAAGTTCAATTGCTTCACAGACAATTTACGAGACTTTTAAACACAAGATGGCGCAGTAAAATTTCTGGAATGGATGCTTTATCGTCTGCTCTGAGAAGATGCCATTTTATGCGTTTTATAATGGATGAAATATTTCCTTCCGAAAGCCATGAAGGTTAGACATTGAGTCCTTGAACGACGCATGGGGGATTAAATTCTGGAAGTGAATTTTTCCTCTTTCTTCCAAGATTAGATAACCCTCAGCAGAGTGAAAAACTGAAGGGTCCCAGACCTATATATTAAGATCTTTATCTCCTGTGTATTATTTTTGCTTAAGTCTTTGGACGAATGCTTTACCACACATGAAATCCTTTTTGTTCTAACCTTGGATGAAGTAGAAGTGTGCAGCTAATACTTTTGATACTATTTCACTAGAATTTAATGACTGATGCGTATGTTGAAAATCAAATACTTTGTGTACTCAGCATTAGAATAAATTAAGTATTTCCAAAATTCTGTTTCAATAATTAAATACCAGATTGTCACTTTCGCAAGGGGGTGGGTAGAGAGGTACACTTTAAAGTTACTTATTGGAACTGATTGCATAAAAATTTTGATGCGTAGATATTGCTTTGCGTTATTTTACGCTTATTATTATGTTGTTATTCATTTCTTCTTTTCTATTATACCATACATATCATCGGCTTAGAGCAGAAACTCATTAACTGACTGTTATGATTAACATATTTTTAGCTGTAATTTTAATGGAACGATATACAGTGGCTCCCAAAAGTGTTCGTACACTTACGGATTTCAAAGAAATACTGCTCTATCCATTAATAAAATTAATATTTCAGAATGGGAATTTTTTAATAACATCTATAACTTGTTCTTAACAAAACTACACAAAATATTTTAAAAACATAGTAAAACTTTTTTTTTGGAAAATCAATAATCAAAAAGTAACAAAAAACTTACCTCACAAAAGTTCTTCGTACACTTTAAAAAAATTACTACATATTAGTAAATATTGTAATATTTCGGTAAATAAGTACTTAGTAGGATATCCTATAGCATCCACAACAGCTTTTAAACGTCTGGGAATAAAGTTCACTAGTTTTTTTGTAATTTCTGCATCAATGTTCCACCATTCTTCAATCATTACTGTTTTTAGTTCGCTTTTTGTTTTAATGCCGTGTCTTTACTCTAATCTCCAGTTCTCTCCAATTGTGTTCTATTGGGTTTAAATACGGCGATTGAGGTGGTGTTTTCAGAACTTGTGGACAATTATAGAGACACCAGAGGTGAACCACAGCCGTCTAAACGTTGCAGCGAACGCTGAGAGCCGTGTGCTTAGGATCGTTATCTTGATAAAAAAACAAAGTTGTTTCCAATACCCAAATTTTGGGCTGATAATTTTAAATTGTCTTTTAAAATATTTAAATAAAGAGCATGATTCATTATGCCATCAATAAATACCAAATTACCTAGTCCTGATGCTGACATGCACTCCCACACAAGGACATCTCCACCACCATGCTTTACTGTTCCAGCTAAGTTCTTGGGATTAAGTTAATCATTTTTTCTTCTCCATACAATTATACGCCCATTGGAACCAAACATGTTGAATTTGCTTTCATCTGCAAATAAGACATGATTCCAATACGTATCGGGCTTATTTATCATTTATTTTTCGAAGGAAAGCCTAAGCTTTCTATTTTTCGTACTTACAAAAAATTTTCTTCGGGCAGAACGCCCATTTAATCCAGCTGATCTGAGCATTCGTCGAACAATTTCAGATGAAATTGAAGTAGAAAAATTTTCAGTAAATTCTGTAGAAATTTTTACAGCACTCAAACGTGGATTTTTCACAAATTTTCTAACTATAAATCTCTGATCACGTTGAGTTAACTTTACCGGACGACCTTTCCTTACATTGTTTTCCCGATCCGATTTTCTTCTTTAAAGCGCGTTTTATCACATACTGCACCGTAGAATGGGATAAATTTACTAATTTAGTGATATTCCGAACTGATTTACCGCTACTATGATGAAAAATAATCAATTTTCGAATGCTGTTCGTTGTTTCCTTACGACTACGAGCCATTTTTAAATAATAAATAGAATATTACGAAGTAAGCAAAGATTAAAGCCAAACGATTTTTTAAATGTCACCACAATACAAAAATAAAAAAAGCGATAAACGATAATTTTATTTATGAATTTATCCGAAAATATTTCGGTGTACGATCACTTTTGTGGCGTGTTCTTTCTCTGCCTCCTTGCATTTTCATTTTTATAAATAGAAAATGAGTCAATATTTTTTTAAAGAATATTAGGTTTTATTCAGAATCACATGGAGATGATATGAAAAAATATTGGACTTTATAATTCGAATTCAATTCCAGGCTACAGCGCTTTTTCTACAAATTTTTAAAGTGTACGAACACTTTTGGGAGCCACTGTATGTATACTTTATTGTTCTGAATGCAGAAAATATCTTTTGATACTGTGTTACTCGTTTTGCACCTATTTCTGTGTTCATCTAGAATATTCCAGGTAGAACATTCCATGTGAAAGATTCCATCTAAAATATTGCATGTAAAATGAAAATGTAATTGAAATAAAGCACTTCGACAACTGGCGACAAGGATGGGATGATTCATATGTTCTTTAAGTCTGGCGGAAACATTTACTTCACAGCTGTTTAAAGACTATTAGTTTTTGTGAGTTAAATACATCTTAAACAGATTGCATAAACAATCTGTTCCTCATCATTATGAAAATAAGCATTTAGTGTTTCCGAAAATATGTCAGTTGAGTTTCTGTTATAAGATGTTATTTATATTCAGGAATATTTATTTACAATTATTTTTGATGCAACTTAACACTAAAAATCTTACCACTAGAAACTTTAGCTTGAAATTATAAACAAGGCATGATATATATGAGATAAATAATTCTTTAAAATAATTTTTTGAAAAAAATGTTTGTATTATTAATATTTCTTTGAAGTCTTATAACATTACTGAGTGGAACAGTTTTCACTTAAAGTTAAAAAAAATTTGAATATTACAAATAAGGCTGAGATAAATATTCTTTCAAATAATTGTTTGAAGAAAATGTGTATATTTTTTCTTTGAAGTCATAACATTACTGAGTGGAACAGTTTCCCCCCACCTACTTAAAATTTAAAAATACAAAATTTGAGCATTATAAATAAGGCTGAGATAAATATTCTTTAAAATAATTTTTTGAATAAAATGTGTATTTTTTCTATGAAGTCTTATAACATTACTAAGTGGAACAGTTTCCCCCCCACTTAAAATTGAAAAATACAAAATTTGAACATTATAAATAAGGCTGAGATAAATATTCCTTAAAATAATTTTTTGAATAAAATGTGTATTTTTTCTATGAAGTCCAATAACATTACTGAGTGGAACAGTTTTTCCCCATTTTTAATTTAAAAATACAAAATGTGAACATCGAACTAAAACATTTTTCAATTCTATTCGCATACACGAAAATGAATCTAAACAATTGGAAAGAGAAAGCCCTCTGAAATTTATTACCTTGTAGAGATCTACACATCTAATCCGGAAGAAAAATCTTCATTGCGTAAGTTCCTAGAAGGTCTCACTTAATATTCTTTTCTTTAATCCAAATGTCTAGGAGAGAGCAGATTCTAAATCCCGATTTTCATGGTAAACCTGATCATCAATATTAGATTGACATCTTCTCTATGCTAATACTCAATCAAGATTCATCGTAGTTGGTTGAGTTAGGTAGGGTTTCATGACACAAGAGCCATATTTGTCCATGCTGCGTCAAACACTATACAATGTCAAGTAAATGGGCATACACACAATAAAATTTTAACTGACACAGAAGAGAAAAATACACCCATGTAGGCTTTTAATTAACGTCGCACTGGTGCAACATAACGGGCTATTGGCGTCTGACCGGGATCAAACACCAAGGGAGAGATTCGAAGACAAGTAATTTTGAACAACGTTCAGATGACGAAGTCACACTTGAGCTGTCACCCCACTCACCAAACTTCCCCACCACACCAACGTGAGAACATTTGAGGCCCCGACAGATTTAACCTGCACTAGCCTCCTTTGTACACGACGGTCTTTGGATGGATTCAAACTCTCAACCCTCCGGTTGCTTTTCCAATCAGGCTACAGTGGTCCCAAGTAAATGGGCATACACACACAATGAAATTTTAACTGACGCAGAAGAGAGAAATACACCCAGGGAAGAATGGAACTTTACGGGAACAGAACCTGATTCCCTACAACTCGCAGGTTGCTAGCGCAGTGGGGAAACCAATTGAGTCACTCGGGTTCCACGATTCATCATGGTATGTAGGAAGTTGAATCGTCACACTGGAGCAACACAATGTGCTATTGGTGACCGTCCTGGATCAATCCCGGTGGGAAATATCCGTTGTAGTTTTGAACCACGTCAGATGACGAGGTCAACACCTGGGCAGGCACCCTACTTTCCAAACTTCCACACCACGTCAACATGAGGACATTTCAAGCCACAACAAATTTAATGTACACCAGCCCCCCCCCCCCGTACATGACGGTCTTTGCGATTCATCATGAATTTCTAGAATTGTTTCTTCACTGTGCACTTTTTAACAATGAGCTAGAAAATTTGTGAATTGTTTAGCTATTCAGGATGATTTACAAGGGATGATTTTCTTTTCGACGCGATTTTTTTATAGGGATGTAATTCCAGTTCCAATAAATATTTAAATGTTAGGAGCATATATATATTCAATAATGTTAATCTGGATATATCTATGCTCCTTTTTGCTTAGAATAGAATCTTTTGTGTAGAGATTCCATATGTCCTTTCTTTGTAATAGAATCCTTTGGAATTATAATATGGGCCCATACTGTGGAATAGAATGCTTTGGAAAGATTATAGATCCTTTTCTTGGATTCTTTCGATAGAATAGAATCATTTGGATATATCTACGCTCCTCTTTGCTTAAAATAGAATCTTTTGACAAGTCATCTAATGTCAATCATTCCATAGGTCCTTTCTTTAGGATAGATTCCTTTGGAAAGATTACATCGACAGCTTTTCGATTAGGTTTTGAATTTGAAGGTATTTTATCGAGGTATAGAGGGAAATTTCATTGTGATTTTGAAAATAAAAATTCGTCTTGCTAATATATTTTAGTAAGAAATTCTTTTAGTTTAGTTAAGGTGTGTTACAGTAGATGGCAGCACGAAAATTATCAAAATGAATTGACATATCGCAAAATTTCTCTCAAAAATATCTCTACATTTCACACTGATTATACGAGGTAATTTATTCGGCATGCAAAGACATTGTGACCTGATAGAAGTAGAAAACTAAAGAATCATAGCAACGAAAATTCCGCACGATTGTTATGTATAAAAACAGCACTTTACGCACTAAAATTATGAATTTTCTCTTGCGTTTAAAAATTTAAATCACTGGATTTAAAGCAATTGCATATTTTTATAAATGAATTTGAGTTGAGTGAACTATTTTAACACGTCTTATGGTACAATACAGATCAGCGACGGACGCGTCATGATTGTGTGACCGATTTCAACTCATAAAAACACTGGGGTTATCGGGGATTTGGCAAAGGTGCTAACATTATTTGATAGTGCATAGATGATATTTAGTGACAATTATAAATAGTGTTCCCTGCGGATAAATGACAGTTCGTGACTGCGTGCGGAAGTAGATGGTCTTATTCCACTATGCGTCGCGATTATACTTTTCTTTTCGTTTTCAATACCTCCAAACTAAAGGTGATTGAATGGTGATTTTGGTATCTAGTTGATGTCAACAAAGTAGAATAATCATGCGTATTAAAAAAATTCCAATTATTAATGAATTGTGACAAAATAAATAAACATTACCAACTCCCACCATGTATTTTATTCACGATCTTGTCATAGACAACGTATACATAGTTCTATGTTTAAACAACAACGACCGAATCTACATAAGCATCAGCTTTTTGTGCAACATTGCTTAATTTTGCTTGCCAACTACTTTATGAATAGTCTAGTGAATCAACTAGTTGATCATCCTATATTTTGATTAAAAATGTTCGCGTTGTAATTTTAGAAACTCTGAAATAAATAGCTTGCATTTTTAAAGTAAGTAGGTAGTTGAATTTACATCCCACTGGAGCAGTACAACGGGCTATTGGCGACGGTCCGGGATCCATCTCGAAGGGAAAGATCAGAGGACAAAGCCTCGTAATTTTGAATCACAGTCAGATGACGAGGTCAACACCTGAGCTGGCTCCAACTCTCTAAACTTCCACACCACACCAACGTGAGAACATTTGAGGCCAAGAGAGATTTAACGTGCCCCCCCCCCCATGTACACGACGGTCTTTGGTTCGATCCACTTTCGAGCTCTTAACCCTTCGGTTGCTAATTCTCGACTCCACCAACTGAGCTCCCGCGGCTTTCTTGACATTTAAGAAAAGACACGAGAGGCATTTGCTGTCAAAATAAACACAGGTGTTCCTGTTACGTATTTCTTATACGTATTCCGACGTGACGTCACTTGGCTTGTTTTTCAAATACGATTTCAGCACTTTTCCAATAAAATTTCAAAGGAAAAAATTCCGAATTGAAGTATGAGTTTTATGGATCAAACGTTGCGAAAACGGAGATAAACAATATTTTAAGGTAACCTCGACATGTATCATGGACAGCAGAAGTAAAATCTTTGCAGACCGTCTGGTTTCTTTTCTTGCTATTCTAAAGATATCCTAAGGAATGAAGCAAAAGAAGCTTTTTAAAGTATTCTAATCTAAGGAAAAGACCAATAGAATCTTTCCAAAGTATGCTATTCTACAGAATCGGTCCACATAATAATTTCAAAGGATTCTATTCCATGGAAAGGACCAATAGAATCGTTCGAAAGGATTCTATTCCAAGGAAAGAACCAGTAGAATCGTTCCAAAGGATTCCATTCCATGGAAAGAACCAATGGAATCGTTCCAAAAGATTCTATTCCATGGAAAGGACCAATAGAATCATTAGAAAGTTCCAAGGAAAGAACCAATGGAATCGTTCCAAGGGATTCTATTCCATGGAAAGGGCTAAAAGAATCGTTCCAAAGAATACTATTCCATGGAAAGTACCAATAAAATCGTTGCAATGGATTCTATTCCAAGCAAAGAACCAATAGAATCATTCCAAAGGATTCTATCATAAGGAAAATACCAAAAGAATATTTGTAAAAAATCCGTGCCTTCTTTCAATCAGTAGATGATGTGGTTTTTTCATCATTAAGTGTGTTGTTGGGTAAAAGCAATACTACCTACTCGGAAATCTCATAACTCTCAAAGGTTTAATCACTTTTCAATAACACCACAATTGAAAGAAACTGATAGTACTGTACGAATGTAAGACAATGTCAGAAAGAAGATATGAATGCTATCTTTGAATCATTTTTAAGAGATTTTCTCTTAGAAATAGGGTTACCACATTCATTAAGCTGATAGTGGCTTTTGAACGACAAATTCACAACCCACACATAGTTTGGTCAGATGACAAAGAATAAATTCCGAATAGAGGTATAAGTTTGGTGGGTCAAATGTTGTGAAAACGGTGGTAAACAACATTTTAATTTAACACCGAAATGTATCATGGGCAGCAGAAGTGAAATCTTCGTCTGATTTGTTTCTTTTTACACTAAAAATCCCTCTCACACATAGAATGCAGACGCGACTCCAAGTCGGACGAGAAACTGCTACAAATTAATTCGAGGTCGAAGCAACTAAAAAATAATAAAAACCGCCGACAAACAGTGAATAGTTAATGAATACGAAGAAGAAAATGAGAGATAAACAAAAACCAGAAGTTCGAGACGTGTGCCGATGAAAAGTGAAGAAATAAGTAAAGGCATAAACTAAATGGACTGTTTAACGGATGGAAGTATTTACGTGTAAATGCTCCGTCCCTTTGGATAAAGATAATGACAAAATGTTCCAGTTTAGATTCAATGCTCTCCTCTCTTAAATATATTTGGGGTTCCGGAAGCCCAGTTGGAAGAGTAACGGATTGGCAATCGGAGGTTTGCTAGTTTAAAACTCGATCCAACCAACGATCATCGTGTATGGGGACTGGTGTACTTTAAATTTGTCGTGGTCTCAAATTTACTCCTGTTGGCATGTTGTGGAAATTCGGAGAGTGAAGTTCCAGCTCAGGTGTTGATCTCGTCATCCAACAGTGGTTCAAAAATTACGAAGTGCTGTCCTCTGATCTTTCCCTTTAGTATTGATCCCAGATCGTCGCCCATAGCCAGTTGTGTTGCTCCAGTGCGACGTTGATTGAACCACTTACCTACCTGTTTTCTTCTGTGCAATTAAAGGGTGCGTGGTAGCCAGTTTACAGAATCGCTGATAAGCAACCGGAGAGTTGCGAGTTTGATACTCCATCCAACCAAATACCGCCATGTACGTGAAGGCTGATGCAGGTTACAACTGTCGGGACCTCGCGTTGACGTGGTGTGGAAGTTTGGAGAGTGGGTTACCATCTCAGGTGGCAACTTCGTCATCGTACCGTGGTTCAAAATTACGAAGTATGGTACTCGGATTTTTCCCTTCGGTGTTGATTCCGGGCTAAAAATCTACCTGTGTCAGTAAAACGTTAATTGTTACAAGTCTATTTATTTGTTTGGCGCAGCTTGGTCAAATACGACCTTTTCGCCATAAGACCAAATCCAGCCAGGGGCCGCTGTGGCATGGTTGGAAGAGTAACGGATTAGCAACCGGAGGGTTGCGTGTTCGAGTCCAACAAAAGACCGTCGTATACAAAGGAGGCTGATGCACGTTAAATCTGTCGTGGCCTCAAATGTCCTCACGTTGGCGTGGTGTGGAAGTTTGGAGAGTGTTGTGCCAGCTCAGGTGTGACCTCGTCATCTGACCGTGGTTCAAAATTACGGGGTGTTGTCCTCGATCTTTCCCTTTGGGATTGATCCCGGACCGTCGCCAATAGCCCGTTGTGTTGCTCCAGTGTTACGTTAACTCAAATACCTACCCAATCCATCTACACTAACAGCCTGAGTGTCACGAGTTTTTTTAGAGTAGTGTGTTGCTTTGACCCTACTTCCCACATTTAATGCTCCCAACCATTGACCTCTTCGGCCTTCGAAAGTAGAAGGGGTGAACTGGAGGTTATCTGTGAGGGATCACCCAGTGGGAAGTCGCCGTTACACCTAACAAGGACAAACACCAACATTCATGAGCTTACAAACCGGATTTGAACCTTGACCAACTGGTTGACATACGACGATATGAGCACTATTACCATTTTAGCTGAAATAGAGATGTAATTCAATCTTCTCAAAAATCATTCCGGGTAAAGGCATTTATTTATCATTATTCGCTCGATTGTATGGCCCATTATGTCCCAGTGTTTCTAGTTGCTCAGTATAATCAACCACTGCGTTAGCAACCTGAGAGTAGTAGGCGGTCCAGGTTTGATTCCTCCGTGGCTATATTCCTCTGTTCTGTGTCAGTAAAACTTTCTTTGTGTGGGTCTTGAAGTTGTCTGTCTTGTTCTTGGCGCAGCTTGGTTAAAAATGGGTCATAAACCTCCAATCAATCAACTAACCAACCGAGTCCTTTTTAGTGATTAGGAAACATTTGGCAACAAACCTAAATGATTAGCAGGTTTAGAAATAACTGAAATACATGAAAATTGGTTTCAAGCAGATTCTAATCAAGCTGTTCTCTATTTAACTGTAAGACTTTTATTTGTTAAATATAAATCTGTCTATGAGAAACATTTTTGTCGAGCTAAATATAGTACAAAAAGTAGGTTGGCTTGTTAGGTGAAGATATAGCGTTTCTGCGGCAATACGTTTCCTGTACGTATTCTGAACATGAAATCGGTCGGCTTGTTTTACGAATACAATTTCAACACTTTGACAATAAAAATTCCAAATAATAAATTTCGAATTTCTATGATAGTGAGTTGGTCAACACCAATTAAATTAAACTCCAAACGTTGCCAAAACGGCAATAAACTACATTTTAAGGTAACCCCATTATGTATTATAAGTAAAAACTTCGCAGACCGTCTGGTTTGTTTGTTTACACAGAAAATCCCACCCATTCATTTTACAGTACTTCTGATTGATTCAGTGAAAATTTTTACAGTACTTCTGGAGTACCACCAAGGATTTTTCATGAATAAAATACAAGGAATATATTTTACAAAACGATTTATATATTCAAAATTAAAATTCGAACTTATACTTTATCAGACAATCAAATTATACATTGCCAATAAATGTTTCAAACACGTCGCAACAGCACAGAGCATCAACAGTACCACATCCCGAAAGCACTGAATTTACACCTTTTGAGCTCTTAGTTGGGGTAAAAATAAAAAACAAAGATGACATCCTGATCAAACAAGTATTAGACTCATTCTTCGCGATGAAGCCAAATGTAAGATCTTAAGAATCCAAGCGGAAAGCACCCGGCAGTAGAACAAACGAAGAAAACCAGCGCATTCATAAAACATTGGTGACAAAGTAGCAGTCAAGCGAATCCAGTTTGGAGTAGGCCTTAGACTCAGTCCAAAAGTTTATGGTTCATACCAAATTGTTAGAACCCTCCCAAACGACCATTATGAAGTAAAGAGAATTGGTCAACATGATGATAATGGTAATTAATTAAGATCACACTGGAGTAACACAAGGAGTTTTTGGCGACGGTACGAGATCAATCCCCAAGGGAAAGAGGACAACACCTCGTAATATTGAACCATGGTCAGATGATGAGGGTAATGCGTCCATCCCAATACATCCCTTCCCTCTCCCGGCATCTCATCTGAAGAGATCCCTCAAGCTAGTTTCCATCAACAGTGGCAAGAGAGATGGCTGAACCACTAAAGAGCGGACAACTTTCGGGTTTTTCCCCAAGGTCTGTATGAAGCGCCTCATCCCCACCCCAGAACTCACTATTACACGGGCCTTCCTGAAATATTTATTTCGAATGAATATGCATTGCAGTGACCTCTGCATCTGTGGCATGGAATCAGACCCCGAACACTATGTTACCACCTGTCCCATCACAACTCATCTCCACATCAAGGAACCAACAACACAGCACTATGACGTCTGGCTGTTCACCCCTTACTACAAAGAAAGATCATACTAATCGTATTGTTACCGCAAAGGAGTTTGAACTGAAGCAATAGGTTTAAATTCAGTCGTATTTCATGTGTAAAATATTCCTTGGGCCTAACCTCTTTTCACCTAAAAATAACGACACTTAATAACGGCTCTTGCCTCTAAAACCCTCATAGAAAAATTTATTTAGAGCAGCACCTGGGTGTACATTTAATAACACAAAATTTCTGCTTTGCATCACAACAAAATTATTTCTCAACCTCATCTAGTCATGTCACTCGTTGTGGGAATTTTTATTACTGTAAGCCCTTCGTAGGGTCGGTATCCCATGCCGGAGTTGAGCTGTGCCAACACGATGGACCGAAGCGAACAACCTCTGCCGATCCCATGGAAGTTTGGTTCAATTTAAAACTTCGTATAGAATTCGCAAGATTTATACAGCTTATATTTTTCAAATACTTTCTTCATAATATTTTTGCGTTATCGATTTCTACGACTCAAACCTCGACGACTTATATGATTAAGAACAAGAGCAAACAACCTTCACACGATGAAAAAAATTCCTCAGTCACGATCAACACCTCTGCACGAGTGAAAAATAGCAGCCATGATATTTATCGCTACGCGCGACGAAAATGTGCTTTTCAAAAGAACGCTGCTCGATGACGACGAAATCAACCCGTGCCACAAACCTGCTGCACTATGTAAAGAAGAAAAAATGTACAAGATCATCCCAAACGTACTCAACTCAGAATTTTTCCTTCCTTTCCTTTTTTCTTTTGTATTTTCAGATTGTGATGATGTCGTTATTCAATTTCGTGTCCTTCAGGGAACTAGAAAACCTGCTATTTCCTGTGATTCAGGAAGTAAACAAGCGACAGACTAGCGGCACGAAGCAGTTCTTAGAGAGACGTAGATAGTATTTAGGGTATTTTAATTAACGTCCCTGTAAATAGTTTCCTTTCTATAAAAAAACATCTTTAAAAAACTCTCTTGTAAAAAAACATCTTTAATTGTAAAGAACGTGAATAAAGATGTTGTATACAAATCTGATTTGAGTTCTACACTGATCATACCAGCACTAAATTCGAGAATGCTTCCATGTAAGATGTAGTATTGGTGTGGAGGTAGTATTATAGTTGGGTTTGGGGAGGTGTCAATATGTGTGTAGATGGGGAGTTCAAGATAGTGGTACTCACCAAATTGGCCAAGCTGAGATGCGAACGTTACAGAGGGTCAGGAATCACTTTTTAAGTTTACGCTTTGGTTTGTCGAGGAGTTCGTTCTCTTTCCGTCATCCGCTCTCCGCATTTTTCAGATCTCTGGTGTTCCCCGAGAGATTTTGTCTTTTGTCGGTTGTTCCATTCTCAATAAAATCCAGCTTCATATTCAATCTCTAACCAATGCCAGCAAGTTCAGTCATCCCATATTCAATAACTGTATCTGTTGACCCCTCTCTATTCACATAGAATACCTATAAGTTTATTTTCAACATTAACTGTCATTTCTTCAATTCGTCGCTTTACTGTGCTATCGCTTAGGTGCAACGTTTTTAAAGCTTCAGGTATATCCTGATGCATTACTGTTGAGATAAATTCTTTATAGAGGTTATTATTAACTTTTCTCCAATATTATAGCTTTTACCACTTTTTGCAATTAATTGTGAAATGCGATAAGTGGCAGTTGATCCATCTTCGTTCATTGCATGTTGTTTCTTAAATGATGCAAGGATTGTTGGACGATTTTGAAATTTTTTATATATTTCCTGAAAGTTTTCAATGGACGCCTTTATCTTTTGGATTGTTTGTAGCAAGATGTCCTCGACTTGGCTTCATTGCTTCATTGGATAATGTTTTATGGCACAGTAAACACCATTGGGAGTTGTTTATTTACAACAGATTCGATGAAACCCATCTTCAGATACTCCGGCAAATAGCCACGAGCGTATTTCTTTTTTTTTTTGAGACATGGGATCACGATATTTCACATAATTATTAAACTTGTTTGAAGTCGTAGGCAAGTGCTTACTTTCACAAATTTAACTACGTACTGGCCCCATCATGAAAGGAACTCAACTTGAGTGATGTGGCCGCTGGTACACTCCGCACTCATCATGCGCACTACAGTGCAGTACAACCTGCTCTGTCATTGAGTCATTGTTGCGTGGTGATGAAGGAAAGTAGCTTCAGCATCGGATAAAACCCCTACCGCCCACTGAAAGCTTGAATCGCCCATTGGTGGGCGGTAGGGACCAGGTTGACTACCACTGATATAAGCCAAGTCACACACTGAAAGAACATATGACATCCGCATGAGAACTTAGTTTCTGTACTGAAAACACTTCGGTCCGGAAGAGTATTTCATCCAATTTAGTGCCGCAAGACTGATGTTGGGACCGATGTGTAGCTTGCTTAAGACTTGTAACAACTTTCCTACGAGGTACATCCGCAATATCCACTTTGAGGAGGTCTTTAAGAAGGATCGCGGTTGGGAGAGAACTGGTTAGCAACAGGAGGGTTGCGAGTTTGAAAGTCGGTCCAGCCAAAAGACCGTCGTATACATGATCACTGGCGAACATTAAATCTGTCGTGGCCTCAAATGTCATCTCGTTGGCGGGGTGTGGAAGTTTGGAGAATGGGGTGACAGCTCAGGTGTTGACCTCGTCATCTGACCGTGGTTCAAAATTAAGAAGCGTTGTCCTTGGTTCTTTCCCTTCGGGATTGATTCCGGACCGTCGTCAATAGTCTATTATTTTGCTTGAATAAGACGTTTATTAACTACATACTTTCAGAGGGCAACGATATTTATGTATTTTTTAACTTTCAGCTTACCATCCATAAGGCAAAAGCGACCTACATATTCAAATAAAATGCACTGTTAAGGCATTTTATTAAGTGGAATCTTCGTACCTCCACTAATGCAATCAAAATGTTTTTTTCCGAAATACGACGATGATTATCAATTTCAGTTGTATGATTAAAGTTTGTTGCATTGGAAAATACCACCTTTTTTAGTTGTCTATGGTCCTTCATGTATTTTCCCCCAAACTTGATGACAGTGACTTCATCTTCGTCTACGATATCATAGAACGGCATGCAAAGAGATCCAAACAACTACTTGTGGGTGGTGAATTGTTATTTGTCGTTCAAGTAACCTTTCCTAAGCCCGTTTCAGGTTAGTGAAAGTGGTAACTCTATTTCTAAGAGAAAATCTCTTTAAAATGATCCAAAGATAGTATTCATATCTTCTTGATCTGTCTTACATTTATGTTTTTCCTTTCAGTCTCAGCGACAGAAATTTCTCAGATTGGAACGTCATTTGATTCTATGGCTTATATGGCTGTAATACAATCTGATATTATAACTGCCTTGTTAAAGTGTGGATCGTGAGAAACTCTCAGTGCCACACCAATAACCGTCATCTCTGCATTTTGGAATATGGTTGTGTTGTCTGGAGTCCACGCTTAAGGTTTTTAAGTGTAAGCAAATAAACCAGGCGATCTGCGAAGATTTAGCTTCTGATGTCCAAATCCTATCGCTTGATACTTATCGGGATTTTCTTAAAATGTAGTTTAATGTTTATTTGTTTTGGTAATGTTTGGCTTTTAATCTAATTAGTGCTGACCAATCAACTATCATACATCAATTCGGAATTCATTCTTTCGAACTTTTATTGACGAAGTGCTAAAATCGTATTCGAAAAACAAGCCAAGTAACGTCAAGTTCACAGAAACATTACCCCACTTATATTCATTTTGGCTGAAAATGCCTCATAGATGTCTTAAGATAAACTTGAAGAATACAAAATTAATTTCTGCAATACATTTTCTTCAAATCCCGATGTGATTATGAATAATTGCCTGTTAAATTACAAAGATAATTTTCAAAATGCATTCTTCGGAAAACAGATCTTTCTTTGCATTTAAATTCTTGTACAATTTATTACGTAACCAAATTAATTGCTCAAGACACTTCTTAATGAAATAAATATTTAAGTACCTTCATATTACACGTGAAAAATCCTTTTTAAAGAATCATTTTATTTCAAGAGTTACTTAATAAATCACTTGATTGGATTCTAGTCCAAATCAATATTAACCTCAATATTACCAAATGTGGAATTATGCAAGCGATGAAAGAAAACAAAAGGAGTTCCAGGTTCAAAAAACGCCATTAGACTGAAGGCGGATGATATTTTTCCGTAACTATTTTTTCATTAAAGTTAATACATTTTATTTTGCATTTTAGTAATGGCATCGTAGAACTTTAAAGGAGCCTCTTGTAACAAATCATATAACATCAAATGATGATATTTCTATGTACAGTGATTATTTATTTATCATTCTATTACTGCTTATGTTATGCTCTGCTGAGTATTTCTTTAATCCAAATAATTTAAATGTTCTACCATTTAAAAATTTAAATTATTTTCCAATTTGTGAAGATTCCAAATAATTTGCACCAAGTCTGGATTTTCTTTGACAGTTCCAAAGTTTTTAAAAAATTTATCATTAACTAAACTTTTGTTTCTTGAATTTTATTAGTTGATTTTCATGAATATTGTGTTTTTAGTGGGTTTTTAGAAAGTTTCGTGCTTTGTCTTCTGTTGTTTTTGTGCTTTTTCCCCAATCTTTCAAATGGAATTTTTTCTGCATGGTAACATGAATAAATCTCCCAATAAAGAAACGAATTCACTAATTTAAACACCTTTTCGCTCTTTCACAAATGCTTTGTGTTGCGAAAGACAATATATCATACCGTTCTTATCTCATAAAATACAGTTTTCCTCAATGTGAATACTGCTGGAATAAAGTTACGTAATACAAAACTTGCATTTAATTAGGCATCAGTCTACCAAGCGCAACTGTGTCTACATTCGGCTTTGCCCAAAATGCTTGAAGCACATACCTTTTAAAATTCCTGGTGTGACTATCTTTCCAAATTTTAATGCGGATTTGCTTTGATAGGAAAGAACAGAGTTTAAACAGGCCTAAAGTTCTACTTGTTTTCGATGAATTCTAGGAAAACGTGGAACATTCCATTAAATTTAATAAAAGCTACTTTAGCGACTTTGTTTTTGGAAAGAAACTTCAAGATTCGAAGACCATGATATTAAAATGAATAGAATTGACATTAGCAGACCCGCGCTTTGCATCTGAGCAAATGTTTCTTTATTATTTATCTATATTGATGTTGCGGGGCCACGGTAGCCCGGTTGGAAGAATAGTGGATTAGAATCGGAGGGTTGCGAGTTCGAATCCAAACAAAGACCGTCGTGTACAAAGGGGCTGGTGCATGTTGAATCTGTCGTGGCCTCAATTGTCCTCGCGTTAGCGTGGTGTGGAAGTTTGGAGAGGGGGGTGCCAGAACAGGTGTTATCTCTTCATCTGATCGTGGTGTTGTCTTCGGTTCTTTCCCATCGCGATTGATCCCGGACCGTCGCGAATAGCCCGTCGTGTTGCTCCAGTGCGACGTTAATTAAAATACCTACCTATATTGATGTTGCAGAATTGTTTCTGACCATTTCATTCTTTATTTATACATTTACGATAAATATAAACATGTAAACACGCTTAAATACTTAATTTCTTACGTGTTTCGTTGGCAGGATCGCCATACATAATATTAGCATTGGTATATGCACATTTCATATGTATAAACGAAATAAAATTAATCAAAATGTAAAGGAGAATTTCGTATATTCTTACTTGTGTTTATTCTTATTTCCAATAAAATGTACGGCAAAAATTGCACACACCCGTCATCTTATCACAATTAGCTTCTGAGCGTCCATTGCAATTGCATCCCATTCACTTTTTAAAAGTGATTCAGTATTTTTTTACGTCAAAAATTGTTTTCGTGTTCTCCCAAGTTCTGTATTTTCTTCTGTATTGATATTCCAGTTTTTCATTGACATTTACAATCCGACTTAATTTGAGTAGCGGGCTCTTCTGTACAGTTTTATCAAAAAAACTTCGTTGCTCAGATCAAGCATATTTAAAATAAGCTGCAAAATTGGCGAATGAATCCCGAAGCTGTTGCTTTTACATTGATTATATCAGTTGCTCGCCAGTGTACAAAAAATGTTGATTTATGCGCCAAGTAAATTAATGAAATATATGAGGCTATCAGAGCTAGAGTGACCTAACCCACAAAAACCCGAAAATGCCAAAAAAATTATTTTTGGCACCTACAGTGCACTCTCTTAGCATGGCTTTATAATATAGATTTTAACCCTCCTCAAATCATATTGTGGATAAATAAAAATATATAAAAATGGTCCAAAAAATCGCATTTATCTCCATTGGGCTTGCTCTGATAGCCTCATATAGATTCTTAAATTTTACTTTAAAAACTATATAATACAAGCTACTTGTATTAAAAACTAATCGTTGGTTAAAAAATAAGTATGTATAGACTTAGATAAAGGTAAAAAAATAGGTAAAAATAGACTTAGATAAAGGTTTTCATTTATATTTTCTGAGTTTCTGTTTTAGAAGTATGTGAACAATTCTGTCCGTCCAAAATTACATTCCCTTCAGAACATAACACTAGAAGACCGGCGCATAGCGTCTGTGCAAAACTTTCTTAATTGCTCATATACATCGATAGAAAAGTGTCGTTCCTCCCATTTCATATCTTATTTAAATCCATTTATAATGAATTTTGCATTCATATTCATAAATAAATTTCATACCTCTAAATCATTTCTTAACCTTTTTAGTGATCGGCACCTCCTTGAATCTAAAAATAAGTTCTCCCCCCTTGAAAAATGTTTCTATTTCTTTATTTAGGAAATTACTTCTATTGCAAGATAATTTATTTATTGAAAAATAAACACATAAATTTACATATACATACAAAACAATATCTCAATTTTTAATGGGTATGTTGTTGTTTATTCATAATTATACTGTTGAAGCGAGGCTCCTTTTTCGAAAGAGCCGACTCCTTTTTAAAACAAAAACCAGAAATCGCTTAAATTCAAGTGATAACTTACGCGTGGCTCCTTTTTCGAAAGAGCCACGCATAAGTTATCACTTGAATTTAAGCGATTTCTGGTTTTTGTTTTAATGTGCAAATGGGATGAAAATCCCATTTCACACAGGCAGGTGGTGGCAAATGGTAAAAATGTCTACAATGCTTCTTTTGCTAACTGTGTGTACGGTTTTAACTGTGTACAGAATTGTTCTAAGTCCAGTTTTTCAAATTCCGTTTGAATACCCGCATTGGCTCGTATTTCAATAATATCGTCTTTTATTAAATTGCTATCGTCCATCGAAACTTCTCTCGCACCCCTAGAAATGCTTTCTCGCACCCCCAGGGTAGCACGCACTCCAGGTTAAGAACCACTATTCTAAATGAAACGAAATTATCCAAAAATATATAACAGCATTTTTGTTTATTTTTGCTGGTGTTAATTCTTATTTCCAATTAAAAGCATTGAAAAATAGCCATAAGTCAGTCATTTTTCTTCAATTAGATTCTGAATGTCTACTTTAATTTCGTCCTATTCCTTTGTTCAAAAGTAATTCGGTTTTTATGCTAAACATATTTTTTTCGCTCATATTTTATTTTCTGTGTTGATTTGTATCTCCCAAATTTTTCATTTCTTTCTGTATATTATCAGACTGCTGAATAAATTCACTAGTGGTGAGCTCTTCCATGTAGTACTAGCGATGTTATGTAGCTATCCTATCAAGTATATTTAAACTAAGCAGAAAAATCCCGTAAAGGTCGGTTGATTTTATATTGTTTACAAGCTGAATTACTCGACTTTGCTCGAGTTGAACTGTTTA
The DNA here is from genome assembly GCA_933210815.1 of Meta bourneti. Lineage (NCBI taxonomy): Eukaryota > Metazoa > Arthropoda > Arachnida > Araneae > Tetragnathidae > Meta > Meta bourneti. Next base: position 25,156,390 of record OW119928.1, read on the forward strand.
TAATTCATCATAATATTACTCAATATTATTCCTATGGAAATTTCGAATTGTTTTTAACCCCGTGCAGACCCAGGACAAATCGAACGGGGTTAATGTCCCGCAGTGTACTACAGGATGAATGTACCAAATGTAGTGCCAATTAGTCTGACATTGATCGTATAAATACGCAATGTTATTCCTATGAGGATTTCAAATATCGACAATAAAAAGAGACCACTTTCTATAAAAATAATCATATTATAAAAATTTACATTCCAATGATAAAGCTACAGTTTAAGAATTTACAGACGGGATACATAAACGATATGATACTGAGCCATTTTCAGCGCACCCGCATCCATCTGCGATTGCACCATACTCTAAGATTCTAGAAAACTCCACTTTCATCTTGAGAGGCGACTCCTGTAGATGTTAACTCACGTCATCTGCACAACCAGACCGGAAGAGAGCGCCCCCTAGCAAGTGCTCTGTCCAGGATGACGGGACGTTACACTCCTCTGCACATTCAAGACAAATAGAACGGGGGTTAATATGTAGCCTACGTTAGCCGCTGGGTTCCTTAGAATAAGTGTACCAAATTTGGTGTAGATTGGTCAAACGGTGTAGATTTGTATAGAGAACAGACAGACAGAAGCCAACTCTGCTTTATATGTATAGATATCCGTTGCTGTCATTGGACAATAAACAAGTAACGTCGATTTCTGTGCCGCGTACGTTAGTGAGAGAGAAATACGTAAATAGATTTTATTTCAATTATGGTAATGATCTTATTTCTCTCACTTCTTCTAGACCTTCTAGACCCACCTCCTCCCAGCTCACCGATAGGTGTAGAGCCTTTCCTGGGAGGAGGGGGAGACAACCCCCCAGCCAATCAATAGACCAACATTTATTTTTAAAAAAAGAAATTTACAAACACATAGGCCAACAGGGCCCAACCAAACACATGCAAAAGACGACCAGCACAGGCCGGTTTACAGGTCGTTAAAACTATATAAAATATTAAATATACAAGGATAAAACCACAAAATACAGACAATATTTATAAAATAAACAAAATACACAGCAAATGAAGATGATAATTATATTAGTACAGATGAAAATGACAAACATGTAAAATAAAATATAAATGTGAAATAATAAATAGTAAAACTTTTAAAATATTTAAAATTGGGCCGGACCCCTAGTCCTTGGCCCACTACTTACGAGGGGAGCCAGGAAAGGGTTATATTTCTCTCACTTGTAAAATGTAAATTTTTAATAATTGCAAATTTTGTGTATTTTTGTAAATAAAATAAATTTGTTCTTGTAAATTTTTTATATTTCTCTCACTTGTAAAATGTAAAGAATTCTTGTAAATTTTTTATATTTCTCTCACTTGTAAAATGTAAAGAATTCTTGTAATTTTTTTATATTTCTCTCACTTGTAAAATGTAAAGAATTGGACATGTCATCTATTGAAAGTAAACAAGTCACATACATTCAACAAAGATTTAAGTGTTACAAATTTAGCGTTTGAATTTTAATCAATTTTAACGTCGAAATCGTCGTTACTTTGTCGCAGTGTTTTCAAATGGAGTTCAAGGATGTATCACCATTGTTGAATAACACGAGGAATTAATTTAGCAAGGTATTAATTTAACTCCAAGTGAGCGAAATTGAATCCTGCATAACAAACGACGAGGTTTGCTCTTTTGTCATACCATTCCATTGCATCACTTTTACGAGTAGCCATTTTGCATTTTATGCTTGAACCAACTGTCTAACTGCCTTGTTGACATTCTTATTCCTCTTTTTGATGCAACAGTGACTTATTCGAAAATCAGGAGACGTGTTAAAAGTTTTGAATTGCCATAACTGTCAAAACTTTGTTAACACTAAACTGTTATCTTGTTATTGGTTATACTTAAAAAGTACATACAGAAATAATTCTCGTTGTATCATTAATTCAAAAATGGTAATTTATGAAATGCCACAGTTGAAGCAAAAAGATTATATCGTTTCCTTTGAGCATAAACTCATTATTTGTGCCAGTAATTATGAAAGTGGTCTAAGTCAGTTTTAATTTCGAGGTATTTAAATCTTTGCGCTTAGATAAATGAAAAAATACTTTTTACAATGTAACAATATATTTCAGAAAATATTTGCTCTTACAATCCAAAAAGAATTTTGTCGTTCTTTTTGTAAATAACAATTTTGGTAGTTATTAACAAATTAAGCAATAAACTAAACATTTTTAAATTTTTTAGTTTGACTCCTTTCATAGTCACCGCCTCTACCAACAAAAAAATAATTTTACTAATGTATATTTGTTTAAAGAACTATTAGTTTTTAGGCCATTGCAATAAGGGTATTTTGACGGTGTTATACGTTTTCAAAGAGATTACAATACGACAATGTATTTTTCATTATCATGAAAATGAGCATTTAGTGTCTTCGAAAAAAATTCATTCCTACTCTAAGCCAACGACATATGCTTTCATATGAGAAAATATTAAAATGCCTTTTATAATATAATCATCTATATAGTTTTATGTGCACCACACATAAACGCTATAACCATTCTATCCGTCATGGATTACATAAAATGAAAACAAACATGTGCGCAAAATAAAACACCAAAAAAAGAATCAGAAAACACAAGCCACATCTTAGACACTGATTCTGAATTATAACCAATCGAATTGACGCCACAGGGGATGATTGATCCAGAAAAGCCCATAAACTTTGTCACCGCTGATCGTCTTAAAGGCACAAAAGTAAAATTATACATGACAAATTTCCGACTCTTCACCTGGGAATCAGGTGGAGCTTATCTGTTCGGAAGGCAGTCGCACTGACGTCGAAACCACGTCACACGTCAAAGGAAAGGGAAAGCGGTTCGTGATCCCTTAAACCCTGGTCACGTGTCGCTCGGCGACCCTCAGAGCAACCTTGTGGCTTAGTTAAATCCGCCGCGGGGTTAACCTATTTAAACATCTCAACTTCACTCGAGCCGGCCAATTCGGACGGCGTGTTTGTTTGGAACTGTTTGGACGTTTTGCGAATTTTCGAGAAATTGGAAAATTCTCACCATTAGCGCTCTGTGCACATCTCCTATTCGACGCCTGTGCGGCAGTTTTCCCAACTCCTTCGCGAAGCGTTGTCTGGAAAGAAACATTTGAACGACGAGGCGACTTTGAGTAGGATCCTGTCACTTCTTGCGATAAGCCAACTAGTAAGTTTATCATTTTGAGTACATTGTAGTCATGTTATTTTAAATGTTTATATATCACATTATGTGGTCCTCGGTCTTTCCCTTCGGGATTGATCCCGGACCGTCGCCAATAGCCCGTTGTGTTGTTCGTGGATGTATCCCAATTGTTGAAGAACACAATTTTATCAAATAATACGGTAGATAATAATTCGTTAGGGAACAATAAAGTATCATATTAAAGTAGTTTCTTCTGTCTTGATTACTTTGCTATTTTGAATTTGGTTATTTCTATTCTCGTTCCTGTATTTTTCTATTTTAGTAAGAATTCTGAAAATTTTGTATCCTAAATCTATTTCTTTCTAAATATGTTTAGCTGAGAACATGTAATTACAGCCCGCATTTCCAAACTCTGAACACGTAAATTTAAGGTATAAGATATTTGCTTTGAAATGTAAAATAAACTTATTTTACCATGGGAAATGCTTTATACGAGTTATAACACTATTCAGTTGAAAGACTCCGAGCAACACAGTGATAAGTCACATAATTATGTTCCGTAATGAAAAAAATTGAAAACAAAATAGTCAATAGGATCAAATGAATTTCTTATTGCTTGAATGAGTGCTTTATATTTTAAAGTTTAATTTAACAAAACCTCTTGAATTTCAAAAATATAAACCATTATAACTTTGAAATTTTCTAAAACTCGAAAATTGTTCTTAAAAATTTCAAGAGCGGCTTATGATTACGTTGCCCGAAGCCCTTCAACTGTTGAGCTCTCTCCGATTTAAAAAATATTCTAATAATTTAAACTTGCTGAACAATTAACGCTTAACTTTAAGTGATACGGTTAACTAATACTATTTTTGTGCTCAGATAACGCTTAAACGCAGTGAAAAATTATATAAAATTCACTTTCCATTGTAGAAATTACACTGAAAGTTCTGTTTCATAAGCTATTCAAAAGCTTATTGAATTTGTTTAATCACTTATACATTGATGCCTCTTGGTTTTAAATCGAGGCCCATGAAAAGTAAGAAAAACAAATTTAATGTGTCGCAGTGTTTTGCTGCTTTGAAAACTGTATAAAAAGATTTTCTTCGATTCCTATCCATAAGTAAAAAAATTCGGGTAAATTAACTCTCCAAGTGGTTTTGACGAGATAGATCGCCTATCACAAAATCTGACCAATCTTGCTAATGACGAGGTATCTCGTCTTCGAGATATCTCTGATTTTCTTATGACGAGATCAAGATCTGTACAGTTTTCTACTAACTACAAGTTATCTCGTCTACCAAGATCTGGTGTTTGCTCATGACGAGCTTATAACACCTGGAGGGTTAAATAAAACGAGTATTCATACAGTACAAGGGTCTCCATGGCTCAGTGGGTTTGCCAACCTTCGGTTTGTAGGCAGCTCAACGATTCCACGTTGGTGTACTTCTCTCTTCTGTGTCAGTAAAATCTTTCCTTGACAGGATATGTCCATTATTTGATGTTGTCTGCCTTATATTTGGCGCAGATTGGCCAAATATGGCTCTTGAATAAAAAAAAAACCAACCAATCTTACCGTACATCCACAATGTATTAATTTTGTTTTTTTCTTTAGGTACTTCGAATTGAGCAGACCATTGGTACCCCTTTGTATCTTGATGTTTGATTTTCCATCTACTAACCGAGATTCCAAGCCCTGTGTGTTCAATGCTATGAGCAAGCGCTTTATTAATTATAAATTATACTGCTTTTTGGCTTTCTTCGGGAGGATTAGGACTAACAACCACTTCACTCGATTCCTCTAACGTCGCGGATCGCAAATATAATTATTGCTGTGTGTAAAAGTGAATGTTCATTGTATCCAATTTTGGAAGAAAACAGCCGGAAAGCGACGCACAAACGACGTTTTAAACATTCCAAACTCTTCCAGAGCACTCTAGAAACCATTCCAGAATCCTTCTTCAGTTTCCAACAGAAATCGCCAGTTCGAATCGAAGCTGATAAGTCCAAGGATTTTCTGATAAGCCAGACATACCTCTGTCCAGCAACGTCCACGTTATCTTTCAAGTGCAATCTAAGGCGCCCATCCAACATGCCAATCCGAGTATCAGCAACTCTCACCGACCCCCCACAGCTCCAGAGACAGGAGGACAGTCACAGGACTGGATGGAACGTCAAGGTATCTAACTCTGCTACTGGCACCATCAATCCTATCAGGAGGGTGATTGAGAACATGACGATCATCCCCAACCCTGATAAGAAGATGATATCTCTGTCCCTAGGTATGAGAGTTCTAATTTCTATTATTTTTAGACTCTCTTCACACCATCAGAATCCGGATTGATCTGAATCCAGTAGAAACTGACTGACCAAGATTCACGAGATCGGCTTCCATACGAAATAGCTTCGTCAAAAACCTTTCATGTTGCTTGAACATGTAGCGTTCCGCTTCAATGCACCCGAATCTACATTAGTCAGTTTCTATTGGATTCTGATTGACCCGGAATCTGTTGGTGTAAAGGGGACATTAGTTGTCCACCAGTGGCCAAGTATCTTAACCCTCCAAGTGGTTTAGACGAAATATTATTCATCATGATCTGACCAATTTAGCTAATGACGAAATATCTCGTCAGCACGATATTGCCTACTTTTTATGATGATACCAATATGTGGTCAGGTTTTTTTTCTAATGATAGATATCTCGTCCATCAAGATCCGGTCAGTTTTCTTCAAATGACACGATACCTCGTCGAGACAACCATCAGGAGTGTTAAGATACCGTTAAGCACAAACTAAAAATGGGAATGCCAATATTTTCCCTTATTAATAACAAACACTGTATCACATGTTGGGCTTCATTTATTTTGAAACTTGTTTATTAAATATATAAACTGACTAGAACGTTACGTTGGTAACATTTAAATCATTGAGAAGAAATATAATATTATATATAATAAAAATAGCTGATACTAGAATAAAAGACAAATGAGAGAGCTATATTTATACAGAAACTTATCGAAAACGCACTTTCGATAGCATAATTAAATTAATACATATGTGCTTTCCTATATCTGGAAATACCATTAATACTCTTATATAATTCATTAGTTCTATCTAGAATTATAAATTAAGATGTAGTTTTGATCTGTGAGTTTAATTGAGTTATTGAGTTCTGTATTACTGAGTTTATGTGAGATTATTACTTTATTATTTCTTTTCAGTTGTGAGATTTAATAACTGACTTGCTATTCTGTGTATTTTGTGCACTCATTATTTACAATTACTCTTTAAAAATAATAAGCATATCGCAATTACTGATAAGCCAGTTATATAACAATAACTGATAACTTATACAGCAATAACTGATAAGTTATATAGCAATAACTGATAAGTTATATAGCAATAACTGTTTTCTAGAGCACGTCGTATTTTTTATCGCAACGAGCTTTACAGATAGTTCATATTAGTTGCATTTAAAATAAATAATTGCACGTTTTAGAAATCAATAATGACTGCATTTATTTAAAGTTACTGATACCCTTAGTTCGGATTAATTGTCCATAAGTATTTTTAAAAACAATTACGCCATTACATTAATTATAAATATAGTTTATATATTTTACTCAAATTATCCAGTAAAGCCTTTTTGTACGAATGTCAAGTATTAATCATTAATCATAATTTTGCAATTAAACTTGATATTACTGACAAAGCAAAAGGCAGTTTTAATTGTAGAAAAACTCATCTTTTTGGTGAATTTACTTTGTAACAATTACGAAAGTCACTCAATAATATATCATAATTCAATGTTAAAAATAACAATCCAAATATTTTGAAATATTTTTGGTAGTTCATATTTCTTAACTTATTCATAAAAATTGTTTTGGATTACTATGATAATTCCCCCCACTTCTCAAAGAATATTAGTAGATCCCTAAAACCTTGCCTCTTAAAGTGGAGCCTTTGTTTATGTGTTCAGGTTTCAGCTGAAAATCTGAAAAATAGAAAACAAAATCATCACAGGAAAATTATCAATTTAGGATTACTTTTCTTCAAATCGTCGTATTTGAAAAAATGAGCTGAAAGTTTATGAAAATTCCACAATAATCTGTGCGTTAGTTTATCAGTAAAGGTGATTTCGATAACTATTTTAAGCTATAGTATAGAATAGATATCTATATAAAGCAGTGCTTAAACCCGATTTGAACTATTCACTTATATTTGAGACGTATTAAATAAATTTTATATTAAACAAAATTTATTATTATTTATTTATTATATGAACAACTAACAACTATTCTAGGTGAGGATAAGAAAAAATTCTAAATATAAGCGTTAATTTTGCTTAGGTGATCCTACTGTTGCTGGTCATCTAAAGCCGTGCGAAGAGATTCTGAGTTCTGTTGAACGAAGTTTAAGAAGCTTTAAGTACAATGGATATGCAGCTAGTACAGGTAGTTCATCTTTCTTAACTTATTCTTAAAAATTGTTTTAGATTACTATGATAATTCCCCCACTTCTCAAAGAATATAATTACTAGTAAACTTTTTATGTTGGAAGTGTTAATTGTTAGTGAGAATTTTTTGTAACTGATGGTTCTGATCTTTATGACCTTCAGTCGAACATCGGAAAAGAATAATATTTGACAAAATAAAAAATGGTTGAAAAGAAAATACACATGTCTATGACAATAAAATAGAAACAATATTTTCATAGCATATAAATTGAGTTTCATTTAGTACGAGAAACGTCCATGTACTTTTTGAAAAGAAACAGACATGTTTTTAATATTTAACTTACGCAATTGAAAATATGTTTCCTTTTCTTTAGGACACCTTGAAGCTCGAGAAGCAGTAGCGAAGTACTCAACTCTACCTGGAGCACCGATCGAAGCTAAAGTAAGTTTAGCTAAAAACTAGTTTCATGTTACAAGCTTTATCTAAACTTTTAACCTTTGAAGACCTAGTGCTTTTGAAAATCCATACTATTTTTTACAGTTCTAGTACTAATTTAATGTGAAGAGTACTGCTTACAATAAATGAGAAACTTGCAAAAAGCATTAGGTAAGGGGAAATGGGAAGGCTAAACAACTTGGATTTATCCAATGAGAAAAGTCTTGTCGAATCCAAGCTCAACACATTAACCAAGGCAAGACAATTTGAATTATTGGCAAAAAGTCACACAATAGATATCACATATCAATAATACATGTATACAATATACTTAGATCTTATGCTTACTTCCACTAAAAAAACAAATAAAATTATAAACAAAATACTTACAATAATCGATGCAAAGAACTCATAAATTAATAGAATTCAAATTTTATGATTTGTTCAATTGAAAATAGGGCACGCATGATAAGTGGCAAGAATTTGCTGTAAATCAAAAAGAAATTTCGAAGTTTGAAAAGACAAAGATCCCCTTCTCTAGTGGTTGCTGGTGGAAAAAATTTCCTTGATCAAACCTTTTAACCTTATTATCCAGCATGGAACGGTGTAAGAAAGTCTTAAGAAAGGTTAAAAATTAAATTTACAAGGTGATAGGTTCAGGGTTGTAAGATGGATGTTGCAGGAGCTTTCTGTAGAATTTCGCGCTAGAGATGCAATATCAGGATGATTGCTGCGCTGAAAATTTTTTTTATTGCAAAGCCACTTAGACAATTACATCAATAACCTCCATGTGTCACATGGTGACTAGTGACATATGGAGTTGGAGCTAAGATTAAAAAGAAAGGTAGTAAAAGATCAAGGTTCCATCCACTTCAAAAGTTCTCGAGCCTTTCTGTTAAAGTGAATGGGCGCTTTCCCCTGCAAATTCCTAACATTCCAAAAAGTGATCAGAGTCCAAGTCAGTCATCCCTCTGCACAACATACATTTCGGGCTGCCATAGATGCACATAGATTCAAATGCTTGGCCAAGCAATCATGCCCTGGCAATAATCTAAAAGCCCTCCACCGTTATATAGCATCACAAATGAACTCCCTCCACTATTTATGCTTTGGTGTTATCAGCCAGAACAAATGAAAAAGGTAACTGAATAACGATAACTTTTAATTATAGAAGGGGTCTGTTTGTATCGACTTTATAAATCTGAGCACCTTTTACTCTGCACCTCAGTATCATGCTTTCAGTTGTTCAGTGTTTTCCGTAGCAGAAAATCACTCAGTGGGGAGCTAAAGTACTTGACCAGGTCTGGATATGTTCTGTACTGCTATCAGTTAACTCTTGCATCAATTACTCGTAGCTAAACATTTCTCACGATTCATTTAGCAGAACGTGCTGGAATGAGTTCTTTTAAGTCACTGAAATTATTATTATTCCTCTCTCACTACTTTTTCAGAATGAATATTATGCAAAGCGATTCTCTTTCCTAATACGCACAAACCAGTTCGAAGTAGATTCTTGAAATCAAGTTTTTAGATCTTCTAATGAGATCTATTTCTTTTAAGATCATACCTTGCTTCAAAAGTCACTTTATATTTTCACTTATCTCCTCAGAAGATCGATTTTCATATCTACGTTTGTTCAGTCATCGTCGAGACAAAGGGCTTTTTGTGTTACGTTTCATGCGAACATAAATTATTTGACATTGATTCGATTGAACAAATATTATTGAATATCAAAGGTTAAATTAGTCATTCATTCACGTATGACCAAGAACTTGAGTGAGCATGTGTGACTAACTGCTTAGTTGAAAAAACTATTTCCTGAAACTTAAAGAAGCTAACAAAGAAATAATTGCATTGAAAGCAAAGATGAAATATAGCGCTAATGTCAGTTCTCTATTTTTATTAAATTAAATTTTAATTTCATTTATTAAATATATTTCCTTATCCGCAACATTGCGGATTATTGACACACCTTTGTATACGACTTTTCAAGCAGACAATAATAAACTTCTACAGACAATTGCATAAATTTCACTTAATAATCTGTTTACAGATATGCGGTTTGGATTATAGCTTCTGTATTTTCATTTCAAAATCAATCTAAAGGGTGTAAACAGTCTGAAGACCAACGCTCACAGGCAGTGAGTGACAAGAGTACGTGACTCAACAGTGAAAATTGAAGTTACAGTGCGTTTTGAAAAGAACAACACTGCTATTGAAATTAGCTCGGTTCGTTCGAAGTGGAATGGAGTTGAATTGTTTTGCCCTTCAGCTGCTGTACCTGGCTGATAGTTAAAATTTTAAACTCCATTAAATTCATTAACTCCATAACTTCCTTGTTCATATTTTTCTTATTGAAGTGAAAACAGTTGTAGAAAATTTGACCCTGTTGTCTCTCAACAGTGAAAATTGAAATCACAGTGTATTTTGAAAAGAACACTGCAATTAAAATTTGATGGGCCCATTCGAAATGGAATGGAATTGAATTGTTTTGTCCTTTAGCTGTTATACTTGGAAGATAGTTAAATTTTTCATTAACTCCCTAACTTCCTTGTTCATATTTTTCTCAGTATTGAAGTGAAAACCGTTGTAGAAAATTTAACTCCGTTGTCCCTCAACAGTGAAAATTGAAGTCACAGTGTATTTTGCAAAGAACACTGCAATTGAAATTCGTTCGGCTCGTTTCGAAATGGAATGGAATTGAACTGTTTTGTCCTTGAGATGCTGTACCTGCCACAGATAGTTAAATGTTTCAACTTCCCAACTTCCTTGTTCATATTTTTTCTCCGTGTGGAAGTGAAAACCGTTGTAGGAAATTTGACCCCGGTGTAGCTCAATCGGAATGCAAAGTCCGTATGTACGAGGTAGTAACCGACATCAACCTTGGATTCAAGTTCAAATGAAGCAAAAAAAGAGAGAGAGTATACACTCTCTTGTTGATGGAATGTATGGGAAAGCGGTATAGTTAGTTTAAAGAATTCAAGGACTCATTGTTTTTGCAGACAGGTAGCCTTTACAATTTCACTGGAAGAGGATGGTTTAGAATTTTAATGTTAATTTTTATGCTTTATTTTGTTCAGGTGAAATAGTTTTGGAAAAAAATTAACCCGTTTGTGTCCGAATATTACGACCTTCAAACCAACAGTGGAAATATTGTCCTAATTTCGAATACATTTATCTGTGCTCTTGACTATTCGTGAAATGTTATTGTATATCATACTTGACCTTCCTGGTGGTTGTTTCAACGACGGGTGTCTCGTCATAAGCGAAACTGACCAGATATTGATGGACGAAGTATCTCGTCTTTAGATGAAAACTGACCAGATCTTGATACTATCATCACAAAATCGACAGTATCTTGATGAGATATCTCGTAATTATCAAAATTGGCAGATCTTGGTGGAGGAGATATCTCGTCGAAGTCATTTGGAAGGTAAAGGAAATAAAATTTACACTTCTCGATTTCATGAGGCGACAAAACCTTGTTTGGGCGATAAAAATCGTCAATAATAGCAGTTTAGAATGTTATTCAAAATTGTGGTGCTCAAAATTTGTTTAGCTATTGCATTCACAAACAAGAGTTCCTTTTCCCTTGCTTATAACTGTACCTGGGAGGCATATCACACTCTATCCAATTTCTTTGAAAATAGACTTTACAATAATATTGTTTTGCTTTCTATAGTGCTATTTAATAGAGGGAGAAGTACGAAAAATACTTAAAACTGTTCTGTAAAATGTTATTTTTGTGACTGTCCCATTCCTCCGAGGTAAGGATTTATAGATATAATTGAAAAGGCACTGGTGTTGGAGATTTATCTATTTATCGTATATCTATTTAGACAATTATTTTTTAGATAATTTTAAAACGATGCGTTCTAAAAGCTAAATTTACCATTTTGAGCATTTTTTTATTTTTATTAAATTAACACTTCAAATTACATTCTCAAAGAACAATTAAGAATAGATCGAAACTAATTTTCAGACAGTAAAATTCTAATCGAATAATAGATTAAACGCGCATACAACTTTATTAAAATTATACTTCGTTTAAAATGTCCTTTTATAAGCTTGGATATAAAACTCGTTTGAAAACGTAAGAAATTTCTAGACTGAATAAATTTCCCCCTTGAATCTTATTTTTATGTCACTGGATCCTTGAATTTAACTAGTTTAACTGCGGTGTACTGATCATTACTGCAAATACATTTCAGCACCTAAGCATGCCATACTAAAAGCACTACTGCCACAGATTTTACTAGAAGTCTGAAAACTAGTTCTTTGAAATAACATCGATTTATCACAACTATTTCAAAATAACGCGCTCAACAAAAGCAAAAGCTTCTGCAACGAAAGCAGGAATGGAAAGCAGACTGTTGTTCTCTTATCTTTGGAATTCTTCAAAACTTCTTTCGAAACGCACCATCTGCTAGAATCTGTTAATTGAAACCTCGCACACGTATGTGCAACACTGGTCGGACAAGTAATTGCCTTTGGAGAAGAGGTTGGAACTTGAGGAAAGGTTAACTTTTTAGATACGAGGAATGGCATCGGTGACAATCTTTGATATCATCGCAACAACCTCAATGACACGTGCAACTGTCTCGAATAAAGAAGGCTTCGGATGTTTCCGTGAGTTGGGCAATGTCAACATTGCTCCGTTTGATTTTCTTGGATTTTGTTTCTTAAAAGATGTTTCCCTAACCTTTACTCTGCTGTTAATACAGCATTTCTACCGTTACTGTACAGAAAATAATAGTAAAGTTAATGTTAAAACCAATTGGAAGATTAATCATAGGTTAAACATAAAAGATGTAGAATGAAAAGCATGAGGGCATACTACATTCAACTGCGATAACTTTAGGTTAAAAATTGCTAATATAAGGTAGAATCATTTTTTGATGTTTTGGTGACTGGAATCTACCGATACAAGTATCAGCATTTATGATATTTAACCCTAGAAGGGTTTTGACGAGATGCCTCATCCAAGATCTGGTCATTTTTTTCTAAGGGCGAGATATGTCGTCGCGACAAAAATGTCATCGAAAGAATTTAATCCCTATCATGTAATGGACCATTTTCCAATTTTAACATCAATTTCAATATTAGTACTAATTGTGTGCTTTTCTATCACATGAAAATAGATCATAAATTATACTTTGGACGGATTGCAAATCCGTTGTTGAAAATCTTTCCTTATACGACCCTAACTCTTTGGTATATGAACGACTCCTGATAACAAATCGATAAGCCACAGAAGTATGTTCCGTGATGAAAAAAATTAGAAACAAAATGTTGAAATGGGTCAAAAGGGGGGAAAGAAAAAGGAAAGAAAGTTTGCTATAAAGTGACCTCTTGAATTGGGTAATAAACCATTTTAATATTGGAAATTTTTAAAACTTGAAAATTGCTCTCCTAGAAAATTTGAAGTGTGGCATATCATTATGCTGCCCGAAGCCCTATTGGAATATAAAAATTGATTACAAAAAGTTTTTATCTACTGACATCTCAGCAAATTATTAACTATATTCATGTAAGAGTATATTTGTACATTATCCTGCAAAATTATGCACTGAATGTTGCCTTAACCCTTCTGGTATTTGTCTCGATGATACATCTTGTCAAAAGCAAAACTGACCAGATCTTGATGGACGAGGTATCTAGTCTTAAAAATACTGAGCACATCCTGATCTCGTCATCATGAAAAAATCGGTAATGCCTTGATGACGAGATATTTTGTCATTAGCAATGTCAGATCTTGGTGGAAGATATATGTCATCGAATCCGGGTTAAACTATATCAATGAGTATTTAAAAGCGATCGTAAAATCATTAAGAATCGACTCTTCAACTCATTTTTCCACCCATTCTTTGACTCTTTCAAAATAACGTTCAAGTAATCGTCTTTGGATTCCAGATATTCCATGGAAACCTTTCTTTCCAATTACGTAATTCGGAACTCCAAGAGTTGCAGAAATAATATCCACCTCGTAAGGTCACTTGTTCCTTTTTCTTTAATCACCAACAAAAAACATCCACAAAACTCACTTCTTTCTTTGCTTTTTGAAACTCCAATCTACGCAATGGAATCCTTAAGACCTAATCCCCAACTAATCCCCGAAGTTTACAGGAGGATTAGTGCCTCGAAACATTCTGCTAAATTGGATCTAGTGATTACGGGGTTCCTTTTTTGCGTCGGTGCAATAAATATCCGGGACTCTGCGACGCACATTCAACAGGTATGTTGCGAAAGCGTTGATGGGCCCGTCTGATGTGCTACCCCTTCTGCCCCTGATCGACAAGATCGATTAATTGGGACTTAAAAGCTTCTGGGATGCTCGGTTGTGACGTCACTTCGGATAATAGACAAAAATTTGAGGAAGGAAATTGATGTGGTTTCAGATGCAAGTTCGTTACAGTGATTCTTCGATAACAGATGCGTAGACTGAATTGCATTTAGCATACCTTCATGCAAAATTTCTTTTGTTATTATTTCTCTTGCCCGACCAGGACACTGCAGCCCAGTTGGAAGAGCAATACGGAGAGTCGTGTACACGGAGGCTGGTGCAAGTTAAATTGTAGTGGCCTCAGATCAGATGTCCTGCAGTTGGAGTGGTGTGGAAGTTTGGAGAGTGAGGTGCCACCTTAGTTGCTGACCTCGTCATCTGACGTGATATTTTAATTAACGTCGCACTGGAGAAACACAACGGGCTATTGGCGACGGTCCGGGATCAAACCCCAAAGGGTGCACGCGGCGGTTTTTTGGCTGGACCTACTTTAGAACTCGCAACCCTCCGGTTGCTAATCGTTACTCTTCAACCGGGCTGATGTGTAAAATTATCTAACACTAAAGAGAAACCTTCCGGTATAAAAACAAAAACTCAGCTTCATCTTTTATATCTCACTGATTTAAATGAGTCATCGCTTTGCGCTAGACAAAACATTTGCCTTCCAGAGAGGAAGTCGTAAAACTAATCGCGATATCTGATCTGTTCCATCAGCTGGATCAGGTTCATTAAGCATAGTGAACACAGCCGGCGCAGACATATTTAAGACCCTCTAAGCCCATTTGGAAGAATTATGGATTAGCAACTGAGTCCAAACACGTGGCAGGTGCACGTTAAATCTGCCGTGACCTTGGTGTGGGGTGAAAGTTTGAAGAGTGGGGTTCCAGCTCAAATGCGACTTCGTCATCTGACCGTGGTTCAGAATTAGGAGGTGTTGTCCTCGGATCTTTCCCTTTAGGATCGATCCCGGACCGTCGCCAATAGCCCGCTGTGTTGCCCCAGTGCGACGTTAACTACCTACCAACGTATTTGCTTCTATTTACAGCATATTAAATGCGCAGACATCGCAATACATAGAGCACACTACATGCGCGGATAGAATGTATTTCGAACTACTTTATTTTTGACTCGTCTAGAAGACGAGAGCGAGCGCGATTTCTGATCCTCCGTCGGGAGTTGAGTTGCATACCCGCTGCAATGGTAAATTTCATTCTTCTCAACATCGTCTTGTGTGTTGAACTTGTACCTGCTCGCAATTTATAGCTCTACTTAACCCTCCGAGTGGTTTCGACGAGATATCTCGTCCATCAAGATCTGACAAATTTTGCTAATGACGAGATATCTCGTCCATCAAGATCTGACAAATTTTGCTAATGACGAGATACCTCCTCATCAAGATATTTCCGATTTTGTGATGATGACGAGATCAAGATCTGGTAATTTTTTTTGAAGGACGAGATATCTCGTCCATGAAGATCTGGTCAGTTTACTAATGACGAGATACCTCGTCGAAACAACCACCAGCAGGGGATTTGATGTCTGATATTGTGTAATACTCATGGGTACATACACTGTACTGACAAAAGTCACTGGACATCTGGAGTAAAAACAAAGCAGCAATTATTTTGGGGGTTGACTATAAATTAAAATTTTCAATTTCAAGATACCTAACAATCTACACAGTTTAAACACTGAAATAGCAGTCGCTTTATTATCCTAAATATACAAGTCCTAGTGGACACACTGAACTGTTATATTGCCTCTTCCTAAAATTATTGACTACTCACAATGGTTCAGTCCTCTAAAACTTCTGCTCATGATGGTAAATATTTAGCATTCTAAATATGGATATTTAGGGATAATAAAGCGACTGCTACTTCAGTGTTTAGATTTTAATATAAAACATTTGCGCATTTCTATAAGAAGGTATTTTAATCGACATCGCGCTGGAGCAACACAACGGGCTATTGGCGAAAGTCCGGGATCGATCCTGAAGAAAAAGATCCGAGGACAACACCTCGTGATTTTGAATCACGGTCAGATGACGAAGTCAACACCTGAGCTAGTTCCTAACTTTCCAAACTTCCACACCACGCCAGCGTGAGGACATTTGAGGCCACGACAGATTTACCGTGCATCAGCCCCCTTTGTACACGGCGGTCTTTGGTTGGATTCGAACTCGCAATCCTACGGTTGCTAATCCGTTACTCCTCCTACCGGGCTACAGTGGCCCCGTTTCTATACGACCATTCCTTCCTTAAATTTCAGTCTACTCACTAATAGCTCTGTAGTTACCAATGTGGATGCGAACACTGAAATTGAAAATTTAAATTTATAGTTAGGTCCAAAATAAATGCTCTCTTGTTTCTACTCCAACTATCCGGTGATTTTTGTGAGTACTCTGTATTAGTTTATAGAACTAGCATATTTCATTGATATTTTCGTTATTTTTCAGGATGTTATTTTGACTTCCGGTTGCTCTCAGGCCTTGGAGTTGGCAATAAGCGCTCTCGCAAATCCAGGCCAAACCATTCTGGTTCCAAGACCCGGATTTCCTCTCTATAGGACTATAGCTGAAAGTCTGGGAATAAATATCAAGTACTATTCCCTTTTGGTAAGTTGTTCCACATGCTAATTCATCTCACAATATGAATTTATACAATAAATCTTGTCTGAATTGGTTACTTATATTCTGCCAAGCACTTAGTTTTCTTTAAAAATGTACAAATGTATCATTATAAATATTCGTAAAATAGGAGGTATTCTTCTTGAGTTAACGTCCCACTGGAGCAACACAACAGGCTATTGGCGACGGTCCGGGATCAATCCCGAAGGGAAAGATCGAGGACAACACCAAATAATTTTGAACCACGGTTAGATGACGAGGTCAACACAAGAGATGGCACCCCACTTATAGAGGAAGTATAAAAGCAGAATGAGCAATGATAATCTTTATTTTGTGCCCAAGATCATGTGACGATAACTAGTAGTAACGTGACCCTTAAACTTCTTTCGTCTGCGGGGTGAAATCTAATATTCATTATCTGATTGGTCCACGGACGGGAGAAGACGCCAATCCATTGATTCATCATGCGATTGGTTCAGTGATTGATAGTTGACTTTGACGATTTCACCATTTATGCATCCACTCTATAGAAATCCGTATTCACACACCTACTCTGCCATAATATGTTACATCTCTGAACGAGGCGATAAGACACCAAATCGGCCAACCAAGTAAATTTCAAGACAATCCCGGAGGTAAAGGACTCCTCGTAATCTTGAACCACGGTCAGATGACGAGGTCAACATCTGAGCTAAATACTACTAGAGATGTTTCCAAAGTCCTGCAGTGGGGTGCCAGCTCAGGTGTTGCCTCGTCATCTGACCGTGGTTCAAAATTACGTGGTGTTGTCCTCGGATCTTTCCCTTTGGGATTGATCCTGGACCGTCACCAATAGCCCATTGTATTGCTCCAGTGTGACGTTAATTGAAAAATACCAATATCAATACCAAAGTCCTGCAATTTTGTTATAATTTTTTTATTTTGTTAATTTTCTTCCATGTAAAGTAGGTGGGAAAATAGTTGAATTTACTTCAAACCGAGTAACACAGCGGGTTATTAGTGACAGTCGGGATTAATCTCGAAAGGAAAGATCCGAGGACAACACCTCCTAATTTTGAACCACGGTCAGTTGACGAGGTCAACACTTAAGCAGTCACCCCACTCTCCAAACTCCCACACCACACCAACGTCAGGACATTTGAGGTTCACGATATATTTAACGTGCACCAACCACCACGTAAACAATGGTCTTTGGTTAGATCGAATTTCGAACTTACAGCCCACGGATTGCTAATCGGCTACTCTACCAACTGAGATACCAAGACCCTATGAGACATTTTCAATATAAACAAACAAACCAGATGAAAACCAACGCGTACTCTCATATTAAATTATAATATACTAGAATGAAACCATATAATGCAGTAAGTGATAATTAAATGGCTTCAGAACGCAAACATAAAATACAAATTTTTTTCGTCGAACGCATCATTCCAATAACAAAATTCTGTACAACGCAAGCAAAATAATTTAATCAGAATAGAAAGAAAATGATACATTATGTAACTTATTAATTTTTTATTCAAACTTCTATTTTAGCCTGAGAAATCGTGGGAAGTCGATCTTGCAGACTTGGAGCATCACATTTCAGCCGATACTGCAGCCATTGTTGTCAATAATCCTTCGAATCCATGTGGATCTGTGTACACTCGCCGACATCTCCAATCCATATTGGAAGTCGCAGCTAGAAACTATGTTCCGATTATTGCTGATGAGATCTATGAGCACTTTGTGAGTATTTATGAATTAAAAGTTCCACTCTGAGAAAAAAATGTAGCTAGAAAATAATTACGAACTTTATCGTTCATGAAATCAAGAATTGTGTTGTATATTCTCCATTTTTATTAATCGATTGTATAGAATGTTCAATCTTCTGCATTTTGGATGGTCCAATAGGTCATGCCGAAAATCAAATAAACTAAAATTCATATTCCATTCTTTAAGTTCGTATAAGGATCGAATGATTTAACAATAGATTCTATAGATTCGATTCTTTTTTAATAATAATTTTTTTAATCGATTTTATAACCCTTTGGAGCTTATAACTTTATACCTTTTCGAGAAAAAATGACGCAACTCAAATTGAAGATTTTATTTTTTCAAGTAACAAATGACTATTCACTAATAAATTATGGAAATATTATGAAGATATAGACGAATTCTACAAGTTTCAAATCGAAAAATAAAGTGTACTGAAAAATTACATGTATTAACCCTAAACACATGTAATTTAAACGACAGATTTTTAACTTTTAAGAAACTACGAACATGAAATAAGTTAGCAAGTTTCAGGATCGTAGTGATTCAATCATCCATTATTAACGGAATCACAAACTAAAGAGAATAATATTAAATTAATATTTTAATCTCCATGGTTTAGCAAAACTAATAATAATGAATTTAAATGAGTACATGACATATACCGTTGACTTTGCAGAAACTCATTATATTACAGATTTTGGAGACACTAAGAAATATGTAGTTATATTGCAATATGTTTGAAAGATATATAATACTATCAAAATGCTTGCAATTTGTAATTTTTGAACTAAAGACATAGTTTGCCAATTAATATTTAGGCAAATAGTTTACCATTTAATATTTAATTTTGGTTTCATTTCACGAAATCGTTTGCGCTTTGGATGTTACCCAGCATGTTTATACAACTTGCATTGACATTCAAACAATAGAATATTATACAATGGAAGCATGGAAAGTGTTCCATTCCAAGTGTCACAATCATCACAAATGAGATTAAACGTATTTTAATTTAAAGTCATTCTATCTGCTTTCTGGAATTTATAGTCAATAAAAGCAACGTTATTTTCCGTGTAGTTTTTCACTCCAGACACGTCGAAAGGAAATTCCTAGAATCTTCAATCCTTGAACTCTGGAGATGAGATGTGCTTAGCCTACACGAATCATGTTTTCACTTAACTTTTAAAAATACGTCATTGTTGTTCAGTAAATAAACATGTTCGCTCAGCCTTCGTAGAGCCCTTGGTTAATCCACTGCAATCGCAAATTCTTCCTATTTAGATGCTGAATTAATAATTATAAAAATCAAGTTGTTTTGACTGTCTTACCATTAACGTTTTACTTTAATGGTAAGTTTATGTTAATTGACTGTCTTTCCATTGACGCGTAGCCTGTATAATATTTATGTTGCGTGTTTTCGTGCTTTTCATTAAAGTGATTTATGTTCACAAAGATAAGTTTTTAATCTTCTTTTTATTGTTGATTTGGCCTACTATTGGTTTTTCTAATCTATTTTAATATAACTATTTGGGCTTACGTCTGACTCAACTTTGTCCATTACTGGATCTTGCGTATAAAACCTAAATCAACCAAACATATTTATGCATTTACAGACGTGGAGTGGAAATGACACCATGAAAGTATTTTCTGTTTTGCTTTTCGTAATCTTCATTTGAAGTTTATTTTATAAACTTGAGGTATTCTACACGTCATGTAATTCCAAAAAAGATTAGGTTGCAAAAGTTTGAAGAATTATATAAAATTTAGTAATTTATTAAACGCCTACTGCATCACACATGTTGAGTATCCATATGAGGGTACAATGATGGAATATAAAGATGGAACGTAAATGAGAAATATGAAATATATTTGAATGTATATTAAATTTTCTACATACCCTGAATGTAGAGTGAATTCGACTCCTTCAAGAGTAACTCAAATGTTTAAAGTGATTGCCTCAAATATAAACAAATGTTCACTCTTGATCTTTTGTCAGCACACTGCACAATAGAGATGAGTTGTTATTCCAAAAGCAGTTAAAATAACAGTATGATTACAAAATAGTAGCTTGAAGCTGTTATTGAAAATCTGAATATTTATTTATATCAGTGCTATTAGGATAGCAATAAAGCAAATTTAGTTAACGAATATTTTATATTGAAAACTTGAAACTTGTGAAAAATATTTGACACAAATAAAAAGTTGGAAACACTAATTTTTTTTTAAATTTCTAATGACTAACTTTCAGTTAAAAATTACCATTAATGTGACTTTCTAACAGTTAATAAAAGCTCATGGAAAACTAGCAATAACCGTTATACTGTTATCGTTAAATAACAGTTTTGCTCATCTCTACTGTCCAAAAGTGAACTTGAAAATACTGAAGAAATTAATCCAGTGAAGGTAGAAAAACCATCTGACAATTAGGGCCAATGAACAACTTGGAATCAATTTGACTCACGATTGTACTTATGACTCCAAAGATCAATATAATCTTATAGAATACTGAGTACCAGTTTTGGAATTCAAATAACTTTAATTGATAGCATAATTTGATACTATACAATTTCCGAACTCACAAGTATAGCTGGTAGTGTACGTATCAGAACCAATGAAATTCTGAAAAAATTCTTACAAATAAGAATCTGCAACTGCATACTGCTAAAAATTGCACACTGCTTGCAAAGTTGATAGATTTAAATGTTACTAAAACTTATTAATGTTCTAGGTATTCTCTGGTGAAGAATTTTATCCAATCGCATCAATGTCTTTATCTGTGCCTATCCTCACCTGTAGTGGACTCACTAAAAGGTACCCCTTATAAAAAATAAAATTATATTTATTATATTATAATATAGCTTTGGTTCATCACTAAATTTAAATTTTATTTATTACTATTGTCTATTTTTATCGAAAAGGAACTTATTGCTATTCAAATATAATATATTTTTATCCTATTTTCTACAGTACTTTATACTTATAAACCAAAAAATGCTTTATTCTTATTAGCTTATTGTTATCTCAAATTATATTTGGAAATTGTCTTTAATTCATTTCTTCTTACGATACGATGTTTATCTCGTTTTTCATTTTATTATTCTGCAGAAAACAAAACAAAATATTTGCATCTCAAAAAGGAAGGTTTCAAAATTTTTTAGAATCTGCATTTTGTTTCTTTTTTTCAGATTTCTGGTTCCAGGTTGGAGAATGGGCTGGATTCTGATTCACGATCGAAATGATGTCTTTGGTTCATCGGTATGTTCTTTAAATAAATAAATAGGTGCCGCCATCTATGGGGCAAATGTTAAACTAAACACTAATTATCAAAGAACAATTTTCTTATATTAGCCACAATGGACGCCACGTCCTAAGGACACGAACCTATCCCCCCGGTATGTAGATAACATGGGCAGCCATAAAAGGATAGTTTGGGTCTATGGCCACTATATCAAGAGACCGGAGTGCCGTCCTAGGGGCTCTAAACCCCCTTTGAGCCCTCAAAGAATTTTATTCAAGCATAAGGGATAAATATAAAAACACACAGATGATACTGCTAATGATCTATATATTTATTACAAGAATATACAGACATATATATGAAGCAGCTGGGATCTGGTTTACTCCATGCGCCACGAACAGTTACCCCAAGTTGGCAATACTGTTAAACATGCTCATAAATAGACTGACTTCAAGCTCATACATAGGCCGTATACTTACATGAAAATACAATTAATCTTAAATAAAACTGAAGTTTCTGAACATTTTTCAGTATTTGAACTTGAAATAGGAAAGGTGTAATTTCTCTTTTTCTTCTTTCAGGTGAGAAATGGATTGCAGTCTTTATGCCAAAGAATTATGGGCAGCAATACAATAATTCAGGGAGCCTTGCCAGATATTTTGAAGAACACTCCTCAGAAATTCTATAAAGAACTCATATCCTCCGTCGAAGTTAGTATTTTTTCCTTGATATGTATGAATTCGACTTCTGTATTCTGTTATACTGCTACTTTACTAAATAGAACTTCCTAATTCGTCTTCATTGGCTCGCCATCTTTTTCAATTCCAGAGTGATCCATTACTTCAAAAAAATACCTAGAGCAGTTTCTACTTTTTCTGCTAAAGCCAGAATAGGCCACATTGTAACTCAGGCCTACTTTAACCGTTTTCACCTGGCCGATTCCAACGAGTGTCTTAATTTACCTTGATGAGGATGAGACTTCAGAGCATATTTGTTCGACTTCTTGACAGGATAGAACATTCTTAGAACTATTTAACCCTCCTGGTGGTTGTCTAGATGAGGTACCTCTCTTCATTAGCAAAATTGATCAGATCTTGATACTGATCATTAGAAAAAAGTGACCAGATCTTGATCGACTAAATACCTCATCATTAGAAAAAACTGACCAGAACTTGATCTCATCATTATAAAAAAGAATGCAATATTCTGATGGCGATATATCTCGTCACTAGCAAAATTGGTCAAATCTTAATGTTAATATCCCGTCGAAACCACTTGGGGGTTAAAGAAAAATTGTGATTCATCTTCTATTCTTACTGCTTTCTCTAATGTTCATATTTTATGTATACTGCTTCGCAGGCTTATAGAAGACATCGTAAAATCGGCGTTATTACGCAGGTGGTGGTGGGTTAGGGGTTTTATGGCGCAAGGGCTATATTTGGCCATCGCTATTACCCAGGACTCATGTATCAAGATGTATTGGTATGCTCTTCATTGACTCGACAGCCTAGCGTGGGTCTTGGCCTTTAGCTTTATTTCTTAGTTTTGAAATGCCAAAATCCTTGTCTACACAGTCAATTCATCTAAGTTTAGGCCTAGAGGAAGACCAAACTGCAATTGGCCTGACCAGAAATATCTTATTTGTACTAATTTCATCCGGAATTCGAATGATATGCTCACTTCTCATTCTCTGTATATCTATATTTTTAACAATATCTGTTTTTTTATATAAATTAAACCTTCTTCGCCACATTCCATTTATCTGTATGCCACCAAATATGCTTCTTAACCCTCCTGGTGGTTGTCTCGAAGAGGTGACTAGTCATTAGCAAAATTGACCAGATCTTGATGGACGAGATATCCCGTCGTTAGAAGAATATTGACCAGATCTTGATGGACGAGATATCCCGTCGTTAGAAGAATATTGACCAGATCTTGATGGACGAGATATACCGTCGTTAGAAGAATATTGACCAGATCTTGATTCCGTCATCGTAACTAAAATCGGCAATATCTTGATGAAGATATATCTCGTCATTTGCAAAATTGGTCAGAACTTGATCGACGAGAAACCACTCGTAGAAACTACTCGGAGAGTTAAAATCTTTCTCTCTAAGGTCTACAGAGCATTTTCGACACTCGGAAATTGTCCAAGTTTCTGAGACATATCAGAGAGCACAGATATAATTAAAACTTTGTACATTAGTAATTTAACTTCCTAATTATGAACTAATAATTCGATGTATTAGTAGAATTAGTAAATTCAGTCTTCACACACTTCCTCTTCCTAAATAAGATCTTTAAATTATAGTACTTTCATCACTTCGTGGAAAGTCGCCAAATTTAGGGTTATAAAATTGTTTCTGAGAATCGGTTGCGACTTAAAATGCTCTGAGTTGCTTTTACTTTTTATAGAATAAAAAAGAATGTCAGCCATAACGTTATGAAATTAACATTAACAAAAAATTAATACCAAGAAGTTATTTTAACGAGAAAAGTCATCAAATTTAGGTTCGTGTAATTGGTTGCGACATTTTAAAATGTATTGGATGCCTTTAGTTTACACTTTAAAAGAAATGTAGAATGTAGAAGAATGAACTATAATTCGAGAAAATGCTATTTTCTGTAATGCGAAGAGAAATAACAGTTCTCTCAGAGTTTTCAATTATTTTTGTTACTAATGTAATCCCTTATGTTCACCTCTAGACGAATGCCACTATTGCTTATTCTGCGTTATCAGAAATCCCTGGACTTACGCCGATTATGCCGTCTGGTGCCATGTATATGATGGTGAGTAGAAATTAATTTTTCGATTCTGAATCCAAGAAGTTTATAAAACTGGAGTTCGATAATGTCAATTATTCAATGACTCAGTCTAATACGCTTCCATTACTGCACATGCCCCGAAATTTAACCTCTATTCTGATTTTACACCTCTTAAGGTGCAGTCCGAAATACATTCTCCATTTTGATCCAGGCTCAAAGGGGTAGCTCTATGGACTGGTACTCATCTATATGTCACAAGCCACTATACATATAATTTAAGTTTACCTCTAATCTGGTTAGCTATTAAAATCTTTAAAACATGTGATCATTGATTTAACTATTACATTTAAAGAAAAGGTTTTCTTACTGACTGCTCTAATTGTAAAGAAAATTAATTTAAGGAAGAGAGATTCAGTAAAACGATTGATTACAAGAATAATTTTTTCTCATTCAGTGCGCTTTCTTGAAATAGAAAAACTAATAATGCTTTTTTGGGTGTGTGAAAAATAACATGGAAGCACGGAGTTCATGCCAATAGCTGTTGTGCTGCCATCTATAGAAACTAATCAAAACTAACGACTATTTCGAGTTCATTGTAAGAACACGTGGTTAGAGTTAACTATTTTTGAATACCATACAAAATTTTTTTGAAGCTAAGATAAAAGTATGAAACATTTCATACATTATTTCATGATAGAGGATTGTTTTCTATTTTTTCTGAGGAATATCAAAATAATTTCGTTTTGCAGCAGAATATCAACAAGAGTTAAAAGTGTTAATGTTAATAATAGGAAGTTCATTTTATCCAATTTTTCTCCTTAACATATAAAAAATATAAACTTAATTTATAAAATGTATAAGTGGGATGTCAAGGAATTAAAAAAATCTTCAGTCATCTTAAATCGTCTTAAAGAATGAATTTAAGAAATCAAGTGTAAAATGCAAGTTATGTTGTTTTATGAAAATTAGAATTCAATCTATACATAAATGCGATGTACAAAACTCGAATATTCTCCTTTTGTAATTGAATATAAGTAATATAGGTAGTAGGTATCTGTCTTTTTGATTTGAACTGGTCTGAATCTTAATAGTATATTTTCTGTTCAAAAAATTATTTTCATCTGACAAAATACTAAATGAAACTTAATAATTAATTGAACTAAATTAATTAATAATTTTATAAAAGTTTATCCACTGACTTTAAGGATCTGAGGATATATTTCTTCTCACAAGATGTTGAGAGGTTGTTAGTGTTCAATATTAATTGTAGCTTATTTCGGGACTTTTCGAATGACACCCCGTAAGCAGTCCTTACTACACACAATCCAAAGTTACACTGGCTCTAAGCTCGCCCAGAACCATAGTATTTCGATAAATTGCGGACCCCTCCCCACGTTCAGTACACTTGCACATTCGGTTATCAGGTACGGACATCTTTTGTCTACACGACTCTATATTTTTTTCTGGATGTTCCTTTAAATTTTGAAATCATAAGACAAAACACTTGTAACGCTAGACTTTCTATGCATGCTCCCAGTACTGTTCCGATTTTATAGGCGTATTCCACGTCAAAAGTAGTTATTTTAAAGATTACATTTTTCAAACGTACTTAGGTGTATGTATACACTAGAAATCACGAAAATCGATTAGAATGTCAATAATTCTTTTTAATTCAAATATTTCCCACCTTCTTAGCTTTCAAACGATACCAAGATCTTGTAAGTATTCAAAATAGTTTTCTAGTTACGAGGATTTTTGTTAGGTACTGTCATCATAGATAAACGTGTTTCCAATAATTTAAACTCAATTTCTGAAGAACTGCTTTTTTGCAATACGATGCTTTGTTCAAACAGTGATAACACAATAATTAATATATTTATTATAATTATTTTTATGTCATTATAATCTATATAATACAGAGGATGTTTTGACCCTCGATCAAAGATATTACTTAAGAAATGAATTTTTGATTGATTTTTAAATGTTGAAATTCTTGAAAAAATTTTGATTTTTTAGATTTCCTTGGTGAAAAAAATTCTAAAAAAAACTGTTCTTCTTAGTAATTTGGTGGAGGGTTAAAACACGAAAAATAAAGTTAGGAATAATTTCAACTGGAATTATTTTTCTGAACACATTAGAATATGAGATTTCACTGTTAAAAAAACATGCTAATTAGCTAATTATGATTAGGTTAGGTTAATTAATGATTAGGTTAAACTGAATTTTTCCCACTGAAATGAGTTTAAGCACAAACCAATGACCTATTGTAAAAAATTGGTTTTTTAAAGTCAAACTTTAAAAAAATCTTCTAGTGTATACGTATACCTTTCGATTCATTCATATTTGTATTCATTAACCAGATCTTTTAGGATGTGCCTACGTGATTACAGCATTCGTTTCTCACTATTAAAAACCACATCAAGCACAAAATCTGAAAATACATTCATCACGTAGTGACATCATTAATTTACTTAGTGACTCATCCTATTGCTAAGCATTCCTCTCTTTCGTGACCTTTACTTAGTAATGCACTCAAACCCGACTTTCTACGTGTACAACCACCACACGTGTCTTACACTTATGAATATAAGGATGAGAAGAAAAAAACGTAATAACCGAACTTCAAATAAATAAATGAATCGAGAAGGCAGCAGCTATACAAAGAAACCGTCCAACGACTGAAGATGTGGGAAGCAGTGAGATTCAAGCAGAAAGAGCAGCTGTTGCTAGTACATGAAATAACATTGATTTTGTGGATTTGCTCAGTACTTACTTTTCAAGTATGGAGTAAACACAAACACGGAAAGTATGTGAGGAAAACCTTTTTGCTGGAGTAAAGAGAACGGCGCTAAAAGCTGTTTGAAAAGAATTTTAAAGTTCTCTTCCTGGAATTTTAAAAATAAAGGTCGGCCGAAAGTTTGGCGATTGCAATTTTTGAAAAAAATTATTTTTCTGCTGTATTCTAAGATAATCGCAATATTCCGATCGTATTCTAAAACAGTAAAATTATCGTATCTATTTTCGAGTCAAACCATGCTTCAAATTTAGTAAAATGGTTGCGCCGAATTTAATTATAAAACTTTAAAGTTCATGCTGATTCGAAAGAAAAAAATATACTGTTTAAAATTGCATTTTTAAAATTTTTACTTAAAGAATTACACAATTAATTCGCGGAAAAAGAATCTTTTTTACCATCCAAGCATATATCAAAAGTTCGATTTCTTTTCCTCTGAAATCGTCTGCATCTGATATGATGCCAATTCAAGCATAGTCTGAAGAATCTTTGCGTTTTCAAAGTTCTATCATTTAATTTTATTTTGCAATTAGATTCGAAGTTTATAAGAATCTTTAATTAGCAAGATTAATATACGAGTAGTTATCAAATCCTTTTATTTTTAACTAAATAATTAATCATCTGTGCATTTGTATCATACTGTTACACATTTCAACTAAACTCTTCATTCGACATAATCTCTATTTCCTATTTTATCTGTCACCTGATCGTGGTTCAAAATTATGAGGTGTTGACCACGGATCTTTTCCTTCGGGATTCATCACGGACCGTCGCCAATAGCCTGTTGTGTTGCTCCAGTGCTACGTTAATTAACTACCTACCTATTTATCTGTGATTTGATGTTAGCCGAACGAAATGGTTTTTCGAAGAATTTTTTATCATAAATTTTACCTTATTAAAAACTACTAACTAAATTAAATTTCAAGGCCACTTTCTTTTAAACTGTTTTTACCACTAATTTTTATTATTGGATGTTTTTGTTCATTGTTTGAATATCCACTGGTTAAAAAAGTTTTATGATGTACTAAAACTTCGCTATGCATAATGCAATGCTGCTTTTTATAAATATTTTTAAAACTAAAACAGCATTGCGAAATCTTGAATTGATCTAGACAGAATTTGTGAAAGTTTTCTTTTTACAGGTTGGAATAGACGTGAAAACGTTTTCCGTATTCCGTCACGACATGGATTTTGTAGAAAAACTAGTCTGTGAACAGTCTGTGATGTGTTTGCCAGGGATGGTAAGTAACGATTCATCATTCATCATAGACAGCATACAATTTATTTATAAACTACTTCTTACTTTTTGGAAAAATCCAGCAAGTGTAATGTAATTTAAATCGTCTAACATGAAGTAGATCAACAAAATTTCATCATTATCAGTGCAGAATATTTCGATTTACCCAAATACTCTCGCATGATACACGTCGGGAATAACTTTAAAATGTAGTTTATGGCCGTTTTGGCGTCGTTTGGCGTTCAAACTAATAACTGGCGTTGACCTGCAAACTATCACATATCAGTTCAGAATTTACTCTTTGGAATTTTTATTGGCGAAGTGCTGAAATTGTGTTCGAAAAACAAGTTTTTGGAATACGTCCATGAAACACGTTCCACCACAGAAACGCTAGCGCCATCTACATTTAGCTTGACAAAAAAGGCTCCCATACATACATAAGTAAGAACAATATAAAGTTTCAACTTAACAAAATAAGTAAATCCATCATGTTCACCATACGTAATACCCTTCATTTTAAGAATGCATATTACGATTTCTGATGGCAGAATATTCAATTCAAACCTACTCCAAAAACCATAAATAAAAAAAGGCGAAACTTCTTAAAAGATCGCTTACAATGGAATATCACAGATGAATAAAATGGCTTCAAATAAAAACGTTCTATCCCACAAGAATCGTAATTCAAAACGATAGGAAATAAATTCCAACTACAAAGACAGGAAGTTCGTAATAGGGGAAATATATCGAACGAAATAGAAGAAAGTGAAAAGAGGAAAATCTTCAGGGATCCAATTTTCTTTCCAAATTAAAGTGTCCGGGAATTCGATAAAGTTTAAGAGCTTCTGACTGGAATAAAAGTTTTATTATCTAATGCAATTGGGTATTTCCCATTAGGCAGAATTTAGATTGTCGAAATGAATAAGTCTGTGAGATTCTTTTGTACGTGCACGGGTTGATTAAAAAGTCGCAGAAATTAGGTGAAAATTAAATTTCAAGCTCGAGTAATAAGTTCTCTAATTATAACTGTAATGAAAAAATAAATGACTGGTTGAATAAAATTTGTGTTACATAATCTGATCTAAGTTTGTGCAGATATAGTTATGACTATCGACAGATAATACCGGTAGAAAGTACTATATTGAATAAATTTTTATTGTGGTTTAATAATTTTTGCATTTCAATGGTTTCAGAATTAATAATTAGGCATCTAATGAGTTATCATATATATCTTATAAAACAACAAATATATATGAATTCCCTTCAGTACTCGAATTGAGAACAATTATATTTTACGCAAAATTAATTATTTACTATGAATTCAATGTTTATTAATTTGCAAAGGATTGCTTTAAAAATTGGATAAACCATTCATGTGCAGTAAAAATTGGGATATGAAAAATTACTGATATATACGAAGTGAAATTCTTTATTTAGTTCTTTTAGAATGACGATTTTTTATGCTATAGCAAAATTTTTAACACGTATTATTTAATTATAAACATGAATTTACTTATTCTAAATTTCTAAAAATTTTGTTCTCTAAAATTAAAAATTTCTTTTCAAACCATGAAACTGAAATATGTAAAATATTGTCAGCTTTAGAACTGATATATATTAATACATTTAAGTGTAAAAATTTCAAACAATTACAATTGCGTACTGTAAAAATGCAATACATGTAAAAATGAAATACATGTAAAAATGCATCCATTTCAAATACAATTAATATAAAATTTGTAAATCATGTACGCTTGCGTGCGTTCAGTGGTTATAATCAACAATTTTGCAAACATAAAAGTAGTTTATTAGAATTGAATAGAATATACGGTAAAGTCGGTTAGCGTTAACGTCGAGTGTACATTATCTGTATTCTGTTATACATAAGAACATATCTTAATAAAAAAAATAGCAAACGAAATAAACATCAACGCCATCTATTGGCAATTAAAAATTAAGAAAACATATTAGTAAGATTTAGAGTTTTAATAGTGCGTTGAGTTCTATTACGACAATTATCAGAACACAACAATACTAATTTAATTTCAGTGCTATATTCCTTCAATGAACTCCAAACGAATCATAAGTGTTTATCATTATATGCTCTAAAATAAAAGTAATATAATTCATTAAGGAATAAAAAAGTAATGAATTCATCAAGGAATAAAAAAGTAATGAATTCATCAAGGAATAAAAAAGTAATGAATTCATCAAGGAATAAAAGTGATATAATTCATTGAGGAATAGAGTAAGATAATTCAGTAAAGAACAAAAATAAATTAATGCATTAAAGAACACAAAAGTAATTTAATTCATTAAATAATAAAACTAATTTTATTCATTACTCCTTCTGGCGGTTGTCTCGACGAGGTATCTCGTCATTAGCAAAACTGACCAGATCTTGATGGACGAGATATCTCGTTATTAGAAGAAAACTGACCAGATCCTTGATCTCGTCATCATAAAAAAATCGGCAATATCGACGAGATACCTCTTCATTTGCAAAATTGGTTAATTCTTGATGGACGAGATGTCTCATTGAAACCACTTAATGAATAAAAGTAATTTAATTCATTAAAGAATAATAGTAATTTAATCTACTACAGAATAAAAGTAATTTAATTCATTAAACGAAAATATCTTCGAAAATTTCTCTAAAAATCCGACTAGCAGAGCTTTCTGAATCGAAACTCTCTGTTGAAAGTTGGCCGTATCCTTTCTCCGATACATTACACGAATTATTTCTTCACAGAATCCCCAAAGTTGTCAAAGTTAACCACCAATTCCGAAAGAGGGGTTACCCTAGTAACGCGTGTCAGTGTTATCCTTGATCCCGTGGTTCTTTCCTGAGCTTCTCCCCTGGAGGGACGTGAAAGAGAACAAATGCGGGGTGGAGGGAGGCACCCGATGGGGGGGGGGTTATATAAATGTCAAAGGGAAGTAGCCTAGGAAACTAGACGGCGGGTTCACAAAATCAGCTGCTGTATTGCAACAAATCGATACAGAGATACGTGGTCGCTTCGGTAATGGTTATCGCTCGAAGATTTGAGCAAATCGTCTGAAAATGAAAATGGCCAGATTCTTCAAACGGAGCTCGGATATTTTAATCAATTAAATTGTTGCAGACGATTCTTAGTTGCTAACTAAAATATTTTATGGAATACCCGTAAAAGCGATTAAATTAAGATGAATATGATAAACCCCAATAAAAAGGATTAGAGGTTCTTTTAAGAAAAGACTTTTCGTTAATGAAAATCCATAATTTCTTTTATGGTTGCAAGAATTTTCGTCTTTGTGATAACATTTCGAATTTTTTTCTGTCGCCGGCTTTTAATATTATGACCTTCATTATCTTCAGCAGTTCTTTTATTCGATGAATATTAAATGGCCTCTGTGAGCAACAAAAGTATTTTTTCCTTAATGCCTGTTAGAATTTTTCTTTGGTTTGCTTTCAGAACTTTTAATGTTCGGAATTTTGTTCTTTTGGCGCTAAAAGCTTTTAGAATTTCATTTTCGTTTATTTCAATTCTTTTTCAAAATATCGAGAAATATAGAGATCAAAATTGTCATTTTGTCCATCAGAACAAATTCATGTCAAAGACACATTATCGAATTTACAGAAGAAAATTTGAAGGGTTGCATTTTTGTATATTCGACTTCGATATTTAAATTTTTAATGCATCGAAGTTTATTTAACAGCCATTCCTGAGAAGATTTTTTTAATTATATTCATCAATAATATTTAATATAATCAATAGCATTCATTGTAATGTTAATGTTATTAAATGTTATGAACCAGTACTTTTAATGCATTCCCAAAATATTGAATCTATGCAACATCGAAAGTAAGAATCCTTTCTTTTGATGTTAACTGTCTCTATATGAGCATAACTAACTTCAAATATTGATTCCTAAAGAATGAGGTCAATATTACAACTGTATAACATTGTAAGTACAAAACAATCGAGAAACGGTTTGCAACATCTGATCTTTTCACATGCGTTAGACTAATAGATGTAACAATTGTTAGTAGATTATGATCCACCATGATTAACTTTGGTGTGTTTTGGAGAATAGGATATCAGATCAGGTGTTGACCTCGTCATCTGACAGTTGTTCAAAATTACGTGGTGTTCCTTTTTTCCTTCGGGATTGATTCCGGACCGTCGCTAATATCCCGTTATGTTGCTCCAGTGCGACGTTCACTTAATTACCTACCTACAACATTCAAGAAAATGGCTCAGCAATCGAATTTAAGAACAGTCTGAAAGACCAAGATAATTTTTTGAACGTTTGATGGTATTAGTTTGTTCGAAAGTTAAAACGATATTCCTCTCTTCTGTGGATTATTCTTTTTTAACCTTTCGCTACATTTTTTACTTGACGTTATCTTGTGTTTTGCGCATCTTGACCAAAATATGACCCTTGTGCCAAAAAAAAACCCAAACAACCAAACTTCTGTGGATTAAAATAATAAACATAATATAACTATCAAAACTTCGAAATTTCCATTGATTACTTTATAGAACCTCATAAGATAGTTATAAAAACTTCAAGAAAGAACTTTTTCTAACACTATTTATTTGAAATATACACAATTGTAAAGAATCACGAAAACAAAAATAACAAACGCAAAAATTAAATCATTGATTACAGAAGAAATCAGATACAAAATATTAATAAATCCCTTCTTTCGTAACTAATTCAGTTTTGAAGTCAAGAGAAAATGCTTTATTTTTGAAGTTGAACAGAAAATCTTTCCTTGAACCAACCGCAGCTCGTGGAGGTTAGTCTTTAATCCCTTTGCCAATATTTACTCATCATAAAGAGATTGGGGGAGTGTTGATTGAGAAGAAACGTGACTATTGACCTGTTTGTGAATTAGATTTTCCAAACTCTCCCATTGGAATTCCCTGGGGGTAAATATTGACAAATTGGATCAGAGAACTTAATAAAATAAGGGGAGATCTTTTCCTTTATACGGAGTTCTGTCACATGCATTTGTTTGATAAAGTCATGGAACTGAGTTTACTTTTGATTATCTGTGTTTTAACTACACAGGAATAGTAAAAAAATATTTTTTTGTAATAGTTCACTATTTCTGTGGTACTGGTATTTTATTTCTAACTACACAAACTTTTATTTTTAAATAATGTTGTTAATCACTTTCAAAATAAACCACACTTTTCTAAGAACGACTAATTTTTCAAAAGTTTTATTTGGTAACACCATTTTCCACATTTTTTTATTTGTTTTGTTTAACAATACTGCGAGATGTGTGATTGGTTTGAAGTACTTCAAGTTAGAGAACTTTTGGTTTTAATGCCGTTTTTAAAATTAGTTTATTATGTTTGACGTTTTTATGACTATACACAAACAGACTGTTTCACTAATGAAGTTCCGTAATTTGTTCAGATATACATAGATGAACTAGCACCCTCTGTATCTTTACAGAAAAACTATCTCATACCCAGAAAGTAATTTCTAGATATGAAAACAAAACATTTATATCGTGTGAAGAAAAATGTCCATCTTTCAAACTAAATTTCATAAATTATGTATCATTATGAATCACAGATCGAAATTTGTTCATTATGAAGTAATTTTTAAGTTCAATATAAGAACCGATTTTCTTTAGATATGTCATTTAATACACATTGCATTATTAAAAAATAAAGGATCCATATTCTTACTAAGAACAAAATGCATTGCTATATATATATATATATATATATATATATATATATATATATATACAAAAATCAGTTAATGTCTTTAAATACATTTGCTAAACTTAATATAATACAGACTACGAACAAAATATGCTTCTGATTTTTATTGATTTTTAACTGAATCGAAAGCTCTCTTTATAAGTCAATAAGAATTAATTTATTAATCACATCAAACTAGTTGATACGTATTTCATAAATGAAATACATCAATTCTCTACCAATCATACCTATAAAATAAAAAATTTATTCTCTAATATAATTCCTTTAAAATATAATATAATTTTAAAAATCATTCCTTTAAAATAGTCTTTTCTCTACAATTATTTTTTTCAAAATTAGCTATTCTCTACAATCATTCCTTTAAAATAATCTATTGTCTACACTCATTCCTTTGAAATAATCTATTTTCTACGATCATTCCTTTGAAATAATCGATTCCCAACAATCATTTCTTAAAAATAATCGATTATCTACAATCATCCCTTCAAACATAATCCATATTCTACAATCATTCCTTTAAAATAGTCGTTTCTCTACAATTATTCCTTCAAAATAATCAACTTTCTACAGTCATTCCTTTAAAGTAATCGATTCTCTTATTATTCCTTGAAAATAATAGATTTTATTCATTCCATTTCTAGTGCTTCGATTACCCCAATTACGTCCGCCTCGTCCTGACAGTTCCGGAAGACCAGATCCGGGAAGCCCTCGAACGAATCACCGAGTTCTGCCAAAAATACTCCAAATTCTCCTTTAGCATGGACGACAACCGTCTGCACGATCGATTCAAATCGTCCTGCACAATTAACGAAGCCCTGGAGAACTGTGAGAACAACAACGCTGTGATAGAAAGTCCACAACCAATCCGCGTGTGATATGCATTTTTCTGTTCCCCTTATATATGCCCTTATCGTAATATTATATATGTAGAGCATGTAATCCATGCATATATGAGCCTTCTGTATTCATTATTTTTGAATTTTCGATATGAAATCGAATAGGTAGGACTTTAAGTTTTATTAGTGGATGGTTGGACAGAAAGAGTAGATGGTTAGATGGACTATTAAGTATTTGGACTTAGCTTTGAAAGATTGTTGGAAAAGAAACATTTTGATAAATGTTAAATGTAACTAAATGCAATTTTTGTTAGTATGGATCTAGCATGTTACGCGGAAAAAAGCAATATAAATATGTTATTATTTTAAACCCAACTCCATTAAATCGTTGCTTAAGGTAATAGATCTGTATTGCTATCTGTAAATTGTGCAATAGCTGTTTATAAGTTGAGTTTTGTAAGTTGTTTCGATCTTGACACAAACTTTAAAGAAGTCGTAAGTATATTTATTTCTTTTGCATGTATAATACATTATTTATTTTATGAATTGCATGTTATCTCATAAGTAATGTATTTATTGTTATAAATCGATTTGGAGTTCTGCGTGAAAAAAGTTTCAGATTAAAGAATGGCAGAATGGCTATCTCCTCTAGAAAAAAAAAGGATACTAATCGATTTGTGTGTTCGATTTCATTAATTTCGGGAAATGTAATAATATTTTAGACGTAAACTCGTCGATGAATATGTTTTTAAGAAGATTATTTTTAATAAAATATTTTAAAATCATTTTTTAAATATGTATACTTCATCAGGAAAGCGTAATTGTTCTATGGTTAAATTTGAAATTTTGCTATATAATACATAAGAATAAAATAAATATACCCATAATCCATAAAATAAATATACCCATTGAGTATAATTATTTTAAAAACGCATATTATCTAAAGCAGAGTAAAGGAAAAAATAAAAGACTGCAGCAACTGATTTGTATAGAAGTGTACATATTTAGAAGAAACATTTATATCATTCTTGCACAAGGAAAAGCATTCAAAATCTCAAATTTTTCTATACGAGAGATACACCAAAAAACATAATAAACACTGGAGATAATAAAAACGAAGACAATTGTTTTCAAATAAAAAGTACATACTGGTGTAATCTTAAACAGTCTAGAGTTCAGAGAGCGGAACATTAAAAGAGTAGTTCTCTTAATCTGTACAAAATAAAATATAAAATTGCTACTGATCATTTAGGAACCCTGAAAATACTAATGAAAAGATGCTTCTGCAGCAAAAAATACTGTTTACTTTGCTTATCCTCTGACTTATTTATTCTTGAACTCAATGAATCAATCGAAGAGCCGGCAAAAGACAGAAAATATGTGATAAAACATAAGCACTGTTCATAATGTTTGAGATAACGTAAATGTCGGTCTATCAGAAGTCTGATGAACCTAAATACCGACGGTGATAGAATGGAATTCAAATGAAATTATTACATTTTTGGAGTTTGTAACACGTAAAAATGTTTTTGAAAATGAAAGTAAATTTAGAATTTATTCTTAATTTAGAAACACGTTTGCACATGAAAAAGCACATAAATGCAATGGACATTTTGTTTTGAAAATGAGTGGAAACGAAGAATTTGGAATGTCTTAGTTGTTATCTGATTATATTGTTATAGACTTTAGAATCTTACTGTTCTTAGTGACCAGTCTATGATATTGTAAATTGTCCAATTTTTGAATCTTTTGCATTGTATGTAGATAGAAAATAGATTTCAGATATCTTGTTGACTTTGTAGACAAGTAGTTATCTTTAGAGTGCATAAATCATTTGTAAGTTTAGATTTTAATAAAGAGTTAGATTGCAAGTATATTTGTTCCTGCTTTTATGAAAATCTTATTGTTGTAGAGTACACATCCTGAGAATGTGTTTTAGATATTTAAAAAGTTTTAATATATCATTTACACTCCATTATTCTACGTTTAAAAAAATTAAAAAATATTCTTAACCCTCCTGGTAATAGTCTTGACGAGGTTTCCCGTCATAAGCAAAACTGACCAGATCTTGATTGACGAGATATCTCGTCATTAAAAGAAAACAAACCAGGTCTTAATCTCGTCGTCACAAAAAATCGGCAATATCTTGATGACGAGATATCTCGTCAGTAGCAAAATTGGTCAGATCTTGATGTACGAGATATCTCGCCGAAACCCTTTGGAGTGTTAAAGTGTTCTGAATATTTGTCAGGTTTTGAAGTTGACATTTACTGGATCATCCATCACTAGAATACGCTTGAAAATATCCAAACAAAATAATAAAAATAATTTTTTAAGTAAAATTTAAACTATGAGAGACATTTTCGTCAAGTAAAAAATAGGTGGAGATAAATGTTATCTGTACGCTTTCTGAGCGTGACGTTGGCTTGATTTTCAAATATCAAGACGTAGCCATTAAAAATTCAAAAGAATGAATTCCAAATTGATATCTGGTAATAAAGTGGTCAACGCCAAAAATTAGATAAAACACCAAACGTCGCCCATATGGTGATAAGCTGCATTTTAAGAACCCCGATATGTATAATGCGAAAGCAGTTGGACAGAAGTTAAATCTTCACAGACCGTCTGATTTGTTTACACTGAAAATCCCTCTCGTATATATACGGTACCAATTTACGACAAAAAGAATCCAGTGGGCTCACTTTCACAAATGGTAATGGCGATTATTGTATTTTGGATTTCACACAGACGGTAGCAGAGATATAGGCAGGGAATATGTCACTATTTTACGCCATTCGTCTGTAAAGTTTTTGTTGTCATAGCAACCCCGGGATATAATGGCAAAACACCCGTTGATACTCCTTCATATAAATTCAAACAAAATTGAAATTTAGTTTTAAAAATCTATTGAAATCTATTTCGGAAAGATTTTTTTCATGAAATAAGGTTTGTATAAAATAGCCGAGTTCAATTTCTTAAAGGAATATTGAATCGCATCTTTTTTCAAATTATCTATTTAATAATTAAATAAATTAAATAAGCTATTTACTTATTTACATATTAAACTAAAGTTATTGTTATTGTATTTTAAATTATGTTGAGTATTGTTATTAAAAGTTAATATATCGCCTGTTTGATAGAAAAGTGATCATGCAAATTTGCATACGGATTTTCGGGATTGATCGCCAATAGTACATTGTGTTGCTCCAGTGCGACATTGATTCAACTTACCTACCTATCTACCTACATAACAGATTTTATTTAACAGCAGGCTCTTGCAAAACTATAGATGCAACACGTTTACACTGAAAACACTAATTTAAATCTGAATAACAAACATATTTGTGTATTCCTCAACGACTTTGTTAACGATGTGTGTTCTTTACAGAGTTGGATTTATTAAAAAAGTTCATTTTAAATTCCTTTGACTTTTATTATAAATTAATAATTCATAGTATATTTTATGCTTTAATAATTTTATCATGAAATATTAAAATTTTGATACAATGTAATAGTACTTAAATTTACTTTAATCCTTTGAGGTGTTCACATGCATATATCTCGTTCAATTACTTACAGTTCTCCCTGAGTGACTTCTAACTGGTCATAATATTTCTTAGGATTCTTGCAACCAATAGATGTAGTTATTTCGGTATTATTTATGTTGGGCAAGTAATGCTACACTACTCGAAAATCTCGTGACGCTCATATGGTTAAAACAATGACGTATTTACATGTTAGTTGAAATTAATGATCAGTGTTGCACTTAAGTACCTAATAGGACAGATTTGGTTTGTCGTTCTACGTTTATTTTTGCTGCAAGTGGGCTAATTAAATCGGTTGGTTGGATTAGGTTTTATGGTGCAAGGGGCCATATTTGGCCATGCTGTGACAAACACAAGACAGACAACATCAAGCAATGGACCTACACACCAAGGAAAGTTTTACTAACACAGGAGAGAGAAATACATCCAGGAAGGAATGGAACCTGCACCGCCTACAACTCGAGGGTTGCTAGAGCTGATACTCATTAAGCCATACCGCCCCCTCTAATTCAATCGGAACCTACCGCTTAAAAGTGATTCTTAACCACTGCGAATATTCATGCCAAGACGAATCAACCCAGAGCCTGTTGTACCAAGGGTTAGGTGCCAACCACTCAGCTATCAACCTAAACATGGACCGTAACAAATAATTTA
The DNA here is from genome assembly GCA_933210815.1 of Meta bourneti. Lineage (NCBI taxonomy): Eukaryota > Metazoa > Arthropoda > Arachnida > Araneae > Tetragnathidae > Meta > Meta bourneti. The sequence goes on from OW119928.1 coordinate 25,195,938, forward strand.
TATTATTTTAAAAATACTGTTTATTGAATAATTTTTGTATGGAAATTTCTTATTTTGATGAATGAAGTTAGATGGCACTTGTTATAAACATATAGCACCATAAAGATATAAAATACATGAACCAGATTACTTAAACCAACATATCGTCGATTTACTATCAAACTTCGTAAGTTTCTGAATCAATTTTTTTCAGGAACACCAGAGGGGCCGAAGTAGCCCATTTGGCAACGAATTAGCAACAGGAGGGTTGCGAGTTCGAAACTTAGTCAAGCCGAAGATAATCGTGTACACAGGGGCTGGGGCACGTTATCTCTGTCGTGGTCTCAAATTTCCTCACTTCTACCTGGTGTGGAAATTTGAAGAGTGGGGTGCCAGTTCAGATGTTGATCTCGTCATCTGACCGTGGTTCAAAATTACGAAGCCATGTCTTCGGATCTTTCCCTTAGAAAGTGACCCACGATCGTCTCCAATAGCCTTTTGTATTGCTTCAATGCTACGTTAATTAACAACCTACCTCAGTGACGACGTATTAGATGTTAAATTGTTGACCAGTTACGAGATATTAGTTTGAAAAGTCGCTGATAGAGGGCTTTATAATTGATGTTTTGAAAATTTGTAAAACACATTATCCCTCCTGGTGGTTGTCTTGACGAGTACCTCGTCATTAGCAGATCTTGATGGACGAGATATCTCGCCATTAAGAGAAAACTGGCCAGATCTTGTTCTTGTCATCATAAAAAAATCAGCAATATCTTGATGACGAAATATATCGTCAGTAGCAAAATTAGTCAGATCTTGATGGACGATATATCTCGTCGAAACCACTTGGAAAGTTAATAACGTTAAAAAACCCCAAAAATTGGACTTACGAGGTTTTGATAGTAAATCGACGATATAAGGAAATGTATATTTAACATTCAAAAATTACACTTCAGTCACCATCCATGGTCGATATAAATTGCCCCAAAGCAATTTCAAATTAGTGGCACCGCGAAGTATCAACAGAAAAACTTGAAGGAAAAATATCTGCAACTTCGTTTTGAAATTGATCGCCTTGTTGCTTGGCAACCTGCAGCAGATCTTAAAACTTCAGCAACAAGCTCATTCCTGCGCTAATGGATTTCCATGAGAATCGAAGGGCCGAAATGGTGTAATAAAAGCGGCGAAAATGATCAGATTCGATGGATATGAGAAACTCACTCGTTCTCTGGGTCTCCCGACTGAACATGTCTGGTAGCAATCACCGAAACAGGAAATGATCGGGTGGGATGTGAAATCTATCATTCAGAATTGCAGCATATTGGGGTGGTCGAAGTATTCAGGAATTGCTTCTTTCCTTTTGTGTTGTTAGTCTGGAGATTTCGAATGGTTCCGGGTGTTTTTGTTCCCAAGATATAGATGTACGATTGGGGTTCTTGGAACAATTTGGAGTGTGGAAGAACCGTTTCAGTTCTGAAAATAAATTTTTATGATAATATTTGATAAAAAAACGAGGAAATATTTTTGAGTTGCAAGAGAAATAAAATTGTTTTTAGATTTGTTTTTAGCAGTATTGGACATTTGGGGTGCTTTTTAAATTGTGGAGCTGTTAAAAATGATAGCAAACCAACCAAATCGTATTTCCTTCTTTCTTTTTTAAGTTTTCATCTTTTTCATAATAGTAGACTTTGTACTGCCTTGTGGATTCATAAATGGGGAACAGTTCGATTGGGGTTCTTGGAGTAATTTGAAACGTAGAACTTCATTTTGTTTCTTAAAATAAATCTTTATGAGAATATTCGATGAAAACGATGAAATGTTTTTGAGTTACAAGAGAAAGAAAATTGTAGATTTGTTTTTAGCATTATTGGACATATGGAGGTGCTTTTTAAATTGTGGAGCTTTTAAAAATGATAGCAAACCAACCAAATCGTATTTCCTTCTTTCTTTTTGAGTTTACATCTTTTTCATAACAGTAGACTTTGAAATGTCTTACGAATTCATAAACGGGGAGTGGTTTGGTTGGGGTTCTTGGAACAATTTGGAGTGTGGAAGAATACCATCTTTTGTTTCTGAAAATAAATCTTTATGAGAATATATGATTTTTGGATTTAGGAGAAAATTTTTTTTAGATCTGTTTTTAGCGTCATCGCGGTTCTTTAGAAGTTAAGTGTGAGGCGTAAAAATGATCGCAAACCAATTTTCAATAACTAAATGGTATTTTCTTCTTTCTTTTTTAAGTTTGCATATTTTTATAACAAAGTTTGTACTGTCTGATAGACTTATAAATGGGGCAGTGCGACGTTAATTCAACTACCTACCTACATAAATGGGAGACATAGATTAGGGTTCTTGGAACAATTTGTGATGCAAAAGTGCATTTTAGTTCTGAAAGAAATTTTTATGGGAATATTCGATGAAAACGAAGAAATGTTTTTGAGCAACAAGGATATAACATTGTTTTTAGATTGGTTTTAGCATCATCGTGATCATATGAGGGTGCTGTTCAAGTTGTAAAGCTGTTTTATACGCTTTTCGTCTTGGACTGAAACGTGATAGCAAACCAACCAAATAGAATTTCCTTTCTGTTTTGAGTTTCAATACTTTTTTATGTCAACAAACTCTGTACTTTGTCTTATAGGCCTATTTTCTAGGTTTAGAGGGAATAGAACTAATAATGTGATATTCAGTAAGGCGGTTAGATTCTGATGGGTTAGTTTTCTACTAATACGAGGTATCTCGTCCATCATGATCCGGACAGTTTTGCTAATAATTGCTTGATGAAATACTTCGTCGAGACACCCACCAGGAGGGTTAAATTATAGACTTTCCTGAGTGCTTTTCTTGCAGGGCCTAAATAGCTGCATAATATGCATTCTTAAATGAGTTTAAATGCACTTTCTATAAATTGTTCGTATTGAGCTTTGTCATATTGTTTCATATATTTCTCTCCTGCTAGTGTACTTCCTGTTGTGATTTTGTTCTAAGCATTACAGAATGAAAAAAAAATCTTTACACATAGGAAAAATATTTTTACTTTATTAAATTACTACTTTCAACGTAGACTTCTATTTTACGTTGGTCAAGTTAGTTATAAAGCCGATTTCATTTTATTTGCATTTTCGAATTCAGCTTGCCACACGAATGCTTGGAATTGCTACAGAAGTCTCCAGACAGTGAGAAAAATATCTAAATGAGGCATTCAGTTACACTTTCAACAAAAATTCTACATTCCACAAAATTCAAGTATTTTATGCTTTCGAAGAAAAAGATACGTTTGTATAACCTTGCAAACTTAGTAGAGCGCCTTTTTTAGTCTTACAACCCAATGTTTGCTTTCTTGTATCGCATCATCTTGATGACATTAGAATAAACGTTTAGGTTGTCTCTGAGTGGCATTTACTCAAGAGCTAAATGTAGGTGGCGGTAGTGTTTCCTGTACGTATTCGAACGTGTTGTCACTTCGTTTGTTTTTCGAATACGATTTCAGTACGTTGCCAAACAAAAATTCCAAAGAATGAATTCCAAATTGATGTATGATAGTTGATTGATCAACGCCAATTTGAATATAGCCGCGGTAGCTCAGTTGGAAGATTACCGGATTAGCAACCGGAGTATTTCGAGATCGAAACTCGATCCAACCAAAGATTATCATGTACGCGGGGGGTCCTGTTCGTTAAATCTCTCGTGGCCTTAAATGTCCTCACGTTAGTGTAGTGAGGAAGTTTGGAAGTGTGGGGTGTTAACCTCGTCATTTGAACGAGATTTAAAACTACGAGGTGTTGTCCTCGGATTTTTCCCTTCGGGTTAGATCCCGGACCATCGTCAATAGCCCGTTATGTTGCTCTAATGCGACGCTAATTATTTAACTACTAATTAGCTTAAATAGCCAAAACGGTGATAAATAAATTTTAAGGTAACCTCGATATGTATCATGCGAGACAATTTGGATGGCTGAAGTAAAATCTTCGCATTGTCTGGTTTGCACTGAAAAGGGCTCCCATATATTTGTTAACCAACCATCATTATAATGAACTGCGTATTTACAAAACCCTAAACTCTCATCCACATATAACTCAAAACCAACACGCCTCACAATCTCTAAAATATTGGAATACGAAAAAAAACCGCATCTCCAATCATAAACAATCTCGTCCTATCCTACAATTCCCGACTTCCTATTATACAGTAGTAGTTATTAGCCCATTAACTTCAAACTGAAGCCTTCCGTATACTATTCTGTGTTCATTCCAACCAATGGGAGGGCACCATCGGCCGTGGTCGTTGACTTCTCCCTGTTTGGCGTAGCGCGATCATGCATCCGCCCGCAATTCTGTTATTTATAAGGCACAACCCGGTGAACTGTGACATTAACTTCCAAATGCGGGTCTGTTGCTCGCTTTGTTTTCGAAGCCTTGTTTTTATCTGACTGCGTTTTTTGTGTCAGGGCGGTTTTGGAATGCAAGTGTCTGAATTGTTAGGCCTAATGGTAACAAAGTCCTACCCGAGTGAATTTTGATGTGGTCGTGATTTCCTGTTCTGTTGGAGGCATTGGGATTCAAAAGAGAGATTACATTTAAAATGATAATTTTAATTTCAATGTTAGGTTGTTAGCTTAAGGACGAGAAGTGATGTTCTTCATTTAGATGCGTATCATCTTGTCGCGTAGAAATAATTAAAAATTCGAAAGGAGAAAATTTAAAGGTTTATTTGAAGAAAAGCACATCAAAGTATAGCAGAAGTGAAAAAGGAATGATAAATGCATAATAATCAACGTTATATAAAATAGTAAACATCGTTTGATGTTTTAGGATTGGTTACAAGAAACTTCCAGAAAGTTCTATGATGCCATTACATAAATACAAATAAAATATTTAAATTTAAATGACAAAATAGGCGATGAAAAATATCGCCTACAATGAAAGCTCAATGGCATTTTTGAAATTGGAACTCTGTTATCTTTCAGCTATTTATCGTCTGAAAAGTTCAGTACGTAGCAATATTACAAATTTTTCAATTCCCAAGAGTACTTTTGTAAAATATTTGAGAATACTATTCCAAGACATACACTATCAGCCTGGGTGGGCAAGTGGTTAGAGTTCTGAACATCGGTTCAAAACATGAATATAAAAGTAGAGTGAGCAATGGTAATATTTTTATGTGCCCATGATCATGTGACCAAAACTAATAGTAACGTGACCCTTAGACTACCTTTGTCTGTCGAGTGGAAATAAACATTCATCATCAAATTTCTCCACGGAAAGGGAGAAGACGCCCATCTATTGATTCATTATCTGATTGGTCCGGGCGACATTGTAGTAGACTTAGGTGATTTCGCCATTTTTGTCTCCACTCTATAGAAATGTGCATTCACATTCCTACCTTGTCATAAGATGTATATCGCCAAACGGAGGCGATAAGATGCCAAACTGGCGAACCAAGTCAGTGTTTCACAGAGTCTGATGTTGAATTGTGGAATGAATGAAGCAGACATAGGAAGTTTGAACGATTGTTTATTATGTGAATATTCAACAATTAATTTACGGTCTAAACGATTAAAATACAGTTTTATATTAATTTTTGTTGTCCAATATTAATTATAGAGTAGTTCGGTAGCTTTCGAATGACACCACTTATGCATTCCTCACAATTCAAAGTTACTGTTGCCCAAAGCTCGCTCTGAGAATAACGTTCTCAAATTCTGATGTATCCATGCTCACAAGATATCTTTCTTCTCGTTCAGTAGTGTGACGAGGCGGCTGTAATCGTTGGCGTCGAACAGTTCGTCCCTCCTGAACCCACCAATTCGATATTCACATCACTGTGGCTGTATTTCGTCCAACACGAGCACTAATTCCTCTGAAGGATAATCCTCAATCTTTATAAGTCATAATTCTTCCTCTGTTGAACTCAGGTAGGTAGGTAGGTAGATAGTTAATTAGCGTCGATGCTATTGGTGACTGTCCGGGATCAATCCCTCAAGGAGAGATCCAAGAACAACGTCGTAATTTTTAACCACGGTCAGATGACGAGGTCAACACTTGAGCTGGCACCCCACTCTCCAAACTTCCACTCGTCATTTGACCGTGGTTCAAAATTACGTGATGTTGCCCTCGGAATATTCTCTTCAATATGAATCTCGGACAGTCGCCAATAGCCCGATGTATTGCTCCAGTGCGACGTTAATTAAAGTACCTACCTACCAAACTTTCACACGACGTCAACGTGAATACATTTGAGGCCATGACAGATTTAAAGTGCACCAGCACTCGTATACACTACAATCCTGTAAAATTCAGAAACATGTTAATATGACTGGAGTACTTATCTTACATCTACCCTGCAGTGCTGATTATTTGCATATTCTTCCATCTGCACATCGTTCAAATTTCAAGACTATTGGACGCTTCTTTCGTGGAGTTGCATTTTCGATGGCAAACCAGTATTAATCCTTTTTACCAATTTTTTTGTTCAAAGCTGTTAATATTTTTGGAAATATCTATGAGAGGGGATTTTCAATGTAAGCAAACAAACTGGACGGTTTGCAAAGATTTTACTTCTTGTGTCCAAATGCTCAAGCGTGATGCCAATCGGATAATATTAAAATGTAGTTTATCGCTGTTTCAGAAACGTTTGGAGTTTAATCTAGTTGGTGTTGACTAATCAACTGTCATATGTCAATTCGGAATTTTTAATGCCGAAGTACTTCAATCGTATTCGAAAAACAAGCCTAGAACGTCACGTTCGGAAAACGTACAGGAAACACTAATCGCAGCAGAAACACCACCAATATTTAGCTTGAAACTAAATGCCCCTCTCATCCTACAGAAAGAAGTTCCACATTATAATATTATTGTCTAAGAATATCAATATCCACTTATATACATAAATTTTATATCTTATCAATCAGGGATGCACAGATTTATTAAGACCAAGGACGCTACATAGATTCATTGTGACTTATGGGAGAACCGCCCAAAACACATGAGTTATCTTTATTATTTATTTTATTTATTTTTATCAAATATCGTTACAGAGAAAGGTAATAAAAATAAATAAGTAATTTAATTTTGTGCTTGGCATTGCATTGATTTAACAAGTCTTTTAATATTTGGTTCTATTTCAGTAGTAACCAACCTCAAAATTGATTCGAAAAAGTTTTTTCACTGATATATGTTGACCAGAAAGAGGCTTCCGCATTTTAATGCATTATCTAACAACGATTTACAATTGATTTTACCGACTCAACAATAGAAGTTTATTAAATTGTCTTCATTAAATTTATATCGCAGTTTATCGTTTTGCATGTCAATGAATTCGAGCCGAACTGATTCGGCAAAATGGCGAAACTTTACAGAAACTTTCTTGTAATTAGGAAAATGGACGCCATTACTACTTTGTGGTGTTCTTGTGCAATTTAAATAAAATTACCTATTGTGTGACTTGTTAAAGTTAAAATAATACATGGTGAGACGGGCCGCCAGCAAATCAATGGAGGGCCACATGCGTCCCCCCGGCATAGGTCTGTCTATCCCTGCTATAATCGAACAAAACTAACATATGCAGGTACCAGAAATGCAAATTCCCCCAGCAAAAAGAGTCACCAAAAGAGAACCTCAAAAACAAAAAGCAAAGCACCTAAATGGCATTATTATGAAGCCCTATCCACATATCTGACGTAATTGATGGTCTAAAACCGTTGGCGGCAGATGCAGAGAAAAAGAACCCACCCGACAAAAAGCCAATAAAGCGTTGACGAAAATGAACATTTCGGAAAGATAGCCATGGTTATTGGAAAGGTTGACGGACTCGTTTGTATTTGTGTGGGAGTCAGGGGCATTTTTACGGCTAGCAGACGGAGGATGATTTTTTTATTTCCGAGTGTCTAGAATATTTTGTAACAAATATTCTAATCATAATAAAGTGATCATAAATGGGGGAAAATCGGAGAAATTTCCATTAATATTGTCTCTGTAAGTGTTATTAAAATCGTTTCGCAATTTTACTGGTTCTGCATATTATTTTAAGTAACGTGAAAAAATAAAATGTCAGAATTCCCAATTACGGTATTATGGATTCATTTATTTATTTGAAGATATATTTCTCTACACTCCAGATCTCAATGCCACGCGGAAGAAATTCATTAGAGTGGCGAGCTATCCTGCGTTGCTTTAGCAATATTGTGTAGTTTCATTCCTTTACAACCGTTAGTACCATTCTCCAATGTATAAATAAGGCTTCCGGTAGTCTAGTTGTAGTAAGTAGTAACAATGAGTAACGAATTATCAACCGGTTGTGAGTTCGAAACTTGGTCCAAACAAAGACCGTCGTGTATACAGGGGCTGGTGCTCTTTAAATCTGTCGTAGCCTCAAATATCCTCACATTGGAGTGGTGTGGAAGTTTGGTGGGGTGGCAGCTCAGGTGTTCACCTCGTCATCTGAGCGTGGTTCAAAATTACTTGGTGTTGTCCTTGGATCTTCCCCTTGTGGATTGATCCCGGACCGTCGCCAATACCCCATTGTGTTGCTCCAGTGCGCGACTTTTAATTACCTACCTACTCCTAATGTATAAATAACGTCAATTTCTGTGTCAGATACGTTAGAAATAGATATAACAGTTCTCATGTGTGTATAATAGCTATAATCACTGACCTTCTAATGAAATAGAAAGAGTATGTGCTCGCAGCTTCATGCTGTTTCGTACGGTCGCTCGATTTGAAGATCTATCACATGGTAGTGCAGAAAAGCATGAATCCTAATGTGAAGCAAATTATTTATTAGTTAAAGCAACTATCCAACGTGATGACAAATACTAGTCTCCCATTAAATAACCAATCGGCCCAAGCGATCCGTAAACCTTACCCTTCTGAGATCTTACAACAACGACTCCGCCCACATGCTCCGTCTATTTCGATCCGTAAACCTTACCCTTCTGAGATCTTACAACAAAGACTCCACCCACATGCTCCGTCTATTTCGATCCGTAAACCTTACCCTTCTGAGATCTTACAACAACGACTCCGCCCACATGCTCCGTCTATTTCGATCCGTAAACCTTACCCTTCTGAGATCTTACAACAAAGACTCCAACCACATGCTCCGTCTATTTCGATCCGTAAACCTTACCCTTCTGAGATCTTACAACAACGACTCCACCCACATGCTCCGTCTATTCCGATCCGTAAACCTTACCCTTCTGAGATCTTACAACGACTCCACCCACATGCTCCGTCTATTTAATCAGAAGACTGATGGTTATAACACTTCTCCATGCTTTTACGCGAGATCGGGCGTTTGGAAGAGTAGGTGATTAGCAGTCAGAAGGTTTCGAGTTCGAAACTCGATCCAACCAAGGACACTAGTGAACAGGGGGGCTGGTGCATGTTAAATCTACCGTGGTCTCAAATATCCACACGTTGGCGTGGTGTGGATTTTGGATAGTGGCGTGCCAACTCATGTGTTGACCTCGTCATTTGACCGTGACTCCCGATTACGAGGTGCTGCCCTCGGATCTTTCCCTTCGGAAATGGTCTCGGACTGTCGTCAATAACCCGTTGTATTGCTCCATTGTTATATTCATTCAACTACCTACCTATTGTGCTTTCAAGCAGAACAGTCTCGTGGAAAATATTTTTGGAAACACTATTTCATGGGATTATACCAGTAGTGATATCGTGAAATTTGTGCTTTTTTCCCTTCATTCATTTTAATCCTGTAATGCCCTGATAGTAACTTAAAGAAAGTATTCTATTGTACATGAACAGAGTTGTTACATCCTGGAAAACAAAAGAAAGCAAGGAAAGGAATAGAAAGTATCGAACTTTTATCCGTGTTTCTATTTTTATATTATGAGGAGCATTCCTTAGTTACATCTTATTTATAGACCATAGACAAAGTAGATCCCATTTAATCTGTAATATCAATTTTATGTATGCAATGACTCTAGGTTAATGTAAATAACTGATTATAAACACATTAATTAATGAATTTAAGTAACTATTTATCTTCCTTTGTAAAATAAAGTACTCTTAAAACTAAATTCATGCTGAATACATTACACTTTTGAAGTTTTGTAGAAAGTATTTGAATAGTGTCTCATTTAAATAACTAATTGCCGTTTTATGAGATACTTTGTCTGATTTTTTGAATATGCAATAGTTAAATGGGCTTGCATTTTGGTTGTTTGGAATCTTTGGAAATGCATTTTCATCAGGTCCACCTATTTTTACATAGTTGCATTTATTTGATTTATTGCAAAAGTACTGCCTATTTCCTTGCATAAATTGACCTTATAATTGGAGGTAGGTATTTGAATTTACGTCATACTGGAGCAACACAACGGGCTATTGTTGCGGTCCGGAATCCATCCCGAAGGGAAAGATTCGAGAACAACTCATCGCAACCACGGTCAAATGACGAGGTCAATACCTGAGTTGGTCCCCACTCTTTAAATTTTCACACCACACCAACATGGGGAGATTTGAGGCCACGACGGATTTAAAGTGCACAGCCACACAACCTGCACGAGGTTTTCCGTTGTATCGTGTTTCGAATTCGCAATCCTCCGGTTGCTAATCTGCGACTCTATCAACTGGGCTATCCCGGCCGCTCTTTGAAAATATAAGAGATGTAGATGTGAACTAAACGAAATATTGACAGCAAATTACTTGAGTTTCATTCAGAAATCAAAAAAATATTTTGTAACTTGGGCATTTAATTTTATATTGCCTCTAGGGTTCAGTCGCTAGCCTGTTGTGTTGCTCCAGTGTGGTGCTAATTAAAATACATACATACAAAAATACAGGGTTCAGTCAGTTAAAAAATAAAAAAAACATTAAATCAATGCAATTTGAGAGTTCAGAGCACTTAGGGCAGATGGTGTAAGTACGTTCGCTGTGTTGGCTGGTGTCGGGTTTTATAGCGCATGTTTGGCCAAGCTGTGCCAAACATAATGCAGCCAACACAATGAGGGAAGAAGAAAAAGCCGAAGGCAAACGAGGGTAAAAATGAAAGGGAGGAAAAATCGCTTGGGTACTTTGGGTTGGTTGGTTTTGGGTTTTATGGCGCAAGGGCCATATTTGGCCCTTGACCATAAACATGCTGCGCCAGACACGACATACAATATCAAGTAATAGACACACACAATGAAAGTTTTACTGACACAGAAGAGAGAAATACACCCAGTAAGGAATCGAACCTGCGCCGCCTACAACTCGAAGGTTGCTAGCGCAGTGGGCATACCCACTGAGCCACGACGGCCCCCGGGTACTTTGGGGCATTCGCTGGGTTAGTGCGTCCATTGTATATAAAACGTGTCTGATTAGAGAGTCTGCCATCAGCTGGAAATGTTCCAAGGAAATCCTTAAGATTAGTTCCACCACTAGAGCTCTTCGATTTTCGGCGGGAAGTTGCTCAGACCAAAGAATGCACGAATAAAATGATATGCTCTTGCCCCATGCACAATGCTATCACATCTCAAACAAGGAAACAGTTCAATGTATGCACTTGCCAAATCGTGTGCAGTAATTGCGACACCGTGAAATAACATTGGAAAATATGTTTTAAAACTATATCTATGGTAAGTTCAAACAAATAAGAGTGTGGGCATATTAGTAATATGTGAATGTCTGATAAAAAAATATGAAGTTTTTAAAACCTACTGGGACAGAGTAGTAATTGGTTCAATATGAACTTGGGTTTGGGTTCGCACTTGCCTCACTTCACCTTGTATCTTCCAACTGTCGTATTATGTAAGGATTAGCAACCGGAGTGTTGCGAGTTCGTAACTCGGTCCAAACACAGATCGTCGTGTAAACGGGCGGCTGGTGCATCTTACCTTTACCTGCAGGATGGATCCAGGACAGTCGCCAAACCCCATTTTACTGTCCAGAGCGACGTTAATTAACTACCTACCAACCATATCATGTGTGTGTACGGAATATTTAGTATATTTCAAAATTAATATTTTGATGCATAAATTAATCTAGAAAGAATTTTCAATAATTTAACCCTTCTGATGGTTTATCTTGGAGTTCAAAACTGCCTTGTAGTGGCCAGCATCTGGTGCAAAAAACCTGTTCCAAACTCTCACCAGTTCTTAACAAGGGACAATTTGTCTTTCTTTCTTATCTTGATTCCCCTTGGAGTAAGTAGCGCAGTTTTGTGTAGACGAGATATTTCGTCCTTAGCAAAATTGACCAGATTTTCGACGAGACATCTTGTCGAAAAGCTTGGAGGATTAATCAATGGATAGAAACAAAAATATTCTGGCCAAAAATTAAAATTTATATTAGACCGAGATTTTTTTAACTGCTCTTACATAATATAATGCACTTCTTGAACCTTTAAATTTGGGAACAACGCATCTATTATTTGCAGTTTTTATACAGAAATGTAAGAACCAATTTTCTGCTCTTAAAGTTGATCATCTTAGCGTCTTCTATTGAAAAAAAGAACCAAGATAACAATTTAATGTCAATTAAGGTTTAAAGAAGAGGTTTTCTACTCATTAAAAAAGCAGACACATAAACTTATTAAATTATAACTTTTGTCAAGTTATCGCACAAGCGCCAATTTAAGTAGAAACCAAAGTATCCGGAAACTTTGGCTTCATAACTGTCATCAAATGAAATAGCACTTCGCAAATCCATTCCTACCTCATTAGCAACAGACCCCCACAAACTCATTTCCCGAGCGACAACCAAAAAAAATCTGTAACCAAAAATTCCCAAAAGGGGAAAGCAGAATAATTCGAATCTTAATTCCCGTTCAGGTTGCACAAATGAGGAATTAACAGTATCCCCATATCACCACAACTCCACGTAGAGAGAAAATCATCGAGTCGAACTTATTTTTAAGTGCATTCACAGGAGAGCCACAAGTGAGTGAAGCGTTCCGGTCGGCTTGAGACGCGGATGGTTACTTTTCTTGTGCGACTGTCAGCGCACGTCCCACTCATGAGCCACCTGTATGCCCAGATCGATACCGCAAGCCACTTCGGGGCGTTTAGCGCTCTTTTGGCTGCTTTTCGCTGTCTGGGGATGCCAAACGTGTCAGACGGAAACGGGAGCTTTGACATCGGTTTTGACTGATTGAACTAGTAATCTGAATGAACATGATCTGAGTGATAATGGATTCTTCTTTTCCAGGTTCTTCTTTATCTTTCCTTTATTTTTTCCTCTTCGGAAGAGACGGGAAAGGTGTGAATTCAATTTGAACCGAAGCAGTTTTTGTTCATATTTACCAAGTTAAGTTCTACTTAATGAGACGTTTCAAGGACAATGTTTTTTAATACTTTGAGTATCCTTGTCAAGATAAGGAAAATAAAAATAGTGTATTTGTAGTTTATACTTGTTGTTTATTTTGAGTTTAGGTTGGGAGCATTTAAAGTATATATCACTCTCACTCTCTATGACAGTATTATTTTAATGATAGATTTTTCTATTGTTGTTAGACAAAATTAGTTAGAGATTAAGTACTAGAGGAATGCTATTTTTGTAAACATAGGAATATTTTTGTCAAAAAGAAAAATGACTCATTCAAAATTCTTCATTGACCGAATAAATCATTTTTTACCTTTCAAAATATTTCAGTGCCCATATGTGTGTGAAAAATTTTGGAACAAAGCATATGATGTCAAAAATCTATGGGAATCAAAACAAGAATGATATTTTTGTGAATATGAGAATACTTTTGTCAAAAAGAAGATTCATTCAAAATTTTCCACATTGACCGAATGAATCCTTTTTTGCATGTATATAGATTTCAATTGCCACATGTGAAAAATTTTCGAAGAAAGTATCCTATGTGGAAAATCTATGGGAATCAACAGTAGAATGATATTTTTGAGTATGGGAACACTTGTCAAAAAGAAAAAAGCGATTTATCCAAAGTTCTTCACATTGACCAAATGAATCCTTTTGGCATTTTTCAAAATTCCTAGATCTAAAGAGAAACATCTTGGAACAAAGTATCTGAAGTGAAAAACTATTAATTGAAAGGCGAAATTGGAAATAGTGGAGAAAATCTTCGGAAAATTGAAATGTGCCTTAGTGCTTTCTTCTTCGAGCAATCCAACTCACGGGAAAGCAGCATTTACAGAAAAATAATCGTGTATCTCTACAACTTGACAATTGATGGATTATTTAAGTATTTGGAAATGAATGAAGGAGAAAAGAGACTCAGGGAATATGATGGAACACAAGACTGGAAAAACAAAGAGATTTTATGAAGCATAAGGCATACTGTACAAGAAATAAATTCTTAATGTTTTTTTTCTGGTTTAACTCATACACTCACAGGAAAACAACATTTACAGAGATCAATCATGACGTACGAAAAGATTTCAGACAGTTATTTAAGAATTTAGGCTTGGTAAAAAGTGGTAAGAGTGTATTTGTTGTGGAAACACTGATAATCTAGATAAAATAGAGTTTCAGTTGAATTTCTCTTATGGTTTTTTCTCCTATGTTGAACCTTACGAAACGAAATAATACATTTATAGGAATTATCAATTAAAATTTTCAACTTTCCATAGATATACGGATATAAAATATTCTAAAATTTAAAAAAAATCGAATATAAAATATTCTAAAATTCAATATAATTCGGGTATAAAATATTCTAAACGCAAATATAATTTCATTATAAAATATATAGATTAAATATAATTAAATGAAAACATAAAAGGCTCTAAAATTAAATATAATTAAATGAAAACATAAAAGATTCTAAAGTTAAATGTAATTCGAATGTAAAATGCTCTAAAGCTTTCGCGCGAAAATTTTACATATTTTTTAAATAACTAAAAGTAGAATATTTGTGTATCTGTTGCGATAGTAAGATGAGTATTAAATATAATTAGATTATAAAATATTCAAAATTAAAATGATTTATTATATTAATTAATTAATTAATTAAATATTATACACTCTCTTTGAAATATTATGACTAATCTATCTTGCAATTTGTGAAGGCATTAGTTGAGGGGGCATACAAAAATTGCAAAACAACTCTTCAGTATTTCATGATATAACGTAATATAAGAATTTAGAACTTTCATATATGAATGTGTTTGTCATTTGTTTAATTTTTAGATTTTGCTTTTTAACCAAAATATATGTGACTCATGAAACGTTATTGAATTGAGTTTTGCATAGGCAGTAATGTCACTGTTTAACAAACGCATTTAAGTTGAAATTGACTGTCGTATATTTTCCAAAACTGGTTAATTTATATTTTTTACGAACTACGAAATATTACAGATAACATCAAGTAAAAATCATCACAGTAATAAACGAACTTACAGAGACTGAGTTTCTAAGTGTTCCTTAAAATGCTTAAGCGTAAATTACGGGAAAGGAAAGATAACTTGTATATGAAATCGAATGAACAATAATGTAAAACGAGCAATAATAATAATAGAAGTAATGAAAATGAACTCATTGCAAAATAATTTTAAATTAAATGGAACAATGTGCAATTAAAATTTTTTTCACAGTTCCTAATGACCTGTACAACGGGATACCTAAAAATAATACTCACATACAAGAATATTAGTAAAATATGACAAAAGAAGTTTAGTTGGAATCAGAGGAGATATGAAAGTATAGAGAGCAATAGTAATCTTTTTATATGCTCAGTGATCAAAACTAGTAGTAGTGTGACCCTTAGACTACTTTCGTCTGCAGGTCGAAGCGAACATTCATCATCTGATTGGTGCACGGGACGGGGAAAGGCGACCATCCAATGATCTGATCTGATTGGTCCGCGCGAGATAGTAGTAGACTTTCGCGATTTCTCCATTTTTGTCGCCACTCTATAGAAATGCGCATCTATCCTGTCATAAGATGTTAAATCACCAAACGAGGGGATAAGATGCCAAATCGGTCAACCAAGACAATTTTTTACATAGAAGTCACTTAACTACTAGTTGACATGTTTCATGCCACTTTTTAACATGGACAACTAGTTTTCATTCACTAGTTGACTGTTGACATTTTTTAAAGCTCCTCTCAACAGCAATGCTCAATCTACTTGTATTTCACGTCTATGGGTTGGATTGGGTTTTATTTTTCTATTGTACTCAAATTTAATCATTTTCACTATCGTTTATGAATAATTTTATCCCTTAAATCGTGTTTAGTTTGTTCAACTAGGGTCTAAGCTTCCTTAAGCAAAACTCGCTGTCATTAAATAGATGTTTTGGAGGAACATCTATGAATTTATGGAAAAATGCCTTCCTATTCCATATTCAACCCCTTTTCTTCTCCATATCAAGGACTCCCAAAAAAGTGCAGCCTGGTAACTTGTCAAAGCACAGAACTTAACCATTCTGGTGGTTGTCTCTACGAAATGTCTCGCCATAAGTAAAACTAACCAGATCTTGATGGATAAGATATTTGGTCCAAGACTATTCAATGGCTGGCTATGAGGATCAGTTCTGGACATGATTGTGGATAATTCGATTTTCGACAGTTGGGACATGGGTAGATGCCGAAAAACGTAATATTCGATTCGATTTGATTAATTTCCTCCCTTGGTTTTGGTTCCATGTCTCAAGTTTGGAGAGGACAACAGACCCTTTACCCAAGAGATACAGCACTCTTTTTGTGGGAAGCATATTGTCCAAACACTTGAGAATCCCATGCTAAAATGCTCAGAAGGGTGAGAAGGTTCAGCAAAGCTGCTTTTAAAATAATTTCGAAACGATATCCATGCTTAATCAATCAAACAAAACTCGCCTGTCAATCAACTGCTCTTAAAAAGGTATCGAGAATGGGCACTCGTGAAACTCATCTGCAGCCCACCTTTGGGATCGCTTTCGAAAGGGTGGAAACGAAAAGCCTCGCAGTGAAACCTGCAGGTTATCTCTCCACAGCAGAATAGGGCAGTTTTTATCTCTACGAGGTACCTCGTGATTAGCAAAATTGTCCAGATCGTGTTGGATGAGGTATCTCGTGGAAAACACTTGGAGCGTTAATGACTGTTATATGAGACAACTGTTACATAATGACTACCATGAGAGCTACTACAGCCACTGTCTGGGTGGTGTCTGTAGCTATAGGAACAAGGCTCGTACATTTGGGATAGAGATGACAGGTCTTAATATTATTTTATATTTGGTGAATGTTGATGGGAAAAGAGTTTGTTAGTATAGATTAGATCTTCTCAACATGTAAGAATCATAAAAAATGTGTAAAATAATTAATTATTTCTCTTTATGCCTATTAATGATAACGCTAGTACGGTGTGCTATTCACTACAGCTATTTCTACATTCTGAATAGTGTGGTTTTATGTACATGTACTTCATATACATCGGCTGCTAGTCTTCTTCTGCATCTTCATATACATCGGCCTCTAGCCCCACCAGTGGTTAGAGGTGACACTCTTAAGAAACTGGTAGACTGAAGCTATTGAGAAATAAAAAGTCCTACCAGATGAAGGCATTGTAGTGGTATCGTTCTATTTTTCTATCTGAAATTATAAAGCATCGGGACAAAGAACCAAGCACGCATTGCTAATCAAACACATTTGCTCACCCCAACGCAAAAACGGAACAAAAACTAAAGAACGGACCACTGAACATGCGTGTTAGAGTAGAAAGTATACGATGGCTCCATCCATTGATGAATCTATTTCAATGTAACATTCTCAACAGGAGCGTCTGGTTTTAGTTCGGGGCCGAAGCTGTGTTTGCTGCTTCAAATTTCCTGGTTTCTTCAAAATGACATGCAAATTCGGGCCAGTGTCCTCAAAGTACCCAGAATAGACATGTCTCCTCCTACAGTTTAAAATAGGTGCTAGGTGGCAGCACCTTCCATGGGTAACCGGTTTAGTCCACGTCTTCCACTTTATCATAAGCTGGCATAGATTCATAAGCTGGCATTGAGGAAAACCTGTATACATTTCTACAAATAAATTTCGGGGACATCATGTCAATTGCTCTCAAGCATGTCTTATGTCTGTCCCTCAAACCCCTTTTGTCCCCCTTTTCCTTTCAATTTTCAAACACCCCTCTAATCCTCGGATGGCAGACTTGCGAACACCCCCACTTCCGTTCAAAAGGAAGATGATCAACAGGTTGGTCCTCAATTCTCGGTGTCTGGAGAACCTCACGAAGTGTATCTCCAATTTGTCATTAGGCGAGCCAATGTAACAGACTTGAATTAGTTTCATCAAGCAACCCCTCCAGAAACGGATTTGAGGTACCCTAGTGATCTTTTATTTTTCCATGGGATTTACTGTCTTTAACCTTTTTCCTGTACCTTCATCCCACCACTAAATGAAGTGCTTGGCGCAGCTTGGCCAAATATGGCCCTTGCACCATAAAACCCCAACCAACCCACTTCTCCCTATTCCCCAATCCTTCTTTTCTGCCCTTTCATGACATTTTTACTTGACTTTTTATGGCGTTTGGTCGTCATCTGATTACGAGGTGTTGTCCTTGGATCTTTCCTTTAGCTATTGATCCCATACCATCGCCAATAGCCCGTTCTCCATAGGTGCTACGTTATTTAACTACCTACCAACCTTCTTGGGTTTGACGCAGCTTGGCCAAATATGGCCCTTGCGCCCTGAAACCTAAAAACAGCCAACGAACCCCTCTACAAAATGGTATAAAGTCCTTTTGTGTTGTAGCAGACAGGTGTAAACTTCCTCGTGGTAGACAGGCAGTACGTGGCTTTAGATTACAGTCATCCCGTAAGTTCATATCTTTTCCATGTTGGTTGTCCTGTGGTACGTGGGGTTACTGAAGATGCACAATCTGAGCGTCACCATTCTAAATCTTTTTCTGTCTTTGACGTAGTTAGGGAGTCTTTCCTGGCTAATTTGGTCACTAGGGAATTCTAACGCAGCGTGAGTTTGAAGTTGATCGAGTGTGCCTCGGTCTCATTAGCTCTCGTTTAGCAAAACGAATGGCCGTAAAGCGAAACTCCAGACTAATCGACATTGATTGACCATAAGCAATTACTATCGGATTCATTGCGTTGAACGCTTGCTCTAGATTGATCGCAGCGATCTGATTTGGTCACTGATTTCAATAGGTTCATTAAACGAGATTTCTTTGTTTTTCCAGCTGGTGAAAATTTTTCATGAGAGCCATTTGAGGCTAGGCGTGCACTCAGAATTTTCGTTCAGGAAAGACTGAGAATCGCTACTATAAACCATTTCATGCTATGGTTGGTAACAATTTTCGGGGTTGGTTGGGTTGTATTTCATGGTCCAAGTCATATAACACTAGTGCCAAAAAATAAATTTTGCAATCAATCCAAGCCAATTTTGGGAGAGGCAATCATATTGCTTGAGGGAATTCCCTCCCCACAAATTTCCCAATTGATCTCAAATTGCACAGAGCAAAGGCAGCCAAGTTAGTAGAGTATCGGATTAGAAAACAAAGGATTGCGAGTTTGAAAGTAGATTCAACCAAAGACCGTAGTATACGGGCATAGCTTGGCATAGTTTGAAACTCCCGGTAGCAGTCTTGACGAGGTATCTTGTTATGAGCAAAACTGACCAAATCTTGATGGACGAGATATCTCGTCATTAGAACAAAACTGGCCATATCTTGATCCCATCATCATAAAAAAATTCGGGCCGTGGTAGCCTGGTTGGAAAAGACGGATTAGCAACCGGAGGGTTGCTAGTTCGAATCCAACCAAAAACCGTCGTGTACAAAGGGGGCTGCTGCACATTAAATCCGTTGTGGCTTCAAATGTCCTCAAGTTGGCTTGGTAGGGTAGTTTGGAGAGGGGAGTGCCGGCTCAAGTGTTGCCTCGTCATCTGACCATGGTTCAAAATTACGGGGTGTTTTCCTCGGATCTTTCTCTTTGGGATTGATCCCGGACCGTCACCAATAGCCCGTTGTGTTGTCTCCAGCGTGACGTTAATTAAAATACCTACTTACATAAAAAATCGTCAATATCTCAACGACGCGATATATTGACTATTAGTGAAATTGATCAGATCTTGATGGACGAGATATCTCGCCGAAATTACTTGGAGGGTTTATGTCGGAGTATTGCATCCCTTCCCTTCCACCATTTATGTCGGGACATAGCATGGTGATTCGAGTCGTCACCTAATTCATCTGGTGATGACGACTGTCTTCAATATCGTATGATCAGAATAGCAATAACATTATATTGCATAATTGTATATTAGATTTTCGGTTGCACACGTGGATCCAAACCCTTGTTAGAAAAATTTATTAATAAATTAAGGACTATATAAAACTAAAAATAATTCAGATCAACTCTCTTTTACACTCCTCCAATTCTTAAAAATCCGAAATTAATTTTTTCATCGCATTCCATATTGTAGCTAGTTTATCATGTGTGCAGTTAAAAATGCATTCATTAATATCATAGTTTGCGCTTGCTTGGTAAATATAATGTCAAGACAACAACGCTTTACAAATACGCTAGTAGTAATTGCGCGAGCATAGTAAAAATTAAATTCTGTGAGCGCTTACAAGGGCTTAAGAAATTCTTAAAACAGTTAAAATTTTGTGTGTGAAATTTATATACAAAATTTATGAAACAATTAATTTACACAAAATCAATTATATTACAAAATTTACTGCCTATCAATCTTCTGAATAGATTAAAAGTTTCCTTTTTCAGTTTACAAAGAATTCAGATTTGTGCAAGGATGCCAACATTCCTCGGAGTATAATCAGTGCTTTAAAACAAAAAAATAGCTAAATATTTTGTAAGCCATGCATTTTTATCAAATTTCATGACCAAGAAATTTTTTGCAAAGGGCATTTTTTAACGAAAGGTGAGTAAGGAAAGGTTCTGTGTCCCCCTTCCGTTCTGCTGAGTCGTATTACAAAAAGTTCTTGTTTTGAGATGTTTTATTTCAGCACATTAAAAACCTACTGCAGAATTTATGAAAATTCAATTTCAGGTGATTCAAACGATTAAATACAGCTTTCAACTGTGCACAATAAGAAATTAAAACAAAGATGGAGTTAAAACTAGGCACTGGATTTTTGGTTCCAGTTAAAAAAAATTTTCAACTTTTCTTTTTGGAAAAGGCATCATGGAACTTTCCAAAAAACATTATATATTGCTTCGCTGGTTTGTAGAAGACATCGTGAAATCAGCATTAATACGATGGGCTCAGTGGGTATGCCCACTGCGTAAGCAACCTTCGAGTTGTAGGCGGCGCAGGTTTAATTCCTGACAGGTGCATTCCTCCCTGGGTTTATTTCTCTCTTCTATGTGAGTAAAACTTTCATTGTGTGTATGCCTCTTACTTGATATTGTATGTCTTGTGTCTGGGGCAGCATGGCCAAATATGGCACTCGTACCATACCCAAACCAACCACGTATCAAGGTGTAATGCAATCATATTTCACTGCGTCTGTCTCAAAAATAAATTTTCTTCGAATTTCCTGTCGAATATTTTATCCAAAACTGTTTCGATACATGGACAAAAGAGTTGGTTGAACGAAAGTAAAAAATGAACAGTTAAAAGTCATTCGCGATTCGGAAGTCGTGACTGAGGTGAACAATCACAACTCTCGCACCAGTACACCCGCACCGTCCAAACCGTCGCCAAGCTTGGCGAGCAAAACGCAGCAACCCTCACCAACCGGCGATGCGGCTGTGTAACAAAGCAATCAACCAACTGTGAAGGCGAGAGCAGCACCATCTCCCTAACAGCTGCAGCAGATAAAGAAGTCGCTAAACTTTCCACCGGCCATGGGTGACACGAAAACGGATGAGGCCAAGACGGCTGAGAACAATGGCAACCAGAACGGGGAGGATGCCGCGGCACCGAAGGAAATGCGTGCCATCGTGCTAACCGGCTTCGGAGGACTAAAGGCCGTGAAAGTGATGAAAAAACCCGAGCCCACAGCCCCTGGCGAGGGAGAAGTGCTCATCAGGGTAAAAGCATGGTATGTGGTTTTTATTTCCCAATATCGAGTTATTAGTGTTAAAGCGTCATAAAACAGTTTCGATATCCATTCTTCCTGAATATGCCGTCTTCTTTTTTCGCGTCGTGCGAAGATTTGTTTGGTTTGTAGTGCACCATCTGGTAGCGAAGAATCGCCGCATTGTGTGACCATATGTTGGGATAGTGGCAGCTTTGGAGAGATTTACGGTTTTTCGTGGTCGAGGTATTCGAAAGTGATATCGATTCCGTGACAGTTTGACTCAATTTCTTAACTTTCTCGTCGCTTTAGTCTCGATTTTGATGGATTTTTAGTTGACTTATTTTCAACGCAAGACCATATGACGTTCGTACGGTTTGCACTAGATACAGAGCGCAAAAGAAAACTCTCGATTATCTTCTAAAGAAGTCACAGTTTTAGGGAGAAAATATAAATAATTTTTGAGGGGAATCCCACCTTAGTCGTTTTTTTAGCTTTAGTTTAACATTAGTCCCTCTTTTTTTGCACTTTAGTCTCGATTGTGTAATGTATTTTTAGTTAACTTAACTTCAACACAAGACCATATGACGTTCGTACTATCCATAATAAAACACTTGAAACAATTTAAACTCATGATAATGTCCAAATGAAATTATTTTTAAAGGAAATAAATAATTTTCTTTGGTACAAAATAGGTTTTATATCTTTTAAAATATTATCGTCTTTCATAAATGTTAATATATAATTAATAGTAGTTAAATATACTAAACATTTCATATACGTATTAAAAATTTCAATAAATTAAAAAAATTATTTAAAATTAAATTCATTTCAAATAAAATTTTATACAAGAGGAACAATAGGCTTTATATCTATTAAAATATTATTTTCTTAGGTAAATACTAAACAATTTTTGAGAAACAGTTAAATATACTAAGCATTCCATACACATTAAAAACTCCAATCACAATTTAAAAAATAGCTTTTAATTAAATTCATTTTAAATCAAATTTTATTTTTTAAAGCGTGCATAGGTGTGAGGAGATATCGTGTTTTAAACGGCTATTACAATTATAGATTTCATTAATTGTATTTTTTTATCTTTAGAGAGTAGCGCTCTTTATTTATAAAGAAGTTATTGATTAAACTCATTTCAATAAACTTTAAAACACATACAAATGATTTATAATTATATCAGAACACACTTCAACACACTTTAGATTTCTATTTATATTCAAAGTGTTATTTGGAAGTCAACATTTTTTATATTTTAATTTTAATGCAATATTTGTGCACACGTATTTTAGATAAGAGTTCTAAAACAATCACATTTAATTATAATTTCAACGAAAATTTAAAACGTTCCTTTTTTCCAATTTTATTATGGTTAAATTTAAATATCATAACTTTTTATTCTTTGTTTATAACACCAATTGAAGTTCTAGTTATGGTGAGGTATAATTTCCTATCCTTATAAATTAGTTGTATAGATCTTCAAAAATAATGCAAATCACAACAGTCACATGTCGAAAATTTGACAATGTAGCATTTTGGACAAAATAACATTTTCCCTTAACAACTAAATTGGTCAATTCCTCAAAGAATCGCGAAATTCTGTTAGTGTTCATTTTGATAAAAAAATTTCTTTTATTTTATCGATGGATGCAAAACATCCTTTGAAATTGACTGAGGAAATGCTAAAGTGAAGCAACATGAAATTGTCTATTTTTAATTCTGAATTGGACATTTGCGTCATCTATATTTCAGTGGTTTCTTTAAAACTTCGAGTTATTTTTGTTAATAAATATATAATTGAATAATAAAAATCTTAATGAATAAAATCATGAATAGAAATGCATTTCACTTTTAGCTTGCAAAAGCGGCTTTATTTCAGTTGTAGTGTAGGCTTTCTTGCGCATACCGTGTATTTGCAGAGAAAACAGTTTTATGCTTATTTTGGGAAATTTCTGCAACTTTTCAAACTGCGAAACTCACCAAACTATTGAAACCGCAATTACAGGCGTTTTTATTCCCTTCCTAAAGTTAAACAGTAATTTATCAAAAAAGAAGAAAATTTAATGAAATTTAACACAAATTCCTCAAATATAGTCTAACGTATAAGTATGGGAAAGATGCTTTTAGTATAAGTGTAAAAAGCACACACTCTTTTTCACAGATCTTAATATACGTATGCACAATATATTAGTCACAATAAAAGTGACTAATTAAAAATAGTTATTTTTATTGTAGAGAATTTTTACGAAACTATTACATTTTTTTATTTATTCGAAATGGATAGTAAAGTTCGAATGTGTATTTGGAAAAAAAAATATATGAAAATCTTTAATGCATAATAAATTATACCCTTTCGCCTATAACTCCAAAAGAATGTTTATTACACAATTATTTTGAACTCTGCTAGAAGTAAAATTAACGTATGGTATCGGTGAAACACTGATATTTGTTCTGATGAAAAAGGAAAGACGGAAAATATTGTCACAATCCAACATTTAAAAAACTATAACAACCATTAAGACATAAGGAATTATAGTGTTTCACTTATAGCTCCAAAATAATTATTTATTGCAGTTATTTTCAGGCAAAGAGAGACAAAACTAAAGCGTGGTATCAACTAAACACTTAATTTTATTCACATGTAATAGGAACAGCTGACAATGCATACCTTCATTTGATTTGTGTTAAAAAACTAGCACATCTATATATATAGAGCTCTTAAGCCCCTTCCAGACAAAAAAAATCAAAAATGTCTTTATTTAATAAATTAATCTCTTCTAATATAGCATATAAAGATTTTTTTGACATTTTCTCCTTGCTTTACACCTTTCATCCATTATTTTGTATCTTACTTCAGTGTTATGTCTCAAGAGTAAACACTTGGAAAACCTTTCATATTCTTTATTCATAAAGATTTGTATCACCTTTTCCATTCAGAAAAGTTTCTATTCTTGTCGGAGTAGTTATTTTAAATCTTGGTTCTACTAGCACACTATTAAACCGCTAAGAACTTTAAAGAAATAAATTTAAATCATAAAAAATAGCGACAATAGCATTTATTGCTCAGTTATCTTGACTTTTTAACCATCCCAAACTCTACAGAAACTCCTACGTAAGACCCTTAATATTCCATTGTAGTGCTCACAAACACCATGAGTCTGCAAAATGGTAGGTTTGAGGAAAACACATTTAACCCTCCTCGTGGTTGACTCGACGAGGTGTCTCGTCATTACCAAACACGACCAGATCTTGATCTCGTTATGATAAAAAAATCGACAGTATCTTGATGACGAGATATCTCGTTATGATAAAAAAAATCGACAGTATCTTGATGACGAGATATCTCGTTATGATAAAAAAAATCGACAGTATCTTGATGACGAGATATCTCGTTATGATAAAAAAAATCGACAGTATCTTGATGACGAGATATCTCGTCATTAGCAAAATTGATCAGATCTTCATGGACGAGATACTTCGTCGAAACATTTAGAGGGTTAAATATCCCTATAGGAAACATTGAGTTGTATTGAGAGGTAAGGTATCATTGATGATTGATTGCAAATCAAAATGTCTGCCTTTGGCATTGTATAAGCATTCTAATATAGCAGCCTAAAAAATGCATTTAGTTAAAAACTTACTATTATTTTTGTTTCCAATGGACAGGGCAAGATACAGACAGAATAAATATTACACTGCTAAACAAACTACTACAATAAAGCACAGACGAGTAAAAAATAATATAACTGTAGTTAAATATTATTTATGCAGCTATTCGTTTCAGTGGCTTGAATTTTCTGGATCTGATGGCTCGCCAAGGGGCGATTGATAACCCACCGAAAACGCCTTGTGTCATGGGATTCGAATGTTCGGGAGTGATCGAAGCCGTAGGAGAAGGTGTAACAGAGTTTCAGGTATGAGGCAATCTTATTTTGTATACCTCTCGGTTTCTATTTGGTAATTATTTCATCGCGATTCCTTTTAACTGCTTAAGACCATGTAGACTGAAAGGGACTTTTTTAACTAAGCCCTTCCAGGCGGAGGTCCGGTTCTGGGAAGTAATCTGTGGTCAGTTGCCAAACCTTTTTTATTGCTAAGGCACTTAGACCAATGCATCTGTTAACCTCATGTGAATGAAACAAATGGCAGGCATTTGACTTTAAGTCATTCGCCCGCCATCTGGCCTCTCAATACTTCCTCTGTACGCTGTTACTAAAATTATTAAGTGAAATGTACCTATTGATCCGTCATGGGTTGTTTACTATTACATGAAATACAGTCAAGAGAATCAACAATATTACAATAAAATAAGTGTGCACACAGACATTCATGCCCAGTCAGGAACTGAAACTCAGCAACTGAAGCCTTTCTTGGAGAGTCTGGGGCGGCGTCAATGAAGGAAAGAAGTCATTCTCAAGATTTATCCTTGGTAGCATTGACAAGTCTGTTATCTTTTAGACGATGTTTGAACAATTCTTTTATCCAAAGTTTCGAAGGGTGAAATAACTGGATGTAATGGCTTTTGGGTGATGTTGGTTCCTTTTTGGGGGAGATAGTCTGCTCTCTTATTTCCAGGTACGTTAAAAGAGCCGGGACCCATTGAAGCACCAACACATCAGCTATCTTATCAAGGAGATGTCTGCATTACATAATTCCTGGGGAATCTCTGACTGTATTAACCCCAAGTGGCAGTTATAGCATAAAAACAAAAGGTAGTAAAAAGATCATAAAGATCCCAGCTGCTGATGGCAAAACTTGACAACGTCAAAACAGGGGATTTAAAAGTCCGCCATTGCTCATTTTTGGGAGTTTTCTCATCAGTTTGATTTTAACCCTCTGAGTGTTACGAGATATTTCCGAGTAGTGTAGTTTTGCTTTAACGTCGCAACACAAATAATGACCAAATAACGTCACCTATTAGTTAGATTAATCCTAAGAATTTATTGGTTGAAAGAATCCTGAGAAAGATTCTATTAGTAAAGAAGGTCAAAACTAGATAGAAGTCGTGCAGGTTGCAGAACGGTTATAAGCAATAAGAGGATTAAATATGCAATAGTAGACCAATCTCCCAGATCTATTCTTGAGTTAAAGATTACAGAAGCCTTATCAATTTTTACCTTACGCTGGTAAATGGTATAATATGGCTCCTGTGAAATTTGTAGAAAGTTGGAAAGCTCTCTATGGATAAGGACTTCCTTACGCAAAGTCATGTATGACGACCAGCCATGTATGATTACTTGTTTCGCCACACAACTCGTAGTCACTAGTCTCATTTCCGGTACCGAGTTAAGCTCGGAGTAAGAGACAGCGATAAAGACGCCAATTATGGTAATGCACTGTTTACGTTTAACCTGTCCCTTAATTTAACCAATAGACTTGTTCAAAACTACATGACTCAAATGTTAACTCTCCAGAAACTGACCCCAGCCTGGAAAGGGTTAATCAAAAAGTAAGTGGTTAAAAAAGAGAGACTGTAAATAGCGAGTTAATTAACCCTCTGAGTGCGTGACTTACCTTCACAACAGTTTTTGGCTTCTTCGTGATCGTTGTTTCTTTGGAGTTGATGAAAACACTGGCGTCCGTTTCCCAACAAGATAACTGATCCTTTGTTTCAAATTAAGTTGCAGTTCTTTAACATCCAGAATTAATCTTCATACAAACTAACTAATCTTCTATGTTTTGTTGTAATGCATATCAGTTTTGAAATAATCCACATCCTCATTCATTTCCATAGGTCTCCAGCCAGGGACCGTCATCTACGTGTGGGGGGGGAGGGCTGGTTCGTGTTAAACGTGACATGGTCTCAAATTCCTCATGTTGGCTTGGTGTGAAAGTTTGGAGAGTGGAGTGCCAGCTCAATAGCTGTCCTCATCATCTGACCATGGTTCAAAATTACGAGGTGTCCTCGATCTTTCCCTTCGGGATTCATCCCGAACCGTCGCCAATAGCCTGTTATGCTGCTTCATTTCGGTGTTAGTTAACTACTAGATCCAATCAGGGATCATCGTGTACGTGGGGGCTGATGCATGTTAATTGTGTCATTGCCTCAAATGCCCTCACGTTGGCATTGTGTGGAAGTTTGGAGAGAGGGATGGCAGCTCAGGTGTTGACCTGACCATCTGACTGTGGTTCAAAGTCACGAGGATCTTTCCCTTCGAGATGGATGCCAAACCGTCGCCAATAGCCTGTTGTGGTGCTTCAGTATGACGTAACCTACCCACCTCATTTTCATAGGAAACGGACATGAGAGAAACATAGAACACATGTACTACAATAGTGTCTTCTAGGGGTTGCATACAACAGTATAGCAAAAAAATCAGACAAGCGACCTAGGTGATCAAGGTTGAATTTGTCGAAATTCTGTCTCCGGGATACAGTTAGTTGAAGAAATAAAATTTAAGGCCGAATCTTTTTTTTTACCCTACACGCCTACTGATGGGATGGTAAAATTTTTGCTTGATTATGAAATAAACATGCATGGAACTTCCCAAAAACGTTTCGACGTTTTCCATGTTGAGTAATGTGTTTCTTTGTGTTCCAGGTGAACGATTGCGTTGTGGCCCTGACCGAGTACAAAGCGTGGGCCGAGCTCGTCTGTGTTCCAGCCAAATATGTGTATTCACTGCCGTCCGGCATGGAGCCCCAAGAAGCAGTTTCAATGCTCATGAACTATGTGGTAGCATACTGTTTAGTTTTCGACATAGGAAATTTACAGAAAGGGCAGAAGGTCCTCATACATTCTGGGGGAGGTAGTGTGGTAAGTGCGATTCATCTCACATTCGGATCGTTACAAACTACAGCAATATGAGCTCCTTTTCACAAAAACTTTTCGTTAAAATCGAAAGTTATCGTTGAATTCACTCGCTTTTTTTAATAATCAAAAAGTGTTGTCCTAATGTTTATATTGGACCAGCGGTAGCCCTGTTGGAAGAGTAACGGATTAGCAACCGGAGGGTTGCGAGTTCAAATCCAACCAAAGACATTCGTGTATAAAGGGGACTGGTGCACGTTAAATCTGTCTTGGCCTCAAATGTGTTCACGTTGGCGTGGTATGGAAGATTAAAGAGTGGGGTGCCAGCTCAGATGTGAACTCGTCATCTGACCATTGTTCAAAATTACGTGGTGTTCTCGTGACTTTCCCTTCGAGTTTGATCCCGGACAATCACCAATAGCCCGTTGTTCCAGTGAGACGTTAATAAAAATACCATATAAATACCTAATATTATTTTACTGTCATGATTATAAATGAATGCTTCTTCTCCCCAATCAAAACTTATAGCCGTTATGTAATATAGAAATTTTTCACTTGTTTAAAGAATTGTTTTTCATGTGTTTTTAAGCCATCATTATGATATATCTAAGCGTAAAACAGTTCATTTTGATGTAAATTTTGTTACAATACGCGACATCTTCCGTGTCAGGGCCAAAGGCTAAAGTCAAAATGGCTACTTCTCAGAAACTTAAGTTGGTATTTCAGTCTTTCTCACAAATATTCAGGAAGGAAAAGAAGCATGCTAAGATACAAATAATTGCAATTTGGATTCGTAGATCCATTTAGTTTCTATTTTAAGCATATTATATTACTTTTTAAATTAATGATGCAATTGACTCTTTGGATGCATCAAAAGTCAGACTTAACTCCTTTTGCCCTGACACGGAAGATAGATTGTCAGTACAATGATAGATTTCATTTAAGATTTTATTTAAAATTCACTAGGAAAGATGAAGTAGATTTAATAACTTACATTATAAAAAGCAAGCACGCTCTAGTAGTGAAATTAATCTATAGGATTTCATCAATGATTTCCAGTAGGTGTCATCCACTACTTTAATCACAGACACATTTTATATTTAGTGACTCACACAGAAAAAGCTCTTTCACTACCCCATCCAACTAAAATATAACACACACTGAATGTAAATTTCATAACACATTAACGTTTCTATGCGGACCAATCAGTCTTGTGGTCAGGGTGCTGGCTTTTCGATCCTGGTTCGAATCCGGGGTCAAACATGTTTGTCCGTCTGAAGTGAATGTGTGGTCTGTGAATGGGCTGAGCCTAGAATGTGTTAATGCATGTGATGTGTGACGTAAACCTACTCCCGTGGTGCACCAGTGCTAATACATATCCGTCCTTGTAGTAACATAATGGTTCACCCTCCAAGTGGTTTTGACGAGTTATCTCGTTAATCAATAACTGACTAATTTTGCTAATGACGAGATATCTCGGCATCAAGATATTTCCGATTTTTGATGACGAGATCAAGATGTGGTAAGTTTTTTCTAATGACGAGATATCTCCTCCATTAAGATCTCGTCATTTTTCTAATGACGAGATATCTCGTCGAGACTCCAGGAGGGTTTAGTTCAATTGGTCGGCAGAACATTGGCAAAAAAACATTTCTATCATGTTGAAAAATTCCGAAACCAAAAGGCATAATAGATCAAAATTCTAATTTCTTCTAGCAGTTTCAAGTTATACACTGACATGTATATTTCATAACTTTTATTGAATTAAATAAGTGCATATAGTGATAATATAAATATATACATCATTTGGAAACCATAGACTATTCAATTTTTAAATGTGTTTCTGATTCCAGGGTTTAGCAGTCGCTAGTCTATGCAAAACTGTAGAAGACGTTACTCTCATTGGAACTGCTTCAAAACATAAGCACGAGACCATAGCTGAATATTTCACACATTTGTTTGATCACAGTCAGGATTACGTGCAAGAAACGAAGAAGTAATTCATCGTTTTCATATTGTTTGCATTTCAATGTTGCATTTGTAGACAGGATTTTGCATTCGTTTTGTGGATTTAACCTTTATAATTTAAGAAAATGTTTCCAAGCATTAATTATGTTAAATTATTGATTATTATAATAAATTATTTGCTGAATATCGCTAACATTTATAATACGAAAAAAAAATTAAATGCACCTAACAGATTTCCAGTCCAAAATACAGTCGAAAACACTAATCCAAAACTCTTTGGCAAAATATAAAATATTTTTACTTTTTTTCAGTTGATTCAATCACGAATATCAGGGATATTCCACTTTTACGTACGGGACAATTACACATAGATTTTAGTCATGAAAACTGCTCTATATTTTACTATTCTTTATTTTAAAAAAATTTTGATCTTTAACTATCTTCCCTTCAAGTAAGCTTATCCCAAATTTTTGGGTACATATATATAATTTTTTATATAAAAAAAAATAAAATTAAGCCGACACGTATGAGGACATCTCAATGTGTCTAGAGATGTATTGCACACGCACACTCAAAAATTTGGTATAAGCTTACTTGAAGGGAAGATAACCTAAGTTCAAAAATGTTTTTTGATTAACAGAGAATGGAAAAAGATACGGCAGTTTCATGACTAAAACCTGTGTAGGATTGTCCCATACGTGACAGTGCAAGGCCCTATTGATAGTGTTTAAAATATGAAACCTTACAAGATTTAAATAGAGTAAAATATTTAATAGATGAAAAAATAACCTATCTATTAGTTCTTCTACATTTGATGCTCCCACATTTGTATCGCTTCATACAACAAAATATATTCAACTAAACATGTTAGCAATATAAAATTTTTTATAAGCATCATAAGAGATAAACATAATAATCTTCTTAAAATAAATCTTTCACGAAATCAGAAACAATAAAATTATTTTTGATTTATATATCATTTAGGTTACTACCCGATGGTGTCGATTTGGTCCTCGACTGTGTCTGCGGAGAAGATGTCAATAAAGGATATAGTCTACTTAAACCCCTGGGCCGATACGTATTATATGGTGAGAAATCAGCTTTTGTTGATATTCATTTGCAATATTAAAAAGTTAGAATGAGTGTATTACTAATCATTAATTCAACACACAATTGTACCTTCAATTTATATTTTTTAATTTATATTTTTAAGATGAGTACGTATTTCCATTTATGCTCTGTGGATGATTAGTAGTGCTTGAATTAAATTTAAATTTGACAAAATATGCAACAAAGTTCAAATTATGCCGTAGTGAATGTTAGTACACTCTGCTAAGTCCATTGTTGAAACCGCCATCAGCTTCCTCGCCGTGTTCTGTTTAATCGCATCTACGTTCTGAAATCTCTTCCTTTTTAGAAGTGATTTTAGCTTTAGGTTGGTTGAACTGGGTTTTATGGCGCATGGGCCATATTTCGCCAAGCTGCCCCAAATACAAGTCAGACAAGTATCAAGTAATGGACCATACACACACAAGGAAAGTTTTACTAGCACAGAAGAGAGAATTACACAGGGAGGAATCGAAACTGCGGGCGCCTACATCTCGCAGGTTGCTAACGCAGTGGGCATACCCACTGAGCCAACAGCCGCTTTAACAGCCCCCTTTAGCCATGAAGGAACCTTTTAGCCACGATGGCTCCTCTTAGCCTTAGGAAAATCTTAAATTTCTAAAGTTAAAGCTAAAAAATGAGCTGGCTTTTACCAAAGCTGAATGCTGGCTGTAGGGGTTTGATCCGTCTGGGTTATTTAATGTTTTACCAAGAAGCCTGCACAATACGTGATGAATGGATAGTTGCCGCCACATGTTTCATGCTAAAAATCTACATCAAAATCTCGAATACAATAGCTTTGGGATTCCAAGATCATCTTTCAATTCTGCGCTGCCAATCGCTGATTTTTGTCGATTCCAGCCTTTACTCGTTCAACACTTCCAAATGTTCTGTTTATTAAAGGCCTTCCTGATCGTGGGTAACTTTCAACAGATTCACGAGCAGATTTGAAGGGGCTGTATCACATTTTTATTCGAACTGCAGGGTTCTAATTTATAATGTGGTAAAAATGTTTTTAGTAGCATGTTTGTAATAAAAATATTTTAATTGAATATCAATATGTATAATTTACTAATATTTTGAGAAATTAATACTTTATTTATTCTACCATATCGATAAACAATAACTTTTATGGTTCATTTGTATCTTCAACCTAGGAACCTCAAGCATTGTATCTGGTGAAACAAAAAGCTTTTTCAGTTTCGCGAAATCGGTAAGTAAATTGCAATTAAGCTCAAGCAGAGAATTAATGATTTGTCAGTTTAATACATTTACTTCTTTCCATTTGACTCACCTAACTTATAATTCTCCATAAAATGTCATTTTAAATTAGAAGGAACTAATTTACGACATAGTAGTAGACTTTGGCGATTTCACCATATTTGTCGCCACTCTAATAGAAATGCGCACTAAATGCCACTCTAATTTCCTACAATAGACATCTACACTGTCATAATATGTTATATCCACAAGCGAGGCCATAAGACGCCAAATCGATCAACCATGTCACAGAGAAATCACGTGACTACTAGTTGACATGTTGGCCGCACTTTTTGAAGAGATGTGTCAGATTCCAGTCACAACCAACAAATAATTAATATTTAGATAAGGTATAGACAAAGGGGGGGGGATTTCAATTAACGTCACACTGGAGCAACACAATGGGCTATTGGTGACGGTCCGGGATCACTCCCAAAGTATAGACAAAGGAATTCAATGGCGTACATTCAAGGTTTTTAAACAAACATATTGACATTTTATAAGTAATGCAATTTTTTTTATCGAATTTCACGATCATGACTTTCCTTCAATAGGGCACGTTTGTCAAAAAGCAAGAAAAGACCGGGACCTGAGTGACACTCTCCCCCTCTGAATGGCCCCGTAAACAAGAGAGCCTAAATAAAATCGGAATTGACCTTGGAAATTTTTTCATGAGATATTGTAAGGAATTCATATTTACAATGACATCTTTTCGTTTTACTTTCAGTGGTGGCAAGTTGACAAAGTTAGCCCGATAAAACTTTTTGATGAAAACAAGATCCTAGCTGGTTTCCATTTGCGTCACCTTCTTTACCAACAAGGTTGCCATGACTACGTCCGGGGAGTCGTCTCTAAGGTCTTCAAGCTCTGGGAAGAGAAGAAGGTGAAAGTCACCACGGACTCTGGATGGGCCTTTGAAGATGTGAGCAACATTTACGTTTTTCCCACTATGAGAGGGATTCTCAGTATAAACAATCCAAGCAGACGGTCTGCGAAGATTTTATTTCTGCTTTTAAATGCAGATCCTCTATGCTATTAAAAAATGCTGCTATGCTATTAAATGAAATGCTATTAAAGCAGAAATGCTATTAAATTAAATTCTCGTATGACACATATTTTCGGCGAATTTGCTGCTGTTTCTCATTCAACTCTAAACAGAGAAAAATGTTAAGAAAATTTATAAAAACAATATAAGGCGTTCGGGTCACCACTTATGGCATCGTTTCACAGAGTTTATAAGACCTCCCCTTATTTAATGTATCGGAATTTTTCTTCATCTCGGAGTGATTGCTAGTGCTTCTCATTCAACTCAAAAAAAAGAAAAGCGTAAACAAAATTTATGAAAATAACATAAAATTTAATGACTAATTGCGAGTACAAAGTAAAATACAGCAAGATAGTGTCATGTCTAGTTGAGTACAAGATAATTATATTCTTCACATGCACAAAATCTGCGTTTTCAAAAATGCGTATATTCGAGTCTTACTTGAGACACCCCGCCTACAAATTTATTGCAAGCACATTAAAATGTGATCTTTAAAAAATCAAAACTCCGTTAATTTAAATATTTTATTTAATTCAAAGCTAAACCATTGAGGGGACCCTATAAAGAAAGGTAAAAGGAACCGCGAGCCAAAATTTTTTGAAAAAGGCTGCATTATATTATGTTTGATGACAAGAAACTAAACAAAATTTCCAAGTTCTAAAACCCATATGCTTTTAGGTTGCTGAAGCCATGCAGAAAATGCACGACCGAAAGAATATAGGGAAAATTACTTTGCTTCCTGACAAAGCTCCGAAACCTCAGGTACATTTTAAAGCTTCCCTTCAATTAGCTTGTTTTTTGATCGCAGTGAATAGATACCGCGTTTATTTACGTTACTAATTTATCTCTTTCAGACGAAACCTATGAAGGAAAAAGAGAAATCCATTACTTCAGGAGAAAGTACTGACACAGAGAAGGATGCCAAGGATGAACAAACGCCCCCTCCTTGTAAGGATGACAACTCCTTATTTTCGATTATTTTTAAATTTTCTTGCAAGCTGGCATTTGAGTCATGCGGTTTTGAACGAGTCTACTTTTTAACCCTCCAAGTGGTTTCGACAAGATATCTCGCCCATCAAGATATTGCCAATTGCTTTATGACTACGTGACCAAGACCTGGTCAGTTTTCTTCTAACGACGAGATATCTCGCCCATCAAGATCAGGTCAATTTTGCTAATGACGAGATTCCTCGTCGAGACAACCACCAGGAGGGTTAAAAAACTGCAGGTTAAGCGAAAGCAAAATACGTTCCCACAATTGGTGTCTTTGGCGTAGTTTCTGGCTCGTTCTGTGCTGGAAGCGACAGCAATTTTACGATTTGGCGAAACAATCACGTCGCCATACGTGAGTCTGTGTATGACAACCCTTTCCCAGGCGAGCTAACTTCCTTTATGCAAATGGACTCCTCCATCTAAGTAGCGCAGCGTATTTAATCCACCTGTGGTCTATGAACTTGAAAACTGCCATGTAGTGGCCAGCCTCTGTTGCAGAAACCTGTGTTCCGAACTGTCACCAGTTCTGGTCAAGGGACAGTTAATTTTTCTTACTTATGTTTTCAATCTTAATGGAGTAAAAGGGCAGATTTGCATCGACGAGATATCTCGTCTTTATCAAAACTGACCAGATCTTGGATACGATATCTTGTCGAAACACTTGGAGGGTTAAGATGTGTTGATGATAATCGATAGGCATCACATAGGTATGCGAATAAGACGCTCATGTGTCAATGTCATACTGCCTTTTTCTCTATATCATATTTATGCTGTTTGCATCGCGAATGAGACGAACAGCTCAATTAGTGAACATAGAGAAGATGTGGTAAACGCTGCTACCTTAATAGTCTGGCCTTAAGATAGAAACATAAACTATGTAATTGCAATGTCTTTAGTGGTGGTGTTTTGCGATAGCGCAATGCGTTTGCAGCACATGGCATAAAAGATGTGATAAAGACATAATTGTTAGCATATTTCTGTTACCACATGTATGAGACAGCTGTTACCATTTTGCGACGGAAAAGCTACCTCTTGTTTGCACAATCTAACTAGTTGAGCAAGGTCATGTGCGAGAACGACAATTATAACCTGTCGCTAAAGCTTGTACTCACCGCCCATTGGTTGATGAATGATGGACGGAGACGAACTTACGAGAGGACTTTTCAAGGTCAACATGCACAAAGAAATAATACTTCTGGTTTGGAAAAAATTTGATGTATGGCAGTTTTGACAATATTTGGATTTAATTTTTTATGTTAGCGACTTGCTGAAATTGCATTTATGCAACATGCCGATCGACATAAGTTACAAGAGATTATCAAACCGCCAGTTGCCTCTGTATTTAACTGTTTAAAAAGCTCTCTCGCAGTAAATCTTCATGCTTATGAACAAAATGTTGTTGAAAAATGTAGTCAATATAAATAAAATAATAGAAAATATAGATAGAAACAAGAAAATTAAATTTATTTTAAATCTTTGTTATTCAAGTAGGTGTCTATGGATTCAAAACTTGTTTAATGATTAACATTTTCATTATTATTTACAGGAATATAAACTAAAAACAATAATCATATTTTAAAATTATTGTATGTTTAAATTTACAGTACATAATTCATGTATCTTGTGAAATTAATCCTTGCTAGAAATGAAATATTTCGATTCCCTTAACAAAAATATTGTAATTGAGTTGTTGAATTGGGAGTCAAAAAAGAAACTTATTGAAATTGAGGTGATGCAACTTTAAAAACTCACTTTTGCTTGTAAAATATCCGTGTTTTGAAATGCTATTTTTATATCTAGCTCTGTATTATATAAATAGATACCAACTTTAAATATATGCTTTTACTATTTTCAGAAATCCAAGAAAATATATGGGTTGCTTCTAAAAAGATCCTTTATTATTTCAAGCCAGCGGAAATATTTATTGAAATTTAATGTGCTTTCTGAAGAATATAATGCTTAATTGTTAAACTTGCAATTATTGTGGAGCTTCCAAACGTAGTTATTCGCTTATCAAAAGTCTGCCACTTCTGTTGAGGTACAATTCTAGTGTAGATTCTTCCATTGACATTTATATAAATTTTATACTAAATGATTTATTGAAAATTGCTCTATCGAAATGTTTCTGCTGCTTATGAATCTATGCACTCCTTTTAAGTTATTGTTGCTGTTTTTCATTTGATGTAGATGAGAGTAGTTTTTAGGTTTTGTGTTTGCGCTTAAAATTCTAGTCATGCATTAAACGATGCTTTTAATGAAAGATGATTCAAATTTCAGTGATAATGCAGCCATCTCCCGTATTTTAGAATGCAATTCAACCTCCTCCATTAAAATTACAGGATGTTACGTTCTTCACTGTATAATTATAAGCAATTTATTAATCACAGTGTAATTAATTCACAACTAACGATTCCTGCATTAATTGCTATTAGTTAATAGAAAAATTTAGTACCAGTCCTATTGCAAAAATATTTGTAACTTTCATTTTCAGTTTGTCTTTAATACACTACATTAAAGAAATTGAATGTTATTGAAAACAAACAGTGAAGAAAACAAATGTCTGAATTATAATATATTGACTGAACAAAAATAAAAATGTGTACATACCAAACAATGAAAAGAATAATGTATACAAATCTGAGTTTCAAACTCTTGAATTTGAAATTTTTTGAATAATTACTGATTCAAAAAAAAATTACGATTTTTTAGACATTGAGTTGGTTGAATTATTTACATTATCATCTTTCTTTAGAAGTAATACCTATGATTGTAAAGCTTTTCTTTGAAGCCTACAATTAAATGCGCAACACTGGTTGGTCACAAAGTGTTTATCACTTTCGTTTAGAACTGTTATGCATTACTGAAATATGTGTGGTAGAATAGATGTTCAGATTGAATGTAATATGGTTTGACGAAGGAAATTTTCTATTTAACATGAGCAATTTCAGAAATTGAAAACAAATTTATTATGGTTTGTCGTCTAAGTTCACTAGCTGAAGTGAACAGGTGTGTTGAGAATCCTATTCAGTATCCATCTGTTAAAAAAAAACAGCCCTTGAGTCTCCCACTTTAAATTCTGTAATACTTGTCCAATTTTCTAGGTAACGTTTCCTGATATTTGTTAAAATATAATTTTAAAAGTGTATGTATGAGTAGATATATATTGTACAAAGCTTTCTGTTTATACATGTAAACATGTGTATGATATAGTAATACCTGTAAATTGTGTGTCCAGTCTGCCAAGTAATGTAGAAATAACAAATTGCACACAGTCTACTTTCACATAGCATACTTTGCATTTATCAAAGTTGCAATACTGCCAATAAATTTATTAAATTTACTTTTCTAAAGACAAATTTAATTTGTTTGCATTTCTAAAATAGAAAGTTAAGTGTTTTGTGAGGATGACATATTCAGGAGCAAGGTAAGACGGGGATAAACTTAGTCCATTTTCTTACAAAAAATTTTCGATTGGATATTTTTCAAATTTATACAGATGGAAATTTAAATTTTTTATACTGAATTTAAAATGAATTTGACATATCCTAAATCTTTTAATGTCATATTTACAAAATAAATTTATATAATTTATTACAGCATTTTTAGTAGATTGTTCAGGAATGTCTGTCTACATATTTGAAACTGTATTTTTGTGATGGATATTTGTTAAGTGTCATGCTGATTTTTGTGAATGTATTAACTATTCATGTGATAAAATAAAATTATGTGACTAGTGCTGGTAATTTTTATTTTTTTATATGGACTTTGTAGAAATAACTTAATATCAATTCAAATTACACTGCTGGCCACCCAAATTGCAACACCAAGAAAGACAAGAGATATTACAACAAAATTTATTTTGTAGATAACATGTTGACCAAGTATCAAATGATTAAATTTATAGACTTCTGTGAAGTGTGGGTCCTGCCAAAATCAGTAGCCAGAGTAGCCGCCATTGTTGGAGATCACTGCTGCCACACGCCTCGGCATTGATTCAAAGAGACTTTGGATGTGTTCTTGGGTTACAGCAGACCAAGCAGCTTCCACACGTTGCCAAAGTTGATCTGGTGTGGCAGCTGGAGATGTATTCTGGGTCAATCGTTGAGCAACCATGGACCACATGTTTTCTATCGGCGAAAGATCCGGAGAGCGAGCTGGCCAGGGAAGCAATTCAATCTGGCGATTGACGAAGAACGCTTGGACAATGCGTACCACGTGTGGTCGCGCATTATCCTGTTGAAATATGGCTGTGGGCAAGCCCTGAAGGTAAGGAAGGACAACTGGCTCCAACACCTCGGAGATGTAGCGCTGGCTGTTTAAAGTACCGGCAATGCGTACTAGAGGAGTGCGAGAGTGATATCCAATACCGCCCCATACCATAATACCCGGTGCAGGACCAGTGTGGCGGTGCATAACGCAGCTGTTCAGCATCCTCTCTCCACGGTGTCTCCAGACTCGA
This sequence comes from Meta bourneti, assembly GCA_933210815.1. NCBI lineage: Eukaryota > Metazoa > Arthropoda > Arachnida > Araneae > Tetragnathidae > Meta > Meta bourneti. Next base: position 25,235,400 of record OW119928.1, read on the forward strand.
ATCCGACCATCGTGGTGTTGCAGACAGAAGCGTGACTCGTCAGTAAAGACAATTTCATTCCATTCTGCCGTCCACATCCTTCTTTCATCGCACCATTGGCGGCGGAAACGTCTGTGGTTCTGCGTCAAGGGTAGACGAAGCAATGGACGTCTTGCGGACAGACCACTCTGCTGTAAACGGCGTCGAATGGTACGCGCAGAAACTGGATGATGCGGTACAGACTGAATGTGCTGTGCTATGGTTCGTGATGTGGCTGAGCGATCCGTCACTGCCATACGTACAATATGTCTGTCATCACGTGAAGTGGTGCACTGAGGTGGATGCGATCAAACACGTCGGTCCGTCGTACCCTCCTGCATCCAACGATCACATATCCGCATTACAGTTGTTTGGTTTCGTCCAACACGACTACCGATTTCCCTGAAAGATAATCCACAATCTCGGTAGGCCACTATCCTTCCTCTGTCGAACTCGGATACTTGATCAAAAGATGATCGCTGTTTTCTACGAGGCATAATTGATCGTTTTTTTGAAAAAACCACAAGAAAAACACAATTGCCGTACTTGAAATCGTCGAAATCTCCAAGCCTTAAATAGCGCTTTGAAGTGGCGCCACAGGCGCGCGTGATGTGCGTCTGCGCTGAAATTCTAATCATTTGCATATCTCACCTCCGCTAATGCATGTTGTAAATTTCATATTATTTACATGCTTCCTTCAGGGTGTTGCATTTACGGTGGCCAGCAGTGTATTTAAGTCTAACTAGTACAGCATTTCATCATCAAAATACGTAAGAGGGAGTCATCTTTTACTTAGCTCGGAACACTCCACTGGTCTAAATTGCACGGATTTCCTTTACGAACGCAGACAATCCTCAAATAACAATTTATTTCGTGTTATTCCAAATGGTGCTACTCTAGATTCATGTTTAATGCAATTTGGATACAACGTTTCGTGTTATTTAGTCTTGGAATTTAAAATTCCAGATACTTATGAATTGTACGTTAGATTTCAGAGTTTTAAAGTATATACATGTTGTATTTCTTTCATTTAGTGTCCGTGGACTCAATTGTACTGTTATTCAAGGATTCCCATAGCTTTTACCAAACTATATTACTCCGCAATTCGAATTAACCCTCGAATTTCATGTTATTTGGGGTTATCTGTTTGCAGATTGACCAGGCTTCATTGAGTTTCAACACATATATACTTCCCACATATTCATTACTCGCCATTTGACAGTGGTTCAAAACGACGGTTTCGTCCTCGAACCTTTCCCTTCGAGATCGATCCCGGAACGTCGTCAATAGGCCGTTGTGTTGCTCCAATGCGACGTTAATTCAACAACCCATCTACGTACTCTCAAACGCATTATACTGTTTCTTTTATATAAATGTTAAAAGTTTTCTCAATAAGATAAATATTATACCTTGAACTCTGATTATCAGGTGTCAGTGATTAAGTATTTCTGAATTATACATAAAATATAAAACAATATTTGAACCAAATGTGTCGTATTTGAAATGACAATGTTATTTCAAGCAGTTTTCTTTAAATAAATACACAGCAAATATTAGCCAAAAAATAAGTTTATTTTTTTAAATTTTAATAAATAAAAATAAGTTTATTTATTTTTTGTTTTATGAAAGTTCCAAATGTAAAAGTGCGAAACAAACTCAATAAAAGTATGCCAAAAAAGTAGTTTCAAAGTAAAAAGTAATAAATAGCCGTGATTCTATTGTCTTGCGAGAAATAGGCCAAATGTAGAAATGTTTCTCAAAATCATCACTTGGATAAAATGTGTTTATATTTTAATTGAGGAATCAAAGATATTATTTTTAAGTCATTCATGTCACTATGTTCTTTGAAGGTCTTTTAAAAGGGTATATTGCTAGCCTTTTTGAATTGCATTCAGAGGTAGGCCTACTGTGTTCCTGTTTAAGACATCAATACTATAAAAGCCCAAGATTATTGTTGAATATGCAGGTACGCACAGCCCACAAAGCACCAACTCATCAAAATTCCAATTTCCAATCATCAATTCCACGCCAAGGTATAAATGCAATGGTCCATTTCCACTTCAAAGTTTCCTGCAACGAAATAAAAGCCAGGCTTATTAGAAACATGAACATTCCTCATAAACTTCAATACCCTCTGTAATTAATATTATACGTTCACTCCGATAGAGGGCTCTGTTTAGGTCAATCGATAGCATTGTTTCTGTGGCGTAAGGAGTCATTCCTAGCTCGAATTTTCAACGGCAAGTTCAGAATTCGTGTAGCGATGCATGCCGTTCATTTTGGGTCCCTCTACCACCCTTTACAATTTGGCCAGATATTTTCGAAACACCCTGAAAAACCCAAACAGAATTGGTTTTCAATACCTTTCTGACTGAATCAAAACAAAGGAATTTTACTTTTAAGCAATTTTCTTGTTTACCTAGTAAACTTCCAAAAGCTAGATCTATTTGGTATTTGGTTTCAGCCTAGTTATAAATGATTAATTGGAAGCAACCTATGTGAGAGAAAGAGATTCTATCCTTACAAGTGATTAGATATTTGGCTCTTTCGAAGAATAAAGAGGTTTAAAAAAATTAAAACAATTGATTCTTTACATAAATTTTACCTTTTAGAAATAAAACCACTCGAAGGAAGCCTAATACAATTCTTGTTTTGTTTGTTTCAAGTAGATTAAATTATGGTATTTCCAATGCTGTAAGCATTGCTTTATTGGCGAATGGAAAAGATGAATCATCCATAGACTGCTCACATTTAGACAAAGCGAATCCCAGAAATATTTGCAAAGTCGGCAACATTTGCAGTGTTGACAAACAAATCAAAAACATTACAATGTCTCTAATGGGCGGATCCCGCGAGGAGGCAGTCGACCTAGGGTCTGTTGAATTCTGAATAGGTGTGCAAGCGAGTTGGGATAAGGCTGCAGTAAACCAAAAACGTTTTCTCCTGCCAACTTGTTATCAATGCTATCGCTTTCGTGTCGAATGATAAACAGAACCAGAATCCGTGCTAAAGACATCAATTGTGGAAGGGATTTGCTTACCTTACCACAAATGTTCAGAAGTATAGTGGGGCTCCGACGAGAAAGCAGTCGACCCAGGATCAGTTGATTTTTGAATAGGTGAAAAGTCGTTAGGAGGAGGGCTGTCATACGCAAAAGAATGAATGGCGATCGCCCTGGGTGATTACTCTCCAGCTAATTCATAATCACTGTTATCGCTTAAGGCACCCAACGATAAACTTAGAATCTGAACCCGCGCTAAAGACTCCAGTTGTGGAAGTGCTTTGTTTACGTTATAACCTATCACCTTGTTTAGAGAATAGACTCGTCCAAACCCACGTGACTTGACTGCTTTCTCGAAAGAGCCGGACTATCCGCGGTTTTGGATTATCAAAACAAGAGTGCTGGGAACGGAGCAGAGCTGGTTTTAGTGGAGCAGACAGAAGGCGAACGTTGCGGAGACACAACAGCAGAGAGCTATGCCGAGATGGTGAATACAACGCCGGAGCCTTTAACAGAAACGTGAGCGAGAAGCTGGCAACCAAAATGAGCTTAGGTGGTTGAGAAAAGCTAAGCACGCCAAGGTTTTTGAGTCATGATCAACCACCCAGATGGTCGAGACATGATAGCACATGAGATTTCTAAGAATAAAAGTACATTAGCTATTAACGTAATTACAATCTAATCGAAACAAAAAGGCAAATTCAACAATGACATCATTTCCAAGCGCAGCTGGTTGAGACAAACTAGCAAGAAATTTCTATGAATAAGGTACAACTATCATGAGTTAAAACAAGAAATGTAAAACACATATTGTTTTTGAAATATTCGGAAGAATTTTGAGGTACTGATATAGTAGTACTTACTGCTTTGAGATGTTTAGAATTGTACACACATGAAATTGTACAGATGTATCTAGCGCTTCTTCTGGTGGCAACGCTCTTGTAGCGTTTTTTGGCACTTTTAGTAGCGAGTTATAGCAGGTGAAGGTAACCCATCTTTATTAGGGTTATTCCCGTTTTTATGGCAACCTCGGCAAGCGGAAAGATTTATAGATGTGTTATTATATTATTTATAGATGTGTGTATAAAGATTTTTTATAAGATTTCGTTCCTTGTCGACATAAAAAGAGCGCCAAAAAACATGCTAAGAGCGTTGCCACCAGACGAGGCGCTAGATACATCTGAACCCATGAACTTACAAAAACCGTTTTCACAACAATCACAAGCCTGTTCATCAGCATGGGTTTTGTTTCAAACATTCCAAGTGATTATAAATCGCATGAGGCCAATTTTGAATCGTCCTCCATGTGATGGGTGAAGATGTTCTAACTATATTCACTCAAGTTTTTCATGGGTATACTAACAAATTAGATTATGGATTGAAGTGGAAAGGTGTTTTTATGATTATGTGATTATTGCAATGATTTTTTTTATTGAAATCCCACCATTTTCTTTGTTGTATATAAACCATGTTTGTGTGCTTAAAATCTAGCTGTGAACTGCTTGTTTATGCTAAGAGAAAATTTGAAGGCATTTTTATTTCAATATATGCCTTATGTCTATTTCAATATATGCCTTATGTCTTGCTTAATTTTTCAGTTTATTTACGAACTTTTTTTCACAGAAAAGTACTTTTTGCAAACAAAATATTAATAGCTACTATAGTAGGAATTTTAATATGAAACTTAATAAAAATTATTATTTTGCAAACTTTTCTTTTACTTATAAATAACATTTTTCACAAATAAGTACTTTTTACAAGCTAAATATTAATGAGAAGTAGGAAATTTTTCATGAATTTTGTTGCAAGTTCCTTTTATTTTATATTCTATTGATGATTATTTCATATGAAAATACCTAAAGAAATGTGAAACATTTTAATATACACTGAAGTGCCAAAAGTCATGGGATAGCAAATATACAGACGGCAGTAGCATCGCGTAAGAAATGTATAAATGAGCAGTGCTTTGTCAGGGCTTTCATTTGTACTCAAGTGATTCATGTGAAAAGTTTTCTGACGTGATTATGGTCGTACGACGGGAATTAACAGAATTTGAACGCGGAATGCTAGTTGGAGCTAGACGCATGGGGCATTCCATTTCGGAAATTGTTAGGGAATTCAACATTCCTTGATCCAGTGTCAAGAGTGTGCCGAGAAAATATAATTTCAGGCATTACCTCCCACCATGGACAACGCAGTGGCCGTCTACTTCATGACCGAGACCAGCGACGTGTGAGTAGAGTAGTCACAGACAAGCAACACTACGTCAAATAACAGCAACAATCAATGTGGGAAGCCCAGCTCCTCTGCTGGGCTCGTGAACATATCGGTTAGACCAGCGATTCTCAACCTGTGGGGCACACTAGAAGGGGGGCGCGAGCACACTAGAAGGGAGGCGCGAGAATATCCAAGAGAAAATATTATTTAAAAAAATTGATTAACTGACTGAAAGGAAAGCACACATACACATAGAAAACAAAATACATTTCGACATATTTAACAAATAAAGTAAAACAACTTACTAAATCAAAACTTACTTAATCAAAACATACTAAATTAAAAACAAATTTAATAATTATTAGTGACTTCCTTGGGCCTGTCTTGCAGAGCAAAGTTTTTCGAAGGAAGGCTTAATATTAGAAATAGCCACTCTCAGTTCTGTTTCTATATTTAGCCGAGATCTATATTTTGTCTTCAAAGAAACCACAGCAGAAAATCCAGTTTCACAAAGGTAGGATGTTGAAAATGGTAATAGAATGCGAAATGCCCTTGTTTTTAGTGCAGAAAATTCATCCTCTACTCCTGCCCAAAATTCAAATAGTGATTTATTACTAAATTGTCTTTTGGTTTCGCTACTTGTCGTGAAGTCTATGAATTTTTCTTCCTCATCAATTGAGAGTCCTTCGGGAGTCTTATGAAATGGATCCCTAACCCACTCGTAACTTGCTATCAGTTTGTCGTCAGCAAGAAAATACTTTTTAAAATTCTTTGCCAGCATGGCTAAATGATTTTCACAATGGTTACAAAAACAACTTTTACATGTTCTTCTTCAGCCTTGTAAGTTTTAGTACAATCATCCACATTTGCAAACATTGTTAGGTTTTTTGCTTTAAATTTCTGCTCCACAATTCCAATTTTCTACAAAAAGCATTAACTTTATCACTCGTATCCAACATATGTGTATTTGCTCCTTGGAGTTGAAGATTCAAGTTATTTAATTTCTCGAATATGTCGACCAAGTAGCTCAATTTCATCACAAATAAACCATCGCGAAAATTCTCAGCTTCCGGTCTGTTGCAAAAATTTCACGTTGCAAAAATTTCCCACGTGATAACCATCTTGCCTCGCAATAAAATAGTAACGCTGAATGTACTGAACCCATGTCTTTACAAAGTGCGGAAAAGATTCTCGATTTCAGGGGTCTCATTTTTATATAATTTACTACGGTTACAACCGTAGTTAACACAATATTCAGACCAGGACTCATTTCTTTGGAAGCCAAAGCTTCTCTGTGGATCATGCAATGTGTCCAGACGCACTGAGGCGATTTTTGTTTTACAAGTGCTTGTATACTTTGTAGTCTTCCGGACATTGAACGAGCATCATCGGTGCATATTCCGACGCAATTTTTCCATTCTATGTTTGCCTCGTTCATAAAATCATTTAAAATAGCAAATAATGCCAGCGCTGTTGTTTTGAGTTCTATTGGTTTGCAGAAAAGTAGTTCTACTACTGACATATTATCACAAAATCGAACATAGGCAATTAAATGAGTATCTTTATTACTATCTGTTGCTTCATCAAGCTGTATTGAAAACAATTTGTCACGCAACTTCGAGAAAAGCTGACACTGTATATCTTCAGCTATATCACCAATTCGACGAGCAACAGTATCATTTGAAAGAGGTATGGACTGCAATTGTTTTGAAAAATTATCTCCAAACATAGTTTCTACAATCTCAATTGCTGCTGGCAAAATAAGCTCTTCACCAATGGTGTGAGGTTTTTTACATCTGGCTATTTTATATGAAACTTTGTAAGATGCAATTAAAGCTTTTTTATTCAGACAAAGTTTCTTTAAAAAATGATTTTTGCTTTTTATATGATTTTAATTTTAATTCGAAGAATTCTCTGGGTTTGTTGACGTACTCACTATGAAGCGTTTCCAAATGTCGTTTAAGTTTATTAGGTTTCATGCTGTCTGCGGCCAATATTTTTGAGCAAATGATACACAGGGGCCTTTCTTCATTTACTTCAGTACTGGTAAACCCAAAATTTAAGTATTCTTGAGAATATTTTCTTGATTTTATTTTCGGAACCACGCTCGTCTGTGTACTTGTTGATGCTTGACTATCGTCTAATGCTCGCTTACTTCCGCTTAAAAATTTATCCATGAGTCTGCATAAATCTGCTGCCGTGAATATTTAATATGGTGAATTGCAATTAACACGAAAACATATATAACATACACATTCACGATAGATTCGATAGCGATAGAAGGATCGACTCGCGAATGAGACTGGCTGGAATTGAAACTTGTGTTATCGAACATTTTCCTTCTTCCTATGAGAAAACATTTGCTCTGCGCATGCTCGAGACCGCATCGGTCGTGTGGATTCCCTTCCACAAACATTACTTATTTTTTCTTTTATTTAGTCATGCTTCTGTTTTATTTCTTTTATTATTCGAAAAAATGTATTCCCAGTTTCTAAATTTAGCTCACCCCGTCTAGGTTAACTTTCATTAACGAATTTTTCTACTTTCATATTCTTTTAACGTTATCTCCCTGTTTGGCTTTCATTTCAAATATAATATTTAAATTTTCCCCGCTTTCATTCGCTTCATCTGTTCACCGCCCGCTTGGCAAAATGCCAGATGTGGTTTCTCGCCAACGTTGGCTCGCTTTTACTCTTGTTTTGGCAGTTAGTTAAAAATAATTTAAAAACAGAATCCAAAATACTCAATATACATTATTGTTGTATACATTTTATTGTAAGCGGGGGGGCGCGATGAAAATTATGATTGAAAACTGGGCCGCGAATACTGAAAGGTTGAGAAACGCTGGGTTAGACCCTAGACTGGAAAAACGTTGTTTGGTCAGATGAGTCACGATTCCAGTTGCAAGAGCTGATGGGAGGGTTCGAGTGTGGCGTAGACCTCACGAGGCCATGGACCCAAGTTGTCAACCAGACACTGTGCAAGCTGGTGGTGGCCCCATAATGGTGTGGGCTGTTTTTACATGGCATGGACTGGGTCCTCTGGTCAAACTGAACCAATCATTGACTGGAAATGGTTATGTTCAGCTACTTGTAGACCATTTGCAGCCATTCATGGACTTCATGTTCCCCAACAACGATGGAATTTTCCAGAATGACAATGTGTCATGTCACCGGGCCAAAATCGTTCACGATTGGGTTGAGGAACATTCTGGACAATTCCAGCGAATAATTTGGCCAGACATGAATCCCATCGAATATATATGGGACATGTTCGGTTGGTCAGTTCCTGCAAAGGCAACACTTTCGCAATTATGGACGGCTGTAGAGGCAGCATGGCTGAATATTTCTTCAGGACTTCCGACTTGTTGAGTCAATGCCACGTCGAGTTGCTACACTTCGCCGGGCAAAAAGAGGTCTCACACGATATTAGGAGGTATCCCATGACTTTTGGCACTTCAATGTATAATGTAAGAAATTCTGAAATTTGTATGTTTTCTTAATAATTTTATACAAGAATGTATATGGCATTTGTAGGATAATTTATATATTTGTATCTGCCCAGCATTATTTATCTACATCTGAAAATTTCATGTCACCAGTTATGGGTTAGGATCAAAGTAATCTCACCCACTCCAGAACCAGATGAAAAAAGTTGCTTATACTTAGCACTTACGGTAATTTTTTATATACCCTATTATGTCATTAACTTTGCAATTCCTATGCTGTTTTAATAATTCAAAAATATTATTTCCTAAACCATATCATCATAAGTCCGAAAATGTAAACAAATGTTTTCAGAGAACATGTAAGTCCAATTAAAAAATCAGCATGAGAAATTGCAAAGAATGTGTTTTTGTATCTCATGTTAAATGATAAAGTATTAAAAAAACGTAAAATAAACAAAATATGGTATGAAAATGAATATTTTAGAAAAGTTTTTGTTTCCTGGAAAGTCGTGATTTTTAACTTAACACTGCTTAAGCGACGATATATATTAATGTTTAACAAATCAAAACCATCCAGAAACTACTGATTTGCCTCATGCCCAACAAATTTAATAAACTTTTTTCATAAACTTGGGGGCAATAAATTAATAAAAATCCGATTTTTTATACCAATTCCATATTGTCTTGAAACAAACAGTCAAAAGTGCACATTTTGTCAAATGTCTTTATATAAACGTGCGTGGATCTTGTTGGTACCAACATAATAACATGAACATCAAATTACTTTAACATTTAGGGCGGATACATTTTCATGAGACAATAGTAGTTAAAGCACGGAACATAATGGTTCGTTAGCTCCTCTCAAAGGTTTGGTAGTTGAATACGTTCGAGCACAGTTTCAGTTTGCCTGATGAAGGAGGTTTAATATATATAACCCCTTGTAAAATAAATGATACATCCAACATTGCACAATTTGAATACTTTTCATATTGAAAACATTTCCAAGACAAACAATTAGATATTTTGACACCAAATTAGATATATAACCCCTGCATAATGTCAGTTTTGAATGGCACAGAGACCATATTTCATCAGGCTATGGCATAAGGGGAACAAAAGATGTCTCTAAATAGCAGGGGGAGTTAGAATACAATAAACCAAACATTTCTTGTGTTTGAGTTAGTTCTGCTTAAACTTTAATAATTTAAAGAAAATGAATAAAAGTTCCAATTTTCAACACAACGTCCTAACAAGGGGCTGCCATGGCTCAGTAGGTTTGCCTACTGTGATAAATAATAAAAAATATAGCAATTCAAAAAAATTGTTCCATAGCATAAAGACTTAAAAACAGATATCAGATACTGGTGTCAGATTATTTTTACTCAGGAGTTTTTGTAATTTTTTAAACATTAGTACACCCTGGATATTTCAAAAACTTTTTAAATTCTCATGAGATACCAAGGATCAACTGTATAAGGAAAAATAAAGAACATAATTGTAATTGCAACACACAAACATTCTATAAATAAATGGTTTTATTTCCAAAGTTTCTTAAAGTTCATACAAATGGTATATACAAATTTTAAATACTATTATGCAACTGATCTTGCTTTCAAAAGTGCTTCAGCATTGGCTTGTGGCAAAGATTTCAAAATTGATTCAAAGTCACTAGGAAATTCATTGTAAATATTATTCAACAAAGTGCTGACTACAGCAACAGTTTCTGAAAAAGAAAAGAAATATGGTTATAAAAAATCAAATCACTTCAGCTTTTTCATAGATTAAAAAAGATAATCACTCACATTTTCCACAATAGCTGAAACAAAATCTGAATTCATTGAATCTTAGCATACATACTTGACATTAGAGTGCATAATATGCTAAAGCCAAATTTGAGAAATTAAAAGTTTGAAAACTTATGAAACAACTTTAGAATCTGAAATTCAGATAGCTTGCACACTTTCTGTATGAGCTGGTGACACTCTTCAGGGTTCGCAGCAAAATTAGAAAAGCAAACATTTTTACAGCTTTCGTAAAACTAAACATAACAAAACATTAAAAGTTAAAACCTACATTTACAAAGGCAGACAAGTTAATATTACTATTAACTTGATGTTTGGCCTAAAATACGATTTAAAAAATATCTTTTGAAACATAAAATAGTGGTAAAATTAACACAAATGACAATGCTAACATGTGGTTAATGTGCATAAGGAGTAAAATATGAATTTTAAAACTTACTTTCATTAAGCTTTTCACTAGCAACAGCTTCTGAGCAGATCTTCAGGACTTGTGGTATACTCTGAAAAAACTGAAAGACAAATACACAAAAATGAAACTTTTATCAACTATTTAAAAATATTAAAATCAGATAACAGTAATATTAACTTCATGTTTTCAAAGTCATAAACTAAAATTTTCAAACAATAAAAAAGTGCACCATCCTGATGTGAAGCCCACAACTAATCTAATATTTTTGTACCACATTTCCATTATAAAATGCCTTTGACAAAACTTTCAAATAGTGATGGACTGGCTTGGATTATCTGTTTGGGAAAATGCAGGCATCTAATGTCCTTAGTTAAGGGTAGACTAAATTGTTGAAAGAAAAATATGCAGTTTTAAGCAGTGGGGTACCTTATAAATTAGGCAATGATTTTAATAATTCAAGGAAACACCTTTTTGATTGTAACCTTATGAAAAAGATTTTTATTTGTTTTAGTTAAATATATTGATTATTGATGCAAGGAAAAGTCAGAACAAAAAATTATGAAATGAAAATTGTTTCTAAGAAACAGCATGATCCATGCTTATGAACTAAAGAAGATGTGGTACATCTACTATCTTTTTACAAATACAAATATAAGATTGGTTGTTTGGGGGTTTTATGGTGCAAGGACCACATATTTGGAAGAGCTGTGACAAACACAAGACAATGCCAAGTGAAAAATGTTGTGCAAGTGAAAAAAATGGATTGGGGAACAGAGTAGTGGGATGAAAGCAGGAAAAGAATGCTTGGGTATTCCAGGAGCACAACCCCTGTGTTTACTAAAGACAGTAAACTCCATGAGAAAAGAAAAGATTAATAGAGTACCTTGGGTCCATGAAGCTTGTACACACTTAAGGAGATATGTGCCCTGAGCCACTAATATAAGGATTTTTCATATCACCCTCATATTTTTCTGTACTGAGGTCTCTAGACTTCTAGCATCTAAAGCTTAATTCAACCTCAATCAGCCTTGCTTTCATCCCACTACTCTGTTCTCCAATACCTTTCACATTTTTTACTTGACGTTGTCTTGCATTTGGTGCAACTTGACCAAACATGATCCTTCCACCATATAACACTAAACAACCAACCTGAGAGTCTGGTACTTCTAATAGGCCTGTAGAGCTTTCAACAGCATTAAAGAATATTAGTCAAGGAGAGTTAATTTTATGCTGTAATTTAAATGTTTTTCCAATTAGAAAATCAGTAATCTATTCTAGATCAACAATAAAATCAATATGTGTATCATAATACATCTGTGGCATCAGTTTTCTCTTGTACTTTGAATTAAAAGCAGAAAAGGATGACTTGAGTATCCTGGGAACGCAACAACAGTGCTTAGTAAAGACAGTAAACCCCATGTGAAAACAAAAGATCACCAGAGTACCTCGGATATGTGAAGCCCGTACACACCCAAAGGAGGCGCCTCTCTGAGGACACCACTCAAAGGAATTTCCTGATGGACATGTCTGTCACTGCTTCTAAATAAATCACATTCCATAAAAGCTTTAAAGCCAAATTAAACAAATTATAGTTATTCATTCCATAATAAAACAATACCTGTTCACATCGTATGACTTGTAAATAAGTTAAGCATTCATAAACTGTAATATTCTCTTCCAAATCCTCTTTCAGAGGGAGATATTGAAGAAAAACAGGGAATACCTAAAAATAGAGTGACAAATTATAACAATATACTTATGCAAGATCACAAATGCAAATGACAAGCAAGAGTCAACAAATGTAAAATTAAAGTAAAATAAAATTACTCACATTATTTAATGGTACATCTTTACAGTTTGTTTTAATCAATCTTGCAACAGCACCACAAATGTTGTCTTTGGTTCTAGGGTCTTCTTCAGTGGCTATCATGTTTGATAAAGCTTGGAGGAAAGCAGGATATTGACTGAATTGTTAAGGAAATAAGCTCAAAATTGAATGTGTAACTAGTACTTTAGCAAGTTCAAACAAAATATTGCAACAGTTTTTTTATTAAGTCACAGCTAGGTTATACTAAAAACACAAAGCATAAATTTGTGTAACACTTAACCAAAATTGAAAGTTTTCCAATTTTTGTCAAATACGGTTTATTTTACCAGAGCATTATTTCATTTACTTAAACCTTTCAGAGCAGTAAAACATCAGTTTCCTCACCTTGAAATTGGTTAAAGTTAGGTATAAATTTTATTGGTATATTAAGGCTAAAGGTATATAAACATTCTGAATGTCAAAGAGTCATTAAATGGCTGAGACCCATAAGGGCTCCTTCCCACTAACAAAATTAACATACTAAATTTTTGCTAAGTGCAAAATATATTAATACCAGGTGATATATATCCATGCATGAAGACTCTGCCCCACTTCTGACTTCACACATGACACCCCGAAAAATTACTTCATTATAAAAAATCGTGCTTTCAAAAGTTAAATAAAATTTCATCAAGTTGTTTTGTGCAATTGATAATTCCTGAACTTACAAAATTTTGCAGAACTGTAAGTTATTAAGGGTTATTATAAATATTATATGTGTACATTATGGCATGCTAATCTATATAAACATTCTTATTTTAAGGGGTTGCCTAAATGGGCAGTGGCATAAGGATCCCACCTCCCCTTTTAATTTTTTTAAATGCCTGACCACTAGGACATCTTTGGCCTTTGGCTCAATAGGCAAAACAACAGCTATTTGCGAGAGTACTCAGTGGGTAAACCACCTGTGGACCTTGTTGGTAAATGGGATGTCCGGGTCGCCACTGTGGACCTGATACGTACCAACATATCGTGAATAACATCAAATTACTTTAATCAACATTTCGGACAGATACATTTTCACAACACAACAGTAAACAGTTAAAGCAACAGGAATGTGATAGTGTGTTAGCTCAAAGTTTTTAGAAGTTCAATATGTTCACACATGCACTGTTTCAGCTAACACTTAGCCGGATGAAGGAGGTTTTGGTTTGCACTTTGGCTAATAAAGGTTATCACACAATGTGCACTTACAAACTGAGATACGAACCTGTGACCTACTGGGTGGCACTCTATGACCACTATTCCATTTAGACAACAAGCCGAATATTTTAGTGTGATTTCATTTCATATATTTAAAAAATTTCAAACTTTTTCGATTCTTAATGGTGGGTTACTAATTTAGTTGTTTTGTGCTATTTCTCTAAAATATTGTGATTTATTAATACCTGACCTTACAAAATATTGGAACAGTAAGCTACGAGGATTAGGAAGTTTTAGTAAGGTTGCAATAATTCTTGTACTTCCAAAAATTTGCAATGAACAGATGTACTGTAAATGTAAAAATTGGTCAACTTCTTACAAAACTAAAATTTTCACCATTAGTAGGATTAGCATTCTGGCAATATTTAACGATTTCAAGGTGAAGCAAAAATCCACAAATTACAGAAGTTGTCATTCTTGAGAGTGTTAACAAATCTAGGTAAATAAATCACTTTTTAAATTCAGTTACACAACAAAAACTGCCTAATAGTTTTTAGAAGAGAAATGTAGTAATGATTTCAATTATAATTGACATGTAAAATAAAACAAGAATGAAAAATTCAAAACCACAAAGGATACTCAAAAACAATCTCTCCAGCATTTTCAACAAGTACTCCAAGGCCATAAACAGCATTGCTCCTGACTTCCTCATTCTCTTCCTTCATTCCTGAGAGAAAAACTGGCTGCAAGTGAGTAATAAATGGCCTCACAGTACCAGGTTCCATTGAACTAACAATGTCTGCCAGTGTTCCAATAGAAAATGACTTTTCTGACACAGTGCATGCTTTCTTCTACAAACAAAAAATTCAATCAGTAAATATTTTTTTTATCTAGAAACAAATTGTATTCAATGAGATCCAGTCAAAATTTATTTAGGTTTCAGCAGTAAATTTAATTTGATTTTTAGCACCAACTTTTAACTTCAAAGCTAAAAGCTTCAATTTGGTTATTATTTCCAAGTTACAGGCATCATTGTAGCTCCATCTAAATTAAACTTAAGAGCCAAATGTGTGCAAATTTCTTATCTTTCACCAAATATTCCTAATGAAATACTTGTGTTTTGGTCAAATGTTGATGGTGGAAAGAGGTAGTAAAATTCAAAACCAATATATTTCCAACTTGCCATTAACAGCAATGTGACAAAAGAATACGTTTCTTTAAGCATCTTGATGGGAAGAGTTGGTTGGGTTTTTATGACACAAGGGGCCATATTTGACCATACTGCACCAGACACAAGATGTACAATATCAAGTAACAAACACATTGAAAGTTTTATTGACACAGAAGAGAAACACCCAGGGAGGAATCGAACCTGCATTGTCTACAAGTTACTAGCACAGTGGGCATACTCACTGAGCCATGATGGGCCCTATTGAAAAAAGGATGTCTGTTTTTACTGCACCAGACAGGCTCAGACTTTGTAGCAGGAATAGTTCTCATGGTAGAGCCAGTATCAATCGGTGAAGTAGAAGGTAGCAATTAATGAATAACACATTGATACTTCCTTTCATAATTAAAACAGATTAAGGGCAAGGTTCACCATGATAGAAAATATAATTTTTATGATACATTCAATTATAAAACAGTATGAAAACGTTTAATCTTACATGAAAATATATGTAAACTGGCAGATATGTATTACTCATTTACTATTTAAGTATTTGAAAAGTACACAATGAAAAATAAACTTTTTTGACCACTGAAAACGTTTATATAATTAAGACTGATGCAACCTGAACAAAGAAAACACATACTGATTTAGACAATAGAAATGGCATCAAGCCTGCCAAATATGGAGCAAACTGTTGCCATGGTACAACTTTAATTAAAGAAGCTATTAGCTCGCCAGCATATTCCAACAACAAATTGTCATATTCAGCTTCTTGATCCTCTTCGTCATCCTCATTTGCATCGCCATCTTGGCATGCAAGCTAAAATGTATAAAATAATTCTTAAAATTGCAATCTCAATATTAAAGTTATTTACATCAAAACTAGATTAAAATATATAAATACTTCTTAAAATTGTAATCTTAACAATAAAGCTGTTCATCTAAAAACTATACTAAAATATGCAAAAAAGTTCAACTATTATTTCAAAATTACCTTATTTTTAAATACATCCTTTATCAATAAGCAGATTGATTCTAAGTAGCCAGCATGTATGGCATTATTCTTTACTTTATCAACAACAACTTGCAAAGCATCCAAACAACCCAATACAACAGTGTGTTCAGTATCTTCTCTGGCAAGTGAGAACAATTTTGGGAACAATACACCTAGATTTGTATCCAGTGCTAAAGAAATAAAAGCAAAACATCAAAAAATATGTAAAAGCCTAAAAGAAGTTTGAATACTATTTGTAACTTTAACTAGAAAAAGTACATATTCACCTATCAATCAAAAGTAATTAGATAACTGATAAGGTAATCTGACTGTTTTCAATACTTGTTTGGAAGAAATTGCACACTATCGACAATTTTCTTCCCGCACATACACAAGATTCTGACAAAAGTTTAGAGTTCATTAAGAGTGAATCATTTTAATATCAGGTAAAAACATCATATACACTTTATGGTTTATTTTGAAGTCTGGCATTTACAGTTTGAAGTTAAATCTATATTTTTCAAAACTCAAATTTCTCAGACAGGTATGTAAATATTCACCTAGAGCAAGAGCAAACTTTGGCTAACCTACATCAAAACAATCAAATTCCTCAGAAATTCAGATTTTTCAGGTGGCAAGAGAGCCTTGCTTTCATCAGACAGGTAAAATAATTTTTAATAAAAACTAATTCAGTATTTCAATTTTAAAAGTGAGTAAAATTTATAAAAAGCATACTGTTTCCCTAATAGCAAGAGTTAAATGAATTGCTCCAGCAATTTGTACAGAAGCATCCAAAAGTAAAGAAAAATGGCAGAAAAACTTCCTTACCGACTTTGCATTCCAAGTTCCCTGTCTCAACAAAGATTTGATTTAATGTAACACAAAACTGTGCTAAAGTGCCGAGAGCAGCCTTCCTCACATCATCAGACAAGTGCTCAACAAGCTTTTTCATTTCATTGAAACATACTTCAATGTATGGAAGGAACTGCACACTGAAATGCAACAAAAAAAATATTGATAAATGTATTATACCAACACAAAGAAAATAATTAAAATGGTTCTGAAAAGTGGATAATGGTGTTACCAGAGTGAGAATTGTCAAATATGCATACCTTCCAACATGTCAATCTCGAAATTCTTACTATTTTTACCAGGGTATGCTGATTTAAAACAACTTGATTTAAATCAAGTAATTTTTATTAAAAAAATCATTGATTTAAATGAAAATGTTATTTCATTTTTCTTTATGTTTAATATTGAAAATGAAATACTGAACAAGATGCATGTTATTTTATTCAAATAAGTTAAGAACTTCGCTCATACTGATTTCACCAAAATTATATTGAAAATCATCCTCCCTTTGAAGATGCTAAATAACAGTATTTGCTGATTGGGATCATAATTGCTACATTTCCATCTTGATACATTGACCAATAGGTATCACTCACAAGCCACACACATTGGTGTTGCTTTTGTTTTAAAAATTCCGTGACTAAATAGCACATAGCCAATTTTAAACCATTCACCATGTGATTGAGTGAAGAGATGATCGAAATATATTCACTCAAATTATTAAAATTTTAGTAACTTGCTTTCTTTTCTTTAAGATGCTCCAGTTATTTATTTAGTATTGTAAGTCTGTTCATAAAAAATATAGACACAGCAATAAGATTTTCTGCAGTCAAAAGCATTCCAATTTTGCACATAAATCTTTATAATTTGCCATTTTAATAGTTTCCTTTTGTTTTGTGTAATATATTGGTTAATTTTTATTTCAATTTATTGGAAAATTTTATGCATTGATGCCTTAGAATTCTTTACATGGCTAGAATTATTCAATATTTATGGAATTGAAATTTGGAATGTAAAAATTAATTCACTCATCTGATAATTGAGTGAGTATGTTGAGAAAAGATTATGGGTTGAAGCAGGAAGCTATTGGAATTGATAAATTTTTTATTGCAAGCTCAAAATTCCACTGAATTGGCATGCTCTGGGGGATGCTATTACACTTGTTCTATGCTGTTCATAGAGAAAAGCTTCATTTGTTGTTTTATATATAAACCCTTTATATGTGCTTCGAATATACCTATGAAATACTTGTCAATGCTGAGAATTTGAAAAATAGACATTTGATTTCAAATTGATGTATTTTCATGTAGTCTCATTTTTTTAAATGTTAACTTATTGATTGAAAAATTGTTATTTTTTATAAGTTATTTTTACAAGCTAAAAATTAATGATAAATAGAAATTTTTTCAAGGTGCAAATTACTTTCATTTTATTTTCTATTGGTGACATGACTTTTCTCAAAGCAGGTCTTGAACCAATTAATTATTTTACATCAAAATAATTGAAGTATTCCAAAGCATTTTATTCATATATGATAAATATATAATGCAAAATTTTTTTTGAAATTCGTATGATTGAAAAAATTCATAATAGTGTCCGTGGGATCCTGCAACCTTATTTATCTGGGTCCAATAAATTCACATCACTGGTTATAAGTTAGATTCAAAGTAATCTGAACTGCTTGAGAACCAGATGGAAAAACATTGCTCATCTTGGTATTTCGGGCACTGTCTATTTACTCTATTATGTGATTTACTTTGCTAATATGTCACATTTTATTCAAAAATTTATCAGACTATTTCTTAATACATTAATGTTTTACATAAAAGTATTAATGTTTAAATAAATCAAAACTATCTAGAAACTACAACGTAATTTGCATGCCTCGTATCCAACAAATTTAATCTTGTATCGGCAAGGAATTAATTAAAATCGTAAAAATCCGATTTAAATCAAATGAATCCGATGATTTTTTCATACCGATTTTTACACTCAAGATTGACCAACAAAATTAATATAAGCATTTAAAAATGTGGAGGAATGAGGAACTGTAACATTAATCTTGATTTTGTGACATCAACGAATTTATTCTTTCTTGAATTATTTACTTCTATTTCTTGGTTAGAGTTGATTCAGAAAAGTTAAGCACAAACACATTTGTTAATTCAAATAAAATAAACAATATCAAAAATCTCTTACAAAAATTCAAATGCTAGGAAGGATGAACTCATCCCTTTCGATGCATCTATTCGAGAATAATTCAATATCTGCAATTTTATCTTGTTTCCTCAAGGAGCTTTATTTTATTTAATGTTTGTTTTTGTTTCCCTATGGTTAATTCTTTGCTATACAAGCATGAACTGAACTCCTTTTTTGGTATTAGTTACTGCCAGAAACAAAAACTATTTGCTAATCCTATGTTGATGGCTCTTGGTAGACAAGTGGCCTGAAAATATGCAATGTTTGGAAGAAATGAATAATTTTTTTTCTGAAGAATTTAAGTTTTCCATAATTCAAAGATGTTTTCTCAAAGAAACTACAGAACTGGTTAGTTAGAATCCTTGTAAACATTCATTGCATCTCTCATTAAAATGTCTTGAAATAAGTTAACAAATTGCTAGCAAATATATATGCTGCACATAATATAATACAAAACATTTGGCCACCCAAAATTTAAACTTGATCCATCAAAATATAACTGTCTAGCATATCTAAGGCAAATCCTTTAATTTATTTATAACAAATAATGAGAGCTTTCTAACTTATGAGGGTCATACAAACCTAAATTCACATGAACAATTACAATTTTACAGTTTTTCGGAAATTTCAAAGAAAAATCTGCATTTCCACAGAACTCGAGTCTGAAATGTGATCACTCCAAAACCAATAGTACGAATTTGAGTTCTCATTTTTGAAGATACATGTCAAAATTTTCCTGTGAATTGCAATAATTTTTAAACAGAAAAATATGACCTTGTTAGTAAATGGTAGTTAGTGAAAATTACTATTGGGAATAGACTTGAAAGTCCGTTTTATGGGTAATGAGTATCCAGAAGATTTTAGCATAATTAAAAATTCAGGAATAAAAACTAGCAGGAGCTTAGTACCAAAAACATAAAAATATGGTCATACCCAACTTCTTCACAAATTTCTCTAAGAGCGAGACAAGCACCTTCTTTCTCTTCCACATAAGCATTTTCAACGCTGTAACTAAAAGGAAAAAACAGTAAAGATTAAAATAGTCAACAATATAATGCGAGACTAGAAATGAAATTCAAACATGAAAAATCAATGATGAAATTATCAAAAGCAGCATTGATTAGCAGATATATCTCACATTATGCACATAACATATATCTAAAAAAGAGTGACTTTTTAAGCAAACATAAGATTTAATAATTAAGAAAGGAGAATTATTCATAAAGATTTTACTTTCAAGTTTTTAATTTAATAAAATAATCTTTACCCCAAAAGAGAAGGAAACATCACTTTTCTAGCAAGCTCATTAATTAGAAAAATTTGTTATAGGCCATTTTGCAAAACGAAATTTGTGGCTTAAGTCATTTTTAAATTTGCATCACTTTTTATCAAAATCTCAAAATAATGTTTAATGTACAATTGCTTCTTATATTATTAAAGGAACTTTACTTTAAAATCCTCCAAAGTTTCTACAAATTCCAGATAGACTTAAATGAAGTTAATTATGATTGTGGAAGAGAACATAGCACTGATCAAAACTAACTATATTGTTCAAAACAAAAATACCCTCAAAATTGATTTTTTTTAAATGCACAAGGACATGCAAAAATAACTTAAAAACACATTTTTAACTTACCCTGTAATGTCGTCGTCATCGTCATCCTCTTCAATAGCTGTCCCGTCCAAATTTTCAAACTGCTCATTACTCATATCATTATCATTCTCCTCTTCTTCCCCATCCTCAAACAAAGTAAACCCTGTATTGGTATCTCCAGCACTAGTCTGTAAAGCAAATAAAAATGAAAAATATGCACTTGCTTCAGATTAAGATGTATTCCAAGTTTTCCAGAAGTTTTGATAATATAAAAAAGTTTAAACAGAATTTAAATTTTTACTTTCCTAATTAAATTGCTATAAAAATTATATGATAAAATCATAAAGATTCCTCAAAAAAAGAAATTCACAAAATAGGAAATTTGTTAAACAGAATTCCATGTGAAACAATTTTTTAGGAAGTGCTGATAAAAAATTTTCTGGTCATAGTTTGAGACAATTTCTAGTATTCCAACTTTGTTTTATAATTTTTTTTTCTTCTGACCATCCTGATGGTTGGCATCAGAGCTATCACATCAATCCTACTTTTTAGTATCTGAAGTGAACAGATTTTCCAAAGGGCTGCAAAACCTGTTTGTTCGCAAGGAGATCAATATCTCAAGTACTCAAGAATTTCTTTCTACTTCCAGATGATTTTTATTGCACCTAATTTCTTTCTTCAGTGTTCAGGACTGCCACAGCCAAAGCTCTTGTAAAATAGTAGTTTTAGTAGCCCCCAGCAGCTACATCCTTGGAGCAAGGTATTCTAAAAACGCTGTCTGGCGTAACTTAGTGTTTAGTTAAAATAAAAGTTCACAATTTCAACAGAAAACACTCATAGACCCTGTTATAGATGCTTCATTGAAGCGATCGGAATGTTTGTTTACTAAAAGTTTTTACACAATTGGAGAATAGTACTTACCCCCACTTAAAAACACTTATTCCAATGAAGCAAGAATATATTTGTGACTAAAACAAGAATTCATGCTATTGGTTAAAAAATGTGAGGGACTTAATAATTTTCATTGACCAAGGTGAATTTTCAAGTTACCAAAATTTTTGAAAAGGAAAGCTTTTAGGAGTTTTGAGACGATTTTTCTTAAATATTTGCCCTTAGTTGCAGAAGTTAAAAAATAGTAGCAAGTATTTTAGTTGCAGGTGGCACTGTGATATTCACTACAGCAGATTCACTACAAGAAAGAGGTGATTGATATTACAGAAGACTGTCAATAAAGCAAGGAAGTTGAGGCCAACAGTTATGACCCTGGTGTTCAATTCATTGTCCAACGGCTATGAAATGAGCACGATATTTTTTATCTTCATGATTTAAAGCAGATAATTTGTATACAGAGAAATAGTTGAAAATTTTTTCTAGGAATAATGGTCAAAAATAAAATGGTTAAAATAAAAGATAAACTGCTAAATAGAAATTACTTTCAATAGATGGAAAGTGTATTTCATGATAAATACTCATTATTCAAAGGAACAAAAATATTCTTAAAATAAAAATTCTCTATATAGATACCCTTACTGCATTTTTTAAATTTTATGCTAAAATTTTAATACTATTTATTCTAGGATTCTGTAGCAGTTTACATGGAAAACTTTGAACAAAAGCATATGCTAGTCAATGTACATAGTAAACCAACTTACACTTATACTGATTCCTTCTGTTGATCTCAAACTTTCAAGCATACGTTCTGCAATAATGTTCAAGTATGGGACCATCTCAGACTTCAACACAACAGATAATGAAGAAAACAGGCCATAACTAAAAAAGCAGATTAGTTTTAAAATTAAAGTAGAAAGTAGGTTTTTTAATGCATAATTTGCTTAGGTCTAAAGATGCAGATATAAAACACACAAGACCAAATCACGTTCCAAGATATGTATAACAGGGCAAACTTGAGGTACATAAATAAACGAATTTCATCATAAGTAGCACCAATGTAACAAAGAGTGTTGCTTGTAAACTTACAAAATTATCACTTTTAAGTTTGTTTCAAAAGTAATAAATAACTCACCAAGAACGGCGAATATCTGGGTCATCATTTTCTTGCATAAGATGCAACCCACATTTAACACATTCATGAGCCAAAGGCATAAATGTTTCAGGTCCAACAGTTCTTGCAATGATAGCAAGAGTATCTGCAAAATGAAAATAACAAAATTAAAATTAAATTATTAAAAGAGTGATAGAACAACTTGTCCAAAAAGTTCCAGGATTGGCATATCATGTAAAACAGTTGTGTCGGGAAATTTGCATGTGTGCTCCCAGAAGAAGCAGTCACTGTCCAACAGAGTTGCCATGGAGCATCAGAGCCAATATCCTTTTTGTTTGAAACAGGGTAAAACAGCTACAGAAACACACCACATGTTAAAAGCCTATGAGGATGCAGCAACAGAGGTTGGTTCGTTTGGGTTTTATGGCACAACATCTAGAGATGGATAAGCTGCACCAAACGCAAGACATCACAATGAGGGAGGAAGAAAAAACAAAAGGGTAGGTGGGTAAAAATGAAAGGGAGAGTAGATCAATCAGGTACCTCGGGGTTGTGAAAACCATACAAACCTGAAGAAGGTATGCCCTTAAGGGCACAGCGACAGAAGCAAAGGACTGAATGTAGATACCCAGTTACCATCATTCAAGAAAGGACACATGTAGCCATCACGGACAAAATCGATGCTCATAGCCCTTTTTGATTGGAAATGTAATATCCACAAAGAATTTGTACTCATGGGTGAAATAGTAAATCAGGATTTCTAATAAGATAACGTTAAGATAATGTCATAAGATAATGTCAGGACGTTTTTGATGTGATATTCAGTACCATCGCCCAATTATGGGCACCTGGGAAGTAGTCCTTGCTCTATAATACGAGACTACACACTGCTTTGTCGATTTAATAGCTCCTGGCACACTGTCAGAAAACGTGCTGTTCCATCCTCCAGATCTATCGTACTGTGATTATTTCTGTTCCCCAGGATAAAACAAGCACTAAAACATCAGCATCATGCAGGCATTCCAGCAACTATGACAAAGCAACTTGCAGACATACCAGTAAATGCTTTCCACCTGTTTCAAGGATCAGAAACACTGGAAACTGTGTTGATTGTCAATGCAGTTGTTCTTAGAAAACAAGCAATCGTAAGTATGTTACTATTCATACTTTTTCTAGCAGCAGTCCTAAAACTTTTTGGACAGAATGTATTACATAAAAACTAACAGTATTACAAATTTAATAAAAAGTAGAAAATAACTGTGATTGATAGAACATTAAAATTTAATCTAATAGACTTTTGTGAGAAATACAAATCATACCAATAGCTTGCACTTGTAGAGGCCTAGTGGCTTCAGTCTGTTTGTCAGATATAAAACCCTTCAGGTGTTCCATAACAGGATTAAAGAATGGCACAAAATCAGATTTGGCAGCAGCAGCTAAAAGTGTTACAAATAATTTTTAATTATTCACTTTTAAGACTTCATGTAAGGTTACATACAGCACTAAAATACAAATTTAAACATTTTAATTTTAAATAAAATATACAGATGGAGAACAAGAAAATGTATAATTTTCAGCAAAGCACATCAATATATTTATCTTAACAAATAAATCATCCAGATTTCCTATATTCTTAATTTTATATATTGGATTTTTGACTATTTCCATCATCCTGTTTAGTTCAATGGGGATTTACTGTGGAAACAAATCTTAACCAAAATGAGGGACCAAATACGAATAGCTGTCTGCAGGGATTTGAGGATGCTACTGATGAAAATAGAGCCTAATATAGACAAATTGATGGCACAACACAAGGCTCATCCTTCTCATTGGTGATTATATTTAATTTTAATAATTTCATTGATACTAATGACCTTTTTTACAAGACTTTTATACTTTGTATAGCGAGCAATTTACTTTTTGTTTAATATCATTAGTAATAATTTAATACATTATGTGCTTTAGCAATCTATTGTGTTTAAGTGCAATTTACTTTTTGTATTTATTCCACTAAGTAGTTTTAAAACTTTAGTTCCACTTTTTTTTTTTTTTCATCTAGCTTTAAGAAATTCTAAAATTACTCGTAGCTACAAATATTGTGGTGAAATTCAAAAACTATAGGCACAGCTGCAATTTATAATTGGTTTAAATAGTTTTCCAGAGTAGGTGCCAAAGAAAATTGTCTTAGAAAAGGGGATGTTGAGTTTAAAAAGTTTTGGGAAACTGTTGTGACCCTATCTAAAGACAGAATCAAATACCGAGTACATTCTTCCACATATTTTACATAATAAAACAAGTTGCACACTTACCAACTGATCCTATTGCCTCAACAGCAAGTTCTTTGACAACTACTGATTTCTCAGTGTTAATAGTAAAAAAGGTAGTCAAACAAGCCATCAGAGTGGGCAAGTAAGGAGCAATGTCTTCTGTTAATGAGCAAATAAAGATTTCAGTTAAAATAAAAACACAAGCAAGTTACATATTTGAAACTAATGAACTAGTTTTTAGTATTTTAGACATTCGAAAATACTTTAAAATTTGAATTGAAAGTTGATCTTTTAGATCTGAGAGTGTAAAGTCAGGTAGCTTTCATAATTACCTAAATTTTCACAGAACCTTTCAACAGCATAAAATGTTCTCATTAAACTTGGTGGATCCTTGTTTCCTTGTTGCAATAATATGCAAGTATGTTGTAAATATTCAAACAGAACAGGAAGTAACTCAGGAGCATATTTGCTTATGTGAGGCTGGAAAAAGAAGTAAATTAATGTTTGATTACATTATATGAACAATGATAAAATTCATTTATATAATAAATTCAAAAGTGCAAATTGAAGTTACGTACATTTGTTTATAAGACACATAACGAACGTGACTATTGGTTTTTCCAAGTACTAAACAATAACGCATTTTTCTGTAAACAAGTTTTAACTCTCTTGGTAGTTGTCTTGGCGAAGAATCTCATAATTAGAAGAAACCTGACCTGATCTTCATCTAAAAAATCTGCAATACCTTGATGACAAGATATCTCTTCATTCGCAAAATTGTCAGATCTTGATTGAGATATTTTATCGAAATCACTTGAATGGTTAAGAAAGTTATTCAGCACATTTCAATATAGTATTACTCCATTAAATCATAACATACATATTAAACTGATATTAAGCATGTCAATTTCAGTATAAGTTGGGAAATAGTGACACTAGACAGGATCATGGGGACAAAGGAAAGATCTAGGTTTAAGTTACTTCAGTAATTTGTCTCTAATGGCTGCCCTACCAGTAACCCAATCAACCAAAACGTTCCCAAGTTTTATTGACAGGAAGGCACTGTTGAGTTTTAAATTAATCTTGATCCTGGCCATGGCACCATTGATTAAAAATTTGTTAATGCTTCAAACAATCAATACAGTTCAAAATACAAATAAGAAAATTAAGTCAAAATCTGCACTACCAATTACATGGCAGTGCAAATATATATAAGATGATATATCAAAAGATATGTCACACACACAAGACATACATAATGATTCATCAAAAGTTATCAATTACCTGCAAAAACTCTGCATATTGTCCAACTGCAAAGAGAGCTGCATTGCGTACAATTGCGTCAGAATCCTTAATCCCACGGATAATGACAGGAACAAAAACTGGCAAATACCTGAGAAGGAAAAGAATTAGCAACATAAATATAACCAAAGGATATTAGAAATACATTTCAAAACTATTCTGTTTGATTTTTCACAATGCTGCACAATAAATCGACCTTTCCACTGAAGAACATACTTTAGAATACAATAATGTGGTAGTATAACAGGTGAGTGGAGTTTAATTAACTAAGCATCTCGGGGGGAGGGGGGTAAAATTAACAAACATTTTTTTACATATTTACATTTCGGGTACTAATTACGAAAAAACATAAAAGTATTACAGGACCACAGCGCAAACACGCGTCTGGAAGGAAGGGGCAGAACTTCTCTTCTCTTAAGGGGAAAAAATGTCATTCGTTAGATGACGTACTTGGCGACATGCCAAGAAGGGGTTGAGTTGTTATGGGGTGAGTAGTAGTTCCGTTCACTTCCAATGCGCTAACAGTTTGATCCGCTACAGTAGTGATTTCCAAGTTTCTCACTAATTCAAATTCAGCATCTGAATACAAACTTGAACACAAATTTTTATTGTAATATTAGCATCAGATGCAAAAAAAAATTGTAACAGACCTTAAGTCAGTCAAATTGTTACTTAAGCACAGGATTTAAGAATAAAGTTCAAAGAGAGAGACACTTCAAAAAGAAAATCCAATATTAAACATCGACTACATATACAACATTAACCAAGGAAATACATTTTAATACATACTTGTGCCGGATGAACTCAGAACAACCTTCAGCTATAACAGAGAGTGCGAGAAAAGCAGCTTTTCTGTGATGAGGATTTGTATTTTCAAAAGCAGGTGGTAGGATATGCATCTATGATAAACGAAATAAATTATTTTAGTATTAATCATTTCCCATATTAACTAATTTGAAAGAATCAAGGTTAAACAAAATTACAGAAATTTTTTAACCTATTACATATAAATCCTCTCCTCGATACATATTTGGCTTAGTCAATAATCTTAAGTCTGTTTCAGTACACTACAAATAAAGCTACAAAAAAATACATGCAAAAAAGTGCTTTTGAAAATATGCAGAGTAGATAAGTACATATGAAAACCTGTATATGAAACAAAAGAATCCAATTTTGTGTGTAAGTTAAAAAGTAACTAAATTCCTTATGCCATACTGACCCACCAAGGAAAGACATGAAAATGGAATGCTATAAAATTTGAGATATTTTTATGAGCTGATGTAAAAATTAATAGCTAAAATGTTTATAACAAACAATTATGAGAATTACTGTAGATTGTTTAGTGCAGCAAGTAATAGAATGTAAGATAGAAGTAGTGAATTTGATCATTACAAATAAAAAGTATCTAGAAAGTGATTATGAGATTAAGCAGTGATTGAAGTGTGTGCAAGAGATATTGTACTATTAAAAAACAAAGTAAATTATTGTAAGGAAAATTACTTTGAAGTACCAAGTTTACTGCTAAATATTAAAAACAGAAAAATATGATCAAATCTACCAAGTAATTTCAAAAAGTATAAAAATTGTTTTTGAAACATGCAAAAATTCATTTCCAATATAACATGCATTTAATTATCTAACATTCCATAAGGTAAATACAAAAATTTACACTTTTTACAAATTACAATGGCCGAATATATTAAGTATCCTATTATAGACCACTTAATGTATATTACTCTGAACCAGTTATATAGAAAAAGAAAGATAATTTAAAAGTCTCTCCATTATAAAAATTTATGAGATTATACAAGAAATTAGCTAATTATATCAATAAAGTTAAGGTGACAGAAATACAACACTCCATAGGGGTCTTTAGTTTACAGGTGGTTTTATACACCTAAACATTTCTTGCCCAAAAATTTCAGAACACAAAAATTTATTCAGGTTATTATGGAAAAGATCATAAGGAAGTAAAACAAAGGTAAACATTTATTAATACTAAGCATAAAAACAGTAAAGGTATCTATCTTAAAACAACTTACCAAAAGAGGAAGGAATTTGGCTGGTGGTAAATGCAGAGCCATAATATCAAGGGCCTAAAGGATATAATAAAAATTTTATATTAAATTTACAATGACAGTACAACTCACAACAAAATATAATCCAGGAACAAGGAATTTTTTTAATGTGACCTAAAATTAAGTATTGAAACATCAATTGCAGTAACAAATGCAGGGCTGCCAGAGCCAAAGCACTTGTGACCCAACTTTATTAGAAATATTAGTTGCTCAGATACAAAATGAATTGGCTGAAACACAAAATGTGCTAATTAAGTATGAAACAGTTACTCTATAAATCTTGCCATGAAATTTAAATATTTCCTTAATATGCTTTTCATGACAATCTAGCAACCACAGATTAGGATGTTTTTCTTGAAAAATATTTTTTGTCTGGGAGAGGAAAATCAAGGGTGCATTCTGAAAGACTACCAGAAAATTGGCAGGTAACACCACTCAATTTCAATATTTTGATAAGCCAATCCAAAGCAGTATTGGTTACAGACAGCATTGCTGATAAGATGCAGACTTTGGCAACAGGATTTTGTATGTATACTTCAATACAAAAACAATTCAGGTAAGCTATTTAAGAAGGTAAACTTCAATTTCACAGACCTGTCCTGCAGCTGATGGTAAAGACTGCTCAATTTCATCTTCATCATCTTCATGGTCAGTATCTCCTGGACATGGATTACACATCAATGGAAAGAAAACTTCTAGAATTGGCTGGAGTAATCTTTGCTTCATAACAGTCTAGAGATATGAAAAAGAGCAAGTTGCATGAACAACTTTGTATTGAAACTCAATAAACTTACAGAAACTAAAATAGAATAAGCTTTAAGACAATATGAAAACAAAAGTTATGTGATTTACCTTTTTCTTCATTCGTATCAAATAAGCTATGATGTTTACTGCTTTTATTCTGAGATCATTTTCAAATTTATCTGATGCAGCCATCTGTGGGACCAAATTTGTATTATTTTAGCAAGCTTATACAAGGTTAGAATAAAATATGGCTTAAAATTAGAACCAAAAAAACCTTTATAAAATAAGCCAGTAAAAATAGAGAAACAGGGTCAATTGCTAATATCTCCATGAAACCTAATGTCTTATTAATACACCTCAATGCTCCCAACCTAATTATTATAAGGAGATACTAAAGGTTTAAATAATCATTATGAAAATGCACAAAGAAAATATCAAACTTATTGAATTAGTTAATTTTTAAAATATATTATACAAAAGTATAGTGTAAATCAGTAGTATTTACACTATTAAGCATTACAACAGCAATTTTTAAAATATATTATACAAAAGTATAGTGTAAATCAGTAGTATTTACACTATTAAGCATTATTTTTTTACACTATTTACACATTTACACTATTAAGCAAATATTCTAGTACAGCATAAAAATACTCGACTATTGAAATGTAAAATAATTTCATTAAGGTAAATTTTTTTTTATTTTTTAATAAGTAGCATTTGCAAGCCATAATAATTGATAAAACTATAAATAGAAATGTCCGAGTTAATGGAATAACATACACTGCTAAGTTTGGAAACTAGGAAAAAATAAAAAGGCAATCAAATAAAATCTTAGAAAAATACTTTGTATTACTCAATTGATTTAGAGAAACAGAACATATACAACAAAATTAGCAAGCAAATATACATACTTCAAGACCTAAATCAATTAAACTTTTCAAATGAGGTGCAAGTACTGAAATTTCAGATTCAACAAGTTCATCAAATATTTCTAAACATTCACAAGCCTTTTCCTGAAAACAAAAATTAAAAATTAGTTAAAATTCATCCAAAGATAATCAAGATAAAAGACTCACAAAATATTATTCACTGGCAATTTTGACATTTTCGAGCTAAGGTTTAACAATTTAAGAACTTGGAAGAAATATTACATTTCTCATGTTAAAACATTAAATTTACAATCACATATTTTACTTACTTGATCATCAGCTGCAAGAAGTTTGATGATAACAATAATATTGGGCACCAGAGATTGAAACAAATTCTAAAAAGGAGATTTACTTTAGAAAACAATTTAAAAAACAAAGACCAAATTAACAAAACTTACAATTGTAATACACAAATACAATTACCAAACGACCATCAACAAATTACAAATTTAACATAAACTAAAGGATACGATTTAATCAAACCTTTATGTACAATTTTTTAGTTTTCAACAATTACTGGGTTATAACAGAAATTAATTAAGCCTATAAATACTAATTGTTCTTGGAACCAATCAGTTATCATCTAGTTTTGATTTCAACAGTAAATAAAGAAATACTGTTAGTAAATTTTTAAAACTTGAAAACGAATACAAAATTAATTTTTAGTGACTTTTCACTCTAACAGAATTAGCACAACTGTCCACAATTTTCTTCAAAAAACAGCAATTTCAGAAAGCCAAAGGGAAGGTATAAACTTACCAATTCTTCTGTTCCAATGCTGCATACCATGTGGGTTAAGGCTCTGAAATCAGATAAACATTAGACTGGAAATTAATACATAATAAATTCATCAGAAATAAAATTAATTTAAATCCTTTAAAAATGGATAATAAGAAATATTATAAACATTTCAATCTTATAACATGTACTGAAGTCAAATAAAGATATATCATGAAAACATTTGTTACTGTTGAGTCAACATATAAAAAGTATTTTGACAAAAAAACAATTTCAAAATCATTCCCTATTATGAAGTTTCACTTTAATTTAAATTAAGTCACAACCTGACTTTCTAGAATGTAGAAACTCTAATATTTTAATAAAAGATTACAATATAAAAATGCTTACTGTATTGTATAGTATGGAATATTAACGCTGGATGTATCTGTGAGTGTTTTTTGAAAGATGCTTAACAGACCCTTGAAATGTGGTTTCAGTTTGGGTCCTAATGCTTTTGCAATAACACTCAAGGTGTAGAGAGCAATCTAAAACGAATTTTGAAAATATTAATATTTTTTTATGAAATGCATATTATTTTAAAGTACATGAGCAAACATTTATTTAAATTATAAATTAAAGTACTTTCAAACAGCTGATATTTCTACTCAATAGTAATTGAAATCTGCTGCCCTTTTCAAAGTGGATTGCAGTTAACTAAAAATTTTCATAGTAACCCTCGGCAAGTTTAGCATTTACCAATGGCTAACTCTTGCTCTAGTTACTTTTTAATTTATCTATTGATATCTTTAGTTTCCCTAGTAACAATTGGAAAATATGCATACTTCTCTATCTGTCACATTGTTACTGCGAATGCTCTGGTTCAAAATATTCATCAACTCTGGCCACTTCCCATCAGAGAGATCATGCTTGGCAATGGCAGCTATTAGTTCGGCAAGAGCATTTCTAACTGTTTTCCTAAATATGGATAAACAAAAAATATATGAATTTCCTATTATTTGCTCGGGTTGGGATAGATGTATGAAAAATTTTAAAAATACAGTACTCATTATCTTTGATGTAAGCTTCTAAGATGGTGTTCTTCAGACTGAAATAAAGAAAGATCAATGGTAATCTTTAGTAGCATTTAATGTAATACCAATACTAAAGTACAAAATATTCAGGTTAAAATTATTAAACTTGGGGTTGAGTGCTTAATAGAAGTTTAGATATTTTCACTAATAAAAATATGTAAACCAGTTCCTCCTGTACTTATTCTTATTAATAAATACGATTATGTATTTTCGTAATTGTGTATTATAAGTGAATTCTGATTAAATATGATTTCATGTGTAGGCATGGATAAATAAATTATCTAACATGCATCTTCGTTTAGTTGATTTTCAGCATTCATAAAATTCTTAATAAAACCAGCCTCTTAGTGCAAAATTAACAAACTAAAACTGTTTAAATCAAAGATCACATTTACCCTTGTTGAACATCTGGGGGTATTTTCTTCCAGTGCTTTATTTTCAAAATTCTTCTCCGTGCCAACAGAGCAGCATACCGCCGAACCTGTGGATCTGCTGATTGTGTCATGCAACTGCATAGTGCAACTAAAATACTTGGATCTTTAAAACAATCTTGGATTTCTCTGAAACCCTAGCAAATAAAAATATTTCAGAAATTGATTATTTAAAAGTCAGATTAAGCAAAATGCAGACAGATATCTATACAGAATAGGAAATAAGTCACACAAGCACAAATGGGATGCTCTGAATTGGATTTATCCACAACGTATGTCACATGCAAAAACACTGTGAAAGAGTATGGCCATAGCGGAATGGCATAATTATAATGTAAATGCTAAATTCGGTTATTTTATATATTGATAGCTTTTATTCTCGTATGAATTCTAGATTTTATGTCGCTGTGAACAGCACAAGTCTTTAGAATGCCTTTAGGGTTATGAAAGATCATAAAAGCTGCATCTCCTTTAGAAGCAGCCTCTGGACTGCTTCTAAAGGAACATTTGGTAGATATCAAAAGTAAAACATTTAACATTTTACTTTCAAAACTATGCAAAATTTATTCAGCCTTCATTTCACCTAAGAAAAATTTGAAATGTTTCAATTATATTTTAATGGTGAATGGGATCTCCTTTGAAGTATAAAGTAATCAAGTAAAGTTGGCCAAGAGATATTTCCTACAATTAGGTATAAAAAAATACTTTAATGCTTAAAAATCTTGTTTCCAGCAGAAAATGATTAAATGAGAACTGGGACTAATTGACTAAGCTAATTGACTGAAGCACAAAACTGTTTTTAGTATATTTCCATGGTATTTTTATACAAAACATCAATTTTAATTTTGTATATTTGACATTCCAAAAGTAATACATGAAACATAGTCAAGAACAAACATTCCACAAACTTTAATTTTAATTTATATTTTAAGACAGGGTATGATGATTTAAATCAATTTTTATTTTAAAAAATTGATTTAAATCAAAATTTTAAATTTCATTTCTGTAATAAGTTTATTATTATTGAAAATGAAATAACTGAACAAGATTCAAACAAGTTACGAACTATATCAAATAAGTTAAGCAGTCTGTTAATGAAAAAAGATAACACATCAAAAAACAAAAAAAAATTGTCAAAATGAAAGTTTTCTGCAATATCACAAAAGCATTCCAATTTTGCATAATTCTTTTTAATTGGTAATTTCAATACTTTCATTTTATTTTGTGCTAGGTTAATTCTTAATTAAATTGAATTTAGAAATTTTATGCATTAATTCCTAGGAATTCTTTACACTGCTATCCTAACTGTTCTGTATTTATTGAGTTGAAATTTGGAATGTGAAAGTTAATTCGCCTATCTGATAATTGAGTATGTTAACAAAATAGATTATGGATTGAAGCAAGTTATTTTAATGAAAATTATATTTTTTATTGCAAGCTTGAAATTCCACTCAATTGGCATGTTCTGGGGGAATGGTATTACATTTATTCTATGCTGTTCACAGAGAAAAGATTAATTTTCTTGTATTTTACATAGAAACCCTTTTTGAGTTTGGAAAACCTTTGAAATACTTATCAATTCTCAAAGAAAATTTGAAAAATGGGCATATTTGATTTCAATTAATGTAATTGTTTATGCCTAGTCTGATTTTTTACTATTTGCTTACAAATAACATTTTTCTCAAATAAGTACTTTTTCCAAGCTAAATATTAATGTGAAGTACGAATTTTTTCCTGAATTTTGTTGCATTCCTTTTATTTTATTTTCTATTGGTGACATGATTTTTCTCTCAAAACCAAGTCTTTAACCAATTAATTACTTTAAATAAAAATTATTATTTTATTCACATATGATAAATATATAATGCACAAAAATCCTAAAATTTGTATTCTATTTACTGTTATCATGCGATTAACTTTGCTAATTCCTATATTGCTTTGTAATCTTTCAAAAATTTAATCTGCTATATTTCCTAATACATTAATGTTACTCATCATAAATACTAATGTTTAACATACATCAAAACTATCTAGAGACTGCTGATTTTCGTGTCTTATGTCCAACAAGTTTAAACTTGTTAAGGAATCAATTAAAATCATAAAAATCCGACATCTATGATTTTTTAAAATCATGATTTTTTCATACCATGTTTAAAGATATTGAACATTCTTCACATAAACTTCTTTTATTTTCCAATATTGGTGGGCAGCAATAGTTAGATTTACCAAGATTATTCTTGAGTTTAACAAAATTTTGTACCAACTACATTTTGCAATGTTTAATTTTAGGAATTTTCTCCATATTTCATCTGGTAGATTATTCATAAGCAACATTTGGCTAAATTCTTCTGCCAAAAAATTAAATTTCTTTCAATACTTTAGAATGTCACAACTGAATAGTAGAGTAAATCAGTCAGTAATTGATCAGTTAGTGCTCATTTGTGATGAAAAAATTTCCCAAAGCAACTGAATGTCTTCAAAACGATATAAGATCTGGTAAAACATGGCCAGTGAAACTCAATGTTTTAATTACATCAAATCTGCTTTTCTTTTCATTTGTTAAGTTCATCAAATCTTGTAATTTTAGTTAAATCTTATATTCCACTGTTTCTTTGATGAATCAACTTACTTTAAGCCTAGTGTTACACTTTAGTGGAGAACAGGGATTCAACTATATGATAAATTAGTACTCAGATGTTTCAAAAGACATCACAATACATTCCAAAAGCTATTACTTAAAATTTGTTTCAAATGCTGTTAACACTAATATCACCTATGGTCCTTAATCTTATCACTAAACATTCAAAAGCGATCGAAAAAGCATATATTAACTTAATGCATTAAAATTGTGGAGAGGTTTGGTAAGAAATGTGTAATTTGTGACTAAAAATGGTAAAAGAACAATTTTACATCACTGTTAATTACATGAACCGGCGATCATATCCTACGCCTTTCTATAAGAAATATCTACAATTGTAACAACGCTTTCATAAATACGATCCATTACTTATCGAGAAACTAGATTTTCGTAGGAAATCAATATTACTTATTATCTTGTCATTACTAACACTAGCCGGCTATGGGAGAAAACGTGGTCGGTATTAGTCATGAGCCACGTCCTCGGGTTGACGTTTACAGCAAAACATGAAGTATTTAGGGACCAAAATTGATCTACAAAGGTCAGATTACACAACAGAAGAAAATTATATACCTGAACTTGTCCTTCATTTGTGGTATTATGAAGTAATTTAAGAATCACGTTCTCGAGGGAAGCAGCCATATTTACAATTTTGATATAAAAGAACGAGGGTAAAATCCAAAGAACGAATGTGTTGCCAAGAACTAGACAGAAACCGAGTTGTAGAATTCCTGACTAAAACTTTCATCTCTTAGTGCTGCCATGCGACGGTAGGGTGATGATTGAATTTTCGACAGGTTGGTAGGTACTTAATTAACGTTCCACTGAAGCAACATCAGTGGTTATTAGCAACGGTCCGGGATCAATGCGAAAGGGAAAGATCCCAGGACAACGCCAGCTCAGGTGTTGCCTCGAATTACGAGATGTGTCACCAGTTCTTTCCCTTTGGGATTGATCCCGGACCGTCACCAATCGCCCGTTGTGTTGCTTCAGTGTGACGTCAATTAAAATACCAACCTACCCAAGACAACCATAGAGGAGATATAAAAGTAGAGTGAGCTATGGCAACCCTTTTATGTCCACATGATCATGTGACCAAAAACAGTAGTCATGTGATCCTTAGACTCCTCTCTCCAACGCGCATATAGTTTGCGTATTCTTTCTTCCATAGCAAATGCGGGCCGCGGTGGCCCGGTCGGAAGAGTAACGGACTTGCAACCGAAGGGTTGCGAGTTCGAATCCAGCCAAACACCGTCGTGTACAAAGGGGGCTGGTGCACGTTAAATCTGTCGTGGCCTCAAATGTCCTCACGTTGGCGTGGTGTGGAAGTTTGGAGAGTGGGGTGCCAGCTCAGGTGTTGCCTCGTCATCTGACCGTGGTTCAAAATTACGTGGTGTTGTCCTCGGATCTTTTCCTTTGGGATTGATCCCGGACCGTCACCAATAGCCCATTGTGTTGCTCCAGTGTGACGTTAATTGAAATACCCCCCCCCCCATAGCAAATGCATAGAAAGGGAAAACCTAACATGGTTCTATCGTGCTGTGTATATGGATGTAATTCCAAATTTATTAAAGGTGAAAGCATTACATTTCTCAGGTGAGTAATTTACGCATATTTAACATTTGTTTTTTATGTTTTTCAATATTTGCTAGTATGATAAAAATAGATATTCTAACTTTGGAATTAATAAATACAATCTGCTGGCATTTCCCGTTCTAATAAAAAGATTTCATACATTTGCAATCAATGTATATCTAAAATAATGTTTAAAACAAAATAACTGGTATTCGAGTGTGTTTGTTATTATAAATTGTACATCTATAAGGGCTTAAAATATTAAAAAAATAAATCGAACTTTAAAAACTTGTGCGAAATCGTTCTCTGTCTTGGCGATGATTTTTTGGCGCCAACTAGGAGTACTATATTCTTCCGTATCTTATACGATAAAAATGTTATGAATTGATAACATGAATTTAAGTACATCATTTAAATTGTTATTTCTTGCTGAATAAAACTGTTTTGTATCCCCCATCTGTGTAATTACATAAAAATAATAACTAAAATAAAAGATAACGTTTGAAACTTTTAAGAATTATATATTAAATAAAATCGATTTGTTAAAAATAGGATTGAAACATTTCATAAACCATATTATAAATGTGAACCACATTATGCGCTTTAGGGAATCTGTTTTGTTCATGTTTTAAAGTATGTGTGAAATCTTTCATTATAAGATTGCATTTGACAGAAGAGTTTCTTTCAAATAATTTTCCCTGGACCTATAACTTTCTACTGGAAAGGCGGAAAACAAATTGACGTTCTCTTATATGAAAAACAAAAACAGTGCTTGAACGGAAATTGAAATACTGTCTACCT
Source organism: Meta bourneti (assembly GCA_933210815.1). NCBI lineage: Eukaryota > Metazoa > Arthropoda > Arachnida > Araneae > Tetragnathidae > Meta > Meta bourneti. The sequence goes on from OW119928.1 coordinate 25,272,696, forward strand.
GTTTTGACGTATTTTTATTCTTGTTAATGAGCATGCAATATAGCAAATTGGAAAAGCAAACAATTAGAGAACGAAATGAAACTTCTTTTGTATTAATTCCATACAATCCACGCAGCTGGAAAATTCCTTTTCTAAAAACATCTGCTTGACATTCTGATTATATTTTTTGCTTCGTATTTAAATAAACCTAACATCAAAATTTAATTATTTTCCAATTTTAAGTCAGTTTTATCTTTCTTCCATATCTTTTTAAATCTTGAGATAAATCATATCGAATTAGATTGTTTCTAACAATATTTGTGAGCATTTTGTCGTTCGTGAATGTTTATATCGTTCTTTGACTCGATAAAAAAGCGTGGTGGTGATAAAAACATATTCCATAACGAAATAAAATCCTTCACTCTATTGTTTTCTACCTAAAAGGGGACACTTTTTTATTTTTTTCTCTCTATATAGAGTATTTTAACGAATTGAGAATATTTGTGAAAATTTATGTACACAAAACATGCTCCTCAATTGAGGGAAACATTTATCTTCCACAATTTTTTAAGTTGAAAAAACTAATTTTTAAAAGCGTAAATCTGTGATAACTTAAACTTTTAAGGTTCCGTTCCTTAAAACAATAAAAATAATTTTGTATTTATGATTTTTAGAACTATAAATAAAACAATTTATATTTACTTCTAATAAGAACTTGTAAAGATGTGTACCTGCTAAAAATTCTTTTATTCAGTTCTTATGTATTTAAAGTTATTAATTTGTTCCTTTTATTAGTTTTCCCAAAGATGAAAAAAGAAGATGGCAAGTAAATGATATATATTTCTATGAGTTTTATTCAGTGGATTTAAAATGTGATGAATGTGACAGTAAATTTTATAAGTTTACTGTTTCGAATTTATCTTTCGTATTTATAAAATATTGATTTCACACACACAATAAATAATACAAATTTAATATTAAAAATCCAGCACAGAACTTTTGCACACACTTAAAATTATAAAATGTCTCAAGAGTTATTTACTTGATCACTTTGATAAATTTAAAATCCATATATAGACACACATTTGTAACTTATTTAGTTTTTGAACCAAAAATCTAAAATTGGGTAAAATAGCTAACAACTTTAAGTACATGGTTTAAAAAAGTTTCCTTCCATCTTGTAAACATTATTTATATAACTTTTCACGGTAATAATACATCTATGCGTAATTGTCCTAAAATAAATTTGCGTTTAGAAAAACATAAGCAATTATGTATCCATAATATAAATGAAAGCTTTCAGTGGTGACTCAGACGTGATTTGAGCACGCAACCTTCTTATCAGTGTTCACTATTTTTATTTTATGCATCAGTAAAATATTTATTGAGGCAGTCATTTCTTGATTTGTGCATTTATTTATTTATTCCAACTCGCGTTAACCTCATTAAGTTTAAAGAAGGAAGTTTGAATTATTTTCTGCTATTAAATCTTTAAGATAAGTTTCGCAATACCTAATACAGTTGTTAAAGAAAAATATATAATATATCGAAATAAAGGTCAGGTTTAGGGCAACTTATATTACACAAAATTTTAACCAGTGACGAATACTTGTGAGCATCCCCTAACCCTTTTGACATTTCTCTTTATATACAATTGCAAAAGCTTACAAACAGTCCAGCGATAAATCAAACCAGCACTACAGGATCGATCTCGACTGCGGGCCTGGTAAACTTGTGTGGAGGACCATATCTGGACTGCAAGCTGGTTAAGCCGATTTGGAGGACCGGACCTGATAAAAAAATATTTGGAGGATTGTATCTGGATTGCGGGCTAGGTAAAACAGTCCTGAGGGCCGTATCTGGACAGAGGGCAGGTTAAACATGTCCAGTATCTGGTCTGATGTCCTAATAAACATATTTGGTGGACTGTATATGGACTGTGGGCCGGGTAAACCTGTCCGGAGACCGTATCTGAACTGCGGTACTGATAAATATTTGGAGGGCCATATCTGGTCTGCGAGCCGGTTAAACATATCCGACGGGGCTTATTCGACTTGAGGGCCGGTTAAACCTGTCCAGATGGCCGTATCTAAACTCCGGGCCTGCAATCAATCTATTCACTACAACGTAAGTAGTAGAAAAATGCGGGTTCTGGATCAGTGGTGGCGGAGGTGGCGAAATCGAGTTGAGTTGAGTTGTACCGTAAGTGACGTCATAACAGGAAGTGACGTCATAACCGGAAGGGGAGTTGAGTTGTACCGGAAGTGGAGTTGAGTTGTACAGGAAATGACGTCATATCAAGTTGAGTTGTTAACCTCCCGCTTCGAGTGGAGTTGAGTTGTTAGTTTCGGTTTCTCGGATTTCGGCGTTTTAGAGCAACACTACGTCGAGTGGAGTTGAGTTGTTAGTTTCGGTTTCTCAGATTTCGTCGTCTGAGAGCAGCACTGCGTTGAGTTGGTTTCCTCCTGCCTCGGATTGATGTGGTGGAGGAGGAGCAATTCGAGTAGGGTTGAGTTGTTAGTTTCGGTTTATCGGATTTCACGCGAATAACACGTGTTTACATTTTGGACTTGGGAATTTCAGAGCGATTGGATTTAAGGGCTGATTTTTCTGTAACTCGTAGCGCCATCTATTAGTACTTTTTTGAGTAAAATAAAAATAAAATCTTTAAAACATATTTTTTAAAACTAAAAGATGTGATATTTTTGCTGGGTTCGAACTGACTACCAAAAGGTACTCATGGTCGAGGGTTAGTTGGATGAATCTATAACCTCTCGGCCACGAATACCTGGTTACTTTCCGAAATATAATCAATTTAAATCCGAATACATTAAGTGCGTAATTGGCTGTTAAAATAGTATCGATTGCTCCACCACATCAATAAGTTCGTACACTTACGTGCTGTCAATCTCAGCGTTGCCATTCTCTACTTAAGAAATATTCTGGATAAAAATATTTAAAAACCCATCCCTGTCTTACATAAACGTTTTTCTCCGAGCAGAAGGAATTATATTCCTCAACTCTACTCTACATGATGTCAGTCAATACGTCATTTAACCGACATCATAACAGGTTTGGGTAGTCGAATTCATTTGCCTGGAAAATACCCCCCAGAGAAGGCAATGTTGAGTTGAGTGCTTCAAAGCGATTTTGTTTGCTTGTTCAATCGTGTTCGTTCTTGTTCCAGAGTGAAAGTATGAAGAGATCGTTTCCTTTCGGATATTATCGTGCAGCAGTTGAAAAGAAACTGCATTCTAAAGATGAATTGTCGGAATCTATATCTTCTGAACCATTAATGGATGAATTAGGCCCCAATCATTTCCATTTGGGTGATTACAAATTTGTCGCAGTATCTTGCTTCAAGGGTCTCATGCGGATACATTTTCGTCATTACTACAAAGATGATCGTGGAATGCCGAAACCTTCCAAAGAAGGAGTATCTCTCACCCCTAAAGTGTGGAAAGCGTTCTGCGAAGTGATTCCTGGCTTTCTATCAAAGAACAGCAGTGATTGCATTATTGTGTCACGAAAACTTTTGCTCTCTAAAGAAACCTGCGAGAATCAAAAGGTTGTGTTTTTTCAACAGTTATTAGCTGTTAAAAATAGGATCGATTGCTCCACCACATCAATAAGTTGATACGTGATGTCGATCTCAGCGTTGCCATTCTCTACTTAAGAAATATTCTGGATAAAAATATTATTTAAAAAACCATTCCTATCTTACATAAACGTTTTCTCCGAGCAGAGGGAATTCTACTCCTCAACTCTACTCTACATGACGTCAGTCAATACATCGTTATCTCTATTCCAGCCTAACACTCTGTGAGGAGTCCCACTGCTTTGTATGTTATCTCAGGAATGCTGACGTATTGTAGCTGACCCCACATGCATTCCATTCAAGGTTTAGGTTCTGACACTTTCAATAGCGCTTGACGCATTTACTGCCTCTTCGAGGGTGTGTGTGTGTGAATAACGACAGTGTGGGGATATCCTTTACAGATAAAAGAAGTGAATATGCATTCTGAGGCCGATTCGTCCTGAAACCAGTCCTTTTCTCATCTACCCTTCTGAACTCAAGGCATTGAGTACTCCCCTCTTCCATGTCAGAAACTAGCCTTTTGTTATCTACCCTCCTGCATTCCAAAGCATTGTACGTACTTGTCCTGCATTCCAAGGGATTGGCCACTACCTGTATTTCAAGATAATACGTGTAGTCGTTTCGCATTCTCATTCTATCCTGTGAGCGTGTGTAGCGCTTTCTCATTTTCCTTCCTCTTATACTTAACCTGTGTGTGAGACAGAGGGACGCATTCTCATAGATCTTTGCAAGCCAGTATACCAAGTGTAATGGATACACACGTTTGTGAACTTTGTAACACGCGATTCAGCTGTAAATATAATCTTGAACGTCACATTTCTTCTATACATTCTGGAATATCTTTTCCGTGTGAACTATGCTCAACAAACTTCACCAGAAAATCGGCCCTGCACCGTCACGTTGAAAGTTTTCATGTCAAAACCAGATTTCGATGTGACTTGTGCGATAGGACATTCAGCAGATTGGACGCTCTTACACGTCATAAAAGCATACATCTACCGATGCAGAAAAGAAAAAATGAAGCCTATCCTGAAAGCAGAAAACGAGCCCTGCTTGGTGGAAATTTACCGACAACTTCTACGGTTGTCGGAGAACCTTCTCGAAACGATGTTAGAAGAGCAAAAAGCGCCTTTGGAAACCTAGTGTCAACATGGACTCTAGACAATCCCGAAGGAATGATTGATATCGTAGAGTTCATGAAAAGTAAAAGAAAAGACGCCTTGGATGTAATTCAAAAAGGACTTGATCAACATGAACTAAAAGTAAATTTTCGCCTGAGGTGCACTTACCGAAAGATTACCGAAGAATGTGAAATTTCAAAGAACTGTACGTTTAAAACCAAAAACGTGATAGTCTTATCTTCAAATGATTTCAGCGACGTGTTTCAAACGGCTTCAGAAAAAATACTTAAAGAAAGTGAGGAATTTGAAACCAAAGATTCAGGTTGGTATCTTAATTCTATCGATCAATTAGAAATACGATTAAATAAGTATTGTCCATTAAGAGGAACTAGTTTTGTGGAACTGCCTGAAGTAATTAAATTGAAAAAAGCTGTGATAAATGTAAAAAATTCAGATAATGAATGTTTTCGTTGGGCGATTTTAGCTGCCTTGTATCCTGCGAAACAAAACACTTCTCGGGTTTCTAGCTATGATTCCTTAAATCATTCCTTAAATTTTACAGGAATCAATTTCCCCACCAAACCCGAGGAGATCAAATTATTCGAAAAAAATAATGATGATGTTTCGATAAATATATATTCTTATAAGAAGGACTTCGTAATTTTTCCATTAATTATTACCCCAGTACTTAAAAGACGCCATGTGGATTTATTACTCATTAAAGATGAAGGTAAACTTCATTATTGTACGATTCAAAGTCTGTCAAGACTAGTTTCCAGTCAGTTGACAAGAGGAAAAAGAACCCATTTTATTTGTAGGAGATGTTTGAGTTTCTTCAGTTCTAATGAACGATTGCAAGCTCATGATGAACTCTGTAAAACTTACGAACCCTGCAAAGTTGAAATGCCTATGGAGGAAAAGAAGTGGGTTCTTTTCAAAAATTGGAAACACTCTACATACATTCCATATGTAGTGTATGCGGATTTTGAATCAATCACTGAAAAAGTGCACTCCTGTGACCCTTCTAACGATTCATCATATAACAACGCTTTTCAGAAGCATAGAGCTGTTAGCTTTTGCTATTACATCGTAAGTAGCGACGGGTATTACAAGCCCCCTGTTGTGTATAGGGGTTTAGATGCATCAAAGAAATTCATTGAGTGTCTTCAAAGGGAAGCTCTATTGATTGAAGAGAAATATTTGAATCCTCTACCAATGGAAAAACTCAACGAGGAGCAGCAGAGACAGCACGAAGAGGCTGAAATATGCTTCATGTGTGAACGCCCTTTCGTCGTCGGGGGAGATCTAAAAGTGAGAGATCACAACCATGTGAATAGGCATTATAGAGGAGCTGCTCATGCAACATGTAACTTGAACTGTAAGTTATCAAATTTTTTACCGGTGTTTTTCCATAATCTTTCAGGTTATGATTCACACCTATTTATAAGAGATTTAGCCTTCGATTCTAAAAATATTTCAATCATTCCAAATACGGAAGAAAAGTATATTTCAATATCTAAAAGAGTTGGTAAATATCTAGAATTGAGATTTCTGGACACCATGAAATTTATGGCGAGCAGTCTGGAGACTCTTGCTAATAATCTTCGAAAAGAAGACTTCTCTCATGTTAAGATGCATTTTCCATCGAACTGGGAACTTTTAGTGAGGAAAGGGGTATATCCTTACGACTACATGGATAGTCTAGAAAAGTTTGACGAGGTTCAACTACCAACAAAAGACACCTTTTACAGCTTGCTGAATAATGAGAATATCTCCGAGGGTGATTACTCTCATGCTCAAAATGTGTGGAAAACTTTCCGCATTAACACCCTAGGGGAATATTCTGATCTGTACGTTCAGAGCGATGTTCTTTTGCTCAGTGACGTATTTGAAAACTTTAGAAAAACTTGTATGAAAGCATACAAATTAGATCCGGCGTGGTACTTCACTGCGCCGGGTTTATCCTGGGATGCCATGCTGAAAAGCACTAAAGCGAACATTGAACTGCTTACAAATTACGATATGCTTATGTTTGTCGAGCAAGGGATTCGAGGTGGAGTTTCACAGTGCTCTCACCGTCATGCCACCGCGAATAACAAATACATGGAGAAGTATGATGAAACGAAACCATCAAGTTACCTAATGTACTTGGATGCCAATAATCTGTATGGGTGGGCCATGTCCCAAAAACTTCCGTTAAAGAATTTTCAGTGGTGTCAAATAGACGACATTAAAACAATACTGCGTGATACTACATGTGGATACATTTTGGATGTAGATTTAGAATACCCACAAGAACTTCATGATCTGCATAGCGATTTCCCCTTGGCAGCTATCAATGGCGTTCCACCGGGTTACAAAGAAAATAGGCTCCTTTTAACACTGAATAAAAAAGAAAGGTATGTACTTCATTATAAGGCTTTAGAACAATATTTAAATCTAGGGTTAAAGTTAAACAAAATACACAGAGCTATAAAATTTGATGAAACTGATTGGCTTAAGAGTTATATTGAGTTAAACACAAATATGAGAGCTAATGCTCGAAATACCTTTGAAAAAGATTTCTTTAAACTAATGAATAATTCTATTTTTGGTAAAATAATAGAAAATATTCGAAAAAGAGTCGATATCCGTTTATGTTCAAACGCTAACACCCTTTTAAAATTAATATCAAAACCTAATTTCAACCACAGAACCATTTTCTCTGAAAATTTAGTAGCAGTGCACATGCAAAAAACTAAACTAACTTTTAACAAACCCATTTGTATTGGAATGTCAATACTGAACTTATCTAAAACTTTAATGAATGACTTTCATTACAATGTAATAAAAAAGGAATACGGCCCAAACGCAAAACTTTTATATACTGATACTGACTCCTTTATTTACCATATTAAAACAAATGATTTTTTCGAAGACCTAAATAAACATTTAGATCTTTATGATACTTCTGAATATTCCGAAAATAACGTATATGGTATTCCTAAAGTAAACAAAAAAATAGTTGGGAAAATGAAAGACGAAAATAGTGGGAAAATCATGACTGATTTCATAGGTTTAAGGTCTAAAATGTATGCGTATAAGGTCGAGGGTAAAAATGAATGTAAAAGACTTAAAGGAATTAAAAAGCAAACTGTAGAGAAAGATATTCACTTTGAAAATTATTTAAATTGTCTATTACATAAAAAAAACATGTATGCAAAAATGAATTTAATAAAATCCAAACATCATACAATATATTCTATCACCCAAAATAAACTTGCTCTCTCATCTTTTGATTCGAAACGAGTTGTTCTCGACGATGCCATTTCTACGCTGCCTTGGGGACATTACTCTCTAATTTGATGTATGAGTAAATATATATATATATTGTAATGTAAAAAATAATAATGATATTTTTTAAAATATGATTGTTCAATAATAAAGTTGTATTTCTTCTCTAAAAAGAATATCTCCTTCTTTTTTATTCGTTATAAACCAATTTCATGCATTAAAAAACAATTTGTTCAACTATTTGTGAATTTAGCTAAGATGTTTCATTTAATGTTTTTTCACAGATCAAGTAAGTGTATATTTAAGTTATGTTTACAGGTTGATCATCTCAGTAGCTGAAGTGTAAGTCAGAGGTATGGAACAAAACGAATTAGCTCCATTTTATGAAGATCCTAGCTTACCAGGGAGCTTTGGTGGGATAAATTCATTGTATCATGCGATGAAGGGTAAAGTTTCGAAAAAGATTATTAAAGAATGGTTGGAGGGACAAAATGCATATACTCTGCACAAAACAGTTCGTCGCAACTTTCTTCGAAACAGAGTTATTGTAGGAGGAATAGATATGCAATGGCAGGCTGATTTGGTAGACATGCTAAGCATTGTTAAATACAATGATGGTTTTCGATATTTATTAACATGTATTGATATTTTTTCTAAATATGCGTGGGTCATACCTTTGACACAGAAAAATGGAACAAACATTGTAAATGCTTTTAAGAAAATTTTTAAGGAAAGAAAACCGAAAAAATTACAAACAGATCAAGGAAAAGAATTTACAAATAAGGTTTTTCAAACATATTTAAAATCTGTGCAAGTATACTTTTTTACTACAAATAATGAAACCAAAGCTAGTGTTGTTGAAAGATTTAACCGTACATTGAAGACAAAAATGTGGAAATACTTCACCCGTAAAAATACTTACAAATTTATTGATGTTTTAGACAAACTCGTACACAGTTATAATCATACATTCCATCGCAGTATTAAAAAGGAACCCATCAATGTGTCAACAGAAAACCAAAAACAAGTGTGGGATACCTTATATGGTGATGTAAATAAAGCTAATGTTCAGGAGATTCCATTCAAATTTCAGGATGGAGACTTCGTTAGGGTTGCAAAGACTAAATTAACATTTGAGAAAGGGTATGAAAATAATTGGTCCGAGGAAATATTTACTATTCAGCGTTGTATACCTAGGAAGCTACCAGTATATAAAATAAAAGACTTAATGGGAGAAATAATCACTGGTACATTTTACTCAGAAGAATTGCAGAAAGTTAAAAAATCGCATTCTTTTAATGTTGAGAAAATTTTAAAGAGAGTAGTTAAGAAACGTTTGGAATACTTTGTCAAGTTTAGAGGTTATCCTCGCAAATTTAACGCCTGGATTCATTCCAAAGACTTATTTTCGATAAACTGAGCCTGCTCATTAGATTTGTTTCGCTTCCATAACCCACAATGAGTTTCTACGTCACACTGCCCAGCGACAGCTCTATCGAGTTTTATCCTGGCAACACAATGTCTCACTTCTACACGAAACTCCCTAAACGTCTAGAACTCTCAGGTGAATGGGAAGTTGGATTAGTTGAAATAATTTATCCCAGAATGTGGAATAACATTATTGACGGTGAAAATTCCTTCGAATATGATTTAGGAAACGGAGTAAAAACGAATGGAAAAATAGCGTGCGGATTTTATGATTCTCCGATTGACATTTTAAATGCATTTCCGAAGCACATAAAAATTCAAATGAAATATAACAAACACACAAAAAAGGTGGTGTTGCAGCTCACTAACGGAGCAAAGCTGCGATTATCCAAGGGATTAGCTGAAAACTTAGGTTTTGAACCTAATAAAGTGATTGGAGAAAATATTATTCCAGGAAATGGAGGCATAGATACAGTAATCACTGAGAGTCCTTTTGTTGCGGATCCTAATGTTGATTTACATTTGCTGTACGTTTACACCGATATCATTCAGCCTGAATTTGTTGGTGGGATCTTAGCTCCTCTTTTACGAACTCTGACAGTGAAGGGAAGAGACGGTGACATGATTCAGGAACAATTTGAGAGACCTCATTATTTATCAGTTTCCAGAAAAAATTTTGACTCGATTGAAATCGTTATAAGGACACACACTGGTCGTTACGTCTCATTTGAACGCGGGAAGTTGATAGTGAAACTACATTTTCGCTTGAGACATTTGTAATCTCTAGATCAAAATGTATCAACCTTATCGTTGTTGCACCAAAACATTTGAAGACTATTATACTCAGCAAGCAGGTAATGGCTTGTCATATTACAAAGGCATCTCTCTGCAGAAAGGAAGTGGCTTGGGGGGAATTTTTCGAAGCATGTTTAGGATGGTTTTTCCTTTATTTAAATCGGGCGCGAAAGCATTGGGAAAGCAAGCACTTCGATCTGGCGTGGATATTGCAAATGATTACTTGCAAGGTAAAGATGTAAAGTCAGCTATCAAAGACCGAACTAAAGAAGCAACGAAAACTTTAACCGATAAAGTATCCAATCGAGTGAAATCAATGGTTGGAGGAAATAAAAGGAAACGCACAAATAAGAAACGCATCATTCGAAAGAAGTATCGCAAGCTGTGTGCACCTGGCATATTCTCATAATCTTTAGCATGGCCTTAATACGAAATGATTCCCTACCCTCTGTGAAATCTGAACTGGACTTATTTCTTATGCCACCGACTCAAACAGCTATTGAAAAAGGGCAGTGGTCTGAATTTTATCCTATAGCTAATATTCGTGATGGTAGACCTATCGAATTCAACATATCTGGTAGTGGTGAGGAATACATCGATTTATCAGCAACCCAACTCTATGTAAAAGTTAAAGTTGTAAAGGACAATGCAGTTTTACCAGAAAATGAAAAAGTTGCTCCATGTAACTTATTTCTTCACTCGTAATTTTCCCAAGTCGATGTGAGTTTGAATGAGCGTCTAATTTCATCATCCAGTAACACTTACCCTTACCGAGCTTACATTGAGACTTTGCTCAATTACGGCTCTGATTATAAGAAAAGCTTCCTAACTTCAGAATGCTTCTACAAAGATACAGCAGGACACTTTGATGAAACCGATCCTTCAAGTGAAAATGCAGGGTTGAAGAAACGGGCTTCTATGATTGAAAAGAGTAAAGTTTTAGATATGATTGGAAATTTACATTGCGACTTGTTTTATCAAGATCGTCTATTACTCAACTTGGTAGACTTAAAGTTAAAGTTAATACGCAGCAAACCGGAGTTTTGTCTCATTGCTCCTCAAAAAGCAAATTATGACGTTGTTATTGAACATGCATCCCTTTTCATCCGGAAAGTGAAAGTCAGTCCAGGTGTTTTAATTGGACATGCCAAAGCCTTAGAAAAATCATCTGCAAAATATCCAATGGATCGAGTTTTGTGTAAGCTATATTCAGTATCGAAAGGTTCTTTCTCATTTTCACAGGATAACATATTTTATGGGCAACTCCCGAAACGGATAGTTGTAACATGTGTCGATCATGATTCATTTAGTGGCACTTACCCAACAAACCCATTTTACCTCAAGCATAACCATGTAAATTTCATAGGCGTTTACGTAGATGGAAATCCTATCAGCTACAAACCCTTGGATCCTAATTATGCCGACGGCCAATTTATTCGTGCTTACAATAGTTTGCTCCTAGGAAGTGAAAAACTCTCATCCAATAAAGGTATCTATATTAACAGAGATGAGTTTTCCGAAGGGTACACGCTATATGCCTTTGACTTAACACCAGACTTGGGTGATGGCAACCATTTAAATTTAATTCATCAAGGAAATCTTCGCATTGAAATAAAGTTTGCAAACGCTGTACCGAAAACTGTTTCAGTGCTGGTATATGCAGAATTTCAAAACGTGATCGAAATTACGAAGTCTAGAAATATTTTGTGTGATTTTTCGATATGAATGTGATACAATTGAATAACATTTTACAAAGTGATGCATACACACGTTTATATTTTGTTGGAGTTTTCCCAAGTGATCGAATTCCCGAGAATTTTAAGAGTTTTCCGGCTGCATTTATTTTAAACACCGATCCTCATCACAAACCAGGGACTCATTGGTTAGCTGTTTATATGAAATCACCAACAAGTGTAGAGTTTTTCGATTCGTTCGGACAACCACCTTCGTATTTTTTAGGCTACATACATGACTACTTCAAAAAAGTTCCGCACGTGGTCTACAACGACATACCTCTTCAAAGTGTTAAAACTGCTGTGTGTGGACAATATTGTGTATACTTTTTGTATCAAAGATCTAGAAGTAGATCTATGGAATTTATTGTTAAATTATTTGATAGACAGTCTACAAATAATGATATACGAGTGTATAACTTTGTGAAAAAAATTTCGAATATACATGTACCTTTATTTCAATAAAAAAGAGTATAAATAACTACCCTAGTCTTTACTTCTGTCATTTGTAACCATGAATTCATTCACTTTAAAGCATCCTTTCACTGCTCTTGTCTGCGGACCTACATCATCAGGCAAGTCACATTTTTTGAAAAAAATGATAAACAGCCACACAGATATAATTCATCCTACCCTTGATAAAATAGTGTGGTTTTATGGAATCTATCAAAAGTTATACGATGAGATACCGAATATCATCTTTGTAGAAGGAATACCCGAAAACTTTAAGCAATATTTAGGATATAATACACTTTTTATATATGACGATTTAATTTCTGAATGTGGCAGTGATAAAAGAATAACAAACTTGTATACAAAAGGATCTCATCATATGAATTTATCTGTGATGACTGTAACGCAAAATTTGTTTCATAAAGGAAAAGAATTCAGAGAAATTTCATTAAACTGTCATTACATGTTTTTATTTAAATCGCGACGTGATGTAAGTCAAATTACACACCTCGGTCGACAACTCTACCCTCGAAATTTAAATTTTTTTCTTGAAGTGTTTGAGGACGCCACGAAAAGGCCTTTCAGCTATTTACTTGTAGATTTGAAATCTGAGACAGAAGAGAATATACGACTGCGTACAAAAATCCTTCCAGGAGAAGAAACTTGTGTTTATCAGTTAAAATAAATAAACTCACAACCTGCAAATAATTCATTGTTCATCATGCCTTTAACAGAAGGAGACGTGCAACGGTTGAGGCTTTTAACTGTATGCCCCACAAAATGTCGGAAAGCCTTTTTAAAAAATCTTCCGAAATCTAGCATCCATTGCATAGCTGAATGTTGTTTGAACACTTTAAAAGGAAATGTTCCTTTAACCGATGAACAGAAGAAAAAACTTTCTCGTCATAAGCATACGCTTAGAGACCTAGCAGATAAAAAAGTAACCCTCACTAAAAAGCGAAAAATTATTATTCAAAAAGGAGGGTTTTTAAATATATTAATACCCGCCGCACTCACTGTCTTGACTACTCTACTTAACAAGTAAAGAAAAAAAAATGCAATATGCAAAGAAAATGATTTTAGTTCCAGAGGAAAGATTATCAAGATATATACCTTCAGACGAACAGCTGAGTGAATTAGATCGTGAGATGAAAAGTATTTTAGTTAATAAAATGGATGATGATGAAAAAATTAAGTTATACAATCAAGTATTGCAGAGGAGGATTAACGTGAATGTATTGAATCCACCATCTGTAACAATTAATTCAGAACTGTCAGATAATCCAGAGAAGGAAACAGATATTGCGAATGAGAAAGAAAGAACGTTAAATGTGGAGGAGATGGTGCTCAATACCGTTCCCCAAAACTTAATTGGATTAACTAAAAATATTATTCTTTATTTAAAACGCAATAAAGAGATTGTTTATTGGATGCCTAATGGAGAATTTGTGTATAAAGGTAAAATATAGTGAAAAGTTCTAATATTGTTGACCTGATAGACCTTTTAGTGCGAAGAAGAAAGATTGATAAGTACGTGAACGGACAAGAACAGTTTAAAGATGCACTTAAAGAAATTAACTTCCCCAGTTCCTTTGTAAAAAATAAATTTGCTCTACCTCAACAACTCGGTAAGGCAGTGAGGGTAATGAAAGAAGTGATGCCTTTCCCAACCCCAAAACGAGTCTGTAATTGGCTTCCTCTGTAAAGCATCAGTTATTTCCCCGCAATAAAAATCCATAAGTAGATGAGGTTTCCAAGTTTCAAGCAGTATATATTGATTATAATCAAGGTCTATGTCTCATTTCAAACAATGGAACCCATCCAGAGAAGAGCATTTTCTGTTCTTATTTTCATGGGAATCTCAGCATTCATATTTGGCCTTACAATGATACTCGATAAAGGTTATATAAAAATTTGTGATAGTGATGGAATCATAGATGATTACTCCTTAAATATGTGTAATGATACAATGGAATTACATCTACCTGGAGAAAGAAAAATTACAATTCATTCTCCAAAACAGCTGAAACGTCACAGAACATTAGTCAATTTAATGAAAGTCTTTGAAGAAGAAAACAGACCTAAAAATTGAGGATATATTCAATTTGTAATGTATAACTTCATGGGAGCATGTAAGAGAACAAACATTTGTATACATATATTTGCTTGAATAAACTTGTTTTTTCACAGATCTATGTTTCTTTAGTTTATGTGTCATTTTTTTATACATTGGATACTTTATACTGTATACTCATGCAAAAAAGAAAGAACAAAACCATAAAACTTTTCTGATAAATTAAAAAATTTTATTCTCATTTAACATTTTCAAACATTTTTTTTCTACATACTTTTTTTCCTTTGCCACGGCTCATCTGTCACATAAAGTTCTCGTACTTGTTCGTACACAGATTCAGCATTTATCAAAGGTAGAAAATCAAAATTAACAAATGGATACTTATAGGATATATTCTCCGATGATAACATTTTTCCGAATTGTTTCCAGTCGATATCATACAAAGCATTATGAAAATACTGATCAAAACGTTCAATAACAGACATAGACGTGCATTCATGACCGAGTTGGTTTTCCAAGAAATTTTCGCAACCAAAACAGTTCATTAGTTTCTTGATATTTTCCGAAACAAGTCCTTTTAGGTGTATGGCCACTCTTTCTGTGAGTTCGTCCACTTTGTCGGGATTATCTAGATCTCCATCGTATTCCATACCACCTACTACACCACGTTTCTCAAATTCTTCCTTCACAAAATAGTCAAGGGATTTGTTGAGAAATCCTGCTTGAACGGATTTTGTAATTTCCTCCGATATTGTATCCAGTCGATCCAATTGTTCCACCGAGAGAAGAATGCGTGTCGGCGTCAGCTGGAAAGCAAAGTCTTTCTTTTGAAACAACTGTTGAAAACACACAACCTTTTGATTCTCACAGGTTTCTTTAGAGAGCAAAAGTTTTCGTGACACAATAATGCAATCACTGCTGTTCTTTGATAGAAAGCCAGGAATCACTTCGCAGAACGCTTTCCACACTTTAGGGGTGAGAGATACTCCTTCTTTGGAAGGTTTCGGCATTCCACGATCATCTTTGTAGTAATGACGAAAATGTATCCGCATGAGACCCTTGAAGCAAGATACTACGACAAATTTGTAATCACCCAAATGGAAATGATTGGGGCCTAATTCATCCATTAATGGTTCAGAAGATATAGATTCCGACAATTCATCTTTAGAATGCAGTTTCTTTTCAACTGCTGCACGATAATATCCGAAAGGAAACGATCTCTTCATACTTTCACTCTGGAACAAGAACGAACACGATTGAACAAGCAAACAAAATCGCTTTGAAGCACTCAACTCAACACTGCCTTCTCTGGGGGGTATTTTCCAGGCAAATGAATTCGACTACCCAAACCTGTTATGATGTCGGTTAAATGACGTATTGACTGACGTCATGTAGAGTAGAGTTGATGAATATAATTCCTTCTGCTCGGAGAAAAACGTTTATGTAAGACAGGGATGGGTTTTTAAATATTTTTATCCAGAATATTTCTTAAGTAGAGAATGGCAACGCTGAGATTGACAGCACGTAAGTGTACGAACTTATTGATGTGGTGGAGCAATCGATACTATTTTAACAGCCAATTACGCACTTAATGTATTCGGATTTAAATTGATTATATTTCGGAAAGTAACCAGGTATTCGTGGCCGAGAGGTTATAGATTCATCCAACTAACCCTCGACCATGAGTACCTTTTGGTAGTCAGTTCGAACCCAGCAAAAATATCACATCTTTTAGTTTTAAAAAATATGTTTTAAAGATTTTATTTTTATTTTACTCAAAAAAGTACTAATAGATGGCGCTACGAGTTACAGAAAAATCAGCCCTTAAATCCAATCGCTCTGAAATTCCCAAGTCCAAAATGTAAACACGTGTTATTCGCGTGAAATCCGATAAACCGAAACTAACAACTCAACCCTACTCGAATTGCTCCTCCTCCACCACATCAATCCGAGGCAGGAGGAAACCAACTCAACGCAGTGCTGCTCTCAGACGACGAAATCTGAGAAACCGAAACTAACAACTCAACTCCACTCGACGTAGTGTTGCTCTAAAACGCCGAAATCCGAGAAACCGAAACTAACAACTCAACTCCACTCGAAGCGGGAGGTTAACAACTCAACTTGATATGACGTCATTTCCTGTACAACTCAACTCCACTTCCGGTACAACTCAACTCCCCTTCCGGTTATGACGTCACTTCCGGTACAACTCACCTCCCCTTCCGGTCATGACGTCACTTCCTGTTATGACGTCACTTACGGTACAACTCAACTCCACTCGATTTCGCCACCACTTATCCAGAACCCGGATTTTTCTACTACTAACGTATTTATCTTACACGTACGGATTTTTGTTGTATACGTGCTAGTTAAACTTGATTCTTATGTGAACTTAAGCTAATTATATAACAGCTCAAATTGCTAAAAACAGTAAAAAGTTACACAAATTCAATAAATATTCAGTAGTATGCACATTCGCATCGCCTAACAATGTTAAAACGCAACACAAATTCAAGAACTATTCAGTATTATACTCATTCGCATCGCTAACATTTTATAAGTAAATCTTATGTCGCCAAGAGAAGCGATAAAACATCAAATCAATCAACCAAGCTGAATTTTCGCGTAGCAGTCACGTGAATACTAGCGACATCTTGCTCCCACTTTTTGAAGCTCTTCTCAATACGATGCGCAGTCTACTTTTATTTCGCGTCTATGAGGACAACACCTCGTAATTTTGAACCACTATCAAATGACGAGAACAACACCTGAGCTGGTATATAACCCACTCTCCATACCCAAACCTCGCCAAGGTGAGAACATTTGAGACTACGACAAATTTCACGTGCCCCAGCCCCCGTGTATACGACTGTCTTTGGCTGGACCGAGTTTTGAACTCGCAACCCTTCGGTTGTTAATCCGTTGCTCTTCCAACTGGGCTCCCAATGCCCCCTGAATTTACGACAGATACTAAAACAATAGATGGAGCAATTGACATCGGTCCGGGATAAATCCCAAGGGAAGATAACTAATGGTGGAGCGAAGCAAGGTGAAATCAGTCTGGCTTCATGTGTAGTTGAGAAATTTTCTATAGTATCAAATTAGAACTGTCCTGGGCAGTGATTTCTCGCCAACCACAAGCTGGCCAATCTTGAATCGCCAAAGCATGGAGCCATTTTTTTAAATTCGATTTGCCATCTGCTTCATGATTGAAGTGAAGAATACTGAAGAATATGGATGGCAAATGAAATTTAAAAAAAATAGTTTTATGCTTTGGCGATTCAAGGTTGGCAAGCTAGTGATTGGCGAGAAATCATTGCCTAGGAAAACTCTCGTTCGATACAATTGCAAATTTCTGAACCACTCACGAAGCGCCAGATTAATTTCACCTTTTGCTACTTTCCACGAGGTAGTGAAACCTCCGAGGACAGCACCTCGAAATTTTGTACCACTATCAGGTCAAAACCTAAGCTGGCACCCATTCTCCAAATTTCCACACCACGCTAACTTGAGGACATTTGAGGTCACAACAAATGAAACATGCCCAGATGGAACAGCCAATGGATTAGAAACCGGAGGGCTGCGAGTTCGAAATTAGGTTCAACCTAAGACCGGCGCGTACACTGGGGCACGTTAAATCTTTCGTGGCCTCAGATGTCCTCACGTAGGCGTGGTGTGGAAGTTTGAAGAGTGGGGTGCGAGCTCAGGTGTTGATCTCGTCATCTGACCGTGGTTCAAAATTACAAGGCGTTGTCCTTGCATCTTTCCCTTAGAAATCGATTCTGGACCGTCGCCAATAGCCTGGTGTGTTGCGCTAGTGCTATGTTAAATAAGTACCTATCTACCAACCTCTTCTGAGTAAAGCTTTCCTTGTGTGTGTCCATTTACTTGACTCTGTTTGAAACAGCTTGACCAAATATGGCCAAGCTGCGAAAAACAAGGCCAAGGCCTTGAGCCATAAAACCCTAACTAAACCAACCATCTTTGAAATGAAAGACTGGTTCAAAATTACGTGGTGTTGTCCTCGAATCTTTCCTTTTGGGATTGATCCTGGATCGTCACCAACAACCCATTGTGTTGCTCCAGTGTGACGTTAATTAAAATACCTACCTACCTACCTGAAATCAAAGAATAGGTCATGGGTTCGAATTTGGTCATGGATCCCTGTTTGCTCAAGTATATTCGTGTTGTTTGGAGAGTGGCGTTCCAGCTGAGATGTCGACCTCGTTATCTGACGGTGGTTCAAAATTATCTTTCCCTTCTGGATTGATTCCGGACCGTCGCCAATAGCCCGTTGTGTTGCTCTAATGCGACGTTAATTAAACACCTACCTACCTTCTGTATATGTCCACTACTTGACGTTAACTGTCTTGTGTTGCTCGAGTGCAACCCGTTAATTGATTACCCTTACCCTGTCGTGCTTGGCACGGCATGGCAGCCCTTAATCTGAAAATCTCAACCAAGCTTTCTTCGAAATTGAAGGACAAGTTGAATGACCTTAGAATTGAATAATAGCCCGTTGTGATGCTTGAGTGCGACGTTAATTAAATACGTAACCTAACCTAACCTTAAAATTGGAAAGATCATCCACAGGGTTATGTTACATCTCATAATAAATGTTATGGCTGTTCATCTTACAAATGAAGACCTACTATATTGTGTGTGTGAGTTCTCTCGCATGATGTATATCGGGGTTGCTTTAAAATGTAGTTTATTGCCATTTCGGCAACATTTGATATTTAATTTAATTTGTGTTAACCAATCATCTATCAGTTCGAATTCATTATTTTGAATTTTTATCGGTGAAGTGCTGAAATCGTATACGAAGAATAGGTCAAGTGACGTTACATTCAGAAAACGATAAGGAAATAATACATTCCGTCGCAGATTCTTTTTATTTTCCCAATAGTTTTATTTATTTAAAACACCTTTATATATATTTAACTACCAGAAAGTGACATAAAGCAATGTCGAGAAAGGAATTCTCATGTCAACTTAAGTTATCTTTTCGAACTATCGTGCTGTGGTAGCTCAGTTGGAAAAGTAACGATTAGCAACTGGTGTATTGCAAGTTCGAAATTCAGTAGAACCAAAGACCGTCGTGTACACGGAGACTGGTACACGTTAAATGTGCCGTGGCCTCAAATATCCTCACGTTGGCATGGTGTGGATGTTGGAGAGTGGGATGCAGGCTCAGGTGGTGACTTCGTCATTCCGATCTTTTCCTTAGGGATTGATTCCGGATCGTCGCTAATAGCCCGTTGCGTTGTCCAGTGAGACTTTAGTTAACTACCTACCTATATTTGAAACTGTCATTTCTAATAGCAATTTACAGAAAAGCACCAGAAGCGAGGTTTTGGTTTTTTTTTTCTTCCTGCCATTTTTTTCATCAACGGCAAGTACCTTGTTTCTACTCACGTTAAGGAATTAAGGAAATTGAACGACTATAGTTCTGTTCATTGAGCTTCATTCCTCGTTCAAAACTGAGTATTTGTGTCACTCATGAATCTAACAATTTAAAATAACTAAAAAATAGCATTCTTTTGGTTTTGAAAATTAAAAATTATTTTGAAACAATAACAATTAGTTAAATTGACCCTCCTGATGATTTAACTTCGCGTTCGAAAAATGCTCTGTATTAGCCAGACTCTGATGCAAAAACTTGTTCTAAAATGTCACCAGTTCTGGACAAAGGGCAATTTGTTTTTATTCTTGGACCTCCATACCCCTTGAGTTATAAGGAAGTTCTATCTCGGCGTAGTATCTCGTCATTAGCTAACCTGACTAGGTTTCAGTGAACGAGGTATCTCGTCTTTATCAAGAGTGACCAGATATTGAACGAGATATCTCATCGAAAGAACGAGGGTTAAATAAGTAACTGTTTAATAAGTAAATTTCAGTGAGCATGTTTCAGTTGATTGCTTTACTGATGCTTAAAGCAGAGACGTAACTAGGCTAGTTTCCACCCGGGGCAAGAATTCGCCTTGGCGCCTCCCCCCGACCAACCAGACCAAAACCCTCCCCAACAATACCTGATATCGCCACCACACATTAATTCCACTAGTCCAAATTTTTTTTATTAAACTTAGATGGTAAATGCTTGATTTCAAAGGTAAAAAGATTAATTTGCAGTAATTTCATTTTTAGTACAAGTTAAAATACCTAATTAATTCTAAGATATTTCATTGACAAATAATCTAAGAGTAGCATGTTTGGTATATTCTTTCATACTTATAATCTCTGCAAATGAAATGAAAAGGTTTTATCAAATGATATCGGGATATGTGTGGGTTGAATCAAAATCAAGACTTGCTTTAAAATAGGATATTTAATTATGTTAAATACGGAGACTATTATGACATTTTTTGAATGCTTTTGATGAGCTGTAAAAAAATTGTATGCTACGAAAGAATTTTATTTTCGCAGCAGTTAAATAGTTAAAGTATAACTTGTCTGCTAACTCAGAGTTTTGTTTACTTTCAAAATGGCGCTTTTAAATAAGTAATGGATCGAAGGCTATGTTTCCGCTCTTTCCGAAGATGCTTATTCAATTATTCAACAACGCTGTAAAAGTCATGTATTTTCTATATTTAAAGGTACGATAAGTAATATTATTAATGAGAAAGGAATAAACACGTATAAGAGTGGAAAAATACTTCCAAATACGTATCCTAAAAAGAAAAGAATTTCTGAGAATATTTGTAAGGTAAGATCTTTAATTTTAAAAGAGAATCCGCCAAGTCAAAGGACTATTACAAAGTCATTAAAAGTTCAGTTTCAACTGTAAATAAAATAATTAACAGCGATTAGAATCTTAAAAAGGCCAAAAAATACAATGTTCATCGTCTATCTCCACGACATATTGCAGAAAGCAGAACTCACTGCAGAATTCTGTATGAGAAGCATTTAGCTGGAGAAAGATTGTGAAAAATGTTGTGACAATAGACGAGGCGTGGGTGTATTTAAAAGATTGCAATAAAAAAGAACAATTTGCTATTATAAAAGAGGAGAAAAATCTTAAAACGTGGTTCAACTTTGTAACTTTAACGTGAGAACTTTCTCTAAGAGATTTATGATTGTTGCTGGTTTTGCATATAATGAAAAATTAAAAGTAAAAAGGAGGGGGGAAATGTAAAAATCAACTCCCACATATTATCAAGACCATATTTTATCCCCAATATTCAAAAAAGAAATACTATATCTTTACCCAAAGTGCCAACAATCAGTAGAACTGCAGCAGGATAAAGCAAGCAGCCACACATCTAAATCCACTATTAAATTCGTGGAAAAAATGGAACAAGAAACTGGTATCAAGTCAATAAATACCCTTTACTGATATTCCTGCTAAATTTCCAGATGTCTCACCCATGGACTTATGTGCTTTTGGACTTTTAGAAAGAGAATTATCGAAATGTCGACCGAAAACCATTCAAGGATTTTGGAAAACTGTGGAACAAGAATTAATAACAGATTTTATTCAAGTTATTATCTTGAGTATTATACTTTGATATTTTTCACAATCACTTAATCTATTGACAAAATGTGAAAAAAATTAATTTAAACACAGAAAGCTTGAACTAAAACTTAACTTTACGGGCTTTTTCGGCTGCAAACATTTTTACAACGTCCTCAAAAGATAGCTTTGAAGCTAACTTGTGCTCTATTGATATGATGCTCAGGTTGGTTAGTCGTTGTTGTCCTGTAAAGTTTCTTAGGTAATTTTTATGATCTTTAGTTTGCTAAAACTCCTTTCATTTGAGGCGACTGAGACTGGTATTGTGAGGAAAATTCTCAACGCTGTCGTTATGTTGGTGGACGAGTCTCCAAGTCCGTTCATGTATATTAACGTCAGAAGACCTGATGGTGTAGCCGTTTTCATATTAGGGTTTAAATCCAAGGCATGATATTTAAAACTCTCCACATTTATCGCCAGCTAGTCCCTGTCTAAGTCTTCTTTATATGTGGCAGCTAACTCAAGTGCCTGGTTCTTCAATTCTTCTCTTCATTGTTTCAAACCTGAGCTCCATTGAGGAAACCAAATAAACTATTCATGTTTTGAATGACTTGAAACCTTTGCCTCAGTTCATTTAGAATCCGATCTATTATTTGTATAATCAATAATCTGAACTTTTTTCTTCTGAGAATTCATAACTTTCAACTTCGCCCTTCTCATCATGCTTCTTCCTCCTCCGTACTTTAAAAAGAGGATCGAGGTTAAGCTTTCTTCCTATTTCTTCACACATTCTGCATTTAGCTCCTTTTATAGTCTTTGGTTTTTGTAGTCTACTAATAAGTTTTCCTCTTCATTTTTTATCAACGTAAATATCTATAGTAAAAAAATACTCGGCCAATTTAGCGTCCCCCCCCCCCAATCCGGCGCCCGGGGCGGATGCCCGTCTGCCCCCCTCTAGTTATGTCTCTGGCTTAAAGTAAGAGATTTTGAGATACTTTTCGATAACTTCATGTCATGAAAATATTCCTATTTCTATGGACATAAATTATATCTTCCATTCTCTTATCGTCTCAAAATAAAACCTCCGTTCAAATTTTTTTGCTTTTTGTTCCTGAACTGAAAAATAGATTTTTCCATTTCATGTTTTAGTCTTTTTTTATTTCTATAGATGACGCCACTTAACACATTCAACTTGCAGTTACAAACTTTTGTGCTGTTGTGTTACGAAATTTTGAATTTAAAAGGCTGACTTATTTGTCTGAAAATCATAGAAATATAAATGCACAAATAGGAAAATTTGATCAACAAGAAATCTCGAATTTTATTGTAAATTGTACTCAGTTCTGTTCATAAAAAATCTAAAAAAATTTTAATTACGCTGATTTCTATGTGGGTATACTGAAAATTATTCAGTATGCATAAATTTTTCTGTTTTCTAAAATCACCGGTTTATTCACAATCCGTTAACTATTTCATTATCATATTAAATTGGATTATAATGAAGGCATCGATTCCAAAATCGAGGTTGGTCTTTTTTTAGTTGAAGCTTATATTATAATAAACAGTATATAAGGTGATAAGGATACACAATTTACCGAATAACAAAAGAAATTTACTAAACAATACACTTAAAACGTCAAACTTCTCACCACTGGTTTCATAATGTAAGAAATTCTGTCTAATCAAAAACTGTCAGACTGGTCAGTTTAACCTTTAGATAGCAAATGTGACTAGAGCGACAAACCAGAGTTGCAAGAAGCCAATTCAAATTACATTCAAATAGAAGATTCTTATCAAGTTGAGGAGAATAAATGGTGAGGAAAATTTTAATTTTTGTAGCAGCTGAATTTCGTATTCCTAGCGCTGAATTTCTTGTATCTCGTAATTTAATTTTATGTTCCTAATAATTGAATTTCGTATTCTTAGTTGTATTTCATTCTCTGAATTTCATTTTACAACGTTTTAGATCAAGCAATTGAGTTGAAGAATGAGACTACGGGGGTGATGTTAGTAATACATTTCAAGGATATGGTCTGTTATTCAGATAGCAGTTTAAATAACACTGTTATTACAAAATATAATTTTGCAACTGTTATCAAAAATATTAACAGTTTTGCTAAAAGTTATTGGGATAGCAAGTGAAACAATTTAAATTGACTTAATTTTAAATTAAAAAAAAATTGAAATTTATGCACAATATTGGACTAACAAAAAGTTTAAATTAATAAATTCTTACAAATCTTGTGACTTGAAGTCACAAGATCTGAGTTACACAGAAATCGGCGTTATTTGTATATTGGCGAATGGCAACAAACGTTATGTAACATAAAATCAACCACTACGAGATTCATTCGCCAATTTTGCCGCAAATTTAAATATGCTTAATTTGTGCCAGGTGCTGTGTAATGTTATTAAAAATGCACGGAAGAGCTCTCGCCACTTTAATAAAATTCTTCAATAGTCTGATTATAGAAGACAAAGGGAAATCTGGAAGATAGAAATTATGACAGAAAAGAAAATCTGAGACAAAACCCGAAAATAGTTTTAGAGGTAAAAGATATTGAATCACCTTGAGCAGGTGAATAAGATGCAATCGAAGTGGACGTTCAGAAGTTAATTGTTGTAACATGACAGGAGTGAACTTTTTTCCATGTACTTTATTGGAAATAAGAATTAACACCAGAAGTACATTTTAAAAATGCAAATTGCTGTTTTTTACATTTATGCTGTTTTATATTTGAAAGACTTTTGTGTCTCACAAGGCACTGTGTTGGGAGATAAAATTCTTTCCTGTTGCCTAGCAACTGCGCTTGCTTTTTTCGAATTTTATGGGCTCGTTCGTAAACGCGAATAAATCGCACCGGTTGAACGAGTTATTCGAACAGAGCGTTCCAAGAGTCTCTCAGATTTTCTAGTTCGAAAAACAAGCCGTTTCTCACTGAAAACGAAAAGAAAATAGTTTGTAACGAACTGAGATTGTGCTGGGTTTTGTCAGTTCAGAAGATGGCGTCCGAAGGAATGTCGTGATGCATATGTGTTCTCAATGTAAGTCGGGATCACTCGATGAAATTATTAACCACGAATATCAAATTCAGTGCAAAGTAAGTGTTTATATTTTTTAAATTTAAATTATTATTCATTTTAATGTATATTCACGTGTTATCGAAGAAATGTTAATTTAAACCGAGTAGAATATGAACGACATGTAACTGTTGCTTTAGTCATGTAATTTGCAAATAACATTCCATAGTACATATTTGTATTGTAAGAAATTGTAGTTTATTGCTTTGTTTTTATTATCTACCATCAAATTTAAAATCACCCCAAAAACTTGTGAAAACTGCAAGAGTTTCAGTAATAGACCAGTGATAAGAATATAAGAATTAGAATAAGATTAAATAATATTAATTTTATATATTGTTGGATGGTATTAGAATGGAGAATTTGTTATTAGTTTGAAATCATAAATTGTGCGGATTACCTTTTTCAATTGAATCTAGTTTTATTTGTGCACATAAATGAAGTACGGTCCACTTTTTGTTAAAGGAAAAGCAAAGCATATAAGAAATTGAAAATAATGCTAAGTCGTTCCAACATTTACAATGTAAGTTAAGTAAAATAAAACAGATTGCTTAATAACATTGAAATAAAACAAAATTCTATTTCGGAATAAACCTATTTAGTCTAAACATTCTAACTTTTTATGTGACAGAGTGAGTAATACTGAGAGGTTTTTGTAAGACTGGAAGAAATTTTAACCGACATTTGTAAATGAGTTTTCTTTGTTGGTAACTGCAGATTAATATTATTTTTCCGTAGGTGAGGAAATGCAGACCACTTTTCCGTGGAACGACGTGGTAACACGTTTACTACTAACAACATATGTTTAAAAAAAGACTTAAATCTACACTTAAAAAAAGAGTGTGGGAAGGAATATCTGAAGTTCTAAGGAGTCATGGCATGAGGAGAGAATGGCCTGCAAAATAAACTTTTAGATGCCTTTATCAATTTTACCAAACCTTCATAAAATAAAATCAACTTAAAAAATGAATTTGAAAATTTTTAAAACATATTACTCTACAGTATTTTGTAATAACATCGGCTCAGAGCAGAAACTCATGGAAAGTTTTTGAGATACAAAATTTACTTTCGAGATAAAAAATATATTACCAATTTAATCTTTGTAAAACAAGCATGACACCACTAAAATGCTTACAATTTTTATTTTATACCTAAAAACTATTTCTATAAACTGCTGTAAGAAGAGTTCAGATCGATACCTAAAATATAATTTTCTTTAAATAACTAATTTTTCAATTGCAACTTAAATATTTTCGCTATACGCATTCGACGAAGATATTCATTATACGAACATAAAGGATGTATTTCGTTTTTATAGAAAATAAACTACTTTAATGGTGTATTTTGTTGTCTTGTTCTACTGCTTTACTTTTAGAGTCATTAAAAATGTAGGATGAAAATTTAATCGGATTTGATATTTTGAAGAACTCTTACCCCGATTAGATGAAAAACTATAATAATTTACAAACAAAGGGGATAGTCTCTAATTTTACTTGAGATTCAACATTTATAAATTAATCGCGGGTAGAATATCTACGAACCTTATATCTGATCAGAAGCTGAATTGCATAGCATATGTTGCTTAGCAACGATGAGACTCAAGAAATCGTTCGTAAATGCAACTTCAGAACTGGTGAAACGAAGGTCATGTGACGGATTATTTTTTGGTTTGCACTTTTTTCAGAGAATTGATTACAAACGCGGCCTATATCTGCAGTAAAAATTTTCTTTGGGAATTTTTTGTTATGCAAGTTTGTTTTTCTTTCAGAACATGATATATACTATTACATTCATGATCTTTTGCAGTTCGTATTTTTCTAGATTTTGTTCTGATCGTTTGTATTTTTAACTTCAACTTCTGTTTCTGAATTTAACGCATCAGAATTCTGATTTGGCAACCAGCTAGAATTCTGATTTTTATTCGTATGTTTTTCTGTT
The DNA here is from genome assembly GCA_933210815.1 of Meta bourneti. Classification (NCBI taxonomy): domain Eukaryota; kingdom Metazoa; phylum Arthropoda; class Arachnida; order Araneae; family Tetragnathidae; genus Meta; species Meta bourneti. The sequence goes on from OW119928.1 coordinate 25,299,622, forward strand.
GATGCTATAGCCTGGTGCTTTGAAAGTTCTTTTGGAAATGGTTTTGTCTCGCAACATGAAATAATGCAAATATCGAGATGCTTATATTCATTATAAATGGATTTAAATAAGGTATGAAATGTGAATAGCATAGATCTGCCATTAGCAGTTGAAAATTTTTACCGCAGATGCATACCCGGTCTGCTAGTAATAATTAGAAAGACTGAAAAAAAAAAGAGTAGAACGAGTGAAGGATGAGAAAATAAGGTGACTCCACTTCTCATCGCCGTCTAGTTAAAAATCAAGCTTAATAACAGAGTATACCTATAGCCCCCTCGTGCCCATGAAACCGGATTCTTTATCAAGGGCAGCTGCTTTTTTAACTTCTAGATAATGCCCTTATCAGCATCCTGCGATCAGCAGCTAACGCCCTGCTAAGCCCGAGCGCTTCTGAGCAAACATAATCTGCATTCTATTTATAAATTCGGCGGAAAAGTCAATCTGCTCGAAAGATAAGGACCGGAGCTCTCTGTGCCTCGTAACAGAACGCCGGATCCGTTAGATATGTGTTTCGTTTTCCCTGGAAAGAGATAAATTGCCCGGCCTGCTAGATAGCGCAGTTGCCGTTCGGTGTGGGATGACTGAGATGAAGGGAGAGTGCAGAGTGGATGCTGGTTTATAAATTAACGCAACAATCGTCCTGGCAAGCATTTGGGACGAGATGCGGCGAGAGCATTCATTTGTTCTGAAATGGCGAACGTTTCCGATCTTGAGAGCGAATATATCGAAAGACCGGTGACGAGTCTAGGAAAAAATACGTACACGACAGACATGATCAAATATTGCACGTTCATATACTACAGTCAAACCTCGTTAAGACGAATTTCACGGGACCACAAAAAAAAATTCCTATTAACCGTCGACTTCTAATGAAATAGACGGATCATGTGGGCGGAATCGCTGTCGTAAGATCTCTGAAAGGTAAATCACAAATCGACTTAGCCAATTAGCTACAGACTAGTTTTTTTGACCACGGTGGATAATCACTTTAACAAATCAATAATTTAGGATTCATGCTTTTACCCACAACCACGTGACATATCTTCAAACCGAGCAACTGGAAGAAATAACATGAAGCTGCGGGCACATGTATTTCACTTTAAGGTCGATGGTATTAACCGTAGTTCGTGTTATCCGAATTAAAAAAAAGCATTATTTCAACAATGAAATAAGATATTAATGTATTTACATTACTTACTGCTCAATTCTTGATTCACAGATAAATGATATTCTTCATCACAAGATTATACATATGATTCTTGATTATACAAATGATTCTTGAATATACAGATAATTCTTGATTATACAGATAATTCTTGATTATACAGATAATTCTTGATCACAGATAATTCCTGATTACGCAATTTTTGTCTTGAAATAGTGTTACTGATTTTTGTGGGTTTTTTCGTGACATTCTGTACGAAAATCTTTGATGCAGTCAACTCTGTTTAATTGAACAGATGAATTTTCACTGCCTAAAAGCGGTGAACAACTTCTAAGCCAGCAGTGGCTTCATTTAAAGAAGGCACGCTTATTCGTTCGTCTACATCGGAATTTTCACTTACTCTTTCTCATTCACTCTCTTCCACAAATAAATCTATAATTTCGGAGTCACTTAATGTGATAATACGATTGAAAAGAATCCGTTCGCCCTTAAGTTCGAAAATTTGTTCGTCTTAACCGAAGATTAGTGTAACCAGAATTCTTTTTAAACGAAACTAATGAATTAACATTATTTGAATATACATTTTGAGGGGGGATTGGAATTTAGTTCGTATTATTAGTATTCGTATTAATCGAGTTCGTCTTAATGAGATTTGACTGTATTAAATGAGCACAACAATATAGAAGTATCAATGTTGTTACACCGTCTCCGCAAAGGGCGTACGCACCAAAGAAACATATTCCCTTAGTGGACCGGGTCGAGATAGCCCAGTTGGAAGAGTAACAGATTAGGAACAGGAGGGTTGTGAGTTCAAAACTAGGTCCCACCAAAGAACGTCGTGTACATGGGGCTGGTGCACGTTAAATCTGTAGCTGCCTCAAATGTCCTCACATTGGCATGGTGTGGATGTTTGGAGAGTGGGTTGCCAGCTCAGGTGTGCCTTCGTCATCCGACCTTGGTTCAAAATTACGTATCCCTCACAGAAACACCTACTTTTATCTTGACTGAAAATACCTCTCATAGAAATTGTTGGATGATTCGTTGGATAGTTTTGCATATCCACACAGTACCTCTAAAGTATTTTAAATATAAGGTGGGGAGCGCGGTAGCCCGGTTGGAAGAGTAGCGGATAAGCAACAGGAGGGTCGCGAGTTCTAAACTCGATCCAATCAAAGATCTTCTCACACCCCTGTTTCGTTGTCCAGGACTGCTTCTACAACCGAAAGATTTTTCGAGAATACCCATGGTCACCCCTGGTTTTAATCCTCCAAGCGGTTTCGACGAGATATCTCATACATCAAGATCTTATCAATTTTGCTAATGACCAGATGTCTCGACATCAAGATATTGCCGATTTTTTGATGATGAGATCAAGATCTGGTCAGTTTTCCTCGAATGACAAGACATCTCGTCCATCAAGATATAGTTTTAACCTAATCTAATGAATGACAAGATGCTAATGATGAGATGCTTAATCGTGAAACCACCAGGGAGGATTAGACTCTCGACCAGTGACGTGTGCCTGGGGTGATCTCCTTGGACACTTTGATTGGACAGAAACAGGGGAGGGAGATTCGCGAGAGAGGATGGGAACAACGAAGAAAAGAAGAACACGAGATTTGAGAAACGAGTGTTGTGTTTTTTTTGTTTTGTTTTGAAGCGAAAAGATTAAAACTTTTGAAAGAGGTAAAAATTTTAAATTCTTAATGTAGTGTTCTATGTCCTCTTTGTATTTCAAATGAACACGAGATTTTACAATCTGTTTCTGTATACGTCACAACAGAAATAACCAATGACAAAAGCTGCCAAACATTACATTAAAACTTTAGTATCACCTGCATTCTAAAATTCTTCATTACCTTTTGTAGTTTCATGCATTTATAGTTAAATTATGCTGAATAAGTCTAAGTATACAACTACGGATAAAACCAATCGGGAACAAACCCTTTTTATTCATGCTTCGTTTATAGAAGAGGGAATTCAGAGGTATCATGGGATGAGGAATAGTCTTCTATAAATTCCTAAGCATAAAATTTACATAAAGGGGCGTCTTCGCATCAAACTGACGCAAAATTAAGTTTTCAATGACAATACCCAATTTTGACCTAAAATTTCAACTGGAAATTGAAATTTAATCTTGGATAGCAAGTTGAAAAGTTCTTTGGCCAAGCCATTTCTGGCAACGGGTCTAGGGTATAGAAAATTTGGAGCTCCTAGTAAAAAATTAGGTTTCCCAGACTTATATACATTTATATCTTCCGAAATAACTGTTGGGTTAATTTTTAAATATTAACTGTTTGTTGTATGTAATGGTTTTTTGAGTTGTATATATTGTGTTATATACTGCCTTTGCGTCAACTTTTGAGCGCTTGGTAGTTTTTCTCACGGGTTAGCCGTGAGAAGGAATGCATAGAAGGAATGCGAGTCCCCGTTGAGGGGAAAGCGCTCACTGGTACCGGCGTATTTGGCAGTCTTTGATGTCTGACCCTTTGGCGGTATTTCGTCGGGGTGGATTGTCCACTAGTGAGAAGAGGATTTTGATGTATGACCTTTTGGAGCAGGTGGGCTTATCTTTTATGGGGTTTACCGTTGATCAGGGTTGATTGATTTGGCGGTTCGTCAGAAATTGAAGTACGATAAATAGTCGTACACCCCAACAATCACGGCACTTTTTTTCTGCGAAGAAGACAATCGAGAGGAGAAGAGGAAGCGGCGAAGAACGGATTGCCCTGATGAGTTTCCCGGCGACCTCGCGGTTCACCTGAGTTAGATTCATCTCGACAACCACACTCCTCGATGGATAGGGCCTGCTACCAGATTTGAGATGCTACAGAAGTCCCATGTCTGACACTCGACGTGCCGATACCCCACACCATTTTCCGAAGATCTTTTGCCGAGGGTGAGTCTATCTGTTCCTCGGGTCGTGCCATTGGTCATCATCTCCTTCTGAACCTTTTGTCTGAACTTTTGGCTTGAACCTTTTTCTCCTGAACTTTTTATATCGTGTCACATTATTGTTTGTACAAAAATTGATTTTTTTGTGTACTGTCGGGGCCCCCCTTTTCTTTAATTGTTAATCTGCATTTTATTTATCCTTAAATTTTTACTTAATAAATTTTCTTATTTAAATTTAAGAGAATTGTGTTCAGGTTCTTCATTGTTCCTATGGAGGCAATTCATTGTAAAGTAAATTGTTATCCACTATACGATCCGAACATATTATTAACACAACATAACCTTTAAATTAAGCTGATATTTTTATTATGATATTATAAAGAACCATAACCAAATCTAATATTTCTTGTTTGATTTAATTATTTATACGTAGTATTAATTATGGAATTGACAAAAACATGAACAGCCACCTTGAAATATTTTTAATATGACTGTGCAAAATAAAAATTGTACATAAAATACTTAAGAAATACTCTGCACAAATATTTTTATTTAGCACTGTTAATTCTCATTAACTACTTATAATTTAATTCATTCATTTTTCTCAGTCTTACCTTTTCCTTCAGTTGAAAATTCATAGCCTTTCTTATGACCACAATTCATGCAGCATCTGCGTGATACGGGGGATGCCATATTTACTATAATTATTTAATCTATCTGTTTTTTCCCAAAAGGTAGTCTCTTACGTAATGGTTAGAATAGTAGGGTTAGCATCATACATCTAGGTCTACATTTAGTAATCAGCAAGCTTGTTAAATAGTTTACTCCGTACTTTGTCAGCGACCCCTGATTTAGTTAAATTGATTGGATCATTAATAAATGCAAATTTAGGGAAGTCTTTAAAAATACATGGTTATTATAAGTTTAATCTAATAGTTTTACAGACGACCCAGTTCCACCAACAAAAACTACGAGGGCAACTAATAATCTCGTTCGCCTTATCATTGACAAATGACTTGGTTATTATATATATATATTCCTCTTCAAAATCTCAAAAAAAGAAAGAAAAAAAACACGATAATTATCTACTCCCGAAAGTCTGTTATACGAGCAATATACGTATTTTACCAAACGATATTAATTCAAGAGGAAAATTCTAATTTATATTTTATCAGCCGATAACTATTCATTTAAAAAATACTTATTTGACAATATTTTTTTCAAACTCTTTTTATTAATGTTTTACTTTATATATTTATCTTTATTGATATTATTTTGCTCTGTGGTAATAAAGAGAAGATAAAAAAATGAATCAATACATGTTCCACAAAAATGTCGGTACGAAAAGCTTCTTGAAATTTGTTAATGATATTAATATTTAAAAAATATTAACTTTTATCACGCTTTCCTGCTCTATTGTCAAAGAAATGTGTGTACGCAAGGACCTATGAGTCTTCAGTTCACCTCCGGATCAATGAGCAGCTCTTTTCTTAAATAACAATTACATTATCAAAGAATGAATTCGGAAAACGTACGTACTAAGTAAAATATATAAATTTCGCTATTCGTTACTGATATAGCCATCTGGGTTTTTTGCCGAGAAGTCATAGCATATAGAAGGTAGACATTTAAAGTTAATTAAAAATGAGTTATAACAATTCTCAAATTCTATTACGTGTTGAGGTTTGGTTCAGTTTGTTGCTGCAGTCATTTTTTGCCATTGACCTTCTAATGAAATAGGCTGAACATGTGCGCTCAGCTTCACGTTATTTCTTCGATCGTTCGATTTGAAGATCTGTCACGTGGTTGTGGGAAAAAATATGAATGGACAAATTATTGATTGGTTAAAGTGATTATCCAGCGTGATTAAAAAACTACTCTGCGCTTTGAAAACCCACCATTCGACGCCGTTTACAGCAGAGTGGTCTGTCCGCAAGACGTCCATTGCTTCGTCTACCCTTGACGCAGAACCACAGACGTTTCCGCCGCCAATGGTGCGATGAAAGAAGGATGTGGACGGCAGAATGGAATGAAATTGTCTTTACTGACGAGTCACGCTTCCGTCTGCAACACCACGATGGTCGGATTCGAGTCTGGAGACACCGTGGAGAGAGGATGCTGAACAGCTGCGTTATGCACCGCCACACTGGTCCTGCACCGGGTATTATGGTATGGGGCGGTATTGGATATCACTCTCGCACTCCTCTAGTACGCATTGCCGGTACTTTAAACAGCCAGCGCTACATCTCCGAGGTGTTGGAGCCAGTTGTCCTTCCTTACCTTCAGGGCTTGCCCACAGCCATATTTCAAGAGGATAATGCGCGACCACACGTGGTACGCATTGTCCAAGGGTTCTTCGTCAATCGCCAGATTGAATTGCTTCCCTGGCCAGCTCGCTCTCCGGATCTTTCGCCGATAGAAAACATGTGGTCCATGGTTGCTCAACGATTGACCCAGAATACATCCCCAGCTGCCACACCAGATCAACTTTGGCAACGTGTGGAAGCTGCTTGGTCTGCTGTACCCCAAGAACACATCCAAAGTCTCTTTGAATCAATGCCGAGGCGTGTGGCAGCGGTGATCTCCAACAATGGCGGCTACTCTGGTTTTGGCAGGAACCACACTTCACAGAGGTCTATAAATTTAATCATTTGATACTTGGTCAACATGTTACCTACAAAATAAATTTTGTTGTGATATCTCTTGTCTTTCTTGGTGTTGCAATTTGGGTGGCCAGCAGTGTATTTCGATTTTACTTTCGGTTTGTTTTTGTTTCAAACTGCGTTTGGCGTAATGAATTAATTTTTGCAATCGACTGATTAGTTAACAAAAATTTCAATCGTGACTAGTTTTAACCATGATTGAAAAATTAGTCATAATCATAACTAAATGCATAAATCATCAAATCGTTAGTTTTAGTCAGGAAAACGTTAATTAAATTTCTTTAATAGAGATATACAAAATTATTTTGGAGAAAAATGAACATCCGAACCTGACGGTAGGTTACAGAAACCATGATTTCATTTATTATAATTTTCATCTTCAACATGCGGATAGGTAAATATTTTTTTGTTGCTGCATAACTTAACACAGGCATACCACATACTGTTTTTACTGGATTCAGAATGTTGAATAGAGGCCCAATTTCAATCATAATTTTAAGTCATGTGATTACATGATTAAAACTAAAACTGAATCAATTAACGTGGAAGGACTACAACTAATCAATTGTTGCTCATTTGCAAACTTTTTAGTCATTAGTCAGATAAAACTTTGATCAACACTGGTTACAAGACACACACGTGCTCCTCGAAAATGTCTTGATTGATTCCAAACAAACTTATGCTACTTAATTATCTTGCAGAGCATGCACTAACTTCCAATAAATCATAAGCAGTTCGTTAGTCATCTGCTGCAAAGACACAGAAAATGAAACAAAAAAATGTTCCTTTGATCCAGCAAATAAAAGAGAAATACGATCCGATAAAAAACATCCCCTACCCTACCAAACGAGTGAAAACAACTTTAAAACCACGCACAATGAAGATCTGTCAATGACACGAAAGGCGAATTTGGAAACAAACCTCACAAATTACTATCCTCCAATCCTTCCAAATATTCCTTACCCACTAACAAGCTCGAAACTATTAATTATTCTCGATAAGAACCAGTAAATTAATATCGAGAAAAACAAAACAATTTTTTTCCTTTTTTACTTTTACTAATATACGATAAACACAATTTTAACGATGCTCTGTACCTACAATTGGAAATTATATTTGTCTACTGGATACCGAATAAGAATTTCACTTACTTTAGATATCTAATTGAAGTGTAAGGAAAACAGAATTAATTACAATAGTAAGTTTGGCAATTACTTACCGAATTTTCAAGAAAACTATCCTCTTCGCAATGATCCTCATCAAAAACCATCTGCTGGGAATGTCCTCGATTCATATTAATCAACAACAAAAGATATCAACACTCAAACTCACGAGGGAAACCAAAACAACTGGCAAATTTTTTTGATGGTGCATATAACGAGAACTGCTCGACGGTAAAATAGTACACGATTTAAAAGTGCGAAATAAAATCGAATAAGTATATTCGTGGATGTATGGGTAAATCATGAAAAGAAATTGCGCTCAGCTAATGAGCTTGAATCAGAACATCTGTTCGGCTTCATATCATGTCTGAACGGCAATATTTCCCCCTGTTCTTATTCCGACAGTCTATATAAATAAAAATAGAATGTTTATTTGTACATCGAATATTTTCGACCCATTTTAAGTTATTTATCCGGTTTGTGCCCTTGTAATGCAAAATCATTGGATTCCACATTTGGTGTCTGATGGTATGTGTATGCTCGTACTACGTTCAAACGGCTGGATAACGAAACTTTGCATATTGTACATACATTTATTTAGTACTAAACTTAGTTGCTTTGGTCTGTCTGTATTCCCTTTTTACGTCTGTTTTGTATGTATCTGTGTTTGCAAATACAAAATTTTTTTACATATTTTAATACAATGTTCTATATTTGATTAATCATACTTTAGTTTAGTCAATACAGTATTTAAATTTCTTTTGTTTTCATATTTAGACAGGTTTCATATTAAAACATTTGAGTATACACATTAACTATAATTCGGTAATTTTGGAGAAGCTGGAATAAATATTGAATATTGTGACTGCTTGGATTGTTTTTTTTATCAGTACTGTCTTATTTTTTCTTTGCAAAATAAAAACGAATTCCGCATATTTAGGACAGACAATATTTTGCAACGAATAGAGACGAAACGGAAACTCATGTTTGTTGACCACGTGCAGTGATATTTCCTGCTACTCGGAATTAATTTCGTATTTTTAAATTTGGTCAAATTTTTAGTTGTAACTTGTGACAACTGTGCTAGATAAAAACGAATCACGAATAAATATCTTCAGAACAACTTTTATCCGCCAAGCTTAGTTTTATTTCGCTGTTTTTTGTGTTGTGAATTTATTAAATATTAATTTTTTAATAAATTGTAATTATTTTTCAGCCCACGCAACACCACTATAAAGTATTCGATTTAAAGTAGTTAGAATAAAGCAAATTTTAAATGGAATTTTGCCATTATTGAAAGAACGTTGAAGAACGACTTTTGAAATATTAAAAATTCTTCGTTATAGTAACAGATGATCAAGGTGGCTTATTTTACAATTTACAGTCGATAATTTTAGCATGGGATAAACAAAAACAATGTTTAAGTCACATAGTAATTTTCATCTTAAAATTTTCAAGATATTTTTACTATTATGAAGTTTATGAACTGTGGAAAACGCCTTTAAGAGTTGAAATCACGGATAATGTGTGTGAAGTTATCGTATACCATGAAAATAAGCATTTAGTGTCTAAAAACGCATTTCCGAAAGAATGTCAATGAGTTTCTGCTCTAAGCCGACGATATAGCTGTACAACGAATGTGCGAAGGAAAAAAAGAAAAATTTACATATTTATGCAAGTTTAATATTATATATTTGGAATACATATCTGTACATTATCGTTCAATGACTTAGCCAGACGGGAGTTCTGCTAGCTCGAGCCCCCTGAAAATGAGTTTCTTCTTTTACAGCAGTTACATTCCTAATATACTACATTCACTTGCAATGCAGTTTCTTATTTCACAGCAGTTATGTTCACTATTTCCATTTAGTTACTATACAGTTTCTTATACTACAGCAGTTATATTCCTTATATCTATTTAGTTGTCATACAGTTTCTTATTTAGCAGCAGTTGTTTCTCATATCCTATAGGTGGCATCCAGTTTCTTGTTTTAGAGCAGTTAGCAGCGTACAGAAGTTATAAAACTACCTTGTGATCAGCATTCATGCCTCTACAGAGATAACCTTCCTGGTGGTTGTCTCGACGGCGTATCTTGTCAACAGAAAAAAAATGACCACATCTTGAACGAGATATCCCGTCATTAGAAGAAATCTGACTAGATCTTGATCTAGTCATCAAAACTCGGCATTATCTTGATAACGAGATACCTTGTCATTAGCAATTGGTTAGATCTTAATGGCGACATATCTCGTCGAAACCATTTGGAGAGTTTAGATTAAAGCTTTCTATAATAAAAATTCCCCTCCAACCTTCCTAGAAAACATTTTACGACTTCCTAGGGCAGTGATTCTCAACCTTTTTTTTTTGTCACGGTACACTTTTAATTAAAGTTTGGCGGCACACTAACAAGATAAATTTAAAGGAATTTTACTTGGTTAATTGATTGATGTACCTAAATATATTTTGTAAAAATAGCATACGATAATAATTTTCAATGAAATATAAAATGAAATTCCATTACAAAGTAAACAAAATGTTTATTTAATGATAAATTACATTTAATGCGAAATTTGAGCTTGGTGTTTTTTGATAACTTTATTTGCGTATATTTGGGCGTAAAAATAATAATGCTATTCTCATTTCGTGATCCAGATTTAAAAGTCTGGATCGTTTTTTCGTTTTTATGTTGGTCATAGCCGAAAATCCGAATTCGCATAAATAAGATGTGGAAAATTGTAATAACACATTTAAGGCTTCTTGAGATTGCGGGATAATCGTATCTAAGATTAATCCAGAACGAATTAATTAATTCTTCTGAATGTTCGCAGTGGCGGCACACTTCAAGAATCTCGCGACACACTAAATTGCCGCGGCACAGTGGTTGAGAATCACTGTCCTAGGGAATAAACTGTGAACTCGAAGATGAAATGAAATTACTTAATTACTTAATTACAGCTTTAATTTATTTAGAAAATATTCTAAAATAGATCGGCTGATATTTGTGTTAAAGCACGAATTTTCGTATTTTTCTAATGTAAATTTGTTGCTCAACACGGTTTCACGTGTTGAACTTATTAAAACATGTAATTTTGTAACAGTTTTCTTAAACATGAAAACACTTGAGTGGATAACGTCGAAATGAAAAAATAATTATAAATCGCTTGTTTACCCGCGCATCCAGAGCTATGCATGCGAATCAGCGATAAGGAGATATTTTAAGAGCAATTTTTTCGCCACCATAGATAAGCCGGATCAGACATGTTATAAAATAATTTGAGCAAGATAAGAAGTTCTTAAAAAAGAAAGATCTTGGACCTGAGATAAGATATAAGTATGCCATAAACACACGAAATGGCTGAATGTGTCTTGATAAGTGCGTTGGCTACGAAGTGCACTGAACGATCTTTGACACGTTAAAAGCGTAAGCGATTCAATTTTTCAGGCAGCAGTAAATTTTATCGTTATTGCGAAAGCTGAAGTGATAATTCTTAGTTTTTATCCCAAAACTGCGAGTATATTTTATATTTTTCGATATTTAAGTGTATCTTGTCTTTTCAATTCTAAAAAGAAGTTTCCTCACAATACACCGAGAAAAAATCAATACTTCAACAAATTTTTCCACCTCTTCTATTTTTAATCATCCTGATCTCTTTTATTGTCTCCACATAAAAATGTACTTATCAAGATAGTTGAATCAAATTTTCTCCTTTTGGCTAGCAAAGTATTAAACCTTCCAAGTGATTTCAACGAGATAACTCGTCCATCAAGATCTGACAAATTTTGCTAATGACGAGGTATCTCGTTAACATCTTGATGACGAGATATTTCGTCATCTAGATATTGCCGATTTTTTTTAGGATGACGAGATCAGTATCTGGTCAGTTTTCTTCTAATGACGAGATATCTCGTTCATCAAGATTTGGTCAGTTTTGCTAATGACGAGATACCTCGTCGAGATAACCACCGGGATGGTTAAAATTCATGTGAATGTCTTAAAAGTTTCGGCCTACTTCACTATTGAGTACATAGCTTTTGTGTAAAGCTAAATAGTTTTAAGAAGCTTTATTAACTCAGTGCTAAAATGTCAGATACAGATTTCTTATTTAAAGGTCTCCATTGTTAGAGTGATTATAGAAATAAACTCATTTTTTCATCCAAATTTTACTTTTTTCGCATCTATTGGTGCTAGATGCTGCTTACTGCAAAGACGTTTTTATAGGGATTGGTTTGGCTCAGTGATTAATCTTTTAGAAATAGTGTTTTGTAAGATAATTCTATTACATGATGCATTTATTACGACTGTTTCGCATTCTTACTTTTTCGTTAGTCAAAGTACATTCAAGCATATTTTCGAACTTTGCCACTCAACCTTTAAAATGTCATTCATTTTGCGGTTTCGAAAATCATTTTTATCACAAAGATTACACTTATTGAATTTCGATGCATGATTCAAAGCATCTTGAGATCTTAATCTTACTTATAACTGGTTAGTGGAATTAAAAGAATACAGAACTTAAGAGTTTATAAAGTGACAAACCGTTGAATTACATTAAAAGAGTGGTATTACACAGTTAAACCAGTACTTCCAAGAGAGATTTCTCTCTAGGAGGTGTTGGCTTAGTTATGCATTTTGTTTTAACCCTCTGAGCGTCATGAAATTTCCGAGAAGTGTTGCACTGCGTTTATTCTACAATGATTAAATAACCAAACTACAATAACTCGCCACAATGACTAAGTAACCAAATCTAAGACTGAAAGAATACAGGGAAAGATTATATTAGTCAAGAAGGCAAAACTGGTTCCAAGTCATGTAGAGTAGGTTGCAGAACAAATATATGCGTGCGTGTGAACCCCTCAGATAGTTAGTTGTTGATTGAAGTTAAAAGTAATATTTGGTTCTTTAGTTTTCAAATTTATGTAAAATGTATATTGTGAATAACTTTTCGATTTCCGGATAAAGATGGATAAGTTCTAAGTAAAGTTTTAACTACTATAGGGATGAGGAGTACACAGACAGACAATTCTGAGAAAGTTAATTACAGTTTAAGGAACTAAAAAAAACTAAGGATGGACAGTTATATGTATAGTACAAAAATGGTTGATAAGATTCACATCATCACTACTTAATAATTATGAGCTCATCATATTTTCGAGTTGTCAACTACTTCTGTGGAATATCGTCGTCTCTCTTCATGTGCTTGGTGCAGCTCAGGCCAGAAGTCCTGTATATGCCCTTGTATGGAAGTCCTGGAAGTCCTGTATATGCATACACCGCTAGAGCTGTCATTAGTCCTGTATGTACAACTCTTCACTACTGCAGTTGGAAATGTGCAGAAAAATTAAAAAATATAGTTAGTACCATAAACGCTTACTGAAAATAGATACATAGATACACATACAGAATAGCGGGTAGTGTTTTTAGACAATTTCACTACATTGGCTACGAAAGATGGATGCAGAATGTTTGAGCACAATCCATCAAGTTTCAACGCATATTTCTTATTTCTTGTTTTGGGTTCTGTGAGAGTTTTGCAATGCAAACATAAACAAATTACAGGAAGAAGAAAAAAATAATTCCATTTAAGATCTAATTTGATTTCTAGCTATCGTGACGGTAATTTTTATAATGTTGTTACTAACACCCTTGGTAAAGGTATAACCTAGACCAAGTCCAAAAGATAAGGTTTACCAAGTCTCACAGCGATCAACTCCTCTTTATCCAGGAGCACTATATACTTCCACAGATAGAATCCAAAATATGGAAAGAAGTTTATCAGGTTATGGAGCATGGACAAGTTGTAAAGTTCTTAATTCCTATCATAAAAGTCATATACCTTGTGTGCCCGTTTCTAAGTCTTGCTAGAGCAGTCTGATGCAATCTTGAACCTTTAAATGCAACTGCAATCCTGGGCCCTGGGATACCAAGAGATTGGAGACGAAGACATACTTCATTCTATGAGCGATATGCTCAAATCGCATTTGTGTAACAGACCAACTTACGAAACAGGAATTACGTACACTTAGTGCCCTCTGTATTCAGCTTTACAGAAAAAAAATCTTTCAGTCATCACAGAAGAGAAGACTTACTCGCACATATAGGAAATTGAACGAAAAGGACAAAAGTAGGGTACTCCTCCGCCAGTACGAGTCACAAATCATCCACCTATTATCATTCAGAGATAATTTTACTCCGCTCCTACAATCAGCGAGGGGATCATTAATTATTTGAGAAACAGCTGTTATTCTCGTAGGGACGAGGTTTAACCAACCGGAGACCACAAAAACTATACGCTTAAAATAAATCAGCAATAGCGAATAGATTGATCTTAGGTCCACAGACCAGATACAGTCATGAATATTATGATCATGTCCACAGACCAGATGTAGTCGTCAGGACAAAGTTTAACCACCCCGCAGGACAAATATGTCCTTCCGGATAGATTTACCCGGCCCGCAGACCAGATGCGGTCTCCGAATAGGTTTACTCGGCACGCAGGGGTTACACACTATAATATTTTTATTTCAAAGATTTGAGGGTCTCGAAAGTGTGGACGAGAAGGAATTTAATTTCAAAATTATTATCTCTCGTATTCAATATTGTTTGAAAAGGTGTCACCATAAATTTTTTGTAATCAATGTGCAGCTTTTAATTTCTTTGAATATAAATTAAATTAAATTGAAATTTGAATTTAATAATGTACAATTTGCTTCTTTTCATTTTAACAGCAGGTTTTCCTTGGTCCTCACTGTATCGGTTTTCTTCCTTGTCTCCCAAGAACCACGATATATCGACAATTTACTGCATTTTTTAGTTTTCAGTAGAAAATTAGCGCCCAACTATGGCCGATCTCATTCCGTAGTACACCGGTCGGAAATACTTACAGGAATTTAAACATGAAGTTTAAGATTAATTTTTTAGATATGTTTATTAATTTTTTAGATATGTTTATTAATTTTTTAGATATGTTTATTAATTTTTTAGATATGTTTTTTAATTTTTTAGATATGTTTTTTAACTTTTCAGGTATTTTTCTAGATGTTAGAATAGATGCCTCATTTTGGGAGCTCTGAGTGGAATCACACATAGATAATTAGATTCATTATCTAAAACTTTTTATTCACCTCCACAAAACATAAGGCAATAAGGTCTCGTAAGATACAAACAATTCTCAGAATTCGATCTTAGATAATTTTGTAATTATCAACGATATACTGTGAATAGAACCAGACAACTTCTGAACTAAATAATATAAAATATTACGCCTTTAAATGCTAGACAATGCCTCTGATGATTTAAAAAATCCCAATAATTCTATCTTAGAATATGTTGCAATACATAACCAGCTACATGGTGGATAAAAGAAGGTTCTGAACTATATAAAATATAAAAGTACATCTCTAACTGCAAGACAATGCATCTGAAGATTTGAATAGAATATTTGGAAATTAACGAACAGCTACATGGCGTGAATAAGATAAAGTTCTAAGCATTGTAAAATAGAACACGTCTTCAAATACCAGAATACCAGTCGAGCTTTACGGCACCACCGATACAAAAGCATCAAACGAGATCTACAAGACCCATCCTTTTGTATTCCAACGCCGCATGCACACTTTTGTTACATGGAACGGAATCGCTTTTGTCATTTGCTCCACACGAAATGATGTAATAAGCCTTTAAAATATATTATTCTCAACTTGTGTGTATCTCCGTCGACATCTATCAGATAAAAGGTATGGAATTCAGCTGAGAAAGCCTGGTTCCAAAAAAATACCCAATATTTCTATCCCGCCATTGGTTAAAGTTAACGTTATCAGACAGGGACGATCAATTTCAACGCTTCTTATCACGTTGAGCTATCTGTGAGATCGCTATCTTTTTTCCTCTAATGGTTCTCTACTACTTGGCTTTATCTTTTAAATCCCTCTCAGCATTAAGGTGAAATGGTTGCTGGAATTGAGTATTGGCGAATTCGGCTCCGTGTTAGTGCGCCAAGCCGATCACGCGCGATATGCGGGTTGTTATGGGAGTAATGCAATGGAGACAGTGAAATCGAAACTAGTGGAGACGCGTCCAAAATTTATTTTTATGAAATGCAATTTTATGAAATATTTCAATTTGTGGAATCCAGGGAGTTTGAAGCAACTGGTTTAAATTCAGGCATCGTTTGAGTTACAAAGTTTTCTTTACGCCTTAATTCTTTTCACCTGAAAATAAGGACACTTAAAATTTTATTCTCTTGCCTCTCACTCTCACATCAAAATCCTTTAAGAACAAAACGTGTGTATTGAAAATTAGAAACTAGCTTTGAATTAAAAAACTATTCGTCGCCACTTCTAGTCATATACGTTGTGGAATTTTTTTACCGCAATTCCTTTGTAGAGTCGGTATCCCATGATAGTTGAGTTGAGAAAAAAAGAATTTTTTTAATAAAAAGGCACATAGTTTCCTGTGAATTCTAGTTCTAATTCATTAAGTTCAAAGTCGATATTTTTCCAATGCTCTGCTTGCTGACTGATAAAAGAATCAAACCGAAGACTTCAAAACTAAAATCGAAAACCAAAACAAAAGGAGAAAAAATTTCTTTTTCGAGAAAATATGAAAAAGATTGTTTTTATGTTTTCACAGCATGGGTTATTTCAAAAATGTATGAGTCTTTCACTAAAGGATTTTATTCACTAGTTATAGTGCTAAAGAACAGAATCAGAAAATAAATACTTATTGAATGGACTACACAGAACACTCAAATAAATAAGTTCTACAAATACAAATGTACAATAAACTCTGAAGACAATGAAAAATAAACCATAAAAAATTCCATAACTCCATCGAAAATATCTCAAAAACTGTTTGTAAACCATTGCAAATTATCGTACATAAGTGGAAGACAGTCCTCACAACACTAAACAATACAAACAAACAACTTTTTATGATATACTTAATGTAAATTATTTTCTCTGCATACATTAATGCAAAGTATTTAAAAGTTTTTAATCAAGTTAAACTAAACCAAAACATGTTCATATTTGATCCGCTTAATTGTTTATGTCTAGCATATTACTAAAGTGCTTAAAATAGGCAACTCGATGGTTAAACGGAATATATGCTGTAAACAACCTAAAATTGTTTAGATAAATAATTGACCATTGTTATGTAAAAATGATGGCAGAGAAGGAAAACATCTGGAAATATAGGTTTTATATCATATCCCTAGTTTCCAGATTGCTTTTTTTCTCACTTCAGATAAGGTGCGGCATTGGCGAATCCAAATCTTCAAATTTTTAATGAACTAATTTTTACTCTGTGCCAGTAATTTCTAAAAATTTCGTATTTTTATCACATTTTTAAACTCTTTACTATTATGTTTACATTCTAATTTATTTAATCTTACCATTGATATAGCTTTGAAATATATTTTCCAATGTTATTTCAGTGTCGCAGTTGCCCAACATGATGGGACAAGTGCATACCATGGACATGCTTGTTTGTAATATGATAGTATTGTGATTGGGGTAAGAGTATATTATTTTATTCATGCCCTTCTTTGGTCTGTGCAACTACCCTGCCGAAAGCGCTCTAACAGTAAAATTAATCTATGACTCCTTCAAGTATTTCCAGCTGGTGGAAGCTCATACTTTAATCACAGACACGTATTATACTCAGAGGACTTACTTGCCGCACTTCACTCTTATGATTATTCACTCGTATTTTATTAGAGTTAATTGTAATTTCCTGCCTAATGATATTTCTCTTTGTTATTTTTGTGGATGTCAAGGAATACGCATTTACGAATAGATATTCAAAAGGCAGTGAACACCATGCTCGAATTCTAATATCGATTCTTTCTGAAAATAAACATAATTTTTTTCAAAGGAAATGATTCAGTACTTTTTTCCTTCGAATTTTGATCCCGGACCGTCACCAATAGCCCGTTGTATTTTTCTCCAGTGCTTCGTTAATTAAAATATCTACCGATTCAGTACAGCTCAATTAATGATATGAAAATTAAAAAACCTGGGATACTAGCTTTATTTCTTAATAAAAAAATTCCAGATTTTTCCAGATAAAAAAATTCCAGATTTTTCCAGATAAAAAAATTCCAGATCTCTTTGTAGATTGAAAATACATTAGTCTTCATAGATAAATATATAAACCTCTTAATGTTGCGTAGAGGCAAAAGGAATTCAGATTGAGCAACTGTGTTCCAGCCTTAACCAATTGATTAGCTTGTTCGTTGCCATACTTACCAGTGACAGGATCCATTGTAAGGCAGGGACCGTCGTGGCTCAGTGGGTATTCCCACTACGCTAGCAACCTTCGAGTTGTAGGCGTCGCAGGTTCGATTCCTGGCATGTGCATTCCTCCCTAGGTGTATTTCTCTCTTCTGTGTAAGTAAAGCTTTCACTGTGTGTGTCAATTACTTGATATTGTATTGTGTCTGGCATAGCATGGTCAAATATGGTCCTTGCGCTATAAAACCCCAAAACCAACCATTGTAAGGCAACATTTTTCTTGACCTTCCCAAGGTAGCTTTATTTTTCTTTATATCGATACCCAAAATCATATTCATTTTGGATAGGGGTGGTAAGGGTCTCGAAAAACCATGAAAAATAAATAATTATTTTTAGGACAGGCCTCGTCTTCATCCACACAGCCAGCAACCAGCAGCAATCTCTCCACCAAAGTTATCACAGAAAGACATAAAAATAGCCCCGCAATCAATACTAATTGTAATCTTGAAGCTATATTAAGAATCACTGTCTGTCAGAAAATAAACCTTTATATTTACGGTTCGATCTCTTTCTTCTCCATCTTTTTTACAAATGCGACAATTATTTCGGAACGAAATTCAAATGTTAAATGTGACACTTGGGACAGAGGGAGTATAACTTAACTACATAGTATAGAAATAACTTATTTAATTCGCTATTCGTAGAGCACGCCAAACGAAGAGATAAACCTCAACCACAGGAAGAATTCTTTTCTCATAGTTCTTTCCTTTATTAGTACTACCCATTCAAAGAGACATTTTCCAGGTAAAATGGATGCGATAATAATCACTGTCAGAGATTTTAGTAGTATTACACTGCACTGATACTTATTTCAGATTAATAGTACGCAGTAAGATACTAAACGGCATTGGAAATTGTGGTTCGAGTTTTCTTCGAATTTCTCCCGACGTATGATCAGATGTGCCGGATATACTACTTGCTCTGCACTGAGAGATGTTCGATTAAAGGATAATAAACTCTTTTCTGTGTGTGACGGGTCCCTTCTAGTGGCTTTTCTCAACTTCTTTTTAAATCTGATATCACTGTCTTCGTGATCGACAGATTTAGCCGATACTGGCTGTTGGGCAAAAAAAAGTTAGATTGTCTCGGATTCTGGAGGTGATTGAAATAAAAACATTCAACTAGAGCTGTTTTTTAAAGGTTGATTGACCAGAATTTAATTTCTACTCGATATAATCAGATTTAGGCACGTTTGATACATCAAATAATTACCTTTTGTAGAACGAGAATGGTTTGCACAGCGATTGTCAACCTTTTCCATCTCATGGCACACAAACTAATAACTAAAATTTTGCTGCACACCAAAAGAATATTCTTTTGATCTAGAAAAAATGGTAGAATTTTGATTTATTTAGAAAAACTAATTATAGTAATTACCAACCTGTTTGCTCCAAAGTTGTTTTGTGGCTTTTTAAAAATCGTTTTGATTTAATTTATTTAAGATATTTTGTAATGAAAAATATTACTCAAAATTATTTATACGGGTATTACTTGAAATTATTTGTGAACATACTGGTCGAAAGTTCAAAGCTAAACCATTGAAATGAAATAAATCACACGATTTAAATCCTCTCACCATCTGTAAGGCCATCTTAATACAGATTACGACAAGAAGTGAGGTGAGTTGAGGGGGGTAGGAGTCTGAGGCCCAAGTGGTCCTGAAAGAGTTGGTTTCTTACTTTTATATCATTTTATAAGTTAAATATTGAAGGTTATAGAATAATTATGCGATACTAAAATAAAATAACCGCTATTGGATTAATTAACAGCTTATAAAATTAATAATCTATTTGAAAATTATATATATTTTTCACATACACTCTCATAACTTTTTCTGATACCTGGCCAATTGAACATAGTCACCATGGCATTACAAGGGTGGAATTGTGGACCACTTTCATGTTACGCCTTACATACATAACATAAATTCTAAGAACAAACCGTCTATAGAGAGGCTACATATTTATTTCAGACGCACAAACATCCATGCTTTACCCCAGATTCGAACCAGGAACCTTTCGGTCCAGAAGTCAACACCCTGATCAACGGACTCACATAACTATCACACATATTCGCATATTTATATATCGGATCAATGCATTATAAGTAGCAGAAAAAGTCGTGAATTTTGAGATACAAAATTAAAATATTTTCTAAATATGTAATAGGTCCTAGCATTTCTCCCCCAAAGACAACCATTTTAAAATTATTTCTGTATTCGGATCAACTACGGTGCATCACATTTTATGCTTTTTAGTGAATTAATCTAGCTTTAAGGCTTATTTGTAGATTTGCTTAGGGCTATATTTGTATATTTAAAGGTGGGGTGGGGGTTGGAAATAAAATATTTGAGGTAGGTAGTTTAATTAACTTCACATTGGAGCAACACAACCGGCTATTGGCGATGGTCCGGGATCAATCTCCGGGTTTCTGTTTGGTAAATGAATTATTATTTTAACCAACTTTACTTTTACTTGCATCTTCCTCACTAAGAGTCATTGGAAGACAACCAGGTGTCTTCCAAACTTTCGATCAATTAATTAATTTGAAACGATTTCTTGTTTACACTATAGAAAAATCATGTTTTTAAAATCAATTAGTAAGTTTTGGAGCAAAGAAACATCTGAAAGCCAATTCTGGATATCGATATATGGATTTAAATTCTCTTCAATAAGTTCTATTCTCAAAGATAGTTTATTAAAGAAATAACGTTTTAAAGAAAAAAATGTATTTAGGAACAAGTAAAGTTTAATGTTTACAGATTACTACAGATTATGTGAACGGTCACAAAATCTGTAGAAAACTATTCTCTGCGTGTTTTTATTTGATTGTGAATGACTATTCTTCTGTACTTAACATCTAAGTGACTTATTGTGAAACACTAACTTAAGGGGTACAGTTCCTTATTCAAATCAGGAGGACAGCCCAATTTCGGCAAATTGTATCTCCTGATGTTTGATGTATATCACAATGAAACCTTAAACAGCGTTTATATGCACTCTATACTAGACAATATAGAAACATAAGGTTAATATTTTAAAATGAAGTAGTAATTTATTCGAATTCATATAAATTCAATCTACAAGACAAATACTTACAAAGACAACTTGCGCGTAATTTTCTTAGTCAACCCATGCATTTTCTATCAAAATAACGACTGAAATTAATAACAAAGTTTTTATATTTTAAATTAAAAACAACAATATTACTCAAGTTACACAAATATATGAAATAATCAATTCCTATTTCACTTAATTGATTTTTAGCAAAACTTTTCATGTATTTTATTTAAATTTTTGAATTACGCTGTTACCTTTTTGTGCAAAATGTTGGTTTTATTAGATGCTCTAATGATAATTCAACTTAATTCCAAATTTCATGTGTCTAACTTTAATAGTTTAAGAGTTATAGTGCGCGCAGTTTTGAAAATTCTCATGAGAAAAATGTGGTTAAAATTTAGTTAAAAGATTTTATTTGTGAATGAATTAATATGAATTTTTCATACGTTTTTTTACCTGAATCAGAACATTTCAGAATTTCTAAATTCATGGTAATTGAAAAATCGATTTTTTCGAAGTTTTAAAGCTACTGTGCCTTCTTAAAGTTTTACCTAATTCTTAAAAGTATTTAATGTATTCAAGAAATTAGATCTTTCTGATTGACGGAGTAATCGAGTATCACAAAGAACTGGGAAGAAATATGCAAATTCACGTGCTTTGATATTCAAGAAAAGGAAGGCTTTCTTGATTATCTTATTGTTACAATAAAATAAAGAAATCTTTTATGATTGCGTCAGTGATACATTGTATTGTGTATAACAATTTCAAAATTTAACTACATTACTCTGATGCGTAAAAATTTCAGAATTATCATTGTTTATATTCAAGACAAAGATTGCCGCAGTGTTACTCATTGATGTTACGCCGTCAATGACGTTTTGTGTCCATTTGAAGTTAAGAATCTAAGTATGAATTTATTTGCATTATGATTAAATTAGTTTATATTAGTTAAGATTTTCGCATGAATGTTGGTCACTGAAAATGTATTTGGTGCAAGAAAAATATTTTATTTTGGTCCTAATCATATCCGAATCAGACAGATGTATGATATGCAACATTAACATTTATAATTATAATCAGAAGGTGCGAAGGGAAAATAGATATATTTATTCAATAGGACTTTTGCAGATTTAGCAGGAAAATATTTAAATATTTACAGGATTAAGGTAGAGTGTGATGATAAATAGAATGTGATACTTTTAATTAAAGTATTATGTAGGAATATATCATAGCTTGGCACAAGAAAAAATGCAAATTGAAATGGAAATCAATTTACACAAAATCCAGTTTATAACTATTTTTATGATCAGCTATTTTTGCGATCAGATAAAGGGCCAACATTTTCAACGAATTCAATCGCTTTTCACAATGAAAAAGAAAATATTGAACTGTAGTGACAGTAGTTTAAATCGATATAAATAATTAAAAAGTATCTGGTACTTTCTTCTGTGTCTATTTAATAGAACGGCAACAACTCGAGATCCCTCCGCTGTATGCAGAAACAATTTACATACAGTTTCTAGTCTTGCCAACAACTCAAAAATATTTGTGGATTAATGCGCTTTTGGTACTGATATTTAAATCTTTGGGTTAACTTAAAAAAATAATAAATTGATTTATAGGATAAGACCTCCAATGATTTTTAAGTTCCAGATTTAAAAACTTCGAGGTACATGAAGATAGGTGATTCGTTATGCTTTTCCTTTCTACCTATGCTGGTAATCATGGTAACATCCACCACGAACTATGTTTTCACTTCTTTGTCCCACCATAGTTGAGGACGAAGGTGAGGTGGCTTCGAGTAGTCATCCTTAACTGCAATTGAAAAAAGAAATAAGGGCTGAATTTTTTTACTTGACTTAAACTGTCTATTTTAAAGTCGATTTAAAAAATCGATGTTTGTGAATTTTCAAAGAAATCGGATATTAGATCTTAAATTTCCTACAATTTTTTAAGTAATACGCAGAACAGAAACGTGGATAAACGCAGTGGGATATTTTAAGAAGGATCAATATAGCTGACAAAATCATGTACAACACATTTTATGCAAACAAAACTAATTGTATTTTTATCTTGCCGCTAATAAAAACAGAAGTAAGCCTATTTCTATACTATAAAAAGAGCGCAGGATTGGATTGTCTCACCAAAATATGTTCCCAAGGATATGCATCGTTTCTCCTATGTTATGATTTTGTAGGCTGTAAAAATTAAAATGAATAGACGCTAACATTCAATAAACTTCTTTTGGCTGAACAGACCTTCTGTCAAGTCAGACAAAAGCTTATAAGCTTTGATATGAATCGACGCGAATAAGATGTATTCAGACCTTTCCTGTTGATTTTTAGACAGAATATCTGATCTCCCCAACTGACCTTCAGCATATTATTTTGTCTCATACCAAGAAGATTGCAGGATTAAAGGGAAAATTTGAGATAACAAATTCTAATAATTTTCTTTTATCTTGTATGGCGTAACCCCCTTTTGTAATGACAGGCAAATAAAGATTTGTTTAGGGAATTACTTTTCGAGAACATGATTGTTTGAAAATTCTGATTTTTCTTACCATGCAACTACTTTTTCTTCAGTTAGTTTCGTTTTGTGCGCTTATAAAATTTTATCTACAGATTTGTTTGTGTTAGACGTAAAGAGTTTTCATGCAAGCGGGAAGAAAGGTTAGAAATTGTGATTTCAAATGTAAATTTTTGATAGGATAGATTATATCTGTTTTTAATTTAGCGTCTGAAACTTTTTCAGACTTTCTCACTGACTTTGTCAACTACATTTGTTAATACGTATTATAGCTTATTTATCATCTGGTATTGAGGGGGGAATTTCAATTAACGTCACACTAGAGCAACACAATGGGCTATTGGTGACGGTCCGGAGTAGTATACGGGTGCCTATGGTAGGCGGAAGTGACGTCATACCATGTGACCGGAAGTGGGCGTGTCTGAATGACGTGCGGACGTGACGTATTGTTTGTTTACATTTTGGATTTTTTTTGTCATCGACTTCGTGCAGGCGTTGAGTTGTTTCCAGATGGCGTCGTTTCGTTGGAGTTGTGTTGCCATGGTGATGAATCACTGGTGGTGCCATCTGGTGGAGAAATTCGAAACCCTATTATTTTTAATTAAAAAGGAATTTCTCGGATTCGAACCGAGGACCATAGGATTCGAAGCCAAGTGCGCTACCACGGGGCTATTGGTAAGTTAGCAATGGGTGATGAATTAATGTAGTGTTTCTCTCTCTTTTGAACTTGTATTTTTTCTTAGTATTAGGAATGGGTTATTTTTAGAAAATGGTTTGAATAATTGCATAGGGGTTTTAATAAAATGCTTTTACAAAAAGGACTTATGGCGCCATCTAGTGGTTTTAAAAGTAATTAATCCAAGGAACGAATTGATTTCTTAATGCTTTTACTTTATTCATCACGCGTGACGTCAGTGTGTTTGCGTTTGGGACTTGGATTTTTTTTTCCTTCTGAGATTTCGATGTGACGTCACGATTATGTCCATCGAGCAAGTCTGAACTTGAAAAAGTCTACTCACAATTCTTTATGTTATGAGTATGGTAAATTGTTTACAGATCGTGAAGGCTAGGCATATTTCCGTCGATTGGAAAACGAATTAACGTATTAAAAAAAGACGAAATTTAGAAATTTTAGGTCAAAAATAATACTGTGCCTTCACAACTTGTAGCATACGAAGACGAAGGAATAAGCTATACTTTTAGCGGGTCTTCTATTGCAGCCAAGCCTTGATCTCCTAAAGTATTGGAAATAAAGGGAGAAATGGAGCGAATAATTGGTGCAAGATTTTAATTTTCAGTTTGTGAAGCGTTATAAAGATGGTAAGGACTGCATAGTTGCCCATAAAAACAACGAGAAGGACTTGGAACTTTATGCACCCATAGCGTCTGTTTCATTTGGACAGAAAAGGCAATTTGTGTTTTCTAGAAAGAACTACAATTCTTTAAAAATTGTTCTGGAAAATGGAAGCTTGCTTGAGATGAAGTATCCAACAAACCAATTTTGGTTTCACAGCTTGCCCCGTGGGAATGCATTATGCCCTAGAATAAACTTAACGTTTCGTAAAATTCTTGTATAAAGCAGCGATAAACCACTTATGTGCCCCCGAACTAGAACTCAGTGTCGTACACTAGACGATATTTGGACAACGTTGCAATTGATCTTTGCCTTTCAGAATAGTATTTTTATAAATGCTTACATCTCGTTTTTAAATAAATTTTTAGCGTGTCTTACCACATATACTGTATTTTGGATTATTTGGTTTTTTTATTACATGGTTTCATAAATTTTCTTTTAAAATGCAAGATCTGAAATGAAATTTTTCTTTGCTATATAGATTTATGTTTTTTTTTTTAAGTTAGATGTTTTTACTCAAAAATTAATTATACATTAGATGCTATAACACCTATTTTATAGCAGAAATTTTGTTTTAAATAATATACACTTAAGTAAGAGTAAAATTTTTGAAACTTTACAAGACAAATACTATGAATATGTTTTCTTGTACATTTGAAGAAGTTATAATAGTATAACAAAACCATTTATTCTATAAATCTAAATTAAATGTTATTTTTTAATTAATCTTTCCTTGCATATTATTTTTACTTTGAATAAATCTTCATAAATTTTAGTGATTTAATTTATATTATATAGATTTACAAACCTGTTTTTGGATGAAATATAAGGATTTAATATTTTAAAAATTAATGTTTTTACTCAAAATTAATTATATATTAAATACTATTACACATATTTTTAATGTTGAAGATTTTTAGAAAACATTTTACAATTGAAACATATACATTAAATATTATGACAAACACTTAAATGCAGATCCATAAGGGAATATTGGAAATCTTTTTAATGCTTACACCTTTTCTATTCTAAATAAACTTTTGCTTGTCTTACCACATACACTGTATTTTGGATTATTTGGTTTTTTTTTATTACATGGTCTTATAAATTTTCTTTTTTTAGAATGCAAGATCTGAAATGAAATTTTCCTTGATTTTAAGATTTATGTTTTACTCAAAAATTAATTATACATTAGATGCTATAGCACATATTTTATTGCAGAATTTTTTAATATTATACACATAAGTGAGCGTAAAATTTTTGAAACTTTACAAGACCCATATTATGAACATGTTTCCTTACACATTTGAAGTAGTGAAAAATAGTATTAAAACCCTTTATCCTGTAAAATATAAATTAAATATTATTTTTAATGAATTTTCCCTTCCATATTATTGTTTACTTTAAATAAATTTTCATTCATTTTAGTGATTTTATTTATATTATAAAGATTTACAAACTGTTTTTAACGAAATTTTCTGATATAGGGATTTATATTTTAAAAGTTAGATGTTTTTTTACACAAAAATTAATTATATATCAAATACTATTGCACGTATTATAACATTGAAGATTTTTAGAAAGCGTTTAACAATTGAAATATATACTTTAAATATTATTACAAACATTTAAATGCAATTTGCTTTTTATTTTTTAATTTTACAATTGAGACATTTTTAAAAGTTTGGTTCTTAAAGTGCGTTTTATGCATAGTAAAAAAATTATTATAAAAACCTGTAAGAGTAAAAAGAATTTTATGCATTAATTTGAAACTTTACAAGACCCATACCATGTTTCCTTGCACATTTGAAGTAGTGAAATATAGAATTAAAAACCATTTGTCCTTGAAGATCTAAATTAAAAGTTCTTTTTCTTTAATGCTTTTGCAAACCACACATTTTACTAAATATGAACTTCCTTTTATTTATTTGAAATCCTTATGCACATCGTACAATTTACATTGCACAGCAAAATACCAATACTGTACGAAGCTATGAAGTATTTTACAAGATACTTTGTACTGTTTTCTTAATTTTAAGTGTTCTACATTGCTATATTAAATGGATAGTAAGTGGGTTTTCTGTTTTTGAAAATAATGTGTGCACATCTGTGCTGCTAAGCAAATTAACTTTTGCCCTTTTCTTGATATTTAATGCATAATCTAAATATTTACTCACACCGCTGATAGTTTTACCCATGAGTAAAATTAAATAATAACTGAAAATTTTAAGTATTAATGTGAATTTTAAAATGAACAAAAATTATTGAAATAATGGATTAAATCTGAATTCTATGTATTCTTAAAACAATCTCTGCAAATCCAGCAGACAATTCTTAAACAGATTGAAGGAAGCCACATGGAAACAAAGTAAATTAGAACACTTTTTAATAGTAAAAACATTATGATTAATATTTTTACAAAAATAATACATTGTAGTAAAAAAAAGAACTTATTTTTACATACTTACATTTTTTAAGAGACTTATTTCCGACAAGCCAATTATTCAATGCCATCACCTCAGCTATGGGGCAATGCAAATTATTTTTGTGATGACCACATTATAGTTTTTGGATATCTTTGTTGCTACTTAGAGCACAAAATGCATCGAATTTGGGAAACCCATATTGTTCTAAGTTGATATTCGGAATATTCAATGCATCTAAGCGTTTCTTTTCCACACAACCACCTTTGTAAGCAATTAGGTACTGAGTGACCCTCTTGGTCTGCTCGTAATATTCTAAAAGCTTAGAGTCTAGATTTTCTAAAGGAGCACAATTTGCTATGTCATGGGACAGAAATGAAGTGCACATACGTAATTTTTAACATATCACACAGTTGTACGATCTTTGGCACTCAGTTTATGCTTAGACGATAAGTTAAAACGAATACTTGAAGCTACTTGCGATTTTTACAGCGATGTGTGCGTATTTACGTACTAAGAAACTTTCTTGAATCTGAAATTCATCAAAATGCACAATTTCAAAATGATCAATCCCAAAGGGAAAGATCCGAGGACAACACCACGTAATTTTGAACCACGGTCAGATGACGAGGCAACACCTGAGCTGGCACCCCACTCTCCAAACTTCCACACCACGCCAACGTGAGGACATTTGAGGCCACGACAGATTTAACGTGCACCAGCCCCCTTTGTACACGGCGGTGTTTGGATGGATTTGAACTCGCAACCCTTCGGTTGCTAGTCCGTTGCTCTTCCAACCGGGCCACCGCGGCCCTCTGGTATTGAATTGAGTCTTAATTTAAAAAGAATTTTATAATCTATTCCCAGTTTCTCAAGATAATTCCCAAATTCGTGGACGTTTTTCTTAAATAATTTTTCAAAATTATTTCTAAAAAGAAATGTAATTTTTATTACTTATAACATTACCTACTTTATCGTCCATCGTTTCGCATATTTATATGAAGAACGCATGTGTTGATAATTTCATGCAGTTGAATTTCAAAAGATTCAATTTACTTCAAATTCAATGTTATTGTGAAGTAACTAAAATGAGAATGGTATAGTATCATTTCAGGTCACTGACTTAATCTGGTGCTAACCTAATACTAACGTATTGGGCAAGTTTGATGGTTAGTTTAGATATATTAGAAGTCTTTAAATATTTATTTAGGTTTGAATGAATTGTATTAACCCTCCAAGTGGTTTCGACGAGATATCTCGTCCTATAGTCACACTAATTTTAAATAAAAATGTTCAATGAGCAATAGAATTTTCATGAAATAACATGCCTAGACTGTCGTTTTAAAAGAATAAAAAAACTGAATTTACTGTTTAGCAAATCAAAACAGATGTTTCTCCATTAATCGAAATTCAACGATTTTAAATCAAAGCTTCTTTTATTATCCCAAAGATGAAAATCAAGCTCCGTTCCCAAGTCTTGAAGACCTATATAATCACCAGCGAAGATTTCAGCAATCTATCACTGGTAATTTTTTCTCTCTAGCCCAAAGACTGACCGCGAGCTCGCCTGATTCCGATCGCAGATAATGCCGCTAACCCGAGGGCGACTTCACGTCCCGGTTGTTTCATGTAATTAAAACGCCATCAAAGGAGAAACTGTTCTGGCGATGTTTAATCATTTGGCGAGGGAATTGGCGACACAGATCTTATCGGGTTTTCTCCGAGCAACAAGGAGCTTCGGTTTCGGTTTGTAGTTTTCATAGAGGAAAGTTATAAAATCCTACAGAACTGCAAAACAAAATTTTTTTACGCGTAATTGTATGAATGTTGAGACGTTGCTTGGTGATCTGAGTCTAATTTACCTTGGAGATAAAAACTCACTATTCACTTTTTGGATTATTAGAATATCAGTTCGATTGCATTAAATAGTTGGAGATAAGCTTTTCGGTTGCATACATGGAGACAAACGCTTAGTAAAAAATTAAAGATTTAATAAGAAAAGTAAGGGCGATAAAAATTACAAAGAACAACAATCAACTTTTTTTTACTCCATCTTTCATTCTTCTGAATTCCAAAATCATTTTTTGTCACATTCCATACCGTGGTTACAGTTTGCACATGCATAATTAAAAAATACATTCACAATATTGTAGTTTTCGGGTGCAAAATGAAAAATATATTTACTATTATTATAGTTTGCACACGTGCTTAATAAATATAATAATAATATTTACAAATACAAACGTAGCAGTTGCATGCGCGCAGTAAAAATTAAATTCTCGGATTGCTTGCATGCTCTCACAATGGAATTTCATTGTTTTTGGTTCTTCCAAAAGTTTTTCTCCGTGTAATTATGTAAAACAAGTCGCAAAATTGGAAATATAATAATGGATAACAAAAATTCTTACAATGAAGAGAAATTATGTATAACTTCACAAAATGCAAAAAAAAGCCTTGCCTTAAAGTCTAAAGGAATTAGAGGTCAAATGATGGACTGCCATCATTTTTAAAATTTTTATTTATTAATTAATTTAGAGCCGTTGTAGCCCAGTCACTGGAGTCGCTGATTAGCAACCGGAGAGTCGCCACTTCGAACTCTATCCAACCAAAGACTGTCGTGTACGTGGGGGTTTGTGCACATTAAAACTGTCGCGTCCTCACATTGGCGTGATGGGGAAGTTTGGAGTGTGGGGTGTCTGTCTGCTCAGGTGTTGACCTCGTCGTTTGATCGTGGTTCAAAATTACGGGGTGAAGTGCTCGAAACATTCCCTATCGGGATTGATTCCGGATAGTCACCAATAGCCCGTTGTGTTGCTCCAGTGGGGCGTAAATTCAACTACTAATCGTTTTGTTTCTTAATTTGGAGACAGAACACTAATATTAAAATGCCGAAATACAAATGAATTTGTAGTTGTGAGAAATGGCAAACCATGAGCCAAGTCGAAATAGTAGCATTAGAAGAAAGAATTAAATATATCCAGTTAATTAATCCTATATTCTAATAACTATTTTATTTTACGCTTCATATTTGCCAATGAAATAAATACAAAAAAAGCAAAAGACGTTTTGCATGTTTTTTTTGTCATACATAATTCGAGTTCTTCTGTACTTTTTGTGAACCTATATTCCAATCACCTAATTATTTTATTTTGAGTTTCATATTTCCTAATGAAATAAGTAGAAAAACGCATTTTGCAAATTTCTGTCATGTGTAATTCGTATTTTTTATGAAGTATGGCAAAATGTCCACAATTCAGACATGCCTTTTCAATTATGCTCCTGAATGTTCATTTAATTGCATCGCTTTCACTTTTTCGAAGTCCCACACTATTTTCAGCATCTTTAAATTCCTCACGAATTTTGCGTTCTCTTAAATTTTCTGCACTGCGTCGACTTTATTTTATCTATATAACTTAGAATGGAGTGTTTGTTTGTACATTGCATATTTTCGACTCATTTCAAGTTTTTTATCCGTTTCGGGCCCTTTTGATGCAAAATCCGTCTCTTGCGGGTTTGGTGTCTGTCTGTCCATCTGTCTGTATGTGTGTGCCCGTAGTCTACGTCCAAACGTTAGAATATATTTTCATGAAAATTAGCATACTGCGAGTTCTTAGATTCATTTGGTGACTGAACATGGTTGGGAATGTATATCTGTCCGTCTTCCCGTTCTATGTTCGATTTTGTGTCTGTGTGTTTGTACAAGTATCACGTAAGATTTATTTAACATATTTTAATTTAATGCTTTATATTTGATACACCACATTTAGTTTAGTGAATGCATTATTTAAAATTTTTTTGCTTACATATTTAGGCAAGTTTTGTGTGTTAAAGCATATGTTTAACTATACTTAAATCAACCATAATTTGGTAGTTTTGGAGCAGCTGTTACGTATATTGAGCATTGCAATTACTTGGATTATCTTACCTGTGCTGCTGAAATATCAGTTATTTTTCCAAAACTATTTCTACGGAATTTAAATTCTAATCGTTTATTTATTTCGAGCCTTATTTTTTCTTTACGAAGTATAAAAAAAAATTCTGAATATTTTATCGAACAAAACATTTTAAAATAGGACTGGTAGCCAATATGGCAACCTTGGTATTTTTTTAATCGTTTGCTTTTTTAAATTTATATTCCAAGAATCTATTTTTTGTAGTGAAAAAACAAATACATTCATTACTTTTTGTTCGAAGCTTTTTTAAAATCTGTTTTAAGATATATTTCTGGATTTTCAATTTGGTGTTTTTCGTTCAATAACTGTAAGTAAGGTATATAATGGTTTAATTGGTTATAAAAACATTTTTAATCATTGCATGATAATTTTAGTAAACGCTTTTGTTTTTAAATGACATACAAGGCATTTATATGCATACTCTGAACTATTCTATGCATTCTTGGTAACATTGGCCATTCCAGCTTTTCTTTCTTAATAAAAAATTAAATTCTACAAAAATATAAAATGCTAAATATGACATTTATTTACATTTGTCAAATTGGGTATTTAACAATTGTATACCTTTATTAGAGTGTGGTAGTTGTTACATGGGATGAATAAGAATTACAATTTATTAACGAAAACGGAAATTTGTTAAACAATTCAACCCGAATAACGCTGGGTTATTCTGCTAGTCTTAAAAATTATGGCTGCATGAAATGATGTTATAACACACTAAAATAAATTGATAAGAAATTACTAATATTTACCTTAATATACCTATAATAGTGTTCCTATATAAACTTGTGTTGGTCTTTTCACAATTTACATTGAATATATGTTACATTTAATTTCAAGCACAAAGAATAAATTTTCGATGATCCCATATTTATGTGATAGTTTAATTTATCTGCCACTATTTTTGTACGTAAAAACAGTTATTTCAATCCTTTCGGGTATTTAAATGTCTAGCTTCCCAACGCGTTTATAGGGTTAGTAGAACGCAAAATACCGAATATTTTACTTCTCTATATTTAAGTATTAATTTCTGTTTGTCAAACAAGAATAAATTTATCTGGAATAAGAATAAAGTTATTCCTCAATCACTTTCAATCATGCAATGTCAACAAGCATTTTTTTAGAATTTTTCAGGATTTTATTAGTTTCATACAAAAATTATGATAATAAAATACCATTCTGTTGCAAGAACATTCTTAACTTATCGAACACGAAGCAAAAATTGAATCGAGTTTACTAAGAAGAAAAACTGCCACGAGATAAGAGCGTAAATATAGAAGAGAGAACCCAAGCGCCGAAATATATTTAAACACAAGATGGTAGCGCGAGCGTTCTCCGATTCTTTTATCAGTTTCAATCACAAACAAAAAGCGAAACACTTCAGGAAAAAATAAACAGTCCAAAAAGCCACGAAATAATACAACGTACCTTATTTCAGAATCTGTAGCTAAAAATATATCAACTTCCAAAAAGATTTTAATTTTCTGCCACGCTTGGCGACATTATTCCAAAAATCACGCCCTCGAACCAGCTTCCATCACGTATCGCTCTTTTGGCACCATGCTGTCATCACATTGGCGTAAGGCTTTCCCGCTTTCATTGTGGATGGAAACTACTGTGAGGAGCGGATGTCATAGGATACGACAGAAACTGCTTCCAATGGTATTATTGTTAACAACGTGGATGCCGCCCCTTTGCTTTGTTCCATGTCGCGGAGAAAACAATCCAACCCGAAGCCTGCGAAACGTGAGTTTATTCGAAATTTTGTTTACATTTTGTTTTCCCGCGATTTTTGTGGTGCATGTTCTTGTTTATCTCGGTGCTATTGCTTGAGATGGGTTTGTTTACGTTTTTGAGGTAGAAGGGGCAGCAGGCTTATTTGAATTTTTTTTAAATGAAGATGCTGATGATTCCTTTTAGTGCGATATAATTTCTACTGCTATTGCAATATTGCAATTATCAGGAAAACCGGTTTATCCTAAAATAACTAGTTTATTCCATGTTTATTTTCAAACTGTTCTCATCGCTCTGAGTATTGCCACTCTACATTTTTTTAATTTTCTTTAGTTTATTAAGTCTCACAATTACAATTTCATACGCAGACGATATTTCCAATTACCAATACAGTTCAATTTATTTTTTTGAAGAGAATTAGTGTTATAAGTTTTTGCGAGAAGTTATTCAAAATTAAAAGACCACTTTCAGCCGACAAAGTTTTTAAACCTTGATTCGTGCCCTGAAGAACATTAATTATCGTAAAGTATGGTCTAAGATCTACTTAATCTTTGCGAATTATTATTAGATTATCGAGATTCCTTTTTAATGATTTTACTTCATTTCATAATCAAGAAAATCAGACATGACAAAACTAATTTGAAGTTAAAAAATTAAATGAACTTCTCTAAATAGTATGACTTTTTATTGATCAGAATTTTACTAAAACAAACTGCTAAAATATATGTTCGATTCACTGATTCAAATTAGCGTTCTCAGAAATATCTTAATTATTTTTTACATTTTACATAGGATGTGATTGAAACTGAATTTCTCTATACGAACGTTTTAACATGCCTAACAAATAGCTTACTTTGTTACAACGATGAACTCGAAATTTATTTATTAGCAATGCGCATGAAATGGTTTGACGGATTTCTTGTTATTCATTGGTTTTATACATTTCAAATACTAAATTTTACGCTGTGTATCTCTAAACAGATTAGCTATTTACTACTCATGTTATGGGGTAATTGAGATCATCAAAAACTTTATCCTGCAATAAATATTACTGCATCAATGCGTATCAAAGGCCCCATTTATGTACATAAAATCAGTAATGTAAATAAATAGGAGAGAGGATATTTATAACTTCTGTTAACTGTAATACTTAAAATGTATTTTCAGGTATACATTTTATCAAATATAATCATTAAACGTATTTTTTAATTTCTTTTTAGTTCGATAAATGTATTTTCATCCCTGTTATTCCAAAACCTATTCAGGGTAATTTAGGAAAGAATTCGAAGATAGCTCGTCTTCTCTCCTGAATTCCTATTCTGATCGAATTTTTAAAACGTTTTTTATTAATGCCACATCATTTGCTGTTTTTGTTTTAGTAGTAGCTACTGTTTTCGTTTCACGTAGTCAATGTTTTCTTACTCTGATTGGTTGATGTGATAGTGATATAAAAGGGTCCATCAACCAATCAGAGAGCAGCACTGGATTTAGAAAAACTTATCTGCATTTTGCTCTGTATTTTTAAATTCAGTGTTGTATCAACCCCCCTAATTTATTTTATATAGTATTATAAGTCGCGAGGAAGATAATGTTGAGTAAGGAATGTGGCAACACTTCAGTGCTTATTTTAATGATTTTAAGTTCTCGAAGTTGTGTGAAATAATAATGCAATTTATTTTCAAGATTCTCCAAAGCAATGACTGTTGTATACGAGTAAAATTTTTTTATTGAACAATATATTTTTTAATTGTAATTGTTCTATAAACAATATATAATGAAAATTTAAGGGGTTTGCAAATAGAATTAGAATCAAAGTGGCTAAGTATAATAACCAGATTTCTTTTATATTTTTTATTATTTTCTGATGTCTATATATTTTTCCAGAATTTTTTTCCAAAACTTCGATTTACTCCTATTAAACATTCAACACTTTTGATTGAATACTGACAGAACTTTGATTTGAGCACTGGCAATATTTCGGGAATGTTCCCTCTCCCAGTGATCCCACCTCCTGAATCTATATTTGCCTTAGGATCTGCAATTTAATCTAAATAATTTCACGAGCCTCTAAAAAGGTATCATTTGAGAATTTCCGTCTGTCAATTTTCCAAAAGCTTTTCCTTTGATTTTTACCCTTAACTTAATATCCAGTACATTTTTTTCATATAAATAGTCCCTACGTTATTACAGTGATTTTTTTACAGTAAAAAATTACAACAGATGGTGCAATTGCAACATCTCTTAATAATCAATTGTCTTCTGTATCAGTAAATCTTTCTTTGTTTACGTCGTTGACTTTGGCAGCTTGACCAAATATGGACCTTGCGCTTTTAAAATCCAACTCAACCAATCTAATAATCAATTAAGATCTGTAATCGAACGTACTTATTGAATACGCAATACACACATTAAATTTATCCTAGTATTAAAATAAAATAAACTGAGTTTCGTTTTCATTCTAAAACTATTTTCTTCTAAACCTACACTAAAAGCCCCCATTGACGGGCCCTGTACGAGAGATAACATTGGTTTCATAAACTGTATTTAGATTTTATAATTTGACTTAATATAAGTTTAGACTCGCAATTTGTTGCATTCTATATTTGATATTTTCGATTTACATGTTCTATTTAAGAAATTCTAAATATATACATTGTTTGGAGTATCTTGGCCAGATCTGACCCTTGCGCCGTAAAAACTAGACAACCAAACATTTTCATATATTAATATTAATAAATTGGAATTTCTCTGAAATAGTAATTGGGACCCCGGTAGCCTGATTGGAAGAGTAGCAGATTAGCAACCGGAGGGTTGCGAGTTAGAATCCAACCAAATACCGTCGTGTTCAAAGGGGGCTGGTGCACATTAAATCTGCCGTGGTCTCAAATGTCCTCACGTTGGCATGATATGGAAGTTTGGAGAGTGGGGTGCAAGCTCAGGTGTGACCTCGCCATCTGACCGTGGTTTAAAATTACGTGGTGTTGTCATCGGATCTTTCCCTTCGGGTTTGATCCCGGACAGTCGCCAATAGCCCGTTGTGTTGCTCCAATACGACGTTAATTAAAATACCTACCTACCTGAAACAGTAATTACAAATTTGATTCGTTCGGATTTTTTGACAGTAATAGAAACGAATTATTTTGTTATTGACATTTGTTATTATTACCAAGTATTGTTTATTTATTATAAATATTGAAACGCGTGAATGAGACATGTGAGTTTTTTTAAGATATGCGCGTCTTTTATCGATCTACCGATGTGTGAGTATATAAATGCTACTTAAATAACTGATGGGTATTTTGAAAAAAAAAGTTCTGGCGGTTGCATACGATGTTAGCGTTAAGAAATTGCTCCTTGCTCCCTTTAACAAAAAACCTATTAATAGTTGCTTATCGCACGTGTTAGCGTGACAACAGTGGTTGTCAGCAAAAGTTAAACCTCAGACAGTAGATTTGAATCTCATGGTTCTGTTTTTTTTATCAATTACCTTTGCACATTTGCGTGCTCTCTCAAATTTGTTCTGGTCTATCTGTTATGGTCCACGAGTTAAAGAAACAAAGTTGCGCTTTCTTTATCTCGAGCGTGAAGAAAACTCAGGGGAGTCATTTCATTTCATTCAAGTTAAGTGAATTGTAAAAAGAGTCTTTTAACTACAGTGAAACGGATGGTAACAGAATAAATGGTGGGAAATTTTATAAGATAATCGTAAATTTGAGTGTTCGAATTTTAAAATGAGGATTTAGAATTTCATAGTAATTACTTTTTGAAATGTTTCAATGAGGATATCGGCTAAGCATTTTTAAGTTGTATTTTTTAACCCTTCTGGTTGTTGTTTCGACGAGGTATCTTGTCATTAGCAAAACTGACCTGATCTTGATGGATGGGATTCCTCGTCATTAAAATAAAACTGATCATATCTTGATCTTCTCATCAAAAATAAGTCGCCAATATTTTGATGATGAGATAACTCATCATTAGGAAAATAGATCGGATCTTGATGAACGAGATATCTCGTCGAAACCACTTGGAGGGTTAAATATTTTTCCATGTATACCATAAATGTTTACCATTGTACAAAAATATGCTTTTGAAAGAACTGAGGTTTTTCTCCCAAGATCCTTAGAAGGTAATATTGGACACGGATCAGTTATGCGAGAATGGAATCACCTCAGTACATATCGCACTTTTAGAGTTCCATGATTTTTAATAGATTAAGAACCAGTGCTCTGTCTCCTCCATAAAGCATATAAAGCATACCACAATGAAGATCGTTCGAGTCAAACCAGGGTCCCACATCTGCAGTCCTGGTCCCTACATCAGTTTACATGAAGGGCCTCATTAGCACCTTAGACGACGGACTCCTGTACTTGTTGAAATGACTGTTCACCGATTATCAGCTAAGATGTACGTATACACAAGAAGATTTTTTTTTAATTTTGACTTTAAAAATCCAATTTTTTTACAGTAGGCCATTGGTTTGTACCTAAACTTATTTCAATTTAAAAAATTCAGATTAATCCAATCATTAATTATCCAATTTAGATATAATTATCTAATTAGCATGATTTTTGAACAGTGATATCTCAAATACTAATTTGTCCAGAAAGACAATTCCTGTTAGAAATTATTCATAATAATATTCTTCATGTTTTGACCTTCAATCAAATTACTAAGGAGAATAGGTTTTTTTATGCAATTGTTTTTCACCAATTTCAGGAATTTTGACCATTCAAAAATCAACTAAAATTCATTTCTAAATATTAAGTATACATACACCTTTTAAGATGATTGGTTTAGCTGATGGATTCCCTTGACAGATGGGGGACCCTCATTACATTGAAAATATCTATTCCAGTACCAATGGTTTACTTGTACAGATGCAATTTTTTTACATTTTCACATTTGTACAACTTTATTATAAAACAATGAAAATTTTTAAATTTTAAATTTAAGATATATCAATGTTAAAGTACTGATTTTTTGGGACTGGATTTTTCACATTTTTCTGTCACTTTAAAACATTTTCTTAATATTTTCGAGTGCATTATTTTTCATATCTTGATGTTTTCATGATAAAGGAACTTTTGGATAATTTTTTTTCAAATAGCATTTTGTTTGTCTTTGTCGGAGGAAACCTTTTCCCTTGATGAAATTTCAAGATTGTAAAAAAGGAGGGAAGCTTAAGATTTCAAATATCATTGACAGACCATAGAAAATAATTTCTCTCTTAATAATCTGCACTTGGTTTTTGTTCTACTTTGTAATTCTAGACTGCTAAAATAAAACTTCCATTTATCAGGACAAAATTAATGCATTCAATACAAATTAGTATATATTCAATATAACAATTTGTATTTTTCAAACCAATCTGACACAATCAAATTTAAATTTACAATTTCGTTGTCTTCTTTTCTAAGATAAATTTTTATTAACAAAATAAATATTTTCAATTTGGCAGAGAAATGTCAAAGAGTTAATTTGTATTGTTAAGAGTACTTTTTTATCGTGTAGGAGGTGAATATTCCTATTTCGGTTCATGCACTCTTTTTACAAAGAATTTAGCAAAACCATGCTATATAATTAAGTAATTTGATTTTGTTCTTAAGGCATATTTTGTAGGATTTGGGGGTCATAAATGCAATTTATGGGGCAAATTCTTACAATTTTTAAATATTCAAAATTCTAGCCCTTGTAGTAAGCATGCTTTCCGTAACATTTCAAAATTTACAAACAGTTAATACCCCTAACTATTAAGTTTTAGGCTGAGCTGGTTCGATTCTTGTAACTTATGCAGGGTGCACTTCTCTCTTTTGGGTCAGTAAAACTTTTGTAGTGTATGTATATTGATATTTTTCGCCTCTCTTGTATTTGACACAGTTTGGCCAAGTATGACCCCCTTGTACCATAAAAACCAACCAACCAACTGTAACTATTGGGAAAATATAAAAGCTATCATTTTGTAGATGAGATATTCACCATTTTCAATTACATTTTCATCGGTTGAGACAGCAATAGGAGTTTAACGTTTGAATTTTGAACCAACTGTAACTATTGGGAAAATATAAAAGCTATCATTTTGTAGATGAGATATTCACCATTTTCAATTACATTTTCATCGGTTGAGACAGCAATAGGA
The DNA here is from genome assembly GCA_933210815.1 of Meta bourneti. Lineage (NCBI taxonomy): Eukaryota > Metazoa > Arthropoda > Arachnida > Araneae > Tetragnathidae > Meta > Meta bourneti. The sequence continues at coordinate 25,339,029 of OW119928.1, forward strand.
GTTTAACGTTTGAATTTTGAACCAACTGTAACTACTGGGAAAATATAAAAGCTATCATTTTGTAGATGAGATATTCACCATTTTCAATTACATTTTCATCGGTTGAGACAGCAATAGGAGTTTAACGTTTGAATTTTGAACCAACTGTAACTATTGGGAAAATATAAAAGCTATCATTTTGTAGATGAGATATTCACCATTTTCAATTACATTTTCATCGGTTGAGACAGCAATAGGAGTTTAACGTTTGAATTTTGAACCAACTGTAACTATTGGGAAAATATAAAAGCTATCATTTTGTAGATGCGATATTCACCATTTTCAATAACATTTTCATCGGTTGAGACAGCAATAGGAGTTTAACGTTTGAATTTTGGGTTCATTACGGCAATAACTGGCATGATGAAAGTGTCTAAGAATTTATGTTCGTGACTAGAACTAGCAGTTACATCTATAATTCAGGATGTAGTGCAGTTAAATATTCCACTGAGTAGCTTCCACAGTTTTTAAACTTCTGAAATAGGTAGATGGCCCATCAAACAAAAAAAAGCAACTATGACGAAAAGGCAATAAAAGGTAATCCCAAATTTCTATTTACGAATTAAAATTTTGGTTGTGCACTTAAGAGCCATGAATCCCTCCACCGCAAAACACTTGGACGCACCATTGCTGCTTCATTGAAAAGCTATTCCTGATAACTCATTGCCAAACCACAGCTTGGGGATTTTAACATCAGATAAAAAAAATAGATGCTCCAATTCAAAACAGAATCGTGTAATCTTTCGCTGTTTTTTTATTTAAAAATATTTCAAGATATGAAGTGTTTCAGTTCATAAAAATCTATACATATTCTCAGAGGAGTGATATTGTTTTTATGTGGCCGTGCTCTAGTTATTCAGCTATAAGTCCGCTCGCCCATAGCGTAGTGAGAACTTTCCAATCATATCGGTCTGATATAAAGTCTGTGTCTCACAACAACCATCATCATGTAAGAAGCTCAAAGTCGAGCTGCCTACTGTAACTGGGCTTGGATCCACACTGCTTTTAAATTTCACTCATGACTGCTAATTAATTTCTTTACTAAAATTATCTAGTTTAAATGCTGTAAAAATTATTAAATTATATATTAGCGTTATTTAAATTATAATATTAGCATGATATGTGTAACAATAAGTTAAAAAGACAAGTGGACTTAATGCTTCGTCGTCATCTGACAGTGATTCAAAATTTTTGAGTTGTTTGTTGTTAATTGTTGTTGACCTTCGGGATTGATCCCGGACAGTCGCCAATGCCCGTTGTGTTGCTTCAATGCGAGGTTAATTAACTACTTACCTAATACTTCGTAACATCCGTTTCTCTTCCACTCGTTTCACTAACCTTGGTAAAGCCAAATCATACTAAAAATATAACTGTCGAGTTTGGAAGGAAAAGTTTGGTTGCCTACAAAAGATAACTTTGCTCAAATTTGGTAAAAACTTCAGTTATGTTGGGAAGTTGGTTTTTCTTAATAATGATATTATGAGAGATTTATTGTGGTTAAAACAATTTCATGAAAAAAAGAAAATAATTGTTGAGTCGAATCAATGAGTTTAACAGCCGAGGTGCAAAGTATTTTGTGACCAAAACATTTGCTGAAACAAGATTACTACAGAAAAAGAACTGATTTTTAAACTTGCAACAATTTAAAAATGTTTTACGTAACTTTTAATTTTGACTAAAAATTTTTTTTCTTATCAATTACGCTGTGTTAGTCGGTTCAGTGGTGTAAGTTTGGAGCCTCAATGCCTCGTAAAACGCTGTCTAATACCTATGAGAAGTATTTTCTATCAAACTGAATATACGTGGTTTCCGTAATGTGTGTAGTGTTTCCGCGTTGATACTTGTTTCGGGCCGCGGTGGCCCGGTTGGAAGAGTAACGGACTAGCAACCGAAGGGTTGCGAGTTCGAATCCAGCCAAACACCGTCGTGTACAAAGGGGGCTGGTGCACGTTAAATCTGTCGTGGCCTCAAATGTCCTCACGTTGGCGTGGTGTGGAAGTTTGGAGAGTGGGGTGCCAGCTCAGGTGTTGCCTCGTCATCTGACCGCGGTTCAAAATTACGTGGTGTTGTCCTCGGACTTTCCCTCTGGGATTGATCCCGGACCGTCACCAATAGCCCGTTGTGTTGCTCCAGTGTGACGTTAATTGAAAATACCAAAATACCAAAGATACTTGTTTCCTGTATGTATTCTGAATGTGACGTCAGTTGGCTTGTTTTTTTAATACGATTTCAGTACTTCTTCTTCAGTATTTTTTTTACTGAAGGTCTTAGGTTGACACCAATTAGATTAAACGAAGTTGTTGAAAGTTTGGTCAACACTAATTAGATTAAACGCCAAACTTTGCCGAAATGAAGATAAACTAAATTTTAAGGTAACCTCAATGTGTATCATGCGATAGCATTTGGACAGCTGAAGTAAAATCTTCACAAACCATCTGGTTCGTTTGTATACATTTAAAATCCTTCAAATGGATAAATGTTATAGGTACATTAAGCTAAGGTATATAAATATTATAGGTATATTAAGGCTAAAGTAATTAAATATTATTTTATTTGAAATTCTGATCTCAAGAAGTGCTCTAGATAGGTAGTGGATCATACGGTGCCCCAACTTCCCGTAAAACAACAAAATTTTGTTACGTGCAAAATACATTTACATAAAGGGATAAGTTTTCACCCATTAAAGGTTCTTCCCAACTAAATATTTTTAACATTGAAGCCTTCAAAGGGTTAACATATAGCGCACAAAAAGATCAAAGATGACTGGGCTATGCAAATCAAAGATCTAACACCACAGCAGAAAAAAAGATCGTATCAAAAAATAATGAAATGGAATCTAAAGGACAAATGTGTCAATTCTCGTCAAACGCCCTTTTATGCATAAATACCTCAAGATAAGATGTTGACACTTCGGAAGGAAAAGAAATTTTGAAACGTAACACATTTGTGTTTCCCCTTTGACTTCCAATGAAGTACGTCATCCACTTGGCCAATACTTCCGCTGTCATCTTTTATTTTGACACTACAAACGGGTTTCTGACACTGAAGTAAAAAGTTGCTTCCTTTATCAGCTTGTCGAAGTGTGACTTATAAATAACTTCCTTTTGAGACGAAGTAGATTCCAAAATGCAGAGGTATTCACAATCAGTATGACCTTTTTAGATCTTTCCATGTAAAATCGAAACCTTCCTGAGTGGTGCGTTGGCAATGCACTTGTACGGTCTCAAAAAATGAGACTGCAAAGAGACGGCCGCGAAACACCCCTAACTTTAAATAAAAATGATTTTCAATATAAAATTTATAAAGCTATTTTCTTGTCTGTCCCATCCCGTACCATTCAAAGATTGCCTCCCACCACATACTGTCTGTCTACCAGAACTGCTCAAGATACCAAGTCTAGGTAGTAGCGGTCACTATAAAAACAGGTCTGTTTCAAGACGAGGTAGACTCCAAAATGCAGAGGTGTTCACTATCAGTATGACCTTTTTAAATCTTTTCAAGTAAAGTCGCGGCCTTCCTGAGTGGTGTGTTGGCAGTGCACTTGTACGTTCTCAAAAAAATAGACTGCCTAGAGATGGCTGATAAATGCTCCTAACTTTAAATAAAAATGATTTTCAACATAAAATATACTTCGGAGCGAAGGTATTTTTCTTGTCTCGTCCCATCCCTTACCATTAAAAGATTGCCACCCAGCACATACTATCTGTCTATCAGGAGAACTGCTCAAGATACAAAGTCTAGGTACTAGCGGTCACTATAGAAACAGGTCTGTTCTATGGTGTCTGTTCGAGATATATTCCAAAATGAAGAGCGTTCACTATCACACACTTTCTCTCTATGACCTTTAAAGCTATTTTCATGTAAAATCGCAGCCTTATTGAGTGGTGTATTGGCAGTGCACTTGCACGTCCTAAGAAAAATAGGACAGACGACCGCAAAATGCCCCTGACTTTAAATAAAAATGATTTTCAACATAAAATATATTTTCTTCATCCCCATGCCCATTGGACACTCCCCTTGAATACGTATCTGCGTCTAGGCGAATGGACATGAAGCCATGCATGAAGCTATTTTCTTGTCTCATATCATCCCGTACCATAGACCCAGACAGTCACCCAGCATATACTGTCTGTCTACTACTAGTGCAAGCTGTAGGTTTCAAGTTCGATTCCTCCCTGGGTATATTTCTCTCTTCTCTGTCAGTAAAAGTTTTTCTTGTGAGTGAATGTTTATTACTTAATGTTATCTGTCTTATATTTGGCACGACGGCCAAATATGACCCTTGCGCCATAACATCCAACTCAACCGTCTACCATCAGAACTGCTCCAAACGTAAAGTCTGCTTGTCTGTTTACAAAAGATTTCTGTTCTGTTACAAAAGATTCTGTAAACTAGATTTAACCCATTTTCTATAGGGGATTCTTGAAGAATTCGAGTCTGTCACATTCAAGTACTTAGTGACAAGTGGTCTTCCTGCTTCCGGCTAGCGTTGGTGACACAGCTTGATCAAACCTGGCTCTTGTGCCGTAAAACCCAACCCAACCTACGACGAGAACTGTTCCAGACATAAAGCCTTTGCCTGTCTGTTGCCACAGAAACGAAACTTAACCCATTTTCTATAGGGGATTTTTGAAGCATTCGAGTTTGTCACATTGGCACACTTAACGACAGTTGGTCTTCCTGCTTCCGGCTAGTGATGGTCAAGATTCCAAGAAAGGGCATCCTAACTTATACCTGTTAGTTTCTTCGCAGAGGAGCACCTGTTGTGTCACCTGAACGGGAGTAAATAGGCGATCCCCTATTATGTTTCGTTTTGTGCTCTCCAGGCGCTTGTGAGATAAGAGAATACATGATTGGAAGGGGTTATGTGAAAGGAGGAATGGCTTTAAAAGAAGATGAATGGTAAAAAACTACTACCGCCCCCTGTTGTGAAACCATCCACCTTCAAATTTGCCACTACCTCATCCAACTCATCCCCATTCAAAATGTATGAGCCCTGTTTCTGTAGTGACCGCCATTACCTAGACTTTGTATCTGGAACAGTTCTCATGGTAGACAGACAGTACATGGGTTCTTCGTTTACATTAGCTGATGGAATTGCTTAATGCCGAATTAGCATATTGTTTTTATGATGTTTGACTATTTTCAAACTTCTCTGTGAGTTTTTACGAATATGTTCATCAAAACTTCGATTTAAGAAACGATTTTCTTCCAATACCCGGCCAATTGAACATTATTTGCAATGGCACTGCATTTGTGAACCACTTTGCGTTACCCTGGTGCACCCCAGTGGGTGGATTAATGTTACACCTCACATACCTCGCATTCTAGGCACAACCCGTTAAAAGAGAGGTTTCACATTCATTCCAGTCGGACCATAATCCATGCTTAACCCCGAATTCGAACCAGGAACCTTTTGACCCGAAAGCCAGCATCCTGAACACTAGACGTATTGAGTTAAATTAATTGAAAGATAAATTAACTTTTGCATTTACTTTTGTAGAAATCAGGAACATTTTGCGAGGTACCTGGGCCTTTGTGAACCCTTCCCTGAAAGAAATTGTACGAAACTCTCTTTCAAATCTGTTCGATCGCTGAAAGATTTCTCATTACACTGTGGGACCCTACCTAGGGTTCCTATTCTCCATGTCTTACCCCGAATTCGAACCAGTAACCATTTGATCAAGAAGACAGTACCCTATATTGAGTTATCTATTGAATTAAGTTTATTGGAAGATGAATAAACTTTGGCATTTACTTTCGTAAAAATCAGGAACATTTTCGGGAGGTGCCTGGGCCCGTGAACCCTTCCTTGAAAGCAATTCTATTAAACTCAGCATACAAATCTCATAATTCGAAAGACCCCTCATTACACAATAATGGTTTCTTAGGATCTCAATTTCCATTCCCAATCCAGCAGATCGAAATGCACCAAAAAGCCGTGACTGAACTCCAAATAAAAATCCACGGAATGCCGCAGAAAAATCCGGTCTTTGATAACAGCCGCAAAACAAAGGTCCTTTCTCGTTCTCCGGAACGCGAGCACTATCTCACCTATCCAGATAAAACGGGAAGAACACAGAGGCGGGACAAAGGAATCGAAAATAATATAATCTAACATGCAGGCATTTTCATTTCCCTAAACATTCTGGCAATGTGCGCCTATCTCCGTCCGCCATCTTATCGGGGCGGGGAGTCTCAATTGTTTGCGGGGTGGTGGAACGGTGTCAAACCAACAAAAGGGGAGCATCAGCCTTCTGTTGTGCGTTATCTTTTTCGACGGCCCGCATTGTTGGAAGCGGTTGTGGGACCGTCTTTCTCTGGGCCGTCCCCATCCGTTTGGGAATGCGGCTGGGATGGAGGTAGCGTGGATGCGGAGTTTTCGCCTGTAGGAATGTCTCCCACTACTACCCCATCTGTACTACGTGCCCCAGTTTCAAATTAAATGAGGCCAAAGTACCAGTTTATATGAAGCCCCCTGACATAAAAAGTGCAATAAATACTGAATGTTTTTTTCTAATCCTGATCATCCGACCGTGGTTCCAAATTACGAGGTGTTTTGACTTCTGATATTTCCCTTCAGGACTGATCCCAAACCGTCGTCAATAGCCCGTTGTGTTATTTTAGTGCGACGTTAATACAACTACCACCACCTAATCCCGGATCAAAATTAGGTAAATTCCATTATGTCCTGCTTGCTAAAAATATCCAAAATATGTCTCGGATTTTAATGAAAGTTCGACCCTTGGAGTGGATGAAGGTTGCACCTGTTGTCCCTCTAAAGGTAGGTAAGGTAATTGAATTAACGTAACACTGGGGGAGCAACACAGCGGGCTATTGGTGACTGTCCGTGATCAATCCCGACGGGAAAGATTAAAGAACGACGCCTCGTAATTTGGAACCACAGTCAAACGACATGGCACCCACTCTCCGAACTTCCACACCATACCAACGACAGATTTAACGTGCACCAACCCCCACGTACACGACGATCTTTGGTTGTATAAAGTTTGGAACTCGCAACCCTCCGGTTGATAATCCGCTACTATTGCAACCGGGCTACCGCAAGTGCCCGGATGAGGCGGGGCACTTGCGGTATCAGTATGACTACCCATAGGTAGATAATTGATTTTACTTCGCACTGGAGGAACGTGCTATTGAGGTCGGTCTGGGATCAATCACGAATAGAAAGATCCGAGGGTAGCACCTCGTAATTTTGAACCACTAAGATGACGACTTTGCCCATGAGAATGGCAATTCTTTACATGGGAAAACAGTCACCGGGTTTGAAATCAGAGTTAACCTTCTTCTAGAATCTCACTTGATCTGGCCCTCTGTACAACAGGATTTGGATTGAAATCCCAGTCATGACATAGTGGATCATAGTGGTTCGCAATCCTGTTTAAGCTGTGCGTCAGGGTCTAATTAGCACTCGTGCTGCCCGAAGACCTTGATTACCCTACTGATTGTAAACTACCTCCGACACACAGTTCTCAGGGTTCGCAAGCTCCACCATCCCGATTCGGTGGAGACATGATGATTTAAGTTACACAAACGTTCTGTCTGTCTATTACAAGAACTACTCTCATCGGAAAGTCTGGATGTGGCGCTCTATGTAGGAACACGGCTCTTACATTTTGAGTAGGGAATGGTTATGAGGGATATCGTAATTTCATTTTTGGTGACTGTTGGTGGCGAAGAGAAGTTGTTATTACTACAGATCGTCTCGTGAGCAAGTAAAAAAGCAAAACAAAAAAAATTCCAATTTGTAGTAAAGTGGACTGACTTGACAAACTTGAATACACTCTTCAAACATCTATGGAAAATAAATGACGCCAATTTCAATTTCAAAAGATAAGTGTATAATTTGAGGTGGTAGCAGTTTTCGTGGTTGACAGAGTATAAATATTTGTTTTCTTTTATGCACTTGTATAATGCGGCTGTGCTGAGAAGACAACTTGGTTTGTCTCTCATTTTTTTCTCCAAGAGGGCTAATTATACTGGGACACACGGCTTAATCAGGATTAAGAATCCCTATGATCCATGTAATGATCGGGATTCCAACCTTGAGCCTATTGTATCTAGGGTCATAGCACTAACTACTCAACACTCAGGCCGTCTGTCGGAATTAAAGGAATGATGAGTAGGAAAAAGAAGTTAACTAAGGAAGCGTTTGAGCCTATATTCAAAAGCATGTCGTCAAACAAAACGCATATTTTGTACTCCAAAAATTACTCACAATATACCAATAAATATAAAATAGTACTTTGCAATCATAATATGATTTTATATTTTCAAACAATTAACAATTATTGGGAGTTTTGAAAAATGATCATTTACCAAAAGTAAAACTAAAATAAAGTCTGTTATAGAATGAAAACGTTATTTTGACATTTTCCCAACCACGCATTTTTCACCTGTGATAGGGTGCTTTTACAACTGACTACAAAATTACGAATGGAGATCACGAAGAGGAAAACCAGGAGAGAAAGAAGCTCCAAAGCAAAAATTAACCATTTAACTTCACTCTTCCAGTTACTTTACCTCTTTAACGTCCGAAACATGTTCTGTGCAACTCGTTATTACCATTTTTAAAGTCATAAAACACATATTTCCAAGAATTAATATCCAAACACTCAGAGAGAGATAATTACAAGAATCTTATTGGCCTTTTGCTTCTTTCCGCTTAATTTTTGCCTCTTTGGAGAGTACTCTCCAAAGTGACAAAAAGAAAAATGAAAATAATGATCTAATTGTTCTACAAAGTGAGGACAATTACTTACTGTCCCGAAAATGCTACATCGAAATGGAGGAGGCAAAATGACCGTCCCATCTAGAGAATACTTTGGGGACAGTCATTTTGCCTCCTTAGCCTATTTAGAAAATAGATTCTGTAAAAAATACTTCCCGCGTTTTACACAGTTTATGAATTACCCAATAGTTCACATGTAGTAATTTTACATTTTCATAAGAGATTTTACCATAAAAAGCTAAATATTCAAGTTGCCATTTGTCAAGTTTAATGTTTTATAGTGTTAGCTTGTAATTTGATGCTTTCAGTAAAGTGCATTTCCATTAAAGTTTAACTGTTTTAGGAACAGTAGAAAAAATATTCCACAAAGGAAATAGGAATACAATTCTACTTCTCAAAACGCTTATACAGGGTGATTCTACGATCGTGGGACAAACTTCAGGGGGTGATAGAACACAACGAAACAAACACTTTTCCCCATAGAATGTATGGTCGCAAGTGCAGCGGTTGGCCGCTAGAGAGCGCAGTCAAACGCTTGTATAAAAGCCCATAGAATGCCTATTGGGTGAGTCTAAACTAATACGACAAACTTCAGGGGGTGATAGAACACAACGAAACAAACACTTTTCACCATAGAATGTATGGTCGCTAGAGTGCGCTTTCCATTTCGGCACAAACACACGGTCCGACGCAAGTTGGAAAGAAGATGCATGAAATATGGAAACAACGCTTTAATGTCAAATAAACATCAATAACCGCTTGACAAAACGATATAATACAATTAGATTTGCATAAATTAAAGATAAGTACAATGAACAACGGGTAAGAAAGAAATGACATGTACAAAACATGAGAAACTTTTCACATGGAAATGAAACGACATGCACAAAAATCAGTCGGTAAGTACAACGCAAATGCACAATTACAGAAGCTGTTCAAAATGTCGACCACCACACCTGATGCAGGCCTCGCATCGCCGACGTAACGCTTTTATACAAGCGTTTGACTGCGCTCTCTAGTGGCCAACCGCTGCACTTGCGACTATACATTCTATGGGGAAAAGTGTTTGTTTCGTTGTGTTCTATCACCCCCTGAAGTTTGTTCCATGACCGTAGAATCACCCTGTATAATAACGATTCAAGCAATAGCAATGCGAATTATTCTCTAAAACAAGCGTACACAATAACCTTTTCCTAAACCAATTTAAAGTCTACTTGATGTTCATAACTGTCAGCAATCGTTAATTCATAAATTTATTACACCTTGTTCTTAAACAGCACGCAACACACGGTGCTATTCACTTTCACCAACACACCTTCCTTTCTCACAAGATGTGCCAAACTTCAACACCCATGTGTGGTGTCAGAAAGAAACAACACAAAAAGAGAGACCGCACGTGACGAGTTGCCAACCCTACCCGACCTGCCTGCCTAACAAGATTGGAAAGGGTCACTGCTCACAATGGCCCTTGTCCACCCTGGGGTGAGCTAATAACCACCTGAGGAAGAATTTAAACACTCAATTTTGTCGTTACCCAGTCACACTTATTATAGGGTTAGAAAAACATTTCTCACTTTTGTGACGTGCATCTATCAGATGGTATGAGTGGACGTCCGCTTACAAGCTGTTATTTTCTTGGCTGGCTTCCATTGTGTTCCGATTTGGGGAATGATTGTATTAAAGAAGGTGCTGCATAGTTGATTAGAGGAGTCGTTGAGCTACGCATCAGTGGCGTTTAAATGATTGATAAAGAGACTCGTTCCTCGATAGTATCGGATCGGCAGCTCGTGGGAGATTCGGACAATGTCTCCGATGTGGCGGCGATTATGCAAATGCCGCTGCGTGGCCGGTGTGTTAAAGAGATGATAGAGTTGTCTCGTTTTCAAAATAGGTCGGTGTTGGGCCTTGGTGTTTCTTTGTGAAAGTTTGCCGAAGCAATTTGATGTGTGTAATACAATGGCCGTGAAGTTTGTACACTAAAATAGGCAAATTGGCTGGGAACCACCAAGGATCGATGGTGCCTTCAGGGGGATGGTGGATCGATTTCAGACACCCCCAAAAAACAATATAAAAATTAAATTTTCATACATTACAGTATATTTTGTGGTAGAGATCTATCATATTTTAATTTATTCCATTGCTTTATTTTTGAAGTGTAGAGAAATCATTTCTCTGTATGGAATCACGTTAGGATCATAGTAAATTGCGTGTTTCTGCAGTTGAAGAAAAATGTTTTGTAGATAAAGAATTTTCAACAAAAATTGGTTTAGTTCAAATTTATTTTTGATAAGTTTTGCATAATGGCGTTTTGGCTTACATAAAACAAAGTTTGAAAGGGTTTTTTTGAAGTTTTCATAACCCACCGATTTTTTTTTGCACCCTCACACTCTGCACAAACCCTTTCTTCCAAGATTTTTTCGGTGGTCGAGTTTGCCTTAGGGGACAGCATGGCGAATCTAGCATTTTCCTTCGAGACATGAATAGAGACTATTTCAACATGAGAGTGTCTAGTAATTGGAAAATACCTCAATGTGTCTCTGACCGAAACTTGTGTCTTGGCATACTTGACCACACCGTTTGGCTTTCTCTTGTTCTGTCTTGAATGGATCTCGATACACTTTTTTAACTCGGAAAAGGTGAAACTGTGGGTCTTTATCGTTCACCTATCGACCAGAGGAGCAAATCGCTAAACATGAAGCTCTCGTCACAGGGAATGTCTTTATGATGCACCTGGAGGGATTGGACGTTATGGTACATAAACTGATAGCTGCAACACTCTTTTCTATGAAGAAAAGCAAACAGTGGATCGTACTTTTTGGACTGGAGTTAAGTTTTATTACATTAAATTGCTTAGTTATATTAATATTAACATTTTATTCATAGAATTAAGTAGAGTCCGTGGCATGAAGATTAATGCGGAGCGCTTCCCCTCCTTGAAGCCCTCAGGGGCACATCTCCTTTAGGTATATACAGGCTTCACGAAACTGAGGTACTATAGGGATCTTTTCTTTTACAACGAAGTTTACTGGTCTTTAGTAAACACGGGGATGGTATTCCCGGGATACCCAAGCCATATTTTTCTGCTTTCATCCCACTTCTCTATTCCCCAATTTCTCTTTTTTTCCTTCACATTTTTATTTGACTGAATTTTCTGTATTTTTGTGTGTTTGGAGCAGCTTGGCCAAATATGGTCTTTGCACCATAAAATCCAAAAACAACCAACCCCGCCTTGTAAATAGATTAATGCTAAGCTGAGGATCGACGATGAAACTAGTAGAAATTCCCCAATCTCAGTTCTATAAAAATAAATTGAATTAAAAATATGAACTAAATGTTAATTTACCACGTGAGACAAGATATCAATACGCGCGTCCATAAACAGTCATCTTTCCTCTTACCTTAATTTTTTTCGGGGAGCTTCGAACCTCTATTGTATGGATTCAATCGATTATCAAATAGAATCAAAACAGCATATTTATTCCAAAATACATTTTCCGTATTTTCAGTTTGTATTTGAAACTTTATTCATCATTAATTTGTTCTAAGATAAATTTGTAGTGTTTCAAGAAATACATTTTTATGATGGAAGGATCCACTCTGTGATATAAGTATAATATAGTTGATCCCAAAATATAGGTGGCGGAACGTGTTTCCTGCACGTATTCCGAACGTGACGTCGCTTTGCTTGTTTATCGAATACGATTTCAGCCCTTCGCCAACACAAATTCTAAAAATGAATTCTTAATCGATATATGATAGTTGATTGAAATTGGTCTGAGCCAATTAGATTAAACCCCAGTACTACGATAAACTACATTTCAAGGAGACTCCGAAAGCGTTTGGATAAAAGTAGTAAAATCTTCACTTTCCGTCTGGTTTGTTTGTTTACATGAAAATCCTTCTCATAGGATGTAAATAAGAAGCTATTATCCCTATAATTTTCATACAAATTTCAGAATGTTAGGATTTAACCGAGAAACCCATCACACAGTTCACGAAATGAACCAAAAGCAAGAATTTTTATTCGACATCAACAGTTGTTCCAGAATCCAGATGAAATAAAGATATGAAATTGCGCCATTTTCCGCAATTTGTACCATTAGTCCGACACGCCGTTCTACTTCAGAAAGGTAAGAGCGGAGATAAAGGTCGCAGATAATCCCTCTCGGGATTGGTGGAGAGGAGAAGAAATTACTCAATCATTCTCGGATCAAAGCCAGGGTGCTTTTATGTGACACGATAAATGAAATATCTGTGGAGGAACATATCACGTGTACTTAAAAATAAATCTGTCAGGCTCTATCGAGTTGGATGTTTGGAATTATCAGCAGAGGAAACAAACAACATGTTGGTTTTTTATGGGCTGCGCTTTGAGAAGAATGTGTTTTAGATCATGAGATGCAACCTCAGAAGTATAATCTTTGGGGAAAAGCGCTCCTCTTTTCCTTACAAGGTTGAGCAGGTACGATTGGATTCTTAACCTACCGCAGATTCCTATCTGATAGCCCGGAGAAATTTTTTTAAGGAGTGATGGGAAAAAAAGATTTTTCTGATACCTAATGTATGTTGAAGTTAATTGTTCAAAGAATGGCTGATGCGGATGATAAAGGCCACATTTCAGTAGTTTTTTCTTATAAAAATGATGTATTTGACGTTTCCTTCATGGCAAAACTGTACCAGGGACGTATTCAGGGAGAGCGTGGACAAAGCAACCCTCGAAATGTTATTGATGTTACAAAATTAAATAGCTGAATTTAACCTTCCTGATGGTTGTTTCGACGAGGTACCTCGTCATTAGTAAAACTTACCATATCTTGATGACGAGATATCTCGTCATTAGAAAAATTGGTATATTCATTTGGAAGGGGATCCATTGGTTTCGTGGAACCGTAATAGGAAGGCGGTAGGGTCGTGGATTAACAATCGAATGGTTGCGAGTTAGAAACTCTATACAAGCGAAGATCGTAGTGTACGAGGATGGTATACATTAAATATGGTCTCAAATGTCCTCACGTTGGCGGGGTGTGGAAGTTTGGTGAGTGGGGAGCCAGCTCACACACACACACAGGCGTTGACCTCGCCATCTGAGCGTGGTGTTGTCCTCGATCTTTCCCTTCGGGATTCATCCCAGACCGTCGCCAATAGCCCGTTGTGTTGCTCGAGTGCGTCGTAAATTCAACAACCTACCATTGTTTTCGTAAACTTTGTATTTTAGGGGTAATAACTTGATATGTACGTTTGGCCAAGCTAACCATATTTATAGGGAAAGAGATGGTTTAAAAGTCCTTTTCATATAAAGTATAGAACAGTTAAGAAGAGTGCTACCAGAGACAAGTTGCAGATTGACTGCTTCAAGACAGACCGGTATTAAACGCAAAAGGCGGTACAATTAATCGTACTTATAAAGGATATAAAACATTTTTCAATTAATCGTGCTAATAAAGGATATAAAATATTTACACTGCTGGCCACCCAAATTGCAACACCAAGAAAGACAAGAGATATCACAACAAAATTTATTTTGTAGATAACATGTTGACCAAGTATCAAATGATTAAATTTATAGACTTCTGTGAAGTGTGGTTCCTGCCAAAATCAGTAGCCAGAGTAGCCGCCATTGTTGGAGATCACCGCTGCCACACGCCTCGGCATTGATTCAAAGAGACTTTGGATGTGTTCTTGGGGTACAGCAGACCAAGCAGCTTCCACACGTTGCCAAAGTTGATCTGGTGTGGCAGCTGGGGATGTATTCTGGGTCAATCGTTGAGCAACCATGGACCACATGTTTTCTATCGGCGAAAGATCCGGAGAGCGAGCTGGCCAGGGAAGCAATTCAATCTGGCGATTGACGAAGAACCCTTGGACAATGCGTGCCACGTGTGGTCGCGCATTATCCTGTTGAAATATGGCTGTGGGCAAGCCCTGAAGGTAAGGAAGGACAACTGGCTCCAACACCTCGGAGATGTAGCGCTGGCTGTTTCAAGTACCGGCAATGCGTACTAGAGGAGTGCGAGAGTGATATCCAATACCGCCCCATACCATAATACCCGGTGCAGGACCAGTGTGGCGGTGCATAACGCAGCTGTTCAGCATCCTCTCTCCACGGTTTCTCCAGACTCGAATCCGACCATCGTGTTGTTGCAGACAGAAGCGTGACTCGTCAGTAAAGACAATTTCATTCCATTCTGCCGTCCACATCCTTCTTTCATCGCACCATTGGCGGCGGAAACGTCTGTGGTTCTGCGTCAAGGGTAGACGAAGCAATGGACGTCTTGCGGACAGACCACTCTGCTGTAAACGGCGTCGAATGGTACGCGCAGACACTGGATGATGCGGTACAGACTGAATGTGCTGTGCTATGGTTCGTGATGTGGCTGAGCGATCCGTCACTGCCATACGCACAATATGCCTGTCATCACGTGAAGTGGCGCACTGAGGTGGATGCGATCGAACACGTCGGTCCGTCGTACCCTCCTGCATCCAACGATCACATATCCGCATTACAGTTGTTTGGTTTCGTCCAACACGACTACCGATTTCCCTGAAAGATAATCCACAATCTCGGTAGGCCACTATCCTTCCTCTGTCGAACTCGGATACTTGATCAAAAGATGATCGCTGTTTTCTACGAGGCATAATTGATCGTTTTTTTGAAAAAACCACAAGAAAAACACAATTGCCGTACTTGAAATCGTCGAAATCTCCAAGCCTTAAATAGCGCTTTGAAGTGGCGCCACAGGCGCGCGTGATGCGGGTCTGCGCTGAAATTCTAATCATTTGCATATCTCACCTCCGCTAATGCATGTTGTAAATTTCATATTATTTGCATGCTTCCTTCAGGGTGTTGCATTTACGGTGGCCAGCAGTGTATATTCTTTTGTTCAGCCTTTGTAAATAGGTGACGTGACACCTTTGTAAACGTAATAAAAAGTAATAGAGAGAAATATTTAATAATTGAAGCAACGAGAAATATTTTTATTCACAAATTTTATAAAGAATAATACAAGTAACCAGATAAGGATATTTACTGGGAGGGCCTCTTAGTCTCCTCCGTCCGTGCTGCGCCCCTGACTGGGTGGAAGACGAATGCTATGACCACTATACCAGTTAGGATGCAATTAATAAAGTATCATTCGAGTGAATTGATGTAACATTTTAGACAGGAAACAAGAGGTTATTTTTATTTGAAACTTGATCTTGCTATTTTAAAAACTAAGAAATAATACTCCTTTAAAATGGAAAAAGTAATTTCAAAGTATATATTATATAGACGGCTTTCATTACTTGAACACTAGCATAGACACAAGAGAGCATCATTAGCCTTAAAAGTTGCAAATCTCCGCTATCAAACATCAAATGTCACTTTTTTCATATGTGTTACATAAACACATGCTTTTTGAGGTCACACAGGTAATCCATCGCGGCCGCAGTACGCAAAACTCACCCATAAAAAAGGTCATTCATTTCACTTTTACGATCACCCTCGCTGCGAAAATCACTTATGATTGTTTCTGACCGAAAAGCGATGACTGGCTTTATTGTAAATAATTATACATCTTCCAGCAATTCCTAACGATTTCCGAATCTTTCAAATCTCGCATCTCAGCGCGAATTGAAATCGCTCCGTGACTTAGGCCTAACGACACCTTGTGCAGCTATCAGGAAATGACACCTTGCATGAGCGAGTAAGGGGGTTCTATCACCCTTTCATCTGGTTCCCGTGGATACGAAGGGTTGATAGGAACACACTGTTCGCTTTATCACCTTTACCTTGCCTTCGGGGCAAATGATGGGCAAAGGTTGGGATGTTGGAATTCAAAAGGGAATGACATCTATTGCCTTTTTTGAGTTCTAATAATTATTCCGCGTTTTGCTGCCTGATCATCTAGTATGGGGAAGATTGAATTTCTGGACTATCTAATAAAAAAAGATAGATATGTATGAGAGGGATTTTCAGTATGAACTCACAAACAAGACAGAAAGTGAAGATTTTACTTCCGCTACCCGTATGCTCTCGTATGATACATATCGGGGTTAACTTAAAATGTAATTTATCACCATTTTGGCGAAGTTGGCGTTTAATCTAATTATCGTTGACCAACGAGCTATCACAGATCAATTCGGAATTCATTCTTTGGAATTTTTATTGGCGTGCTGAAATAGTGTTAAAAAAGAAGCCAAATGACGTCTGGTTCGGAATACGCACAGGAAACACTTTTCACCGCAGTAACACTATTGCTACTTACATTTAGCTTGACAGAAAATTCTTCTCCAACTGGATTATTGAATAGAGATGGGTATGTATTGTAACGGCAGCTAGGGAAACGATCACCACGACAACGTGGGAAAATGGAAAATCTTGTTGACTCAGATGTCGAGAGGAAAAGCCCACACTCCATAACGACCACCCGAAAACATCTTAATGATTTCTTAACGACAGCCAGCCAGCAGGGGTCGGAAATCGCTGTGGTTTCAAAACAAAGGGCAGGCGCCTTTTTGTCGCTCTCTTCGACATTTCAAGACCAAGAAGATTGATATAAATGATGATGAGTTTCCGACAGGGTTTGATGGACCCTTTCAAGTCCGCCGAAGTCTGTCGTAAAAGTTGATGGGAAAGACCAACGTGAGACAGCCAATCAAGAACGTGAGAAATCTTCAACACCCAATCCAGCACCGACTAAAAGGCGGACCAGAAACGGAAAGGAGGAGTCGATAAGCACCCAACATATAGAGAGTTTTTGGAGATATCATCAGAGAGAGATCACGAGAGGACGAGAGACGAGAGAGAAGAGGACGAGAAGAGAGAGAGATCACGAGAGGAGACGAGAGGAGAGAGAGAGACGGAGACAGAGGATCAGAGAGAGAGCTTGGAGAGAGGCGGTCAGCAGAGACCGTTTTTGGAGCTTGAAGTGAACTTGTTGTTTGTTCATTGTTGTGCAATTTATCCCACCTTGGGATCCTATACTCGCCGGAGTATTTTAGTGAGAAAGGCTCGACCGTAGCCGTAAAGGAGAACCCTCCTAGAGATCCGTGTAACTGCTCATCCTAGTAGTGATCCTGTCCGGAAAGACTGAGATTTCCTGCCTTGGAACTCTGTACTCTTTCGAGTAATTTTGTGTTGAGAATAGGCTCACCCGTAGCCGTGCGTTAGACTTCCCCGAGCGAAATTGTGAGGCTCGCCAGCAGCCCTAAGCGCCTCGATAGAACTTTGGACCTTCCAAGGAACTAATATTAATGAACTTTACATTCATTTTCCGACTTTTTGTACAAATTGTAAAATAAACCAATTTAGTCCAGAATCGGATATTTTCAATGGTAACTAGTCTAGCTACCCGTGAATCAAGACGTTACAGTATTGACAAGTGTAGCCTTTTACGATCGTGATCACTGTGAAGGGTTTTAATTCGATGAAAAGTTTTACTGTCAAGAGAAATGTAGGGGGAGGGGGAGTATTTTTGTGGTAAAATGTGTACTTGTACGTTTCCGGACGTGGCGTCCCTTGGCTTGTTATCCGAATAGGATTTCAGCGCTTTGCCAATAGAAGTTATAAAGAATGAATTCCGAATTGATGTATGGGTAGTTAATTGTCGACTCTAATTGGATAAAACGCCAAACGTCGCCAAAATGGCGATAAATTACATTTTAACCCTCCAAATGGTTTCAACGAAATATTCATCCATTTAGATGTGACCAATTTTGCAATTGACGAATTACCTCACAATCAAGACATTACCAATTCTTTGAAATCAAGATCTGATCAGTTTTGAAATCAATCATTGACGAAATCAAGATCTGGTCAGTTTTCTTCCAATGGCGACATATCTGGTCCATCAAGCTCTGGTCAGTTTTCTTCTAATGACAAGATATCTCATAGAGACTACCACCAGGAGGATCAAGATAACCTAGATATGTATCATGCTAGAGCATTTGAGTAACAGGAAGTAAAATCTCCATCTGGTTTGTTTGTTTCTCTAAAAATCCCTCTGAGATTTTCTGGAGCAAGAAAACGGATCTTGATGGCTTATCAGGTAATCGAAGATCTAGACTGAAAAGAAAAAGAGCATGCTTTTTGCTTGGGAATTATTTACTGGTGTACAAGAACTTTTACAAGATTTGTTGAAAATGTTTATTTTGTGCTATGATAGAACTTTTTTGTAAAACTAAATGTCTTGAGGGCGCTAATGTTTTTGGTTTTCTCATTCGCAACGAGTGGTGTTATTTGACATGTTACTCGAATGCGCTTTCAGCATCTCTCTTTTCTTAAAACTGACATCAAACTTTCCCTTAACGGAATAAAAAATCGGAAGTATATACTTCAGAAGATTGATATTCGTCGTCAAATTTCAGAAAAATGCATCTTGATTGCATTGGAACTATAAAGTTTCCACCAAGAAAAATTCCTTGGAGGTGTATTTTCCATGTATATATAGGTAGGCTTCACCGTATGTTGGTATATTAAATGTTTAAAAATACGTAAATATCTTTTTTGCTCTCTGAAGCTTTCTATCGGAGCCAAGTTTGTTGATGCCTATTATCATATTTTTCAGTTTCTTGTCTTCCACCCAAATAGCAAGTATTTATCATGTTTTTCCTTCCTATAATTGGGTTGCGAGATCGAATCCAACCAAAGACCGTTGTATACAAATGGGGCTAGTGCACGTTATATCTGTCGTAGACTCAATGTCCTCACTTTGGCGTGGTGCGGAAGTTTGGTGAGTGGGGTGTTCAGATGTGACCTTGTCATCTGACCGGGGTTAAAAATTACATAGTGGATCCCTTTGGGATTGATTCCAGACCGTCGCCAATAGTCCGTTGTGTTGCTCCCCAGTGCGACGTTAATTAATATATCTACATACCTATTTTCCTATAATTTTTTAATCTGTGTTAACTAATCCAGTTTACACTAACTTTTCTATTCATTTTTACGTTTCATATGCAAAAATAACGCTGATAGAAAAACATCCTGGTATGAGAATAGCCGCTACCTTAACAAAATTGAAACTTGCTGATCAGAGCCAGGGTTGGTTGGATTATTTTACCGCTAGGGACATATTTGGCTGAGCTATGGCAAATACAAGACATACAACATCAAGTAATGGGCATGCACAGACAAGGAAAGTATTACTGACATAGAAGAGAAAAATACACCTAAGTTATAGAATCTGGAAGGAAATACACCAATAGAATCTGAGCCGCCTACAGCTCACATGTCGCTAGTGCAGTGGGCAAATCAACTGAATCAAGGGCAGATACAGGGAGAAACTTTTCTACTAGGTAGTTAATTATCGTCGCACTGGCACAACACAACGGGCTATTGGCGACGGGTCAGGATCGGTTCCGAAAGGCGAAAGGAAAGATACAAGGACAAAGTCTCGTACTTTTGAACCATCTTTCCTCATAGGAATTCTCAAGACAAAACATTTACAAAACCAGCTAGTCAGGTTTCGAAGCATCATTGACAAGAAATAGTTCATTTGGAATTCGATTAAGTCTAATGCCGTGCTCAAGTACACTGTATGTTGTACAGCCTTTATTATGGGAAAGGGATGAAATGCAGAGATGTATTTGTTTTCCGAGGAAAAGATCTATTAGCTTATTCGAATCAACTTAGTCTTATATTATTCGGAGCAACAGGTCATTCATTCACTCATAACTGTGAATAAACTCATAATTCTCTTTTCATTAACTCTCTTGGAGGTAGTCTCGACGAGGCATCACATCTTTAGAAAACTGACCAGACCTTGATCTTGTCATCATAAAAAAATCGGAGATATCTTAATGACGAGATATCTCGTCTATCAAGATCGGACCAATTTTGTAAAGGACGAGATATCTTGTTGAAACCACTTGGAGGGTTAACTCTTACTCTCTATTCCATATTCGATAGTGACGTATTAAACACTTATTTTATTTCGTCATTTTCTGTGCCATTTTGTATCGCAATAACTGTTTTTGAAATTGTCAGACATAATTTCAAAAACAGGTACTTTAATTACTTACTCGCCTAATGATATAGGTGCATCAATTTGGTTTTAAGACAGCATCTGCTAGCTTCGAATTGCCTCTCCAGAAACACCCAACGCACTGTTGACACTAGATGGCGCTCGCGAGTGTCCCTGCGCGCACGCAGAAATATCTCGCCAGTTCGATGCTATCTCTCACCGAACACCCAGCACAATGGCGCCAAGCAGAAAGAGATGCTGCGATACGATATCGCCAAAAACTGATCGGCCGGCGCGATAAAATAGTAATACCATATGAGGGAGAGACGGAGAATAATAAAAAGTAAATAATAAAAAGCATTTTCCCTCGTTCTTATCGAACTTCTGCAGTTGGTTGGGCTGGGCGTTTTTATTATCAAAGGCTAGTATCTTATTTTTCCTTCCCCAATTATAGCGCAGAGCGGGGTGGAAGCAGCGCCAAAGGCAGTTTTTATTTAGACATTTATCTCGATTTCTTTTTCTTCGTACCCTTTAAGAGAAAAGATACGTGTGCGGAGATAAGTGAGAGACGGCTGGCTTAATCCACGCCTATGTTGCGATTAATTTTTTTCGCTCTGCCCCAAACATGCATGACTTTTTCTTCTCTTCATGAGTAATTTGCGATGTGGGATTTCTCGAACACACTGTGTGAATGTGTAACAACTGTTCCAGGGTCGAGAGTTCGAGAGATGCCGCGATTTCGCGTGATCAGAGTAATTTCCAGGTTTAATGTCGGAGTCGGGACGAATTACCCGCAAAAGAGAGCTATTATGCTTGTTCAAGTTTCACTTTGCAGCGAACGTATGGAAATCTCCGAAGATTAATGCGTTGTGAGGATGATATGCGAGTTGTGTTTCTGACTTCAGCGTGCAGGTACTGAAGTTAGCTGGATAAAAATGTTACCGTCATCTGATTTAAAGGGCATTTCAGTGTACTTGGAAGCAAACAAAATGCGTCCTCTGATGAAGTATCTTTGTGATTTGAGTTGGGGATTTCTGGAACACACTGTGTGACTGATTAACTGTTTCAGAGTCAAGAGATGCCGTGATTTTGAATGATCAGAGTAATTTACAGGTCTAATGTCGGAGTCGAGACGAACTACCCTCAAAAGAGAGCTATTATGCTTGTATCAGCATCCCGGTACTGAAGTATGCTGGATAAAAATATTGTCGTCATCTGATTTGAAGGGCATTTCAATGTACTTAGATGCAAACAAAATGCGTCCTCTGATGTAGTATGTGATTTTCGTTGGGAATTTCTCGAACACACTTTGTGAATGTGTAACTTTTCCAAGGTCGAGAGTTCGAAAGATGCCGCAATTTCGCAGAGTAATTTTCTGGTTTAATGTCGGTGTCGAGACGAATTACCCGAAAAAAAAGAGAGCTATTGTGCTTGTTTTTCGCTTTGAACGTTGTGGAAATCTCCGAAGATTAATTCGTTGTAAGGAAAATGTGAGTTGCATTCCTGACTGTACTGAAATAAGATGGTAAAAATACTACCATCATATGATTTAAATGGCGTTTCAGTGTATTTAGAAGGGAAAAAATCCATCCCCGTATGAAGTATCCTAATGATTTAGCGCTTTTGCGTTTTTGGTAGTGCACATCTCGTTAATTTTTTGTTTTTCATTTAACTATTTCGCTTATAAAAACCATCCGACAGACTCAGACACTCATTGAACATGGGAAAACAGTGACTAACAGTAACTAGAGTTTTGGGCTATTTTAAGATTGCCTATCTCAGACTTTAATCTTTGCGATCTAGAATCATCCAGATTCTCGACGTGACTCAACATAAAATATTGCAACAAATGTGACAGGGAGTTGGAAACTTATCTCAATTGTGATACCTAAAACATCTGTCTATGCTGCTTCAATTTAAAAACAAACATCTTCTTTTTTTTATTTTTGCTCAAATATGTCATACACATTTCATCGATTAGAGAAGACCTTGAAATACACAGTACGCTACCCAACTGAATAGTGTAAGACTTA
Organism: Meta bourneti; assembly: GCA_933210815.1. Taxonomy (NCBI): domain Eukaryota; kingdom Metazoa; phylum Arthropoda; class Arachnida; order Araneae; family Tetragnathidae; genus Meta; species Meta bourneti. Next base: position 25,361,795 of record OW119928.1, read on the forward strand.
AACTTACAACAAATTCCTGGTAGAGAGTTTAAATATAATTATCGATTTATTTTTTTATTTTATAACTATATGAACATTATACGTTTATTCTAAATGAATAAAAGTTTTGGTGGTTAGTGGCGACGAAATATTGAGTTGATTCTTATTTTTAATGCTAGGAAATAATTTATAATCCTGTAATACCCTATGAGCGTTTTGAAATTTCCGAGTAGTGCAGTAGCTTTTTTTTTATCTAGAGAAGACCTTGAAATACACAGTACGCTACCCAACTGAATAGTGTAAGACTTAAACTTACAACAAATTCCTGGTAGAGAGTTTAAATATAATTATCGATTTATTTTATAACTATATGAACATTATACGTTTATTCTAAATGAATAAAAGTTTTGGTGGTTAGTGGCGACGAAATATTGAGTTGATTCTTATTATTAATGCTAGGAAATAATTTATAATCCTGTAATACCCTATGAGCGTTTTGAAATTTCCGAGTAGAGCAGTAGCTTTTTTTACCTCTAACATACTAATGACTGAATAACCACATCGGTTGGTTGAAAGATTCTTAGGAAAGGCTTGATTGCATTCATCACAGTTAAAAATGATTCACCATACGTATCAGACAAATTTCTATTAAATGTTTTATTTTCTTAACCTTCCTGGTGATTGTCTCGACGAGGTATCTCGTCATTAGCAAAACTGACCAGATCTTGATGGACGAATCATCTCGTTATTAGAGGGAAACTGACCAGGTCATGATCTCGTCATCACAAAAAATCGGCCACGTCTTGATGACGAGATATCTCGTCGAAATCACTTGGAGGGTTAAATTTTTTATTCTTATTGATCCCTGCCGCACCACAATCTAATCAACCTTACACCTACGTTCTTCTTTTTCAGATTTTAATTTTAATGTTTGCTGCACCAAATGTAGTTGTATTTAAAGACATGTATAGACAAGTACATGTATAGACATTATTAGTTCCATATTCGTACTCTGGAACAAAACATGACATAACTTGTATGTTCATAAAATGATTGAGGTTTATTTCTCAGTTCTTGAATTTTTTCAATGTTTTAATATTTTATCGGTTTACCAAGCGAAACACACAAAGTAAATTTTTTTCAAATCTTAGTTGTTTTGTCTACATTGTAGTGATCTTTCGACTGAAGTCCGCATACACATTAAGTCATTTTTTTCTTTGCATGAAGGTTAGATTTCTCGAGAAACACACTTAGAAAACACAAACAAAATAATAAATTAAAATTATTTTTTATTTTATTTTTAGTTTCTATAGTAATACATTATCATAATGAAAGTACTCTTCTTTGAATAATTGATTAATTGAGAAAAAACATCATAACACTGAATTAATAAAATGATAAAATTACAATTTTCGTATTACTTGAAAACTAGAACATCTCCCTTCGATTTCTCAAAACTGTTTCGACTTTGTGTGTTTCACTCGTAAATCGATTTGGGACACAATTTTTCAGCGAAAAAACACCAAAATTTATAAAATTTAAGAATTTTACATTGGATTGGGAATGTTTTTCTTCCTTCTATCTCGAAACAACCCCAATCCATGTATCTCGAGTCAAATGTCTGCGAGTTGTAGGCGGCGTAAGTTCAATTCCTCCCTGTGTGTATTGCCCTCTTCTGTGTCAATAAAGCTGTAATTGTGTATGTTCATTTACCTGACGTTGTTTGGCGCTGCTTGGCCAAATCTGGCCCTTGTGCCATAAAACTCAACCAACCAGGGTCAATGTTGTTGGCATACTAAATTCAGCTTCTGATAAAGAACGAGAAGATCATGCCTGAAACCTCATCCCTTTGTCCGGATTGCAGAACCCGATTGCAAAACTGATTCATACCGTCTACCGTCACAAGCCTTTTTACTTTTCCATGTCTTTAAAAGAGAGTAAGATAACAATTTATCCCACAGTTCTCCCCCACTAGAAAAAAAGTAAACAAAAACCGCTCTCTCCGTGATGCATCTGCCCCGTCCAGCTGTCTCACGAAGATTAAAATATACTGGCAAGGAGAAAAAACAGAAAAATTCCACCTCCATCCTCACCAGGAGGATATCAAGTCATATATCCATATCCCCCTGTGTTGCTGATAACAGAAGCCGAACACTAAAACACGATCCCCCTTCGTCCGAGTATCTTGCTTCGCGATCTCCCCGGTTGGTGGCGCTGTCTACACCCCCAACAATGGGCGGAAAAAAGCGGAAGTCACGAGACGGGATCCCTTGCTGTGCGGGTGGGAGGGTCACGTGATTGTAGGCAGGGAGGTCACGTCTGCACCTCACTTCGAAGTTTGGTTTTCCCGCCTCTTCCTTTACCCAAGGAACTTGATAAATTAATCTACTGGGGTTGGTGTGTTGTGTTTTTACCAACCTGATTATGAATGGGCGTCTTTGTCTCTGCTTTGTTTAATGTTCGGGCGATATCGCTTAATGGGCAAGAGTGCACTCTCAATGCGATGTTGATTACTCTGTTTGATTGTGTGTTCAACACTAATGATCCACCAGCAAAAGTATTGTCTCTGGTTTGCCTTGCAGATCCGCTTTCTGCTTGTTCAATCGGCGAAAACGCGCAAAGTTACATTTATGCAAATCGGCCTTTGTTGATTTTTTGGTTCAGTAACAGATAAACTTTCTACTTTTAAAGTGTTGCAACTCACGTAGATGGATTTGAATGTGTGATCCTTGATGCGGAGGGAGATAACTCAAATTGCATCGCATGTACACACATGTACTAAAATTAAGCAAGCAAGGTCATCTGGTCTTAATCCATTAGAGTATTCTCGGGATGAACTTGGTCGTCACATTGTAGCCTAAACACCACCACCAATGACCGCAGAAGAGCAAAGACGTGCTCTAGTGTGTGAATGTGATTCCTTGCCACAGAAATTCTTGGACAGTTTTCTGGAATGAAAACGTGCAAAGTTGTATTTATGCAAATCGGCCTTTGTTTTTTTTTTGGTTTGTCGGAGCACTGCATACTTCCCACATAAGTGAGAAAGTGGAGACTATTGGAATTGCTGATTTAGCATAATTATGAATCATTATATGGTTATTACTTCTTACGAGAGATTTTCCAGTATAAATATAAACTACAGGACAAGAAAACCTCTCAGTTAAAGTCCAATTTATATCAATATTGGCGATGTTAGGTTTTAATTTCCTCCAACACTAAATTATCCGAGCTGTACAATAAGGGCTACATTTCAAAGAGCAGAGATTTGCAATATATGTATTGTGTGAATGTTTTCATTTAAATCAGACGAAAAAGTTAAAAAAATATTAACTAGCTTTATTCAAAAAAAAAGTTTCGCTCAAAAGTTTTTGCTGCTTCTGGCAAACCAAGTCGCACATGTATCCTCAGCATTTTCGCTGTGCAGTCGAACAGCTTTTAGAGCTTTGTCCGCTTTACGTGTTCTTGTGTTCTTTCCTCTTTTGATTACTCGGCTCTTGACAGTTTTTGACGTTTTATGTTGGTTTGAGTTTAAAAATTAGTCTCTTCTTTTCGTAATATTCTATATTAAATTTTACTTCTATGGTTTTAAACATGAATTCAAATAGAAAGCGCAAGGGACAAAGCGACACGTGCAGACCAATCAGAGCGCTTTCATCGCTCACGCCAGCATCTCTGATTGGTCAGAGAGTGTCGCTTTGCCCCTTGCACTTCCTATTTGTATTCAGCTTAAGGGTATGTATGTATTAATTAATTAACGTCACACTGGAGCAACACTACGGGCTCAGCTTAAGGAAACAACGTAGCTGAAAGTAGTTGAATTGACCAAGAAATTCGATACAAAGTAAATTGTACAAATTCCAGGATGCCAGAGTTCAGCGTTTAAGAGTTTTTATTTCTTCAGACCAACAGATTTCTGCTTAAAAACTAGATTATATAAGCGACAGTCTAACATTGCACTTGAAGAAACATACCACGTTACGACACTCCTGGAATCGTACAGGAAGTACCCACAACGTCGATATAGCACCCTCTATTAATAGCTTCACGAAAAAACCTTGAAATTTTGCCTCATTGAAAATTTCCATTCAGTGGATTTCGAATTATAGTGTTTCAATTGCATATTGGAATACGTGATGTAAGAATATTTTGACCCATTCAAGAACTTTATCGAAATCTAAGTGAATTTTAATTTAAAAAAATTTCAAATTATGCTATTTTTCAGACATTTTATCAAAACGGGAAGAAACTCATTGCGATATTATCAAAGAAAATATAGGCATTCCTTAAAACACCAACCTTGAGTTTAATGTTATCTACAGAGAATTTTTATCAACTTCTCAATATAAGGCTCAGTAGTTGAAAGAGGGTAAAATAATGTCTTCCTTCAATATAGCGATCTTTTAAATTTATGAGAACTGTTTCAAAATTCAGTAGGAGAAATGGCATCAACCAATAAAATACGTGTGTCTCTTTTCCTTATAGTTAAAATTCAAAATAGTTTTCAAAACAATGCAAAATAACGATTAAACTTTTGCACGAACACAATATTCACTGCCGGACAAAATATTAAATTCTTTTAGTTCTTTTATTAATCCAATACCTATGAATTTTGTTCAGATAATTCATTCTGAGTAGTTAGGCAGTTGAATTAACTTCGCACTGGAGCAACACAACTGATTATTGTCGACGGTCCAGGATCAATCCCGAAGGGAAAGAAAGATCCGAGGACAACACCTCGTAACTTTGAACCACGGTCAGATGACTAGACAACACCTGAGCTGGCACCCCACTTTCCAAACTTTCGCACCACGCCAACGTCAGGACATTTGAGGCCACGACAGATTTAACATGCACCAGTCCCCGTGCACACGACGGTCTTTGACTGGTCCGAGCTTCGAACTCGCAATCCTCCGGTTGCTCTTCCAACTGGGCTATCGCTGCCCCTAGTAATAATGGTAAAAGTTTCTTCAAACAAATTTAACTTACAATCATGTTTTAGTGTATACTATAGTTTCCAAAGTGGACGGTACCGCCCTCTTGAGGGCGCTGAAGAAATCTCGAAGGGCAATGCTGGCTCCAGAAGAAATAGAGGGACGGGCGTTTTTTTTTTTAAGGACAAAGTGGGCAATAAGATACTGAAAGGGGTTGCAAAAGCAGATAACCATACTTTATCTAAGACTGGGTAGTGGCCAAGAAATGTTTGGTTGCATTTCCATCATTCTATTTAGTTGAACATGCATTTGGTGAGGAAATAAGTCAACTAAAAAGAGGAACCGACTGCAAATAGTTGATGGTGCAAATTTAAGAATGCTGTTAACGAAAATAGAGCATAATATAGACAAATTGGTAGCACAACACTAGTCTCATCCTTCTCATGAATGATTATTTTTAATTTTCATTATTTGATTGATAGTAATTACAAATAATAATGAGCAATCTAGTGTGTTTATATGCAATTTATTATTTGTTACTTCACTTTAATATTTATAATTTAGTTCCAACTGTTTTATTTCTAAAGTATCTTTTTGAAATTCTAAAACATACACAACTATATAAATATTTTGGTGAAATTCAAAAATTACAGGAACAACTACACTTATAATTTATTATTAATTTAGGTAGTTATTAGCTAGTTTTCCAAAGGGGATACCGAATAAAATGGCTTTGAAAAGAAAGCGTGGAATCAAAAAAGTTTGGGAAACTAGTGTATACACTCTTCATTGACTATCACAAATAATGTGACCCGAAAAAATGCCTAAGTAAAAGAATCCAGGAAGTAAAATTACATTGTGAACATACATCCAAATGTATTTGACATTCAGAGAAAGTATCTTCTTATGGTTAATAAATCATGCCAACCACAAATCTATTTAAAATTCACCGCAGATATTGCGATCACCTTTAAAGCCATATGAACAGTAGATTTTATCTAAACTAGTTTCCCTTTGTGTTCTAGTTGTATTTTTGATGTGGATCGAAATTTATGAATTTCGTTTGAAACAATTTTTCAATTTCATCGTGTAAGAGCACTTCATGATTGACTGATTCATACTTTGCTTTTTTATTGTGTTTCAACACTTGAAACAGCCATTTGAAAAACCAGATTACTATTTCCTTTTCGATAAGCAACATTTATTTCAGCTAAATGGTTTCATGCAACCCATTACAAATTGTTTTCTTTCAGAAAGCATTGACTATTTGTAAGTTATTTATGATTGCCTTCGTCTAGCAATCCTAAACCGTGCTGACATCCGTTACTGTCTGAACTAAGCATTTAAAAATATACTTTGTTACTATGATAATAAAAACCTGAAGATTTGCATTCATCTAAGGCAGCGATGAGTTTCAACCGATGTGCCACATGAATGGCCCTGTTGGGCTTTACTGATGGCGAAGATATATTTCATTTCAACGGTTGTTTAGAATTTTTGACAAGTGTGTTCAAAAATAATTTCAAACATTACCTGTATAAATTAATTTTAGTATTATTTTTATAACATCGTATTTTAAATAGTTTCAAAAATATGTTTTAAAAGCCACTTCGGAGTAAAAAGGGGTAGGTAATTACAATTATTATTTTGTAAAGCAATCACAATTATACCTATTTTTTTCTTCAGATCGGGAAAAAGTATAACATATTTGGGTGTGCCGCAGAATTTTAGTAATTAGTTTATGCATGCCTTGAGATGAAAAAGGTTGAAATTCGCTTTGTCTAAGGTGTAAACCTTAGCAAATTTCGTTGCATTGACTGCATTCATGGCATCGTCAAGACCTAGTGCCTTGCTGTTGCACTCTTTCATTGGGTATATAATTATAACAAGTGTATCCTGACAAGTTTATCCAACCGCTAATGGTGTTAAGTATACAATTCTGCAAAGGAGCTCCACATACTGGTTCACCGTACCATGTACCATAGTCCGAGGGTGAAAGGGAGCTCTGTTAATCTTCCTGGTGGTTGTCTCGACGAACGCATCTAGTCATTAGAAGAAAACGGACCATATCTTGATGGACGAGATATCATGTCATGAGAAGAAAACTGACCATATCTTGATCTTGTCTTCATAAAAAATCGTCAATATCGTAATGACGAGATAACTTGTCATTGATAATATTAGTCAGATCTAGATGGACGAGATATCTCGTTGAAACAACTCGGATGATTAACGTGAAAGCCTTACTGTACTGCTATGTAAAATGAATATTTTACTTTAAAGTAATATTTTGTATTGTGTTTCCCTAATTGTAAAACTGTAAAAGAGTGCAAAAAAGGGAAACTACTATACTTGCACAAGTTAAGCAATGAATACTTGGAAAAAAATGTTTTCATTTTATGAAAGGCGGACCATGATCTAGCTTGGTAGTATGATCCGTCATCTAACTTAGGCTGCAGTGTTGGAAATAGACCTACAATCATTAGGTCGTACAATAATTTATAGGAGAAAATGCATCCTAGTGCTTAAGACGTTAAAATCATTGTTTTCTGAGGTCACAAAAGGATATGGGGAGACTTAAGGTAGAATTTTAAAATATAAGAGTTTTAGAGTTCTGGGATCACGATTGGAGTTTACTGTCCTTATATCACTACGTGAAAGTTGCTCAAATGAAAAGGGTATTACAGAAGCACGAACTTGGAGAAATTATTGGGGGAAGGGTAAGATTACAGTTCCTGATACCAGGGATGCACAACATATGAGTACATGTACATATGAGTACCAGTATGAGTATGAGTACCAGTACCAGTATGTACAGAAACATATGAGTACCAGTATGTACAACATGCTTTCATCCGACCCGTGAAGCTGTTACATCTATTTACTCTGTGGACTAGACTAGAATAAATTACTTGTAAGTTTGTTAATTAGTGGGTTTTTTAAAAGGCAAAGATAAGAGCGTTGTGGAAATAAGAAGAAAAGATTGAAGTTGAATTCTAAGATGCAGACAGAACAGTACATTTATCCAAAGTTTCAATTACATACATTCAGATGGTATAGTTTTCTTTTGGATTCAACAGAACAACAGGAAATAATGCTTACTTTTAAAGTTCAGGTTGTCGATTATTTTCAATATTTATGTAAAGCACTTAGTTATTTTGGTTTTTTTGCTTTCTAATTTTAAGTTTCCAAATCATTAATTTTGTTTTCTACATAAATTTAACAAACAAATGGATTTTTAATATACATTGGATTTTTTAAGTCAATGATTGTGCACGACCGGTTTATTTATTTTACGAGTTTTGTGTTTTTTTCATTCACTTCAACACATAGCATTCTCAGAACTAAGTTGGAAAAAATACAATAAATTTTGATAGACCGAAACTACTTGAAAATTTAAAGAACTCAATAATTTTTGGAAAGACATAAATGGACTTAGTTTTGAGTTAGTTGCAATGTAAACCTTGAAAATTGAAAATAGGATTACTTTTGGTCAAGATCTTAATATGAACTCTATTTGAACGACATATACATCACATTAAGATTTTGTAATTTAATTATATAAGCTGTGAAACGTTTCGATAGTTCGTCGCTATTTTTAATTAATGCGATGGTTAAATATAGAAACGTCCTTTCCTTCCATCTGGTATGATTTACAATAATTTTTTATTCCAAAGGAATCAGTTTTTAATAATGAGAAAAGGTTTGGTAAAGTTATTCTATTTTTCATTACTTATGAAAATGAAATGGAAATTTCTATACGTGATAGTTAAATATCGATCAGTTCTTTCCTTCCATCTCGTAAGATTTGTAAGCATTTCCTATTCCAAAAGAGTCAGTTTTTCATAAAAGTTTTTGTAGTTCACAATTTTGTATTAATTATGAAAAGGAAATTTTCTATCTGTGATATTTAAATATAGACCAGTTTTTTCCTGCCATCTGGTATGATTTATAAGCACTTCCTATTCCAAAGGAGTCACCAGTTGAGACAACGAACGAAACATACTGTCCATCACTAGGTAAGACTATATTTAGAAGGTAAAAAAATTAACTCTGCTTTTAAATTCCTTTTCGTGTCGCCTAATATGGCACCAGAACGTCACACCGAATGCAAAAATACCCCCCAGACCATTCACTTTCCAGTCACATGCCAGTCCAACCACCAAAACAAAATGTCGTCGCGAAGCAGTAATTCTTTTTAGTTTGTCTCCTGGACTTAAGTAACGCATAAAAGTCCATGTTTGCTTCCCAATGTCTTTTATCCGCCGAGAAATCGCACTTCCTCGAATACGGGACCGCATAGATATGGGTTTCATTACGATGCCTATCTCCAATGCAGCTGACGGTACCATCAGCCAACGCTGGTACTGAATATCAATTAGAAATCGCAATGATAAGCGACTTTTAACTGCATCTTTGGATGGAAGCGGAAGATAAGATGTCAGATACTGCGAAACGTTGTTATGCATAATGAGCGTCGAATTGACGATGGTCCTATCGATGCTTTTATTTCTGGTCATTATTTCTTTTATTGGACCTATCTTTCGTATGTGATATCTCTCGTTGGTTGAGATATCAGAACCGGATATCGTGTATCTTGTTTATCATGAGAGACGTTTTTGGGTTGGAATTATAACATGGTATCTGAAGAAAGGATTGGGTATGTCGCAATGAGAGGCATTTCATTGAAATTTTACAGTATGAATAATTCATGGGTATGAAGTTTGGTGTTATAGGTGTAGGTTTTCATTGAAGGTCATCGGTCTTGAGTCGCTTGTTGGCAGGTAGGAATAAAATTCACGTCGCATTTGAGACACACAACGGGCTATTTGCGACGGTCCGGGATTAATCCCGAAGGGAAAGATCCAAGGACAACGCCTCGTAATTTTGAACCACGGTCATACGACGAAAACAACACCTGAGCTGGCACCCCGCTCTCTAAACTTTCCACACAACGCCAACGTGAGGACATTTGAAGCCACGACAGGACGATCTTTGACTGGACCGAGTTTCGAACTCGCAACCTTCCAGTTGTTAACCTTCCTATAGTATCCTTTAGAAGGTTTTGGGTCGCCGTGGCTTAGTGGGTTAGCCCATTGCGCTAGCAACCTGCGAGTTATATGTGACGCAGGTTCTGATTCCTCCCTGGGTGTATTTCCCTCTTCTGTGTCAGTAAAACTTTTCATGTGTGTGTATGCCCATTTTCTTGAAGTTGTCTTGTAGTGCAACTTAGCTAAACATGGCCCTTGAGCCATAAAACCCAACCAACGAACCATTGCTTTAGTCATATTTCCCAAGAGACAATGTCGACTAAACTTGTTTTCCCAATACGGATTAGGGCTATGATTGATGGGTTAGTTACGCGAGCCATTCAAAACTAGCACTTTTAAAAAACCTACACTTGTATCCCATAACCAGAAACAATAGTAAGCATGAAGCGCAACCCACTTTGCATACCTGCGCAATCCTCCCATCATTCCTCACCTAGTTACCCTCAGCTTCAGTCTCAATGCAAAATGAATAAACAACAACAAAAGAAAGCTCTGATTGTTTCCTACTCCTTGACAGATGGACACTTTCTTCGTTGCACAACAGCAACCAGCGACCGACTTTCTTCCGAGGAAGTCACGACTCCCTCGTTCCCAATGTCCCAATAATTTATTATTTTAATGCCCAGCAAATAGCCTTTTAATCATAGATTGAGTCCGAATACTTTCGCACAGTGCGCACCTGACATCCATTATCGATGTCAACCGGCATCAGATAAACTCAAATGGCAGGTTAGTGCCAATGAATTATTACCACGTGCGATTACATAAATCGATCGATAGTCCACGTTCCTCCGACCTATGTAGGAAGTCCTCGTTTCGCGTGGGCTTCCGTGGACCTGGGAATAATAACTAGCGGCTAAATGGACAAATTTTAATTGCCGTCTTATGTTTATGGAGAGATCAACACACAGTGTAAAAAGAAAATATTACCAGTGGGTCGTTTTGATGTTATCATTCCTGTAGTAACCTTTTCGATACATTAAAAAGTAGCTGTTGGGTTTTATCGATTGAAGACAGAGTTTTATACATTAAAAATAAATTTTATTACGTGACCAAGTCTTATGGTTTAAAAACATACAAGAAGTCTGATCAGATCATGATCCCCAATCTTTCTTCACTTTTATACATTCAAAGATTTACATTCTTCAAATTTATGTGCCCCACACGGCACTATAATTGGAGGTTTGAGACCGATTCCAACATGCGGCCCCATCGGTTGTAAAACCTCAGCAGATGTATTACAATTCAACATATATATACATAAATCTAACAAAATATTTTTCTAATAATATTTTTAAATTTATTTAACAATAAAGGCTTTGTTAAAAAGTCAGCCAAATTATTTTCCGATGAAATATAATTTACGTTAAATAGTTCATCTTTTATTAATTTACGAATAAATTTGTACTTGATATCAATATGTTTAGTTTTCACATTTTCCTGACTATTTTTTGAAAAATAGATAGCAGATTGATTATCACAATATACTTGGGGTCTTATGTAATCACACAAATTTAATTCATTTATAATTCTACTAAACCAAATAACTTCTTTAGTGCAATCGGTTAGTGCAATAAATTCAGATTCCATTGAGCTAAGAGCTATGCACTTTTGTTTAGAAGATTTCCATGATATTGGGATGTTACCAAAATAAATTAAATAGCCACTGCTTGAATGTCTGTTTGTGAGACCACATCCCCAATTTGCATCAGAAAAAGCAATCAAATTTGAACTTTTTACATTGGAAAGATTAATTTTAAAATCCTTTGTAAGAAAAACATAGTTCATAATATCAACAACGTAAGACCAGTGTTTGTAAGTATAACCATTACAAAACTGAGACATTATATTAACAGCAAATGCAATATCTGGTCTGGATCTATCTGACAAAAACGATAAACATCCTATTAAGGAACGATAGGGAAATTTCCTCATTAAATCATTTTCAATTATTTCTTCCTCTTTAACCTTATCAGGTAAGTTACAACCAATTTTAAAAGGTAAATTCACAAAACTTTTAGGAAGATCTTTGAATTTTGACATTAATTTTTCAATGTAGGTAATTTGATGTAAATAAATCGAATTTTCAATTTCTTGAAAGTTTACGTCTAACAAATATTTAGTTTTACCTAGGACTGTAAGATCCAATTTTTTGTCCAATAATTCGATTACTTCATTTATCAAATGTTCCCTTTTTGAAAACAAAACCATATCATCTACATAAACAATTAAAATTACATCTTTAAATTTGTAGACACAATTACACCAATTTAACTGAGAAAATCCTAATTTAGTTAAAATACCGTCTAATTCCAAATTCCATTCTCTACCACTTTGATGCAGACCATATATAGCCTTTTCCAATAGACATACTTTGTTTTCGGATCCTTTCAGCACAAATCCTTTTGGCTGTTTCATGTATATAGTATCCTTAAGGTGTCCATATAAATATGCACTTTTCACGTCAACTTGACAGTGATACCAACCCAACATAGAAATCAATAGTACAAACAATAATTTAACAATAGAAAAATTCACAACTGGTGAAAAAATATCTTTAAAATCAATGCCGGGTTTTTGCTTAAAACCTTGGGCAACAAGACGAGCTTTATACCTTTTAGGTATATTGTTTTCGTCCATTTTTATGCTGTACACCCACTTACTTCCAATTATGGTTGTATTTGGGGGTGTGTCCACTAATTTCCATACTTGCCTATCCTTCATTATCTGAATTTCTTCATTCATGGCAGTATTCCATTTAATTTTATCCTTACTTGCCTGCGTTTCTTCATAACTTTTGGGGATTTCGACATTGTAACACTGATCATACATGTCGTACATCTGTTGGTCTAAAAAATTAGATTCATCACTAGAAGTAGATGGCACATTAGAAATATCCACATTAGGATGTTCAGTTTCTGGCTTAAAATTGAAATTTACAGGATCAAACCTAATCTTATTTTTAGTACAGTACTTTTTAATATCATTTAAAGATCTCATTCTCAAATTTTCAGGAGAATAATAGTATACATCTATCCTATTGCTTTTATTTCTAGGTTTTTCGATTCTTCGCCAATTTGAAATGTTAAGACTTTTTAAGTCCTCAGTTTTAACTAAATCTTTAGAATCTAAAACTTGAGTTTCACTTTCCGATTTTACTTTTATATTTTCATTTGATTGATAAATAGGTATATTAGAATTAAGATCGAAAGAAACGTACTCAAAGTTTTTACCAAATAGTACATCAACAGCTTTCTTACTTTCGTCGATATGAACATGGACTGTTTCAACTATTCTTTTCTCGTTTGGGATATATATTCTGTAACCTTTAGTTTTCAAACCATATCCTGTCAAAATACCAAGTTTAGCTCTGGGTTGTAATTTATTTCTCTGTATTTTAGGAATATGAACATATGCCAAAGAGCCAAAAATTCTAAAATGTTTTACTGATGGTTTGAAACCAGTCCATATTTCGTTAGGAGATATACCCTCAGTTAATTTGTGTTCGCATCTATTTTTAGTATGAATAAATGCTAAAAGTGCTTCTGACCAAAATTGTGGTTGTAAACCACTGTCTTGAAGCATAGCTCTGACACAATCCATGGCTGTTCTATTGAACCTTTCTGCAATGCCATTTTGTTCAGGGGTATAAGTTGAAGTTCTTTCGATTTTTATTCCTAGATCATTTAAAAACTTTTTAAATTCTTTGTGACAAAATTCTAAACCATTGTCAGTTCGGACACATTTTAACTTAACATTTAGCTGTCTTTCAGCTTTAACCAAGTATTTTTTAAAGTAATCAAAAACTTCATTCTTATTTCGAATAATATAAACAGTTACTTTACGTGAAAAATCATCAATAATAGATAAAAAGTATTTGTTTCCACCTAGAGAGTTAACTGGAGCAGGACCCCACAAATCCATATGGATCCTTTCCAAAACATGTTTAGTTTTCCTTTCGTACATATAGTTTCTTTTTAAGGATATTCTAGTGGATTTAGCAATAGCACAAATCTTACAATTTTTATCTATATTCTTACAATTAAGTTTTTCAATTCCTTTTACACAATTAATTTTACTCATATTTTCAATTAAGGGCATGTTAACATGACAAAACCTACGGTGGGCTTTTTCTAGATCTAAACCAGTTACATATGTATAATTTTTAATCTTGGGATAACCTTTCAAGATATACAATTTTCCAATTCTGGGAACAGTAAACAAATATTTATTATAACTATTATAAATAATCATTTTGTTATTTCCCCATTTAATTTGGTTTCCCACAAGGTCAATACGAGCACCACTAATTAAATTTCTTCTCATATTAGGCGAGTATAACACATCTTTTAAAGTTATATCATAATTTCTGTTTCTATCTAAAACTGTAAATTGAATATCACCCATACCTAATACTTCCGAGGTGCTGTCCTTGTCTCCGACTAGGATCTTCTGTGGTGGTAGTTTTCTGAATGTCGTAAACATATCACGTTCTTTACAGAAGTGAGCAGTTGCAGCAGAATCAATGAGAAATTCCCTCGGTCTTTCATTTGGAAAATTTGAAACTGCATAGGCACGTTGAAGATCAGTTTTTGGATTGTCCTCCATATAAAATAATTCACCACCAGGTTTCTGCCGATTACGAATCGAAGTGCTTCAAGAAATGCAATGTCCCGACTTTTTGCAGTAGTTGCAGAATGGTCGCGGCCCCATACGACAAACTGTCGACTTTCTTGGGCTTGAAGGAATTAATTCAGGGTCCAGTACGCATCTGCTGTGATCAGGAGTAGACGCCCGTGTCTCCTTGTATTTAGATGACTTGTTTCTTGTAGCATAAGCATCGGCCACGATACTTAATTTTGTGTCTTCGTCCTTCCGCTTCAGGTCGATCCGGCTGGATTCTGTTATTAAATGTTTAGACAAATTGTCTAGCGTGAACTCGTTGTCATCTATCCTGTATAGCAGTTGTACCAGATTATCGTATTCGTGAGGCAAATGTCTTATTAGTTGAAAGCAAACTAAGAGGTCTGGGATTTCGAATCCACCTTCTTTTATCTGTAACAGCTTCTCATGCACTCGTTTGCAGAAGAGTCCAATGGATTCGTCCTCCGGCTGGTAGCGGATTGAAAAGAACTCGTCCACAAGGCCTGCCAATCGTGCTCTAGATGCTGGTTCAAAGTTGGTCTTTAATATATCCCAGGCTTCCTTACCGTCCTCAGTAGATGAAATTAAGACTTGATATTTTCTGTCTATGCCCTGGTAGATAGTTGTGTATGTCCTCTGCTTCCTATAACGATAGTCTCTTTTTTCTTGTTCTGGAGCATCTTCCAATAATAGAGGTTCCGTTTTAGTGATAAATTCCCAGCAGTTCCGATCCATTAGCAATACCTTCATGTCCGTCTTCCACGTGGCATAGTTGAAATCCGATAACTTCGGGAAGGAAAACATGGACATTTCTTGAATACCCATCATACTGGAAACCGGTAGTGGCAGAATTCAGGTTCAGCTTAAGGTCTGTGGCCCATAACCAATTGTTGGGTTTTATCGATTGAAGACAGAGTTTTATACATTAAAAATAAATTTTATTACGTGACCAAGTCTTATGGTTTAAAAACATACAAGAAGTCTGATCAGATCATGATCCCCAATCTTTCTTCACTTTTATACATTCAAAGATTGGGCCGCGGTGGCCCGGTTGGAAGAGTAACGAACTTGCAACCGAAGGGTTGCGAGTTCGAATCCAGCCAAACACCGTCGTGTACAAAGGGGGCTGGTGCACGTTAAATCTGTCGTGGCCTCAAATGTCCTCACGTTGGCGTGGTGTGGAAGTTTGGAGAGTGGGGTGCCAGCTCAGGTGTTGCCTCGTCATCTGACCATGGTTCAAAATTACGTGGTGTTGTCCTCGGATCTTTTCCTTTGGGATTGATCCCGGACCGTCACCAATAGCCCATTGTGTTGCTCCAGTGTGACGTTAATTGAAATACCCCCCCACCCCATTCAAAGATTTACATTCTTCAAATTTATGTGCCCCACACGGCACTATAATTGGAGGTTTGAGACCGATTCCAACAGTAGCTTTCTTTGCTCTCAAAATGTTTAACCTTTCTGTTGGTTGTCTCGAAGAAGTATCTCGTCATTATCAAATCTGATCAGATCTTGATGGACGATATATCTCGTCGAAACCACTTGGAGGATTAAGCACCTTCATTGATTCATGTTGTCCACATTCAGCTTCATTCCAATGTTCTGACCTATGGGGTCATGTCCCCAGCTGGGTATATTATCCATTTAGGAATATATTTTAACCTATTAAATTTAAAAAATCAAATAACATTTTTTAACTTTAAACATATTTTAACATGTTTCTTCAAATAACATGTCTCAAAATACCTTAACAGTCCATCAAATATTTTTTGTGAGGGGAAGATTTCTGAAAATGATCAGTCATGTGTTAGAGCAGTGGTTCCCATAGTATGTCCGTGGATCCCCAGGACAATCTATTTAACATAAATCTAAATATTTTATTCGCTATATTAAGGTGGAAGAGGAAAAGGATCACCATTGTTTTTTGCAAGTCTGCATAGCCCTATTTAATTTTACAATCTCAAGGGATCCTCGAAAATGTTTAATTTTCAAAGGGGGTCTTTGGACTGAAAGGTTTGGGAACCATTGGATTAGAGAATTAAGTAAAACTTGCCTTTTGGAATGTTTTATGACTTGTTCCTTTGTTTGAAACAATATGAAAAACACCTATTTCATAAATAAGATCTGAATTTACTGACCACAAAAAGCAGTCACAGGATGTGGATAATTTGCTTTTCAATTGTCCTGCATTTGATAATTCCAGAATGTGTCTTCAAAACGATTTGAGAAGATTGGGTAAAACATAGGCAGTAGAACGCAATGTTTTTGTTGGATCGAATCTGTTTTTCTTTTCATTTGTTAAATTCATCAAATCTTGTAATTTTAGTTAAATTTTATATTTCACTGTTTCCTTGAAAATCCTTACTTCTGAAGGTCCCATGCTGTACTTTTGTAGTGCAAGGGGCGTTTGCTTTTTGTTCAATAAAAAATTACTCTGAACACTTTTTTTCTTCTAAAGTCAAACTGCTTGAGAAAATACTACTTTGAAATTTAAAGAGTGTGTCACCAGGCATAAACAGTTCTAATACCGTTGTCTGATTAAGGACCATAACTATTATATAACTTGAGATTGTAAAAAGGCATGTATCATCTTCTCTAATTAGTTTCGCTTTCAGCTTAATTGGGTTATTTGGAATCAAAACAGATGATATTCACAAATATTTTGATTTTTAAGATTAGTTTGTCAGACTACATATGACTTTGCATTAATCGAATTTACTAATCTTAATTTGGGAGCAAATGCAACTCATCTCTGACTGATAATTTGGTGGTACATTGTAGAGATATATGATATGGATATTTGGTAGCAACGTGGTTTGGTCACGAAGGTTTCGTGAAAATTTATATAAAGCTAATTCCACAAACACGTAAAAATGTAGAAAGTAATTTGTGACAGTGTAATAATAATGCAAGTCTGTTTAAAATTTTTAAAAATTGTATCCATACAACTAATTGCTTGCATTAGATCGTTGTTATGAGACATTGGATTGCAAATGTTTCTGAAATTTTGTTGATTACATAGATCAAATCAATCCTGAGATAATCGTTTAAAAATTTGGTGTTATTAGATATTTTACTTTTACGAATTTGCTTTTCCATAAGTATATAAAATCTTATTAGAAAACTATTTTATTTTTAACTATTTCATGACGAAACTTTTGTTACATAAGAATGAACATTGAGATTACATTAATACGAGTTATTTCATACACTATGAGCCTAAATCTGTCTTCTTTTATTTGGGCTGGGGTTTTCTGTTTCGTTTTTTGGGTAGTAAAAAGTAACATTCCACACACACAGTGTAAAATTACTTTCATGAATTGCACAGACCTTTGTGCATTTGCTACATTTTTCATATACTTTCCTTCGTCTAATTCTTTTACATAGTTTCATTTATAGTCGTTATAACAGCGCCCAATTTAATACCGCTGCTACCATTAGTTAATTCTAATCATAGGAACGAAATATCAACTAATAATGAAATCTTTGAGCGGTTATCTCAAGACTAATTTGATGTGTATAATAAAACGCCTTATGTAAAATCCATCCATCAGTATACCTAAGCAATCCCTATTGTAATTTGACATATGCTTAATAACGGTTTACTAGGTGAAATTACTATTTCAATCTCTCGAATTCCGTGTACTCTTATAATGAAACGCTATTAGCTTTAGATTAGCACTTTTATAATGATTTGCCTCGGTAGATTCTTCAAATGAAATTGATTAAAAACCAGAAGTATATAATTACTTCATAAACCAAGGTTGGAAGCAAATGTTTTTCAAAATACACATGTCTAAAATAAATAGATTGTTAACAACCAATAACTTGATTTGTAATTTTTTAATAGATATTTCAAATTATTTTAGTTTGTATCCGTAACAAGTAGTGAATAACTTTTTCTTTATTCTTATCGTATAAAATTTTCAAAAATTGCATTGATCCATATCTTTCTTTCATGAACTGTAAAAATTGAAATAAAACTGGGAACATTAATATGAGGAAGAAGTTTAGGTTAGGCGCATTTTAGCCACGTATATTTACCTTCCTGGTGTATTCTTATCGTATAAAATTTTCAAAAATTGCATTGATCCATATCTTTCTTTCATGAACTGTA
Organism: Meta bourneti; assembly: GCA_933210815.1. Lineage (NCBI taxonomy): Eukaryota > Metazoa > Arthropoda > Arachnida > Araneae > Tetragnathidae > Meta > Meta bourneti. The sequence goes on from OW119928.1 coordinate 25,380,517, forward strand.
AAAATTGAAATAAAACTGGGAACATTAATATGAGGAAGAAGTTTAGGTTAGGCGCATTTTAGCCACGTATATTTACCTTCCTGGTGTATTCTTATCGTATAAAATTTTCAAAAATTGCATTGATCCATATCTTTCTTTCATGAACTGTAAAAATTGAAATAAAACTGGGAACATTAATATGAGGAAGAAGTTTAGGTTAGGCGCATTTTAGCCACGTATATTTACCTTCCTGGTGTATTCTTATCGTATAAAATTTTCAAAAATTGCATTGATCCATATCTTTCTTTCATGAACTGTAAAAATTGAAATAAAACTGGGAACATTAATATGAGGAAGAAGTTTAGGTTAGGCGCATTTTAGCCACGTATATTTACCTTCCTGGTGTATTCTTATCGTATAAAATTTTCAAAAATTGCATTGATCCATATCTTTCTTTCATGAACTGTAAAAATTGAAATAAAACTGGGAACATTAATATGAGGAAGAAGTTTAGGTTAGGCGCATTTTAGCCACGTATATTTACCTTCCTGGTGTATTCTTATCGTATAAAATTTTCAAAAATTGCATTGATCCATATCTTTCTTTCATGAACTGTAAAAATTGAAATAAAACTGGGAACATTAATATGAGGAAGAAGTTTAGGTTAGGCGCATTTTAGCCACGTATATTTACCTTCCTGGTGTATTCTTATCGTATAAAATTTTCAAAAATTGCATTGATCCATATCTTTCTTTCATGAACTGTAAAAATTGAAATAAAACTGGGAACATTAATATGAGGAAGAAGTTTAGGTTAGGCGCATTTTAACCACGTATATTTACCTTCCTGGTGTATTCTTATCGTATAAAATTTTCAAAAATTGCATTGATCCATATCTTTCTTTCATGAACTGTAAAAATTGAAATAAAACTGGGAACATTAATATGAGGAAGAAGTTTAGGTTAGGCGCATTTTAACCACGTATATTTACCTTCCTGGTGTATTCTTATCGTATAAAATTTTCAAAAATTGCATTGATCCATATCTTTCTTTCATGAACTGTAAAAATTGAAATAAAACTGGGAACATTAATATGAGGAAGAAGTTTAGGTTAGGCGCATTTTAACCACGTATATTTACCTTCCTGGTGTATTTACCTTCGAGTCAAAAACTGCCCTGTAATGACCAGACTCTGATGCAAAACCCTGTTCCAAACTGTCACCAGTTCTAGGCAAGGAGCAATTTGTTTTTTCTACTTTAAACTCCATTCCCCTTCTAAATAAGTAATAGGGCAGTTTTGTCTCTAAGAGACATCTCGTCATTAGTAAAATTGACCAGATCTTGGAAAAGATATCTCGTCAAAACCAGTTGGAGGGTTGACGGGTAAAATCTCAATAGGGATCAGGTATTTGGGCGTGTTTAATGCGACTCTGCCTAGAAGGCAGCTGACCTTGGATCAGTCGATTATTGAATAGGTGTGAAGGATCGTTAAGAGAAGGGCTGAATGGCGATCAACGGGGATGGTTTTCCAAGCGCCAACTTGTTATCCCTGCTATTTCTTTCGGCACCGAACGATAAAGAGAACCGGAATCCCCGCTGTAGACGCCAATTATGGAAACGCTTTGTTTACGTTCCAATCTATCCCCTAATTTAAATAATAGACTCATTCAAAACCATTTGACTTATCTACCGTCTTGCCGGACTATATTAGTGTCAGGTTAAGACAGGGTGTTTTGAATGCTTGCTTAGCCACACTTATGGCTTGCGAACTACATTTGGAATTAGATCTTTATTTTTGCGATCAAGGCAATTTTTTTCTTATCTAAGAGGGGGAAGTGGGGCTCAGTGGTTTCGCCCTCAGCGCTAGAAACCTGCGAGTTCTAGACGGTGCAAGACTGATCTGTGTAACTTATCCTGGGTGTATTTCTCTGTTCTGTGTTTGTAAAACTTTCACTGTTTGTGAATGTTCATTACTTGACGTTGTCTGTTTCGTGTTTGGGGCAGCTTGGTCAAATAGGCTGTTGCGTCCTAAAACCCAACCAACTACGCCAAGGTAGGTAGTTAATTAACGTTGCACTGAAGCAACACCGAGCTTTTGGTAACGATCCGGGATAAATCCCTAAGGGAAAGATCCGAGGACACCAGGTAATTTTGAACCACGGTCAACATCTGAGCTGGCACCCCACTCCCCAAACTTCCACATCAAGCCAACGTGAGACATTCGAGACCACGTAAGATTTAACGTGCACTAGCCCCCGCGTACATGACGGTCTTTGGTTGGACCGAGTTTTGAACTCGCAGCCCTCCGATTGCTAATCCCTTATTCTTCTAACTGGGCTATCGCGTCCCCCACCAACCTTACCAAAGATGACACATTCCGAAAACGTTATAATCGAATTATTTGCTCTTAAAAAGCGATTTTTTTTTGTAGAAACAATGGTAGAAGAAACTGTATTCAAGTATCGATAAATTTCATTTCCGTCGATCAAATATGAGACTTAAGTCATTATTAAGGCAGTCATTAATTGGTAATTTAATACCGTCTTCCTATATTTGCCATATAAAATCCCAACTCACGCAACGATGTGTTTTCGATTCCAAAATAACCCAAATAAACAACTGCCTCCCACCCACTCTTCCCACTTGGATGTCGACAACCCAGAGTTTTCCTTTTTGCATGACGTCACTGCCGCAGAAGTTCCTAATCAGTCGGTGGCAGCAGCAGTTAGACACGTTATCTTTCGCTGCGTTTGTGGCCGGCCAAGATAAGAGCCTCTCTGCCTACGCGCAACGAGATAAGGTGTACCCAGAAGATTTAGGGGCTCCCTTAGAAAATGCCCGGTCCATTTTCGCCTTTTACGACATGCTTTGATAGCGGCACACGCTATAAAGACCCACATAGCCCGGATAGTAGAGATATTTTTCAATAATTTTTCATTTCCCTCCACTGGGAAGTCTCTGAATCGTAAATGGTGTCGTTTGATACAGTAACTGCGTTAACCAAATTCAGTATTACAGTCGTTACAAATACACTATGGGTGTTGTAGATCTGAGTAATGTAGCTATTTTATGCATTCTAACTAGAAAGCTTCCTATCGATAACAAATAATAAAACAGTAACAATATTTTGCATTCTTTCTACAGCAGTCTTTGATTCACATATTATCGGATTATAATCCCCAAATACACATGTTTATTATTTGAATATCTTAATATTTATTCGAGATCAAAACAATTGTTATTTTGTTCAATTGTTTCTGGTAATAAGTATCAGTTACCCGTATAACAAATAATTTGTCTATTATTTTAAACACGCTATGACTGAGTTTGCCTACTGAGACCAGCAGCCTATGAGGCTCTTACGCCATAAAAATCGTGGGCCGCTGTAACCCAGTTGGTAGAATCGTCGATTAGCAACCAGATGGTTGCGAATTCGAAACTCGATCCAACCAGACTGTCGTGTCTGGGGGCTGGTGCACGTTACATCTGTCGTGGCCTCAAATATCGTCACGTTGGAATGGAATTTAGGAGAGAGGTCTATCTCAGGTCTTCAAATGTCGTATCGTTGGCGTGGTGTGGAAGTTTCAAGAGTGGAGTGCCATTTCAGGTGTGACCTAGTCGTCTGACCGTGGTTCTAAATTACGTGGTAATGTCCTCGAATATTTCCCTTCATAATTGATACCGGACCGTCTCCAATAGCCCGTTCTGTTGCTATAGTACTACGTAAATTCAACAACCAACCAACCAACTGTAAAAATCCAATTAACCAACCCAGTTTAATTACATTTTATACAGCAAGAAATCAACAGACGAAACAAACACCACGTATTATTTATTTAAAGGACATGATGCATATGAGTACTAAATTTCATCCACATGATGGAATCAGGGTACACTATGGCTCAGTAAGTTTGCCTATTGAGCTAGAAGCCTGCAAGTTGTAGGCGACGCAGGCCCAATTCCTGTAACAACCTAAGGTTTATTTCTCTCTTTATCAGCCAAAACTTTCCTTGTGTATATGTCCATTTACTTGACTATAAGAAATCATTGATGCAACTTGACCAGATCTAGCATTTACGGTTATAAAGAGCAACCAATTTGGTTGGAATCGTGTATAAGAGTTCAATTTTGTGTACATCTAATCAAAGCCACCCGCTTTTTAAATCCATTTACAAACACGTGAGGCTGAATGATGAAATGAAAAAAATTGAAATCATGTACTGAAATTTCTTCTATTCGATACCTGTTTGAATTTTTAAAATCCACTGCCACTGTTTCTTACAGACTACGAATATAAAACCAGGTCTCGTTAGTAAACTGTCGCCAACACTCCGTTGTGTTGCTCCAGTGCGACATTTATTAACTATATACCTACCTCGAAGATAAACTATCAGACTCATCACTCTCATCAGCCATTCTTAGTTAAACAATCGGATAACAGGCGGGTTAGTATGTAGCACTCATCTAAACTCATCACTGTACCTATGTTCAGTGTCGTAATTATGTGGCGCAACAGTGCTGAAAACACTTCTAATGGGCAGATTGCCCGCTCCACGCCAAACTAATTGTGATCACGACAGAATGAGTGATAAATCGTTTTTTTGGAGGCTGACTTCTGAAATAAAAAATTTGCGGTCTTAGACTGGAGTTCCCCTTTGTCCGATACCAGTTTCTGAGTTTCCCCATCCACTGCCACTCCTTATAAAGGGGCCGTAGTAGTCCAGTTGGACGAGTCACGGATAAGCAACCAGAGAGTTGCTCCTTCGAAACTAGATTCAACCGAAAACCGTCGTGCACGTGGGGGGCTGGTGCATGTTAAATTTATCGTGGTGTCAAATGTCCTCACATTGGTGTGGTGTGGAAGTTTTGAGAGTGGGGTGCCAGCCCAGGTGTTGTCCTCGTCATCTGACCATGGTTAAAAATGACGAGGTGCTGACTTCGGATCTTTCCCTTCGGAATTGATCCCGCACCGTCACCAATAGCCCAGTACTACATAAATTCATCTACCTATTTCTTATAAGAACTGCACGAATATAAAAGTAGGTCTCATTTGATTAACCATTAAAGCTATTCCTCGTTAAAAGTTCATTGGGATGGAATTGAATTTACCTCACCACTGCACAAGGTGCTTTAATTACGTCTGGTGGCTGACACTTCTAATCGGCAAATTGACCGCACTACGCCAAACCAATTGTGATTACGACAGAATGATTAACGTATCGGTTCTTGGAGGCTGACTTCTGAAATAAAAAGTTTATTTCTTGAGCAGGGGTTACCTTTGTTCGTTGCCAGTTTGTGAATTTCCCCTGCCACTGCCGCTCTTTATAAGAACTACACTTGAATATAAAACTAGGACTCATTTGAATAAGCATCAAAGCTTCATCATCCTCTTCAAAAAATTGTTTTTGATGATAATTTAAATCACCACTGCACAGGGTGCTTTAACTATGTGTGGCATCGTAGTGCTCCAAACACTTCTAATCGGCGAATTGCTCGCATTATGTCAAACCAGTTCTGACCACGGCAAAATGAGTGACGTTTCGGCTTCTTGGAGGCTGATTTCTGAAATAAAAAAATTGCGGTCTTGTGTTAGGTAGGTAGTTAATTATCGCCGCACTGGAGCAACACAACGGGTTATTGGCTACAATCCTGGATCAACCCTTAAGGGAAAGATCCAAGGGCAACGCTTCGTCATTTCGGTCAGATGAAGAGGTCAATACCTGAGCTGGTACCCCACTCTCAAAACTTCCACACCAGGCCAACGTGAGGACAGTTGAGGCCACGACAGATTTAACGTTCGCTATTTCCCGTATAGACGTATTTTGGCTTGACCGAGTTTCGCTCTCGCAACCCTCCGGTTGCTAATCAGTTGCTCTTCCAACTGGGCTACCGTTACCGCGGGCCAATCTTCCCTAGGATTCCTTTGTTCGATACATTTGTCTGTTTCTCCATCAACTGCCACTCCTTGTAAGGACTGCACTTGAACGTAAAACTACGTCTGATTTGATTAACCATCGAAGCTATTCCTCGTTAAAGAAATTGGTTAGGATAGTAATTTACCTCAAAGCACAGCATGGTGCTTTAATTAGGTGTTGCGACGTAGTGCTCCAGACACTTCTAATCGGCAAATTGCCTGCACTACGCCAAACCAATTGTGACCATGGCAGAAAGAATGATGTATCGCTTTCTCGGAGGCTTGCGATCAATCTCCTCGAAGCTCGAGGACACGCCATCCGATCAAAGGCTGCGATAGGCCTGACATTTCGAGAAGTTATCCGCAACAGATAGCTATTAAATATCTGACCTGACTTCCAATGTCTGGAAGGCACGGTTTCGAGTCCTATTACCGGATTAGAGGAGAATGAAAACTCGAGATTGAATTTGAAACCTTCTATCGGTCGCAAGCGATCATGATTGGTGACTTCACGCTGCCTGAATTGTGACATCATATCACACATTCGGCCTATGGGAGTTTTTCTTGGGATGCTTTCTGCTGCTTGAAAAGATGGCGGGCCGATAAGGGGCTGACATCGCCTGTCGGCATTCGTTTAATATCATATCTGGATGGAATGGATGGGGCAGATATTATTTCACGAGGATGTATTATGTGTAGATTGAGAGCTGATTGAGGTAGGGGATGAACCTTTCCATTTTCCATTGGAGCAGAATGAACTTCTGCGGTGAAACCTAAGTTTTTATGGCTTCGAGTTTTTTGATGGTAATCTGAAGCTTCTATAAGAACTCACTTTTCACGTTTGATCTCACTACTGCTTTTTAATTAAACACAGGCAATTTTTAATTTTCTTAGTCTTTCATCACCAAGCCACCCCAGGATCACTGGTACCACGGTATCAGTGACCCTTAAGGAAGGGGTGAAAATTTCTTTGTACTATGATGTGCTGCTTATTACCGTAAGTTTAGAAAATAATAAATGTTTTCATTGTTTTCATAAACCTGTGCAACAACAAAAAGAAGGGACACATTTGGTTCAAGTTAAATAGTGAAGTACTTGGAATTCATATTTACATAATTCGATTTCCGATTAGTGTGATATTACTTTTACCTAAAACACACAAACAAGGACACAGGACTAAGAAAACTAAACAAAGGACTAAATAGCCACATCTATTGGTTGAAAGAATCTTAGAAAGGATTCTATAGGCTTAGGTAAAAATTGATTAGAAGTCGAGGTCAAGGAAAACTGCTGCTAACTGAACGTATATATGCGTGTATGCCCCTAGGAGGGTTAAGGGGAGGAATCACTGGTACTACAAGTCCACTGTGCTGTGATTTCATAAATCCCAATGATTTGACACCTGACAGTTTTATTTTTTATCAAAAAGAAAAAGATAGAAAGACAAATTAGTGAACTTGAGATTGGTTACTATTTATTCCAGTAGTCCATTGGCTATAAGAATATAAACTTGATTTGATGTGCAATAAACTAGTTTGCTTGTTTTAATAAGAAATATCAGGAAATGGTCAGTTTCTGGCTGGTTCACCCGACTATAATATTTATAGCAAATGCACAATTACCATTATTTAATTTATTCTTGAGCATTTTTCATACCTCAAGTATGTTGAAAGTAACGTAAAAGGAGGATAAAAATTGTAATAAATTCCCTTATTCGACTGTTATATTAATAAAAAATGCACACAATTATCATATTAATATTATTCTTGAACATTTTTCATGACGTTGAAAGACAAAAATGTGCAAACGATAAATCCCGTTTATCACTTAATTTGCATCATCTAATAATCAAGCTCTCGTAACTTCTCTCAAAATAGAATCTAGACGAATACATTTACATAACAACACACCAAATTATACCATCCAAGTGTCTCAGATCTCGACAAACAGCTCTACGTTTCCTTTCACCATTTTCAGTATCTACATTTCGCATATCGGTTCGAGATTTCGAGATGGAAGAAATGGGCCAGATGTCACGAAAAACGCTCTCATTTATCATCAGACACAGTTGCATCACATTCAGAGAGGCCAAGATTCACAGCAGCCACACAGAGAGATAAAGAACACATGTTCCAACCGCTTGGTCCTGGAGTGGATCTTTCTGGAGCATCGCCGATCTGCCGATATCATTTATACCATGCCCGAATGAGTCGCTTCTCCAACTAGAAGAAAGAAATGTATCTTTGTTCCGCTGTTAATTCAACTGTCCTCTGCATAATAAAGAGTGTGCGATCTGTTATTTATTGCCGAGGTTCAGTAGGAGAGGAAATTCAAGCAGCAACAATGGTTAAACGTTTGTTTCCAAAGTAAACGTTTTGTCAGGGGGTTCTGGATTGTTGCTCGTGGTTTGTTTCCCCTTTTTCTTCTTCGTTCATAGCAAATGAATTGCGCTTTTGTTTCCGTTGGATGTTCCGGTTTGATAGGGATTGAACTTGACATGTGACTGAAGCTGCGTGTGGTGTGCTAGCCTACTTTTAGTGGGGACTACGTGAAGATAAGTAGATGGATTTGATTTCAGCCTCGCTCTCTGGAAATGCCAAAAGAAGTAATTTTCTAAATGGTGGAAATTTTATGATTTTTCTCTCACATCGATGCAATTACGCGTGAACGTCTTTTGCAGGGAGCGAGTAGACATAGGTGAAGATGGGCCAGGAAATTTCAAAGGCTGCGGGCATTGTTCTAGGTTCGATAAGGGACAGAATAAAAATTCTTTAATGAAAAAAAATTAAAATTTAAGTATTCAAGGGAATCAAAATAATTGATGACTGTTTGTATGAGTGCTTAGTATTGAAAGTTGAAGAAATAATATGCCTCTTGAATACTTTTTGTTCTTTATAATTTTGGATTTTTTTAACTTGTAAATTGCTCTCGTGGAATTTTGAAGTGTGATTCGTCATTATGTTGACGAAGTCCTCCATACGTGTGATTTGGACAGTTACAATCAATCACAGATAGCCCCTAATTTGTGAATATGGTTCTATTATTATTCATCTGTATTCGTTCCACCTATTTTTTTCTCATATTTTATATTTATAAAAAAATTAACATATAAACTATTCACAAGTATTTTACCTACCTACATGTGTATAATTTCTTGATATTCTATATTGTGTAGTTTTACCGCCTGGTCGTTGATTGCTCGGATGTATCAAATGGCACGAATTCGACTATTTGCAATGACATTAAAAAAATTGTCTTCAAAAAATATTTCTCAAACTTTAATGTGATTTGCAAGAGGCGGACGGATCCACCTAGAAATTGGGAAATTCCATAGAGGCTGTAGCTTCTAGGAGGTTTGTAAGGTTTTCAATAGAAAATAATATGGCATTATACAAGACTCTTGAAGCAATGTGACCACTGATCACTAATATCCCATTTTCTCAGCACAACACTTCTATCATACCACCAATAGAAATCACACTGTAATTTAAATACATTTTACCAATTAGAAAAGTTGGTTGGCACACGCACCATAAAATCCAACAGGTTGAATACACTTGTATACACAAACTTGTATACACAATTTGACCACATGTGCAGTGCAGCAACTAATTTACAACATTTTGAAAGTCCTGTCTGAAACAGCCAAAAACCGGTCCTTTCATTATCTTTAACTAACTAGACCAGAAATATTCATGGCCCTCTTTGTGTCTAATCTTCCGGAAATGCGGGGGAGAGAGTGTCATGGTATTAGTAATTCGTCAGATAACATATGAAAACAATCACTCTTCAAGCAATGACCACTGGTCAAAAATATCCCACTTTCTCAGTACACCACATCTCAATGCTCATAAGTAATTTAAATGCTTTTCTCAATTAGGTAGGTAGTTAATTGAAGTCGCACTGGAGCAACTCAATGGGCTATTGACGACGGTCCAGGATCAATCCATAAGAGAAAGCTCCAAGGACAACGCCTCGTAATTTTGAAACATGGTCAGATGACGAGAACAACACCTGAGCCGGTGTCCCACTCTCCAAACTTTCACACCACGCCAACGTGAGGACATATGAGGCTCCAACAGATTTAACGTGCAGCAGCCCCCTTTGTAGACGACGGTCTTTGGTTGGATTAGAAATCGCAACCCTCCGGTTGCTAATCCGCTACTCTTCCAACTGGGCTTCTGCGGCCCATTTTCCCAATTTGAAAGGTAGCCCGGTTGGAAGAGCAGCGGATTAGCAACCGAAGGATTGCGATTTCTAATCCAACCAAAGATCATCGTCTACAAAGGGGCTGATGCTCGTTAAATCTGTCGTGGCCTCAAATGTCCTCACGTTGGCGTGGTGTGGAAGTTTGGAGAGTGGATTGCCAGCTCAGGTATTGACCTCGTCATCTGGCCGTGGTTCAAAATTACGAGGTGTCCTCTGATCTTTCCCTTCGAGATTAATCCAGGACCATCGTCAATAGCTCATTATGTTGCTTCAGTGTGACGTTGATTAAACTACCCCTTCCCAAACAGAAAAGTTGTTTGGCACTTGCACCATAAAACCCAACAAGCCATCTAATCAGAAAGACCAGTAAATTGCTATAAACAACGAAATCTAATCTATATCATAATACGACTATAGCATTAGTTTTCTGTAGGAGTAGAAAGCAATGTTGATTGAGCAGACAAACGATGCTAGAAGTCTAAATGCCTATGTCCGGAAAAAGATGATATTGCTGTGAGAGATTACTTTGATACCCTACCATATTGACTGATAAAATAAAAGGACATAAATGTTTCACACCTTTGTTCAAAGGTATAGATCGTGGCGGTTTTTTAAAAATAATTTTAACATAAATCTACCTAGTCTTAAATCAAACATTGATCAATTTTGTACTTTTGTTTGCTTATATTGAATCAATACATTTGTCTAAAACAAGCGAAGACTTTTTCACAAGATGACAATTGGAAAGATGTTATTTCCTTGAATTAATGTGGCTAATATAATTTCCTAATTTATAAGGCGTCAGATTAGGTAAAATTGCGTTTCTTCTAAATTACTCCCAGCAATTCAACCCCCACCTGTTGCCGCTACATTTTCCCCGAACCGATCATTCGACCCAGTCAGCATCTGCCTCCAAAAGACCTTCAATTCCGGAGAGTTTTTCTAAATAATTTTTTTTATAAAACTAGATTCATTATAATCCCGACATGGGATATTCTGGAAAGTTCTCGGATGTTTTTCCATTTTGACTATTTCTGTAGGTATTATCGCTAGTTCCTCTAAAACAAATATGTACACTTTTCGTGTCGCATTCTCAGTTATCTCTACGTGGCATTATGAACCTGGCATATCATTCAGATATGGAATGTGGTTGACAATCTTGTCTAAACCATTTGACCACATGTGCAGTAATTTAGAAAAGTCTGTCAAACCGGTCTTTCAACTATCTTTTCATGGTCAGGAAATGTCCATCCCATCTTCTTGTCTCACTTTCCGGAAATGGGGGGGAGGGTTGTGGTATTAGTCATTTGTCACGTGGCATACTATAACAATCACTTTCCAAGCACTGACCACTGGTCACTAATATTCCACTTTCTCAGCACAGCACATCTATCATACCACCAGTATGCGCTACACAATGTTTGGACTTCAAATAATGCGTTTTCTTCATTGCAATATCCTCTTTAGACAGAGTAAGTTTTCAGTTAACTATTAACTTCTTTAATGTTGAAATTGTTTGGTTTATAAAGGATTCGGCTTATTTATCTTAGTATTATGCCTTAGTATGCCTCGAGGTCGGACTGATGGACTTGGTCTAGATCTATAGCCACGCGTTATGATAGCGATTTTCTACCTTTTTTATTTCCTGGAGCACATAAACTCATTACTAAAATTCTGCTGCATACCAAAAATATTTTTTGTTTTTTTTTTGTAAAATTTTGATTGATTTACAAAAAATATTATTAGTAATTACCAAATCTGTTTGCTCCAAAATAGGTTTTTAAGTCTTTTTGTAACAAACAGTTTGTTATACTTTGCAATAGAAAATAATACTAAAAATATTTATACGGATAATTTTGAGTAATACTAAAAATACAAGTATTTCTTGAGATTTTATTTTTGAACATACTTGTTAAAAGTTCAAAACTAAACCTATAGCCCGTTGTGTTGCTCCAGTGTGACGTTAATTGAAATAACAATAACAATAACAAAAAACAAAACTAAACCGTTGAAATGAAATAAGGTATGGTATTTTTAATTAACGTCGCATTGGAGCAACACAACGGGCTATTGGCGACGGTCCGATATCAATCCCAAAGGGAAAGATCCTAGGACAACACCACGTAATTTTGAAATGAAATAAATCGCACACAATACAAACCGTTTTATTATCCGCATGGCACATCCTTGCGGTACACTTGTTGATAACTGCCTTGAGAAATAAGTAACAATGTGACAACATATCTATTGCTTAAAACAACTTCGACAGAATGGTAATGGTAATTAATCAACTTCTCACTGGAGCAACACAACGGGCTATTGGCGATGGTCCGGGATCAATCCCGAATTGAAAGATCCAAGGACAACGTCTCGTAATTTTGAGTCAAGGTCAGACCTGAGTTGGCACACCACTCTCCAAACTTCCACACCACATGAGGACATTTGAGGCCATGATAGATTTAACGTGCACTAGCCCCCTGTACAAGACGGTCTTTGGTTGGCTCGAGTTACGAACTCGCCCCCTCCTTTGCTAATCCGCGACGCTTCCAACCGGCCTACCGTGGCTCCTAACGTCGTCAGAATTGATACTCGGTTATCTTAAAAATCTGGATTGTGATAATGAAAATGTTTTTACTAAAAATAGGGCTTCGAGTTGGTCTGTATTAGGCAATAATAACTATTGCTGACCTTGTATTGCAACTATTTATACATATTTCGTACTAGTTCTTTTAATACTTAAGTATACTTCTGATACTGAAGACAATTGTAAACTGCTATTTTTAAAAATATGTACAATACTTTTTGTTGATTAGCATTACTTTTTTTATTATGAATTGAAGTTGCGAAGCTCAGATGTAGGCTACCATGATTCCAGATTTCCCACAGATCAATGGAGTTTTTTTTCCGAGTTTTTTTTTTGTTTGAAGATGCATTTGTGTGGGCAATCCCCTTTCTATTCATTATAATGATGAGATTTCAGTGTGTATTTTAACATTCGGTTGGCCAATCGGCGATAATTTGGATGGTAACCCGTGTTGTAAACCTAACCAAATAGCCGTTTGGCGAAAACAAATTTGGGCGAAAATTTGACGAGGGTCCGGTACCGTGTTCTTGAGTTTTACCAAACATCTTTTCGAAAACGAAAAATTCTAATTTTCAGGCAATGCGAAAATTGTAATTGTATCATTTTATCAATTATTTTATACACTTTGTATTTACTCAATTTATCAATTATTCAGAGAAGAGTTCTTTCATTATGATTATGTATAGGTATAACCATTGATTAAAGAAATTTGAATAAATAATGTGCATTTATCCATTTGTTTGCGTGTGTTGTCAAGTGTGTTTTCAACAAGTGTATTTTCCAAAAATAATCGAACCTTCATGCAAAGGAACAAACAATTATTTAGTGGATTTCACCAGTCTAAGATAACTCCCATTCTTATTTAGAAAAACTAAATCTCATATTTGACAATTTTGACTTAGTGTATTTCACTTATAAGTCGACGATATTCCATATCACACTTACCTTAAAACTATTATATCCCTAGGCCGGCCTTCGTGGTTTTGATGAGATAGCTCGTATATCAAGATATGACCAATTTTCTTCTAATGAGATATCTCGTTCATCAAGATGAGTTTTCATCTAAAGGCGAGATATCTCGTTCATCAAGATCTGTTCAGTTTTCTTCTAATGACGAAATAACTCGTTCATCAAGATCTGGACAGTTTTCTTCTAATTACGAGATATCGCATCCATCAAGATCAATTTTCTTCTAATGACGAGATATCTCGTTCATCAAGATCTGGTCAGTTTTCTTCTAATGACGAGATATCTCGTTCATCAAGATCTGGTCAGTTTTCTTCTAATGACGAGATATCTCGTTCATCAAGATCTGGTCAGTTTTCTTCTAATGACGAGATATATCTTTCATCAAGATTTGGTCAGTTTTCTTCTAATGACGAAATATCTCGTTCATCAAGATGAGTTTTTTTCTAAAGGCGAGATATCTCGTCCATCAAGATCTGTTCAGTTTTCTTTTAATGACGAAATAACTCGTTCATCAAGATCTGGTCAGTTTTCTTCTAATGACGAAATATCTCATACATCAAGATCTGTTCAGTTTTCTTTTAATGACGAAATATCTCGTTCATCAAGATTTGGTCAGTTTTCTTCTAATGACGAGCTATCTCATCCATGAAGATCAGTTTTCTTCTAATGGCGAGATATCTCGTCCATCAAGATCTGTTCAGTTTTCTTTTAATGACGAAATATCTCGTTCATCAAGATCTGGCCAGTTTTCTTTTAATGACGAGATATCTCATCCATGAAAATCAGTTTTCTTCTAAAGGCGAGATATCAAGTCCATCAAGATCTGTTCAGTTTTCTTTTAACGACGAAATATCTCGTTCATCAAGATCTGTGCAGTTTTCTTTTAATGACGAGATATCATCCATGAAAATCAGTTTTCTTCTAAAGGTGAGATATCTCGTCCATCAAGATCTGTTCAGTTTTCTTTTAATGACGAAATATCTCGTCTATCAACATCTGGTCAGATTTGCTAATGACGAGATGCTTTGTAGAGACATTCACAAGGAGGGTTTAAAACGCTGTGTGTAGTATTTGGAATTGTATTGGCAGGAATTTTAGGGCAATCCTTGAGGTCGTCTCCAATCAATTCGTCCAGTTCGCAAAGGGGAGATAGCTGATATCGCTTCTCGAATACGATGCAAGTGTCTGTAGGTTGTCATTCCGGTTAAGTAGTCGAAAGCAAATATCACTTATTCCAAATGCGGTTACTGAAACTATTCCAAATGCGGTAACTGGACTTGAGTCATTTTCCAATTCGTCATCGGAATGATTCACCACTATCTGTGTTGCTGATTTGGGAGTCACAATCAGCACATGGAAGACATTCGAAACCACATCTTCTTTCGTAGGAGCGTTCCAAATATGGAATGGTTTCATGATGTTTCTCGCAACTGCCTTATCAGTGGCCAACTGACACGAGATTAGCGCTGTAATTTTGTTATTGTTCTTCCTCATTAATATTCATGGGAATTATTTCCGCCTGTTCTTTTCGTTGCTTGTTTCTTATCTGGCGATAAGTCTTTTCAGCTGAATCCATTCGTGATATCTCGTTGTAGATAATCTGTCTCTGCGATGTTTTTCAACTATGGAAATGTCACGGGGAGATCTCGTCATCTATCATCCAAGGATACATTGGGCTAGTTGCGTTTTGGCAGTTCATTAGTGTTGGTTGGTATGGGCGCACTTACGAGGAGACTTTGGGGCTTAAGCCCCTTCCAGACATAAGAGGAAAGCAAAATTATCCCTATTTAATTTGATTTGTTCATCTAAAATTGTGTATCAAGATGCTTTTCGCATTTTCTTTTTGCATTATTCTATAAATGGTTTGGTTGGGTTTTATGGCGCAAGGGTCACAGTGGACCACTTTGCTCCAAACACAAGACTGACAACATCAAGTAATGACCATGCACACACAAAGAAGTGTTATTACAGGGGTCGCACAAAATTCTATGAAAAAATGTTTTTAATTAATAAGAAATGAGGTCACCTTTTGGTTTTAATAAAGCTTCTGTTTATGTATCTTGAAGAAGTCATTTTCCAACTTCTCTACCAGTACTCTCTAAAATCTTCCAAGAAATGAAAAGCGACTATACATGGAAAGTGTTGATTGGTTTGTCCGCTACTGTCATTTTTTGCTACACGAGGGCTAATTACCCCGGGACCTACGGCTTAAAGTGGATTTTGAAACACTACGGACCATCCATGCCAAGACGGGGATTCGAACCCAGAGCCTGTAGAACTGAGACTGCTAACAGCTTGGTTACTAGGTCGACTGGAGCGTTTTATCGAACAGTGCTTCGGGATTGAATTATGAGAGATATTTTCAGATGAAAGCAGATGGATTGGATACAGATTGGGGTTACCTTAAAATTAAAATTAAGTTTATCTCCATTTTGACCATGTTTGACTTTTAATCGGACGGGCATTGACTAATTAACTATGATTTCTCTTTTCTGAATTTATTCTTTGGAATTTTTATTATCGAAGTGTTGGAATCTTTTCCGAATATACAAACCACGTGACGAGACGTCACGTCCGGAATACGTACAGGAAGCAATGTTCCAAAACGGAATACTCCCGCTACCTACATTTAGCGTGAAGATTTCTCATTAGGGATATGTAAGTCAGATTCCAGTTGTATACTTGTATTATGTGTGCGTTTTCGGAAGAATTTATTTTGTTCATACTGTTTATTGCTTGGAATATTGGTCTTTTGTTCAAACAATAGTAACATTATTTAATGTATTCTGGCTTATTCCAATATTTTTTTATCAATTTTAACCAGCACAAATATTCTGAGTGTAGAGTCTAGTTAAAATGATGTAAAGGAATAGCAAGTTTTCGTACGGTTCTTTCATATGGTATGTGTCCTTGTCCAGTAAGGGCGAATGAACACTAACACTAATTTATGTATTTCGTAATGAAGGTTGTTAATTTACTTTTATTTTATAATTTTTACCCCAAGGTTTATTTATTTGAGGTTTGATGTTATACGACTAGAAGAGAAAGCAAACACAAATAAAAAGTAATAAATTAAAATACATCATGAATGTATTTGCAATAAAATATGAAAATAAAATTCACGATTTACCAAACGTTAATGAACTCACATGCTACTTATGAATTTGCTTGCTGCGATTGACATCATAACCCAAAAAAATTGAACTTTCAAAATTGTTAATCAGCTTAAAATATCCTTTTTGACCGTTTTCGAAGTATTTTTGCGTTTAACCTCATTTTCGAAATTCGGCAATCTTATTTTTCGTTTTAAAAAATCGATACTTTATCTCGACTCTATGAGCGTTCGACATCGAACGCGGGGTGCCCAAATTATCACCGCATATAACGCTCTTTATCTGCTGCCATTAATTAAAGCCTAATGCGAGATTTCATTTCCTAAAACGATCGGTCAGGCGAAGGAAAAGCCAAGCGGCAGAGAAGATAACCACCAAAAACGTGGCTGGCAGCGCTATCTGTCGGCAGACCGGTTAATTAACAGAGACCGTATGACGTAACATCCTATTCCCTAATCTGATTGGTCAGTGATGGACAGAATAATGGATTTCCAGTCAGTGTTTTGAATATACTTATTCCAGAAATGCGTTGGGAGGTTAATGTAACGGGTTGGAGATTAGTTTTTAGGGTATTTTGTAGGGGAGGAGGCTGTCGTTTATGTGAAAAAAAAAGACAAATCCCGTAATGTGTCCGTTTATCGCATTTTACTTTATCATAATAGACTTCGGGATTGCTACAGGGGTAACCAATGGTGTAGCCAGACTCTGGGGTATGACCCCGGAAGTGTTGGTTTCTGACACACACATACAAATGTCTCTACAAATAAAATACTATTCATGCATGAAATACATTTTCTATTTCTTAAAGGAAATATGTTATTTTATTCTTCAAATACTACTCCTCCCGTATAACCCCAGTTGAAAGAGATTTTTACGCAACTCAGACGGATGGGAAATCCCTCCCATCTGTCAATCCTCGTCGCTCATTGGCCCGACGCAACAGAGAACGCGTAAATATAAAATACGCTTAACGGATTAGCAATCGGAGGGTTGCGAGTTCGAAACTCGGTCCAATCAAAGACCGTCGTGCACGCCGGGGTTAGTGCACGTTAAATCTGTTATGGTCTCCAATGTCTTCAAGTTGTCATAGTGTGGAAGTTTGGAGAGTGAGGGTGCCATCTCGGGTGTTGATCTCGTCATCTAATTTTGGTTCAAAATTACAAGGTGATGTTCCTTTGGGATTGGTCCCGGACCGTCACTAATTGCCCGTTATGTTGCTCCAGTGTGACATTAATTAAATACCTACCTACTTACTTACCCTCTGTATACGAGAAACGTTTTCTCTCAAGCGGGATGTTGTTGGTAGTAATGCTTGTTCGGCGCGACGTGTTTCCTTTACGTGTTCCGAACGCCAATAAAAATGGCAGAGAATGAATTCCGAATCGATATATAATATTTTATTGGTCAACACAGATTAAACTAAACGCCAAACTTCGCCAAAACAGCGATAAGCTACATTTTAAGGAAAATATATATTTGTGACACAGATCCGAGTATATATTATTCTTAATTCCAGCTTTATGAATCTTTCAGCATCAGTAGTAATAACATGTAGCACAGTAAATTTTTTCTTCATCTTGTATAGACTTTTTATGTTACTACATCCATATTATCCATGTATCTTGTTATCCAAGGTGGCCTCGGTTCACATTACCTCGGTCAATCAAGGTTCTACTGTAATTCATTTTGTGCTATCTTTCGCTAGTGTTTTTGTGGTTGTACTTCCTATGTCATTCTCTCTGAAGGTGACGTAACTTGACATGTTTCTCCTATGCTGCTTACGAGAGGTTTTTTCTATAAAGCTAACTGGGGGTAGATGGTGCTAAATTTTTTTTGTGCTAGAACGTGTTCCTGTTTGTATTCCGGAAGTGATCAAACTTTAAGGTAACTTATTTGCCGAGCGAGAGCATTCGATAACTGAAATAAAATCCTTGACTTTAAGTGATTTGTTTGTTTACATTGAAAATCCGTCTCAAGATTAAATCCTAAATTTTTGAGTTTTCCATTTTATTTCAATGAAAACACTTCCAATACAAGCGTTTCAAATATTTACTCCATAAAGTCTGAATCAAATAATTTGTGCCGAAGGAAATTAATGCCGAACATCGCTAAATTCGTTTTTACCGAGAGTAATCATCGAAAAGCTCTCATATCTTAATTTTAGGGAATAGCTTCATTCGTAGCTTTTAATGTTGCTGCTACTATAAAAAGTTACATACTTAAATTGTGTTTGCTTAGCTTGATACTGAAATTCAACATTTCGTATCCATATAACTACATAAACAATCGGATAATATTTCAACCTTTTTTTTATCGGATCTTTCCCTTTGGGATTGATCCCGGACCGTCACCAATAGCCCGTTGTGTTGCTCTAGTGTGACGTTAATTGAAATACCCCCCCCCTCAACCTTTTTCACTAAATATATATTCGACAAAGTGGAATTGCGACTAAAATTTTTCAAGGTAGGTAGGTATTTAATTAACGTAGCACTGGAGCAATACAACGGGCTATTGGCGACGGTCCGAGATCAAACCCGAAGGGAAACATTCGAGGACAATATCACGTAATTTTGAACCACGGTCAGATGACGAGGTCACACCTGAGTTCCAAACTTCCACACCACGCCAACGTGAAGAGATTTGTGGACACAGCAGATTTAACGTGCACCAGCCACTTTGTACACGAAGGTCTTTTGATGGATTTGAACTCGCAACCCTCCGGTTGCTAATCCGTTATTCTTTTAACCGGGCTACCGCGGCCCTTTTGAATTGTGAGTCTTTTTTAGGATATATAGGTAAACAGTATCTGATTCAGAGGGTGTTGAAAGATTAAACACACCACCCACCCTTCGTCGTATGGAATCCTGTTTCTGCGAAACTTACAAATTTCTTCTTATCATAATTAAAATTAACTAAATAATTATTTAACATAATAATATTAAATAATAAAATCGTACTGTTTTAGGATTGCGGTAAAGAAAATTAAATTAAAATATTCCTTCTCTCTTACTTTTCAGTTATATCACCTTGGCCCGATCTCCATAAAACTATTCCCTACATTCCCTTGTATAAACATTATTCAGATTCATAATGAATATCTCTTTGAGATATCTCTTCAGTCGTGAATGGTCAGTTTTCCAACCAATCATATTGACTTTATCCTATGATTAGTTTTCCAACCAAACTGACTGATTTTATCAGATAGTTGGTTTTCCAATCAGTGAGACTTATTTTATCGTATGGTTAGTTTCCCACCAGTGGAGACCTATTTTATAGTATGGTCAGTTTTCCAACCAATCAGACTGATTTTATCAGATGTGATAGCATTCTAAGAATGCTAAGCCCGCTTGGAACCCGTGTGATTAGCATTCCGCTTATCGTTTAAACAGGTTCTGGGTTCAAATTCTGGTCATGGATATTCGTAGCGGTTAAGAATCCACTTTAAACCTTACGTCCCGTAATAATTAGCCTCCCTTCAATAAAAAATAATCAGGTATTAGCTTCTCACGTGCAAAACTCAGCAAGCCGTTCCCTCTTCTATAAAAATTTGATTTTGTAAAAGATAAATAATTACTTCCCGAATACGTCCTCACCAAGTACGTTAAACTCAATTAATTGTCCTGTACCATTTCAGCATTTAGGGAACCACGAGAATGAAGACCGGGGCATCAAATTACTTTACTTAAACTCATCAAGAACGTATTCAGAAAGTAATTTGATGCCCCATCTCTTTCTCCTTGTTCCCTAAATGCTGAAATGGTAAATGAGAATTTAGTTTAATGATTTTTTTATTCTTTTCATACTGGTTGACGTATATTTTATACCTATGTGATTTATAGTCTTCGGTTTTTCTCTGATACATATATATCTTTGATTGTTTTTGTGACACTAAATTGGCTGAAATACGCATGCGTACCGACATGTTTTCTGTACAGAAACAGAGTACGTATGCGCATGCTTTGTCACGTGCTGTTCCAGTGTGTGATTGAGCTTAAAGGTATACTGCGCATGTCTTTTGGTCGCCTTTATTTTTTCTGACTAAGTGTACGTCCATCACACCACGCAGGAGCTGCTTTATGAAGAATGACCGGCACACCAACCAATATAGGGATGCTGAGTGTATATTGATGTTGAGACCATTCTTCAAATTTTAAAAGTGGACACACCAAACTTTTTGGACATTGACACCAACGTCCAAAACGAGATATATTTTGATCGAGCCATTTAGGAAAGCGGTGCCCAAAATTTTCTGTTCATGGGTCCCTTTTGAAAATGCGGACCCCTTGACATTATAACATTAAATGTAGCATATCTAGAACTGCATAGGACTGTAGTGATCCTTATTTTTCGCAACTTTATGAGCGTCATGAGATTTCTGAATGTTATGGTATTGCTTCTTTCCCAAAACACATATGACTAAATAACCACCTCTTGGTTAAGAGAATCCTAGAAAAAATTCTATTGGTCAAGAAGGCCAAAACTGGTCAGAAGTTATAAGGGGAAGACTGCGGGTTTCAGAACGGATATATATATATATATATATATAAGTGTGAGCCTCTCAGAGGTTAATATAAATAGTCCTTTTTTGAACGCGCAACAACGTTTCTTAGAACATGAAACAATGATATATTTTATTCTTTTTCGAGTTCTCTATTTTGGGTGGTAAAATACAAGAATCGAAGAAACAAATGGAATATTTTTTTCTTGAGTCCCCTATTTTAGGTGGTAAAATATGAAAATCAGAAAACAATGGGATATTTTATTTCTTTTGCTCTATTTTGGGTATTAAAATATAAAGAATCGGAGAAAACAATAAAATACTTTTTTTCGAGTCTTCCATTTTTATGTATTGAATGTTTCCCGCTGACCCCCTGAAACCTTTGTCCCCAGATCCTGGATATCCGCGAACCACACTTTGGGAACCACTGATTTTAGGGCATTCCGGATATATTTTCGCCCCAGTAAATTCCCTTTGAAGGAAAGCCGTCGGTGGTAAGAATTTAAACAAACACTAAAATCCTCTTTAAAAGAATCCCGTCTCCACACAAAAGCCGGACTAGAGCAGCGAGTGGCCGCGTGAAACGAGTTAATAGTGGGGAAATGCCCGAAAAGGGCGCACACTGATAGCGGAGGGAAAAGTTGGGCTGAAAGAAAAGGCAAAGGGGGGCGGCATGGAGAATAGAAGATAGAAAGTGCTCCTGCGAAGGCGAGATAAGTTTCACTAGTGCCCCCTTCTCCCATTTACAGTTTGCTTATCATATCAAACAGCCAACAGAAACCCGCCTGTTTACAAAAGCCGCTTTCGTATTGGACGATAACAATAACCATTCTATCTCGGCCTGAGATAAGGACCCTTATCGCCCTGCAACATGCATCCAGGAGAGAATGAACTGAAAAAACCAAAAAAAGTTCAGTTCAGTTTTCGCTGATTTCTACCCTGCTTTGGGATTACCAACCTCTGACGATAAAAGTCGATATCGGTTGGAGTCTCTCCCCCCTCCGCTCTCCACGCCTGCGACTGTGCCCAACCAGATAACGCCAAGCGATAATGTAAATGAACATTTCGGCTTTTCGGTCTGTGTATGTGTATTCCCTTTGCCCGGTGCTTGGGTTTTGTTCGCTTCTTTTTTATTCTTATCAAAAGACGTCCGAGTAGTGTTGAGTTGAGTTGTTGGCGTAAATGGGAGCCTGCGTGCGCATCGGGTGGTGTCTTCGGTTTTGAGGGCTGTCACACTTTGGTAAACCCCTCTTCCTCCACGAGAGGTTGAGAGAGGGATGGTAAACACTCAATTTCGGTTTGTTCCATTGAGTGGTGGTGCCCGGACCCTTCACAACAGGTGGGTTCTTTGGAAGTTCTAAAAATTAATTTATCGTTTGTTGGTAAATATTGCATCATGTGAGCGAAAATGTTCCACTGCTGTTTTGGATAATTAGGTGTGATATGTTCCATTTACGCACATGGGATCTACTTCAGAATGGTCGAATAGGATTTAATGGTAAAATGTTTTGTCTTGCATGCCTCGAATGTGGAATAATAATTTTAGTAGTTTTGAAAAATATTTCTTCTCAGTGTGAATGTTAATTAATTGTTTGTTGATAAATATTGCAACACACACGTAAGCGAAAATCTTCCACTGCTTTTTTCAATAATTAGGTGTAATATGCCCCATTTACCAGTATGGGATCTACTTCAGAATGGTCATAGGATTTGTTGGTAAAAATTTATTTTTCTTGCGTACCTGGAATGAGTAATTTTTGAACTAGTTTTGGAATACATTAATCCTCAATTATTGTTAAACGTTAATTTACTATTTATCGATAAATATCGTGATCATGTGGCTGAAAAAGTTCTATTACTGTGTCAAAAAGAAATAGGCGATTGTTCCACTTACGCGAACCTACTTAAGAACGGTCAAGTAGGATTTAGTGGAAAAAATTCATTTTTCTTACAAGCTTTGCTAGAATGCATAAATTTATAACTTCGAAAAGTTTTTTCCCGCAGTTGAATTTGATTTCACTTTTAACTGGATTATTGCTTTAGATTTTGCTATAAAACGGTGTCAGACATCACTTCTCATATGATTATTTCGTCTAGACCGATTTAACCCTCCAAGTGGTTTCGACGAGATATCTCGTTCATCAAGGTGTGAACAATTTAGATAATGATATATCTCACCATAAAAAATGCCTATTGAGATATTGCATTGCCTTTTTTGATGATGACGAGATCAAGATCGGGTCAGTTTTTTCTAATGACGTGATATCTCGTCCATCAAGATCTGGTCAGTTTTGTAAATGACGAGATGCCGCCAGGATGATTAATTTATATTTTGAACAACCATTAGAAGAGAGAGTGAGAATAATTGTTTCTAAAAAATTTTCTTGCATGTGCCACATAACACGAAGTGTTGTTTTATTTATTTCATCAAATTATATACGTTTGTTATTTATATTTTAATTGTATGACAAATCTATTAAGAATTGTTCGGTCTAAATTATGCAAAAGCTAAAAAAAAGCTTGATGCAAGAAAGTGATGCGACATTTCACCCCTATATGCATTTAAGGAGAATAAAGTACATTTTTTCTATTTTTTTATTTTTCTCAGATAAAAAAATTTTTGCTTGATCACTTTTTTACGAAAGCAATTCTTTGTTTGTAAATGCCACTCTTTATTTTCCTACTTTTCTTTGTTTAATTGTATGGCCTCTTTTAAACAAAGAAATAAAAATATGTTGTTGAAAAATAGTTTATTAGATCTTAGTGATAAATCCTGCTTCAACACGTAGCACAAAAATGGACATGATTTGTATACTGCTAAGAGCGACAAGTGGTACAAATAACATTCTCTCTACGGGATTTATTTGCTTATTTGCAGCTCAGACTAAAATGCTTGATCTGAGCTATGGAGCTGCATGGTATCTAAAACGACACGGCAAATCTCGTCGCTCAAATGAAATCCAGCAGCAGTTAGATTACAGAAAATATTGAGAAATCTGGGAGATAGAAATCAGCTCGGATAAAAAATGTAAGCCAACGCGAAAATAAGTTTAGACGTTCAAAAATGAATCTTCCTGGTGGTTATCTCGACGAGTAATCTCGTCATTAACAAATCTGACAAGATCTTGATGGAAGAGATATCTCATCATTAGAAGAAAACTGATCTTGATCTCATCATAAAAAAAATCGGTAATATCCTGATGACGAGTTATCGCGTCATTAGCAAAATATGTCAAATCTGGACGAGATATCTCGTTGAAACCATTTGGAGGGTTAATCATTGGTCTCACTTAAAATCAGTCAAATTAGAGGTGCATCGTCCCATACTTACTTTAATTGCTTGATCCATTTATTAATCTAAGATTTAATCGATCATTTCCACTTTCATAATCTCATTCAATCTTTTAACCCATCATTTCTAATAACGTTAGATTGGAGTCCTCTGAGCGTCACGAGATTTCCGAGTAGTGTACTATTGCTTTTTTATCCCACAACACACATGACTAAATAGCCCAGCTATTGGTTGAAAGAATCCTAGAAAGGTTTCTATTGGTCAGTCTGATAGTGTATGCATCTTTTGAACAAATTGCAGCATCACAATGTACAGTATCATCATCATCATGATAATACGTATTTGATTTTTCTGAAAAAAATGTCAGTGAGTTTTTACTCAAGGTTGACTATGCAATCGCTTTATCATTGTCACATTTGAGTGCATCAAATTTCGATTTTTTAATTCAACTTCAATTGTGGGCCACCATAAAGTAATTTATCTGTCAAAAGCTGGTTTGAAGTCATGCAGGGAAGATTGCAGATTGTGTGCAAGAATTATATACATCCATAACCCTGGGAGGGTTAAAGTTGTAGATCAGTCGAAATGTATATTTATATTACTAATTTAGCTCTGGAAAACGTCTTTTCATTGTAACTATAAGATTTGTATCTGTAACAAATTTTGTTTATTATATGAGTTTGTTTAGTTTGTCGCTATTCAGTCATTCTTTGCTACGTTATGTCTAATTGGGTTTAATTAGAGAAGTGAAAGGAAGGAAAGTCGAAGTAAAAGGAAAAAAGGAAGTAAGAATCAAACAAATAATAGCTCAAGAAGGGGGATTTACAGTGAAGCAAAATAAAACCTTATAATCTGCAGCACGAGCAATTAATCCTAGGTAGGTATTTAGAACAGAATTTTAGAGTTGGTCCAGCGTCCAATCTTTTCTTTTTTGTATACATATCCCAATCAAATTTTCATGTTAATTTATTTTATATATTGTCTTTTTGATTATTTTAGACTATGATTTTTTATACTTCGATGTTAATGATGGTAATGATTATTCAAACTACGCCGAATAAATTAAATTCAACACTTGTTTTTTAAAATAAAAAAAATTTGGGAGATGGATTGGGCCCCTTGATTCCATCCACTGAAAACGTTCTTGATCCATCTAAGAGTAGGAAAATAAGCTTGAAAAACGAGAATGCAAACAACGGAACAAATGTAGTTTGGGTCCTGGGAGTTAGCAGTCGAATCACGTAGTTTTGAACGAGTCTATTAGTTAAATTAGGAGACTAGTGGTAACGTAAACAAGTTACTTCCACAACTGATGTCTTCAGCGCGGATTCTGGTTCAACGTTTTCCGTTGCGGTTTACGGTTTATATGGCAGGAGGAAAACTAGTCACTGCGATCGCCATTCATGATTTTGAGTATAGCAGCCTTCTCCTGACATGGTTTCACACCTTTTCAAAAATTGACTGACCCAAGGTCGACTAACTTCCCTTCGTAATCGCACTTTGATATGCGAACACACTTCAGTAAAAACGAAAAAACAAACCAACGAATAAAATAGCAAACTCACACGAACAAGGCAGGTTGAGCAAATTCACACGAACAAGACAGATTAAGCAAACTCACACTCGAACAACGCAGGGTGAACAACATTGCACACGAAGCGCAAACTTACACAGGACACCAAAAGATGAACCAATTTACATATGAACCCCGAAGGGTAAGCAAACTTACACAGGACACCAAAAGATGAACCAACTTACATACGAACACCGAAGGGTAAGCAAACTTACACACGAAAAACGCAATGTAAACAAACTTGCGTATGAATATCACATCGTGAATAAGGCTACACGCGAACAAAACAAAATTAATAAAAAGAAAACACAAGACCTGACAGATGACCGGTACAAAGGAGAGTGAATCCGCAACAAAGTGGGAAAGAAAGGTAAGTTCGTCCGATGGGGGGAAATTAAGTAACTAAATGGGCAGACGCGTTCCCATTTATTGAATCAAATAAGTTAAGGTAGTCCATGAGTGTAAGCTGAGTAAGTTCATCTACTGAATATAAAACGTGTCTATGATTAAAGTAGGGGCTGCCACTTTCTAGAAAGGCTTGAATAAATCCTATAGAATAGTTTCACCTCTAGAACGCTTCAAATTTCGGTGGGGAAATTGCTCAGAACAAAGAGCATGAATGAAATGCTACGCTCTTGCCACACTCACAATACTATCACATTACTCACAAGAAAACAGTCCACAGTATGCACTTACCCCATCATGTGGGGAAACTGCGACCCCATGAAAACGAATTGGAAAGTACTTTCCAAAATTATGAGTTAGAAGTTTAAGCAAATAAAAGAGTAAACGTATTAGTAAAGGGTATGGGAGTGTGTAGAAATATGACGCTTTTAAAAATTACCGGTACAGAGTAGTACTTCGAAGATTTGGGCTGCACTTTCCCCACCTCACCCTATGAGTATATGAAAACAAAATGTTTACTTTAATTTTAAATGCTAATGGTAACATATCGCTACTATCTCGACAAAAGCACTATTCCACAAAATCATTGTTCCGAGGAAAACACAGTTGAAAGTTTCGATGCTGCGGGACAAATTGTGTTTGACGTGGTGCGGACAACATGGCCGGATTTCCTTTTAAAGCATTATTTTTGATAACTATGAAGATCCCATTTTAAATTCCACCTAAAGGAATAATCGCAAATAAGTTTCAAACAAAGCTTTCAAATTTATAGAATGCCTAAAAACTGTGAAAGTTCAATTATTTACTGTGTTTTAAGCATTTTAACACTCCTAGTGGTTGTCTCGATGAGGTATCTCGTCATCATCCAAACTGATAAGATATTGATGGACGAAATATCTCGTCATTGGAAAAAAACTGGCCAGATATCTTGTCATTAGCAAAATTGATCAGATCTTAATGGACGAGGTATCTCATCCAAACTGATCAGATATTGATGGACGAAATATCTCGTCATTAGAAAAAAACTGGCCAGATATCTTGTCATTAGCAAAATTGATCAGATCTTAATGGACGAGGTATCTCATCCAAACTGATCAGATATTGATGGACGAAATATCTCGCCATTAGAAAAAACTGGCCAGATATCTTGTCATTAGCAAAATTGATCAGATCTTAATGGACGAGGTATCTCATCCAAACTGATCAGATATTGATGGACGAAATATCTCGTCATTAGAAAAAAACTGGCCAGATATCTTGTCATTAGCAAAATTGATCAGATCTTAATGGACGAGGTATCTCATCCAAACTGATCAGATATTGATGGACGAAATATCTCGTCATTAGAAAAAAACTGGCCAGATATCTTGTCATTAGCAAAATTGATCAGATCTTAATGGACGAGGTATCTCATCCAAACTGATCAGATATTGATGGACGAAATATCTCGTCATTAGAAAAAAACTGGCCAGATATCTTGTCATTAGCAAAATTGATCAGATCTTAATGGACGAGGTATCTCGTCAAAACCATTGGAGGGTTAATGAAATATAAACAATACTTTTTAACCCTCTGAGGGGTTAACCGCATATATCCGTTCAACAACCAACATCTGACCTGTATTGCGTAACCAGTTGTGACCTTCTTGATCAATAGAATCTTTCCTACGATTCTTTCAATCAATAGCTGCGGTTATTTAGTCGTTATGTGTGTTGTGGGGTGAAAGGCAACACTACATTATTCGGATATCTCGTGAACCTTAGAGGGTTAAAATATACAATTCACAAGTATACAAATACACAATTACGAGATTATTACAGTGAAGGTATACTTCCTCTGACAAAGTGTTTCCAATTTTTAAGGCATGAAACGTATGTTTTATTCTTTATTGAAATAAATCGGTCAAATTATTTCCATACGTAGCAAAACATGACTGTAGAGTGACTAAGTATTTAGTAATTTTTAACCTTGACACAAGAAAATTGGAACACTTCTGAGCATATCAAAAATATGCGGGTCATTAAACATTGGTATCCATGGATATCCAAAACATTTATATCATTTTATGCGTACTCCTTGTACTAGTGATTGTGTTTATCTTCTCGATCTGTTACATTGTTTATCAAGTAGCATTTTATCTTTGTCCTTTACGTCCTTCATTGGATTGTATAAAGCTTTGTATTTTCTACTGAAAATTACTATATTGATATAAAGGGGATTTAGAATGGTGATTATCTTATTGACATTGGAGTAGAAGCATTCATCCTTATTCAACAGCAAAGATGGTTCCACACGTATATATATATACACTGCTGGCCACCCAAATTGCAACACCAAGAAAGACAAGAGATATCACAACAACATTTATTTGGTAGATAACATGTTGACCAAGTATCAAATGATTCAATTTATAGACTTCTGTGAAGTGTGGTTCCTGCCAAAATCAGTAGCCAGAGTAGCCGCCATTGTTGGAGATCACCGCTGCCACACGCCTCGGCATTGATTCAAAGAGATTTTGGATGTGTTCTTGGGGTACAGCAGACCAAGCAGCTTCCACACGTTGCCAAAGTTGATCTGGTGTGGCAGCTGGGGATGTATTCTGGGTCAATCGTTGAGCAACCATGGACCACATGTTTTCTATCGGCGAAAGATCCGGAGAGCGAGCTGGCCAGGGAAGCAATTCAATCTGGCGATTGACGAAGAACCCTTGGACAATGCGTGCCACGTGTGGTCGCGCATTATCCTCTTGAAATATGGCTGTGGGCAAGCCCTGAAGGTAAGGAAGGACAACTGGCTCCAACACCTCGGAGATGTAGCGCTAGCTGTTTAAAGTACCGGCAATGTGTACTAGAGGAGTGTGAGAGTGATATCCAATACCACCCCATACCATAATACCCGGTGCAGGACCAGTGTGGCGGTGCATAACGCAGCTGTTCAGCATCCTCTCTCCACGGTGTCTCCAGACTCGAATCCGACCATCATGATGTTGCAGACAGAAGCGTGACTCGTCAGTAAAGACAATTTCATTGCATTCTGCCATCCACATCCTTCTTTCATCCTTCTTTCCCCGAATCGGAATGAAACATGAGATTTAGAGATTTCAAGGTATGCTCTCAAAAATTATGTTAATTACAAGTATCCAACTATTACGTTTACGGGATAAAGGTAACAATTTTCGAGTACCAACACTTACCTTTTATATCGTAATGTAATTGGCACAGAGAAAAATCAAAAATGGCGTTGAAATTTTGCCTTTATCTCTAAAAACGACTGCTCGAGATCACTGTCAAAGATGAACGGCAAAAGCGGGGGAAAAGCAACAAGCAGCAATGATAATGCACGTAATTTACATAAATCGCAGGTACCTGTCACAAAACACTAATTATCATTAGCATTTGTAATAATGGATAAAATGTTATGGTTTATTGTTGGCTTTCTTTTATCGTTCACACTCATCTTTGATCAAATCTTCAAGTAATCCTGCGCAATTATTTGTGGAGCTAAAGGTAAAATTTCAACTATATTTTTGTTTTTCAACTGTGCCGATAACATTGCGATAAAGCAAGTAGGCGTTGCTATTCGAAATTTTTAAAATTTGTTAACTGTGTCAGCAACAATGAGACCTCAATTCTTGTTTTATTTATAACCTTCCGTAAGGCACACCAATGCCATTCTTGCGGCACGCCCATACGGAAAACATAAAAGTAGAGTGAGCATGGCAATTTTTTGTATGCCTAGGATCATGGGACCAAAGTTAGTAGTAACGTGACCCTTAGACCGATATCGTCAGCTGAGTGCGAACATTCATCATCTGATTGGTTCATGGAACGTGAGAAGACTCCTATCCATTGACTAATCATATGATTTGTCCGCGCGACACAGTAGAGGTTGGCAATTTCACCATCTTTGTAACCACTACAGAAATGCGCCTTCAAACATCTAATCTGTCCTTATATGTTATATTGCCAAACGAGACGATAAGATGCCAAATCGGGCAATCAAATAAATTTCTCATAGAGCAGTCATGTGACTACTAGTCAACATGTTGTTCACACTTTTTGAAGCTCCTCTCAATAGCAATGGTCAGTCTACTTACGTCTCATGCCACACTAACTTTAGAGCCGTATCTTGAAATTTCGGAGTCTCAAGTTACATTCCAATTCGTTGAAAATTGCGGCAGCTAGGGATTCCTATATAGGGGGATGTTACTTTATGATCACTTGGTATTCAATTAGCAAAGGAAAAGGAATCGGTTTTCCAACTTAATGTTTTCAACATAAATACAAAGTAATATAGATTTCACCAACCTGGCGGAAAAAATCGCCATTAGGTGCAGATTTGATCTCGGAGCTGACTTCTCACAGCTCTTCAAACCGATTCAATGATAAGAGCACCAAGCCAAAATAGAAGTGATTGTTAAAGTACACTGCTGGCCACCCAAATTGCAACACCAAGAAAGACAAGAGATATCACAACAAAATTTATTTTGTAGATAACATGTTGACCAAGTATCAAATGATTAAATTTATAGACTTCTGTGAAGTGTGGTTCCTGCCAAAATCAGTAGCCAGAGTAGCCGCCATTGTTGGAGATCACCGCTGCCACACGCCTCGGCATTGATTCAAAGAGACTTTGGATGTGTTCTTGGGGTACAGCAGACCAAGCAGCTTCCACACGTTGCCAAAGTTGATCTGGTGTGGCAGCTGGGGATGTATTCTGGGTCAATCGTTGAGCAACCATGGACCACATGTTTTCTATCGGCGAAAGATCCGGAGAGCGAGCTGGCCAGGGAAGCAATTCAATCTGGCGATTGACGAAGAACCCTTGGACAATGCGTGCCACGTGTGGTCGCGCATTATCCTGTTGAAATATGGCTGTGGGCAAGCCCTGAAGGTAAGGAAGGACAACTGGCTCCAACACCTCGGAGATGTAGCGCTGGCTGTTTAAAGTACCGGCAATGCGTACTAGAGGAGTGCGAGAGTGATATCCAATACCACCCCATACCATAATACCCGGTGCAGGACCAGTGTGGCGGTGCATAACGTAGCTGTTCAGCATCCTCTCTCCACGGTGTCTCCAGACTCGAATCCGACCATCATGGTGTTGCAGACAGAAGCGTGACTCGTCAGTAAAGACAATTTCATTCCATTCTGCCGTCCACATCCTTCTTTCATCGCACCATTGGCGGCGGAAACGTCTGTGGTTCTGCGTCAAGGGTAGACGAAGCAATGGACGTCTTGCGGACAGACCACTCTGCTGTAAACGGCGTCGAATGGTACGCGCAGACACTGGATGATGCGGTACAGACTGAATGTGCTGTGCTATGGTTCGTGATGTGGCTGAGCGATCCGTCACTGCCATACGCACAATATGCCTGTCATCACGTGAAGTGGTGCACTGAGGTGGATGCGATCGAACACGTCGGTCCGTCGTACCCTCCTGCATCCAACGATCACATATCCGCATTACAGTTGTTTGGTTTCGTCCAACACGACTACCGATTTCCCTGAAAGATAATCCACAATCTCGGTAGGCCACTATCCTTCCTCTGTCGAACTCGGATACTTGATCAAAAGATGATCGCTGTTTTCTACGAGGCATAATTGATCGTTTTTTTGAAAAAACCACAAGAAAAACACAATTGCCGTACTTGAAATCGTCGAAATCTCCAAGCCTTAAATAGCGCTTTGAAGTGGCGCCACAGGCGCGCGTGATGTGCGTCTGCGCTGAAATTCTAATCATTTGCATATCTCACCTCCGCTAATGCATGTTGTAAATTTCATATTATTTGCATGCTTCCTTCAGGGTGTTGCATTTACGGTGTTGCATATATATATATATATATATATATATATATATATATATATATATATATATATATATATATATATATATATATATATATATATATATATATATATATATATATATATATATATATATGTTTTGAGTATATTTATTTTGCAATGGGTTTGTATATGTATAATACGAAAAATAACTTTCTATATGGGCTCTCTTCCAAGAATTTCTGATTAAATAATTTTTAATTAGACAAATGAAAAATATTCCATATGTTAAACAGGAATATTCGATGAAATATATAGCTTTTAAATGCTTAGCATTTATCACCTGTTTCAAGGAGCATCTTCTCTAAAGGGGGTACTTTAATTAAGTTCTGAATTACTCTTTCCCGCTCTGTCTTCTAAAGATACATTCATTTCGTCAAAATAATTGCTGTAACACAGTTGCGAAGTGATTTTATATAAAATTCAAATTGAATAGCTTCATTAACATTAAATTTAGAATATCGAATTTGGTATAAATGATTAATTAAGCGGAAGAAGTTCTAATTGGAGGTTTTTTAATATAAGGCTCATATAAGAAGTTAAAATTCGACTTTTTATTCCTATTAGATTCCATGATAACATTATTTTAGCACATTACGCCTTGGTAAATGAGTCCGATGCATCGAAACTAATCTAACAAAATCGTCGTATACATGGGGCTGTTGCACGTTAAATCTATCGTGGCCTCAAATATCCTCACGTTACCGTGATGTGAAAGTTTGGAGAGTGGGGTGCCAGCTCAGGTGCCGACCTCGTCATCTGACCATGAATCAAAATTACAAGGTGCCCTGAGATCTTTCCCTTGGGGAATTAATCCCTGACCGTTGCCAATAGCCCATTGTGTTTGTCGCTAATAGAGGAAATATTAGCCCATTGTGTTTGTCACTAATAGAGGAAATATAAAAGTAGAGTGGGCAATGGTAACCTTTTTATGTGCTCAGAATCATGTGACCAAAACTAGTAGTAACGTGATTCTTAGACAAGTTTTGTCTGCTGGGTGGAAACGAAGGTCCATTAACTGATTGGTCCACGGGACGGGAGAAGACAACCATGCATTGATTCATCATCTGATTAGTCTGCACGTCATAATAGTAGATTTTAATGATTTCACTATTTTTGTCATCCTATCTTAAGATTTCCTATCGCTAAACGAGGCGATAAGATGCCAAATTGGTCAACCAAGTCAATTTTTCAAAGAGCATTCGCTTGATTACTAGTCGACATGTTAGTCACTTTTTGAAGCTCCTCTAAATAGCAATGCTCAGTCTACTTACATTTCATGTCTATGGTGTTGCTTCAGTGCGACGTAAATTCAAATACCGACCGAACAACCTTGGCACAAGTTGGCCAAACATGACCCTTGCGCCATAGAAACTGAAGCAACCAATTGGAAACATTCTTTTACTATTAACGATTTAAAAGTATCTTCCCTCTGTGGGCATGGAAAGTGTGAAATATCGAGATAAATTATCTTTCTGAAGTATAATTTCAAAGTATCCATTCAGTTAAAATCCACAGACGCACTTCGAAAAGTGATGTAAAATGCCAAGCAACCTTACGCAACTAAGAACCCAATCTCTTATAGACATACCAAAAGAATAGCTATCTCCATGAGATAACTAACTCCAAAGTGCAATTAACGGAGGGCAGCAAAGAAAAGGTGAAAAAATGCGAAATATCGCATCGAGAAAACATGCAGAAAAAATCCTTATTTACCGACCAAAGTCCGCTTTCATAACTCCATAACTTCAATCACGAAGGCTGCTCATGCCACAGGGGTGATAGCGACTTCCAAAAATAGACACTCGCTATCAGGATTGGGACTATTGAGCTCTGTGAGATTGAAGTCCTTCTTGGAGGATGCGATAGCGAGAGTTCAGACCCGAGTCTACGGAGCGGGATCAGTTGTGCATAACCTTGGCTTCAGAGACAGTTCGTCGAAGAGCGAAGAAGCATTTAGGAAGAGGAGGAATACTTGGTGAGTGGACTTTGCAGCAGGAGAGGTTATGTGGCGATTCCGTTGCCTGTGCTGCGTGGATTTCGTTGACGTTGTGCTTTAGAAAAAGCTGTCAGGAGTAAGTGTCACCCTTCTGTACCTGTTTATAAATCTCGTTATCAGGGGAACTTTATCTTGCAGTGGAGTAATGTCCATGAATCCCAAAAGCCCGATATACCAATTACCTTCTGTATCATTTGAGGAGCAAAACGCATTTATATGTTCAGAAAGCTGTACTCTACCCTGCGTGACTTGTAACGAGCTGCACTCTTCCTGATTGATTGAATGTTTCCTAGGATTCTTTCAACCAATATATAATTGGCCTAGAGGTAATACGCATATATATAAACTCTTAACCCTCCTAGTGGTTTTGACGAGATATCGCGTCCATCATGATCTGATCAATTTGCTAATGACGAGATATTTCGTCATCAAGATTTTACCGATTTTTTTATGATGTCGAAAGCAAGATCCGGTCACTTTTTTTCTAATGACGAGAGGCAACAAGACCTTGATAGACGAGATATCTTGTCCATCAAGGTATTGATGGACGAGATCTGGTAAATTTTGTTAATGATGAGATACCTTGATGGACGGGATATCTTGTCCATCAAGGTATTGATGGACGAGATCTGGTAAATTTTGTTAATGACGAGATACCTTGATGGACGGGATATCTTGTCCATCAAGGTATTGAAGGACGAGATCTGGTAAATTTTGTTAATGACGAGATACCTTGATGGACGGGATATCTTGTCCATCAAGGTATTGATGGACGAGATCTGGTAAATTTTGTTAATGATGAGATACCTTGATAGACGAGATATCTTGTCCATCAAGGTATTGATGGACGAGATCTGGTAAATTTTGTTAATGATGAGATACCTTGATAGACGAGATATCTTGTCCATCAAGGTATTGATGGACGAGATCTGGTAAATTTTGTTAATGACGAGATACCTTGATGGACGGGATATCTTGTCCATCAAGGTATTGATGGACGAGATCTGGTAAATTTTGTTAATGATGAGATACCTTGATAGACGAGATATCTTGTCCATCAAGGTATTGATGGACGAGATCTGGTAAATTTTGTTAATGATGAAATACCTTGATAGACGAGATATCTTGTCCATCAAGGTATTGATGGACGAGATCTGGTAAATTTTGTTAATGATGAGATACCTTGATGGACGGGATATCTTGTCCATCAAGGTATTGATGGACGAGATCTGGTAAATTTTGTTAATGACGAGATACCTTGATGGACGGGATATCTTGTCCATCAAGGTATTGAAGGACGAGATCTGGTAAATTTTGTTAATGACGAGATACCTTGATGGACGGGATATCTTGTCCATCAAGGTATTGATGGACGAGATCTGGTAAGTTTTGTTAATGACGAGATACCTCCGAGAAAATCACCAGGAGGGTTAATAAGTAACAATGTAACTTAATTTTTTTAATTTTAATAATTTAATTATATTCACTTTTGTAGAGATGTGGATTTATGTAGGGGTAACAGGAGTGCTTCTGTAATAATGAAACATATCGACCGTATATAAGCGCAGACTTTAGCTACATTGTCCACTTATCCACTTTCGTACAATGTGGATCTATGGAGGGGTAGCAGTGAGTGCTGTAATAATGAAACTTACCGACCGTATATAAACGAAGACTCGAGCCACATTGTAACTGGTAATCTTGAAATTGTAGACAGTGAACAATTAAGAAAATTAATATATAAGGGTACTAAATTCCGTCCTATCTTTAATCTAAAAAGAAGTTTTATACTTAAAAGTTTCCTTGAGTACATCGATTGTTTCTGCCATGTCTTCCACCCAACCCAATATTCAACTTATGTCTGCGATACCCAATTTACTTATATAAAGTGAAAATGGAAATTTTATAATTACTTCAAAACTTTTATTAATGAAACTACCCTTCTTTCACAATCGATACACACAATTACAAAGAAATTAGCCTAGCTATTAAAGACACAGAATGAATTTATTATCACACCAGTAGACAATGCTTTAGGTAACTATGTTATCCTTTGCAAGAAATTATATTTAAACGTACTAGACAACGTGTTAAAATTCGCTGATATATGCAAATCGTAATTTGACCTAATCTACAACTATTAAAAAATCATATCCGTAGACAAAATATTACTTAATTTCTAACCATCAGTTTTCTTCCATACAGTATATTTAAACGTAATGGACAACGTGTTAAAATTCGCTGATATGTGCAAATCGTAATTTGACCTAATCTACAACTATTAAAAAATCACATCCGTAAACAAAATATTACAAATTTCTAACCATCAGTCTTCTTCCATAAGTACTATTTTTCTAAGTTTTTTTACAAAAGTAGCCTCATGCTTTTTAACTATCTAAAACTCATTTTCAACACTATAATAGAAGGATACTCTTGGATGAATAAAGTTATAAATTTCACATAAATAACAACGATATTAACAATATGCTAACATATAACTTTGAGGATCGGATCTCTTCTAGCATACCACTTGATAAACTAAAAGTATTGAATCACTACCACATTATTAAACTTTAATAAACATTAATTTTGAAGAATGGAAATTTCTATTAAAATACTTCATTTTTAATAATACAATAATTTTAATAATTGTACAAAGAGGGCTGGCGCCCGCTAAATCTGTCGTGGCCTCCAATGTCCTCACTTTGGCGTGGTGTGGAAGTTTGTAGAGTGGGGAGATAACTCAGGGGGGTGTTGACTTCGTAATCTGACCTAGATTCAAAATTCTGAGGTACTGTCCTCTGATCTTTCAATTCGGGATTGATCCCGGACCATCGCCAATAGCCTGTTGTGTTTCACCAGAGCGACGTTAATATACTACCAAACTATCTACACTAAATATTATATTGATTGAGTATACGTATAATCCGACTTGTGTGGTTGATCTGAAGGATCCGCTTATAAATCGTCGTCAAGGAATGGACATACGACAAAGAAAGCTTTTTACTGACATAGAAGAGAGAGAAGTACACCCAGGGAGGAATCGAACCGGAACCGAACTTGCGGCGCCTATAACTCGAAAGCTGCTAGAACAGTGGGCATACACACTGATCCACGACGACCCCACCTCAAATATATCAGGTCCTGAAAGTTAATGAGGGGCTGTCGTGACTCAGTGGGCATTCTATTCTACTGTCTTTTTGGGCCCAGTTGGAAGAGCAACGGATTAGCACACAAAGGGTTCCGATTTCGAAACTCGGTACAGCCGTCGTGTACACGGAGGGTGGTGCACGTTAAATCTGTTGTGGCCTCAACCGTTCTCAACCTCAATATTGGCGTCGTGTGGAGGTTTGGAGAATGGGGTATCAGCTCAGGTGTTGACCTCGTCATCTGACTGGTTCAAAATTACTAGGCGCTGTCCTTGGATCTTTCTCTTAGGGATTGATCCCGGACCGGCGACAATAGCCCTTTGTGTTGCTCCAGTGTGTGACGTTAACCAACTACCTAACCTAACATAACCTAGCCTAACCTAACCTCTGCCCTATCTTTTTGACTTGTTTTCTGTGTTCTGAGTGTTAATTTTTTGTGTTGTAATTGATAGCATGCTTTTCGTTTACCGTTAACAGTGGTGTTTGGGGAGAGCATTTTTTAGCATCCTTGTTGCTCATGCGTAGAAAACACTACTGAGTTGTCTGGATTGGGCTTCTCCAGGGGACGAAGCTTCCCTCGAGGGCACATCTTTAGTCGTGTACGGGCTTCACAAACCCGAGGTGATCTGTCCTTTTCCCATGGTGTTTACTGCCTCTGGTAAACATGGGGATTTTGACCCTAGGATATTCAATCGATCTTTCTTCACTTTCGTATGACATTGTCTTGTGTTTGACCAAATATAGCCCTTGCGCCAAAAAACTCAAACAACGAATCAACCCTGACCCACCAACACACGCTTTACCTTTATAACCGAACGTACCTAGAGCAAAAATTTGGTATAATAGATTCAAAATTCATCAAATCACGTAACACTCATTAACTATCATGTTTTAAAAATCTGAGTGAATCAAAACAGACCACACAAAAATTTCTCTATTTCCTTATTAAATGCTTTCCCTTTGAGATTGATCCCGGACCGTCACCAACAGCCCATTGTGTTGCTCCAGTGTGACGTTAATTAAAATACCTACCATACTCGCTAAATGCTGATTTATTTTGTCGTGTATGGTACGGAAATGGAGTTAATGAACAAGTCTTATGGGCGAAAAAGGTTACAAACGTGTTAAATCAATCCGCTATCAAAAATTCAATAGAATATGAATGTCATGTTTTGAATGCTTTTAGACAAGAATAACGCATCAGAAGTACGCGGTAGAGTATGTAAAAACTTTGAACACATTTTTAGATTATTTTAAAATTTTATACAAATTTAAAATATGTTGGTATTTAACTTTGATACATCATTATTCAAACATTTACTTATTTCCCATATAAAGTTTTAATTATTTTCGTTCTTTTCATCTGCGTTGCACAGAGGGGAAATATACTAGACTTCTATCTTTGTTCCTTCTTGGACGATAACCAATTATCTAGAAGGAATGGATAATGATTTTATCACAGCATGACGCAGTAATTCTTTATCAGTCATTACTTGCTGATACAAATTGAAACCTTACCCTCAATAATTGATCTAAATATTTTCCGTTCTTGAGTACTTTCGTAATAGTTTATAACGTCATCGATGTCTCATACAGGAAATTACGATTTCAAGCAGAACTGTTATCAAGAGTTTATATCGAAATAATTCTTAAGAATGCAAATTAGTCTGAGTTAATTTTTGATACAACGAAATCACAACGAATAAAATACCTTTCAACGATAAAAACTTCACCAATTCGGAGATTTATTTTTAAACACACAAATATAGTTTCTTTACAATGCTTTTACGAAATATTAATAAGAGATTTCGTAGATTTTCAGAGATCCACTAAAATATTTAACTTTAATTTCTCGACATAAGGGTGCAAATTAATAAACACCTCGCCAAAGGACTCTCATGATGTACCTTGCCGGTCGTAGATTCGCGCTCGGAGTTGACGCATAAGCGATTGCTTAAATACTTTTAAGTTTTCTAGTTTGAGTGGGGCAGCGGTAGCCCAGTTGGAAGAACACCTGATTAGCAACGCAGACGGCTGCGAGTTCGAAACTCGGTTCAGCCAAAGACTGTCGTGTACACGGGGGCAGGTGCATGTTAAATCTGTTGTGGCCTCAAACGTCTTCACGTTGGCGGGGTGTGGAGGTTTGGAGAGTGGGGTGCCAGCTGTGGTGCCAAAGCCTGACCGTAGTTAAAAATGAGGTGTTGTCCTTGGATCTTTCCCTTCGTTGTGCTTCGTTAACTACCTTTGAGTAGTGAAAACATCTTGATAAAACTACTTGGGAAGATAAATTCAATTTTAAAAAAGCGAAAAGTTCAGAAAACTGAGACGTTACGTGTTGAAACAAATTTCAGTTGATTGTGTTATTTTTTCTAAATATTCCTTCACTTATTCATTTATACTACGGAAATATTCATATTAAAAATATTTCTGAGTGGAAATCTACGAATGGAATAAGGTGAATGAATAAATGAAATAACTTTAATGCTGACACTATTTAAAAAGATCCTAGAAGATAATGTAACTAATTTATAGCATGATCGTACATATTTTCCATTTTTAAAAATTGCTAAAACATTTAGAACTAAACAAATAGGGGGGGGGGAATTTTCAATTAACGTCACACTGGAGCAACACAATGGGCTATTGGTGACGGTCCGGGATCAATCCCAAAGGGAAAGATCCGAGGACAACACCACGTAATTTTGAACCACGGTCAGATGACGTTAAACAAATAGGAAACTATATATTCAATTAAATAACTCTAAATTTTCAACGCATTATTTGTGCCGCTTTGTGTGATGTTTATTGATTTTTAAGTTTGTTTACTAACATGGCCTTGATCCATATTTTATTTGTGGAAGAAAATGACTTGATGCATTTTTTAAAAATATCCTTTAGTCTATAACAGCGATAAAGAGAACTGTTGTTTCAGCGAACTGCAAGGTTATAGAAACGAAGTTTCGTAATTGTTACAAAACCTTATCTTGTAATTGAAATGTACTTATGTAAATAAAATGAATCATGTTAATGTCCGTTAATCATGCTAACATGTTTCTTTTTCTTCTACTTCGTTTCTTGGGCTACATTCAAGTTATATTAATCCATTTTCGAAGAGAATTTGCAGGTCACTTTTAGTTTATAAAAGTTGTCACTATTTGGACAACTACAAAATCTCGGAAGGTATTCACCTAAGAATGAAGCAGGGGCGTTATTTTGACAAAAGATTAGGGTTAGTGTGAAAGAAATCTAACCATATTAGACGACGAGGAAACTCTTCTACTTTTAGTGTCTGCGAGTGCTTCTACTTAAAATATTTTCCCACTTGAACATATTAGCTTATTTTTAAAGTGGTATTTCCTTTCAAATTCGGGGCTGCCGTAGCCCGTTTGGAAGAGTAGCTGATTAGCAACCGGAGGGTTGCGAGTTCGAAACTCGATCCAACTAAAGCAGGTCGTGTACGTGATGGTTGGTGCACGCTAAATCTATAGTGGTCTCAAATGTCCTCACGTTGGAGGGGTGTGAAAGTTGGGAGAATGGAGTGCCAGTTCAGGTATTGATCTCGTCATAGGATCTTTACCTTCTGGATCGCTAATAGCTCGTTGGATCTTTCCCAGACTGTCGCTAATAGCTCGTTGTGTTACACCCCAGTGCGACGTAAGTTTAAATACTTACCTACATATCTCTTTATATGAAACGATTTTCATTATTCTTTTTAATTTGAGGCTTATTCAACTTTAGAATATGGTTGTAATCAACATCAGCAAAATGTGTGGCACTTTTTATTTTCTTTCTAATTTTATACTTATCTCTAATAGTTAGAGTTGCACAGAAAAAAATGAATTTTTTTGAAAGATGTTGCGATATTCTTTAACCTGAATTCGTCATCTGACCGTGATTCAAAAATGAGGTGTTGGTTTCAGATCTTTCCAGGACAATCAGAGAAAGATCCTGATTGATTCTGGACAATCGCATATAGCTTAAAGTTTTGTTCCAGTGCGACGTTAATTCAAATACCTACCTGTCTCGAGGAATCTTTTTGCCGGAACAGGTGGCCTGGAACATTTGGGTGAGAGCAGGGAAGTGCGTAATGGTCTGGGTTCCTTTCCTCTACACAGGGCAATGTGGTGCGAATAGAATCTGAAGAGATACAAGGAAAAGGGGGCCATGATCTGTAAAAAATGAAACACAGAAGCTTGTTAGGAATAGGTGGCGCTCAGTACGCTTTAGACCTGCGAATTATACGCGGTGCAGGTTTGATTCCTCCCTGGGTGTATGGCTCTCTTCTGCGTCAGTAAAAATTCACGTGTGTATGTTCATTGCGTGATTATTGGAGTAGCATTGCTAAATATGGCCCTTGAACCATAAAAAACGAAACCAACATAACTCAAAAGAAACCAGTACTTTAGGGAAACCAATTGATATTTTCAAGTCAGTGAAGACATAGAAACGAATTTTTTTATCGCTTTGGGGTGAGTGAAGCCTATTAGCCATTGGGTGCTCCACTGATTCCAGCCAATCAGATTGCTGTCTTTCATTCTCAAGTCCACTTCCCATTCAACACCCATTCTCGGAGCGATAAAACTTTTATTATTGATTTATACGAAACCGTTAAATATGAGGATTTATCTATCACTGGAAATTCAAATTACAGATAAAAAAGAAACCATTCTCTTCCCCGCTCTCCAACAAGGACTCGAAACTCCAAAGCGCCGTCTTATCTTCGCAGTTGGGCAACTTGGCCCTTTTGACAATCAACACGAATTGCCTCTTATCTGAGGAACTTTAAGGAATAACCACTGGCATTTCATTCCAGATAGATTCTTCCCGTTCTTTTCTTTCTTATTTCTTTCTACCCTATAAATGCCATTTGGGACCTTAGAAACTTTACTTAGATTTAATCTCCGCACTTAATGCCGATACAAAATCTGGTTCCCTATCAGCCTCAACCCTAAAAGCAAGTGGCATGGCTAATAAATAACTCGATACGATAGATCCATTTCGGTGATAAGGGTAGGCACCTGCTTCGAATATAATAAGGTTCTTTCACTTCTCCAGAAGGCTCCAAGAGATTTCACGCAACCTACGAGGTGGCATTTTTGATATCGGAATTTTTTTTCCTTCTACGATTGATTTTCTGCAAGATACTATTTGTGCCCGCTGAGTGTGTCTGATGATAAGGAATTTCATTTTGTGAACGAAATAGTGAGTTGCTCAATTTTTGGATATAGGTGTGGTATCGTATCGGGTGTGATGCAGAGGTGTTAGATATCGGAGGCCAACTTATTTTTCATTTGGATGTGCAACTGGCGAAAGGGATGCTTATGTGTTGTCGTTGATGTGACGAGATAAAATGCTGTGACTCACGAAGTTGCTATCAAAATAAACAACTCAAAGGAAGAGCTTTTGTTTCGAATTTCTAGAGATTTTCTTGCGTCTCAATTCACATCTCACAATGACGTGGTGTAGAAGTTTGGAGAGTGGGGTGCAGTTTAGGTGTTGACCTCATCACCTGACCATGGTTCAAAAGTACTAGGGTGATGTCCTCGGATCTTTCTTTTCCTTATTGATCCCTTATCGTGTCGCCAATAGCACATTTTGTTGCTTCAGTGCGATATAAATTCAACTATCTACCGCAACATTAATGAAATTTTATATTTTATGTGGTGTTGGTATTAGGTATGGTGTTGTACAGAGGCTTTAGGTATTGATATTGGGTGTGGTGTTATAATGAGGTGCTATGTATTGATATTAGGTGTGATGGGGATTATACTTGGTGATATAGAGATGCAAAATATCGATGACCAAACAATTTTTCACTTTTATGTGCAACTGGCGAAATTGATACTTGTGTGTTGTCATTGATGAGATGAGATAAAATGTCTTTGAAGCTTTTTTAAACTCACGACTTGAATTCAAAATAAATTTAGCTCGAAGGAAGATATTTTGCTTGGATTTTCAAAAAGTATCTTTTTTTGTATATCTTAATTCACATTTTAATTCCCTCCGCTACAACAATAAAGCTCTGTACTTTATGTGATGATATGAAGATGTGTTTAGGTTTTAAGTGGTGTTATATAGAGGTTGTATGAAGTGATTTTATACTCGGTGTGATGGCAGGTGTAAAATATTGGCTACTAACTAATTTTGCACTTGGATGTGTGACGACGTTTAGATACTTGTGTGTATTGGTGGGATGGGATAAAATACTTTAACTCATTATGAAGTTGCAGTCAAAATATGTTTACGTCGATGGAAGAGATTTTTCTGGTTTCTGAAGAGGTATCGTAATATCCCTTCGCTGTGTGTGTGCAACAATAAAATTTCATACTTTGTGTCTTTATATACTGGGATACATAGTATTTAGGTACTGGTGCAAAATATTTAGATACTGGTATTAGGGATGGTGTTATAAGGGGTGCACATAATTAATATTAGAAATTGGTGGCCAAATGATATTTCACTCGAATGTATGACTAGGCAATGGATACTTGTATGTTGCTATTGATGGGAAGGTATTTTACTTCATATCTCCGAAGGAGGTGTTCTTGCGCCTTCCTTTGCTACAACAATAAAGATCTATATTTGTGTGTGTTACCAGAGTTTGATCTCGTCATCATAAAAAAAATCGGTAATATCGATAACCAGATATTTTGTCAT
Organism: Meta bourneti; assembly: GCA_933210815.1. NCBI lineage: Eukaryota > Metazoa > Arthropoda > Arachnida > Araneae > Tetragnathidae > Meta > Meta bourneti. Next base: position 25,424,704 of record OW119928.1, read on the forward strand.
TAGCAAAATTGATTTGATCTTGATGGACGAGATATCTTGTCATTAGCAAAATTGATCAGATCTTGATGGACGAGATATCTTGGCATTAGCAAAATTGATCAGATCTTGATGGACGAGATATCTTGGCATTAGCAAAATTGGTCAGATCTTGATGGACGAGATACCTCGTCAACACCACTTGGAGGGTTAGAGGTGTTATACATTGGTGGCTAAGAAATGTTTTCACCTGAATGTGCTACGGACAAAATGGATACTTGCTTGTCTTTGATGTGGTAAAATAATACATTTCTACTCATCTTAAAGTTGCAATCCAATATACTTACAATTTGCAATCCAATTACTTGATTGGTAATTAGTAATTGGATTGCAATAAAGTTGCAATCCAATTACTTCCATATTTATGTACTTTATAAAACAGATTTTTTCTTTATTGGGCAATTTTTTTCTTCACGAATGTAGTCTATACTTTGTATCAGATCAATAAAGTACTACAATGAGAGGCAGAAGTGTTTATTTTATACCTGTTAGAGGTTCTCTTTTATTTCCTGATACACCAGAGCATCACTGGAGTCTGGTCAATCAACAGTTTGATGGACACCGAAAAATTTAGTCGAGTCTTCAATAGAGGGAACTATGTCTGGAATTCCTGCAGAGTTTTTGTACTTGATATCTCTACAATAGCCGCAGATTTATCGACTGTTTGATGCTTTCAAATGGTCATGGTCAAAGCTTACAGCTAATATTAAGCTTTTAACATAATTGGCTCTTAGATAGTAAATGACACATCAGAGTTCAGTATTTCAAATTAGTGTGGAAGGTCATGTAAGGGAGAAAGGGGTCTGATATAGACCCATAGGAATTCATCCCATCTTTGTAGTTACTTAAGACGTACGAAAGAAGCCTTGAAGGAGGTAGTCTTCAACGATGACAGAGAATAGATAATGTTGATAAAAACTGCATCCAGTTCGCGTAAAACGTCAACATGAAAGCATGTCAATGGCTTAAGTCAAGATTCATCGACTCCTCATGAGGCCGCGGTCAAAGTACACCTATCTCAGATGTTTTGTTTCCGTTGCAAGATAAATGCATAAGTAAATTTAGAAAAAAGTTTTGTGTACAAAATAGGAGGATGTCACTTCAGATTGAGATATCCCTATTGTCTATTGATTCATTCAATTAAGTTGCTGTTAGTGACTTGTAGCAATAGCCTGGAGTCAAGATAACTTAGTTAGTATTCATACAATCTCCAGTTTGAAACATTAGTTCAGCGTTTTAGTCATTCAGCTATTGTGTTTTTTTAACAAACTTTTCCTCACCAGAGTATTATACTAATTATTAACTAGCAGATCGCGCGTAGCATCTGCGCTAATGTTTCTGAATTGTTTATATTTTTGATGTCAGTATCGGTATTTATAATTGCTCGTTTTGAGTGATTGGGGCCAACGGGCATTGGAATTTACTAGACATTATTAAAATTCGTTTATTAATACAACTCTATTTCCAAGATGAAACAAATACATCAAACATTCAAAGTCAAGACCATCTAGTCTGGTATATCATTCATCTCACTATCAGCTCTGTGAATGAAAGATATAAAACTAATAGTGCATATAGATGTACATAATCATGTTTTATATGTTCACATGCACCATACGGCACTTTAAAAAATAAAGTTTTCTGCTAGAGACCGATTCCATTGTTGGAGAGACCGATTCCAACAATGTTTATATCTCATTTAAACCCCTTTATCACGAACTTATACATCGATATACACATTTCACACCCTCAAATTAAATAAAAATTAATCAAAATTTAAAGCAGCGTTTCGTGTACTTTTACAGTTGTAAATACTTATTTCCTATTTAAATGCATGGTAAAAACTACACACCTCGGTCATGTTACCAGCATTAGCTTCTGAATGTCCACTTCAGTTGCACTCGTCCAAAGGCGATTCAGTATTGTTTTGACATGCATTATCGTTATTCGGCGAGTTTCGTGTAATTTTAACCAATACTGTACAGCTTCACAGCTCAAATCAAACCCACTTAGACTAAACGGCTAAATTGGCGAATGAATCCCGTAGCGATTGATTTTACATCGTTTACATGAGTCTGTGCCATTCTCTAATATACAAATAACTCCAACTTCTGTGCCATGTACGTTAGTGAAACATAAGGTAATGAGTTAAATGAATTTTGTAAAATAAAAATATGTGTCAAATCTGTCGTAAACTCTCATGAATCTCTTTTTTCGTAGTTCAGTTCTTTAGCATACTTTTCTTCGTTGTATAGGAGAGATTGGTTAGTTGAATGTAGTAATTATTTTATGTTTTACGAGAAGACTGTATGGGATTAAGACTAAGATTCTGTATGCCTGAAAACTGAATGTTCACTCAATCTTGAATGATTTGAAAACGCCATGATGCACAATGCTTTTGAAACATATGCTTATAACGACTGCCATATCAAAGGTTTGGAAAGAATGCAGAGATGTATTTGTTTTAAAATAATTACGAATCTTCATGTGACATTCTCCTGAATTGAGAAATCATTTCGGTTTCATTATTTTGAACACATCCCCGCGGAACCTGAGTGATCTTTTCTTCGTTTCAGTTTTACCCTTTGCCTACCCTTTTTCTTTTTCTTCATCCCTCATTGTGTTGTCTGCCTTGTGATTGGCGCAGCTTGGCCATATATGGCCCTTGCGCCATAAAACCACAAAACAACCAACCATTCTTTTGGAACTCCTCAGAGACATTGTTTAACAAAAAAATTTTACAGCCTTCTACATATCAAAATGGATTCGTCCTTTTTAGTTTCTTTCATTGGTTTTTAACGTACCCATGTACATCATCAGAAACTCAGTTAGTTTTTGTTAAACCTTTAAAAAAGAATGTACTTAATAATTTTGTTACAGATGGATCTTTTAAACTAATTCTTCCTCGGAGGTTGATATATACTTTTAATGATTTCAATACAATAAGTAATATACTTCAATGAAATGTTTTTATGCATTATCCAACTGTATTTGTGTACACCTTTTCCCGCATCTTTTAGATCATGTATTTTTATTTTCCGTAATTGGATATTTTTCTGCAGAGAAACAACAATTAAATATTTCTTCCTATTCGTTATATCTACTAACGGCTTGTGAACTGTTGCTGATTTTTACTGCACAGCAGGTATAATAGTTCGTACTCAGCTACTACATCCCACATCGACGCCGTGTTTTCAGTAAAACAGGAACGCATTAATTGTGTGTATCATTTGTAGGCTTTGTGCCCAGCCTCCCATCAAACGACTGCTTTGAGTGACGTACAGTGAAGCTGGGCCGAATTTGAAATCGTATTTCCATACAGTCCCTTTAGAACTGATATATCAAATTCAGCAAAAAACCCATTTAGAGTTTCTTAACTCTCGAGAATATTTGAAATAACTAATAAGTTCCGATTGTGGTCAGATAACCAGTAATCTGATACTGTTAGATGAGGTCTGATAGCAATTATTTCGTGTTAAATATTACGCTATTACAATCATGCAAGTGGTGCAATTCTTGTCGAGTTGTAACCTTTCTTACTTTCCCTTATAGGAGAGACTGAGGACTTTGATCAGATAGTATCCGAACTAAACCTTCCTGTAGATCGGGTGTATCTCAGGAAATTCGGAGAGGAGTGTCTAGTACTGGCGAAAGAACATCTCAAAGCTGGTACGGTACTGGGTACATACAAGTGCGACGTGAAGGAGTCTTCAACAGAAGACGACGACAAAAATATTTTAAAGGTATGTTGTGATCATCTTGCAATTATATTTTGCATGAATAGCCCGATGTACTATTCCCGAGCGAAGTTAGTTCAACGACCCATCTACCATTTATTTTGCATGTTTTTTTGTGCAGATGTGGAAAAATCGAACCACACCTTTTTATTCTCTTCGTTAATAGTAGAGCAAATTCGAAGGTATTGAATTGGTAATAATGTTTTCAATATTTTTTTATACACTACCTGACATTGAAAATGCAACACCAAGAAGGAGTTGGCAGAAAATGATGAAATTTGGCAAACAGAGAGAGACAGCAACGAGCAATAAGTGATCTTTATTGCAACATTATACACCTTACCACTGAGCAACAAGAACGTCTGATCAGTAGGTTGTAGGACAACCGCGAGCGGCGATACAGGCAGCAACACGTCTAGGTACAGACGCAATGAGCGTGCGGATGGTGTCCTGAGGGATGGCTGCCCATTCCCTGTCAATCATTTGTCAGAGTTCGTCTTCTGAACGTGCCGGTGGCAACGCATGCAAGCGACGTCCAATGACATCCCATAAATGTTCGATAGGTGAGAGATCAGGGGAGACAGCTGGCCAGAGAAGCACGTGGGTACCTTGCAGGGCATATTGGCTGATGCGTGCCGCGTGCAGCCGGGCGTTATCCTGCTGGAAAATGGCATTGGGCACCCCCTGAAGGAAAGGTAGTGTCGCCGGATGCAACTCGTCATCCATGTATCGTTGGGCCGTCATAGTGCCCTGAATACGGACCAGAGGTGACCTGCTATCGTAGGCGATGGCGCCCCAAACCATTATACCGCGTTGTCTCGCGGTATGGCGTTCCACAGGTGCGGCCGGATTGGCCCTGTCGCCACGTCGGCGCCAGACCACACGGCGACTGTCATTGCTAAAACAGAAGCGTGACTCATCTGAGAACACCACCCTGTGCCATTCCGTCGTCCACGTGGCTCTATCCCGACACCATTGCAAACGGAGACGTCTATACTGTTGGGTCAATGGTAGTCGTCTCAACGGCCGCCACGAGTGCAGGCCGCCAGCAATCAATCGGTGGCTAATGGTCCCGGACGATATGGGAGCATCAAGGGTGTCCTGCACATGCTGCAAAAGGGCGACAGACGTGGCTTGCGGGGCCGTCGATGCTTGCCGGCAGATGCGTAGGTCCACGCGTGCTGACGTTACTCTGGCTGCACCGGAACCCCTCAAACGGGCCACATTCCCTTGGTCGAATCATCTGTGCCACAACCGGTGCACCGTGGACGCGTGTAGGTGGGTATCTGCTGAGATGTGACGTATGGACCAAGCTGCTCTTCTGAGGCCAATCACCATACCCCTCGTGAAGTCGTCTGTTTGCTGGAACTGTCTTGATTGGCGGCGTCCTGGCATTCTCCGCTACTAGACGTTTACTCTGAGACACAAAAACAAATTTCAACTTGATTTACCTGGCAAACAGAGCGGCGCGAAACTGACCACTTTTGCAGGTTCCTTCCCTGGTTTTTTACTCTCCGTGCGCGGGACAGCTGCGCAGTTTGCATCATTTACATATCTCGGTGAGCTGCGTCTACCCTATAAATTTCATCCAGTTCTGCGCACTCCTTCTGGGTGTTGCATTTTCAATGTCAGGTAGTGTATTATGCCAGAAGAGATGGAAAGTTATAAATTTCTCTTGCTATCCAGTAGAGGCTCTAGTTTCCAGCCTATTTCGCTGAATTTTCGTCGCACTGGAGGCAAGCAACGGGATGTTGGCAACGGCCCGAATCCCGAAGGGAAAGATCCGAGGACACCACCGCCCTCAGGGGCACATTCCCTTTAGGGGTGTGTACGGGCTTCACTGACCCTAGGTACTCAAGTGATCTTTTCTTTTCCCATGAGGTTTACTGTCTTTCGTAAACACGGGGATTGCACTGCCAAGCGCTTTTTCTGCTTTCATCCTACCACTGTTTCTCAATTCTTTTCATCTCTTTCCACGACATTTCTTATTTGACGTTGTCTTGTGTTTGGCCCAATTTAAAATGCACCATAAAACCCCTAAAACAACCAATCGACCGAGGACAACTCCTCGTAATTTTGAACCCCTGTCTGATGACGAGGTCAATACCTGAGCTGGCATCTCAATCTCCAAACTTCCACACCAACGTGACCAGAATGTCTGATATAAATTAAAAACGCGCTCTCTATAAGTTACCTGTTCTATCTGACACCAGTGTCCAATTGACTAAATGGATCACTCTTATAGGGAACTCTTAGACTGAAGCGGGGGTAACCCTGTCGGAAGAGTGACGGATTAGCAACCGGAGGGTTGCAAGTTGGAATCCAACCAAAGACAGTCGGGTAAAAAGGGGACTGGAGTACGTGAAATCTGTCGTGGCCTCAAATATTCTCACGTTGGCGTGGTGTGGAAGTTTAGAGAGTGGGGTCAGTTATTGCCACGTCATCTGATCGTGTTTCAAAATTACGTGGTGTTGTCCCTTGATACTTCCCTTCGGGTTTGATCTCGGACCGCCGTCAATAGCTCCAGTGAGACGTTAATTGAAATACATATCTTAGACTGAAGCGCTAGGTTAAGAATTTGAGTATCATATGTACTGAAATTGGGTTGGCTGCTTGAAGTTTCCTGGTTCGGGACAGATCCCCGAATTTCCATAGGAAGGTATGTCCCCAGTGCACGGTGGGTGCAATGCAGCAGTACTTCCCATGTTGTCCCGGGGTAACAAAGGGACTACTACGTTCTCTCGAATATATGCTTGAAGGGTCATGCGGTATATAAGCTGACATTAGGAAAAATCCTTATAAATCTGAATATCTCCAGTAAATGTTGATTGATGTCCAAAACAGACAAAACCATACATTTAAGCCCTCAGGAGCACATATTTAGGTGTGTACGGCATCACAATCCCGAGGTAATTGATCTTTCCTACCTTTCATTTTACCCTTGCCTACCCTTTTGCCTTTTCCACCTTCCTCATTGTGTTGTCAGTCTCGGGTTTGGCGCAGCTTGGCCAAATATGGCCCTTGCGCCATAAAAAAATAAAATAAACCAATATACATTAAAAGCTCTTTAAATCAACAGCATAAATTTTCTCATAAATTAGATAACTTTAGAGGCGAGATATGTATGTACTTAGAGTGACCGAAATAAGGCCACTGTCCAAATTTTATTGCTTGTTCATTAAATGCAAGGAATTACATTGTATGATTATGGAATAAATGAGTTCTCAATTTATAAACTTACGAAGAAAAGCACGGATTTAGATAAAATAAGATGTATCATTTAACTGAAATGCATGATACCACAATTCTTTTTTTTCTTCAGTGATGTTCCTTCAAGCAAGGGCGAGAAATTGAATTTCTGTGTATACTTCTAGTACTTTCATGGTTCTCATTATCTTTCTCTATTCGTATAAGTAACTAAATTGGTTATTAAATTGATCATTACAAAATAATTCTCGAGGTTTTTGGTGCTGCCATCTATGTGTAGTGAATGGAAGCATTTCTTCCAGGTCAACCGTTCAGACAACGGTGCTCAGAGTCAAGTTATGATAGACAATGAAGGCCATTGGCTGAAACTGATGAGAACCGCCATTCTACCCACCGATGCTAACATCCTTCTTCGCATTTCAGGTATGCTTTTTATTATGGAATACTCATGAGAAATTATTTTTAATGCACAATTACAATACTGCAGTCAAGCAAATTGTAATTGAATTCGGTAAATTGCTAAAATTGCCAATTTTATTTTATTAATTGTGTTAAGACATAAATAGCTTGAAATTAAAAGCACATTATCGAAATAATTAAATACTTGATTCTGTAATTGATATATTTAAACGATAATGTGTTTCTTGAAACAAGAAGTAAAGTATTTCTTTCTTTACTTGCATTGTGTTTGAAAATACGTGAAATACTTCAATGTAAATTTTTTGGTTTAATCTACTCTTATGTGGAAAACAGATGAACATATAGCAGGATACCAAGCAAAATATATTTTGTAATTTCATAAGCGTTTCTGGTTTCTTTTGCTATTAATTGTCAATATTATTATTTTTATCTTACCGTAACCCTATTTTATTAATATTGCCAAGAAAATATTTACGAGTGTTTTGAAACATGCTAGTCATAGGTGCTAGGTATGGTAATGTCTGACAAAACGAAGTTTCCTACAGAAACACTAAAAATAATCTGGTTAAGCTATAAGTTGTCGAGACTAAACAAATATAAAATTTCTTTTGATACAAATGACAAACTATTCTCAATTACTATTAACAAACTAATATGTAGAAAATGATTTATTCTTGAAAATTCTGTAAAATGCGAACTGCGAAAACATTTTTAAATCACATTTTTATTGCACAAAAGATTCCGTTTATGTAAAGAATACCTCTGCTTTTATTATTCGATTGTTCAGTTTCACATTGAATAAAGAACATCCAAAACTTTCCCATTCCTTATCAACTTATTCTTATCAGATTCTTATTCAAATAATAAAAGTAGGGCACATTCACTGCTCTTTGTAAAGCAAAGGAACAATAAAAAAATAATTTGTTGGGTTATTGTGCATAAATCTCCGTAGGTTATTATACTTGAGCTTTTCTCACTTCAATTTGAATGTCGTTATAGGCATAGCGTAAGATGCAATGTAGGAAAAAAATGTTGCCAAATATGGGATATTTTCTGTTCTTGAACTATTTTTTCCTAAATATATCTGAAGTATCAGGTCAGACCTCTTGAACAAGAATCTTGATATAAGCTATCTATATCGATACTAGAAATCCATACCGATACGAGAGATTAAAGTACACATTTGATATCAAGATGAAACGATAGCCCTACTGTTTCTGGAAGATATTTTGTTTACACGCGTCCATTGATTTCTAATGCAGAAAAAATGGATACTTGTAATGTTATTCGACTTTCAAACAACGACGTCATATCAATGTAGTCTTCTTCGAAGATCAGATATTCGTATTATTGCTACCTGGAATTTTAAAATTGCGATACACGATATCGATAACTTTATGATTGATCCTTTAGCCTTAATAATAATTTGGACAATTTTCAGTTTTTGGTTTAATTTTCATTTTAATTTCTAGATAGATTCGAAGTAAATAAAAAGTAAAATCAATTTTACAGTTTGTATGTTTCGATATAAAATACTGAATACATTCAAGGTGTAATTTAATTACAAAGCTCATTGGTTTCAAAAATATTATATACTGTGCTGCCATTTAGACTTATCTTGTTTTTATCTTTTTTGTTTAGACCTTGAAAAATAAGTTCTTCAATAGCTGACGTTTTATGATATAAACATGTAAAATTTATGAAATTCCCGTTTACCTGAACTTTGGGATTGATCCTGGACCGTCGCCAATAGCCCATTACTTTGCTCCTGTACGACGTTAATTCATATGCCTACCTATGCGTTTACACGTAACGATTTTAATCTGTTTAATTTTTTTTAAAGTTGAGACTGATACATCGGTTGAATATGGGTAACTATAGAATATGGTTCTAATTAACATCAGCAAAGTGTGATCACTTGTTATATTCATTCTAACTTCATATATCTTTATTATAGTTGGAGTTACTCAATAAAAAACTAAATCACGCAATATACAAAAAGTATGATTCGTCGTATAATAAACTTAGACTTTACAATAGACATTTCAGTAAAATTCGCCAAATTCAGTATTTTGCCAAACGCCATTCTTTAATTCTCATCCATTTCAAAATTCTTAGCTATAGTGCTGCCATCTGGAGGAAACGAGTGTTTCGTTTGTATGCATAAACTTTTTCAATGCTACCTTATGGATCGTATATAAAGTTCCAACCGGCGAGAAAGCTCAATCTTTAGTCTAAAATTTTCAAAGAGAAGTTTAATTTATTCAAGTGTTATTCAATAAATGAATATAAATATTATGTTAAATATATTTGTGACAGGCTTTTTCAGTAAAGCTATATGTAGATGCCGCTAGTGTTTTTATGGTAAAACGTTCTTCCTTTACATATTCCATGTTAGATAACCGGAAGTAAAATCCTCTTCTTCCGAAGATTTTTCACACTGAAAATCTCTCATGAAGGCGATGAATGAGTTTTCTTTTGGTATTTTCTTATTTTTTTGGTGCATTCTGTTTGGAAATCTCGTGACTCAGAGGATGAATAAAAATCCCACGAAGGGCAAAAACAAAATAAGTATACTGTGTTAAACGTATTTGTATAAGTTCAATCAATGGATTTCTTTTGAAACATTTTACTATATTTTATTTTTAGTCACCATTTAGTTATTAGGGACTAAACATATTTTCGACGGGTAAGCAACTCTTGTAAAATTTGTTTCAGCGTGCATAATTATTTTAGCTGACTCGATCTTTCTTATGCTTAAAAGTATCATTTCATTTGAAAAAATTATATAGGAAAAAATGATGGCGACATATACTGCAGTGAATTCTCAGCCACTGAAATGCTCATGACAATGAATTGGTGGATGGCTTAGCTATGTCTGGTTCTGAATGACCCCAACTAAGTCCACCTTATGAATATCATGCAGTTAAAAGGGATTATAAATACAAAAATCTAACACTCCAGACTACAAAGATAAAACTATAGAGAAAGACTAGAACTCCTAAGATCTCAGTTGCCACATTCTACCGAGAGTTATATAGGAGCCGCTTGTTTTAGTGTTCTTTCTTACTGGACACTACTTACCTACCTAGTTGACTTGTCAAACTCCATCTTGCCCTCTGTAACCTAACTTTCTGACCTAACAGAAACCCATCTCCCCGTTGGGGGCACATCTCCTTTATGTATGTACCGGCTTAACGAACCCGAGGTACCCTGGTGATCTATTCTTTCCCCATGGGGTTTACTATCTCTGGTAAAAATGGGAGTTGGACCCCAGATACCCATAGATCTTTCTTTTTCCTCATCTCGTACTTTCTTTCCCACTTGACATTGCCTTATGTTTGGCGCAGCTTGGCAAAATATGGCCCTTGCTCCATAAAACCCAAAACCAACCAACCAGGAAGCCGTCTCAATAGTTGCCCTGGTCTTATTGACTGTCTCAGTGAATAGTACTATTGAAAGAGTTGCATACTTTATTTGTTTCTAGACTGCATCGGGCCGACACAGATACTTATGGTGAAACGACTGAGGTTCTAGTGTAAGATTAAAAAAGTTTGCAAGAAAGATATGTGGTATTCCACTTTTTCTTTATATTTCGCAAACGAAAACATTTCGTAGAGGATTGAGATGACCCAAGATCTCTTTAGGTCTCCCATCCTGATAAAAAGCCCATAAAAGTCAATCCTCACCCAGACAAAATAACTGTCCTGATACTAGAAGATACAGCTGTACTTATTACTCCGTATAGTTCTAGGATGAACTTATATTTAATAGTAGGATGTTTTATCTTATCACGTGATCGTCACTCTCGTCGAGGTATCGAGTTATCGAGCGGAAGGGAAACGCGCCACTGATAACACTTTTAGAGTGTCCCCATCCTAGATAAGATAACACCCCCCCCTTCAGGAGAGATGCATTGTTATTGGAGAAAGACTTATCCGTCTCCTCGCAATACTGTTATTATATTTAGTTACTTGTATGTGTTTGACTCTGACGCACTCTTACATAAGACACTCCATCCATCGAATTGAAACGAGTTATCGTAGTCTTTCGTTGGAGGATCGTATCAATGTGAAGGAGGTAGGTGAATGTTTGGTTTTGGGCAGTTTCATTGTAATCTTTTGTGGGAAAATTGCTAGTTTTATTGATGTGGACTGTCAGTGGTCTGTCTTTCTGTGTAGCTGGGAACTTGCTTAAGTGTCTGTAGCCTCTCCTGCTTAGCTCCTGTCTGGGGTTATCCATGTAGGATCTGTATTTTAATTCCATGCTCACCTTGGATATGGATTCACGGACTTGGTCTGCTTGCCTAGATCAAGTGTGATAAGAAATGACAACATTGGTCTCTGTTCAGTGCTTGGTGGCTTGCCTTTGGTACCTGGAATTCCGATTTCAAGGTGGTTCCAAGGAGAAAATTATAATTTAAATAATCTGGATAATATAAGTGGCCTGTTTTTCCTCAGTATGTAGCTGGAAACTTGCTTAAATGTAGTATTGTCGCTGTAGCCTCTCCTGGTCACCTTGCTTGTCTGGGTGCCCGGGTAGGATCTGTATTTGAATTCCATGCTCGTCTTGGACAAGGTGCATGGATTCGAGGACTTGGTCTGGCTTGTATAGACCAAGTGGGATAAGAAACGACAACATCGGTGTCCAGTGCTTAGTGTTTTTCCTTTGGCACCTGAAATCCTGATTTATAAGGAGAATATTACTAGTTTTAATAAGCTGGATAATATAAGTGGTCTGATGTACTTCGGTGAGTACCTGAGAACTTGCGTTAGTGTTGAATTGTCTCTGTAGCCCCTCCTGGTTCTTTCCTGCACCTCATTGTTTATCTGGACCTTAATAAGGAGGATATGTACTTTAGGCCTGTGTTCATCTTGGACATTTTTGTCCCCTTAGTGGGTTTGCTTTCTTTAAGTAAACACGGGCGTCATAACACCGGGATACTCTAATGAACTTTCCTTCCTTTCGTTTTCCTTCACATTTTTTCGGAGCCTGCTCTTCTACCTTTTGCTGTTTTCCTCCGTCGTTCTATCTAGTATCTTGTGTTTGGCTCAGCTTGGCCAAATATGGTCTTTACGCCATAAACCAGAATCTAGATATTTTGAAGGTACTGACTAACGGACTTCGTTTAGTTTGTCTAGACCAATTGGGCTAAGAAACAAGGACATGTCTCTGTTCTGTGCTTGATCTTTTTTGAAACTGATGCCCACAGTAGCATGGTTGGAAGAGTAACGGATTAGTAACCGGAGGGTTGCGTGTTCGAATCCAACCATAAAGACAGCCGTGCATAAAGGGGACTGGTGCACGTTTAAACTGTCGTGGTCTCAAACGTCCTCACGTTGGCGAGGTGTGGAAGTTTGGAGAGTGGGGTGCCAGCTCAGATGTGATCTTGTCATCTGACCATGGTTTAAAATTAAGTGGTGTTGTCCTCGGATCTTTCCCTTCGGGTTTGATCCCGGACCGTCACCAATAGCCCGTTGTGTTGCACCAATGCGACGTTAATTAAAATACTTATCTACCTACCTACTTTTGGCACCTGAAATTCCGATTTCAAGGTGGTTGGGTCGTAATATTTGAAAAATGATGTGGATAGAATTCGAATAGTTTGATGACCGGATAACATTAAACCAATTCTATTTATTCTAATATTTTGATACTTATTAAAACTCCCTCATCTCTTGTAGGAGAATACACAAATTGTAAGGTATATATATAGCTAACTTTAAAAGTAACTTACAAGGGCCTTATTAAAGGCAAATAGCAAATAATGACTTGTAGAGCTCTGAAACGATTAACTTGTTAATCCTTCCAGGGGGGTGTGTCATTATGGGGTCCAGGATTCTGGTTTAGTTCTGAGTAGCCTTTCCAGTATTATAGAAAACAGTTGAGTAGGTCGCCAGCAAACAAGAGGATGTCTCTCTATTCTGTTGGATATTGTTATGTGAGGATTTGACTTTAGAAAAGATCCAGCCACAATTTGTGAAATTATCATCTTTGGGACAGAGCTAGAGAAAATATGAATGACGTGTACATCTAAAAACTCCTTTTTCTTTTTCAACTACCAACTACTTCCTAATTTATGACACAAATTAATCACCGAATATTTTCAACTATCATAACCCTAGGCCCGATTAACCATTACAGACATCAAAAATAAAATTTTCTTTTTTTTCTAATAATCTTGATTTCATATCAATGAAATTTCAATAAAGTGTATTGTCTTCCTTCCAGGACGTGAACTCGTGTGCAGAGTTACCAAAGACGTGAATAAGGAAGTGGAACTAAAAGTCACCTGTCGTATCGATGATCAGAGCACCAAATTTGATCGCATGCCCACAGAAATCAAGAGAGAAAGTTCACCAATAAGAGAATCCTATCAGGAGGACTCAGACGACAAAGATTTGGAAGATCGGGGAATGTCCCCAAAAGTGAGTCCAAGTCCAGTACAAAAAGTCATGTTGGTCTGCACTTCTGAGAGGATTTTGGACCGCAGCGGAGAGATGTTAGCCAAAAAATCAGTGTTAGTTGACCGAGAAACTCCAGACGCAAAGAGGTTGAGGACTGAATACAGCGGTGATGAAAGCGACTGTGATGTGAATGATGCTCAGATTGATGTTAGCAATACATCAGTACAAGGATCGCCATCTAATGGTATGTTTATGAACTGTTAAGCTTTTTATTTAATCCTGTCAGCACCAAAAATGCTTTTTTAGACTACATTTAGATCTGATATTTTATAACAAATTAGTTCAAGTAACCGGAAATAATTACCAAATTAATAAGCTAATTCATTTTTTATTTAAACTTCTAAATGAGTATTACGATTAGTTTTATGTAAGTTCCAGTTTTTTCCAGTTAGAAATGTAGTAGGATATATTTCATTTCTTTAAATTTTTATTATGTAATTACTACCCACTTCTCTTAATGTTTAATGAAACCGTTAAGCATTCAATATTGAAATTGTTTGTTTTTCCCCTAAAAAATTACTTGGTACACTAATTGCATCAAAAAGTAACTTTCTCTATAGTTTACAAGGTTTTAATGAATTTTCGATCCCAGTTTTGATTAGTTATCTTCTAACAATTTATCGCACATGGTAGAGTACCTGTAGTTTGTTTCTAAATATAGCGGTAATGAGTGTTTAGTGTTTTATCTCTGTTAAGTGTCCCTTGTATATCTTGAAAAATAACAATAGAACACTCCTTTCAGGGGTTGCATAACTTTATCATTTAGAGTTATCATCATAAAAGATAACACATGTGTCTTGTGATAGTGAAACCACTTATGGAAAATCCATATGCTGATATCATTTATGTATCTAGCCTTCATAAATGTATCTAAAAGATTTATTGCATGTATCTTTCATGCAAAAAATAAATAATTCTAAATTTCAGTTAAATATTTAAAATGGCGAAATGTATTTAGCAATAAAAACTATTTCATTTTTTAATTGAATCGAAAGAATCATGAAATGTCGAGAGTTTGTAATTTTAAGATTTTTTATATTTTTGATAAACATGATTTATTCTTGTTTTTTTTTGGATTAACTGATAGTTTGTTCGTTTTGTTTTTCACATTGATATTTAAAAACTTTTTAATTCTTTGCATTGATGTCACTAAAATTGTCGATTATAGAGATAACGTTTTCATAGTAGACATGGAGATAACGAAATATCAAAGGAATTTGATGTGTTTTTACAAGTCGGATATAATATTTGAACGAAATATATTTTACATTTAACATGATAGCTTTCCTAAATTTTTATTTTTGTCTAAAAATGCTTGTAAATTGTAACCGTTTTGTACCTTTTTAAGAGATCGAAAGTTTCCAATTATATTTTTGGGACTGAATAATGCGAGTATCACAGTTAATATTATATATTAGAACTTCTTTATTAACTTCAGTTAGAGTACTTCGAAAGTTTGTTTAAATTTGAAATTTAGTTTAATTTACGTAACCATTTTATTTTAATGTACTCTTGTTTAGCTAGATAATATTTTACTTCCTGCATTTCTCAATGAATTTTCTCAATATCTTAGTGGATTAGATTTGATTGTCTGATCTAATTTCAACACTACTTTCAAGTGTTGTACAACTTTAAAATGAAAAGGCATTAGGCAGGTGCATTGTTTTAATCTTCCATCACTTTGTGAACTGTTTGAATTTCGATTTGTGAAAACAACCGAATTTTTCCGTTTCACCGTTATTGCAAAATCTTTTAATGTCCGTACTTTATCAAATGGAGTGGAGAAACAGATGCTCTGTCTGTTAAAACGCATTTTGTTTTTAATGAAAATAATACCGCCTGAAATCCCAGTGATTTGAATTGGTTGAAATTAGGGACCGCGGTAGCCCAGTTGGTAAAGTTGCGAATTAACAAACGGAGGGTTGCGAGTTCAAAACTTGATCCAACCAAATAATTTCCTGGACGTGGGGGGACGGGTGCACGTTAAATCTATCGTTGCCTCAAATGTCCTCACGCTGACGTGGAAGTTTGGAGAGTACGATGCAGCTCAGGTGTTGACCTCGTCATCTGATTGTGTTTCAAAATTACGAAGTGTTTTTCTCGAATCTCGAATCTTTTCCTTCAGATAGATCCCGGGCCTTCACCAATATCCCCTTGTGTTGCTCCAGTGCGACGTAAATCCAACTACTTACCATTGGTTGAAATCATTCTAGTAAGCATTATAACGGTCAACTAGGTCCAAAGTGTTTAGAAGTCATGCAAGCAAGACTGCAGGTTGCAGAAAGAATATATGCGCATGAACTCCTCAGAGTGTTGAATCATTCTTCCCGTATCCCAAATAAGCACTACTTAGAAACGCGAATCGATACAATGTAAATAATGCTGGAAGTGTATCTTATCTGGGAATGAATTATTCCACAACGTTTGCAAACAATTCCTTTTCGTGTATTGCGCGAATAATGTTTGAATCCAAAAATCTCCGATAAGGAATCGGCACAACCGATAAGCGAAATTAGAGTGTCCGGGTGCAAAGTACAAGCCACGATGAACTTTCACGCTTTTCCTCTTTAATTTTCTGAAGCGT
The DNA here is from genome assembly GCA_933210815.1 of Meta bourneti. Classification (NCBI taxonomy): domain Eukaryota; kingdom Metazoa; phylum Arthropoda; class Arachnida; order Araneae; family Tetragnathidae; genus Meta; species Meta bourneti. The sequence continues at coordinate 25,441,155 of OW119928.1, forward strand.
GTTACGAAACGGGATATTGAAGTCCTTTTTTATAGAGTAAGTGCTTATAAGTGAAAGTGGTACAGATCTGAGACCTCTGTGAGACCTGATGGAATCTTTGGGGCAAATGCTGACCCCAGATGAAATTGGGGTTGAGGAGCAAGAGTGCCAATAATAAGCTAAAACAGTTTGTCGTCAAAAAATGTTTATAGCAAACATTCAGTTGACTGTATAGACACTCATTACAGTGATGAGTCCTCTGGGGCACATCTCCTTTAGGTGTGTACAGACTTCACGAACCCGAGGTACTCTAGTGATCTTTTCTTTCCCATGGGGTTTACTGTCTTTAGTGAACACGGGGGTTGCTTGGATAACCAACCGATCTTTTTCTGCTTTCATCCCTCTATTTATTTCTCAAATCCTTTTTCCTCCTTTCACGACATTTTTTACTTGACGGTGTTGGCTTGTGTTTGGCACATCTTGGCCAAATATGGCCCTTGCGCCATAAAAATTCAATCAATCTAAAGACAACCAACCATTACAGTAACATACCATAACAGTAACCATTATAAGTTGTAAAATGAAAGTTAAGTTATAGTTAAGTTATCTGAAAACAAGACGTAGCAATCGAGTGTTAGCTAGAACGTATTTGTGGCTGATTTCTCATTAGTGATTGTTTTTAGTCATTTATTGAAACTTTTATTTTTACTGATTTGATTGATATTAACTACTAATAACAGTGGTAATCTAGTGTGTCAATGCAATCTATTTAGCATTATTTAATTTTGATAGCTTTGTAAATTAAGTTTCAAATCGGATTATTTCCAAATAAGTTTTTTTGAAGTTCTAAAATTATACACATAGCTACATAGCTAGTTTGGAAAAATAAAAAAAAATTATAGACACACTTGGCAATTTATTATTAGTTTAGATAGTTTTCCAAAGAAGTGTCCCCCTGGGGGCACATCTTTAGGTATGAACGGGCTTCACGAATCTGAGGTACCCTAGTGATCTATTTTTTGCCATGGGGTTTACCCCATGGCAAAAAATGGCTGCGTCTGGCAAACACGAGGGGGGGGGGGGGTCGTGACCCCAGGATGCCAAGCGATCTTTCTTCATCCTTTCCTTTCACAATTACTTGGCATTGTGAAAGGAAAAAAGCTGCGCCAAGCGCAAGACAGACAGTCTTGCGCTTGGCGCAGCTTGGCCGAATATGGCCTTTGCACCATAAAAACCAAAAACAACCAACCAGCGTCGAAAAAAATTGTCTTTGAAAAGGGCGCGTTGAGACAAAAAGTTTGGGAAACTATGATCTAAGAGAATGTATAGATCTTTTAGATAAGGTTTGTTATTGATCCACAACTATACTTTATTTGAGAGCTTTTTTTATTCCATTATTTCACTCAACTAGTATCCAAATTCATCTCAATTTTTAGATTTTTCGTTATAGCTCGTAAATGTACGTACATTCTCAAATTTGTTTCACTGATATTACCTGTAGAAAGATCAGAAATTGATATTAAACACTTGTTATTCTGTATGTAGTTTATGTATTTAATTTTTTACAAACTTAGACCCATAGCTGTGTTCTGAAATATACAACTAGTCATTTGTTTCATCGCTTATGGAAGCGATTTATGGAATTAAACATAATGCTTAATTAATCGCTTATGGAATAAATCATGAATGTAATAATTTTTTGAATTTTCCTTTTTATTTAACTGAAATTATGCCCAATTTGTTGCTAATGGTTACTTCACAATGTATAATTTAGCGTCAGAAAGAAACTGCCATGCATCGTCATTTCCCCCTTCGGAATCGATCCCGGATCGTCACCAATAGCCCGTTGTATTGCTCCAGTGACACGTTAGTTAACTACCTACCTTTTGATATTAATCTTAGCTAAGAGAGGGATTTTCAGTGTAAACAACCATACGGGGAAAACTACGATTTTACATTTTAAGATAAGGGGTTACCAAAATGCAGTTTATTGCTGCTTAACTATGTTTGGCTTTTAATCTAATTGGCGCTGACCAATCAGCTACCACATACCGATTTGGATTTTAGAATTTTTATTGGAGAAGCGCTGAAATCGTATTAGAAAAAAGCCAAGTGTCACCGCTTTCGATTTACGTACAGGAAACGCATTCCGCCGATGGAACACTACTGCCACCTATATTTAGCTTGATAGGAAATGCCATTCATATGATATCAATCCTTCGCCTCTGCCAGTGAATTTTGTTTCGACTGATGTGTGCCTCTAAGGTTGAATCATTTGATAGTAATTTTGTTTAGTTCAATTGTGATTAGCATAGTTGATTTGTAAAAAGTTTCTCTTCTCTCGCTTATCGATGTCTGGATGCTGGGTACCTGTTGTCAAATGCTTATTTTTCATGCCATTGTCATTTACGTTGATTTAATAAATGTTATTTAAAAGACAATGGTATGTTTAACACTGAATTCCAACTCAGCATTTGACAACCTCTCCAGTTCTGATCGAACCAGTCAACCATAGAGACTCGATTAACCATTTCCAGCATCCAAATTCCGCTAAGTGTTGATTAGTTTGAACGAAATACGAAATTCAAACGACCTTCTCAGGTTTGATTGGTCGAGAAGTTGGAGAAGTTACGACAAATTACTTCCGAAAATCGAATCCGATACCCCTTCCTACTCGCAGGCCCTTTGATTAAATTCGTGCAAACCTTGACGAATTGGAGGAAGCATCGAGTATTTCTAATTAGCATAATTTAATTATGAGGTATGCCTGGGAGAACACCATTGACGGGTTCCTTGAAATTCTACACCCGCCATTTTTAATTAAGTGTGAATGGATACCGATAGATGGCGCCTTACGTTTCTGATAAGATTTCGAGGAAGTTTTCCGCTCCAATAGCTTTTGAGTTTTCTTTCTTTTCGCCTATCGAAGCGATGGAAGCAAAAGAGGATTTCGATCTCGATTTGTCGAAGTAGAAAACTATTTTTATTTCGAGCTGATGGAAGGAATATAAAGTCGAATTTCAATTATTTTTTTGTTGGGTTTTTCTATAGCATACAAATTCAGTCATAAGACAACACTTTTCTGAGTTTTCACTTTGAAAGTTTCGAAAAAGGAGCTGCAAAAATTCCTCTTGTGTGGTAATTTCTTGTTACTGTATCTTTTAAAATCAGTGTTATGCTTTACATCACTTGTCAAGTGAAAGGATTTTCTTAAGAATTTGTCAAAAATACATGAGATTTATAATCTAATCCTTTTGTTGAAAAAGCGTAAAAAATATCCCAGAAACATTGCAAAATCAAGCTAAATTATTTATTTCTATTGTATAAACTGTTTTTCTGTGGCTTCAGTTATTTTTTTGGTGACCAGAAATTTGACTAGAAAAAAACGGAGAATAGTATTTCATCGTGGATAAAATGTTTAAAATGTTTTTCAAGTCAAATCCAAATGTCTGTAAAAGGTGTTTTACTAATTTAGGGCAATCTTAATTGGTTTAATTATATCTAAATAAAGACTAGCAAGAGTCATCACCATGCTCAAGGGAAAATCTTTTGAACTCATCTAATTTTTCCTTTTCAAATAGTTACAAGAATCACAATTTTTCGAAACTTATTTCCAAACTTCTGACTATCATCTCAATGAATGATTTTTAGAATTAGCCAATTTGCTATGTGGGCCAATTCTTCTCTACGTTAGACCGAGAACTTAATTGCATACCAGTTTCCCTCCTGTAGACTCGGGAAGGTTGTGTACCTCTCAGTCGACTGCCCTCAGGGGCATATCTTTAGGTGTGTACAGGCATCACAGCCCCGAGGTACTCGAGTGATCTTTCCGCCCTTTTATTTTTACTATTTCTTCCTCCCTCATTGTGTTGCCTGTCTTGTGTTTGGCGCAGCTTGGCCAGATATGGCCCTTGCTCCATGAAACCCGAAAACAACCAACTCACTCGACTACTATTTTTTCTAGTTTTTATTCGATGACCATTGCTTTTAGATTGTGAAATTGGAGCTAATAACTCTCGTAACAAAGGGGTATTGTTCCAAATGGGAATAAATTTGAAAGTTAATGGTAGGAAAAATCCATATTTATATTTCTCTTTAAGAAAAGTGATTTGAAAGGGAATTTCATCGAACAAGAAACCCCCTCATTTAAATTTCTTCAAGCATACTTAACTTTTCAATTTGAAGTTTCTAGAATTCATACCTATCTTTATTAAAACCATAACATAAGGTTTTAAACCTTCTGGTGGTTGCCTCTATCAACGAGGTATATCGTCATTATCAAAAGTGACAATGGACGAGATAGCTCGTCATTAGACTGATCAGATCTTGTCATAATTGGCAATATCTTGATGACGAGATATCTCGTCATTAGCAAAATTGGTCAGATCTTGATGGATGAAATATCTCCTAGTTAAAACGTAATTAGTATATGAAAAACGTAATTAACGTTGTAAAAACATATTAAGAACATAAATTTATTTAATTTTTGATATTAGTTTCTTAGTGTTTTTGATGGATTATTTGATCATTCGGCAGGGGTTGTCGCGGCTCAGTGGTATGTCCACTGCGCTAGGAATCTTAGAGTTGTAGGCGGCGCAGGTTCGATTCCTGCTAGGTGCATTCCTCCGTGGGTGTATTTCTCTCTTCTGTGTCAGTAAAACTTTCATTGTGTGTGTATGTCTATTACTTGATATTGTATGTCTTGTGTCTGGCGCAGCATGGAGAAATGTGGCCCTTGCGCCATAAAACCCCAACCAAATTGATCATTCGGGAAAAAACCCTCATTTTGACTTGTGTCACTTTCGTCGAGAATTGGGATGCGTTATTTAATAGATCTTTGTGTACTCGAGATAAAACACCCAATCGCCTTAGAATATCGCTTGAATAAATCCGATCCAAATCCGTTCGATTTCGGGGCGACCCTTAAAGCATTACTTCGAACGACAACGGGAGAGAAAATTATTTTCTTTTCACTTTATTTTCTTTCTCTTCCCAACCTTTTCTTGCTCGCATTGTTTGCTGAAGTGCTTTGTATAACACGTACAAGGGCTCAGTACACACGAGGCCTAATATCAATCAGTCTGCGAGGAGAGTTGTACAATGTCGGTGCTTACGGGAGAGGGAAGCTTAGAGGAATTAAGAATGTACTTTAGGAGTGTTCCGTACGGGCTTAAGGAGTGTTTATCTCAAAGTTTGCTTGTGTTTGAGAATGGGGATTTGAAGTCGATTTGGTGGAAATTTATTTTGTACCACCGTGTTTATTTGTGCCGTTTCGGATCGTTGTAGCTTTATCCAGTGATCGCAATTGCCTCACTAGGAATGGATACTTTTTTCATATTAGGAAGGGTATTTTTATATGGCTATGGGGTTTTAAATTAGAAAGTATGAGAAAAAGTACAGGGTTAGCATAAACGAATGACTGGATTTTAAACATTTATATTTTCAAAACTATTGCACATAATATAATCAGTAATACATGAAAAATAAAGCAAAACATTCCAAGTTTTTTCAACATCGCTCAATAGATGGCAGCACTCCCCTAGAACGCGGTGATTGAAATTGAAAATGGCGACAATGACAGGGAAAAGTTTTTGTGTATTAGAATATGCAAGGGTTTCTTCCGTTATTTCTGTGCAGCGTGCATTTGAGGAGCTCCCACAACGCTGGATTGGACATGCGGGTGACGATGATTTACCCTTATTCACATGGCCACCAAGATCCTCTGATCTTACGCCATGTGATTTCTTTTTATGGGGTTACATCAAAGATCTTGTTTATAGACCACCATTGCCGAAAACACTCAATGAACTTAAAGAACGCATCAGTGCTGCATTAAGAACCGTTGACAGTGTAAAACTGCAAAATGTGTGGAACGAACTTGATTACAGATTAGATGTTTATCGTCTTACGACAGGTTCACACATCGAACATTTGTAACTGAAAAAAATCTTGGGATGTTTTCAAGTATCACTGATTATATTATGTGTAATAGTTTTGAAAATATAAATGTTTAAAATCCGGTCATTCATTTATGAACCCTGTATAAGAGTGGATTATCTAATAAAATAACTGGAAGTATTCGATGAATTTGTCAAGAAAAGAACTAACCTTCTGAGGGGTTCACACGCATATATCTGTTTTGCAACCTGCAGTCTTTCCTGTGTGATATTTAACCAGTTTTGATCGTGCCCAATAGAATCTTTCCTAGGATTCTTTCAACCAATAGATGTAGCTATCTAGAGAAATATTAGTACCATTATTAATGGGGCCTTCGGTAACCCAGTTGGGAGAGTAACTGATTAGCACCGGAGTGTTGCGTGTTCGAAACTCGGTCCAGCCACTGTCGTGTACACGAGGAAACGTTAAATCAGTCATGGCCTCAAATGTCCTCACGTTGGCGTAATGTAGAGGTATGAAGAGGGGCGCCAGCTCAGATGTTGACCTCATCATTTGACCATAGTTTAAAATGACGAGGTGTTGTCCTCGGGTCTTTCCCATTGGGATTGATCCCGGATCGTCACCCATAGCCGTTGTGTTGCTCCAGTGCAGCGTTAATTCAACTACCTATCTACCTTCTGGATTTCACACATTGTTTCAAATAGATATGGTACCGTGAAAGACCGAAATTAGAGGATGTCAATATTCTCCGGTGAATGTCGACACATACCAAATACGTCGGTGAAAGACTGGATATTTGATTATATTCTTATACATTCGGACCATCGCCGATGTATGTCGACAAGCACAGATAAACTCTGGTGGGGGTCGAAACGAGAAGGCGGAGAAAAACCACAACCAGAAAGGCCTCTTCGCCTTCAGTTTAAGTTGTTGCAATAAATAAGTTTGTATAACGTTAATCACATAATTTATGTGTAAGTTTATTATTGGTATTATTTTCTTTTCTCATGTAGAATGCACTGTTCGTTTTAGGTTCAACAGTTTATTTACATGTGCTGTTACTTAAGCCTTCTCCTATTTTGACATATATCATATGTTTTAATAAAGAATGATTTAAAAAGTTGCATTTTTGTCTTCGTAACAAAAATATTTTTATTCAACATTCACCATCAGTGCATGCTGAATGTCGATATTTGCCGGTGTAAGTGAGATATAATGATATTTAGCAAATATTTCTGACATTCACCAAGTGACTATGTGAATGCTGACATTCACCGGAGAATATCGACATTTGCCAGATATCGGTCTTTTACAGTAACAGATGTATACCATCCATTTTATCATTTATCGGTCTGTTTATACACGATACTTTTCAGGGATCTCAGTGGGTATGCGCACTGCGCTAGGAACCTGCGAGTGTAGTCTGCGCAGGTTCGATTCCTCCCTGCGTGTATTTCTCTCTTCTGTGTCAGTAAAGCCATACTTGTGTGTGGTACTTTATTAATATCACACTATTGGTGATGGTCGGGATCAATCCCGAAGAGGGAAGAGAACGACACCGGACCGCGTTAGCCCGGTTGGAAGAGTAACGGATTAGCAACCGGAGGGTTGCGAATTCAAATCGAACTAAAGACCGTCGTGTACAAAGGGGTACAGTGTCGGAGGAAAAGTGTACAAAGGGGCTAGTTCACGTTAAATCTGTCGTGGTCTTAAATGTCCTTAAGTTGAAGTAGGGTGGAAGTTTGGAGAGTGGGGTGCCAGCTCAGATGTGACCTCGTCATCTGACCGTGGTTCAAAATTACGTAGTGTGTCCCTCGGATCTTTACCTTCGGGATTGATCCCGGACCTTCGCCAATAGCCCGCTGTGTTGCTACAGTGCGACGTTTATTAAAATACCTACCTACCGTAATTTTAAATAACGGTCAGATGATGAGATTAACACCTGAGCTGACACCCCACTCAAAACATCCACAGCACGCCAATGTAGGGACATTTGGGGCCGCGACCGATTTTATGTGCACTAGTCCGCGCGTACAATACGGTCTTTTTTGGGCCGAGTTTCGCACTCGTAACCTTCCGATTGCTAATTCGTTCAACTGGGCAACCGTGGCCAATCCTTGGGTGTGTATGTCCATTACATGGATTGTTTGTCTTGTGTTTGGCGCAACGTGGGAAATGTGGCTCTTGCTCCTTAAAACGAACCAACCCTAACAAAACGACAGAATATCACACCCCCTAGCGTTTTCACTACGCGTTTATCAAAATCGAGCCCACGTCGCCATCCAAAACCCATCCAAAGAGAACTGCTCTCGGGAATTGTTGGTACGGATTCGAGTGCTTATTGAATTAGGCAGGCATTGACGGGGACAGAGCATTAATGTAGAGCCATAGATGGAAAAGCGCCGCCTCATCGTCCAAATCGATGGAAATTTTATGTCTTAATTTATTGTTCAAAAGGGTCGTAATTGCAGCGGGACTGCCAGAATTCTGATTGGGGATATTAAAAATTTATGAACTGGATCGTCGGGTGTAATGGGAGATAAATTGAATTAGTGCTCCAGCGATTGTAAGGCATTTTCGGGGAATTAGGCGCCATTCTTTTAATTTAAAAGCGGGTATGGAATTCCGATTGGGTTTCGTCCGTGCTTTCGATCGATTATATGCTTTTCGTTTTGCGTGCGATGAGATTGGGTTACTCTGCATAGGAAGAAATATTTTTTATCTCGAAATGCTTTTGGTATCTTATAAAGCTCGTGATAGTCGCAGATTATGTGTTGTTGTTGGACAAGCCTTCTAGGTAATTGGACATATTATAAATCCTTGTCTTATTCATTGGTCGAATTGCAAATCCATGTCTTGGTCATTGGATATATTGTAAATCCTTGCTTTGGGCATTGGATATATGGTAAATCCTTGTCTTGGTCATTGGATATATTGTAAATCCTTGCCTTGGTCATTAGACAGATAGTAAAGCCTTGCCTTGGTCATTGGACAGATAGTAAAGCCTTGTCTTAGTCAGTGGACAGATTTCAAAGCCATGTCTAGGTCAATGGACAGATTTTAAATCTTGGTCAGTGGACAGATTGTAAAGCTTTGTCTTGGTCAGTGGGCGGATTGTAAATCCTTGCCTTGGTCATTAGACAGATAGTAAAGCCTTGCCTTGGTCATTGGACAGATAGTAAAGCCTTGTCTTAGTCAGTGGACAGATTTCAAAGCCATGTCTAGGTCAATGGACAGATTTTAAATCTTGGTCAGTGGACAGATTGTAAAGCTTTGTCTTGGTCAGTGGGCGGATTGTAAATCCTTGCCTTGGTCATTAGACAGATAGTAAAGCCTTGCCTTGGTCATTGGACAGATAGTAAAGCCTTGTCTTAGTCAGTGGACAGATTTCAAAGCCATGTCTAGGTCAATGGACAGATTTTAAATCTTGGTCAGTGGACAGATTGTAAAGCTTTGTCTTGGTCAGTGGGCGGATTGTAAATCCTTGCCTTGGTCATTAGACAGATAGTAAAGCCTTGCCTTGGTCATTGGACAGATAGTAAAGCCTTGTCTTAGTCAGTGGACAGATTTCAAAGCCATGTCTAGGTCAATGGACAGATTTTAAATCTTGGTCAGTGGACAGATTGTAAAGCTTTGTCTTGGTCAGTGGGCGGATTGTAAAGCCTTGTCTTGGTCAGTGAACAGATTGTAAAGTCTTGTCTTGGTCAGTGGACAAGCCGTTCTTATCATTCTTTACCTCTATTAACTACTAGTATACTAGACTTCATTTTTGAAAATTCAATACGACAATTTGGATGGCATGAAAACTTTGCTTAGATGCTTTAAGAATTTGAAAGTACTTAAAATTGGTCATTAATGACTCTTTGTGAAGCTGATAACGGACTAATTTTAAAGAAGTCTTAAAAAGAATAAAAAAGCTTATAGTTCAAAACTATTCAGTGAGACTCTCCTGTTCCTGAGAGTCCTGGTACAATTAGTCCCGTGTTGCAAAATAAGACCGTAGAGGAACAAAAAGCTTATAGTTCAAAACTATTCAGTGAGACTCTCCTGTTCCTGAGAGTCCTGGTACAATTAGTCCCGTGTTGCAAAATAAGACCGTAGAGGAACAAAAAGCTTATAGTTCAAAACTATTCAGTGAGACTCTCCTGTTCCTGAGAGTCCTGGTACAATTAGCCCCGTGTTGCAAAATAAGACTGTAGAGGAACAAAACAAAACAAACTTTCAAAAATGCAAAACGTTTTGTATTCTAAGAGTAGAAATGATGCCATGAAACCTGTGTAGCATAGATTGATTTCATATAAGATTTGAAAGCTAGAAATTTTAATTTTAAATTTAAGGGGTTTTAAAAGTTAATAAATAAATGATAACGAGTTTTATAGTTCCCTATAAGTAAAGAGTATCAGTATCTAAAAGCTATTAATTTCATATATAGTTCCCTATAAGTAAAAAGTATCAGTATTTAAAAGCTATTAATACCATGTCATGTAGTTTCTGTTTGAAATATTGTCGTTGTGACTCAAAAATTCCATATAGCATTTGAAAATATGAAATTATTATAGCTTTAAACATTTTAATATATTTGTTCATTGCTCATAGTGGAACCTTGTCTTGGTGATTGGACGTACTGTAAACTATTTCGTTATCATTCATAACTATTATTAATTACTATAAATAAACTAAACTGCATCTTTTAAATTGTTTTCAAAGATTCATTTAATGCCATCACTACAACTATTTAGATGCGTTATCAAAAAAAATGAATACAAAAGTTTTTATTATTAAATTATGTTAAAAGTTATTGTCATTAAACTTCTTTTCAAGTAATTACAAAATCTTTCTTACAGGTGATAGACACGAAGAAAAAACGAACACACTGCCTTCCAGAGGAAGTAACAAATCCACAGAACCAGAAACTACCCCCAATTCCCGCATCCATGGCGAAGACGACAGAATATTCAGATGCTCGATTTGCACTTTCGCAAGTAGTGAGAAATTTACTATCGATAAACACATCCAGAGTCATCGAAATCAGCCTGGTAAGAAGACATCGTCAGGCCTGACAAATGCCAAATCTTTCTGCGACGCCTGTAAGATTCAGTTCATGTCCCTAGATACTTACCAAGTTCACAAACAGTTTTACTGCAAGTCACGCCATGAAAAAGACGAAGCATTTATGTCCTCAGCAGTACTAGAATCCGCACATGACATTTCTGCCAACGCCATCAAACCAGGACCTGAAACTGTCATCATCCGGAGTGGTATCAATGGAGGATTGACATCTTCCATGATCCAACCTCAGGCTATTTACGCCGCCATATCTACCAATCCCCTAATTCTTTTGCCTTGTTCGTTAGTCAATGGCCAAAAATTGGTTCCTCACAGCAGTGTTGTCCCTACTGGAGGGCCGGGGATTGTACTCCAGTCTGGAATCGCTTGTCCCACCATCGTGGAAAAACCATCCTCTGCAAAAGTGAAAGACGAAGGTCCGCCATCGAGGAAGACAAGCCATCCGATTATGAATTTCAATGCGGAATCCTTGGACAGGTCTACGAGTTTGTTGCGTAAGCGTAAGATGAGTGAAGGCGATGTCTTGAATCTTAAGAAGTCATGCAATAATGAGAATGTCCATGCCGTGGATGATGAAATGCCCGAAAAGGATCCGGAACCCGAGTTCGTGGATCCAGATGCCCCACTCGATTTAAGTCTTAAGAAGAAATGTCAGCTTGCATCCAGTGCATCTATACCAAAGCGAAAGGATTCAATTGCCTCCACGGGATGCCCTTCGCCGTCGTATCCGAACACTAGCGATTCCGGATCGCCTCCTCGATCGTCTATGTTGCATTCTCGAATGACCATATCCCCGTGTTCATACAGCAATGAGAGCCTGCCTTGCTACACCAGCACGGTACCAGTACCGGTGCCGAGGTTATCCAAAGGCATGTCGGAAAGGCTGTCTCCGTCAACATCCATGAACCAAGCAGATGCCGCTGGAGACAAAGCAGCTTCACGTTCTGGTATGCTACCGCCAAAACTATTGAAACAGGGTAACAATATTTGTGAAGAGTGCCAAATTGTGTTCTACAAGTATGATAACTATTTAGCACATAAAAAACATTACTGCGCCTATCGGAGACAGCAGCTGTCTGCTATTGCAGCTGCTGCCGCTGCAGCGTCCAATCAGGACCATTCTAGTGATGACAATAACAGCAACCACAGTGGACAAAGCAAACCTACAGGTGGCTACCACAGCGATGAGCCTGTGAACTCAGGCATGCGCAGAATGGAGCACCCAGCGGAACAGTTCAGATCCGTTATAACGAAATCTTCGCAGTCTGTCTTCTGCTGCGATTCCTGCGGCGTGAAGTTCAGCACTTCTGACAATCTGAACGCCCATCAGACGTACTACTGCATCAAAAGAGCCGACAGCGCGATGTCGAAAGTCTCCGCAGGAAGAGGAGACAACAGTGACAGCCCAAAGAGTTTGGAGTCGCCCTTCGCTGGTCCCGAAGAATGGAAATGCAACTACTGCGACGCGACGTGTTCTTCATACGACACTATCCGTCGCCATTTGCTGACTCACAGCGAGCTCCGAGGCTTCCGTTGCATAGTGTGCGGTTACAAAGGTAACACTCTGAGAGGCATGCGCTCACATGCATGCGAACATATCACTGAAGGCTCAACGTCGATTGAAGAGTTCGTGTCATCCAACGTAGTTGCTGAAAATGGCATGATTCCAATCATGCCACCAATGGACCACAGCGATGACGATTCAGATCTTTCAAGGGACAGCAAGCGGGAACGATCCTTTTCAGACAGGTTCAAGGACCGATCTCTCTTGAAGAAAGACGTGGTCACGGTGGACCATTCCAAAACGAACGAATTGTCGAGTTCTCCAAGGATAGTCGACAACACACGCAAGGACTCTGTGTCTACATTAAGCAGCCCCATCAAAAGCGAATCGGGAGAGAGCGGAAACGCGGACATGAATGGTAATAGCCAACAGGATTCTGTGAACCCAATGGCATTTTGTGACGTGGTCATCAAAACAGAAAACGAGCAGTCTTCGAGCGGAGAGGATTCCTCCCATGAAAGTCAATCAGGTTCATTCATCAAATTCGAGCCGGAACCGGAGTACGACAGCGACGAGAAACCCAGTGATCTCTCGAAATCACCACCAGCTCACGTTACTTCTGTCATACGCCGTGCTTCTGAACCAAATAAAGTCAGCTCTGATCCATTCCCGCCATGTCAGGCGATCAAAAGGAAAAGCAAGTTCCAGAACAAACAGAACTCAGAGTCCAAGTATTGCAAATCTTGTGATATATCCTTCTCCCATCTGTCGAACTTCCTGGCGCACAAGAAGTTCTACTGTGTTTCGAGAGTGATACAGAACTGTCATCAGGAAACTGCAACGGTGCAGTAAGCATTTCCCCTTTTCCATGAGGAACTGAGCTTGAGTAGTGACGATGGTTTGACTGAAATAAAATGTAAATTCCGCATCGCATCACTTTTAAAAATATTCCCAAGCATCATTCTGAGACTGATAAAAAGTTTGTTGTGAGCTTACAGAAATTTTATTGTGCTTTTTTAGTACCTGCCAACGACATTGCTTGCAAACTTAAAACTAAGACAGCAGTAAAAATATAGATGAAAATGCGAACACCGGTTCGGAGTATGGTGAAACTCAAGGTCATGGTACCGACTCATCGCCAAATTGACAAATAAACTTTTCGTCACCAAGTGGCTATTTGGATAAGCCTACGACGGGTTACTATGTTCCAAAAGCATCGCTAATTGGAGGTGGAAAACTATCGCCAATCTGCCATAGAAAATTACCGCGATTTGGTGACGGTATCGTGTTTTTGAGTCTAACCTGGGAGTCTTACTGCATTTTGAATTTTGATTTTAGGATAGAATTTTGAAATTCTGGATTATTTAATATTGTAAATATTCATTACCTAAACATTAGAGGCGATCGAAAAGCAAGAATGTGATGGAGATGATTGATTTTTTTGTATTGCTACTCGTATTTTCAGCAATGTACAAATAATATTTCGATTTCAAATGTACAAATCCTCTAAATAACGAATTCCTGTATTGTTTTTCACTAGTTTAGTGTTGCATTTCAAAGCAATTTATTTCATTAGGTTTCATTACACCCATGTGAATGATCACTGGAATCCTTTTTCTTAAACTTTTTACATTTATTGAATTGCATTTTTGACAAAGAATTGGTGTTCCCGGTGTCAAAATAGAACAATTTCGGCAATTTTAGAATAAATTTAATCTTATCCCAAACAATTAATTTATACTGTGTATTTTGGTTTGGAGTATGAAGTTTTAAAAAAGATTAAATGCTGATTTATAATGACGATTCATGTATGGATTTTCTTGTATAAAATCAGTTTATCAATTGCTTTAACTTAGATTCTATTTTGCAGGGAAACTATTTTTTTAGTAATTTAGATTAAGAAGAATTTTGTGTTAAGTTTATTTTTTTAGCTATCAAGAAAAGGAAGTTGATGTTTGGCTTGTGATGACGTTATTTCGATTCTCTAATTTAAATAAAGTGTTTATATGAAAACGTGCTGATTTCTTAATACTTGCAACATAGTAATATTTTATATCCAAACACAGATTTAGTACATACTTTTTCGTAGTTGTGTCAAATTTTGTCAAGTTTTAAAAACAAGAAAAAGAGTGGAAAACAAAGTACTTTTAGATAATAATGAATAACGTTTCAGTGGGAAAATATACCATTTTTCTAAAGTATGTGATACTCTAAAATTATGTATTAAATTACTTTAAACAATTTTATTTAGTAATAATGTATGCTCATAAAATTGCCTAATTTTTCAAAATCAGAAACGCTTCTATCTTAAATTTAGCAGTCAAGTATGGTTTGTCGCTCTACGGTCGTTTTCAAACACGAGGGCTCATTAAACAACGGTAAATAACGAGAACGCTTTTCTGATTTTCAGCAAAGATTTAATGGGAGCGTTTCACTGTTACAATCGACAATCACGTGCTGATTTAGTCAAGAAAATGGCTGCATCTTTTGTTATTCTTTATTAATCAAATCTTTTTAGCTTAAATTTTTTCTTCATAAAAGCTTATCCTAAATTATTAGGTACATTTGTAATTTTTCTCTATACAAAAGAATCTAGTCACGTATGGGACATCTCAATGTGACCAGAGATGGCTTCGTATTACGTTTTTTACCTTAAACTACGTACTTTTTCTTCAAAAAAAGCTCATCCCAAATTTTTAGGTATACTTTTTATTTTGCTCTACAAAACAATCAATACTGTCATGTAGGGACATCTCAATGTGACCAGAGATGGTTTCAATTTAGCTAATTTTTGAATAGCATACATACCCAAAATTTGGGATAAACTTTTTTGAAGGAAAGATATTTTAAGTAAAAGAGTTTTTGATTAATGAATTTCAAAAAAGATAGTCTTTTTCATGACTAAAATGTGGTCCTAAATGTAGTCCATACGGAACAGTGAAATGCCTCATTGTCATTTCTATACTAACTCTAGATCATATACACTGTTTTACATTATTTCTGAAGTGGGAGCATAGGCTTTACTTCACCTTAGAATATAAAATCAGAATAATATATGTATCAATTTTTCATGTTTTCTACTCGTCATTAAAAATAAAACACCTTTTCTACTGAAAATTGAAACAAATCAATTCACATTCAGTTGGACATAAAGAAAAAGAAGTCGAAATATAAAACACAAACAACGAGAAAGATTTGTAGAGGAAAAATATGTCGAGCCGTGATTTCTTACCTGTCCTGAAAATACACGGAGATAAGGAAACACTCGTACCTGAAATGTGAAAAGACAAGCTCTGAAACAGACTTGAGTCTCCTGTTTATGACATGCTTGTTGAACTGAGAAACGGAATTCTCTCGCTTCCCATGGAAAGAAGTTTTAGAGAAATCGATTCCATAATGGAAAAGAACCTCTGGGAGCTACACATTTTGAATTCGATCAAGATCAATAAATTCTTTTCCAATATTGGAAGTCGGCATTCAGTAAGCTATCTATCCTTTGAGTCACCATGGATTTTTACTGCATAAATGCTTAGAGTGCGGGTAAAAATATTCGGAAAAATTCATTTTCGGAAATTTATTTGAATTTCTTATATAAAATATAATGAAATTTAAGTTACGAATCTCAACGATTTCTGTGGTTGGTTTATTATGGTGCAAGGGCCCGATATTTATATATATTTCTAGCCAAACTGCAACAGCTTGATATTTTTTCCATCATGTAAATGGATATACACAGAACCAAAGTTTTTACTGACAGAAGAGAGGAAAACATCCAAGGGAGTAAGAGGAATTAAAATTGCTAATTGCAGTTCGCAGACTGACTGCTAAAGCATGGGTAAACTCTAGAAAGGTAGTTGAAATAACTCCATACTGGAGCAACAACGGGATATTGGCGACGGTCCTGTCACAATCCCAAAGAACCGAGGACACAGTAATTTTGAACCACGGTCAGATGGCTAGGTCAACAACTGAGCTGCCACCTCACTCCAAACTTCCACACCACGCTAGAGGACATTTGAGGCCACGACGGATTTAAGTGTAAAACACTACGGGTACGCGACGTTGTTTGGTAGAAACGAGTTTCAAACTCGCAACCTTTGATTGCTAATCTGTTACTCCTGCAACTGGCCTGGTAAATTTTTATTGCAGAGAGGGGGTATTTGAATTAACGTCACACTGGGAGCAACACAATGGGCTATTGGCGGCGGTCTGGGATCAATCCCGAAGGGAAAGACAATACCTCGTAATTTTGAACCACAGTCAGATGACGAGGTGAACACCTGAGCCGGCTCCCCAATCTTCAAACTTCCACATCTAAATTTGAGGCCACGACAGATTTAATGTACACCAGCCCCGTGTATACGATGGTCTTTGGCTGGATCGAGTTTTGAAATCGCAACACTCCGGTTGCCAATCCGTTACTCTTCGAATTAGGCTACCGCTGTCAGAGCCGCTCGGGCATTTCACTGTTTAAGGTAAAAAGTAACAGTCGCAGTAAGGCATGATGGATATTGAGCTTAACCCGTCATAATTCGAATAACTGCTTCAACTTTCGCATTCCTTCTTTCTAATAGCCCGTTGTGTTGCTCCTGTGCGACGTCAATTAATTACCATTACCCTTTTTTAGGTGGAATTACGCTGTAACCTACGCATTCAAAACTGCATTATTCATTTCATCTGCGTTTAATGCAAACTTTCGACTGTTTTCGACCTCTCCAACGCTAAGTTTTAGGGTCGCGGTGGCCAGGTTGAAAGAGTAACGGACTAGCAACAGGTGGGTTGTGAGTTCCAATCCAACCAATAGACCGTCGTGTACAAAGGGGTTGGTGCACGTAAAATCTTTCATGGCCTCAAATGTCCTCACGTTGGCATGGTGGGGAAGTTTGGAGAGTGGGGCGCCAGCTCAGGCGTTGCCTCGTCATCTGACCGCGGTTCAAAATTACGTGGTGTTGTCTTAGGACCTTCGGGATTGATCCCGGACCGTCACCAATAGTCCGTTGCGTTGCTTCAGTGTGACGTTAATTAAAACACCTAAAAAATTATTTTTACCTCATATCATAGTATTGGTATTTGGTATTTTCAATTAACGTCACACTGGAGCAACACAATGGGCTATTGGTGACGGTCCGGGATCAATCCCAGAGGGAAAGATCCGAGGACAACACCACGTAATTTTGAACCACGGTCAGATGACGAGGCAACACCTGAGCTGGCACCCCACTCTCCAAACTTCCACACCACGCCAACGTGAGGACATTTGAGGCCACGACAGATTTAACGTGCACCAGCCCCCTTCCTCATATCATAAAACCATCTAATTGCAAAAAATCATTTCACAGTCATCCTTTTAAACTTTTACTGCCGGCGCGTTTATGAGCCACATCATTTATTTTCCCAGCTTATTATCTATTATAAAATTTGCTGGATTTTATACGATGTGTTTGTTTTTAGGAATGGCCACTTTGGCGCAGGCTTCGTCTCTAAACCGGCAGTGTGCCGGTCGTCTCTTTTAAAATATCTGTTGGACCCTGTTGGTCCCTTTACATGTATTTCTGTTTTGAAAAATAATAAATGGTGATGCCCTGGATTTCTGGACGTACGCGCCGGAGTCTGGGTGTGCCCTCTCTGTGCGGGGGGGGGGGGGCTGGTTCTCCCTGCGTGCCCCTTTTGTGCTCGTGGCGATTGTCCTCTCCCGCCTCCCATTAAAAACTCTAAACCTACTGGTGAGTTGGGAGGAGGTGAGTCCAGAGAACCGGGCTTATCAAGTAATAGACAATGTATATGAAAGTTTTTACTGACAAAGAAGAGAGAAATACCCCGGGGTGGAATGCACCTGACAGGAATCGAACCTGATCCGCCCACAACTGGATGGTTGCTAGCGCAGAGGATATACCCACCGAGCCCTGACGGCCCCACAAACGGGAGGAAACAATTGTCGAATATGATTTCGACTCCTCGAGAAATAAGTTTTGATTTCTTTCGACCTCTTTGAGAGTGGAGTGGATGACTGAGGTCAATCCCACCGTGGCAGATGTCGATCACGACACAGAAGCGCAGTAAGGACAACCGAGAGAAAAGAAGGAGCAAAAACTGGCTAACGCAATAAGACACATGCCAGTATATCTCCAGCAGAAGTCCGTAATGCGATCCGAGATCCGAGTCTTGTTATTTAGTCTCGGATGCAGACAGGAATTCAATAGGATGAGACAACAAAAGGGGAAGCGGAAGTGACGCGTGAACTCGATTACACGGGAGGGAGCCATTAACAGCTTTGAGTTAACGGATAAATCGGGAGAGAATTGACCGAGAAGTGGAAGGGGACAATTTCGGTGATGAAAAAGAAATTTGCTCTCAGTTTGAGAAATCTTATCAGATTCTTTCAATCGAATTTCCAGTGTCAGTAACTTTCTCTATTTGACATTTGAATGTCTAGGTTGGTTGGGTTTTATGACGAAAAGGACCATATTTGGCGAACATGCGTCAAAGTACGACAGGTAAGTGGGGGTAGTTGAATTAACGTCGCATCGGAGAAACACAACGGGCTGCTGTCGACTGTCCGGGATCAATCCCGCAGGGAAAGATCGAGGACAACACCTCGTAATTTTGAACCTCTGTCAGATGAAACCTGAGCTGGCACGCCACTCTTCAAACTTCCACACCACTTCAACCTGAGGACATTTGAGGTCACGACAGATTTAACGCGCATCAGCCTAGTGTATACGAGGATTTTTGGTTGGACTGAGTTTCGAATTCGCAACCTTTCGATTGCTGATCCCAATCGGGCTCCTTTGGGATTGATCCCGGACCGTCACCAATAGACCGTTGTGTTGCTCCAGTGTGACGTTAATTGAAATATCCCCAATCAGGGTACCGTGGCTCCGTAAGATTCCAAGATAACACCTCGTAATTTCGAACCACGGTTTCAGAATACGAGGTCAAGTAAATTGACACGCACAATGAAAGCTTTACTGACAGAAGAGTGAAATACATCTAGAGAGAAATGGAATCTGACAGGAATCGTACCTGTTCCGCTTACAACTCGCAGGTAGGTAGGTATCTTAATTAACGGCCCACTGGAGCAACACAATGAGCTACCTACAACTCGCAAGATTACTCTATAAAATTTTATATTCCAGATTTAATTTGGGTTTTATCCCAGACAGTCGCCAGGAAATTTGGGTAGGGTGCCGGATCAGGCGTGACCTCGTTATTTGACCGTGGTTCAAAATCACGTGCTGTGCTCGGATCTTTACTTTCGAGAGTTGATCCCAGACCGTCACCAGTAGCCCGTGTTGCTCCAGAGCACGTTAATTAAAATACCTTTATCTACCTACCCCTAGATTTAATTAAATTTTATATCTAGATATTCTACATCCTCTTTGACAGAGCATTTGCAGTAGTTTTAACAGCTAAAAGTAAAATATCAACGCCATTTTTAGTTTTTCACTGTGCCCATCTATTAGGATAAAAAAGTTGGTGTTGCTTTTAGAAATTTTCGAAATTCGTGAGCGGTACCCTTAAACTCGAGAGCTCGATTCTTGTTATTTACTAAATTGTCGAGCGCACCCTTCAAATATATTGCTAATGTACTTTCTGTTTATCAGCAAAAGGTTCCTTTGTTCATTACTTGTCCATTTATAAACAGATCCTTGAGATCAAGCACACAAGTCGGAATTGTGTACTCAAATCAAACATCAAAATCTCAAGTTTCTTTCCAATTGTTTGAAAATTATGGTCGTTAAGGGCTCGTGCATAGAAGTTAGTATATGACCCCCTTGTATAAAAATGAGATCAGCCAGTCTGGTGTGCAGGGTGGTGACTTCTAGATCGAAAGATTTCTGGTACGAATTCGGGTAGATAGTCAATTATCGTCTCAGCGGAACAACACAACGGGCTATTGGTGAAGGTTCTGGATCAATCCACAAGGGAAAGATCCGAGAACACCACGTAATTTTGAACTACGGTCAGATCGTCATCTGACCGTATAGGGCTGGTATCCCACTCTCCAAACATCCACACCACGCCAATTCAATGCAAGGAAACAACCTTTTTCACCAGAACTTTCCATAATTCATTTTATCTGCATTTAATGTAAATGGTTTTACTTTCGACTTTAACAGCGCAAAATTTCACCCCATCAGCAACTTTTAGTATTAAATTTTTTTCATGAATTTCATCTCCCATGTATTCAAGTCTCAATACCAAATTTAATTCCGTTTCGTTCCTTCGATTTAGCAGGATGATTTTACAGCCACCCTGTATATAAGTTATATTTGTGATCATAAAAGTAATTTTTGCCACTGGTACTGTGCGTGTGCCGAGTTATATTTTAACAGTAAAAACTTCCTTTATTTTCGCTACACATTTATCAGTTGCGTTGCTTATTTAAAAATTAAATATCGAGTGCCAAAATATAACACAGAATTGGTTATTTTCCCTTCTATGAAAATGTTTTGATTTAATGGAATATCTGCAGTCGCCATTTTATGGGGTATAACTATATAATCGAATATTAAATCTAGAATTTTCCGAACTGTTAAATATAAATCTTTTTAAAATCAAATTCTCGATTTGAAAGTTAGGGTAAAGTTAATTTCACAATGATAATTTTAGTACAGTTTGATTCGCATCTTCAATAAAAATGTTTTTTGGAAATTAGCGAGTACATTACCATTTCGAGGAGTTACATAATCTAAATATTTTCTTGTAGAAAGCATCAACATCATGAGGTTTAAAACTAACATTTAAAAATTATAACCATTTTTAAATCTACGTAAAATTGAATATTTGGATTTTCGATTCGAATAAGTAGAGTAAACATTACAAACAGGAATGATTCTTCGATGTTGACATTTGGGAAGCATCTGTCAAATCCATAACAAGTATTCAACATTTATTATACAAGTATAAAGTTTTCATTTTTTGAACAAGATTAAAAATTTCATAAAACAGTTAAAATTGAATTTCTTACAAATAGATTACCAACAGATAGATAATGCATTATCGGGATGCAACATGCAACGGACAGTTTCATTCTGTAAGAAATTAAACATTTTTGTTGAAGGCTATCTTTGAGCGAGTCAGTCGTTTAGATTCACATCTTCAATATGAACTCAAGTCTCAATAGGCAGATTCAAAGAGGTTTTTGCTCTCCCATTATTGTTCAACTGGGACATAACCTTTCTAACAATGTAAGGGTAACACCGAGACAGGCGGTTCCACTCCTCTGTGCAAAAAATCTCGTCTTTGTGATTACATACGAAGTTTTGACTGGAAGTATAAAGTTCTTCTTCGTCGTATGTATGAGCGAATATCAATGCATCAATGACAGTGTCTTTAGATAGTTTGGATGTCATATTTCTAAGAGATATTTGTTTAAGGCAATCAATTCGGTACATCTGAGCCACACTGTACAGGTCCGCAGCAATTTTAAACGAGGGGATAGATATTCTTCCAGTACACATAAACTGGAACACGAGTCCACCAATGCCAGTTTCAACGTTGGGAGGGCATATTGGGGTATGCTGGGTATCGTGAAACAGTCTCGCGCATACTGGAGACCAGGCGCTGAGGATGGCTTTCTGCAAGAGGTCAGCTTCGTGTTCCATCTGGTTAGGATTGATAGTTGCAATAGCATTCCGTTCCACCAGTTGCTCCAGGTCTTTGCTCAGTCTGCTCAAAGTGAGATAGGATGGAGGTTCGCGCCCTAAGCAAAGGGCTCGGCTTCTTTTCATCGTCTCGATCTTAACCGGTTCCAAACCGCTGACGACTGTAAACTTGAATCTCATGCGAAGAGTCTCGCAGCTGAGGAAAGAGTCGTTCAGAAGCCATTCCCTCAGGATGTTGGGAGGTAGTACAAACGCCGTTACAGCATCGTCGTACTCAATCACGTGCATCGAAGGGAAGTGCGAAGCCCCGTCGATGTCGAGCGCCGATACTGTGCAGAACAGTTGCTCCGTCGCGTCGGTATCGTTCACGAAGCACCAAATCAGGAATCCGACTCTGTCAACTCCAGGCAGGTCGTCGTTGTTGTAGTACTCGACGCCGACCCGGGCGAAGCCGAGGTCGACCAGGGAACCCAGGTTGGACACCCTGGCCGAGCAGAAGTTCTTGATGGAGAAGACGATGGACTTGGACATCCTCTGGACTCGAGTACGGAAGGAGCTGAATGTGGGTGTGGGGAAAATGTCCCTCTGCATGTCGAACAGCTCGTACCTCTCGGAGAGTTCGTACAGTCTGTTCCAGTTCTCCGCATCGGTGGTTTCCAGGACCCCGCAGTACAAATAAAGCAGGAAGGCCTTTAAAGTGATGGCTGGGATATGGCCGACGGTTATTTTAGATCGGTATTTAGGGGTACTATGTCTAGAATTCATCAGGCCAAGTTTCCGTGAGCACGTGAGCGCTCTGGCACACAAGAGTTCCCTATGCACTGGAAACGTCTCTTTGCCACTCTGCAGTGTAAGGTCGGTGAATTCTCTATTCAAGTACAGCTTTTTGAAAGTCTGGGATAGTTTCAACAAGGTCTCGCCGGCTGGGTCTGGAGGTGCAACCGCTCTCAGGTAACACTGAAGTGATAAGACCCCTTTCGGCAGATACTGACGTCTATTGTTCTTCAGAGTATCCCATGAAATTATTTCTGGAAAGCCCACCACAGAGCTATTAGCGAACCAAATGTTCTCCAGCGATTGAACGGCAGCAGGACTGCTGTTGGTGTCGAGTATGGATATCCGAAAATCGACTCTTCTTTCTATGTGCTCGTTGTGGCTGTGGCATTCGAGGAGACATGATACGAAATGGGGGTTATTTAGCCCCTTCGGGTACAACTTCAGTCTCCAGTGCGTCCGGTACAGGGTGTCCGCGACGAAAACCGGACTGCAGACCGCCTCTCCCGTTGGGAGTAGGCAGTAGGTGAAGTTTTCGACCATCCAGTTGAACACGAAGACGTTTTCCATGCTCCTGAATCTCTACACAGGGATTCCAAATCGTTATGCGAGAGCGGAAAGCGAGGAATATTTTTCTATTCCACGTTGTCAGACAGAAATCTAGCTCTGAAAGCAAACACGCCGCTATTCAGACTATCAGTATTTCAGACTCCAGAGTTGTAGCTGACGGCAAACACGACTGTTGTGACGAGCGCGTATTGAGAAGTTTAACATCTGAGTTCTCCCCGCAGGGATTGAATTTATGCAAACGTGTGAGCCCACCAACGATTGTTGCCAGATGCAAGAATAGTTTCTTGGCGTGGTGTAGTAATGGTAACTAATTAATGGCACTCTGGTTCAACACAAAGCCATGGTCAGGGATCAATCCCTAAGGGAAAGTCCGAGGACAACACGTGGTTCAAAATTACTTGGTGTCCTCGATCTTTCCCCTCGGGTTTGATTCTGGACCGTCGCCAATAGCCCTCTGTGCTGTTCCGGTGCGACGTTAATTAAAATACTTACCTACCGAGGACAACACGTAATTTTTGAACCACGGTCAGATGGCCAGGCACCAACTCTCCAAACGTCCACACCAAGTTGTGGTGCGGATTAGTAATTGATATTTATAGTTAGGTATATATATATATAGTTGAATTGATGTTGCACTGGTGCAACACAACGGGCTATTGGCGAAGGCCCGGAATCAATAACGAAGCGAAAGATTCGAGGACATCTCGCAATTTTGAACAATGGTCAGATGATGAGGTCAACATTTGAGCTGGCCCCCACTCTCTAAACTTCTACCCACGCCAACGAGAGGACTTTTAAGGCCAGGACAAATTTAACGTGCTACAGCCCACCACGGACACGATGTTCTTCGTTTCGAGCGAGTTTCGAACTTGCAACCTCCGGATGCTAATCCGGCACTCCACTGCTTACATTTAGTTACCCATTGGGCGACCACGGCCCAATCGGTAACTGAAATTACGTCCAACTGGAGTAACGCAATGGGCTACTTGTGATGTTCCGGGATCAATCCCAGGTTTTGTGTGGAAATTTGGAGAACTGTGTATCAGCTCACGTACTGATCCCGTAATCTAATCTTGTCTAAAAATTGGGAGATGTTGTCCTCGGATCTTGTTAATCGGGATTGATCCCGAAAAATCGCCAATAGTCCGGTGTTTTGCTCCAGTGCGACGTTAATTAACTACCTACCATAACATTTTTCAGGATTACACTAAAATGTGTTTTTTTTTGTCTTTTTTGCGACGTCTGGCAGGTAGTTGAATTAATATTGCACAGGAGCAACACAGCGGGCTATTGGCGAAGATTCGGGATTAATCCTGGGCCGGAGGACGTCTGGTTGGAAGAGTAGGGGACTAGAAACGGGAGGATTGCGAGTTCGAAACTCGATTCAACCAGACTGTCGTACACGTGGGGCAAGTGCACTTTAAATCTGTTGTGGCCTCAAATGTCGTCACGTTGGCGTGATGTGGAAGTTTGGAGAGTGGGGTGCCATCTAGATGTCGACCTTGGTTGTAGTTCGGAGAACGAAGATTAGGAATGGACGGTGCGATGTCCATACAGTTCGTGTAAACAGTGCACTTTATATTAGTTCTCTGTTATATACAGGGTGAGTCTAAATTGTTTTTACAAAATAAGAGGGGTGATAGTACCCATCCAGACGAGCAGTAATTACCATGGAACATAGGGTCGCATTAAAATCTGAGAGGCAGAAAAGAGTAAAGTCGAAACGCGTCGAGCATGAACAAGTCATCGCCTCTGACGTCGTTTTGTACCTGCCTACGTAGCACTTCTTGAATGCCACATATCCCGCACGATGGATCGGACGTGGCGGACCTGTGGCTTGGCCTCCTCGCTCACCGGACCTCAACCCACTGGACTTTTTCTTCTGGGGGCACATGAAATCTTTAGTGTACCAGACGCCTGTGGACTTGACTGAAGATCTCGTAGCGAGAATCGGTGTTGCCGGAGACAAAATTAACACACCAGGAATCTTCGAGAGGGTGCACCAGTCATTCCTTCGCCGGTGTGAACTGTGCAACGACACGCGTGGCCGCCACTTTGAGCACTTGCTGTGAGTTTTTCTCTGATCAATAAATCAGATTGTGCAACTTTTGGTATCGTACATTCGCTTTCCCAACACTGTTGTTAGTTCATGTTGAAATTCTAATTTGACTCTTTTCTGCCTCTCAGAGTGGAATGCGACCCTATGTTCCATGGTAATCATTGCTCGTCTGGATGGGTACTATCACCCCTCTTATTTTGTAAAAACAATTTAGACTCACCCTGCATGCCTAGAAATAAATGATTTATTGCAAAATTGCGTCCATCTTTGTGTTCACTACAGTAATATCTAGTGCCACCGCTTGACCAGATTTGTTACAAATTTGTGTCTGATACGTTGGAATGTTCCTTTTCTAAAATCTTTTTAAAAGTTGGTTTGATTTTTATAGAGGCAGGTAAGTAGGCACTTAATTAACATCGCACTGGAGCAACACAACGGTGTATTGGTTAAGGGTCCGGGATCAATTCCGAATGGAAAGATCCGAAGAGAACACCTCGTAATTTTGAACCATGACGATAAGGAGGTCAACACCTGAGATGGCACCCCAGTCTCCAAAACTTCCACACCACATCAACTTGAGGACGTTTGAGGCCACAACGGAATTAACGTGCCGCAGCCCTCGGCTGGATCGTGATTTTTATAGAAATGCCTTACTTATCTAAATGGTATTTGGTATTTTCAATTAACGTCACACTGGAGCAACACAACGGGCTATTGGTGACGGTCCGGGATCAATCCCAGAGGGAAAGATCCGAGGACAGCACCACGTAATTTTGAACCACGGTCAGATGACGAGGCAACACCTGAGCTGGCACCCCACTCTCCAAACTTCCACACCACGCCAACGTGAGGACATTTGAGGCCACGACAGATTTAACGTGCACCAGCCCCCTTTGTACACGACGGTGTTTGGCTGGATTCGAACTCGCAACCCTTCGGTTGCTAGTCCGTTACTCTTCCAACCGGGCCACCGTGGCCCATTATCTAAATGAAATTGAGGGTTTTGCAAAACATGTCTCCCATGCTCATACAAATAAATTGAAAAATTCAAATCTCCTCCCCTAGATTGGTAATGTTTAATTTTAAAATTCAAACCTTCAAATAGACTGCTAACGTTGTAGGCCCGTACAATAGAGATATTGTACGTAAATTCTACGTGCTTAATTTTTTTAACGCTTGAACTTTTTGTTTAACATCAAGTATGAACAAAATTGAAACTTTAACACTGAAAGGTAATTCGTGAGGTAGTTGCTGTTAGGTAGGTTAGTTAATTAACGTTGCTCTGGATCTATTGGTCACAGTCCGGGATCAATCCCAAAGGAGAATATCCGATGACAACACCATGTAATTTCGAACCACGGTCAGATGACGAGGTCAACACCCGAGCTTTCTCCCCACTTTCAGAACTTCCACACCGTCGAAAGGTAGTTCGAGCTAGATGGAAATTTCATTAGTCATTCATCTGCTGGAGAGTGAATGATTACTGATCTTCCTAGTCTGAAGGTACTGTTGTCCCCAAAAGCAGTCAACCAGTTTGGGAGGGGAACGTGGATGGTTTGTTTGTTAGGGTTTTATGGCGCAAGGGCATAATTGACCATGCTGTGCCTGACACAAGACATACAATATCAAGTAATAGACAGACCCACAATGAAAGTTTTACTGACACAGAAGAGAGAAATATACACAGGGAGGAAGGGGAACGTGGAATGTGTGTACGTACTGTATGTAAATTTTCCGTATCTTACCAATCTAGGGTTAAAGCTACAATCGGAAAATTCTGATCAGATAACAAATACTTTCACAATATTGAATACATATGAAAAACACGTAAATGTATAGATCCATAAATTGCTTGAAATTCATATGGGTAGGTTGATATTTTAATTAAAGAGCAACACAAGGGGCTCTATTGGCGATATTCTGGGATCAATCCCGAGGGGAAAAATCCGAGGACAACACATTATTTTGAATCTCCAGTCAGATGACGAGGCACACCTGAGCTGGCACCCTACTCTCCAAACTTCCACACCACGCCAATGAGGACATTTGAAGCCACGACAGATTAAACGTGCAGCAGCCCCCTTTGAACACGATAGTCTTCGGTTGGATTTGAACTCCCAACCCTCCGGTTGCTAATTCGTTACTCTTCCAACCGGGCTACCGCGGCCCGAAATTCATATGGTAGGAAAAATAGGGATGTCAATGATGTTATCGGTAGGGATAGGTTGGGTTGGATTATATGGTACAAGGGTCATATTTGACCAAGCTGCGCCAAGCAAATAAAGGGACAAGAAAACCTTTAAATGGCACAAGAATCGAAACTACACCGCCTACAACTCGCAGGTTGGTAGCGCAGTGGGTAAACCCACTGAACTAGTAATCTCAATAGGATGTCATTTTCTACCCTTTAAGCCAAAATACACATGCGGTTATTATCTACCTCACTTTTCGATAAATTAGCCTAAGGTCGAATAAGCATTATCCAGCTTTTGATAACCATTCAAATGCAAAGACAATTGAACCAGGTCTCCCTTTGTACGAACCTTAAGCCCTTGGGTAGATTGGATGGCCTGGGTTATGAATAAAATGCAATTGGAGATCTGAAATTCGGCAAATGTCTTACAATGTTCTTATCTGTCCCAATAAAATGATTTATCGGTAAAGAGCAAAATTTTTCGAGTTTTCCAAACTATGGTTTCATTGGTTAAAGCTGAATGGAGCTTAAAATAAGTTCTGAGAATCTGAGCAATGCTATTGGCTGGCTCCTCTAGACGTGTTCTTCCCTCGGGGCTTTCCATTATTGGCTCAGAATTATTGTCGAATCGATTCTTATCTTCTTACATGTAACTACTTGCGTAGTTAATCCAAAAAAACTCTTGGTGATGTACAATAGAGAGAAAGTACAATAAACTCACTGTACTTTCACAGCTATAAGATATCTCAGAAGCATAAGGTAAAAAAGGGTCAGAATAATACTAGTTTTTGAGTGTTGATTATAATGTGCTTTAGCTGTTTCTTGGTCTTCTTTCATATCAACTTGTGGACTCTAGAAACTATATTCACGAATCTTAAGTACACTTGGAATATTTATATACTTGGACTTAACCCTCCTGGTGGTTGTTTTGACGAGATATTTCGTCATTAGCAAAAGTGACCAATCTTTATGGACGAGATATCTCATCATTAGACAAAAACTGATCAGGTCTTGATCTCGTCATCATAAAAAAATACACTGCTGGCCACCATAAATGCAACACCCTGAAGGAAGCATGCAAATAATATGAAATTTACAACATGCATTAGCGGAGGTGAGATATGCAAATGATTAAAATTTTCGCGCAGACGCACATCACGCGCGCCTGAGGCGCCACATCAAAGCGCTATTTAAGGCTTGGAGATTTCGACGATTTCAAGTACGGCAATTGTGTTTTTCTTGTGGTTTTTTCAAAAAAACGATCAATTATGCCTCGTAGAAAACAGCGATCATCTTTTGATCAAGTATCTGAGTTCGACAGAGGAAGGATAGTGGCCTACCGAGATTGTGGATTATCTTTCAGGGAAATCGGTAGTCATGTTGGACGAAACCAAACAACTGTAATGCGGATATGTGATCGTTGGATGCAGGAGGGTAGGACGGACCGACGTGTTCGATCGCATCCACCTCAGTGCACCACTTCACGTGATGACAGGCATATTGTGCGTATGGCAGTGACGGATCGCTCAGCCACATCACGAACCATAGCACAGCACATTCAGTCTGTACCGCATCATCCAGTGTCTGCGCGTACCATTCGACGCCGTTTACAGCAGAGTGGTCTGTCCGCAAGACGTCCATTGCTTCGTCTACCCTTGACGCAGAACCACAGACGTTTCCGCCGCCAATGGTGCGATGAAAGAAGGATGTGGACGGCAGAATGGAATGAAATTGTCTTTACTGACGAGTCACGCTTCTGTCTGCAACACCACGATGGTCGGATTCGAGTCTGGAGACACCGTGGAGAGAGGAGGCTGAACAGCTGCGTTATGCACCGCCACACTGGTCCTGCACCGGGTATTATGGTATGGGGCGGTATTGGATATCACTCTCGCACTCCTCTAGTACGCATTGCCGGTACTTTAAACAGCCAGCGCTACATCTCCGAGGTGTTGGAGCCAGTTGTCCTTCCTTACCTTCAGGGCTTGCCCACAGCCATATTTTAACAGGATAATGCGCGACCACACGTGGCACGCATTGTCCAAGGGTTCTTCGTCAATCGCCAGATTGAATTGCTTCCCTGGCCAGCTCGCTCTCCCGATCTTTCGCCGATAGAAAACATGTGGTCCATGGTTGCTCAACGATTGACCCAGAATACATCCCCAGCTGCCACACCAGATCAACTTTGGCAACGTGTGGAAGCTGCTTGGTCTGCTGTACCCCAAGAACACATCCAAAGTCTCTTTGAATCAATGCCGAGGCGTGTGGCAGCGGTGATCTCCAACAATGGTGGCTACTCTGGCTACTGATTTTGGCAGGAACCGCACTTCACAGAAGTCTATAAATTTAATCATTTGATACTTGGTCAACATGTTATCTACAAAATAAATTTTGTTGTGATATCTCTTGTCTTTCTTGGTGTTGCAATTTGGGTGGCCAGCAGTGTAGCAATATATATCTTGATGACGAGATATCTCGTCGTTAGCAAAAGTGGTCAGATCGTGATGTACCATATTTCTCGTCAAAACCACTTGGAGGGTTAACTATGTCAAGGAAGTGTGACACCAGATTTTCTAAAGGGGTT
This sequence comes from Meta bourneti, assembly GCA_933210815.1. Lineage (NCBI taxonomy): Eukaryota > Metazoa > Arthropoda > Arachnida > Araneae > Tetragnathidae > Meta > Meta bourneti. The sequence continues at coordinate 25,471,392 of OW119928.1, forward strand.
AAGCCTGTGATTACGAATTTTTTCACTTATTACAAAACGAAAGAGGTACGACAATCCTATATGTATTACTATTTCACAATCCTTAGCCTTGGAGCTTTTCTTTTCTGATTGGCTAATAAAGTGATCAACTGCTGTCAGTCGTGAATGTAATCCTAATATTGCATTGTTACTTTAGATATAAAATTACATTGTAAAACATGTTGTTTCTTATCCCACTTCTATAGACAAGCTAGATCAAATTCATGAGTTCATCCATCTTCAAAAAGTCTAGATGAGCTTAGGATTAAAATGCATATCTTTCCTGGACTGCCCCAAGGATGGAGGTGACCAGAAAAGGCTTGCTCCGTAATGCATTTCCAACAGGCCGAGAAAACTTTTTACAGCTTGTATATGTGTTTGTGAATATATTTGTACTTTTGAAGTGTTTTTGTTTTCCACTTTCGCTGTTTCCTTAAAGTTTTTATTTTGTATTTCCTCTAATTATCTCATATTGCATTGTATTACTATTTTATATTGCTTTTCTTTCGCTGTACTCTAAAAGTTTATATTTTGAGTTTTCGGTTGTAACGGGTCTATTTCTTAAGCTTAGCTTCACACAAGTACAGATAAAACTCAGTGTCCTCCTTTTTAAAGTGACTCCAGCCTTACTCCTCTTGATAAAGTTAGTGGGTTCACTTCAATTCCTCAATTTCCTTAATCCTCTATTTTTGTCCTAAATTTCTTTTCTGTTAATAAATTTCTCTCTTCTGTTGAGTCCTTTTTCTAGTTGGTTTGAATTTGGAAGTGAAAGGTTCGAAAGTTAGGACTACAACGGTAGCGAATGATCGTATAGTGGAATTTTCTTAAAATATATGACCAAATACTCGCTAACCCTGCTCAGAATTACTGAGTGAGCGGAGTACTTAAATATTTGAACACTAATTAAACTTAAACATGAAAGCAGGTCGTATATCGGCAAGGAAGATAAACCATAGTTAAAACTAAATATGTTTATTTAACACAGAAAAAGTTTAACACTTCACAACACATTACAAATTATCTAAATCTATCATTAAACGATTAAGCACACAATATTATATCATGATATACATTCTAATTAATTACTAAGAACTGAACAGTGACGCCTTACGAGATTTAAAAAAAAAAGAACGAAGGGGGAGTGATTCGGATTCAACAAAAAGAACGGGCATTAAAAAGTTAAAATTAAACGGTGTAGCATGGAAATAACTTAAGAACTACACACGGGTATATCTCGAGATAAGATTAAGTAAAAGAAGTTACTTATCTTATTAGAGACATGGCGTCTCTTGGGGATCCTCGCTCATCACCGAAAAAAGAAAATGGCCAAGCCAAAACGCTCAAACAGCGTTTGTCACCACACTACAAGGTCGAAAAAAAGGAGAAGAGCACGTGTTCTCCCTGTCCACGCTTTTTTATCAGTTTTTTAGGGGGGTTGTCGCTGGACTTCCTGATTCGCTGTTTTCAAACCAGCTCGCCAGTCATTAGTTAACAGAAACACATGACTTGGCGTGACGTAAACTTTTCTGGAAGATTCTTGGCATAGCTAATGAGCGTCACTCAAGCGAGGAAGAAACATAATTTAGGGATCCGGGTAAAAAAAAAAGAAATGGCATCACTGATCTCGTGGCTGTCACTTTGAATTCAATTAGATTAGATAAAAGTTGCGTGTTCGTGAATCGACACACTTCGCTTAAATTGAAGTGGTGTGTTCGTGAACCGACACATAGCACTGGTGTGTTCGTGAACCGACACACAACACTTCCCTCTTGTTCTCTGCGGTTCTTTGCGCTGTTCATTTAGAGGTTCGTTATTTCAAACACACGCACATTTACATATATACATGTCATAATAACAGAAATTATAAGCCTGCAGTCGTGACGAGAGTGGCAAGAGGTATTGACCACTTGGCCAAGGAGACAAAGACTGGGAGAAAAGGGGAACGTTAAGGGACTTATCTCTAGTGAGAATTGTATTTCGGGAGTTAGTTTTAGGTGTCGTTTCATATCCTCCCCATTTAGAAGGGAAAGTCTTACCCTTCCAGAAAGGCTTTCACTAAATTCTCAACAATACAAAACATACAATACAACAAAGATACAAAATAACATTTCAAAGCAAATATGATACCTATACACTTGGTACACAAATAATACAATATTACTTTACAAATTGCCCTTAGGGGCATACCTTCTTTAAGTTTGTACGGGCTTCACAACCCCAGGGTACCTGAGTGATCTTCCTTTTTTTTCGTTCTTCCCCCTTATGTTTTTTGCTTTTTTCTTCCTCCCTCGTGGTGGTTGCCTCTTCGGAGGTGAAGGCTCCCCTTGCGTGGCTTTTCGACATTCTGTTACTTTTAGATCCTCTTGGGGATTACATCACCCACGCGTTTGCCATGCATGGAGTCCCTGGAAAAGGGGATTCTGGCAGTTGAGGGATGATATACTGACGTAATATACTGCTTTGGGCCAGCTTCAAGTAAACGGGTGGTGTACATTGGTCCCGTCCCGTGTGCATCAATCGGCTGGCAGATTGGACTTCGTCGTCGGTTAGGGCTAAGCAATCGGCCACTTACTGGACACCTCGCTAAGGGTGGAGGCTGTTTCAGGGGTGTCCCGTGCGTGTATAGTCACCGACAAGCGCCTGTGCAGGTATCTGCATCCCCTTGTAGGACTCTGTGGTGGGTGGCGCTGTCTGTGTCCGAATTCCTTTTTTATATCATTATGAATAATTAAAATAAAATTTTTTCTCCTCCTCCGAGGGAGTAACAAATTAACATTAATTTATCAAACGCACGTTTTTTCTTAATTAAACTTCTAAACAACTCACTTAGTTCAAACCCAATACAAAACTCTTTTACTTCAGTTTCGCCATTCCTAATTCACAAAACATTTCAATCTTTTTTGGACACTAAAGTCTTTTAAAAAATTTCGTTCCGAGGATCTCCTGGTCGAAGTCTCTAATGAAACACAGGCAAATTTAATTCATACTGCAAAAACTCTCGGATCATTCGCTGTTTTAGTTACTCTCCATTTCTCAATCAATACTTCACGTGGTGTTATATCCGAATCAGATCTATTTTTCACTAGAAGAAATCCTGGAAAATCTTCGTGATCAGAACGTAGTTGGTGTACGTCGTATCACAATACGTCGTGATGGGAAGACCCTCCCCACCAAACAGCTGCATATCTATCAGCTGTATATCTGAGCTGCCCAGTCCGAGTCTATGTCCTGAATCTTAAGCGCTGCTTGGACTGCCAGAATTTCGGACAGTCAAAGATCTCGTACCGTAACCCCATCATATGTGCCCGTTGTGGTGAGCCCGGCCACGACAGCGACGGTTGGGCTGCGCCGGCTCACTGCGTGAGCTGTGGAGTAAACCATCCCTCATTTCCCAGGACATGTCCGAAGTGGGCTCTCGAGAAGGAAGTTCAATCTGTTAAGGTGGAACAGAAACTTTCCTATCCCGAGGCCCGAAAATTAGTTGAATCACGGACACCCAAAACAGGAATCTCATACGCGACAATAGTAAAATACCAACCAAACCATAGCTACTCAGGCAGAATCACACTCAGCCACCCAAAATCTATCTGATCCAGAACAGAAAAACTACATCTAATAAAGGCTCTTCACCTTCCAAAAAAATATTTCCTTCCCGAAAAAAATTCTTCAACATCAAAATTTCACTCACCTAAATGAATAACTGTCCATTGCAAGGTACTAATTTACATCAAGCATCCTGAACAATTGAAAATGTGTTTGTTGTTGTATGTGTGTGTGAAGTTTCTATAATCATTCTTAACTTCAAATCAATGTGTTTTGTGATCAGTATTTGTAGAATTTCGTTCATTCATAACCCTTTCATAATCAGTAAGTATAAGACAAACTAAATCGACGTAATGAGAGACTGGAATGCTGAGGAAAAGTGTTTTTCATCGAAGCGTCCTGGTAGTATAAAAATTTAAAGAACTACCCTAAAAACTTTCCATATCATTAGGTAGAGAGATTAGGACATGTTACAAGTAAGTATAAAAGAGCAATAGAAACATTTATATATATATATATAGTTGGTTCATTCCTTACTAACACAATAAAATAATTCAATAAGCAACGATGGTTTTTCAAATAAATCACAGTGCATACTAAACATTATTCAACATGAAAATAAATTATTTACATTATTCGACACATTACTAATTCTTAAATGAATAAATTTCATGCATCATGTAATAGTATCATTTACATGATGTTTGTCTTTACTTCACATTATTATTATATTTTCTTGCATGATGAAGAGATAAAAATAACTCGAAACATTTTCTCCCACATTTAACGTTTGAATTTCAAAATCGTTTTAAACGAAAAGTAAAGAATTGATGGCAAATAATTTTCTCAGAACCTTGCAAGTAAAGACAATGCACAAACAGGAAAAATAATTGGGAGACGCGTATGAGGAGAGAAGAAAAAGACTCTCCACGGATGATTGTGATACGGGTGACAGGTTAAAGGTCACAACCAGTCGGGGTGAAGAGAGAATGGAAAGCGAAGCTGTGGGGGAGAAAATTATCCCTTTCCGTTGGGGTTGTTTTGTCAAAACCAATTGTTTGCCCGAAAGGAAGTGAAAGTCGTAAATTCTCTGAGCGCGTTTTCTCTTTGAAAGGGAACGAGGGCTACTTATTTTTATGTGAAGATGTGAACCAAGGGTACTGTGGTAAGAACTGGTATTTTAGAAACAGACACTTTGGCGTTATTAACAACTCGAATGGGAATTTTACTTTTCCTAACTGGCAAGAGGGGAAATTTGATAATCAGATCCCAGGTAGAAATGACGTAATCTAGTCGAATGCACTACTTCAGATTCCTTTATGTGCAGAGGGTTAGTCCTATTTATTTCATAATTTACGTCAGAAATTTATTTCAGAATAAAGTATGGTGCTTTGAAAGTTGGATTTAGTTTTCGACACTATTGGGATAAACAAATTCTTCATACATTACAGTCTCCAATTTTAAAATCACTTTTAGTAAAACGGGTGTCGTATCTCTATTTTGAAATCTCATGGAATTTTTTAGTTTTTTTCTTCGGAAATTTTTCGGGCTTCTTCAATGGGCGGATACAAATTTGGTTCAACTAAAGGGACATAAGGAAATTTTCCATTTAAATAAGTAGGTGGGAACTTAGTAATCGAATGAGGAGTGTTGTTATATTCTTCTGGGACTTGTTTTAGTAATTGGGTCCAAGGAGTATTATTTCTTTGAGCATTAATTTTGCATTTCAACCTAGTTATGAGGGTTTGGTTGACTCGCTTAACTTTGCCATTAGTTTGGGGTCTGTGTGCAAAAGTTAGTAATTGAGTGGCGTTACATTTTTGCAAAAAATGCTTAAATTTAGATGAGATGACGTAAAGGCTGCATGTCTGTCACTTAGAATTTTCTTTGAAACTTGAATTTGGAATACCTGTTTAAGGCAGTTAATACACTGCTGGCCACCCAAATTGCAACACCAAGAAAGACAAGAGATATCACAACAAAATTTATTTTGTAGATAACATGTTGACCAAGTATCAAATGATTAAATTTATAGACTTCTGTGAAGTGTGGTTCCTGCCAAAATCAGTAGCCAGAGTAGCCGCCATTGTTGGAGATCACCGCTGCCACACGCCTCGGCATTGATTCAAAGAGACTTTGGATGTGTTCTTGGGGTACAGCAGACCAAGCAGCTTCCACACGTTGCCAAAGTTGATCTGGTGTGGCAGCTGGGGATGTATTCTGGGTCAATCGTTGAGCAACCATGGACCACATGTTTTCTATCGGCGAAAGATCGGGAGAGCGAGCTGGCCAGGGAAGCAATTCAATCTGGCGATTGACGAAGAACCCTTGGGCAATGCGTGCCACGTGTGGTCGCGCATTATCCTGTTGAAATATGGCTGTGGGCAAGCCCTGAAGGTAAGGAAGGACAACTGGCTCCAACACCTCGGAGATGTAGCGCTGGCTGTTTAAAGTACCGGCAATGCGTACTAGAGGAGTGCGAGAGTGATATCCAATACCACCCCATACCATAATACCCGGTGCAGGACCAGTGTGGCGGTGCATAACGCAGCTGTTCAGCCTCCTCTCTCCACGGTGTCTCCACACTCGAATCCGACCATCGTGGTGTTGCAGACAGAAGCGTGACTCGTCAGTAAAGACAATTTCATTCCATTCTGCCGTCCACATCCTTCTTTCATCGCACCATTGGCGGCGGAAACGTCTGTGGTTCTGCGTCAAGGGTAGACGAAGCAATGGACGTCTTGCGGACAGACCACTCTGCTGTAAACGGCGTCGAATGGTACGCGCAGACACTGGATGATGCGGTACAGACTGAATGTGCTATGGTTCGTGATGTGGCTGAGCGATCCGTCACTGCCATACGCACAATATGCCTGTCATCACGTGAAGTGGTGCACTGAGGTGGATGCGATCGAACACGTCGGTCCGTCGTACCCCCCTGCATCCAACGATCACATATCCGCATTACAGTTGTTTGGTTTCGTCCAACACGACTACCGATTTCCCTGAAAGATAATCCACAATCTCGGTAGGCCACTATCCTTCCTCTGTCGAACTCGGATACTTGATCAAAAGATGATCGCTGTTTTCTACGAGGCATAATTGATCGTTTTTTTGAAAAAACCACAAGAAAAACACAATTGCCGTACTTGAAATCGTCGAAATCTCCAAGCCTTAAATAGCGCTTTGAAGTGGCGCCACAGGCGCGCGTGATGTGCGTCTGCGCTGAAATTCTAATCATTTGCATATCTCACCTCCGCTAATGCATGTTGTAAATTTCATATTATTTGCATGCTTCCTTCAGGGTGTTGCATTTACGGTGGCCAGCAGTGTATAAGCATCTGATGTCACACTTTTTAAAGGGAACGTTAAAATATATCTTGTTGTATGTTTTTAGGAGACCCATAGTAGCTTAATCCTCCAGCTGTATCAACGGAAATTAATTCGAAAGGTTCATGACTAGCGGGAAGGGATTTAACAAGCCATATTTCCTTCGTTTTTTTCTTTTTATTTAATTGACAAACTTCACAGTGTCGGACGTAATTCCTAACATCATTTTACTATACCAAGCCAATAATATCGTGGCGATTATAAATTTAACATTGATGACACTCCTAGGTTCCATATTCAATATATGCTTTCTCTAACAATTTTGAATGTAGTGAAAATGGAACAACTTTATTCAAACCTTATTTATTAATCGTCAAAGATTATCCAATTTTTTGTATTTGCGATTAAAAAGATTATCGTTTTCTTGACTTTCTTTGAGTTCAGAATGAGTTAATAACCATGCTCTTGGCATCAAATGATGATTTATGGGGTTTCTAGTTAGCATGTAAGCTTCTACATTAGTAGATCCCTTTTTGTATTTAATTGTAAAATTGTACATAGACAATTTCAATGATCATCTAAAAAGCCTACCGGTTGGGTGTGTTTGAGCCAAACCATGGCAGCATGATCGGTATAAATAGTAAGTGATTTGCATGAAGATAGTAGTAAAATTTTTCGAAAGAATCTATTATAGCCAAACATTCGAGTTCTGTTATCGCGTAATTTTTCGCGTAGGGTCGTAATTTTCTTGAGTAAAAGAAAGCTGGATGTAATGTACTAACTGGATATTCCTGTTTTTAAAGTCCTGAAATTGCTTCGGCTGAAGCATCCGTGTATAAATGGCAGGGGTATTTCGTGTTAAATAAACTTAACCCGGTCTTAGAAATTAAAATATCTATGAGTTTCTCAAGTGAGGTTTGACAATCTTCCGACCATTGATATTTTACATCTTTTTTAAGAAGATTGTTCAAAGGGGCTGGAATTTTCGCGTAATCTGGAATGAATTTGTTATAGACATTAATATTCACAAGAAATCTCTGCACCTCTTTTGTGTTTCTGAGTGGTTGATGTCTTTTGATAGTTTCGATGTTAATATTACTTGGTTTGTAAGTACTGTTCTTAATTTCATATCCCAAGAAATTTATTTTCGTTTTTGCAAAGTTGCATTTTGAAAGTTTGAGTTTTATTCTCTTTCTCGCATATCTCAAAGATGATTTTTAAATGTTCCAGATGCTCTTCATAATTTTGGGAGAATACAATTATGTTATCAAAATAATTTAGGGCAAATTTAATTTGATGCTTATTTAAAATTTGCCTTATGGCAAGTTGAAATATTGCAGGGGCGCTTTTCCATCCGAAGGGTAATCGTTTCCATTTGTACAAACCAAAATTGAGGTAAATACGAGTTTTTCTGTCTTGATCCTTAATTTTGATATGGCCGTATCCAGAGGCTAAATCTAGTATTGAGAATATTTTTTCATGGGATAATTGATCCAATACAGCATCGATACGAGGAATGAGTTCGGAATCTGTTTTAGAATTTCAAATAATTTCCGATAATCGATGCATAAACGAGTTTTGGAATTTTCATCTCGTTTGTAAGCTAACGTTACAGGAGCTGCATAAGGGCTGTAAGAAGGTTTGGTAATGTCTGTCTTTAAAAGTTCGTCAGTTTGTTTTTTGATTTCTGCATTATCTTTAGGCGAGGCTCTATATAGGAGACAAGGAATTGGCAGTTCCGAGTTTAGAATAACTCTTTGAGGTTCTGAATTTATTGAGCCTACATCATATTTATTCTTGGAGAAAACATTTTTGTATTTGCTAATTAGAGCAGTTAATTTGTCATCAGTGTTAATACCATAATTGATATTATCCACATTATTATTAGAGTTAACACTAGGAATAGTACAGTCCTTAATATTATTTTTATCAGTGCAATCCTTAATACTATCATTCTTATCATAAGGCCGAGTTTATAGTTTAGCGTATGCGTTGCGTCGAACCAATGAGCGACGATAACAACGTGATTGACAGATGGGCGGGATTACGCAAGCCTTTGTGTTGCGTTCAAAAGGGAGTTGAGAGAAATCCAACTTTCGACGCATACGCGAGCGTCACATTACCTACTTTGACGAATCAAAATGCAACGTCTACTGTTTTGATTAGACTTCGAGAAAATGTCGGATGTGTTTTCGACAATCGTGAAAAATCCAAGCAAAAACCCTTGGCTAGCAATTTCCAAGACTATTAATTACTGGTGAGTACATGTCTTCCACTATTGTAATCTATGTATTGCGTGTTTGTATTCTATCTTTGCATTTGTATATTTACTTCGGGTCCAACGATAATGTTCTCTAGGGATTAGAAACAAAAACATGTATTTACTGTTGGTAAACTTTTTAAAGCAATCGAATTCATATTGTGCACCGCTGATTTCAACGATTCTGAGACAGAATTTCCGTTTGTTTTCAAAATCAAAGTTCGTCCGTTTATTATTGGTGTGCATTTATAGGCACTTTATTACCAAGTTTTGAATGCATGCATTACGGTCTAATGCACTCGTTGCACATGAGAAAATCCTTTTTTATTTCTGCATACAATGAAAATAAGTGTTGGAAAATGCTGAGCATTTGTCTGTGATGGCATTAACTCATGGCTCTAGTACTTTTGCATAAGTCCACTACAGCCTTTGATTGCTGAGTGCTTACAGAAAATGTGAACACATGCAGCGTTCACATCCAACTGATCAGCATTGAAAACAATTATTGTCTGGAGTCACATAAAACAACAGAAGGGAGAGAGAATCAGTCATGCCAATCTAAAAGATTGGCAGATGAACAGTTATGGATGTTAAGTCTCGAAAAATCCAAGTAATTTATCTTTGAATCATTAATCTTCTGTTATGCATACACAAAACGAGAAGACACTTGAGGTCTATTTAGTACATTAATTGGCCAACAAATGTTACTGTATTTTTTCAACAATTCAATTAACAAATTCTTCAAAGATAATGTCATTGAAGGATTTCATAGTGAAGTAAAATTTATTTCCCACCAAAAAATTTCTGGCTTCACCTAAGTGATATTGGTACTTCTAGACCCACCGAGAGAAAGCATGGTTAACGGAATGCCAGTTGTTAGTGTACGCCAAATGTGGTAACTTGTTTATTTTACGTGACTTAAATTGTGCGTCAAATATTAGCATGAAATTTAGCTAGACAAGAATGATAGGAATGGCAACCTTAACTATATAAACAGCTTCATGATAAGAATGGCTATTTTATTAAAAGGTTGGTGCCGTGCTGACGTTTATTCCCTTTCAACTGTTTGCATATGCCATCTAATACCAGGATCAATAAAGTTGTATTTATGATTAGCTTACAGGTGTTCGTATCTGACATTTCCTATTTCATCCACTTTCCAACAGTCAGAGTAAATAATACTTCCTTCTGCCACGTTTTCTTTTATGGCTGCAACCAAAGTTTTCACTCAACAGTCTGGCACAGCCACTGAAAGCATTCTTTCAATTCACAGCAAATACCCACTGCGGTGGAAGAATACGACCATAACGAATATAAACAAGTTACCACATTTGGAAGCTTTGGCACACAATTACGACTGGTTCCCCTTTAACCGAAAAGTACTGTTTGAGTTAAACGTATTATTGTTTTTCTTGTGACAGATTTGTATCAGTAAAAATGGTGACAACAGGGATTTTCTTTGTCAGAATTAATAAAATCCAACAAAATGATAACTCTGTAAACTACCAAAGGCCATGGGCTCACTTCAAATGTGCTACCTTTAGAAGGCTAAGAAGAAAGTACATATTTGTAATCTTAAAAAATTTCAAAATTCTGAATTTTATTTCCTGTGTCAATTAATTGGTTGTAATTTTTTGCAGAACAATATCCAACTTCATTTAAGTGATGAAAGTCCATCAGCATATTCAGGGACAGATGTACAGTGGAAATGCAGTATCCCGACGGAAGATGCCGCAACACTGAGTAGTTCTCTTAAAAAAGGTCACTCATTATTTTCATGATTTTCTTAAAATATGGCTTGTTTAAATATTTCTGGTAATGTTTAAAATTTGTCGTGGCTCAAACAAAATTTAGTACTGTTTTTTTCATTTTAAAATATTGATTCAAATTGCTGTACTGTCCTAAGTAAACAGGGAATTACTGTTCTATTCTAAGTACCCAAGTAATTACTGTACTATCCTAAGTGCATAAAGAATGGTTCCTGTGAAGGAATGCTGGCAATATTCTATCTTATCAAGAGATTACACTTTCTGAGTTGGCAATGTTCTTAGTGTTTTCGAAGAACATGAAAAGTTATGCCAATTAAAGAGTGGAATCAACAACTTATGGAGATATGGGACGCGAACAATAAGTTTTTGAAAGAAGTAATAACACTATGGGCAAAATAATTATTTAAAACCCTTAACATCTTTATAATAGTTATGCTTGTGAATTTAAAACTAGTGTCATTATATTGATGCTAAGTTACAATGCATTTAATGTACATCAGTTGGTGAGAAAACATTTCTATGCTACAAGATTAATTACTGTAATGCTTCCTTCAATATATTTAATGTTTTACCATAGGTGACAAATAGATATTGCGAGTATGCAGTATCATAATTTTTCATCTACTCCTGCATGACCTGTGATTATATAATTTGCATTTTGTTTACTTCATTTTATATTTCAGACTTTATTCTCTAAAGAAGATAAGGAAGCTGAACTTCTGGAAGATATCAGTTGCCCAGTCAATGCAATACTTTTGCACCCTTCCTAACATTACTTGATTTATAATTAAATAAATTTAATGCAAAGAATTTCTTGTGTGTGCATGCATTTTATTGTTCATCATTTTATCAGTACTAGTATCATGATAAAATTTACAAGAAAACTTTCATAAATAAGGTCCTGTTTAATATAATGGAAAGTCAAATGCAGAAAAAGAATGAAATTTTTTTTGAAACATTTAAATTAATTTACACTTAAGTGAATTTATCGAATAACTAATTTTCTCTTAATGGTAAATATTTAAAAAAGCACAACATTACATGCATCATTTTACAATTACATTTATTTTAGGGCCACGGTGTCCCAGTTGAAAGAGTAACGAATTAACGACCGGAGGGTTGCGAGTTCGAATCCAACCAAGGATCGACGTGTATAGAGAGGGCTGATGCACATTAAATCTGTAGTGGCCCCAAATGTCCTCACGTTAGCGTGGTGTGGAAGTTTGGAGAGTGGGGTGCCAGCTCAGGTGTTGCCTCATAATCTGACCGTGATTCAAAATTACTTGGTGGTGTTCTCAGGTCTTTCCCTTTGGGATTGATCCTGAATCGTCACCAATAGACAGTTGTGTTGCTCCAGTGTGACGTTAATTGAAATACCTACCTACATTTATTTTAAATGAATTATTCTCATCTGTTTTCACTTGTATTTTTTCCACCTATCCATTTTATAAATTTTAATATTTGCTCAGTGAAAGGCATTCAATCCAAGTATTAAACATAGTTACATAAATTTGCTTGGAATATTTTAATAGGAAGTTTATATGAAACACATTTAGTGGGCATCTGTCGCCATTCTTGTGCCTATTATCTTGTATATTTAATTATACCTATATCTTGAAATTGTATAAGTATTGGACAATACTTATAAGACATAATTAATTATACAAGATACAAAAATCATAAAATAAAAGACAGTAGTGATATCTTGATCAAACTAAATCTAAAGGAATGATAAAATAAAAAGGACATAGTTACCATATACATGTGTAATATATAAATGAATTTCTCTAAATATAAAAATCACTCAATAGCATTTTTCCTAGTGTAGTGAGTTGACACTAGAAAACAGCTATTCTCAATTTTATGTAAAATTTAAACCCTCAGTACAAAACAACATTTGTGCTGAAAACAAATTAATTATATACCATTGGAAAATTTTAACAAATGTTTCGATAACAATAAAAATTCACTACTTCCCAAACAATCAAGGTATGTTTTTGTTCATTGATGAAATTGAAACATTAACAGAATTTTCCAACAAAAATTCAAAGATGAAAATTACGTTGCATCAATAGAAAAATAATCACTCGAGTTTAAAAAATCTTTTAGGCCGAAATGGATCATTCCTAGCTACTGATAAGTTGAATTTATTGTACCAAACCAAATGAAAAAATGTGCAGTGACTCCAATTCATGAAAGCTTAATTTGTTCTATTTAATGTGAAAATAAATTAATATTCAAAATTTTTCTTCATATACATGCAAGGCAAAATAATTTGACCAAGTGTAGTATTTCACAAAGGTTCTGATATGTTTTTAGTGAAACATTGGTTAGTGATTGGCTGGATTAAAATGAGTATACATTGGAAATATATTTAGATTTCAAAAACTAGGAGAACCCATCATATATCAAACTTCGTATTTTAATTCAATTTTACATAAGCTCAAAAACTAAAGATTTTAAAACAAATTATTCATCTAATAACATAATTTCTTGTTGGTTTTTAATGCTCTGATTAAATTTATCCTAGTTTCAATTAAAAGTAGACATTTGTTTTTGAAAAAATAGTTTTAATTTTGAATTATTTGAGTGTTCACAAACGGTACAATATTTTTGAGAAATCCAGATTTTCACGTCTATCCCGCGAAAAGTAAACAAAATGCGTAGCGACATCTAGTGTGCGTTATAAAAAGCTGGTTATTGCGTTACGACGGAAGCTCTCAGCGCAAGACTTTGGACGACTACCCATTGCGTTTGCGTTGAGGCGGAGTCAAACGCATACGCAAAACGCTAAACTATAAACCCAGCCTAAGAGTATACATCCTCACATGTCATATTTTCAATTTTCGAACATTGTTCATCATAAATATTCGTACTAATAGTATTTCCACATGATTCAAAATTATTGTGTTGATTGCCATTAGAATGTTTTGAATAGCTTTGATTACCAAAATGATGGGATACTTGTACAGAAGCTATAGGAGCATTTGACGTTACATTATGATTGAATTGAAATATTTGTCTGCTTTGAAATTGATCTTGAAATTAAATAGATTCTCAGTTTCTAAATTCAGCAATGCATAATTTGAGGCAGAGCTGAAGACCGAAAATTCAAGTTTTTTTGTTATGCAACCAATTGTAATATTAATCAAAACAATTTCACTTACCCGAATAGCACCAACTGCTTGTTGAATTTGGATCTTAGGGCTCACTGTTATTGTCTCATATTTCAAATGTCTGAGTCATGAATCAAATTCAGGAACGATATTTGCGCTCGTGCCTGTGTCCAACAATCCAATGAATGTTTTGTGACCACAAAAAATAGTCACTTTGAGGTATGGTCATTTAAAATCAGGCGTTTGTCCATATTGAGTAGCTTTTTGATACGCGAGCTGAGGTGGGTCTTCGCTGAGGGAAAGTTCTCCAAGGGGATAACGTCGGTCACGATAGTTGAAGGGCTCTGTGCACAGGAGGCATCCAAAATCTCGGCCGCATTGGAAATCTTTGCTGGGGTTGAAATTCTGGACAGGGAATTGCTACGGGAACGGGTAATCGATTAATTCTGCTATTTTGCTGTTGGTTGATCACTTCATCATCAGGTATTTAACCACATAAATTGCGGGCAACTCTTAGCCATTCCGTAATGGTAGATGGTTCTTTTACGATGATGAGTTCTTTGATGTTTCGAGGCAAACCCTTTGTAGTATTTGGTCTGGAAGGTGTAATCATTGACCAATGTCGAATTTATTTTTGAAGTACTCATCAATGTCTCCATGTTTGTCGCATGTTGTAGAGATGAAGATATCAAAAGATACCAGAGAGGTCCTTGAAAAATAGTTGATAAGTCCTTACGAATATTAGCCCATTCGGCTTCGATGATACTAGATAATAGTTCAAGGCCTTTTAAGAATTCTGAAATTAGTTAGATTCTTGAGTTTGCACAGTTGGTTGTTTTCAACTCAAAATACTTGATCCACGCTTCAAAGTCGAAATTTTCTTTGGCATCAAATGCTATTACTTCTGCAAGTATTCTTTCCGAAAACTCTTCAGAAACTAGGTAGCTGGCAGTAGAATCATTTCTATTAGACATCATTTTGGTGTAGTGATGAGAGTCCGTTCAAGTTCTTGAAACTTCAGAAATGAGTCTGAAAAGTGGGGTTCCCAAACCACAAGCTGCCGTCCTGTAGGCTTCAAATCTGTCATAATAACAGAAATTATAAGCCTGCAGTCGTGACAAGAGTGGCAAGAGATATTGACCACTTGACCAAGGAGACAAAGACTGGGAGAAACTATATACTATATACATATACACATATACATATACATATGTACAAACTATATATGACGTATTGGGCATACTGGATAGCAGACAAATTCTTTGACCACTATACTGCATAGGCAGCAATTCAGTTGTGGAAATGCTGCGTTTTTGCAGGATGTATTCAGCTATTTTGAAATCTGACAATTGCCTCCTGAACATATAATACGAGGAAACACAGAATCTTTATAAATTTATGAAAAATTAAAAAGGATTCACGGCGGAAAATTAGGGGTACTTAAAAGCTCAAGTCTAAATCTGCTATTATCCTTTTCTACCCGCAAAAAATACAGTTCTATGAATTATAATTTTAAATATTCATAACACAATCGCCACTCTTTCTCTCTCATTGAAAAGTTTCTTTTCAAGTATTTTTTTAAAAGGAGCTGGAGAATTTGGATTAAGAAGTAATTATTTTTATTTATAAAAATGCGAAATAATCTTTTTAATTTAGTTTGTTTACGAGCTCAGATGTATTATATTTACTTTCGCGTTAGACTCTTCTAAAAAATTCTGCAATTCATCCTTGAATTAGTTGAAGAAGTTTCCATGAAAAGGTTTCTTCACTATTTTTTGGAAGTAGTTGCTATTGGAAGCATATGCAAGGTATTTCTTTTTACAGCAAAATTCCCTTAAACTTTTAAACTCCCATAAACTCACTTCCTAGGGCCTTTAATGCAAATTTTGTAAGTAAAAAACGAATTATTCATCACGCCATGGAGTTTTCTGTTAAGTCATTTGCATTTTTTAAAACTGAAGTCAAGCGAACTTGAAATTTTAATGCTTAAATGAATTAATCAGCACTACTTTAGTACAGCCAACCTTTTCTTGTTACTTGGTCTATTCTGTATTTTTTGAGTGATGTATAGAACAGAATGTGTCACATTCAGTCTTCTGGTTGTACAAGGAAGTAAGTGTTCCACATGAAATTTTTCAACTTATCTATTAACACTTAACTGGATGAAATTTTTCTGAGCACTTAAGACTACTTTTACATATTTTGCCTGCAGCGTTTTCCTAAAATTTTAGGAAACGTAAAAAGATTATACGTTGATCAACAGATGGAAAACTTTTCATGTGCTCAAACTTTACTACTTCAGTAAGTATAACAAAATATTTAATGTAAGATATACGAGATAAAGGCGAAAGTTTTATTTGTCTAACAATACCAAGAAAAAAGAAATCTGGTTATCTGTTTTCAAGTAGAAAGTTCGACTTTTTTCACACATAAATTTATCTTAACATCTTTTGGGAAATGTTCGGCTTCCTAAATAAATCGATATTGCGAAGCCAGAAAGAAAATTCTGGAATTACGTTTGCGATGAAGATGCAAACAACCATCCTGAAAAAGAGTTCTTGGAAGATATCTACATTGTTCATTATTCGTTCATTGTTGGTTACTACCCTAGAGCCTCGGTCCTCGATGCTCTATAAAAGAAGTGGTAGGCTAAATGTGACTAGGGACATCGTCAAAACTTCTATGTAATAACAATAAATATTGATATTTCCCGAGGCAATATATAGTTTTGTTAGTCACAGCATTAATTCATGGAAGCTATAGTGTAAAGAACTATGCATAAAGCTCATGGTTGGACTCAAGTCAGGCAACTAATAACAAATAACAAAGAAAAGGCATTTATTTTGTAAAAGTAGAATAAATTATGTGTATTTATGTTACGTGATAAATAAATTTGTTCAGTCAGTATGAATGCATAAGCTTAATCTGGTATTTTGAATACTAAGCAAACAAACAAAATAACTCGTGTAACTGAAATACAAAATAAAGCTATGAACCTATTTGGTATTACAAGGGGAGGTTAAATGGCACTTGCTATTTAGAAAACATAGTAGAAAACCTGCTCTTGCTGCACCCTGATTTCTAGTACGACAGAGTGAAAGGTTGCACAAACTAACACGTCACGTCAGTAGCCATAAGGTACTATTCTGAACATATATTGTACCCATCATCTTTAATATTGAACACTAGCAGACCAGCTGGCCGCGGGAGCCAGGTTAGACGAGTAGCGGATTAGCAACAAGAGGGTTGCGAGTTCGAAACACGATCCAACCAAAAACCGTCAAGCACGTGGGGTTTGGTGCACATTAAATCTGCAGTAGCCTCAAATATCCTCCCATTGGAGTAGTGTGGAAGTTTGGAGAGTGAGTGAGATGCCAGCTCGGGTGTTGACCTCGTCATCTGACCGTGGTTTAAAGTTTCGAGGCCGTCGCGCCGATATCCCGTTGTGTTGTTTTAGTGCAACGTTATTTCAATTACCTACCTACTAGACCTGCGCACAACATCTAAGTTTTTCTTAACTTTTTTTATAGATTGATGGTCATCGTTGTTACTCACACTTGATATCTTATACAATCCATTTATAATGAAAACAAGCAACGATATTCGTACCTCCAAATAAAATAAAATAAAATAAATAAGAGAATATAAAGCAAATATTTCGCTTACTTTTACAAGTGCTAATTCTTATTTCCAATAAAGTGCATGATAGGCAGTATCGCAGTCATATTACCAAAATTACTGAACGTCCACTTCAAATTCACTTGTTCAAAGGCGATAATGTAAGTGAGAAAGTAAAAAATTAAAAAATTTAACTACAAGTTAAAGCTTTAAAAAAAATCTTTTTTAAGTATTTAGATGATGACATTTAGTTAAATGACAGCTCACTTAACAAATAGTGAAATAGTTTCGATATCCTTATAAAAGCAGAACATTTGACATCAATAATCTATGTAAGATCCTAAATAACCGAAATGTCAAGATATTGTGAAAAACTGTCAAAATTGGAGAAGCATGCTGATAAATACATGTAATATATGTTCGAGAAAATATGTGTCTGACGTAGATTCTTTATTAATAGTGTAAGATGTCAAACATTCTGATACTAAAAGTATTGTCAAAGTAAAACTGCTAATGGTAAGAGAAGATTCGATCTCAACTTCGAACGCACCATTTTTCATCTTGTCAATAGCAAGAAATTGCTAAGAAAGCTATCCATAATCGCGAAGTCTTTCTAATGCTTTTTATAAACAAACTTTTAAAATCTCGGCGTCTTTTAATGTAAAAACATGTCATAAACGATACTTTTGAAATAAATGACGAGTACATTCCATTTATGTCTATGAAAAAAAGTAATATTTTCAGAATTGTCAAGAGCTTATCTAAGCTTAAAAAGTTTATTGCCAATAATTTGAGTATTAAGAATTTTTATTTGAATTCATTAGCCCCCTCGTTATAATTTGCATTCGTCTAAATCGCTCATTTTTTATTTCAGTTCAGTAACCCCTCATTATAATCACATTAGAGTCTAAATAGCTCATTTTTTTATTTAAATTCGGTAAGCCCTCTTTATAATCCGCATTCGTCTAAATCATTAATTTTTATTTCAATTCAGTAACCCCATTCGCTTCAATCGCTCATTTTTTATTTGAATTCAGTAACCCCTCGTTATAATCCGCATTTGTCTAAATAACTAACTTTTTATTTGAATTCAGTAACCCCTCGTTATAATCCGTATTCCTCTGAACAGCTCATTTTTTATTTCAATTTTCAGTAACCCTTAATATTCTGCATTTGCCTATATCGTTCATTTTTTATTTAAATTCAGCAACCCCTCTTTATAATTTGCATTTGTCTAAATCACTAATTTTTTTTATATAAATTCGGTAACCTCTCGTTATAATCCCAATTCGTGGAAAGCACTCATTTTTTATTTCAATTCAGTAACCCTTCTTCGTAATCCGCATTGGTCTGAATCACTCATTTTTTATTTGAATTGAGTAACCCTATTTTCGTTATAATCCGCATTTGACTATATGTTCATTTCTACACGCCTCCGCCTTCAAATTAATTTGCGAATAGCAGAGATAGTTGTTTGATGTTTATGGTGCACTGACCGTATCTGGTCAAGCTGCGCCAAACACAAGACTGACAACGACAAGTAATGTCTATTGCGTGAAACGATTCTTGCCATCCGACTCTAGTCACGTTCACCCAGAGTCCTTTTATGACCACACTGCTGTCGTAAGTTAACAGGTTATACCAGAATTCCTGTAGTCACGGTGTACCTTTGAAATGGTAGAAGCGAAAATCCAAATTTCTCCTGTACCTTCGAAATGCTGACCCATCTCCCGAGCTCAAACTATTAACCCTCCAAGGGTTTCGACGAGATATCTCGTCCAAGATATGATTAAGATGTTAAGGAGACGATATTTCTCGTCGAGGCAAAGCTGCTCTATTACTCCAAGGGGAAATGACGATCCAAGTAGTAAAAATACATTGTCTCTTGTCCAGAACTTTTGACAGTTTAGGCCAGGTTTTTGCACCTGAGACTCATTACTGGGCAGTTTTGACGCGAAGAACAACCAGGACGATTAAACCGCGATGAAAATAGCTTAAATCGTAATAACGTGTTTATCAAGGTGGAAACAGCTCTAGATGTTTTCACGGATGTCTATCGCTTTATACTGGCAAACTAAAACAATGACGTGCGTAGGTGGCGTTGTATTATGTATTTTGAATAGGCTCGTCTGTGACCAGTTTTTGTGGTACTTTAGTGCATATTTTCGCAATGAGTAAAAAAGTGTTTGCTAATCCGCTACTTTTCCAACCTTGCTACTACAACCCATATAAAGAAAAGAAGGTGCTTATTTGATGACAGGAATAACAAGCATTGATGGGGCTTTTAGCGTGCAAAAGTTAAGGTTGAAATACATTTCATAACTATCGAGTATATAACTATCCAAAATTATTACATTTATATATTTTTTGTTTGAGTTAATGGTATTAAGCGCTATTTTAAAGAGAGGTGTCAAGCCCTTATGAATTTTGCTATTAAATGATACTTATAGCTAATTGTTCAAAAAGACATTTAGAAATTCAATAATTCAACTAGTTTAATACTATCGAGCCAATTTGCTTAATTTTGAATTAATTATTCGTCATAACTTCAGTCAATCAATGCAAATATATTTGATGTAACTTTATTATTTGACTCTGTTTTTAAATTCCAAGGCAAAGCTGCTAAATTTAGAATTCAAACAAGCTCAGGTATTCCTGACAAACATGAAGTTGGTTGTGATATCCACGTGCAAAGAAAGCAAATTATAAGAGAGGTATAAATGATTAAATTAGTAGTCTGATGAAGTGTAAGGACAATTTTGTGGAAAAAAGTAAGATATTACACAACACACAATAGTTTTGATAAATCTTTTATGTAATAGTATTTTGATCATTAGATTGAAACCTAGACTCAATTGTGCAAAAATACGTTGAAAGAAAAAGGAAATGTATATAAAAATAGAATGGGAATCACAATTTAAAAATCCTCGACTGTTTTTTGACACAAAAAGTTTGAAATATAAAATACACAGTTCCGTTTTTAGAACAATCTGTCTAATGTAAACCATCTTTTTTAGCTGGTCTCATGATTTATTGAACTTTACAAGAAACGAAAACGACAAAGCACATTTTGAGGATTGTTTCGACAAACCATATTGAAATATAATCAAGAATCCAAAGCAACAAATCAAACCAGATTTCACAATCCAGAAACAACAAAATGAAAACACTTTTTTAAACTAAAATGTTTTCTCGAATCTAATTAATCCTACGCCAAGCGTGTGTTATTTACGCGACACACAGCCATCCATCACTTCAACACCAAAAGCAACGGACCGTGACAGTGACGTTTGGTATTGTGGTCGACGCTTTTAATAACACTTGTCGAAGAATATTGTAAGTGCCGATGCTGTGCTGGGTATATTGGATGAATAAAACATTTTTAATTAAAGGCCCTATACCAATTCTAGAACAGAAAATGCGCACAACGTGGTGAATGTCAAGTATTGATTTGTAAAGTGGAACTCCCAGATTAATTTCTCATCGAGGCACTTTGAATGGAGAACTTTTCTCTTTTGAAAGCAAGAGGGGTTGTTGGCTTTGGGTGATTATGATTATTGGGAATTAGAATGGAAAATCGTTTCTGAAAGGGTTTCTCGTTCTATAAAGTAGGTCTCTCCCCATAAATGGAGGGGTGCGCTGGTAAATCGGTACGTAGACTCGAGGGGGTCTAGGAAATGTTACAAGTTTTTGTGCCTTTAGAATGTGCGATAGGTTCCTCTGTTTAACCGTTTGAAGAGCACCATGGCCAAAAAAATTTAAATCTGACAGAAGTATGGATGAAGATCCACCACTTCAACAACACCAAAAAGCATAGGAACCACAATGGTGTGGGTATTGTGGAGGACGCTTTTAGTAAGACTAGTAAAAAAATATTACAAGTACCGATGCCGAATTGGATGAATAATACCTTTTTTTATTAAAGACCGTATATCAATTACAGAAAGTTCGCACGACTTGGTGAATGTCAAGTATTGATTTGTGAAGTGGGACTCCAAGATTAATTTCCCATCGAGGCACTTTGGATGGGGAACTTTTCTCTTTTGAAAGCAAAAGGGGTTGTTGGCTTTGAGTGCTTATGATTTTTAGGAATTAGAATTTAAAATGGCCCGTTTCTGAAAGGGTAGTTATAATTAGATCACCCATAAGTGGAGGGGTTCGCTGATAACATGATGCCTAGGCTCGAGAGACCTTGGAAAGTTACAAGTTTTGTGCTTTCAGAATGTGGAGTCGGTTTCTCTATTTAACTATTTGAAGGGCACCATGGCAAAAAAAATTAAATTTGAAAAAGTATGGATGAAGATCCACCACTTCAACAACACAAAAAAAACCAAGGAACCGAAACACTGATGTGGGGTATTGTGGAGGACGCTTTCAATAACACATATTAAAAATATTGTGTGACGATGGTGTGTGGCGGGGGAATTGGATGAATAAAACATTTTAAATTCAAGGCCCTATACCAGAATCGGGAAAGTGAGTGTCAAGTATTGATTTAATAAAGTGGGACTCCAAGATTAATTTCTCATAGAGGCACTTTGGATGGAGAACTTTTCTCTTTTGAAAACGAGGGGTTGTTGCCGAACCTTCAGTAGCTACGATTTTTGGGGATTAGAATTGGCTTGATGGAAAATGACCCGTTTGTGAAAGAGTAGTTATAAGTAAGTCCCCCCCACATAAATAGAGTGGTTCGCTGGTAACATGGTAACAAGGCTCGATTGACCCAGGAAAGGTTACAAGTTTTTGTGCTTTAAGAAAATGCAGTATTGGTTGAAAGTATCCTATATAATATTCTATAGGTTAAGAAGGTTAAAATTGTTTCTAAGTCCTGCAAGAAAGACAGCAGTTTTCAGAAAGGGTATATACGTGTGAACCCCTTAGATGGTTAATAACATTTCACAGGAAATATTATAAGTGCCTATAAAATGCGTGGAAGAATTGGATCGATAAAACATTTTTAATTAAATGTCTAAAATCAACTTTAATATGGACAAAGTGCACACGACCAGAGGCTGGTGTCAAGTATTGATCTGTGGAGTAAGTCTCCAAGATTAATTTCTCATAGAGGTACGTTGGATGAAAACTTTGCTATTTTAAAAGCAAGTGGGTTTGTTGCCACACTTTTAAGGGGCTACGATGTTTGGGAATTAGAATACGCTTGATTGAAAATGACCCGTTTGTGAAGGAGTAGTTATAAGTAGGTCCCCACATAAATGGAGGGGACCGCTAGTAACATGGTTCTTAGGTTGGAGGGGCCCAGGAAACTTTAGAAGTCTTTTGAACTTTAATAATGTGCAGTCGGTTTTTCTATTTAACAATTTCAATGGCACCATGGCAAAAAAAAGTTAATTTTGAAACGCATATGGATAAAGATCCATCACTTCAACATAAAAAACAACGAACTGCAACACTGGTGATGGCTATTTTTATTGACACTTGTTAGAAAATATACGTGGGGATGTTGTGAGGGTGAATTGGATGAATAAAATATTTTTATTTAAAGACCCTTTGCTAACGTCAGTACGAAGAAAATGTCCTTATGAGAGTGTCAAATATTGATTTGTGAAGTGGGCCTACAAGATTAATTTCTCATCGAGGGACCCTGGATGGAGAACTTTGCTTTCTTGAAAGCAAGAGTGTTGATGAGTTCGCTGCCAAGCTTTCTGGAGTTATGATGTTTGGGAAACAGAATTCACTTAGCGATTGTGACAGGGTAGTTATAAACAGGTCCTACTGATAAGAGGAATTTCTAGTATCAAGTCCTGATGGAGTGTGAGTCGTACGTTTTTGTACTATAATAATAATGTACAGTCGGTTTGTTTAAGTTTAAACTTTCAAAGGACACTAAGGTAAAAAAAAAGTTAATTTTGAAAAAAGTATGGATAAAGATAATTTTTTCATGAATGCATTTAGCAGACAAAATTATTGAAGTATTTAGTGATTTTGTTTTTTTAACTTGAATATGTTTTTAAAATCGGAACAGTACTGGGGCATGCATGATAAGTCTATCTTTATAAAAACATTACAGCTATTTTGTTTTATGATTTCAGAACTAGATGAGGTAGGCATGGTAGGTAGTTAACTAACGTCGCACTGGAGCAATATAACGGGCTATTGGTGAAGGTCCGGGATGAAACTCGAAGGGAAAGATCAGAAGACAACGCCGAGAAATTTTGAACCACGGTCAGATGACGGGGTCACACCTGAGTTGGCACACCACTATCCAAACTTCCACACCACGCCAACGTGATGACATTTGAGGCCACGACAGATTTAACGTGCACCAGCCCCCTTTGTACACAATGGTCTTTTGGTTGGATTCGAACTCGCAACCCTCCGGTTGCTAATCCGTTGCTCTTCCAAACGGCCTATCCCGGCCCTTCAGAACTAGAAGAAGCATCAAGATTAATATAGTGTCGTGAAGACAAAGGATATCTGTACTTGACATGTACTTCAGATCGAGTGTGCAGGCACCCTGATCGCGAGAGCTCCGTATTATGTCGAAATTTTACTATACTGAGTGAGATTTGGGCTAGTGACTTTGGATTGTGGAGAGTGAGGACTGCTTAAGTGGTGTCATCCGAAAGCCGCTAAACTGGGCTATAAAATATTGGACAAAAACTATCTCTCAACAACGATTAAAATCAAACTGCACTCCAATCGCTCAAATTGTAAATTATTTGTTGACTATTCACACATACATAATAAACAATCATTCAAACTTCCCATGTCTGATTCATTCATTCCCCAATCCAACATCAAGCCCGAGTATTCACGTCAAAACTACGGTTTGTGTCCTCGATACAACCTAATTGTATTTTAAGGAGAGGTAGACTCTTCGTCTATAACCTCCCTGTAAACATCAGAACGAAAATCAAATAAGAGAATATTGATGTACCTCAGCATCTTTAATATACCTTGATCCGGTATAAAATGACCTCAACCATTTCAGGAAGTGGGGTGCCAGACGTTCTACCATCCCTAAAAAGATTAAATTTTATTTGTATTTTCTATTTACTACTAAAGTTATTTATAAACGCAAAAGGGTGGTTCGTTTTTTTAAGACATTAATCTTTAATTTCAATGCTTTTTAAAGTTTGACTTTAACCGTATAGAATTCTTTTCCATAATCTGTAGACCTTTAACCTTTTAGTATTTTGAATTTGTGAGATATTTCGCTTCACTCAAAAGTTATGTTATTATTTAGGCAGGAAAATTTGCTTTAATCTTGCTTAATGTTTACCAAAAAACAAATCCACTTTTGGTACTTTGCTCACATAATTCTTTAAAGAGCTTAAACAGCAGAATTTAGGTCTTTAATATTTTTACCTAAGCTCTCAAATAACATTTATAGAAACATGAGAGGTACTGCAGAAAAAATCGAATTCTCGATTTTGAAGATTAAGAATGAATAAAATTTTGGAAAAGAATTTATTTTAAGATGTTTGTAATAAAATTGAAAAGGCATTTCAAATTTGAAAAACTTTAAACGTTTAGAAATAATTAAATACTTGCACATGTTTTGCTCTCTAATCTTTGTATGTCATTTTAATGCGTGCTTTAAACATTTAAACTGTTAATTATGTATTAAAATTTACCCTTAGTGGTGAAACAAACCAGATACAGATGATTTGCGAAGATTTTACTTGTGTTGTTCAAATGTCCTCGCTTGATACTCATAGGGGTTACCTCAATATGCATTTTATCATCGTTTGGAGATTAATACAATTTGTCAATCAACTATCATGTATCAATTCGGAATTTTCATAATTTTCATTTGCGAAGTGCTAAAATCTAATTCGAAAAACTAGCCGATTTACGTCATGTTTAGAATGCGTACAAGGAAAAAGTATTGTCACAGAAATAATGTCACCTATATTTTGGTCTGACAGAAAATGTTTCTCATGCAGAGAAGGAATCTAAATTGATGTCCAGAGAAAATGTGCATTGATTATTTTAAGGTGAACATTTTATGTGAGTATGAACATTTTATGTGAGTATGAACTATCAGGTATCAATTCGGAATTTTCATAATTTTCATTTGCGAAGTGCTAAAATCGTACTCTAAAAACAAGCCGATTTACGTCATGTTTAGAATGCGTACAAGGAACAAGTTTTGTCACAGAAATAATAAGGTCACCTATATTTAGTCTGACAGAAAATGTTTCTCATGCAGAGAAGTAATCTAAATTGATGTCCAGAGAAAATGTGTACAGATTATTTTAAGGTGAAGACAAAATGTGAGTGTGAACATATTCATTGATAAAATAGTCTTCTAATAGATAAAAAAAAGAATAGCTTAATGGAAATGAAGTATATCATTTTTCTGGAAACAGTATGTTTATATGAGAGGCGTTTTCTCTCAAGCTAAGCGTAAATTGCAGTAGCATTTCTGCGGCGTAATGCATTTCTTGAATGTATTATGAATCTGATTTTACTTGGCTTGTTTTTCGAATACGGTTTGAGCACGTTGCTAATAAAAATAATCCCGAAAGAATAAATTCCTAAATCATAAATAATATTTTATTGGTCTACACCAATTAAACTAAACGCCAAACGGCCAAAAAATAAATTTTAAGGCACCCCGATATGCATCACGCAGAGCATTTGGACAGCAGAGGTAAAATCTTGGTGGACAGTTTTTGCTTGTTTGATTCGAACTCGCAACCCGTCGGTTGCTAGTCAGTTACTCTTCCAACTGTGCTACCACGGGCCTCCTAATTTGGATAGGATTGTGCCCCTTTGATCACGCAGTGGGTGAGCCTCTACTACTCCTAAGAAAAACTATCACCAATAGGTTCGTACATGTGTTTACAAACTGAGATTAGAACCCGTGACCAACTTGTGGCAGACGAACGCCATGACTCCTTTTCCAATTAGGTGGCTAGTTGAAAATTTTTAAAAGCATTTACTCCAAAAATGATCAACGTGTATTTCCCTTTTGGATTGATCCCGGACGGTCGCCAATAACCCGGTGTGTTGCTCCAGTGCGACGTTAATTTAACTATCTACCAATCGAAAATGAGCGAAAAGGTTTAGTGGTGGTGAAATACGTATTGAATGGATCACCACAATTGATGAAATCATCGGCAAATTGAACCGATGTCTACATTTAAAACAGATTCCATCTTCCTTACCTTTGATTGCTTTGTAATCGTATTCCACCAACCTCCCATTTCATCCTCCAATTCATATCACTTTATCGATTCACTCGAACCTCAATTAGTTCTTTATTTGCTTCGTAGCTGCCAGGACTGGAGTCTAGACAGAGAACGAAAAAACAAACCGTCAAGAATTGAGTAAAAAGTTTTCATCAGCCCCACTCCCTCTAACGAACTTCAAAGGAAGATGTCACGGAGACCAATTCGTATTTTTCAGATTTCGAACTAAGATCGAAAAAGCTGCTGCCATTTTAAAATACTTTGCAACGAGAGTTGCAATAGCTTCGATTTTGAAATGGTGGGGTATTTGTTTTTCGAGTCGGGGAGTCGGTAGATTGGTTGAGATGGTGAATTCGCTATTGTCTCAAAATTGTTGTTTTCGCCGTCTGTTTTGGGTGTCGGAGCTAGAAATTGTCCAAGTTTTGAATGGAATTCAGTAAACGTGATTTCTGAAATCTTGCTTGAAGTTTGCTGTTGCATTACATCCGGTTAGAGTTGGAAAGAATTTTGCCGTGTTCTTCGAATCGCATTCACAAATAGGATGGTTTGTTTTCTGACAGTAACGTCATTGGTTTGCAGTGTAGTGAAATAGTTGTATATTTCCTTATCTCAAACACACATCGTCGAAACTCACTAACATTTTTAGGAAAGGTATTTTTGGATACAAATTGTGATTTTCATGATGATGAGAAATGAATTGTCATATTGTATTGGTTTGAAAGAAAATATAATACTATCAAAATGTTTATAGTTTTTATTTTTGACCTAAAACGAATAGTTAGTTTTTAATTGGTTGTTCTGTAAAATTTTTGTCAGTTACTGAGTTTCAGCTATATGCCAACAATATATACTGAAATGAATTGTACCTGTGTACGTGATGATGATGAGAAATGAAATGTCATATTGTATTGGTTTGAAAGAAAATATAATACTATCAAAATGTTTATAGTTTTTATTTTTGATCTAAAACGAATAGTTAGTTTTTAATTGGCTGTTCTGTAAAATTTTTGTCAGCTACTGAGTTTCAGCTCTATGCCAACATTATATACTTAAGTGAACTGTACCTGGAATAACGGTCTATGCATGGCATTGGTTAATTACGTAATAGCACAATAAGACACAATTTTTACTACGTTGTTAATTGTTCGTTGTTATTACGCTGTTAAAATTAACGAAAAATTAACGTAAGAATTTTGTTACCTCTTCTGCTATGCTCATTCTATGATTCCATTACTTATTTAATGTTTTTGCTATATCTTGTAATTCTTTCGATACTTTTCACGAGTACATGCTAAAGTGAAATGTACTGTATTCTTTTTGAAACTCAATTTTCCATCACATTTTGTTAAATACAGAACCATAATAAGCACTAATAATTATTTTCGAATTGCTGAAAATTATCAGTTCCAATATTTAGTTGAATGACCAACCAAGTAGTTAGTGTGCTGGCTTATGAATCGCAAAGGGAACCGCTGTGGCGCAGTGGGTATGCCTACTGCACTAGCAATCTCCGAGTTGTTGGCAGGGCGAATTCGGTTCCTCCTTGAATGTATTTCTCTCTCTCTCTCTTCTGTGTCATAAAACTTTCCTTGCGTGTATAAATCCATTACTTGACATTGTCTATCTTGTGTTTGGCGCAGCTTGGACAAATATGGCCCATGCATCATAAGAACCCAACCAATTGGGCTGAAAGTTTCCTGGTTCGAATCTGATGAATGTTTGTTCGTCTGTAATGAATGTGTGGTCTCTCTATAACCAGGCTGTGCCTACAATGTGAGGTATAACTTGCACCGACTCCCTGAGGGCACCAGAATAACGCAAAATGATTCACAAATCCACCCTGTAATTCCATAATGAGTAATGTTCAATTCCCTGGGTATTAGGGAATAAAATGTTAAACAAAATTTTATTTATTTAGTATATTAACATCACAAGCATTAAAATAAATAGTTTCTTGGTAAGAAAATTTTGAATTATAATGAGAATTCAACTTGCCCCCCTCCATTTTGAAACTTCCATATCTTACTTTAAAATTGCTTTCTGATATTCGGTATTGTGCTGCGGGAACTTAATTTATACTGCAATTGATTGTGCTCAAAGTGGGTACCCTTCACTCCTACAGTTAAGGCACAGATTCGCCAGAGGACAAATCAATTAAATCTAAATCCGGGTTAAGAAAGTTAGTATGGCGACTGTCTTGAGAGGAGTAACTTTATCGACTCATCTTTAAACTACTTTATTTCTTTTGTCCACTTTTCTCGCCGAATGGGTCAAGTTTGAAGGTTCTCTTGGGATTATGAATCACGGGATCTTCTAAGAGCCTTTTGTCACGGTTCGTGACTATTTTTCTGTGATTCTTCCATTTATTTTCGTATTTTACGATTGAGAGCGAAATAAGATGGTTTAACCTATGGTTTTTATTCTCGTAATTCTTCATAAAATAAATTAATGTTATGCATTCTCCTGAGAATAACGAACGCAAACATTTGGTAAAACTCAAGAACACTGTATCAGCTTATCGACAAATTGGTGATCTAAATTTTCATCGCCAAACGGCTATTCGGATAGGCCGACGACAGGATGCCATATTCCAAAATCACCGCCACTTAGCAATGGTACAGTGCTCTCAAATGTAACCAAATGTTTTGCTAAGACTTACGATTTAATTGTAATTTCCCAAATACACACTATTTTCTATAGATTGCCTTGTCATGCATCAGTCGTAAAAGATATAGGAATTCATTTTTTCTTATTTTTTATGTGGGACAAATGACCATAATTCAGTAAATTAAGAGATGAATTAAAATTAAGAACATGAATTTAATATGAGCTAAAAACGGATTATTTACAAAAGGAGATGAATTGACAGGGTTTTGGGCCATTTTATGCCCGAAAAATTAAATTTAGTTCACATCTTAGCAGCCGTTTATTGCAACGTCTTTGTTAATCAACCGCCAGTCGTGTTCTTCGTCCATCTGACGATTTTGGTGGGAAACTGTTATTGCTGGCTGAGTCATGCTTAGGTGTTTCGACACCTTCAGGTTCCGACATCTGCGTTCACTGGGCGACTAGGAATTTCCGGCATCCCACAATTATATCTTAGTTCACGTATGTGCGTGTGATCACTTGTTTTTCATGAAGAATTTTGAGATATCTTCCAAAAGTGGCTTGTCACGCTTAAAAATTTTGGACAATCGTTGAAATGTACGATAAAACCTGAGACGAACCTATCCACCATTGCGATAGTTAACTTTCATTTCCGTAGATAACCAATTATCCAACAGGAAGACTCCCTTTCTTCTATCCTATCATAGCCTTTACCCTTTGACAGCATGGAAAGCTCAATCATTCCGTGCTTTTGGAATCACCCATAGAGGAAATATAAAAGCAGAGTGAGAAGTGGTAAACTTTTTATGTGCCCAGGATCATGTGACCAAAACTAGTAATAACTTGATCCCAACTACTTTCGTCTGCCTGGTGGAAACAACCATTCATCATCTGATTGGCCTTCGGGACGGGAGAAGACGCCCATTCGTTGATTCATTATCCGATTGGTCCGTGACACATACTAGACTTTGGAGATTTCACCACTTTTGTCGGCGCATTTACTTACCTACCCTGTCGTAAGATGCTGTATCGCCAAACAAGGTGATAAAATGCCAAATCGGCCAACAAGTCAATTTTCACACAGTAGTTACGTAAATACGAATGGCCATGTTGGTCACACATTCTGAAGCTCCTGCCAACAGCAATGTTCAGTCTACTTATGTTTCACGTCTATGGGACCACGGTGGCTCAGTGGGTTTGATACATCCAGTTCTGATTCCTGTAACTTGCTCTGGATGTATTTTGCTCTTGATCTCGTAATCCGACCGTGGTTCAAGATTACGATGGGATGAGTCCTGGGATCCTTCTTTCAGAATCGATCCAAGGCCGTCGATAATAGCTCTTTGTGTTGCTCCAGTGGATGTAAAAATTCAATTAGCTACCTACCAAAGAACAGAATTCAATTACCTGTTTGCTTTTATGGCTTGAAGATGTACAAGGGTTTGAAATCCATCGAACTTTCAGCGCAGTGCGTATACAGTGTTTTGTCGCAATGGAGTGTCTACGAATGTATTGAAAAGCTCACAAATGATCGCACAAGCATTACTCAAGCCGGACGACCGATTGCTTCCTCAACTGATGACAACAGAGATTTACAATGTATGCAACATGATTCTGTTAAACAGAAGACTGGGTAAAGCTCATGAAGTGGCAGGTTTGTCGTTAACCCTCCTGGTGGTTGTCTCGAATCTATCTTGCTCGAAGCTATCTTGTCTTTACCAAATCTGACCAGATCTTTATGGACGAGATATCTCATCCAGACGTCTCGTCCACATCTTGATCTCCTCACCATGAAAAACGGCATTATCTTGATGGCGAGAAATCTCATCATTAGCAAATTTGGTCAGACCTTGATGAACAACATATCATTTAGATATCATAACAAGATATACATGATGGTAGAAACCATTTGGAGAGCTAGTAACGTGCGAAGAACTGAAAGAAGCTGTGCTGTGGTCCCTCTGCTTACCTTAACTTGAAGGAATAAAAAAGCTTGTGAATGGATGAAACATTGAAAAGCAAAGGAACTAGTTGAAAGATGATGGTATTATATGATTGAAAATGATGTCTATTTTTAATGAAATAAAATTGATAGCTGCGTTGTGTATCCCTATTGTCTCGCCCTAGTATGTAATTTTGTCAACTTACTTTAAAGACTTATTTTATTATATTTATATTAAAATTTATTCTTTCATCAGAAACTTAATCCTTCTGAAAATATATTAGAAGGTATACTTATGAACTCACAGTCCCACGGTTGCCCAGTTGGAAGAACAACGGATTACCAACCTTCCTTTTCGGGATTGATCCCTGACCGTCACCTATAGACCGTTGTGTTGCTTCAGCGTGATGTTGATTAACTACCTACCAATAAACTGAATGTATTAAGATGGAGATTTCTGACGTAGATGCACTGTACTTTAACCCACGATATTGCATTAAGATATTGAAAACAAAAACAAGTTTTTACAGAAAACTTCCTCGGGGATGATTTTAAAAATATAAAGGCAGTACAGTTTAATAGAATATTTTTATAAACCTCAAAAATTCACTCCTATTTTTCTTATACTCTCATATACAACTTTTTTTCAATGGACAACTTATTTTCAATCAACACTCTTATTTTTCAATGGACTTTATAAAAACTCTAATTAGTTTTATAAGAAGGAAGAAGAAACAAATTTATAAAGTGCATAAAAATAACGATAAAACATTTTTTCAAATTTATATACGTGTGGTTTATTGTAATATAACTCTTCCAAAGATTTATATTTCAGGTTTACGTTATTTTACTCTTCAGAAGTTGTTTAGGGGTGAAGTAAAATACATTGAGAAAATTTTAGATCAAGCCGTTGATAAAAATACAAGCCGTTGGTAGATTGGTTTCTGGTAAAAAACTCTTAGAAACGCTGCATTCAAAGAAACTTTCTTTCAATCTCTGATAGGTCTTTTGATGAATACGTATTTCAAGAAACAAGTCCCAAAAATCGTCTCATTCAATGTGTTTCGAGGAACAGGATTTTAGGGTCAGAACTCTTGAAGGGAGTTTAGATTTTACTGCGACCATTTCCAAGAACACTCCTGTCTCACCGATGAATTTTTTTAAACAGACGTGGTAGTAAAAATCCTGGAATAAATTGGAAAACTCTCAAAATATAAAAATAACTTTTACTGAGAAGTTTTATTCGCTTTTCTTCCCCTTTAACGTAAAAAAGGAATGATTCCAAAATGTTCACAATTTTTTGTGGATATAAATCATGCTCTATAGCACAGAAGTTGACATTATTTGTATACTGGAGAATGGTAGCAAACGGATGTAAACAGTTTTAATTTAACCTCAACGGGATTTGTTCTCCAATTTTTACACTGCATTTAAACACGTTTGGTTTGAGCTATGAAGCTGTAATGTTACTAAAACTGCATAGAAGAGGTCGTCCCTCTAATAAAACTCTTTACCAGTCTGATTACAGAAAGTAATGAGAAATCTGGAAGACAGAAATCATCTTAGAAAAGAAAATATTAGCGAACGTGAAAATAGGTCTTGACGTCAAAAATACCAAATAGAATTTAACCTGCCTGGTGGTTTATCCACGCGTCGAAAACTGCCTTGTTGTGGCCAGCCTCTATTGCAGAAACCTGTTCAAAACTATCACCAGTTCAGGGCAAGAGACAATTTGATTTTCCTACATGGATCTTCGTTCCCCTTTGGAGTAGTAGTAGGGCAGTTTTGTCTAGACCAGATATCTCGTTCTTAGCAAAATTGAAAAGATATTGGACGATATATCTAGTCGAAACACTTGGAGAGTTAAGCAAGAGAATGGAATGAAACTGAAGGAAATGTTCAGAATCTAATTGGAGTAGTCGAAAGACTTGGAGGGTTAAGCAGGAGAATGGGATGAAACTCAAGGTAATGTTCAGAATCTAATTGGGGTAGTCGAAACACTTGGAGGGTTAAGCAAGAGAATGGAATGAAACTCAAGGAAATGTTTAGAATCTAATTGGGGTAGTCGAAACACTTGGAGGGTTAAGCAAGAGAATGGGAAACTCAAGGAAATGTTCAGAATCTAATTGGGGTAGTCGAAACACTTGGAGGGTTAAGCAAGAGAATGGGATGAAACTCAAGGAAATGTTCAGAATCTAATTGGGGTAGTCGAAACACTTGGAGGTTTAAGAAAGAGAATGGGATGAAACTCAAGGAAATGTTCAGAATCTAATTGGGGTAGTCGAAACACTTGGAGGGTTAAGCAAGAGAATGGGATGAAACTGAAGGGAATGTTCAGAATCTAATTGGGGTAACATAATTGAGTTGTGCATTTATTGTCGTACATTTTATTGGATATAAGAATCAACACCAGTAAGATAGGTAGGTAGTTAATTAACGTTGCATTTGAGCAACACGTTGGGTTATTGGTGATAGTCCCGGATCAACCCTCGAAGGGAAAGTTTAAAGGACAACACCTCGAAATTTTGAATCACGGTCAGCACCTGAGCTGGCACCCTCTCGCCAAACTTCTACACCACACCAACGTGAGGACATTTGAGGCCACGACTGATTTAAAGAGCACCAGCCTCCACATACATGACGGTCTGGGGTCGGATCGAGTTTGGATCTCGTAACCCTCCGGTTGCTAACCTGCCACTTTTCCATCCGGGATACCGCGACCCTCACACCAGTAGAGAAGTACACGAAATGCTATTAGGTGTTTTGGGATAATTTTATTTCATTTGTTGTTTGAGAGGTGAATATCAATGCTATATTTATTAAATGGATTGAAAATAAGATATAAAATGTGAGTAACAACACTTTGTTATCAATAGATATAAGAAGTCAGGAAGCTAAACGCAGATGCTATGCATGTGTCTGCTAGTTTTTATTAACCCTCCTTGTGGTTGTCTCTACGTGGTAATCATTAGTAGAACTGATCAGATCTCCATGGACGAAATATCTCGCCATTAGTGGAAAAATGACCAATTCTTGATTTCGTTATCATAAGAAAATCGGCAATATATTGATGACGAGATATCTCGCCGATATCAAAATTGGTCAGATCTTGATGATGAAGATAGGTCGTCAAAACCACTTGGAGGGTTAAAAGATATCTGTTCATTGTTACAAATAAATGTGATCTTTCTTTCCCCGCAATTTTCAATGCATCTTAAAGTAAGCAGAATGCAAATAAGACTAAAAAATAAATTATAAGCTTTTTCTACATCATCGTAAAATATGAGATGTAGAATGCATCTTAATGTAAGCAGATTGCAAATAAGACTAAAAAAATAAATTATAAACCTTTTCTACATCATCGTAAAATCCGAGAAATGTTTTATCATAACGGATTAGGGGTTACGAAACCAAAACTATGTGTCCCAAATAAACGTTTTCCCTTTCGAGTTAAATAGCAATTTTGCATAATCGCACAGTTTACGATCACCAATGGACATTAACTTGCAATTTATTCTTCTGCTTTATTGTTCCCCGAAGAAAATGTAACTGCTTTTGTCAAGGGTGAAATATTTTAAGATACGTTTTTACGATCAAAATGGTTGCATTTTCATGGTTGAGGCTTCAATGGGCCAAATGCTTTAAATGGAATGTTTGAAAGCAGGGAAAAAAGTGGAATTCAACAACAAATGAAAAGCCTTCATTTTTGCAAAGATGTTTATTCCTAAGTTCAGATATTAAATTTGTGTCCTAGAAAGAATTTTAAATTCTTTCTTCTTGCATAGAATACAAGATTGCGAAATACAAAATTTTGGTGCTTTCATTGCCGTTTAAAAAAGTTTTCAGGCGTTTGAAATTTTAAATATCAATATTTGTTTTACAGGTTACGGCGATTTTGAGCGGCCGTGATAAAAACCGGTTTTTCCTTTTGACCTTTAATTGTCCATGTTATGGACCTTATAAATTCTCTCAGAAAAAAAGATGTCAATATTGATTAAATATTAAAATCTAACAGTAAGATTATACGCTCTTCGTGCACTTAAATAATTTCCATTCATAAATATACTCATATCGACAATCAGTAGATCTACGAAAATCTTTAAATGTAACCAAATAATTACAGAGCAGAATGTCAAACAATGAAGCTATAAATAAAAACTATTTCTATTTACAAAGAGGAATATTTAAACTTTTTATGACTTTTCATCATCATTTCTGTCATACAGACGCCACTATATCTACTAGAACATAGGAGGACTTACGTCACTGTATTCATAAAAATGGGAGGGGTCAAGCAACCACAATAACTGAATATGGGATGAGTGGACTTGCTATGGTCAGAGCATTGATTTTGAAGCTAGGTTTTGATGGGGCAAGATGGAAAAGTTGGAATTTCTCGGGCTAACGGAGAGATAACTTTTGGACGGCCGGAGCGCATGACCTGTGATGCTCATCGATGATCCAAAAAGTGAAAGCAGCACCTCCAAGTGGCATCACGCCCTGGAACATCGCAGCCTTGATCAACGACACCTCGCCCCAATAGCCAGAGACGAAAGCCTGTGGGTACCATTGACAAAAACTTTCCTTATATTCACCTTTGACACCTTACAACAAATATCTACTTCTACGATCCTCCTACTGTGAAATTAGCCCTCTGAGGGTTTCACACGCATAATACCACCATGCAACCTGCAATCTTACTTGCATGACTTCGATCCGGATTTGACCTTCTTAAACGATAGAATGTTTCCAATTGATTAAATTCTAAGGAAAGGAGTAGAATATTTCCAAAGGATTCTATTCTAAGGAAAAGACGAATAGAATCATTCCAAAGGATTTACTTCCAAGGAAAATAGACAGTAGAATAATTCCAAAGGATTCTATTCTAAGGAAAAGATGAACAGAATCATTCCAAAGGATTTACTTCCAAGGAAAATAACAGTAGAATAATTCCAAAGGATTCAATTCCAAAGGAAGGAGCAATAGAATCTTTATAGACGAATCTAAATTAAAGAAAGGACAAAAAAATATTCTCAAAGGATTCACTTCCAAGGAAAGGAGCAGTAGAACAATTCCAAAGGGAAAATGAATTGTTCTAAGAAAAGGAGAAATAGAATCATTCCAAAGGATTCTATTCTAAGGAAAAGACGAACAGAATCATTCCAAAGGATTTACTTCAAAGGAAAAGAGCAGTAGAATAATTCCAAAGGATTCTATTCTAAGGAAAGGAGCAATAGAATCATTCCAAAGGATTGAATTGTAAAAATAACCAACATAATCTTACCGATTGTATTCTAAGGAAAGATTTCTTTACAAAGGATTCACTTACAAGGAAAGGAGATGGAATTTTCCCCAGGCTTTCTATTCCAAGGAAAGGATCAATATAATCTTTCTAAAGGTTAAAATAATCCATGGATTCTTTCGCCAAATAGATGTGGATATTTAGGCATTAAGTGTATGATGGGGTAAAAGCAATACTGCACTATTCGGAAATCTTATGACGCTCAGAGAGTTAATGGTACGTAACATAAACCGCTACCGCTACAATGACCACCGCTTAGAGTTCTGTTTATCATGTATTTTCACGCAAGATTTTCCTTAATGCTGTTGAGAAATACAATAATATATATTATTTTGCCCAAATGAATAATAAAAATTCCTCTTTACCTCTTCACAACGCTTCTACTACAGTTTAGAACAAAATCAATTCTTCAGATATTTTGACCTTGTATATTTTAATTTGATAGTAATCAAAACTAGTTCTTAAAGCTTTTAAAAGTCCGATTACATCAAAGTAGAAAATGATGATTGTGATTATTTCATCCTATCAGATTTTTTTAAAATATCAGTGCTAAAAATCATACTTATTTTTGTATGGAATAAACTTTATCAACTACAAAATTTTAATAAACATGTAAACACGCTATAAGAAGCCATTTTACTCACCAAATTTTTTTATGGAAAAATGATCATTACGAAACACGCGAATGGTTGTGATTTGAGAATTTAAAAGTGTTCACTGTTTGAAATGTTTGGACACGAAAGGAACAGATAACAGAGAAAATCACAGATGTATTTCTAGACACCCACTCTCTTGAAAGGATTTGCAATCCTCAGCATTTCAGTTGCGACAGAAATCGCTATAAGATTACCGTCTAGACTAAAAGGAAAGAAATAACAACACAAGGAAGAACTTATCAGAAAGAATAAACAAACTTGAGGTTTGGTTAAATCCAAACATTCTTTCACATAATTCTAAACTTTTTCTTAACACAAAAAGGGTTGATAAAACCAAATTAAAGGAATCAATATGCTATAAGGCTTATTCATATATCTAGTGCTATGTATATCATAATAGCAGAAATTATAAGCCTGTAGTCGTGGCAAGCGTGGTATAAGGCAACCGGAGAGAATTATCCATTGGTACTGAGTGTAATGTTGGTTCCACAAATGAAGAGGCAGAAAGTTCCATAACGACTTTCTTTACTTCAATAGACAAGTAGTAACACCATAAGGCGTGAAGGGTATTAAGGATAGGGTGTTTAGGAAGGCTCTGAGAGCTCCTTATTCCAAGGGGCTCGTGAAAGTAATAATTTACAATGAACTCGCTAGAGAGATAAGGTTTAAGAGAAAGATTATTAGATAAGGGATCTATCAAGAAAGTTCATTGATAGAAGTCGATGGTTTAATGAAGAATTAATATATCTTACACTTGCGATCTGAAAGGAAAAGGGTCAAAGGATATATATATATATATATATATATATATATATATTTATTATATATAATATTATTTTATATAATATTATATATTTTTGTCTTGAAATATATATTCAAGACAAAAATATTTCAAGTTTCCGAAAGTTTCATCTGGTGTAAAAACAGTATGTTGTGATATTTCGATCACGACTTTTGAATTTTTGAATTACAAAGCCGAGCGGTCTCCGAACTAAGATGACAACCAGATGACGAAAAGACTACAACCAGAGCTGTTGAGACGACCCTTTTCACAGCTCCACGACGGGTGATGGAGAGCTCCGAAGACTAACAGCAAAGCTCAATCACTAATCAAGCAGCAAACGAAGTTAGAGCTTTTGCTCTATGTTGCTACGACGAACATTTTCTTTTATATTTTCAAAGTTTCTTGCAGCCAGGAGGACCTGACGTCTAGGATAGACGAGTGTGGGATACCAGAAATCCCTCGTCGCCCATGAACGCAGAGGTCAGGATGAAATGATGTCTCTTGTGTTCGAAACACCTAAGCATGACTCACCCAACAATAACAGTTTCCCTCCAAAATCCGCAAAAGGATTTGGAAAAGGACGAAGAACGCGACTGGCGGTTGATTAACAAAAACGTTGAAGCAGACGGCTATTAAGATGTAAACTACATTTAATTGTCCGTGCATAAGACGGCTCGAAACCCTGTCAATTCATCAAATTTTTGTACATAGTTTGCGTATTTAGCTTATATCAAATTCCTATTAATTTTAATTCATCTCTTCATTTACTGAATTACGGTCATTGTGTCCCACAGTACACAACGAAAAAATGCTTTTCAACAGAACGCTGCTAGTAGACATTGAAATCAATCCAACGCTGCATAAAATTGCTGCATAATGTAAAAATGTAAATGAGCATCGTAAACATGCTCAACTTAGAAATTGTTCTTCTTTCACTTTCTTTTCTTCTTTTCTATTTTTCTGATTGTGATGATGTCCTATTCCCATTTCGTGTACAGCCGGAGGCTGTATCAAGATGCCCGAGTGTGGGACATAGTTTAAGGAACAAGTAGAACACCTGCTACTTTCTGTGATCCAGGAAGTAAACAAGCACCACGATGGCCAGACAGTTCCTGCGACCGAAGATGTGTTGTCGGAGATTCCGCAGAGACAGTTTCAAAGAATGACTCGAGAAGAGGATGGCGCACGGCCATGCCTGATGAATATCAGACGTAACTATACTGTACGTTTAACTTGTAAATAGTTTCCCCTATCCATTGTAAATAAACATCTTTAATTGTCTCATTCTCTCAGTACTCTTAAGACCTTTTTCCTCACTATTAATTGAAGTATTTATATAAAAATTATCTGAAACATCGAAGGTATGAATTTCACACACCAAAAACTTAATAGAATACGATGAAAATATTTGAATTCGATTTTCTTTCCTATTGTCTAGTTGAACACGAACAAGTTTGGTGGTGTTTAAATTTGAGTCTTTCAAAATGAGAAAAAGTTCTGAAATATGTATTCAAACTAAATTTATGTGAAAAAGAAATCATGAAGTAGGTAGTCAAATTGCAAATAAACTTTTGCAATTCAGTTCGCTTAAATGTGATTGCATTCAATATCTATGGTTACGATTATTACTGCGTGTTGTTTTCTTCTTCTACAGTTTATTTGCGTAACAAAACTACTTTTACAGAAAGTTTTGAATTCGTTGGTAATGCAATACTACATTCTGTGAAGCATTTAATGTCTAGTGAAACTAACCGATTTTTTAAGTTACTCGTTTTTATTGGTACATCAGAGGAATTAGGGAATTAATATTGTCTGGAAATATGATAGACAGTGAAAAGTAGAATGTTTCCAATTTCCTTTAATTTTATTTAGTATACAAAAATTTCAAACTAAATAAGGGTTTAAAATACTTAGTGTATATTATACGTATATTATATTAATCATATTTTTAAAACTATTTCGTACAATAATTTAAAATAATGGTACTAAACATAAACTAGCCTATTGTATAATTTTGAAAGTACCATAAATATACGAACTGTGACTAAAAATTGTAATTACTAATGATTATTCAATAAATTCAAAGAGCTTTAAATCTGTTAACATTTTAAAGCTTTTATATCAGTTATCGTTAGGTGGTGCAGTTTACAGGTAAATATACGAGTATATTTCTTATATTTCAATAAAAATTAAAATTGGATTTTCTACCTAAAATATTACATGTAATCAGATCTTTCGTATAATAAAACCTCGCCGTTTCTTAATCGTAAGAAATTAAGATAAGTAATAGTGTGGTACCGGAAACATTATCTGTTATTTAGAGAAAAAATCAAACTATTAAATTTGAAAGTGTTAGAAAAATTATTTAATTCTTTTAGCTATGAAGATGCAAACACAAAATTTTTTTTTTTTTTTGAATTACAGAATTCTGATGGTCGTTTTGTTTTCACAAAATCATTTGCAATTAAAGAGCTGCCAACCATGAATTAAAACAAAGATGCTTATACATTCCATATGAAATTGACACAGAAAAGTGGAAATTTTCAACCTTACCCTTTTTAATTTTTCAAACTTGGCTGTTTTGTCACATGTAAGGAATTCTGGAAATTTTTATTTCCCTACTTACAATGGTTAATTCATATTTATATTACATTTAAATTTGGAAAACAACAATTCATGATTCTAGACTCACTAAAACGCTCGACATATTTGCCCGATTGGGCAGAAATGGGACAATATGTAACTAATTGTACCTTTACTATAATATACATAGTACTTGAACCTGTGTGATCTTTCTAATTTCAAGGTCCTTCAATTTTCTGATTTTTGTCCTTAAAATAAAAAAAGCGTTTTTTTCTAAAATATAAATGTTAAAGGTACACTGTCTTTTCTGTAAGAAAATTTCAAGCGTGGTTTCAAAGTGAAAAATATTCCAAAAAAGTACAATTAAGTAAACACTACCCATATCGTCTGTTTTAAGTAAAAACTCGTTAACTGACACAAATTCTTTTTACTGTACATTATTTTGAAAATACTATTAGTTAAAAGGTAAAAACATAGATATAAGCATTTTGATAGGGTTTTATTTCTTTTAAACATACATTTTAAATTTGCATTTCGCATGAGTATTTAGTATCCCTGAAAAAAATGTAAGTTAATGAGTTTCTACTCTAATCCGACTATATACATCTGTGTCTTTCGATTTAATTGTCCAATCAAGCTCAAATATAGCTCATTTTGTAAATAAATTAATAACAATTCTTATAATATATTACAAGACCCTTTGAGTGACTTTTATAGCTTAAAGATAAATAAATTTGACCTGTGATCCTGTATTTGAAAAAAAATATTTTATTGCTTTTTTTTTCAAGATAAACTATTAAGGTAGGTAAGTAGAGCTAGTTGAATTAACGTCGCACTGGAGCAACACACCGGGCTATTGTCGGCGGTCCGGGATCAATCCAGAAGGGAAAGACCAGAGGACAAAACCTTGTAATTTTGTACCACTGTCAGATGACGAGGCAACACCTGATTTAGCACCCACTCTCCAAACTTCCGCACCACGCCAACATGAGGAAATTTGAGGCCACGACAGATTTAATGTGAACCAGTTCCCACGTACACGATGGTCTTTGATTGGATAGTTTCGAATCTCCGGTTCCTAATCCGCTTCTCTTAGAGGTTACGATACACGATCTTTTGCATGCTCTCTGAAAAATAATATATTTGTCAAAATTCAAGATCAAAAGTTAAATGGAATGTCCTTGATATGTACAGTTACGGAAGAAAAACGAACCATCCCTCTCCATTCGAGCAATTTTGACAGACGGCGTTCAACAGCAACTAACGTCTATAAATTGAAATGCATAAAATTTTCATAAGGGGCCGTTTTCATATTAAATTGAGTACCAACTTCATAATTTACAATGGAATTTTATATTTTGATATACTGGATATAAAGATAGTAAAGACATGAAATTTCATATTTAGACTAATTTAA
The DNA here is from genome assembly GCA_933210815.1 of Meta bourneti. NCBI lineage: Eukaryota > Metazoa > Arthropoda > Arachnida > Araneae > Tetragnathidae > Meta > Meta bourneti. The sequence goes on from OW119928.1 coordinate 25,513,498, forward strand.
CTATGCATAATCGTATTAAGGCATCAAAACATGTGTTTCCATTGGACATTTTGTTGTTTGAGCAAACTTTTATATTAAGACGTCCCCTTACGCAATTGTTTTGTATTTGAATTTGTAGAGGACGTTATTACCTATTGAATGATATATTTTAATTTGCTCTACTATGAATGGTGCTCGAAATAAAAGGGATGGTTTTTTTTCCGTGACTGTAAATATATTAGGACTAAAAATTCAATGTATCCCTGATGACTGTTTCTAACTTTTAAGATTTACGAACGATATCTTAACTATATATTTATATTTTACCAGGAATGTAGATCACAGTCAAGATTTTCAACCACATACTTTCCAACGATTTCCCTCAAGCAAAATAGATTGCGCGTCATAAATGTTTGCACTTTCATTGACAAATCTTTAAGTGGCTAAGCCCATCAATATATTAACAGTGGTCAATAGGGGAGCGCGATGGAGCAATAAAACTCTATTACCATTAGAGGAGCCCCAGAACGTTAATAACGCTACACCACAGAACAGTAAACTACGATTTATCCAACAACTTTTAACGTACTCTCGCACTCAGGCTCAGCGTGAAACTCATAAACGGTGTTCTGTGTTTATCTGGGTCGAAGCTAAATTCCCCGTTCTCCATGGAATGTGTGTCAGAACGGTTAGCGGTAATGCATTATTTATGCGAGGATAATCTCATTTTTGGAGAGCAATAAATGTTTGGCAGTTAAATTTATCAGATGAGAGGGGAGCGTAACTGCTTCTGTTAAGTTTACGCATTCGCCTGGGATGGTAATTGAGTTAGAATAACTTCTATAAGTAAAGAAGCAGCTTCTGTTACGTTTACTACCGTTTACCACCGAGAGAGAGCTTTGCCATTTTCATTCCTTTCTTGGTTTTCTGCTGTTGGAAAAGTTAAAAGAAATTCCTGCAACAGTGAGCGAATTCTCAATTGAAGCTTATTGAAATTACTAGACATGGCCAAAGCCGAGGTCAAATAGAAAGCGCGAAGTTCAAAGAGACATGCGCAGACCAATCAGAGCGTTTCACCGCTCGAACCGGTACCTCTGATTGCTTTTCGTCTTACTCCTCTATTTGACCATGGCTTAAAAACTTGTATATATATTATTTATATATATCAATATAATAATTAAAGACATTTTTGCTGTTTGTAATTGTTTTCCATACCTAATTTATTATTTAAATCCTTCTGGTGGTTGTCTCGAAGGGTGTCTCGTCATTAGCAAAACTGACCAAATCTTGATGGCCGAGATATCTCTTCATAGAAGAAAACTGACCAGGTCTTGATCTCGTCACCATAAATATCGGCAATATCTTGACGAGATATCTCCTATTAGCAAAAGTGGTCAGATTTTGATGGACGAGATATCTCGTCGAAACTACTATGAGGGTCAAAAAAGTTCTTTTAAAATTATTCTACTTGAAATTTCATTTGCCTTAGCTCCATATTTCACTTCTGACATGACTTCCTTCACAGACAGTATTTGAGCAGAGATCAGCTGTCCATCCTCTTTGTGAACTGAACGAAATGACTGGAGATTAACACAAGAACTGTCCTCAAATTCCTGACAATACAATTGAATTAACCGTAGAGAGTGTTTTTAAAACAAGTCTTACAATTTCAGACCTCTATTGAGCTCCTTGTCAACTGATGGCCAAGAGGCCGGAGGATAAAAAATATATCTCCTCTCTTTTTAGAAAACTTCCTTCCTAAACTTTCATGTGATTGAACCAAGGGACGTAGTTTATCCGAAATAAGCTCATTTTGTGACAACAGAAGAGGAAAGAGATTTTTAATGTTTAAAAGTTTGCTGGAGGATGTCATAAAGAAACGTTAAGGGATCATGAATTACAACTCAGAAAGCAATTAATTGGAGAGAGAATTTGAAAAAGGTAGAGAGAAAATACCAATACACTATTGCAAGCAATGTGCAACGTGCCTTACCATTTACTAAACGGGCGATATTTGACCTTATTCATCTCGCGACACAAGTAAACTATTTACCAAAATTCTTCTCCATTCCAAAATATATATTTTTTGCCAGTAGGTAAATAAATAATAAGAGTAATAACATACCTTTTTTGATCCTAAGAAGTTTTTTAAATACTATTTTACAACAATTTTGTACAAGACAATAGTTATGCTACTTCGCAATAAAAATAATGCTCAAAATTTATATACGGGTTGTTACTTCAAATTATTTGTGAACTCAAAATTAAACCTGAAAAATGAAATGAATTTTACACAGTTTAAGCCGTTTCATCATTCGTAAGGCACACCAATGCCATTCTTGAGGCACGCCCACAGAGAAAATATAAAAGTAGAGTGCAAAATGGTATCTTTTTTATATTCTTAGGTTCTTGTGACCAAAGCAAGTAATAACGTGACCCTTAGACCAATTTCGTCAGCTGGGTAGAACCGTACATTCATCATTTGATTGGTTCTTGGGAGAGAAGACGCCTATTCATTGATTCATCATATGATTCGTCCGCGCGACATATTAGAGTTTGGCGATTTCACCATTTTTGTTACCACTCTACAGAAATGCGCATTCGAACACCTAACCTGTAATTAGATGTTACATTAGATGTATGGCCTATTTGGTATCTTATAGCCAAACGAGGCTATAAGATACCAAATAGGCCAACCAAGTAAATTTTTTACAGAGCAGTCACGTGACTACTAATCGACGTGTTGTTCTAACTTTTTGAAGCTCCTCTCAATAGCAGTGCTCAGTCTACTTACATCTCAATGGATACATCAATGTGCCACCGTACACAGGTTGAAAATCTCACTTCTAAAGTAATTGATCCAGAAGTCGAACAATTACCAGAGGGTCATTAGTAAGTGAGTTATTTTGCTCTTTATCACACTCACTACAGTTTTTCTTATATCGGTTTTCTCTGAAAGGCTTATTTGCTTTTTCCCTTTGTCTTGGGGCTCCAATCAAAAGTTTTTTTTCAGTTTTTTAAAACAAGAAATTTTCAAATCTAGTAGGAATGATGGTGAGTGAACCCGTTAAATAAAATTCATGTAAAAGTAAACAATTTCACAACTTAAACTACATGAAACATTTGTATAAAAAAATCTAAAAAATGCAGTCTCCGTCAGATAATCGATTCATGTTGGAAAATAATAGGTTTAAATTTATATATATTTTAAATACGGGTGAAAGTATTCGTGCTTCTTCAGGCAAATAATTTTATTTGAAATTAGTTTGAGATTAGGTTCATACTTTTTATTTATATATATTTTCGATGCAATCAAAGAAGATTAAGGTAGTTAATTAACTTCGCCATAGGGAAACACTACGAGCTATTGGTGACGGTCCGAATCAACCCCAAAGGGAAAGATTCAAGGGCAACTCCTCGTAATTTAGAACTACGGTCAGATGAAGAGAACAACACCTGAGCTGGCACCCCACTCTCCATACTTTCACACCATGCCAACGCGAGGACATTTGGGGCCACGGCAGATTTAACGTGCACCAGCCCCATGTACACTATGGTCTTTGGATGGACTGAATTTCAAACTGGAACCCTCCGGTTGCTAATCCTTTGCTCTTCCAACTGGGCTACTGCGGCCCTCAAATAAGACTTGCTAAATTTTGAAAGTACACTGCTGGCCACCGTAAATGCAACACCCTGAAGGAAGCATGCAAATAATATGAAATTTACAACATGCATTAGCGGAGGTGAGATATGCAAATGATTAGAATTTCAGCGCAGACGCACATCACGCGCGCCTGTGGCGCCACTTCAAAGCGCTATTTAAGGCTTGGAGATTTCGACGATTTCAAGAACGGCAATTGTGTTTTTCTTGTGGTTTTTTCAAAAAAACGATCCATTATGCCTCGTAGAAAACAGCGATCATCTTTTGATCAAGTATCCGAGTTCGACAGAGGAAGGATAGTGGCCTACCGAGATTGTGGATTATCTTTCAGGGAAATCGGTAGTCGTGTTGGACGAAACCAAACAACTGTAATGCGGATATGTGATCGTTGGATGCAGGAGGGTACGACGGACCGACGTGTTCGATCGCATCCACCTCAGTGCACCACTTCACGTGATGACAGGCATATTGTGCGTATGGCAGTGACGGATCGCTCAGCCACATCACGAACCATAGCACAGCACATTCAGTCTGTACCGCATCATCCAGTGTCTGCGCGTACCATTCGACGCCGTTTACAGCAGAGTGGTCTGTCCGCAAGACGTCCATTGCTTCGTCTACCCTTGACGCAGAACCACAGACGTTTCCGCCGCCAATGGTGCGATGAAAGAAGGATGTGGACGGCAGAATGGAATGAAATTGTCTTTACTGACGAGTCACGCTTCTGTCTGCAACACCACGATGGTCGGATTCGAGTCTGGAGACACCGTGGAGAGAGGATGCTGAACAGCTGCGTTATGCACCGCCACACTGGTCCTGCACCGGGTATTATGGTATGGGGCGATATTGGATATCACTCTCGCACTCCTCTAGTACGCATTGCCGGTACTTTAAACAGCCAGCGCTACATCTCCGAGGTGTTGGAGCCAGTTGTCCTTCCTTACCTTCAGGGCTTGCCCACAGCCATATTTCAACAGGATAATGCGCGACCACACGTGGCACGCATTGTCCAAGGGTTCTTCGTCAATCGCCAGATTGAATTGCTTCCCTGGCCAGCTCGCTCTCCGGATCTTTCGCCGATAGAAAACATGTGGTCCATGGTTGCTCAACGATTGACCCAGAATACATCCCCAGCTGCCACACCAGATCAACTTTGGCAACGTGTGGAAGCTGCTTGGTCTGCTGTACCCCAAGAACACATCCAAAGTCTCTTTGAATCAATGCCGAGGCGTGTGGCAGCGGTGATCTCCAACAATGGCGGCTACTCTGGCTACTGATTTTGGCAGGAACCACACTTCACAGAAGTCTATAAATTTAATCATTTGATACTTGGTCAACATGTTATCTACAAAATAAATTTTGTTGTGATATCTCTTGTCTTTCTTGGTGTTGCAATTTGGGTGGCCAGCAGTGTACTTTAACAATCACTTCTATTTTGTCTTGGTGCTCTTATCATTGAATCGGTTTGAAGAGCTGTGAGAAGTCAGCTCCGAGATCAAATCTGCACCTAATGGCGATTTTTTCCGCCAGGTTGGTGAAATCTATATTACTTTGTATTTATGTTGAAAACATTAAGTTGGAAAACCGATTCCTTTTCCTTTGCTAATTGAATACCAAGTGATCATAAAGTAACATCCCCCTATATAGGAATCCCTAGCTGCCGCAATTTTCAACGAATTGGAATGTAACTTGAGACTCCGAAATTTCAAGATACGGCTCTAAAGTTAGTGTGGCATGAGACGTAAGTAGACTGAGCATTGCTATTGAGAGGAGCTTCAAAAAGTGTGAACAACATGTTGACTAGTAGTCACATGACTGCTCTATGAGAAATTTATTTGATTGCCCGATTTGGCATCTTATCGTCTCGTTTGGCGATATAACATATAAGGACAGATTAGATGTTTGAAGGCGCATTTCTGTAGTGGTTACAAAGATGGTGAAATTGCCAACCTCTACTGTGTCGCGCGGACAAATCATATGATTAGTCAATGGATAGGAGTCTTCTCACGTTCCATGAACCAATCAGATGATGAATGTTCGCACTCAGCTGACGATATCGGTCTAAGGGTCACGTTACTACTAACTTTGGTCCCATGATCCTAGGCATACAAAAAATTGCCATGCTCACTCTACTTTTATATTTTCCGTATGGGCGTGCCGCAAGAATGGCATTGGTGTGCGTTACGGAAGGTTATAAATAAAACAAGAATTGAGGTCTCATTGTTGCTGACACAGTTAACAAATTTCAAAAATTTCGAATAGCAACGCCTACTTGCTTTATCGCAATGTTATCGGCACAGTTGAAAAACAAAAATATAGTTGAAATTTTACCTTTAGCTCCACAAATATTTGCGCAGGATTACTTGAAGATTTGATCAAAGATGAGTGTGAACGATAAAAGAAAGCCAACAATAAACCATAACATTTTATCCATTATTACAAATGCTAATGATAATTAGTGTTTTGTGACAGGTACCTGCGATTTATGTAAATTACGTGCATTATCATTGCTGCTTGTTGCTTTTCCCCCGCTTTTGCCGTTCATCTTTGACAGTGATCTCGAGCAGTAGTTTTTAGAGATAAAGGCAAAATTTCAACGCCATTTTTGATTTTTCTCTGTGCCAATTACATTACGATATAAAAGGTAAGTGTTGGTACTCGAAAATTGTTACCTTTATCCCGTAAACGTAATAGTTAGATACTTGTAATTAACATAATTTTTGAGAGCATACCTTGAAATCTCTAAATCTCATGTTTCATTCCGATTCGGGGAAGGCAACAGGAGGGTTGTGAGTTTGAATCTCACCAAAGACCGTCGTTTGCAAAGGGGACTGGTGCACATTAAATCTGTCGTGGCCTCAAACGTCCTCACGTTGGCGTGGTGTGGAAGTTTGGAGAATGGGGTGCCAGCTTTGGTGTTGTTCTCTCCATCTGACCATGGTTCAAAATTACGTGGTGTTGTCCTCGTACTTTTCCCTTGGGGATTGATCCCGGACCGTCACCAATGCCCATTGTGTTGCTCCAGTGCGAAGTTAATTAATTACCTACCTACCGATTCTTTGAAAATTGCTTTCATTTATAGAAGTTACTTTATGACCACCTGGTACTTCAAAGCTCTATAAGAAAATTTAATTTTATGAAATATTATCTTTGTAGAATTACATTACCCAGGAAAGGCAGCTTATAGACTGTGAAGAATTTCGTTCTAATTGAAGCATAAAAATCTAAGACATAACAGGAGTCATGGTTTTTAACAGAACTAAAGCACATCTAATAGAGAAAAGAAGGTGCAAAAAGCTACTGCCTTAAAGTATAAAAAGGAACATCAAAAGCCATCTTAAGAATATTTCAATTCTGGCTGTTATTTACCTAGATTTGAAGAATATGAAAGGAAATCGTGCAATAGCTAAGGGAAAATCTAGTCCAATTGCAGATCTTTATATGCTAAGAATGAAAATCTTAGACAAACAATTTAAAGACAGTAACGCAAAACAAGCATCCCATCAAATCATTAGATTTATTGTTCTAAGATGAGAAAAAAAATCGGTTCCTTCATAGTAACAAGCGTTATTCAAAGACCAAAAGAATAAAGTTCCGGGGAAAAATTGTTTGAAATTTGGATACTTTTTCGAATCAAAGAACTTGTTAGGATTGTATTATGCATCATGTGCAGAGATAATACTATACATTTTGAAACTTTTTATAGAATAGTTCAAAATCTAATACTAACAGTCGTTTTTCTGTTTTGCTACTAAATTTCCTTGCTGAAAAATTGTTCTCTATAAGTATGTTTGTGCTGTATATCCATTTTGTAGTGCCCTTTAAATTGTTCTGAAGAAAATTTTATTTGCTAAATTCTTTCAAAACATTGTTATTGCCTTCAAAATACCGGATTGATTTCAATAACTTAAACAAGCATTTGATACGTTTTAAAAATATCTAACTTAATTAAAGCACTTGATAACAGTCATTGTTTTAAGTATTTACTGGATAGTTATTTGTTTCAAAGCAATTGCACTTTCAAACACTTACTCATTGTCATGTAATAAATTATGTTTGAGAATTAGTGAAGTAGTATTTATGCAAATTTTTAGTAACACACGTAATATATAAGTTATTTGTATAGTTTAATGAAGATTGGGAAGTTAAGTCTGAGAAACATGGTGGAAGTTGTTGATTTTAATATGACTTATCACACAACAGAATATTTGTTTAGAGTATTATAAATTCTCCAACTCTTACAATTTCGTTTTTAACCGTTTTTAAAACTTCTAATTGGAACACCTGTAGATGAACATGTAACTTTTCATGGATAAGATTTAAATGCCCGATCAATTTCTCTTAATGAATAGTTAACATTAAAGCATAAGAGGCATTTTTTGTCGAGATAAATGTCATTGGTGGAAGGGTTTCTGCGGCGAGGCGTGTTTTCTTCACGTATTCCGGACCTGACGCCACTTGGTTTGGTTTTCGAATACAATTTCAACACTTTTCATGGATACGATTTAAAAGCCCGATCAACAAAAACTTAAACAAATAAATTCCGAATTGACATATGATACCTGATTGGTCAACGCTAATCAGAATAAACTCCAGACGGTGATAAACTACATTTTAAGGTAACCCCGATATGTATGAGAGTTCGTTTGGATAGTGGAAGAAAAATCTTCGCTTTTACGTCTGGTTTGTTTGTTTACACCGAATATCCCTCTCAAAAAATTTAACCGTAGCAGTATTCTTTATTTTATAATATTATTTTCTGAAATAAATTACATCATCGTTTCATAGAACACTAGCTCTTTTTGTAACCCAGACCATCCAGCTTATGAACAAAGGCCGGCAGGTATGGTAGGTATTTTAATTAAATTAACGTCGCACTGAAGCGACACAACGGGCTATTAGAGCTTAAGGATGGAGTACCAGAGCAATGTCCGGGAACACGAGTTTAAAAAATGCGGAATTAAAAGCTAATACCTTTTTCATAATAAATCGAAACAGGTTTATGTTCTTATTGGTTAATAGACGCTTTTACGCCATCATCAAACCAGTGATCAACCAATCAAAATAAATTTAATACAGGAAACAAGAGCGAAACTTTTCATTTAGCCACCAAAACTAATGATGTTGTTCAACAGAAGACATAAAGTTTAAACCCAAGAACACACCGACCAGCCTCTGGCCAAATTGGAGATTAAAAATTTCGTGGCAAACGACTATTTGGATAGGCAGCCATATTGAGCGTTTTTCACTTGCATGCAAGTGGAAGTGCATGTAGTAAACCTTTGCCGGGCGACCATATTCCAAAATTAACACTAACTTGTGATTGTAATTATCGCGAATTGGCGATTGTACTGCGTTCTATAAATAAGGTCACCTCATTGAGATAAGAAAGAAAAGTCCATATTTAAAATCTGAGGATTGACATCGTTCGACGCTAAATCCCAAACATCAATTAATTTGGTGGATTAAATGTGAATGAAACAAATACCGGGCACTCGGCTGTATGTCATTCGCCATATGACTTCCCAATACTTCTGTATTCTATCACTAAGCTTCTTACGTGCAGTGAACGTATCTAAGTGTTGAGCCGTCATAGGTTGTCTACGAATTCATAAAACTCAGCCAGGAGAGTAAACAATATTATAATGAAATAAGTGTGTACGCAGACAACCATGCCCAGTAGGGAAATGAAACTCAGAAACTGAAGCCTTCTCTTGGGTGTCTGGTACGACGTCACTGGAGGAATGAAGGCATTCCCCAAGATTTGTCCTTTTCAGTATTTACATGTCTTTCTTTTAGGCGCTATTTGAACAAATTCTTTTAAACAAAGTTTCAAAGTGTGAAAAGACAGGTTTTAACAGCTTTTGGGTGATCTTGGTCCCCTATATGGCGAGATAGTCTGCGCTCTCATTTACGCCACAATGTCCGCTCTCTCATTTACGTCTCCAGGTACGTCACAATGAGCAGGGACCCATTGAAGCGTCAACACATCAGCTAGCTTATCAAGGAGTTGTCTGAAATGCATAACTCGTGGGCAATCTGACTGAATTTGATAAGACGGCTTGTATTGCAGATTTAGAGTCAGATAAAACAACCGCTTTTTCGACTGAATCTCTTCTCAGAAGCTGATTTAATGCCACACAAATTGCTTCGACCTCACAATCGAAACGAGTAGAATAACTACCAACGGCTTAAAAGGATTAAATTTACTTAGGCTAATTGAAGTGCATCTTTCAGTGTTAAAACTTGAACTTTTGCGTTATATAGAAGCAGAATATTTTCTTGTGAAAACACATTGGAAGTGTGTATATGCAGGGTGATTCTACGGTTATCTTCAGGGGGTGATAGAACACAACGAAACAAACACTTTTCACCATAGAATGTAGGGTTGCTAGAGGACGTTTTCCATTTCGGCACAAACACACGGTCCGACGCAAGTTGGAAAGAAGAGGCATGAAATATGAAAATAACGCTGTAATGTCAAATAAACATCAATAACTGCTTGAAAAAACGAAAAATACAATTACATTTGCATAAATTAAAGATAAGTACAAGGAACAACGGGTAGGAAAGAAATGACATGTACAAAACATGAGAAACTTTTCACATGGAAATGAAACATGTACAAACATCAGTCGGTACGTACAACGCAAATGCACAATTACAGAAGCTGTTCAAAATGTCGACCTCCACACCTGATGCAGGCCTCGCATCGCCGAGTAACGCTTTTATACAAGCGTTTGACTGCGCTCTCTAGCGGCCAACCTCTGCACTTGCGACCATACATTCTATGGTGAAAAGTGTTTGTTTCGTTGTGTTCTATCACCCCCTGAAGATTGTCCCATAACCGAAGAATCACCCAGTAGAGTTTCTTCATTAAATAGCTGAAGATTGTCTCCAAATCGTATAAAATTTTCAAGTACAGAACCTCCAGCTTAAGCTATTTCGATATTTTGAATAAAAGATATCAGATCTACCTTTTCGATGGTTGGTAAGTATTTAATTAATGTCGCACTGGAGCAACACAATGGGCTCTTGTCGACGGTCCGGGATCAACCCCCCGAAGGGAATGATCCGAGGACAGCACCACGTAATTTTGAACCACGGCCATATGACGAGATCACACCTGAATTGGCACCCCACTCTCCAAACTTACACACCACGACAACGTGAGAACATTTGAGGCCACGACAGATTTAACATGCACCAGCCCCCTTACCTTTTCAATGAATTAATCTAGTTATTGACTTCTGTTTAAGTACTGCTTTTATTCATAGTTATGAATAACTGAATACCTGGATATCTAAGTTGAAGATGAGACAATGATAAAGAGGAAGCTCAAATTGAATCGAAACAAAGCTTTCATGAAGCCATTATAATTATATGTTCAAATATTTTTCTAAAACACCCCACTTTACTTCATCGGAAAACTGTCGAATACAATTTTGTACACTAGTTTAAATTTACTTGTGTACTGCTTAAAAGTTATAAAAATTTTGTTTCACAGCTCTGAATACGAAATGTAGATAGATAATAGATAATTAGATACCTTAGTAAAGGAAAGCTATTGAAATGTAATAAATGCAATGTTTTGAATCCATATGTTTAAAACTTACAATATTCTGTATGATGTTATGAAGGCACGCGTGTCAGCAGAGAGAATAAAGGGAATTCTTAGAAAAATATTCCTATCCGTTTTCCTGAGAATTTTCAATTATAATGCTCTTCACTGAGTAAAGACTTAAATATTTATGGGCGCGAGATATTTATTTCTTTAAATACCTTTCACGAAAGCTTTCTGAATAAGTTTTTCTCTTTTATTTTTTATTTCTCAGATGAAAACAGTTTTTTGCAACTGGTCACGCGATTCGGGTATCGTATTAATAGATGTAATCGTCATGGATTGAATTTAAAATACATTTCCAAGAATTTTAATATGGCTTTCCAAACCCCCCTTTATATTTTCGAAAACAAATTAGGATGCCCCTCTATCACAAAAGGAATATTTTTGAAGGGGAAATGTAAGGAAAACTTTTATAGACATAGTTCTTATGAATATATATATATACACTGCTGGCCACCCAAATTGCAACACCAAGAAGGACAAGAGATATCACAACAAAATTTATTTTGTAGATAACATGTTGACCAAGTATCAAATGATTAAATTTATAGACTTCTGTGAAGTGTGGTTCCTGCCAAAATCAGTAGCCAGAGTATCCGCCATTGTTGGAGATCACCGCTGCCACACGCCTCGGCATTGATTCAAAGAGACTTTGGATGTGTTCTTGGGGTACAGCAGACCAAGCAGCTTCCACACGTTGCCAAAGTTGATCTGGTGAGGCAGCTGGGGATGTATTCTGGGTCAATCGTTGAGCAACCATGGACCACATGTTTTCTATCGGCGAAAGATCCGGAGAGCGAGCTGGCCAGGGAAGCAATTCAATCTGGCGATTGACGAAGAACCCTTGGACAATGCGTGCCACGTGTGGTCGCGCATTATCCTGTTGAAATATGGCTGTGGGCAAGCCCTGAAGGTAAGGAAGGACAACTGGCTCCAACACCTCGGAGATGTAGCGCTGGCTGTTTAAAGTACCGGCAATGCGTACTAGAGGAGTGCGAGAGTGATATCCAATACCGCCCCATACCATAATACCCGGTGCAGGACCAGTGTGGCGGTGCATAACGCAGCTGTTCAGCATCCTCTCTCCACGGTGTCTCTAGACTCGAATCCGACCATCGTGGTGTTGCAGACAGAAGCGTGACTCGTCAGTAAAGACAATTTCATTCCATTCTGCCGTCCACATCCTTCTTTCATCGCACCATTGGCGGCGGAAACGTCTGTGGTTCTGCGTCAAGGGTAGACGAAGCAATGACGTCTTGCGGACAGACCACTCTGCTGTAAACGGCGTCGAATGGTACGCGCAGACACTGGATGATGCGGTACAGAATGTGCTGTGCTATGGTTCGTGATGAGGCTGAGCGATCCGTCACTGCCATACGCACAATATGCCTGTCATCACGTGAAGTGGTGCACTGAGGTGGATGCGATCAAACACGTCGGTCCGTCGTACCCTCCTGCATCCAACGATCACATATCCGCATTACAGTTGTTTGGTTTCGTCCAACACGACTACCGATTTCCCTGAAAGATAATCCACAATCTCGGTAGGCCACTATCCTTCCTCTGTCGAACTCGGATACTTGATCAAAAGATGATCGCTGTTTTCTACGAGGCATAATTGATCGGTTTTTTTTTAAAAACCACAAGAAAAACACAATTGCCGTACTTGAAATCGTCGAAATCTCCAAGCCTTAAATAGCGCTTTGAAGTGGCGCCACAGGCGCGCGTGATGTGCGTCAGTAAAGACATATGAGAAATGTGAGTGCGTCAGTAAAGACATATGAGAATGCAGAGACAGATGTGATATATATATATATATATATATCACATCTGTCTCTGCATTCTCATCGTGCGTATATATATATATATATATATATATATATATATATACACACTTAGCGTGGCGAGTAAGAGAATTTCAATTAAAGAAAATTAAAGGGAAACTTGAAGAATATCTTAAAGAATGAAGTGGTGTTGGTGGATCAGGGCGTCATCAATACGGAGTCTGAACCAGACAACACAAAATGGTGTGCTCTGCATGTGAGAAGTGGTATGCAAAAAGTTGGTCACACAGATGGTTTTTTTTTTGGGGGGGGGAGCAGCTTTTAGCATACCGCTGATCACACACAGAAAACACGATTTTGTGTTGTCTTGGTCAGTCTGCTACCTGATGACGCCCTGATCCACCAACACTACTTTCATTCTTTGAAATGTTTTTAGAATTTCACTTCAATTTTTTTCAGTTGAATTATATATTACTAGCTGAATTACCCGGCGTTGCTCGGGTTGAAATGGTTAAATGTTGCTTGAAAAGTGAATTAGAATAAGCACTTTTTTTTCACAGAAAAATGCAATCATTTAAGTTGTACGGAAAATACATTTTAACTTTTTCATAGCTTCTACAATATACTTCGGACGCAGATATATGCATTTAATTCCTGAATATATTGCAATATGTAAAAGATTAAGACATAAATACGAACAGAAACGAAATTCCGACGAAAAAATGCAGAATTCTAAAAAACGAATGATGCGCAGTGTCGAATTTCGACTGCCTGAGTTTATTCTGAAATAGAGCGATTCGAAAAAGACATTTGAAAATATTGATAAAGACGATAATGATTTATGAAATTTAGTAATGCTCAAATATGACTGCAACATTTAGCTGTGCTAACTCAAACAGACAAACTCGGGATTCTAAATCAAATTTATAAAATAATAAAACATTAATTCTGGTTTGCCAAATCTAAAATAACAAAATTACGCTTTTATGATTAATGAGTTGAAGTTTTTCGTGTTCCATTACAAAATGTAAATTATGAATAATGAAATATTTTAACTATCCTTTTTTTATCAATCAAATATTCATAATATTCATGTAAAAATATAAAACTCATCATAGAAATAAAATAATAATTCAAACGTATACATCCAGCATCTCGGTACTCCAAATACATGGCTCTTTGTTATAACGTCAATCAGTTTCAACTGCTTCTGTTTAAATACTCTCGCAATCAAGTCGTGGCGCTCACTGGGTAATTGACCATTGGTAAGAACCTCCTTGATCTCCGTCCAAGTCGGATTGCAGGTGAAGGTGATAAATAAGTCTGGTCTCCCGTACGTCCTCGCGTACGTCATAGCATCTTGTGTGTATTCGTGCATGTGTCTGGGACTCCTGTAAATGTAGCTGGTAGTATGACCAAGGCACCGAGGTTTTCAACGTTCCCGTCATTTCCCACAGCATCTCTCAGGTGAATATATTCGTCAACTCTCAGTTTACGTTGATTTAGGCGAATGTAAAGGAGACGCTCACTCTCGACTTTTGTGTACATATCGACGATGAACTGATGAAACAATTGCCTGCAGTTCAATACGTGGTACTGCTCAGTATCTCGAACCATTAATCTGTACGCATATAAATCCATCACTGAAACTTTCTTGCTCGTTGTTTCACCTGTTCTTGGGTTGATCTGCCTCAGATTAAAATGATATCCATCTTCACCATGTGGGGGAATATCACTGGGTACTCCAGAGCATCATAAGATCGATGTGTTTCCGAAATGCGCTGCAAAGATTCACCTCGTCATTGAATAACGATATCCCGTTGATGGAATTCATCGCCTGATATAACCACCGCGACTTCATCTGCTTGAGGAGAGTTAAAGCGCCGCTCGTGTTCGCCTGCTGGTCTTCGGTCTGCTCTTATGACTACTTTATATTCATCTGTTGGCATACGTTCCAATGCTGTTTCAAACGTTTTAATAAGATTATTGTGCTCATGAAACATCCTCTGTAAGTTTAACACAATCTGACGTCTGGTTCCCGAGATGTAGGCGCACCTCTGATCAGTTTCCATTTGTTCGTTTTGAATAAAATATAGTTGTAGAAATTTTGGTGGTTGATCTGGCAGCGGAAGCAACGATCCCGCTCTATGGTAAATCTGCCCTTGCACCTTGAATGTCGACGGAAATCCGGGCTCTCCAACAACTGATGTGGCGCCGAATGATGTCATTTGGAAACATGAGTTGTATTTTCTGATGTTACTAAGAAAATGCTTCGACTCTGACGTATCTGCTGATGTGTAAGACAAAAGTTCTTGCGGTGGTGGTTCCAGTTGGCAGAGTTTAAGTTTTCCATTTTTACAGCAAATACCAGTAGACTCTGATTTAAACTTTTTGGCTTGACAGTAACTACAAACCATTTCCATTTTCCCGATGGTAACACTTGCATGCAGCGAGTAGTCTTTATGTGAATCGTAGTGGAATTCTTCCAATGCTAAGCTAAAATGGTGCGCAGTCCGTGATCGTTTGGCTCTATCTCTCTTATCCTGTAGTCGGGCCTCACGCTGCTGTGCCGTCTCTGTTGCTCTAGATGTAGTAGCTCTATCTCTCTTATCCTGTAGTCGGGCCTCACGCTGCTATGTCGTCTCTGTTGCTCTAAATGTAGTAGCACTATCCCTCTTATTCTGAAGTCGGGCCTCACGCTGCTGTGCTGTTCTCTGTTGCTCTAGATGTTGTAGCTCTCTCGCAATTGCAAGTCTTCTTCTCGGAAGTTTCTTGACTACGCTCATCTTTCATCATCTTAGCCGTTGACTGCACTTGGCCGATCGTCTTCCCCTTCCTTGGAGGCATTGCTACAGCAAAGAAATCTGTAAAAAAATACAAAAAATGCTATTTCATAAAATAAGCAAAAGGACACTCACTGAGCAATGAAATCTATTATAGAATACAATGCAAAGCTAAAATTAACGAAAAAACGAATTTAAAATTATGTAGTACTTACATCCGTTTAGAAATATAAATCAAAAATGTACACTAACACTGTCGAAAAAAGTAGGAAACACTTATACAATCAAAAGAGCGAAATAAAACTGCCAGATTCACTGAAACATGATAAACTGGAAGACTTACCGAGTTAGCTTCCTTTAAATACGACCAGCTAAGAATCGAGTGGGTGCTGGAATGTTCTCCACCATGAGTCCAATTAAGTTTCCGTTTCCCCAACTTTCTAGAAAGTTCTACAAAGTTTTATAAAAAAGAGTAAACATTAATTCTGGTGCTGCCAGATACCGAGTAGCAAAATTACGCTTTTATGATCAATGAGTTTTTCGTTTGTGCTTTTCGGAATAACGGTGCTTGGTTTAGAAATAAATATAATCGGTGTAGACAAATTAAACTGAATAGATAAAAATTTTTCAAAAAGCAGAAGGTCGATTTTACAGAATTTTTCAGAAAGAAAATCAATGCTTTCAACGGAGGATTCACATGTATCTATTGCGGACATTTTAAAATAAGTTACACGCCTTACCTAAAAAGCCTCGTGAAACAGAATTCTACAAATCATTACGTATTCAATAAATTATTTAAGGAAAGTTGGTCGAAATATACACCAACTTTCCTTGAAAATAATCCTTGAACTGAAAACCTTTCCTTGAATTTCCTTGCAAACATAAATATTTTAAAATATTCTTTCCTTCATCAATAAAATATCTATAATTTATTTACATCATGGGAAGAACTAAAAAGTCAGTTCAAACATAAATACTGTAATTTAATTTGTTTTGGAAAAAATTGTTTTTCGATCAACAATGGTAAAGCAACCATCGCTGCCTAAAGCAATCAATCTATGCTCAATGTTATTTCTATTGCGATTTCGAATAGTTTTTAGCCCCCCAGAGCCAATAGAACGGGGGTTAAGAGTTAGCCTATGCTGATCGCAGTGTTCTAAAGTATAAGTGTACCAAATTTGGTATGGATTGGTCAAACGGTGTAGATTTGTATAGAAAATATACCCACATACACACACACACACATCCTATTTTATATATATAGACTAGCTGAATTACCCGGCGTTGCTCGGGTTGAAATAGTTAAATGTTGCTTGAAAAGTGAATTAGAATAATCACTTTTCTTTCACAGAAAAATGCAATCATTTAAGTTGTACGGAAAATAAGTTTTAACTTTTCCATAACTTCTACTATATACTTCGGACGCAAATATATGCATTTAATTCCTGAATATATTGCAATATCTAAAAGATTAAGACATAAATACGAACAGAAACGAAATTCCGACGAAAAAATGCAGAATTCTAAAAAACGAATGATACGCAGTGTCGAATTTCGACTGCCTGAGTGTATTCTGAAACAGAGCAATTCGAAAAAAGATATTTGAAAATATTGATAAAGACGATAATGAAATTTAGTAATGCTCAAATATGACTGCAACATTTCGCTGTGTTAACTCAAATAGACAAACACGGGATGCTAAATCAAATTTATAAAATAATAAAAATTAATTCTGGTTTCCCAAATCTAAAATAACAAAATTACGCTTTTATGATTAATGAGTTGAAGTTTTTCGTGTTTCATTACAAAATGTAAATTATGAATAATGAAATATTTTAAATATCCTTTTTTTATCAAACAAATATTCATGTAAAAATATAAAATTCATATAGAAATAAAATAATAAACTTTAATTCAATAATGCACATTACACCTGTCAAATAAAGTAGGAAATACTTATACAATCAACTAAAAGTTAGATTTAGTAATGCTCAAACAACGGCAACATAGCTTTGCCCGGGTATTTATCCCAATCTTCTATTGGACAGGAAAAGGAATGAAATCAATGTATAGTGTAAAATCAAAGTAATTATATTAACAGGTTCTAAAAGTATAAGTACAGTACACGCATTATAAAGTAAAATATTTTACAAATTCACTGCAATATAAATTTAACACAAAACTTGATTATACACAACATTTTTAGTTTCACCTCCGGGAGCAAGAATAAATAAATTCTTGGGTGAACCCACCCTCGAGCAACCAACATAAAGTTGTCCGTGGGAGAAACACGGCGATCTCAAATCCACTCCGCAGTACTTGATAGCCCCTGCGACTTGTTGATCGTGATCGAGAACGCAAGTCTTACTGGAAACTGCAATCTCTTAAAGTCGAAAGGGAGATCCGTCGGAATGAGTGGTATCCGTGGGATAAAAACTGTTGCACCCTCTCCCTTTCAAGTCAAGATAGTCGCTTACATTACATTGCCCAGCAGCTTCTTGACACACAGCCTCGTGCCGTTGCAAAGTTTTGGCGGGTCGAGGTTCCGCAGTAAAATAACCGGAGATCCCACTTTAAGTAAAAGACGATGTGGTGGCAATCCAGCCGGATCAAGCGAGTTCAGGAACTCTGGCGGGAAATTGACGACCTCATCGGCATCTACTACGGTATCGATGGACTTGTATTCAGTGACCACGCCTGGTAACACGACAAGTATTTGATTGTTTATGTCGTGGACGTCTTCATTTTTAGCAGAAAGAATGGCCCTCTCTCGCAACCAGTTCAAATCGTGATAGTTTTGGGAAACAGACGGATAGACTGCATCTATCAGCTCTGAGACGGACGACACCAGATTACAAAAATCGGATGGGAATTTAATCTTGCCAGAAGACTCGACTGCCAATCTGCCTTCTCCGATCTCCAGGAGTTTGTCTGAGAAAATTTGAGCACTCTCATCCCTCAGATGTACTCTCATGTTTTGCTTCAAAGTTATCTTTCGCACATGTCTCCACAAAAACGAATGTTTCAAACATGCATGGATCTCATCGGCCGGCGTCGACTTCGGGATGACGGGCAGAGTTTGACGAAAGTCTCCACAGAGGAGTACCAGAGCTCCTCCCATCAGGTTGTCGTTTCCTCTCAGATCTCTCAGAGTGACGTCGAGGGCCTCGAGAGCTTTCTTGTGAGCCATGGTGCATTCGTCCCACACGATTAATTTGCAAGTCTCGAGCACCTGCGCCCGACCACTTGCCTTGCTTATGTTGCAGGTAGGATTTTCCTGCCTGGCGATGTCAAGTGGCAACTTAAGTGCAGAATGGGCCGTCCTCCCTCCTTCCATTAACGTCGCCGCAATTCCCGAAGAGGCGATGGCAAGAGCAACTTCTCCCCGAGTCCTGATTTCGGCCACTATTATATTAATCAAGAATGTTTTCCCTGTGCCCCCAGAAGCATCAAGAAAAATGATACCACCTTGTTGTTTTGCTGCCTGATCCATGATAATTTGGTATGCGTTTTTCTGATCTCGATTCAGAAGTGGCTTCTTGTCCGCGACGTATGCACTCAGCTCTTCGACGTCGTAGTTCGTTTCTCGCACGTAATCTGCGCGAAGTACGTCTCGTCGATCTCTTACTGGTGCAGGCAGGCCCAATTGCAGTAATGTTTTATTTGTCATGGCCACACATTTGTCCTCAAGAATAACCAAAGCCTCGTTGAAAATGTCCGGACCAAACGCGATTTCTAATGTCGGGGTTTCCCTCCGGACTTTGGCGAGTATATCCTCACTCAGGGCCTCCTTATACTTTTCCCATAAAGTGTTTGGATTCGATGGACTGCATGTAGTCAATATTATAGCAAACAGGTTTCTGATTTGCTCTGGTAGGGAGATCAATTCGGCTTCTCGCAACGTGTCATCCCAGTGCTGGTCTCCTTCCAGCAAACCCAACTTCTGACAGGCCTCTCTAAATGTCTGGCATACTTCGTCGTTTACCGTTCTCATCTCTGCGAAAGATCTAGGTCCTCGTACCGAGTGAAGAAGCATCCTAAGGAAATAGCATTCGGCGTTGTTGGGGTGAACAGTGTACACTCGACCCAAGGCGTCACTCGCGACTGCATCATGTCCAGGGACGGGCTGGCCAACTTTTCTCCTACAGAAAATTTTCCTCGACGCATTCCACGTGTAATATCGAGGTATCTCAGGATACAACAAAGTCCTCGCAAAAGAATCCTGCTGACACAGTTGAAAGAATGCCGTCAAAGTCGTGTTTGGTGGCTGATCAATCACTCTAGGGGCGCTCTCTGTTGTGAAATAAACTCTCTGACCATTTTCTAAATGGACGCTGAGGTGAACAACAGTAGGGTGTCTTTCGTGAATCGAAAAACCCAGTATTCGCCAAACTGCCTCGTTACTGCTGAGGTATCTTCCCAATTGATACCGCGTCACTTCATCGTTCGATCTCTCGTCGCTGATACCGAAAACAGCCATATCACTACCTTTGTTGACATACTTGCACACATATTTAATCGATTTCACACTGTTGCAGTACTCCACGTTGATGTGTGCCCGAAACATTTTCGACAGCAGCGGCGAAAAGGGCACAACCCACCTATTGTCGATTTCTATTTCCGTGTTGCTGCGTATCGTTAGTTTCGCCGTGAACCCTCCATCTTCCGGAGCCCGCCGTCTGTACAGGGGATAGCCGTCATTTCCAGTTTGTGTCTCTTTAATGAATTTTCTAGGGTATTTCTTGGTACACTTTCCGTCCTTCATACACGGAGAAATGGGATTGAGATTTCCACACGGTCCGTGGATCATGTTTTTCGTTACCACTTCAAAAAGTTCGGGATCTTGTTCCGGGTCTGGCAACTCGGCAGATATAACGTCATCGATTTGAGTGGGCTGAATTTTGTCCGCTAACCAGATCAAATTGTGCGAGTGTGGCAGCCCTCTTTTTTGCCATTCAATCGTATACATCCAGCATCTCGGCACTCCAAATACATGGCCCTTTGTTATAACGTCAATCAGTTTCAACTGCTTCTGTTTAAATACTCTCGCAATCAAGTCGTGGCGCTCACTGGGTAATTGACCATTGGTAAGAACCTCCTTGATCTCTGTCCAAGTGGGATTGCAGGTGAAGGTGATAAATAAGTCTGGTCTCCCGTACGTCCTCACGTACGTCATAGCATCTTGTGTGTATTCGTGCATGTGTCTGGGACTGCCTGTAAATGTAGCTGGTAGTATGACTAAGGCACCGAGGTTTTCAACGTTCCCGTCATTTGCCACAGCATCTCTCAGGTGAATATATTCGTCAACTCTCAGTTTACGTTGATTTAGACGAATGTAAAGGAGACGTTCACTCTCGACTTTAGCGTACATATCGACGATGAACTGATGAAACAATTGCCTGCAGTTCAATACGTGGTTCTGCCCAGTATCTCGAACCATTAATCTGTACGCATAGAAATCCATCGCTGAAACTTTCTTGCTCGTTGTTTCACCTGTTCTTGGGTTGATCTGCCTCAGATTAAATTGATATCCATCTTCACCATGGGGGAATATTACTGGGTACTGCAGAGCATCGTAAGATCGATGTGTTTCCGAAATACGCTGCAATGATTCACCTCGTCGTTGAATAACGATATCCCGTTGATGAAACTCATCTCCTGAACCACCGCGACTTCATCTGCTTGAGGAGAGTTAAAGCGCCGCTCGTGTTCGCCTGCTGGTCTTCGGTCTGCTCTTATGACTACTTTATATTCATCTGTTGGCATATGTTCCAATGCTGTTTCAAACGTTTTAATAAGATTATTGTGCTCATGAAACATCCTCTGTAAGTTTAACACAATCTGACGTCTTGTTCCCGAGATGTAGGCGCACCTCTGATCAGTTTCCATTTGTTCGTTTTGAATAAAATATAGTTGTAGAAATTTTGGTGGTTGATCTGGCAGCGGAAGCAACGATCCCGCTCTATGGTAAACCTGCCCTTGCACCTTGAATGTCGACGGAAATCCGGGCTGTCCAACAACTGATGTGCCGCCGAATGATGTCATTTGGAAACATGAGTTGTATTTTCTGATGTTACTTAGAAAATGCTTCGACTCTGACGTATCTCCTGATGTGTAAGTCAAAAGGTCTTGTGGTGGTGGTTCCAGTTGGCAAAGTTTAACTTTTCCATTTTTGCAGCAAATACCAGTAGACTCTGATTTAAACTTTTTGGCTTGACAGTAAGTACAAACCATTTCCATTTTCCCGATCGTAACACTTGCATGCATCGAGTAGTCTTTATGTGAATCGTAGTGAAATCCTTCCAGTGCTAAGCTAAAATGGCTCGCAGTCCGTGATCGTTTGGCTCTATCTCTCTTATCCTGTAGTCGGGCCTCTCGCTGCTGTGCCGTCTCTGTTGCTCTAGATGTAGTAGCTCTATCTCTCTTATCCTGTAGTCGGGCCTCACGCTGCTGTGCAGTCTCTGTTGCTCTTGATGTAGTAGCTCTATCTCTCTTATCCTGTAGTCGGGCCTCTCGCTGCTGTGCCGTCTCTGTTGTTCTAGATGTAGTAGCTCTATCTATCTTATCCTGTAGTCGGGCCTCACGCTGCTGTGCCGTCTCTGTTGCTCTAGATGTAGTAGCTGTCTCTTTCATATCCTGTAGTCGGGCCTCACGCTGCTGTGCCGTCTCTGTTGCTCTAGATGTAGTTGCTCTATCTCTCTTATCCTGTAGTAGGGTCTCACGCTGTTGTGCCGTCTTTGTTGCTCTAGATGTAGTAGCTCTCTCTCTCGCAATCGCAAGTCTTCTATTCCTCTCCTCGGAAGTTTCTTGTCTACGCTCATTTTTCATCATCTTAGCCGTTGACTGCACTTGGCCGATTGCCTTCCGCTTCCTTGGAGGCATTGCTACAGCAAAGAAATCTGTAAAAGAATACAAAAAGCTATTTCATAAAATAAGCAAAAGGCACACTCTCACTGAGCAATGAAATCTATTATAGAATACAAAGAAAAGCTATTTCATAAAATTAGCAAAAGGCACACTATCACAGAGCAGTGAAATCTGTCATTAAAAAGTTATTTCATAAAATAAGCAAAAGGCACACTCACTGAACAATGAAATCTATTATAGAATACAATAAAAAACTAATATAAACTGAATGGTAAAACAAATTTAAAATTGTGAAGTACTTACATCAGTTTAGGAGAATATCAAACTTTTAACACAAATAAAAAAAATTAATGCCTTACTTAAAAGCTGTCAATCAAAATATTCAAACACAGAATTCTAAATCATGTTAAAAATAAACTTTTATTCTGGTGTAAAAAAAGCATTAATTCTGATCCCATTAAACTTATTTAAAAAATTAAGCAAAAGGCACATCTCACTGAGCAATGAAATCTATTATAGAATACAATAAAAAGCTAAAATTAACGAAAAAACGAATTTAAAATTATGTAGTACTTACATCCATTTAGAAATATAAATCCAAAATGTACACTATCACTGTCGAATAAAGTAGGAAACACTTATACAATCAAAAGAGCGAAATAAAACTGCCAGATTCACTGAAAGATGATAAACTGGAAGACTTACCGAGTTAGCTTCCTTTAAATACGACCAGCTAAGAATCGAGTGGGTGCTGGAATGTTCTCCACCATGAGTCCAATTAAGTTTCCGTTTCCCCAACTTTCTAGAAAGTTCTACAAAGTTTTATAAAAAAAGTAAACATTAATTCTGGTGCTGCCAGATACCGAGTAGCAAAATTACGCTTTTATGATCAATGAGTTTTTCGTTTGTGCTTTTCGGAATAACGGTGCTTGGTTTAGAAATAAATATAATCGGTGTAGACAAATTAAACTGAATAGATAAAATTTTTTCAAAAAGCAGAAGGTCGATTTTACAGAATTTTTCAGAAGGAAAATCACTGCTTTCAACGGAGGATTCACATGTATCTATTCCGGACATTTTAAAATAAGTTACACGCCTTACCTAAAAAGCCTCGTGAAACAGAATTCTACAAATCATTACGTATTCGATAAATTATTTAAGGAAAGTTGGTCGAAATACACACCAACTTTCCTTGAAAATAATCCTTGAACTCCTGAAAACCTTTCCTTGAATTTCCTTGCAAACATAAATATTTTAAAATACTCTTTCCCCCTTCATCAATAAAATATCTATAATTTATTTACATCATGGGAAGAACTAAAAAGTCAGTTCAAACATAAATACTGTAATTTAATTTGTTTCGGAAAAAATTGTTTTTCGATCAACAGTGGTAAAGCAACCATCGCTGCCTAAAGCAATCAATCTATGCTCAATGTTATTTCTATTGCGATTTCGAATAGTTTTTAGCCCCCCAGGGCCAATAGAACGGGGGTTAAGAGTTAGCCTATGCTGACCGCAGTGTTCTAAATTATAAGTGTACCAAATTTGGTGTGGATTGGTCAAACGGTGTAGATTTGTATAGAAAATATACCCACATACACACACACACACATCCTATTTTATATATATAGATGTATATCAAAATGGGACACCAGCTTTACTTCCCTTGATAAAATAAGCGGGCTCACTTCGTATCCCCAATTCATTATTTTTGTTTCTCCTAAAATAATTTCCTGTAGTAAATTTCTTATTTCCCTCTTTTTGTTCTCTGCGGCTTATGTTTGCTACATTGTCTAAATGTTTGACTTTAATATTTCTTACGAAATTTAACGCTTAATGCACGTACTTGTTAGACCGACATTAAATGCTCGTCATGGCGTTGGATTATATTTACATTATTTACAAATGGGACATTCTCATCCTCTCATAGAAAACTGCTTTTCATTTCCTTCATAAATGAAATCTCGTGCACGTGGGGAGCTAAAATCATTACAGCAAATAGACAAGTTTAAACAACACGCATTAAACAACACGCACGATACAGTGGGGATTTAACGAGTTCCTATGAATATGCATCCCCACGAGAAAGTGATTAAAATACATCCAATGAAATAAATTTTCATTTTCCATATGTAAACTCAGTGATAGCACATTGGGTTATCCTTGATGATATTCATGCCTACCGTGAAATGAAGTTTTATTCATGCATATTAAAGGTTAACTCCCGATGGGTGAAATTCTATGGTGCCAAGTTATTTCTTGCACAAAATTCAATCCAAATTTTACGAATTTGTAGCAGAAAGTAAATATAGACACATCAATGGTATAAACAATAAGGTTGAATGGATTTGATTTCGGAGTGAGGTATGTAGGTAGGTATTTTAATTAACGTCACACTGGAGCAACACAACGGGCTATTATTCGGAGTGAGCTTAAAGATTAAAATTAAAGACTTATCGCATTCTAATTAAATATAATTAAGATTATTTTAAGCTAACACCGACTACGAACTTAAGATAATTACTGTAAGCACATAAACAGCGATATCTTTTGGAAGGTAGGTAGGTATTTTAAATTAAAGGGCACTGAAACAACGCAACAGGCTATTAGCGACGGTCCGGGATCAAACCCGAAGGGAAAGGTCGAGGACAACATCACATAATCTTGAACCACGGTCAGATGACTAGATAACACCTGAGCTGGTACCCCACTCTCGAAACTACCTCACCACGTCAACGTGAGGAGATTTCAGGCTACGACAGATTAAACCTGCACCAGGCCCCTTTGTACACGTAGGGTCTTTGGTTGGATTCGCATATATTTACCACAAAAATTGCACTAAACAAATATTCATATTTTTTGGAAATTCACATTTTACTTTTGTGCCACTGTTGGGTAGGTAGTTAATTGACATCGCGTTGGAGCAACACAGCAGGCTATTGGCGAGTGTCTGGGATCAATCCCGAAAGTGCCTTTGGAGAGTGGGGTGCCAGGTCAGGTGTGACCTCGACATCTGACCGTCGTTCAAAATTACGTGGTGTTATCCATGGATCTTTGCCTTCGGGTTTGATCCCGGACCGTCGCCAATAGTTCGTTGTGTTGCTTCAGTGCGACGTTAATTAAATACCTACCCGAAGGTGTTGGGGAATTCAAACTATTCATAGATACGTGAATGTTTCTTAAGATAGTTGAATCAGGACAGTAAATTAATATCATGTATCATTCCTTTCGTACTTTTCAAGGAACATTAAGTCGTTAACTCTCCAAGTCCTAGGGGCCGTCGTGTTTCGGTGGGCATGCCCACTGCTCTAGCAATCTGCGATTTGTAGAAGCAGGTTCGATTCCTTCATGATTCTATTTCTCTCTTTTGTGTTAGTAAAACTTTCCTTTTCAGTGCATGACCATTATTTGATGTTGTCTAGCTTATGTTTGGCGCAGCATGGACCAAATATGGCCCTTGTTAATTTAAAAGCAATGGTTATTCTTAAGTTATGCACGGCACTGTATAATGAATATTAATTCATGAAATTACAAAAAGGACTGTAATTATTTTTAAGCCTTGAATGGGCTTCCTTAGGTTTGAAAAATCCTGAATCCAATGAAAAAGTAGGAGCTGGAACATAAATTTTAAAATAAAAGTGATAATGAAATTTGAAATTTTTTTTACTGTTGCCTAAGGTAGGTAGGTATTTTAATAACGTCAAATCTGTACAACACAACGGGCTATTGGCGACGGTCCGGGATCAATCCTCAAAAGGAAAGATGCGATGACAACACCACGTAATTTTGAACCACGATCAGATGACGAAATCACACCTGAACTGGCACCACACTCTCCAAACTTCCACACCACGCCAACGTGAGGACATTTGAGGCCCGACAGATTTAACCTGCACCAGCCCCTTTGCACACAACGGTTTTTGGTTAGATTCGAACTCGCAACTCTCCGGTTGCTAATCCGTCACTCTTCCAACTGGGCTACCGCGGCCCCTTTACTGTAGCCTAAGACCTCAAGGTAAAAATGTCTGAATGTATTATATTGCTAAGGGACATTATGCTCCTTACTGCTGCTATGATAGGTGTATTGCCTTGAGAAATGTAATTATTAGAGTTCGTGTGAAATGCAAAGCTAACATTATTGATAAAACATTTTAGATATCTTTTGTTTCGGTTAACAACAAAAATTTCACCAAAAAACTGCTGATTCAATTCTGTACGTGTTATTAAAAAAACAAAATAAAGGAAAATAAACAATTCCAAAAATAATAGCAACCGACAGAGCAGTATTGTTATTCGTTTTAAAAACAGAAAAATGTTATATGCACTCTAAACATAAAAAACTTCGAAAAACTCTTTTTTACAAATTAATCAGTTTAAAAGCACCCTAAAAAGAAATAAACTCCTGTAATATTACACTTTCGCTTTTTTAGGAAATTGGTTTGCGAAAAAGCAATCAAATCTTTGAGTGAATTAAAAAACATAACTGTAAACAAGTTGATTTTTTTATAATGCGGGCACTCATTTAAGAAAGTATTTAATACCACTCTATTAATAGCAAACTGAAAAACTTCAGAACAAACTTCTGTATTTTTTGTGACGATCTTTGTAATTAGTTTTGTATTTTTCAAGTGAAAAAGTCTGAATTGTTTGGAGAGTTCTCAAAAGTTGCTTAGAATAGAACTTGACAGATCTGTTATGAACTATTCTTGGTCTAGTGATTAAGGGGCAGTGGAATTTAAAATCACAAAAATCTATCGAAAAACCGAATTTTAGCTTTTATAATATTTTATCGCTAAAAATTAATTGATATCAAATTCTGTATGATAGCAAAAATAAATTATCAATTATAATAATTTTTGACGGAGTTCAATATATATGGCCATCAAAGATGTGATAGTTAAATATAGTAAGTCTACTATAAAAATGCGTTTTTTCGATTGAGATTTTTGGACATTCTTTTTGATATTAAAACTTTTCCTACGCAATCTTGTTTAAATTAATTTACTTGAACTTTGAATAATCATTGAAATCTGTTGCATATATCTAAGTACAAATGAACATTTAAATCATGTTTCCAAATTTTGAAATTTCGGCTTAAAATGTTGTTTAACCTATGCTTTTTTGTAAAATTGTAGGATTTTAGTAGAATATTGTAGCTTTACAATTGAGCGATACACTTACCAAATGGAGTTATTTGGTTGGTTGGTTGGTTGGTTGGTTGGTTTTTTATGGCCCAAGGGCCAGATTTGGCCATGCTGCGCCAAACAATAGCTAGTTCATAACTGGTATTTAATTAGGGCGAGTCAGAAAGCCACGTAATAAAATTCAGTACAGTTGTGTATGTTGCAGTCGATTATAAAATCTAAATAAAGTTTACGAAACCAATGTCAGTAAGGAATAAAAATAAGTTTTTATGATGTGGGTCCATCAACAAGTCTGTTAAGGTAATAGGGGAGATACCAAATCGGTTTAGTCTATGACGATTAAAATTCCGGCATTCCGTCAATATGTGCTTTATGGAAAAAATACTATTGCATGATGAGCATAAAGAGAGGAGCTGGTTCTCCCAGCAGTAAATGTCTGTGGGTAAAAAAGGAATGTCCGATTCGGAGCCTTGTCAGTTTTACGTGATGACTTCTATTTAAGTTTGTTTTGCTGAATCCCTTTATAGATGGTTGAATATCATGAAGTTTGTTATGGTTTTCCAAATCCCAAGCGGATTGCCAGGATGAATTTATGGCTTGGGTTAAAACACTATTAATGTCGTGAATCGGGACATTGGAGTTTATAATCAATGTTGCGTTTTTGGCTGCCAAATCCGCTTTCTCATTGCCCCGGATTCCCACATGCCCAGGAATCCAACAAAAGAATATCCGAAAATCATTTTCTGTTAATGTAAGTAGCAAATTCATTGCTTTTAAAACCAAGGAATGACTTTTATGTGTACAGTTTAATAGGGATTCGATACTGCTTTTAGAGTCGGTATACAAGATCCAGTTTTTATTAGTGTGTGTAGAAATCGTTTTTAAGGCTAAAATTATTGCGTAGATCTCTGAAGTGAAGACACTGCAGCACCCATGCAATTTTCTAGCAATGGTTGTATTATCAAAAACGGCCGCGGCTCCAACATTTGTCCCGTTCTTAGATCCGTCAGTAAAAACTGTTTTAAAAGATGAATATTTGTTTCTATGGGAATGGAATAATTGTAAATAAATGGTATCGGGGGTTGATGATTTGTTAAAATGTGAAAAGTCATTGATGGTAAGTAGATTTTTATCATTCCAAGGTGGAGGTTCGTTTTCTCTAGGAAATATTCCCAGATTGTCAACGTTTAATGAATTCATTATGGTACGGACTCTAAAACCAAGTGACGGTATGAATGAAGGTTTTAATGAGTAATGACTTCCAAATTTAGGGTTAGTTACTCTATTATGCAATGGGTGAGAAGGGTTGGCTTTAATCTTAAAATAGTATTTTAGGGTAAGTTTCTCACGTCGATGTCTTAAATCCGGCTCGCCTGTCATTATATATAAACTCTGGACTGGCGAAGTGCGGAAAGCTCCGAGGGATAATCGGAGGCCTTGGTGATGAATAGTATCCAGGGCTTGAAGAACAGACTTAGCAGAAGATCCATATATTACACTCCCATAATCAAGTTTCGATCGGACAACAGCTTTGTAAATTTTTAAAATTGAAATAAAATCAGCTCCCCAAGTTGTGTTACATAAAACCTTTAAAATATTCAATGATTGGTTGCATTTTCGTTTCAATACTTTGATATGAGATCGAAAAGATAACTTCGAGTCAAAAATAATACCCAAAAATTTTATTTCTGGAACTACTGGAATAACAGTTCCGTCTAGTAAAAGTTCTGGATCAGGAAAAAGTCCGCGTCTTCTTGTAAAATGTACACATACAGTCTTTTGCGAAGAAAAAACAAAACCATTTTCGTTTGCCCACTTACTTACAATTCTAATAGCCGTTTGGAGTTGTCTTTCAATAAAAGGTACATTGATTCCAGAACAGAATATTTGGAAATCGTCTACAAAAAGCGTTCCGTGCACATATGGAGGAAGTTGTTTAATAATACCGTTGATTTTAATTATAAAAAGTATCACGCTTAGAACGCTTCCTTGGGGAACACCCTCGTCCTGTGAAAAGTCATCTGATAAAATATTATTAATGCGAACGCTAAAGGTCCTTGTCAATAAAAAGTTTTGAATAAATATTGGGAGATTTCCCAGAAAGCCCATCTCGTATAAGTCTCGCATTATGCCATATCGCCATGTCCTATCGTAAGCTTTCTCCATATCGAAGAAGACAGCTACCAAATGCTTCTTTGTGACGAATGTATCTCTGATAGAGGATTCCAGCATTAAGGCATTGTCGTAGGTGCTTCGTCCAAAACGGAATCCGCTTTGAAACTCCGATAGATGTTTTTTAGACTCAAGGACATGTATCAACCGAGCATTCACCATTCTTTCCATGACTTTGCAGATACAGCTTGTCAAGGCAATGGGTCGATAGTTATTAGGGTCTTGAGGATCCTTCCCAGGTTTCGGAATTGGAATAATAATAGCTCTGTGCCAGGTTGTCGGAA
Organism: Meta bourneti; assembly: GCA_933210815.1. NCBI lineage: Eukaryota > Metazoa > Arthropoda > Arachnida > Araneae > Tetragnathidae > Meta > Meta bourneti. The sequence continues at coordinate 25,543,796 of OW119928.1, forward strand.
AATCTTGCTCTGTCCAAATTCTATTATAAAGAAGTAAAACATTTTGTAATGAGTCTTCATTGAGATGGGTCAACATGTCTAGATGAATATGATCGGGGCCCGGTGAAGTCGGGTGTGATTTCCTTAATGCATTTTTCAGTTCGAATATGGTAAACTTACGATTGTAAGTTTTATGAGCGGATGGTTGAAAGTTTAACGTCTTGCGTTCTTCACGTCGCTTATAATTAATAAAATCTTGGGGGTAAGAGCTCTCATGAGGAGTTATTTGATTTATATGTATACAAATTATTGTGTGAATTATTTTTGAATTTTTTTATTGTAATATTTTTTGGGATAATTCTAGAAATATGTTGTATATATCTAAGTACAAATGATAAATTCATCATCATGCTTCCAAATTTTGAAATTTGGGCTTAAAAAGTTGCTTAATGTATGCTTCTTTCGCAAAACTTTAGGTATTTTAGTACAATTTGACACTACATAGAAAACTAATGCGCATTGGAGTCTGCCAATTTTCTCTAATTTATCAAAAAAATTATGATCACGTTTTATGTAATAACTTCCGCATGACTTAATATATTTGGACCAAACTTAACCAAAAAAAATTCAGTAGAAAAAAAAGACCGTGCAAATTTTATAACAATCGGATAACTGCAAACGTTTGTTTTGAAAGTCTGCTGTCCCAACTGGTTTATCTACTGATATGCGCAAGGGTGTAGTCATGGTAAATGTCACTTGGGGTACGGTCACTAGACATCTGGATGCTAATTGACAAGTACCCCAATTGGCAAGTACGATACAACGATTGACTGAAAAACATAACACAAAATGTGGGTTGAGCCGAGTATATTGCTTGATGACTCTTCATATGCTGAACAGGATCATCAATGCCCTGTTTGTTATATTTATTTGCTATTCCAGTTTTAAAAAATTAGAATAATGAAGAAAAATAAATAATATAGAAATAGTTTCAGTAACCCGTCGATATAGCACACTGTTTGGCCACAAGATAAAATCCCCGGCATATTGAGGGAAGAATCTTTCGCAACAGACACAGCATTGAACAACGACAACAGAATTCTATTTCAGATCCCGAATACAGTTGCATTTGAGCTACAACATATAAGTATTAATGCATATGAAAATCTAGGTGATTACTGAAAACAGCCCATTTAGTAATCAACTTGTACATATTTGATTACCTACTGAAACAATAAGTTATACGTAAGACCCTTAGGATATATAATATGGGTTCAAATACTGATGATTAGAAAACCGGACAGATTTTAATGTGATATAACAGTACTTACGATCCAAGCAACTATCAGATTAGATGGAGAGAGGAGATCGGAAATGTTAATTGTCAATATATGAAAGTTGTAGGATAACTACCGCTAAGGATCTAAATCGAGAGGTTTATCAAGTCGATGGTAATTAGGACACTTACTTTACAGCTGCCAGCGGGTAGTAGACGCACAGTTCCGGTGCAAACAGCTGTCAGATGGATTAGATTAGTCAATACTGGCTGCCATAAATTTCAATCTCACTCAGTCTGTTTGAGAGATTAGACATCGTATATGATGCGATGTTCTCAAAGTGAGGCAATGGCTACTTGCTCTGTAGAACAAATAGAAAGCGTAGTTGATCGAGTAAAGCATAAAGAACGACTAATAAAAGATATTCAAGTCCAGAAAAAAAGTGGTACATTACCTATACACCAACTATTATCAGGAACAAAATGGAAATTTTAATTTAACCCTCCTGGTGGCTGTCTCGAGGAAGTGTCTCGCCATTAGCAAAACTGACCAGATCTTGATGGATGAGATATCTTGTCATTAGAAGAAAACACGCGATCACCATCATTAAAAGAAAACTGACACGATCTTGATCTCATCATCATACAAAAAATCGGCAATACCTTGGTGACGAGATTTCTCGTCATTATTAAATTGGTCAGATCTTGATGAACAAAATATCTCGAAGAAACCACTTGGAGAATAAAATAAAATATTTCTTCTCTGTTTCACTGTATCCCAGTTAGAAGAGTAGCGGATTAGCAACCGGAGGATTGCGAATTCGAAGCTCGTTTCAAACAAACACCGTTGTGTACCATGGATGCACATTAAATCTGCCATAGCCTCAAATATTCTCACTTTGGCATGGTGTGGAAGTTTGGAGAATAGTGCCAGCTCAGGTGACCTCGTTATCTGACCTGGTTCTAAGTTAAGAGGTGCTGTCCTCGGATTTTTCCCTTTAGTATTGATCCCGGACCGTAGCTAATAGCCCGTTGTGTTGCTCCAGTGCGACGTTAATTAACTGTCTACCTCTTGGTGGAAGACTTGATAGAAGTAAAGTCTTTCATTACTCTATCTCGATGGCAACATTTTTGCCATACATATTTTCAAAACGCTAAAACAATCTAATATTTGAAATGTATTTCTGGTTTCGGGCTGGTGGTAGCCCGGTTGAAAGAGTAACGGATTAGCAAACCGGAGGGTAGCGAATTCGATCCAACCAAACACCGTCGTTTATATGGCTGGCATGTTAAATCTGTCGTGCCCTCAAATGTCCTCACGTTGGCGTGGTGTGGAAGTTTGGAGAATGGGGTGCCAGCTCAGGTATTGTTCTCGTCATCTGACCATGGTTCAAAATTACGAGGCATTATCCTTGATCTTTTCCTTCGGGTTTGATCCCGGACTCGCCAATAGGCCGTGTGTTGCTCCAGTGCTACGTTAATTAAATACCTACCAACCTATTTATGGTTTAACTGATATTCTTTGATCCTTTACTGTGAGAAGTATTTACTGTCGAGTTAAACGTAGGTGGCGTTAGTGTTTCTGAGGTGAACACGTTTCCGGTATGTATTTCGAACATGACGTTATTGCGTAAGTGGTGTAATTCGAAAGCTACCGCCCTACGCTACAATCACAGGCCTTTAATCATATTACCCTTCAATATAAATAACAAACTGAACCTTAATCGTTCAATTAATTGTTGAATATTCAGATAATAAACAATCGTTCAAATTTCTTGTCTGTTTCATTCCACAATCGAAAATCAGGCTCGAGTATTCACGTTAACACTACGGTTTTCGTTTCCTCGACACAACCTACCATTTTTTTATATTTTATTTATTCCTCTATTCTTTAAAGTACTTTTTAGCGCGTTATATTACCTTTCGAGTACCCTTACTAAATTATCACATTGCACTAGTCCTGTTTAAAGGTAAAAAAAAATTATTTAAACGGAAAACATAAATCTTTAAAAAATAATCGTCGTTATTTGTGGTTTAAGAACAGGCTAATTAATGCCTTAACTTTTTTGGTGGTTTATCGTCGCTTCGAAAACTGCCCTATAGGAGCCAGACTATAATACAAAAACCTGGTCAAATTATCACCAGTTCTGGCGACTGGACACAATTTGTTTTTCCTACTTATATCTTCATTCTCCTTGAAGTAATCGGGCAGTTTTGTGTCGACGAGGCATCTCGTTATTACCAAAACTGACCAGATCGTGGACGAGATATCTCGCCAAAACGACTTGGAGGGTTACTGCCTAGGTAAAAGAAGTCTCAATAGTCAGGAATCAGCAGTTAGTTGTGTTTTATATCTTCACAGTCGAAGACGGGGCATCGATAACGATGATGATTTCCTTTTCAGGACGAAAGTGGTATTAACATAAATATTTCGAGGTCTTTATTTATGTACTGAGTACCAATTGGATTGTTTTACATGTAATTTATAAAACTTGAATTAAAGAGATATTTAACACGGAAAGAGTCCTGTGATTAAACGTTTCGGTAAAGATATCTCACCACAATGCGAATACTTTAGTGTTCTAGATGTTACATTATTGAAAAAGGCTATGCTTATTTTCCCAAAAAGCTGAGCTAATTGATAATTTTATTTATAAGGAAATACACATAAAAATAATTTTTCTTTTGTCAGAACAAAAAGTACTAGCATTAATTTTCCTGATAAATTCAATTAGTAAGTAGTTTTATAATTTTAATAAAGTTTGAAAAGAAATTTTCTTTTCCAATAGTTTATAAAGTTTAACTAAGTAAAACGTTATTGTACGTGGATAATCTTTTTAAACCAATTCACAACTTCGATTAAGGAATCCACCTTTATTTAAGTAAGACACGAAGAAAGTAAAGTTTGCGTAATCCCAATTTATATATCATCAGTGTTTTGAAAACAACGCAAGCAGCTGAAACTGAACTGTATTAATGACAAAAGTTCGGGAACATAAAAAAGACGACCGAAAGTTTGTCGTCGAGACTCCAGCTCATTAAAACTTTTTGAGCTTAGGAATAACATCTGAATAAAAGAATAAGACATGGCGTTTGGTAATTAGAAGCCCCTTTCAGAGTAAAAATTCGTTCCTTCATTTCATTTAAATTCTTATGCCTATATTTGATAAACGTGTTTAAAACACGAGAGTTTCAAAGGACATGCTATAAGTGCATTTAAAGAGTAATGAGAATATTTTACTTGGGATAGAAGTGCAATGAAGCAAACCTGAATATGCTTACAAAATTTCCATCTCTTCCCCTTAGGAACCAATTGGCACCAATTTCACCTTTCTGTCCACTCCCAGAAGATGTGCACTTTGCAAGCTTCCTCAAAACAGATACTAAAGGTGAAACAATATTTAAGGAAGTCCAGTCTTATTTTAGAGAAAAAAAATATTCCACTCGAAAATTTAATGGCTTGTGCTACTGATGGCGTTCTTTCCATGGTCGGTGGGTACGGAGGGTTTATCACTCATTTAAAAAAATGCATTGCCAAAAATATTTTGCATACATTGCGTGATTCACCGCCAACCAACATTTGGTGGCGAAGAGATTGAGTGGACGCCTTCATGAAGGCCTTAGCCTCTTGTAATAAAAGCTGTCAACCTCATTAAGGCTAGTACTTTTCAAGATAGACTCTTTCGCAAATTTTATGATGAAAATGAAGAAGGATTTGACCATCTTGTACTGCATGCAGAGGTGCGATGGTTGTCTAGACAATTGTCTTTTCTTCGCTTCGTCGTCCTTTGGGACAGTATTGTATCATTTCTAACGAAAAGGAGATTGGAAGACAGTTGATTGCCATGAAAACAGATATATTTTACCACTCAGATGTGTTTGAAAAACTGAATTTTCTTAATAAGCTGCAGCAAGGATATAATTGTGATTTAATATCTAGCAAAGAAGCCATTAATGCATTCCTAGGAAAACTCAAATTGTACAGTCTTAATATCTCACACCGTGCGTTTGACCAGTTTCCAAACCTTGCCTCAGTTAGCAGTGATTTAAAAGATGATGATTGTGTTGTGTATGTTGATCATTTAAAACAAAATTATGAAGACGTGCAAGTTCGATTCAAGAACCTACTAGAACTGAACATCCCAGATAGGGTGCTGATTCCATTTGAGGTAAATGTTGCTGATGTTGAAATTGATTTACAAGAGGAACTTGTTGAATTGCGGACGGATGAGAGTCCGAAGTCTATTAAAAAAAGTAAAGCATGATGTATGGAAGAATAGTGACATTGCATGTAAATATCCGCTTTTATGGGAGAAAGTTAAAATGTATGTCATTGTTTTCCCATCCTCTTATCTTGTGGAATATGCCTTTAGTTGTGTAACGCAGTTGTTAACAAAAAATCGCAATCGACTTGATATAGTAAAAAGAGGTGATCTTCGTCTGACTCTCACAAAATTAGAGCCAAATATTAATATGCCAATATCAAAACATCAGCCACAAGGATCTCATTAGTAGGGCCTATTTAATGGGATCCTATTTAATAGCCTTAGGAATAAATTTATATATGTTTGAAATAGTATTTAAATTTTTTTACTATTTCTGTCATTACAAGTAACAATATGTTTCAGTTTATCAATTAAAATTTTCAAAATTTGTAATTTACATTTTTTATATTATATTGGAATTATTTAATTATTATCTTTTACTAACTTACAAATAAATATTTCATTTAGGAATTGTTTAATTATTAGCTTTTACTAACCTACAAATAAATATTTCATTTAGGAATATTACATATGTGTATATGGGAGTTCACAAGCAAAAAAAAGTTTGGGAACCCTTGGTGTAGATAAAGGATGTCCGTACCTGACATGACCTTCGGACCGTTGGATCTTTCCTTAGTGTAGTCCTTTAGTGAGATTCTGTTGGTAATTTCCTTATAATAGAATCATTTGGAAAGAATCTATTGGTCCACGAAGATCAAAACCGGTTAGAATCTTGCAGAGAAGACTACAAGTTTCAAGGCATTGGAGACAGTACAGTGTTACAGGAACCAATGGGCATGTACATCGCATTAACTATCTCCATGATGTTCATTTAATGGTCTTGGTGCAGAAGGAACTAACACTAACTTCATTAGTGGATGTCTAAGGTCTTCTGAAATGCGTATTTCTGACACTATTCATCATTCATTTATTTAATGTCCACTTAATACGTCTTGTAAAGGATAAATTATCTTTCTTATACGCTGTTTTAATCAGTTAGTTTGTTTTCATGGTGATTGTATTCAATCGCACACAAAATATTCATACAGAGTGTTTGAAAGCTTCCTGTACAAACTTTAAGGGGAGGTAGGGATGAAACAAAATTAAACGGCATTTACATAGGGCTGTATGTTCCCATGGGGTTCACAAGATTGGCCACTTCAATCACTCGATTTATCGCGCATCGATTTCTTCTTGGGTCGTGTTCGATACCTCCTTTGACTCCGTAGCTGATCGTAGCTGTCTGAATTACAAGCGTCTGCGTAAGTTCAGGAATTTTTAACAGTACAACAATCCATGAGTCGACACTATAAGACGTCCAAAACTGTTGGTCGCAACCTTCAGCACCAACTGTCAAACTGTAGAATAAGGGCTGGTAAAAATGTTGTCCCTATTATTTTTGTCGTTCATTTCTGCACGTCAGTGTACCAACCTCTAGCACAGTACGGAGGTGGAAAAACTTGTTTTTACTCGTATGTAATGAGAAGTGAAGTTGTATGCAGGTTGATGTGTTTTGTACTTATACTCTAACTTTACGGAGTAATTAATGTACTCAAATACAACGCAAGGTATAAACCAATTGGTCTAGTGGTCAAGGTGACGGCTCTTGTATCGTAAGGTTTATGGTTCAAATCCAGGATAAGTCATAGATATTTCTCCGCAATGAATGAATGTGTGGCCTCTCTCTAAAAGGGTTGTGTCTAGAATATACTATGGTAACAATGTGAGGAGTAACAGGAACCCATCCACCGTGGTACACCAGAGTAACGTAAAGAGATTCACAAATCCACCTTTGTAGTGCCATAGTACAAGTGTTCAATTAATTGACTGGGCATTAGGAAAAAATAACACAAAACTGAGGACATATTTTTAAGGCGTGTGTGACGGCTTGGTGGTAAGTAGTAATAATTCACATGTAATAATAGTAATAATTCATGGGCAGTACGACACATATGTAACTTATTGTAACTTATTCTATTCCTCTGACGAAACCATTTTCATTTATAAGAAATTTAGGATACAAGTATAAGGGGGAGTCAAGGGGGTCTCAATCACGAACTAGAAATAAATCAATGCATGATAAACCGGGTGACTGGGATGGCCAAGGGAGGGGTCCACCACAAATCCATTGAGCTCCAAAAGTATCCATGCAACCCCCTTTAGGACGTTCATCCCTATTAAATATTGCTTAAATCTTTCTTCTCCATCCTTAAAGAATTTTTACTAACCTCAGTAATCGTGATAACTATGTGAAAATTTCTTCTCAAATCACCTTTGACTCTGAAAACTTCTCGAACTTCCCTCTCCAAGGAGTGAAACCTGACTTTTATAATAATAGTCCGTAAATTGTCATATTAATTGCTGCTTAGTCCCTTGACTCCAACCTGTCGGTTAGAGTATTAAGCGGGGAAATAAGATCTTCAAGCCTTAATATGAATTTTTAATCATCCGTTGTAGCCATTGGAGGGTCTTGGGTTCTCGGTTAATTAAGCGAAAGCCTATCCACCCGAACCTTATATGTACACTGAAAGGAAATATTTAATCGCTGAGTACTTCTGAATTGTTAAGTCCCTCTAAAGTAAGGAGTTTGAAAGTACGTATAAAGCAAGGCGAATTCAGACAAAATCAATGAATGAAAATAAATTTCTGGTGAATACAAATTTTGAGATTTTTTGAGTGTTTTTATCTCATTGATTTCTAGCGAATGCAATCTTCTATTATGTTTCTATCCAAATGGATGCTGTTGAATCTGAATCCTTGTCTGGAGAGCACACAGTATTAATTTCTTTTAATTTATTTGGAAACGCCATTACGATTTGTTGACTAATCCTCAAAGTGGTTTCGACGAGATATCTCGTCCATCAAGATCTGAACAATTTTGCTAATGATGAGATATATCGTCATCAAGATATTGCCGATTTTTGGATGATGACGAGATCAAGATCAGGTCAGATTTCTTCTAATGACGTGATATCTCGTTCATCAAGATCTGCTGATGGTTTTCTAATGACGAGAAACGTCGTCAAGGCAACCACCAGGAAGGTTAATCTCCGAGTGGATAAAAAAGCTTTTTCTAGTCACGGTTTACGGACTATTACAATGATGTATAAATATCAAACTACTCTTCTGTTAACCCTCTAAGTTGCTTCAACGAGGTATTTCGTCTATCAAGATCTGGTCAGTTTTGCTAATAACGAGATACCACGCCAATACAGCCACCAATATAATTAAATCTACAAACTATTTGGCTTTGGAGTCAAGAGTATAGTACTCCGATTGTATGTAAGATATGGTCCTTGTTTTAATAAGCTTTAAATACTTGTGGTCAACTTAACTTGATTATAATCAAGTATGTATAAATATACTACAATGGAGATCTTTTCGCCATAAAAATATAGTTCTTGGAACACTACAACCTTTGTTTAGAATAAATTAATGATGGAAAATTCGATAGCATATTCAAAACGAGGGAATGTTTATTTTGAAATTAACTCCTTTACTTCTTTATTCTAAATTTTTCTTTCATTGTTTGTCGCATCATGCTCTTTCCAATGAATACTCTTACACATGTGTGGGGCAGTGGTAGCCCGGTTGGAAGAGTAGCTGATTATGAACCGGGGGTTGGGTATTCGAAACTTGATCCGACCAGACCGTCGAGTATGTGGGGGCTGGTGCAAGTTAAATCTGTCACGGCCTCAACTGTCCTCACGTTGGCATGGTGTGCAGGTTTGGAGAGTGGGGAGCCAGCTCAAGTGTTGACCTCGTCATCTGACCGTGATTCAAAACGACGAGGTGTTGTCCTCGTATCTTTCCTTCGGGATTGATGCAGACCGTCGCCAATGCGACCGGCAGTTGAGTTAACGTCGCCTGTGCGACGTTAACCAACTGCCCACCTATTGACCTTTCACATGTGTGAAGTATGTAGAGCGTGTTTCACTCTTAGCAAATCAGAGCGTCGCATTTATGCTCATGAGACTGTTTAGCGATCTGTAGGGTATTCTGTATAATCAAGTTAACATGTCGACGAGTATAATTTGAACCCTGACATGAACATGGATACTCGTAGAAGCTATAGTAATAGTTTATTATATTATAGTAATCCACCTTAAACTATAGGTCCAAAGTCTAATGGGCCCTAGAGTAAGAAAACAATTTCAGTAAAGTTACAAAATAAACGAAACTCCATATTCCATAGAAGCATTCCTCAACTTTGAGACAACATATATACAACAGAATCAGCTGTACTAAGCATGATAACACAAAACAATTCTTTTTACTAATAAAAATACAAACACAAAGATACATTTACATTAAATATAAAAAGCACGCATTACTAATTAATTCGTTCCTGTATCCTGACTTTTCAATTGTTTCCTAACACTACATACCCTTCTAGCATAATCGATTAAGTGCTGAAAGTACGCAAATGCAGTTATTGTTTGGTGTGTTACTAATCCTCTTTGTCAAGATATATCCCGGACTATATCCATAAGACCTTGTTTTACAAGTCTCTCAGCGACCAACTCCTGTACATCCAGGAACTATTCCACAGAGACACCGATACAATCTAAAGTATGGGAGGGAATTGCTGGGGTTGCCGAGCATACAAAAGTTGGGAAGTTCTCAACTCCACGCACAAAAGTCATATATCCTAAGTGCCCTCTTCTAAGTCTTGCCCGAACAGTCTGGTGTAGTTTAAATTGAAGTGACGGTCCACAGGGTGCTTAGCGGGATACCATGAGCGTGGAGAGGAACAGACTGTATTTTGTTTTTCAACTTGTCCAAGCAGTAAATTTCGGCTGCAGAAATTTAGTTGTAGTTCATACGAATATATCTGTTAGTTGGAGCACTAAAAAGGTGTGTTAATTGTCACAAAGTATCAAAATACATTTCTTGTTACCTGTATAACAATTAGTTATTTGATAATATATTATTTATATATATATATTGTCCTCTAATTTCGTCTTTCTTCTTGCGGTGTTTGGAGGGGTGTGGGGGCTACTTTTGGTGAACTGACGCCCACACGCAGAAAAATCGTATTGTGTTGACTGGGTCAGGCTCCTCCCTGATGACACCCTGATCACCAACACTTCTTCATTTTTTTCGAAACTTTTCTTGGTACTCATAAATTTAAATTCCTAAATTTCTCCTTGTTTTGTATTATTGAATTATTTTGCTAGCCATGATATGTCTGCAGCTTCAGCACGTAAGCATGGACAGTTCTGTTTTCTAGCTTCTCTTTAACTATGTTTATACCCCGTATTTTGGCATTTTAGCCTTTTGGATTTTGCTTGTCTGCATTTTTGGCCTTCTGGCTTTTTGCTGGTCTGCATTTCTGGTATTCTAGTACTATGCTTTTTAATGTTTTGTAAGTTTGTTTTTTAATCCTCTTTTAGCGCTTTAGCTTTTTAAATGTTTTGCATATTTGAATTTTTGATTACACACACACACACACACACACGCACGCACGCACGCACACACACACACACACATATATATATATATATATATATATATATATATATATATATATATATATATATATATATATATATATATATATATATATATATATATATATATATATATATATATATATATATATATATATATATATATATATGTATATATATATATGTGTGTGTGTGTGTATTGTAATCAAACATTCAAAATGCAGAACATTTAAAAAGCTAAGGAGCTAAAAGATGCTAACAAGTAAAAAGCCATAAAACCGGGGGCCGCGGTAACCCGGTTGGAAGAGTAACGGATTAGCAACCAGGAGGTTGCGAGTTCGAATCTAACAAAAAACCATCGTGTATAGAGGGGGCTGGTGCATATTGAATCTGTCGTGGCCTCAAATGTCCTCACGTTGGCGTGGTGTGGAAGTGTGGAGAGTGGAGTGCCAGCTCAGGTGTGACCTCGTCATCTAACGGTGGATCAAAATTACGTGGTGTTGTCCTTGAATCTTTCCCTTCGCGTTTGATATCGGACTGTTGCCAATAGCCAGTTGTGGTGCTCAAGTGTGGCGTTAATTAAAAATAGCATATCACACTAAAAAACCGGGGTATAAGCATTAGTCCAACAGAAGCCAAGTCAGAACTGTCCGTGCTTTCGCGCCGATGCCGCTGACATAGCATGGCAAGCAATATAATTCAATAATTCAATTAAAGAAAACCAAAGGAACATCTTAAGAATATTTAAAAAATGAAGCAGTGTGGGTGGACCAGGGCGTCATCAAGGAGGAGCCTGACCCGGACAACACAAGATGGTGTTTTCTGCGTGTGGGCAGCGGTACGCCAAAAATAGCCCCCTACAAACACCATAATGAACAAAAGTAAGGAGGCAATTAAGGCAAAAAGTCCAGGCATGAGTTAAAATAAGAATATCAAAATATGAAAGGACACCACAAATTCAAACAAGCACAAACACGATAACAAACACAATACTAGACCGTAAAAAACTATAAAAAGTATAAGGATAGATTAGCTTACCCATATCAGCAAAGAAACATTAGTTAAAATATTCAGTCACACTTCGCATGAAGATCGCCATCAAATGCCGTTTAAAACGCCCCCCCCCCCAAAAAAAATAAGTATATTAATAGTATGCTGAAAGTACCGTGGTGAGATTGTCGTGGTCAATTACATAAAAGATAATAGTGTTCGATTACTGCTTTAAAATTAAAGATAAAATATATAAAAGATAATGTTCAATTTCTGCTATTAAGAATTGATAGTATTCAATTCCTGTTTTCAGGAATCAATAAAGTTCAATTCCTGCTTTTTAGAATTGATAGCCAACAATACGCCCTCAAAAATAACAAGCCATTAGGGTTAATCATCTGTTAAATACTTATTAGTATTATTAAATCTTTCAAGAATAATTCTGTAAAAAGAGGAAGGGTATTTATTATTAATTGTAGTAATGAAATTATTACATGAAAAAAAGAAAGTTAGATTTAGAATTACGAATTTTATTGAAACGCATCAGTTGACTAGTAATTGTATTATTATAATTTTTTAGAAATATTTGAGTCCCAATAAATTTATTTAATTACCAGAAATTTAAAGTCATATCTTTTATCATAAATATTAATATTAATTTTATTGCTCAAAATAGATATATTCAAGTCTAAGAAGTCGGCTTTATTATTAGCTGCATTTGTTTTTGATAAGTACAATTCATCTGGATAGATTGATTTCCATAGGTTAGTAAAATTACTGCTATTATAAACGATTAAATCATCTATATATCTGAAAGCAGAATTATTTTTAGGCAAAAAGTTTTTTAAAATAGTGTAAAAATAAAATAGGAAGAATGGAAGAAAAATTAGAACCTTGGTGTATATTTTTAATATGACTATATAAATGCTCACAGTTAAAAATTAATGAAATTATTGAAAATACCGTCCAAGCCAAAAACTCAAATAAATCTATCTATCTATCTATATATCTATATCTATATCTATATATATATATAATAAAAAACAATCAAATTACAAAATATACAAAACATTAAAACGTAAGATAATAGAAAAGCAGACCAGCAAAATACCAAAAGATCAAAAAGCAGACAAGTAAAAAGCCAAAAAAGTTGGGGGTAAAAAATAGTCAGGCAGAATCCAGAAAGCAGAAGGCAGGACTGTCCATGTATGTGCGCTAAAGCTGCAGACACAACATGGATAGTAAAATAATTCAAAATTACAAACCAAAGCAAAGAGAAATCCAAAAATTTTAAAATCAAGAAATTTAAGAAAATTTTGAAAAAATGATGAAGTGTTGGGGGATCAAGGCGTCATCAGGAAGGAGCCTCACCCAGTCAACACAATATGGTGTTTTCTGCGTGTGAGCGGCAGTACACCAAAAGTAGCTCACACACCCCTCCAAGCACCATAAGAAAATAAATTAGAAAAACAAAACCAGGGACAACCAAGGACACATACCAAAGATAAGTATAATACAAAATAACAATTAAAATTAAAAAGGAGAAAACAAACTTGCCCACATAGATTGACCTAAGCTCGACAACAACCCGCCGCAAACTACATGAGGACCGCCAACAAATGCCATTCACAACGCCGAAAAATCAACAGATGAGAAAACGGAACCGTAATTCCGATACGGAACCCCGACTCGAAATTCCGACCCGGAACATCGGAATCGGAAGTCGAAAAGATAGTGTTCAAAACCAGTTTTTTAATAAATTAATAAAATTGATAGTCAATAGGAAAGTCTCCGAAATAAGCTATTAAATAATATTAGTAATCTTAAATCTTTCAAAAATAATCTTATAAAAAGAGTGAGGGTATTTATTAAGAAGTGTATTAATGAGATTATTACATTGCAAAAGAAAGTTAGATTTAGAGTTGCAAATTTTATTGAAACGCATCAGTTGACCAGCAATTGTATTATAATAATTTTTTTAGAAATATTAGAATCCCAATATATTAATTTAAAAACCGGAAATTCAAAATAATCTCTCTTATCATATATATTAATATCAGTTTTATTATTTAAAGTGTATATATATTCAAGTCTAGAAAGACGGCTTTATTGTTATCTGTGAATTGGTTTTTAATAAATATAATTCATCAGGGTAAATCGATTTCCAAAGGTTAGCAAAATTGGTATCATTGAAAACAATTAAATCATCAATATATCTAAAGGCAGAATTAATTTGTAGGCAAAATTTTTTTTCATAATAATGAAGAAATAAATCAGCAAGAATGGAAGAAAAATTGGAACCCTTAACTTGAATAAATAAATGCTCACCGTTAAAAATAAAATTATTATAGATACAGAAGTTTACCCAAAATTCCCAATCCTCAAAATCAATAGTAATCAGATTTTTAAAGTCATTATAATAGTAGTTGAGTACATCTTTAAGTTTGCCCAATGGTATGCTAGTAAATAGGTCTTTAAAGTCGTAGGTTAGTATATTATTAATAATATTTTTATTTATATAATTTAAAACGTTATTATTATCACTAGTAATCCAAGTGAAACCTTCTTCAATAATGGTATTAAGGATAATTTTTAGATATTTACAAAGTAAGATATTAATTCACCAAAGGTATATATATATATATATATATATATATATATATATATATATATATATATATATATATATATATATATATATATATATATACTAAATTATTATTATATCGATTTTGAATAATTATATATATATATATATATATATATAATTATTCAAAATCGATATAATAATAATTTAGTAGATCTTTCAGTTTGCCAAGTGGTATGCTGATAAATAGATCTGTAAAGTCATAGGTTAGTATATTATTAATATTATAATTTTTTATATAATTTATAAAACAATATTATTATCTCATTAGTAATCCAGGTGTAACCTTCTTAAATTATGGCATTAAGGATAATTTTTAAATACTTACAAAGATGCCGGATTTAATCATCTAAGTATTTGTACCACAGGTGATAAATCGGAATTTAATTGGATTTTTTATGAAATTTAAGATTTGAAGCCACAACAGATTTAACGCGGTCCACGTACACAACGATCTCTGGTTGGATCTAGTTTCGAACTCGCAACCCTCTGGTTGCTTATCCGCTACTATTCTAACTGGTCTACCACGGACCCTCGGATCTGAGTGGGAGGACAAATTTATTTGAAGAAAAAGTAATTTCTACAGTTCTACTTCATTTTAAAGCCAAAAACAATTCAGATTATTTTTTAGAAAGATAGAAAAGTAATGGCCGTTCAACAACTGGCATTGAAATGAAGGACGATTACATTGAAGTAAAATTATGGTTGATTCTATTACATAATTCATGCCCTCTGACCGGTAACTTTTGAATCTCACTACTTAGAAAACGGAATAAATGCTTCACATCTCCTAAAGTCAATATTATTGCACTTTTAGTTCTACATTTATTACGATTTAATAAATAACACTCCCACATAAATCATGAAACATAAAAAAAGAAGCTTCAAATCAAAATTCATAAATGCATCGCCCTAGACTTCTTTGAAACACTAATATTAAAATATAAAATAAGCAAAATCCATGCACTTTTGTGCATAAATTTTGAAAAGCCGTGAATCAGATTCACTCTCAACATATTTTGAATGTTATACAAAAAATCTATTTATATCTAAATTTCATAAACATGAATTCCACTCAGCATATTTTGTATAGTCCAAACAAAATCCATTATGTTCTTACTAGTCGTGTGAAAAGTAACAAATAGCGATTTTATGTGACATTTTACAGAAACAGTTATTTGTACTTGGAAAAAGAAACGAATTCAGAAATATACGTCTTCAGACAAGACTTAAACTAAAAATGTAATAAAGAGGTTCCTCAGCAAAGATGTATCGTGAAATCAATGAAACATATTTTTAATAACTATTTTGATACATAATATTTTTAATATTTTCAAATGCTTCTATAATATTACTTTTAAAATTAATAAACCTCTTGATAAAATTGTAAAAAGTTTTAAATCAATGAATAATTTCTTTCCTAATTTTGAAAATCTATCAAAATAAAGGTTGGCAGTTTTTGAAAGAAATTCTGATCATTCTCACACTTCTTATTCTGTCTTCTACAATTGTCCCCTACAACTACACAGCTTCCTCTAGTAAAGACTTATAAGAATACCCTCGCTATATTACCTTCCTTTCCTTTTTAACCCTTCTAGTGGTTGTCTGGTCAACAACAAAACCGACCTGATCTTGAAGGACGAGATATCTCGTCGAAACCACTTTTAGGGTTAAACGTTCTAGCCGCTCTAACCTCTTAAGTGAATAAATACACTTAGTTACGACAAGTTTTACTTTAAATTTCTTTTATTAATTAAAAAAAATTTAGTTCATTTCATTCTTTTCTTCCAGGCTATTTCATATTAAGTTGTTTAAAATAGTTTCTACTTTTATTTTCTCTTATTTCGAAAAGATTTTGTTTTGAGTTTTTTGGATGTTACTTGTATTTATTTCTTGGGTTTTGCTCCACATAAAAAAACTCAAAACTCCCTTTTTATAATGACTCCCGCTTTACCCCCCTTGATAAAGTAAGTGGGCTCTCACTTCGTTTCTCTAATTCACCAAGTTTTTGTTTCCTCTAAATTTTCTGGTAGTAAATTTCTTATTTCCTCTTTTTGTCCTCAGCTACTTTTTTGTTGTTCATTAAGAGGTTTGTTATTTCGTTTTTCATTTCTTTCGTTTTCATTTGTTTCGTTTACTCCATATACTTTTTACGTATAAGACACATACCTACCTCTACATCAGTGGTTCTTAACCTTTTTAGTGATTGGCATCCCCTTGAATCTAATAAGTTCTCACACCCCTTGAAAAATGTGTTTCTATTTCTTTATTTAGGAAATTACATCTATTGCAAGATAATTTATTTATTGAAAAATAAGCACATACATTTACAATACATACAAAACAATATCTCAATTTTTAATGGCTATGTTGTTGTTTATTCATAATTATACTTTTGAAGTGAGGCTCCTTTTTTGAAAGAGCCACCTTGTCACTAAGCCATCACTTGCATTTAAGCGATTTCTGGCTTTCGTTTTTATGTGCAAAAGTGATGAAAATCCCATTTCACACAGGTAGGTGGTGGCAAATGGTAAAAGTGTCTGTAATGCTTCTTTTGCCAGCTGTGGATAAGACTCTAACTGTATACACCAGAATTGTTCTAAGTCCAGTTTTTCAAATACCATTTGAATAAGTGCATAGCTCGTATTTCAATCGCTATTGTCCATCGAAACTTCTCTCGAACCCATAGAAATGCTTTCTCGCACCCCCAGGGGTGTACACACCCCAGGTTAAGAACACTGCTCTACATGAAAATATCTAAATTAAGAGCGTATATTATAGAGCAGCAAGAAAATATATGTATTTAATTTTACATGGATAATATTATTATGCTATTAATTTAAAAATCAATCAAGACCTTAAAAGAACGTAAAAATAAATATGTTATTACGTTTATCGTATAAAGTTTACATAGCAAAGATTAACTTTCAAGAATTTGTGAGATTTCATTTAATTGAAAATGTAACTGCATATTTTTTCTACTTTTACTATCGTAAACGCTTGAAATGAATTAAGAATCTGTTGACTCAGAAAATAAGAACAGTTTTATTAAATATTTTGTCTTGAAGGCTTAATTTTGAAAGTATTGAATTATCGTTATTTATTCTTTCGAAAAATTCAAGAATGAATGTTTTCTGAAAATTGTATTTGACGTGCTTTTTAAAACATGTCACACTTAATCTAGAATTAATTTGTGCTTCGAATTTCTCGCACTTATTTTTTTGTAAATTTAAAGTAAGTTGTTGAATGAAATGAAATTTTAATCATTGATCTCTGATCGTCAGCATATGGTAAATTAGCGCTTGTAGACAAATCAGTAGTTTTGAGTTCAACTACCTATTCCTGTTCTGATAAAATACACACGTAATTAATTGCTTAGCACATTGATTTTCAACCTTTTTCATGGCACACATAAACTAATTATTAAAATTCTACGACGCGTCAAAACATATATATTTTTTGTCGATCTGACAAAAACATAGGTATAATTTTAATTGATAAAAAATAGTAATTACCTACCCGAAGTAACCTTACAAAACCTTTTTAGAACTGTTTATGATACTTCGTAATAAAAAAGTAATACCCAAAGTTATTGATATGGGTATTACTTGAATACACTCTTTAAAAGTTCCAAACTAAAATCACTGAAATTAAATAAATACTGTACACAATTTAAACCATTTATCCATCCGAAAGGCACACCAATGCTATTCTTGGGGCGCACCGGTTGAAAATCGCTGGTTTAAGTTATAAACCTTGTGTACAATGAAAATTCAAAAATGACATTGGTTATAATCAGTAATTATTTAAATAAGTTTGAAATTTCAAGTCTGATTAGAAGTTTTTCAAAACCTCCTGAACAATTAACTCTCCTGGTGGTTGTCTCAAAGAGGTATCTCGTAGCATTAGCAAAACTGACCAGATCTTAATGGAAGAGATATCTCTCCCTTAGAAGAAAATTGACCAAATCTTTATCTCATAATCATCGAAAGATTGGCCACATCTTGATGCACAAGATATCTCGTCTTAACCACTTGGAAGGTGTGAATCGCCGAGCTTTCCAATACGCTGGTGGAATTTTTAATGGGTTTCATATCCATAATGTAGGATTATTTCTTTGGTATCTGATTAAAAACACTGAGCTTTGAGGACAGCATGTTTATTTAAACACTAGACGAAGACATTACCATATATACATTCGATATTTACAAAAGAGTTTTCTGCACCACAAGTTCGTTTCAAAACAAGCATATTCCATAAATACGTATCTAATTCTTTCACCAAATTACACTTTCCTCGCATTCTATATCATGGTTACAGTTTTTACTTGCGTAATTAAAAATACATGCATTAATATCATAGTTTCGCGTGCTCAATATATAATTAATAAATAGACACAATAGCATTTATAAGTACGCTAGTAGCAGTGGCACGCGCACGATAAAAATTAAATTCACGGAGCGGATTAAACCACTTTCATACACTCACAGTGAACATAAAAACTTTTTCTCTAAATCCCATAGATTTTAACATAATTCATTGTGGTACTAAAAAGGTGGATTTGTGAACCACTTTGTGTTACACTGCTGCACTACGGATGGGTACACTTTTCACCTCACATAGACACTACACAATCTAGACGCAACACGTTCATAGAGAGGGACAACGTTCCTCCATGTGTCGGACGGGAACCTCCACATAGGGTTAAATAAAAAATTTTAAAAACTTTATTTAAGTTTATAGAAGAATTTATCCTATTTTCAAGTATTTCCTTGAAATCTTTTCATGTTGAAAAACTCGAAAAATTCATATAAACAAGGTACAAACTGTTACATGTTATGTTTTTATCACATTGTTTCATTACATTAATCTTTACTGCATATAAATCAAGACACTTCATTTTATATTTTTTATCATTTCTACACACTTTTCCCAGAACTGATTATAACTTTGAAGTAAACTTTAATTATTGTGGGAATCGTCATTATTTTCAAAAAGCACTTTCCTTTTGAAATAAAAAAATTATTCCTTTATACTAGTCAGCAACACGCTTGCCCTTATGCAGTTACTACATAGTTGGCATACCACGACAATGTATTCAGTTTGAATTAAAGCATGAAAGAAGAAAATATCCGACCAAATAATGAGTGAACCAAAACTCTTCAAATACCAAAGTTCACTAACGTTCAAGAAACGAGGTAGAAGCTGAGACATTTTGAAGGACACTGCTCTTTACTGAAATCGCAGTTTTTCTATTTCTCACTCATTATCAAGTTTGGATGAAGTTTATCGATATTAAGAGCTTTATGCATTGCAGGAGAGAGGAATTTCAGCTGAAAATTTCTATAGGAAAAGATTATAGGCTTTGATGCAAATTATAATTTTAGAAATTATGGTAAATTAATTTTCTTTGTCTTAACGAACAATATCGTTACAACCTAGATTTTAAACATTGTAAAGTGATAAATAATCTAAATCCGCTATCTTCCATCAATTGCATATTCAAGAGGTTTTGAAGTCAATAGAGTAATTTATATCATATTCATCAATACATAGTTGAATTAGTTTTAATCCTCCAAGTGATTTCGACGAGATATCTCGTGCATTAAGATCTGACCAATTTTAATAATGACGAGATATATGTCATCAAGATATTGACGATTTTTTATGACGACGAGATCTCGATTAAGATCTGGTTAGTTTTTCCAATGACGAGATATCTCGTCCATCAAAATCTGGTCAGTTTTGAATGAACGGATACTAATGACGAGATACCTCGTCGAGACAATCACCGGGAGGGTTAAATGAAAGTAAAGTATGGAATTTTCCGAAATGCGTTGGCTAAACTTGACTTTTTAACCATTTTTTAATACAAATGAAATGTCTGTTTTACAAATTGATAAAAGAATTCTTGTAGTTTGAAAGTAGCAGTTTTTTTGTCACGATAACAATCACAAATTAAAAATATATATATTTATCATTTAAACAATATTTAGTTGTTTTACTAAAATAAATTACAAAGTAAATTTAAGAGCTGCAGGTTTGGAAGTTTTTCAAATTTAAGGAATAGAACGTATATTTATAATAAGTTTTTTCAGAAAACTATTTACTTCGAATAAATTTAATCCTTTTTATGCTATGTTATATATTAAATTGTGTTAGTTTACCAAGTAAGATGCATCTTGTATGAGTTCTCTAGAGCTATTTTACTACATTTTGAGAATTTTTTGCTATCTAAATTAATTTTAATATGTTTATTTAGAATCTTAAATGTACTGATGAGTTTTTACTTTTAATGAAAGTTAATACCAGGAAATAAATAAAGAAAATAAGAGATTCTGTTATTAAATTAATTATACTTATATTACGAAGTATTTGAGAACTATGTTTTTTCTCATTATTTTTTATTAACTCCTTGTTATTTGCTGAGAAACGTAATAGCTGTACTTAACACAAATTAATTCAATGTAATCAATTTTATGTGTTAAGTTTTTAAAACTAAATTTGATCAATTGAACGCTGGCAGCAAAAAAAACAGGGAATATAATTGCCTGCTTTTTTCTTCACACGGTAACTTATGGGTATAATATCAAATGGGTATTTCAAATAGGAAATTATTCGATTTAGAAAAGCAGGTATTTAATCAAATAGCTTTGAAAAAAAGATGAACAGTTAAGTACACCATCTAAATATTTCCTAATTAATTAGATTTTTTGGCATGACTAAATAACCGAGAAACTGATATTAAGATTCTATCCCATAAAAAACATCATTTTATTCAAATAATTATTTATTGATGTAGTGGGACAATTTCAATAAATATATGAACTTGTATCAGTATGATACAATGGATCAATTTTAAATCAATAGAGCGCTTTTTCAAAGGAACACAATTCCCATCAAAATGCTTGAAACTAACCAGTCATCCAATCGAATACTGTTTTTTTACGTGAATACGTCTTTAAAAATAGAACAACTAGGGGTATGCATGAAAAGTCTAGAGTTACAAAAAAGCGTTACAACCGTTTTACCTTATGATTTCAGAACAAGAAAAACATCCAGAAAATAAATATAACGTAGTATATACGAAGGATGTCTGTACCTGGCATGACCATCGGACCGAGAGCGAGAAGGAGTCTTTGGGCCAGTGTGACTTTATATCGCGAACAACACTATAGAATTAATACAATAAATAATTGTTAAAACTTCCTATGTCTGTTTCATTCATTACCCAATCCAACATCAGGTCCAAGTATTCATGTCAAAACTACGGTTTGTGTCCTCAATGCAACCTACCAATTTTTTAATGTTTAATTTTGACTGGTATTTTTAATTATGGTGCAAGGGCCATATTTAGCCAAGCTGCGCGAAACAGAAGACAGAACGTCATGGAGTGGGCATACACATACAACGAAGGTTTCAAAGATACAGAAGGAAAAAATGCACCTAAGGGAGGAATCGAACGTGCGCCGCCTACAACTCGCAGCTTGTTAGCGCTATGAGCAAACCCAGTGAACCACGGCTGACCCGTTTAATTTTGAACAATGTCTAGCTAAATATAAAAGTGAGGGGATTTGAAACAGCAATATCGCATTTCTTAGATTTATGGCATGGTTTTTCTGTAAACTTAAGAATTAGGGGACATTGGTGCTTTCGTGAAATAACGTACTTCCTTTATTATTCAGAAAGTGATACGACAGCATGTTTGAATGTAATATCAGCATGTCTTTCGTAGAATTAATCAAAAAATGCAAATTTTTTAACTGAAAGCATGCCCAATGCATGTGTTACAAATATATTGTCTACTTAAAGCAGTAACTCATTACTGAAAATTACTGACATTACTTACTACATTAATTGGCAATTTTAAAAAATAAGCACCTGTTTAAAGACTAACAATACACATGTTCATAAATTAAGAATCATACTCAATTCGTATCAAGCAAGGTCACCTGATCTCATTCCAATACAGCATACTTGGGGATGATCTCAGACATCGCATTGCAGCCTACATCACACCACATAGTACAAGAACATTGACGTGCTCTAGTGCAAATGTAACTCCTTTCCATAGGAACTCTTGACTCTTAGGTTGCTTTTAACAGAGGAGAAAGTATTTTTTCGTGATAGATAAATCCTACAATTTGTTCACCTAATCATATCCCCCTATTTCTTTAGTTCCCAGTGGGGCCACGGTATCCCGAGATCTGACCGTGATTTCAAATTATGAAGTGTTGTCCTCGATCTTTCCCTTCGGGATTCATCCCAGACCGTCGCTAATAGTCCTTTGTGTTACTCCAGTGCGACGCTAATTCAACTACTTAATTTTAGTTCCCAGTAGCAGCATTCATCATCTGACCGTGGTTCAAAATTACGAGATCTTATTCTCTGATCTTTTACTTCCGTATTAATCCCGTTCAGTCACCAATAGCCCGTTACGTTGTTCCAGAGTGCGACATTAATTCAACTGCTTAACTCTAATTCCCAGTAGCACAAACCCGTCATCTGACCGTGGTTCAAAATTACGAGGTGTTGTTTATCTTATTTAATTTTAGTTCCCAGTAGCAGCACTCATCATCTGACCGTGGTTCAAAATTACGAGATCTTATTCTCTGATCTTTTACTTCCGTATTAATCCCGTTCAGTCACCAATAGCCCGTTACGTTGTTCCAGAGTGCGACATTAATTCAAGTGCTTAACCCTAATTCCCAGTAGCACAAACCTGTCATCTGTCCGTAGTTCAAAATTACGAGGTGTTGTCCTCGGATCTTTCCGTAGGGAATTGATCCCGGACTGTTGCCAATAGCCCTTTGTATTGCTTCAGTGCAACGTTGATTAACTACCTACCTGAATTCGTAGCGGAATTCGGGATTGATCTCCAATCGTCGCCCATAACCCGCTACGTTATTCCAGTGTGACGTGTATTCAACTATCTTCCCATTTATACCTCGAGACATGTGGGTGCTCTTATTTTATTCCACATAACTTGTGGAATATTTATTTGTAACTTGACGTACTTAGGGTGCCTGTACTTGGCTCGGGATTCCCGAATAGGATCAACCTTAATCTTTGGACATGAGTGTATTACCATCATGTCAAAAAATAAAAATTATAGGTATTTTGAAATGCTATAAATCTTATAAATAGATTACAATACGATTATACATTTCTCATCATCATGAAAATAAGCATTTGTTTCCAAAAAAATGTCAGTTAATGACTCTTCTCTAAGAAGACAAATGATCTATGAAGTCTGGCTTCGATTGTTCCGCAAGAATAATTTAGTGTCGGAGGAAATTAACTTCAAACATCGACAAAATGGAGATAAATCAATTTGAAAGAAATTGCATTGCGAATTACCTATCATAAGTGCGAGAATACTTCCTGTTTTTCAACAGGAAAACAGGAAAAATACTTCCTGTTTTTCAACAGGAAGTATTTTTCATGTTCCGGTAGTCAGTTAATGTCACATGAAAAACTCTCTCATTAACGTAGAACAAAGCCGACGTTAAAAACTTTACTTTTATCTCAGTAACCCTTTCTTATAAACAGATTAATTCTTAATGTGCAGACACCAATGCCAGGAAATACAGACAAAAATATGAGGCATTTTCTGTCAAACTAAATGTAGGTGACGGTAGTGTACATGTACGTATTCTGAACATGAGGTCAGTTGGCTTGCTTTTCGAATACGATTTCAGCACTCGGCGATAAAAATTCCGAAGACTTAATTCTGAATTGGCATATGATAGTTGATTGTGTCAACACCAATTAGATAAATTAGGTCAACACCAAACGTCACTAAAACGGCGATAATTGCATTTCAAGTTAACCTTATACGCATCATTCGAGAGCATTTGGACAGTGGAATTAAAATCTTCGCAGTCTATCTGGTTCGGGGCCGCTGAAGCCCGGTAGGTAGAGTAACGGATTGGCAAACGGAGGGTTGCGAGTTCGAAACTCGATCCAACCAAAGACCGTCGTGTACATCGGGGCTGATGCGTGTTAAATTTGTCGTGGCCTCAAATGTCACGTTGGCGTGGTGTGGAAATTCGGAGAGTGGGGTGTCAGCTCAGATGTAACCGCGTCTTCTGATCGTGATTCAAAATTATGAGGTGTTGTCCTCGGATCTTTCCCTACAGGATGTATTCCTGACTGTAGCAGATAGAACGATGTGTTGCTTCCATACGATACTAATTACTTACCAAAAATGCTTGGCAAGGCAGGCAAGGAAATGCAAACAAAAATATGAAATGCATTTCTTTTAGCTAAATGTAGGTGGCGGTAGTGCTGCCTGTACGTATTCTGAACGTCTTTTTTCGAATACGATTTCAGCATTTCGCTGATATAAATTCCGAAGACTTAATTCTGAATTGGTATATGATAGTTGATTGGGTGAACGCCAATTGAATTAACGCCAAACATCTCCAAAACGGCGATAAACTACATTTTAAGGTAGCCCCGATATGTATCAAGCAAGAGCTTTTGGACAGTGAAAGTAAAATCTTCGCAGTCCATTTAGTTTGTTTACACTGAAAATATTTTTCATCTATCATCAAAAGTTTTTCTATTCTCTGAATTTTTTTTAAATATCAGGAATAAAGTCTCTATCTAATCAAGGGTGAAAGAGATTTGATAAAAAAATCAATAACTATTTGGGATTGTTCGAGAAAGATCTACTCGTCATTCGTTTGATTAAACTCTTAGCTTAATTCTTCCGCTTACAATTTCTTTACGATATTTCTTATCGTAGTTTTTACTCTTTTTGTATGGATGATCTATGGCGAGATGGAAGAATTTGAAACTTCGGAAATATACTATCTAAAGTTTTAATAGTCTTTTCTTGCTTGGTAAAAGAAAAATTTCTTTTCAAACTCGGTATTAGTTTTATTGTTATATAACATTTATGAAATAGTTTGGACGGTTAAATGAAGCTTACAGTTTGATAGGACTTTAGTTCTTAAGTTAGTTATCACGTTGTCACAAAGACGTACTTGCGTTGTGGAGATTTAAAGGTAAAATTTTATTTATTCATTGTAAAATATATATACATTATTCAAATTCCCAATAAAATTAAGGAAAATATCGTGCGTGATTATTTATGTACAATAGAAATCTAAACAGATATCGTTCATGTATGGAGTCTGTCTTACATATAATTAATTTCATACTAGGAATTTCATAGATGTGGATATGTATTGTGAGGTGATCAAAAGTGAATTAATGTCAAGTTTTTAGGAGAGTTGTACTCACTGAATTTGGTCTCTGGCATTTGGTCTAGGGTGTCGTTGATTATGATAGCGATGTTCTAGTAACGATGCTACGGGTTTCGAGAGGTGTTGTTTTAATGCTCCTGGTGGTTTACCTTCGCGTCGAAAACTGCCCTGTATTGGACATCCTCTGGTGCAAACACTTGTTTCAAACTGTCGCCAGTTCTGGACAAGGGACAATTTGTTTTTTCTGTTTCCATCTTCCTTCTCCCTCGGAGTAATATAAAAATTTTGTTTTGTCGAGATATCTCGTTATTAGCAAAATTGTCCATTTGGTTGGTAATTGAATTTACGTCGATTTGAAGCAAGTTTAATGTCAAGTTTTTAGGAGAGTTGTACTCACCGACTTTGGTCTAGGGTGTCGTTGATTATGATTGCGATGTTCTAGTAACGATGCTACTGGTTTCGGGAGGTGTTGCTTTAATGCTCCTGGTGGTTTACCTTCGCGTCGAAAACTGCCCTGTAATGGACATCCTCTGGTGCAAACACTTGTTTCAAACTGTCACCAGTTCTGGACAATGGACAATTTATTTTTTCTGTTTCCATCTTCCTTCTCCCTCGGAGTAATATAAAAATTTTGTTTTGTCGAGATATCTCGTTATTAGCAAAATTGTCCATTTGGTTGGTAGTTGAATTTACGTCGATTTGAAGCAAGTTTAATGTCAAGTTTTTAGGAGAGTTGTACTCACCGACTTTGGTCTCTGGCATTTGGTCTAGGGTGTCGTTGATTATGATTGCGATGTTCTAGTAACGATGCTACGGGTTTCGAGAGGTGTTGTTTTAATGCTCCTGGTGGTTTACCTTCGCGTCGAAAACTGCCCTGTATTGGACATCCTCTGGTGCAAACACTTGTTTCAAACTGTCGCCAGTTCTGGACAAAGGACAATTTGTTTTTTCTGTTTCCATCTTCCTTCTCCCTCGGAGTAATATAAAAGTTTTGTTTTGTCGAGATATCTCGTTATTAGCAAAATTGTCCATTTGGTTGGTAGTTGAATTTGCGTCGATTTGAAGCAACACATCGGGCTGTTGGCGACGGTACATAGCTAAATTCAGCAGATTTTGGACTAGACATCTCGTCGAAACATTTGGAGGGTTAAATTGCTGGGGCACATCAATGATCACATACTGCATCACAGGTCATGAATTCCTAGCGTTCACAAGGTCTTCCCCATCCCCGATAAACTCCAACTCTCTCCTCTTTTGCCAGCTCCACCCTCAATAAAAGCCAGCTTCCTAATCAATGGATTCCTAATCAATGGACAATCTGACCAACGCCAGAAAGTCCACTCATCCCATAGTCAACTATTGGGTTGTTTAACCACTCCCAATTTCTTGTAGGCACATTGATGTAAGTTCTTCTATTTTGCATTGGATCACATGACGTCATGGCGTAAGTTCTACAATTTTTCATTGATCACGTGACGTCCCAGTGACAGTAGTTATGTAGTTAACACACAAAAATTATATTGGTGGAAATGGTTGTGACCAAGCTCCCTTTTACTTCCAGAAGTTGGGTTAACCCAACAGTATCACAATATCTAATGGAGTATTTTAACATTGGTCTACATCTGAAAGTGTCCAAGTTGGCTGCTAAAGTTAATTTTCTCCGATTTCACATAACATAAGTTGGCCCACCGTTGCAGTAAGGCTTTAACCCTTCAAGTGGTTTCGACGAGATATCTCGTTCCTCAAAACCTGACCAATTTTGCTAATGACGAAATATCTAGCCCTTAATGTTTTTGCCGATTATTTTATGACGACAATATCATGATCTTGGTCAAATTTAACTAAATGTAATAACTAACGAGATGTTACAGTCGAGACAACTATCAGGAAGTTTAATGATAGAACTTTAGATGAAGAAAAATAAACAATATATTTAAATGGAAATATTAACTAGGAATAACAATATTCCTATACACATCCAAAACTACCCGGATACAAATTGGTAGTACAGGTAATTCAGATAAAATTCAAATATACACTTTTGATTGCTAAAGAGAAAGAGTATTACAAGAATTGCTCTCGTTGCTTTACTTTTGATGGCTTACTGCGTTTCCGAAAGCGCTTGTTCAACTTAGTGATTGCAGTTGTCCAGCATGCTACATAAACATGCACATATATTTAAGATGTATAATGCGGTTCTGAAGAGAAGACAATAAGAATACGTAAATGACTTCAAGACAATTTATAAAATTTGAATATACTAAAAAACTCAGAAAACTAAGTCGTTGCAAAATTTTTCTGCTTTTTTACTAAAACTGTTGATGTAATAGAGGAGAGATTTTCAGCTTTAGATGTATACCATAACGAATGATATAAATCTACTGTAATGGTTGACATATTGACCCGCCTACCATATGTGGAGGAAGATATGAATTGGATTTGGGATAAGATATGGGTATCGGTATTTAAATTGTTGGTTTTCATTGGAAAAAATATTTCGTTCTTCAGCTTTATCACGTGAGATGGTATTTTGAAGTTATTCGATTCAATTTTCGTCCCCTCCAATAAAAATTCATATTTTAATATCATGCGTCAAAATTTGAAGACGTCACTGTACTTAATTGTATTTTTAATTCTTTAGTGAAACCTATTTTTAAGAATGGACGTGTAGTCTGAAATCCGTTTAATAAATATTTCAGTTTTAATATTGAAAAAATTCAAAATAGATTTTTTTAAGAATCTGGGGTTTTGTGGAAAATCAACTGTGCAATTATTCTTTTTTGCGATTACAATACAATGTCCGCTTTAATCTGCAGAACTGTCTTCGTGTTTGATTTCGACGCGAATGAGTCCTTAAAATCGGAACAAACGTAATAAAAAAACGTTGAAACTTCAAAAGGCTTCATTCATTCCACAATCCAACATCAAGCCCGAGTTTTCACGCCAAAACTACGGTTTGTGTCCTCGATATAACTAACCATTTTTTTTTAATTTGTTTTCTTCAAACTCTTTTCGTCAAAAATTATTAGAAAAATTCACAAGTAGCTCAATTTGCAGAACGATCAATAACTAACCCCAACCCTTGATGTTTCCTTTTAGTTTTGAATACCTTTTTGTAGTTTTATAATATTAACATTTGAAAACTGAGCTTTTGAGTTTTTCTCTGCTGTTGTTTCTTCCGTGATTTTTTTTCTTTTATACGTCAGGGGGTTTTATCCTATGTAATTTTGTTTTGTGTTTATATGATGTGTGGTTCAAAATTACGAAATGTTGTTCTCGGAACTGTGTTTCCCGCTGTGTTGCTTCAGTACGACGTTAATTTAACTACCTACCTTCCTATATAATGTTGTATAATTGTACTGTTTTTTTATTTGTCTGTTGCGCGTTCTATACTTTTAGTCTTATTTCGCTGTCAAGTAAGGAGTAATCTGTTTGAAAGTATGAATAAATATATTTTACGTAAAAAACTATATAATTAACCACAACGAAAGTAATTCTAAACAGTTGCTTTCCCAAAACAAAACCACACTCCCAAATAACTGTTATTTACACCTTTTGTAAACTCGCAAGGGAAGGATTTGTAATCAATAAGATATTTGAAATTCCCATTACTTAAACTCAAAATAGTTCGGAAAAATAATTAATTCGTAGGCGTTCATTTCCCCCATTCCATTCTTCCTTAATAACAGACATTTCTCTCTAAATTGATCGTAGATGATGATGTATTTGACGTTACAGCCCACTTAATGTTCCAATTTTGCACTTGAGTGTGTTTATTCGAAATTCATAGCTATTTACAAGGTCACTTTTAAAGGGGGTTACCGGTAGAATGGTACTAGGATACTGTAACATGTTTTATTGAACTATAATATTCGACCTGCGTTCCAATTTGAAAATTTAAAATAATTTCGTGATTTGTATAATAAAGCTGTACAGTATGCTACGATGGTGTAAGTGGAATTTAAATAATCATTTATTAATTACGTTTTGGCTACTAATTTTTCTTGAATATAAACAAATATTAATACAGAGAAGCGATTTCCAGCATTTTCCATCTCATAGCATGCATAAACTAAATACTAAAATCCTGCGGCATACCAAAAATATGTTATATTTTTTGGCTATCTGACAAAAATAGCTACAATTTTACTTGAATAACAAATACCCTGAATTACCTCCGCTTTACTGAGGAGGTATCTCGTCATTAGGAAAATTTTTTAGATCTGTATGAACGATATATCTCGTCGAAATCCCTTGGAGGGTTAAAAGCAAAAAACATTTTAGTGATACTTCCTGAAGAAATCACCATTGTGGTATTGCAACATTTTACGCACACTGGATTGCCCACAGAAACTAACTTTCCCTAATTGAATTTCGGGTAACTAAACTAATAATGAAAAAAAGTATTATACTGCTTATATAAATACCGATTAAAAACTACTACTATGGACAAATCTGCGGACTGATCCACTGCAGTAGGCAGTGGATCAGTCCGCAGATTTGTTTCTTTGCTCCTCGGTCAAGTAAACCAATTTTCAAACTACTGTGAAGCAAGACTCATTGTCTATCTTGAATAATTTCGGCTCTTTTGTTTTATCTCTGTATTGTTTTGCTTATACTGTCTATTTGTATTGTTTTGTCTGCATTCTAGGGCGGCCATCTTTTGGCCGTGAATTAAACCCTCTTAGCGATTTCTACGAGATATCTCGTCCATCCAGATCTAAACAATTATTCTATTGACGAGATATATCGTCATCAAGATATTGACTACGAGAGCAAGATCTGGTCAATTTTCTTCTAATGACGAGATATCTCGTCATAAAGATCTGATCAGTTTTGCTAATGACGAGACAACCACTTGGCGGGTTAGAAAGAAAAGGAAGGTAATATAACGAGGGTATTTGGTAAGTCTATTCAAGAGGACATTGTGCAGTTATAGTGGACATTGCAGAGGACACAATAAGGCCGAGAATGATAGAAATTTCTTTCAAAACTGCGAATCCATTATTCTTATAGACGATTTTGCTTGAAATTAGTTTTTTATAACAACAAGATCAAGATCTGGTCGGTTTTCTTCTAATGACGAGATATCTCGTCCATCATGATCTGGTCAGTTTTGCTAATCGCGAGACACCTCGTCGAGATAACCACTAGGAAGGTTAAGGGAGATTTAATCGTTGCAAAGTTTGCTCATTTTTAACAGCGCGGCGTCACTCCAACAAATATTCATGGAATGGATAATATTAAACAAAACAATTAATTTATATTGTATGTAATATACAGATCGCAATGTAGAATAAAAATGTGCAAATTTGCACGTTTCTTAGTCCTAACGTATATGGATTTGTCCATTGATGCTGAGGAACTAAAAATTTTGTATCTTGTGCAAATTTCAAAAACTATGCAACCATACTCCACTACTGTTGCTACCAATAACTCTGACTTAATTAGTTCTAAGTTGCTCAGCTTTCTTTTATCAGGCCATTTATTGCTTATCATTGAGAAAACTCTTTCATTTGAGCCTGTTATGATTTACATAAAGTTCAAGATCTTATTAAGGGTTTGGTACATTAATTTGTTTCTTAATTCACTGACAATTGTTTGAATCAAATCTGGTCTTTTCAACCTGATTTCAATTAGGAAGCTGTCGATTGGTATATGCTAAACTTGCTTTCAATTTTACAGATATTTTTTCTATATTTATGGATGAGTATCTAAGTCGGTATGTATCAGGAATAATACATAATTTAAATTTTGTTACCTTAATTGCGAATAAAATATAAAGAGAAATAAAATGTCAATGTACCAGCCGGAAGGATCTAAAACAAAAACACAATTAGCTCTAATTTGGGAGTTCCTGGAGAATACGGAAGAGCTACTTATTCTACTGTATTTGTGTTTGAATTTTTTAGGTCTAAGTACATCCTCTTACACGGCATTCAAAATAAAGAATTTATGAAAGTATTAGACGAATGGTCCTTTTCCCATTAATGTAAGCTTACGAAGTAAGCATTTTCGAAAAATTAATTACTTTATTTTCAGAATTGTCCCCTTTGTTAGTAGTGTGTTTTAATTTTTTTTATACTCGATTCACAACACGTTTACATTTTCTGAAGGCAATAAGGATTCCCTTAGGCGAAATTTTAATTTATAACTTACTCTCTCACAATCCCCATGATGTAAACGAATTCAATTGACTTCCAAGTGCAAAGAAAAATTCCTTTCCATTCGGAATTATTGGCAATAGTAAGTGTTCTCTTGCATTTTCAATTTAATCGCCTTCAGAACTTGCGTAAATTACACTTGTTTTGCCCGAAAACAACCTGAAAATAATTGGCTCACGCGGTGTTTTTTATTTGTTCCATCACTATTGAGATGTTTAAGGAAAAGTATTTCCCCGCAGAGGCAAATAAATTGATTTTTTTAATCACAGAGGGACGAAAAAGTTAAGCCAATTTAAAAATGAAGAGTTTAATTTAACTGTAAATTCTGTTTTTAACAACATTCTTTCCATGAAATCATAGGGTATTTGTGTGAAAGGCTTTTTTAATTAATGATATACTGCGAAGTTCTCCTTTCTTTGTCTATCTCTAATTTATGTTTCGTAAATTAATTTGAAACCAATTTGAAAGTTCTTTCCTTTTTTAACTCTAATACTAATATGCTCATAGTCTAATATATAATATGCTACATAATAATACTCATAATAGCTAAAATAATGTAATGAAACTCATAACAGCTAACATGCTATATACTGATACTAATATTCTAATAATACGAATATGCTCTGAGAACTATTTATGAATAAATGTATGCATTAAACAATCTATTTTGATAGGTTGAGTAAAATCGTGTATATTGATTGAGCTAACCTAGTTCATTTAAGCTAACGAACAACGTTTTCTTTGTGCAACTGAATAAGTTAAAATTAGGTATTGTGTGATGTTTGGTGTTCACTCTGTAAATGTAGGTAAGATCTTAATTATTTAACATGGCAAACCAAAAGTAAAGCTCCACCACTGTCATATATGAAGTCTTATGCTTTGACCATATAAACAAAAGCTGCTAATCTCGTTTCCATTAGTCTTACTTCAATTGGTGTTTCTCTTGGTCAAGGAGGTACAACCTACGTCAAGTATAAAAGACCATCTTTACAAGTTGCACAGCGGCCAACTCAGGTTCAACCAGGAGCTATCCCACAGAGATACCGATGCAATGCAAAATATGGGAAGGAGTTCAGGTTGCAGAGCATGGACAAGTTGAAAAGTTTTCTCACAAAAGTCATATATCTTGATTGATCACTTCTAAGTCTTGCCAGAGCAGTCTGGTGCAGTATTGGACCTTTAAAATGCAATGACAGTACAGTGCGATTTGGAAGATAGAGTGTTGGGGACAAACCGTGCGTTGTTGTTTTCAGTTTATGTAAGGAGTACAAAGATAATTTCATTTGCTTTAGTCAACTTATTCTTATTCTAATTGGAGTTGTTGCTACTAACCTTCTTGGTCAGGGTACAACCTAGATAACGCCTAAAAGACCATGTTTTAAAAGTCGCACAGTGACCAACTCATCCAGGAGCATTTAGGAAAGGAGTTGCTGGGTTTTTGGAGCATGTACAAGTTGAAAAGCTCTTAACTCCTCTCACAAAAGCCATATATTTTGTGTAGTTTAAGTGTCCTAAGTCTTGCCTGAGCAGACTAGTGTAGTCATGGGCCTTTAAAGTGCACTGCCAGTCTAGGGCGCTTTGGAAGATACCAAGAGTGTTGGGGGGTACAGACCATGTTTTGTGGTTTTTCAATTTAAGCATGAAGTGAATTTTCACATTTTTTTGCCAGCAAATATTATCTATTGACAAATAAACCAAAGTGGGATGATATCCACTGCTAGCAAATAGAGTCCGTGTGCTCCAATTCAGTCAATACTATAGAATAATATCTCGACTAGTTCTATTCATAATATAAGGCCAACGTTTAAGGGCTATACTGAATTTTTATCTCAAAGCCATCCTTATTTTCTGATGATAGTGACATAAAAAATGTCCGTGAATCAGTCCAAGCACACCTGTGAACTCCCTCTGAGGGGTTCCCACATATATAACCGTTTTCCAACGTGCAGTCTTCCCTGCATGACATTTAACCAATTTTGACCTTCTTGACAAATATAATCTTTCTTTAAATCAATAGATATGGTTATTTTGTCATAATGTGTTTTGGGGCAAAAACAATACTACGCTTCTCTGAAATCTCGAAGTGCTCAGAGAGTTAAAAACAATTGTCTTTCAGGCCTGAGCATTTTATGTACTTCGTAAAATTAAATTCCGGTGTATCAAATGATAATTCACGTCAAAGGTAAGCAGAGATTGCTTTTGCTTTTTGTAGAATGAGGTACGACTTTTAAACACATGGTAAAACATGGTACTTGCAACACAATATAATAGATATATGCACAAAATACAATGGATGGTAGGTAGGTATTTTAATTAACGTCACACTGGAGCAAAACAACGGGATATTGGTGACGGTTCGGGATCAATACCAAAGGGAAGGACCGAGGACAACACCACGTAATTTTGAACCACAGATGACGAGACAACACCTGAGCTGGCACCTCACTCTACAAGCTTCCACACCACGCCAACGTGAGGACATTTGAGGCCACGACGGATTTAACGTGCACCAGCCCTTTTCTTATATGACGGTCTTTGATTGGATTCGAACTCGCAACCCTCCGATTACTAATCCGTTACTCTTCCAACCGGGCTACCGTGGCCCAAGATACAATGGAATTTTGAGACAGAATGCTTAAATATAATTACAAAAAACGAACCAAAACGTAGGTGAAATCTGATATTCCAGATTTATTTAATCTTTTTTCTCAAATGCATACTTCACAATGATGTAATATTCTCATTTAATCTAATATTTGTTTGTAGATCTCTTTTATCAACCTCGGTAAATTAAAAGTTTTTTTGCTATTTGAAAAATTGTATCTGTACCCGTTAGGGTCAGGTGCGTTCCCAAAAATCCTTACGCGTATATATGAAACGGTGAAATGTTATACAATGTGAGCGTTAAACAATGAAACTGAAACAATAAAATAACTCTTAATAAATATAGCTCCGATCTTTGAATCATTCGCCGAAAAGTGAATGGAAGGGAAAAATAAGAAAATACTCAATTACTCACTCTGCAATGAAGTCCTACTTTCTATTTTTACCACTTACAAGGAAACGGGATGTGTCACTCTTCGTATGTCTTTTTTCAAGTAAGTGAATGGTCAGATGTCCAAACCACAGAAGCAAATCTGTATAGGGTCCAGATTAAATTCATTCTATATGGATAGGTAGGTATTCGCTTTTCTTTCATTACAAACGAAGAGTCTCAAAACGTTAGTTCAAAGTTCAGTAAAATTTTCTGACTGAAAAAGGGGCGTTTCCTACGACGCTATTTGTACTGTGGTGAATGGTAACAATCCGATTCAAATAATATAAAATCAACTGCTAATAGATTAATTCACCAATTGCTACAAAGTTTAAATACGTTTGATTTCATCTAGGAGCTGTATAATATTACATGGAAGAGCCTAAATTTCAGCAGTCTGATTTCAGAAGGCAATGGCAAATCTAGAAGATAGCAATTAGTGCAGAAAAGAAAATCTGAGCAACCCGAAAATAGGTTTAAATGTAAAATGTTTAGAATCGCCATTGAATAAGTATATGAACAATATTAAGTATGTAGGTAGTTGAATTTACGTCGCTCTCTGGAGCAACACGAGTTGTGTGTCTTGATTGTTCCCGGTACCGATCGGGATCAATCGAGCAAGTGAATAGGATGCAATTCAAAACTAGAATAAGAAGCTAATTCTTGAAACCATGCATTTTATTGGAAATAAGAATTAACTCCCGTAAGAATGATCACATTGGCGTGGTGTGGAAGTTTGGAGAGTGGGGTGCCAGCTCAGGTGTTGCCTCGTCATCTGACCGTGGTTCAAAATTACGTGGTGTTGTCCTAGGATCTTTCCCTTTTGGATTGATCCCGGACCGTCACCAATAGCTTGTTGTGTTGCTCCAGTGTGACGTTAATTGAAATACCTACCTACCCGTAAGAATAAGTACATTTGAAAAATGTTAACGAACTCCATTTAATATTTTTGACTGATCTTATTTCATTTGGATATTTGAAATGTGTATATCTATACTTATGGTCATTATAAATGGATTTAAATAAGGTTTGGAAAGTGAGAAAAACAAAATCGCTATCAATAGGTATTAGCAATTAAGAAACTTTAACGCAGATGCTTTGCGCAGGTCTGTTTATAAATAATTCCGTGTGTAATTGGTATGTTAAATTCTAAAAGCCAAGAACAGTGGCAGGATAATTTTTAACGCATTTTAAAGAAATTATTAAAATTAGATTGACAAAGAAGCAAATAAGCAATAAATATGCACTGTAAATTTCTCTTTAAATGGGATCAACACAATTTTTGCGTCAATAGAGCTCATTCCTTTATAGGCTAATTCAGAGGAAATAGCTTCAATAAAAATGGTGTTATTTGGATGGGATAAGCACAAAATGGCGGAAACTGGCAGCAAACTCAAATGAATAATTTCTTCGTACGCGCACCGCAAATTGAATGCACATACGTTTATTATATTCAAAAACGTGTCGACATTTTTAACATATATTCCAGTTCACTAACCATGCGAGAGTGAGTCAATAATTACACGCAATGAAGTTACATTTGATTTCTATTTTCAGTACTATCATTTCCAAGTGTATCCCTATTCCTCACTGAGTGCATTCCTCTCTCTTCAGTGTTAGTAAAACTTTCTTTGTAAAACCCGACTCACCAACCAAGTACATCGTTAGGCGAGCTTCCTGTCTTATCACTGCAGCCCAGGTTTGAAGTTTCTAGGTCTGTTTCACTATACTCAAGAAGAGCAGCTTTTGGGGGATCCGTTTTTTTACGTGAATACGTTTTTAAAATCAGACCAGCACGAGGTGGCCATTACGGAAAGTTGAGCGTTACGTAAGAATGGGTATTGAGTTCGGTCTAATAATTTCTGTAGTATCAACTCGAACCAATCAATCTTATATCATTCGATCGCTGAGGGAGCAGACTCGTTAGTGACCATGAATTCCCGTGCCGCGATACGAGGGGTAGGACGGGAAGGGGCATTTTTGGAATTTTGCGCTGCACATCAAATCATTATAACGAGATTGCGAATAGCTACGACATTGAAATTGGTGTCTCAAACGAAAGCTAATGTTCTGTCGATTTGAAACATTGGAAGTGAGATAGACTACAGTGCTGATTGTGAAACTGGATCGCAGCTGAATTTTAAAAAAAATTCTTAATGTCGGAGTTTACTCGTCGAAAACCCTAGCAGAAATACATAAAACGTAGTCTACGATGAATGGCAACTCGTCATCTTTCAACAAACACTGAATTGACTGCTGAATTTGTCTTTCATTTAATACACTCAAATAAATACTATACGCTAACAAGACGTATTCACATAAAATATTGAGAACCTTAAAATACAGTCTACCTGTTTTTTTGTTGTCTGGAAGTATAATAGTTCTGGAAAAACATGGAAAACTTTCAATGCAGTACGAGTACAGTAGTTTGCTTTAACGGAATGGTAACAAATAGATTTTAGAAACTAGATGCCCGTCGCTAGCATAACTGGCGACAACAGCGATTTATAGTGTATGGAAAATATGAACAGACAAGTGACTATTGTCTATAAAGTGGCAAATTAGTCGTTCACAACGGATCAAGAACTAAAAGAAATGGTGCAGAAGTAGGCTTTGCAGTAATGGAGTGACAACGAATATATTGTAGAAATTTGGAGGTCGTCACAGCAACTGACAAAAAAAATGTATGTAATATGATTGTGTAACACAAACGAAATGACTATTATCTATGAAGTGCCGAAACAGTCCTTCACAACGGATCAAGTACGGAAAAAAGTGGTACAGACATAGGCTTTGTCGTAACAGGGTGACTATGAATAGATTGTAGAAACCAGGGTGTCGTTAGTTGTCGCTATCACCACAACTAACGACAACAGCGATTTATAATGTATGCAACATGATTCTGTAACAGAGACGAGTGACTAATGTCCATGAAGTAGAAAATTTGTCGTTCACAACGGATCAAGATCTGAAAGAAGCGGCACAGACTTGGCTCCTCCTCATTCAAAACATCTTTCTTCGATAGCTTTCTTTGAAAACCGTTTGTGCAATTATGCAACAAGAGCGTTGGAAAGCAAGGGGACTGTTGAAAATTAATATTAATGTAAGTTATTGTTGTGTACTAGACAGGAAGGAAGACAGCTTGGAAGGAACACATTTATTAAAAACGATCTGGTTGTCGATATATACAAGAGCGAATTCTGGAAACATATACATGTTATTATTTTACAGCGTAAGCGGATGCTTCCGGTTATTTCCTAACACGTTGCCAGATTCTATTTACATATATAACGGTTGTCTGTTTTTATTGAAATAAAGTTCATAGCTGCATTGCGGATAACTATTGACTCACCGTGGGGTTTCACGATGCAATCTCTTGTCGCAACTGTTCTAAGAACTCTTTTCCAGAGACAGTGATTTATTGCATTCCAGTAAGAAAAACACGAAACTACGGTTGTCTTTTACTGAATGCATACCACTTTATATATTGTCTCATCGATGCGTGTTGTACAAAGAACTGTGGTACAAAACACAAGACCCCAGAAAGAAAAGTGTCAAACTAACAGAAAGGCAGACAGCTGTATTTCCGAGATTGACAGTCCCACAGGGCCAACGGAACAACAAAGTATCAGTCACCTAATATCCCCAAGTTCAAGATAGCAGAAGTTTTCCATTTTTTCCCTCCGCTATTTCGTGTCCCTGGAGATTACATCCTTGCCACTAGGTTGATATTAGTGCTTCTGGTAACAACTTGTTTGACTTTGGGTACTTTTCGATCTTGTTATGGCGCTGGAGGTGCTTAGGAAGACATGTACTGATGGTTTTATGGAGGGACGTGTACCGAAGCTCCTTAGGGAGAGTGCTTGGAAGTGCGTCTAGTTGAAATGACTGCATAAATCTAATTGAGACGCTTACGTTAAGTATTGTTAGATATAGTTTTGAAAATTGAAAGTTCCATATAATATAAGCCACAAAAATGTGTTTCCATAATGAAAGAAAATGAAAACCAAAACATTCAAGAGGATCAAAAGAAGTTCTGATTGTTTGAAAGAGTGCTTAATACTTGAAAGTTTAAGATAATATGATATCGTTAATGGTGGACAAACCGTTTTAATTTTCTAATTTTTTTGTAATTTTTATAACTAATATATAAACTTTTTAAATTTGAAAGCTGCTAGTCTGAAAAGTTTGAAAAGTGGCTCGTCATTATGTGACATAATGAAAATCCATCTTTATATATGAGGCTATCAGAGGAAGAGTGCCGAACCCACAAGAGCCTGAAAATGCCAAAATAATTATTTTTGGCACGTACAGTGCACTCACTTGGAATTTAATGGTTTACAACATAGATTTTAACCCTCCTCAAGTTATATTGTGGATAAATGAAAATACACTGCTGGCCACCGTAAATGCAACACCCTGAAGGAAGCATGCAAATAATATGAAATTTACAACATGCATTAGCGGAGGTGAGATATGCAAATGATTAGAATTTCAGCGCAGACGCACATCACGCGCGCCTGTGGCGCCACTTCAAAGCGCTATTTAAGGCTTGGAGATTTCGACGATTTCAAGTACGGCAATTGTGTTTTTCTTGTGGTTTTTCAAAAAACGATCAATTATGCCTCGTAGAAAACAGCGATCATCTTTTGATCAAGTATCCGAGTTCGACAGAGGAAGGATAGTGGCCTACCGAGATTGTGGATTATCTTTCAGGGAAATCGGTAGTCGTGTTGGACGAAACCAAACAACTGTAATGCGGATATGTGATCGTTGGATGCAGGAGGGTACGACGGACCGACGTGTTCGATCGCATCCACCTCAGTGCACCACTTCACGTGATGACAGGCATATTGTGCGTATGGCAGTGACGGATCGCTCAGCCACATCACGAACCATAGCACAGCACATTCAGTCTGTACCGCATCATCCAGTGTCTGCGCGTACCATTCGACGCCGTTTACAGCAGAGTGGTCTGTCCGCAAGACGTCCATTGCTTCGTCTACCCTTGACGCAGAACCACAGACGTTTCCGCCGCCAATGGTGCGATGAAAGAAGGATGTGGACGGCAGAATGGAATGAAATTGTCTTTACTGACGAGTCACGCCTCTGTCTGCAACACCACGATGGTCGGATTCGAGTCTGGAGACACCGTGGAGAGAGGATGCTGAACAGCTGAGTTATGCACCGCCACACTGGTCCTACACCGGGTATTATGGTATGGGGCGGTATTGGATATCACTCTCGCACTCCTCTAGTACGCATTACCGGTACTTTAAACAGCCAGCGCTACATCTCCGAGGTGTTGGAGCCAGTTGTCCTTCCTTACCTCCAGGGCTTGCCCACAGCCATATTTCAACAGGATAATGCGCGACCACACGTGGCACGCATTGTCCAAGGGTTCTTCGTCAATCGCCAGATTGAATTGCTTCCCTGGCCAGCTCGCTCTCCGGATCTTTCGCCGATAGAAAACATGTGGTCCATGGTTGCTCAACGATTGACCCAGAATACATCCCCAGCTGCCACACCAGATCAACTTTGGCAACGTGTGGAAGCTGCTTGGTCTGCTGTACCCCAGGAACACATCCAAAGTCTCTTTGAATCAATGCCGAGGCGTGTGGCAGCGGTGATCTCCAACAATGGCGGCTACTCTGGCTACTGATTTTGGCAGGAACCACACTTCACAGAATTCTATAAATTTAATCATTTGATACTTGGTCAACATGTTATCTACAAAATAAATTTTGTTGTGATATCTCTTTTCTTTCTTGGTGTTGCAATTTGGGTGGCCAGCAGTGTATATAAAAAATGGTACCAAGAAAATCGTATTTATCTCCATTGGGTATGTTAGGCCACTGTTGCTGTGATAGCCTCATATATAATGAAAAAGTTCTGGAACCTAGAGGTAAAGAAATAATTTAGTTTTCATTCCTGTTTTCATTTTTGAAGATGAAACGCTAAAT
The DNA here is from genome assembly GCA_933210815.1 of Meta bourneti. Lineage (NCBI taxonomy): Eukaryota > Metazoa > Arthropoda > Arachnida > Araneae > Tetragnathidae > Meta > Meta bourneti. The sequence continues at coordinate 25,584,783 of OW119928.1, forward strand.
GTACTAAAATATTGTGTACATTTATTTATTTTACCCGTCTCCAATGGTCCAATTTTGATGTTTTTAGGCCCACAATGATATCTTCTTTTTGGTAAAAGTTCTTAGATGTGTTTTTTGCTGCCACGTGTCCATTCAGATCATAATCTTGCAATATTCTCTTTATTGTGGTCAATTTCACTGGCGCTCTTTGCAACAAATTTGAACATAATTCAATCACATTTTTGAATTGTTTACGTTTTCATGTGAGTATAAAATGTTTCTTTCAGCTTTTGATGTTCCCTGAAGTCTAGCGGATTGAAATAGATCTCTGTTCTGCCAAGTTTTCCAAAAACATCTTAACCCTCCTAGTGGTTTCGACGAGATATCTCGTCCATCAAGATCTGACCAATTTTGCTAATGACGAGATATCTCGTCATCAAAATATTGCCGATTTTTTTTTTAAATGACGAGATAGAGATGTGGGCAGTTTTGTTTTTTACGAGATACCTCGTCGAAACAACCACCAGGAGGGTTAATGTTTACACTAAACTCACCGAAACATTTTCAAAAGCAGTTATTTTTTCCAGTCTTTCGAAGAGATAGATTATGTCTTGTTTATCGACAATTATTTCCTCCTTAAGATCATACGAATCGAATTCAGCAAATTTTACCACAAACGTTTCCGAAACACAGTATTAAGAAAAGTTAAATTGCATAAAAACTCAAGTTCACACTTTTACTGATAATTTGCAGAGAGAAGACCACATGATTCAACAGAAATTTGAATACTCTCAATTTTATGTCCTGCTTTTCGGAAACTATCTGCCTCGCTATGATGTGATATGATATAAACATTTAAATTTTTGCGTGTTAGAAAAATAGATGCGATTAGCATTTGAAATAAATTATCTTTTTATTCCCCAGGCATGGTATTTAAATAAAAAATATCTTTAAAATGTGTATCGAGTATTTTTGGACTGTGCAGGGTGTTTCTAAACCTTTTAACTGTAGTGTAAATATAGGTGGCGCTGATGTTTCTGGATGAAATGTGTTTCATGTACGTATTCCGAATGATGTCACTTAGCTTGATTTTTGAATACGATTTCAGCACTTTGTCTATAAAAATTCCAAATAATGAATTCCGAATTGAAATGTGGAAGTTGATTGGTAAACGCCAATTAGATTAGACGCCTAAGATCACCAAAACGGCAATAAACTTATTAAGGTAACCATTATGTGTATTATGAGAGAGTAATCGGGTAGCAGAAATAAAACCTTCCCCCTCCCCCCCAGTTTGTTTACACATAAAATCCCTCTCATAGTTTTGTTGTTTCGTGTGTAATACAATTTGAGTTCAATCTATGGATAATTTTATTTTGGTTTACCACCTCATCAACACAAAACACAACGCAATTAAAATTTCGGACCAGATCTTTGGATAGATTAAGCTCCGGAGAGCCAGCGTAATGATGTTTTATGTTAGCAATTATGTAATTTTAAATTCTTAGCATGAATTGAATCGAGATAATTCACACATTCTTTAATAAGTGTTCTATGAAAAGGTGCAATAAAGGTTTCTGAACAGAGTTTATTATTTTACAACTGTTCTTTAAACCAACTAATGCATACATTTAGATTTTCCGAATTCAAATAATTTCTTAGACCATAGACATGAAATTTAAGTAGACTGAACATTGCTATTCAGAGGAGCTTCAAAAAGTATGACCATAACGTCGACTAAACATCACGTGACTGCTAGCTTAAAAATTGACTTGGTTAGTCGATTTGGTGTCTTATCGCCTCATTTGGTGATATAACAACTTATGACAAGGTAAGTATGTGATTGCGCATTTCTAGACTGATGACAAAAATGGTGAAAACACCAGTCTACTACCATGTCGTGCGGACCAATCAAATGATGAATTAATGAATGGGCGTCTTGTGAACCAATCATGAGAAATGTTCTGTTCCGCCCAGCAGATGAAAGTAGTCCGAGAGTCCCGTTACAACTAGATTTGATCGCATCATCCTGGACACATGAAAAGAGTACAATTTCTCAATCTAACTTTACATTTTCTCTATGCTTAGCAACATCCTATTTCTGAATCAAACCACTTCGACAGTTTAGATATTTTCAAATAAAACTACAAGGTGTAAGGAGTATGGCAAAAGCAGAGGTAAATGTGGAAAGGAACAGTGAAAGGAAAAATCCTTCTCTAAAAGGGGACTTGGAAGCTTTTAAAATAAAATATCTACTTCTCTGAGTAAACATTTTATACTGTATTTCCTACGCTCGCATTTCTATTTTCACTTCAATGCGAATGCATATGATCTTTGGTATAAAAGGAAATTTCCAAATCTATCCCATCCCATGGCTATTCGAGTATTCTAAACAGTTCTGATAATTCACAAATGAATTAAGTTTTACATTTTTTAAAATATAGATTAAAATGCCTTATTTTATAAAGTTTTTGCCAAATGCACTTTCTAAAACCATTAAAAATGTTTCCTTAATTGATACAGTACAAGTTCTACAATTAATGCATGCAACTGAAGTAAATCATGTGGGGTGACTAAATATTTAACAAAATGTTTCAGAGTAATATCAGAAACAAAAGTTTACAAAAATATAAAATTTCTTAAAACCATTAAGCCTTTCAATGCTGCGCACCTTTCACTTCACTTTACAGCTTAACCCATGATAAAAAACAGTGCAAAAACGAGTTATTCAATTTGCTAATCTTACAATTTTTGTAGTTTACGGCCGGTTGTTTCTTATAGCACAAAGGCCATATTTGATCAACCAACATCAAGAGACGTACTCACACATGTTTTACTGACATGGAATACTAAAATAAAACCAGGTTAATTTACAGGAATCGGAATCTGCGCCGCCTGCAATTTGCAGGTTGGGAGCATAGATGGGAAAATCCACTGTGCCACTTTTGCAGTTTATATAACCTATATCCAGTTTACAAATAATAAAAGTGGCCCTAAAAAGTTTTCCGCAAGCTTTAAAATTTCTTTTTTAATCTATCGTATCATTTCAACCATTTTAACTTTCTGTTCCACCGAAAAAGCCTTTGATAACTTTATCTCAAACCATCGGGATTTCCAATACGAAAAACCAATTAGAGAATCTTAAAAATTGGTCATTGGTTAAAAATTGGTATAACCGTCATGTTTACGCGAACCTTATAGTTTCGTAGGTAGGTAGTTGAATTAACATCGTACTGGAGCGTCACAATGGGCTATCGGCGACGGTGAGGGTACAATCCGAAAGGGAAAAGATCCGAGGATAACACCTCGTAATTTTGAATCACGGTCAGATGACGAGTTAACATCTGAGCTGGCACCCCAGTCTCCAAACTTCCACACCAAGCCGACGTGATGACATTTTAGGTCACGATAGATTTAACGTACACCAGTCCTTTTTAAGTTGGATCGAGTTTCGAACTTGCAACTCTCCGGTTACGAATCAACTACTCTACCAACCGGACTACCGCTGCCCCTTATAATTTGCTAAAAATCGAATAGTTATAAAAAATTAATGCTCAAAATAAGATTAATTAGTTTGATTTGGGATATAAATAGAATCACATAATAGGAAACAAATCAGGTGGTTCTGACGCGGCAGTCAAGTGACTAATCACTGAGTTTAAATTAATTCTTTTCCAAAACCTCTTTTAGAAAAACTAGTTGCATATAAATAACAATAATTGGAAGAAAAAATGGACTTAAGATTTAATTGGGGTCCCAATTAATAAATTAACAAGACAGTAAAATTAAGGGGATTTGCGCTATTTTTAAATACAGTATTTTAAAAGTAGTAGGAATCTATTAAAGTAAAGGGCTTAACCTCGGACAATGTTTTTAAAATTTCCTTAAAATTTGTAAAACAAAAAATATAAAGTCCCTCGAAAAACAGTTAAAAATAATTTCTTCATCCCGGAACTAATTTAATAGTATGCCGTTATTCGTGAAGAGTAGTATTAAAAAAAGAAAGAGAGTTTAAAATAAGAATATTACTTCCCTAAATAAACTAGGGAATTCTAAATTTTAAGAGATATTCTGAAATCTATTTAAAAGCGTGGAATCCTTCCAGATCCACGTACACGACGTTTTAGTTGAATCGGCTTGGTTGGAAACTCGATCCAACCAAAGACCGTCGTGTCTGTGGGGACTGGTGCATGTTAAATCTGTCGTGGCCTCGAATGTCCGCACGTTGGGATATTGTGGAAGTTTAGAGAGTGGGGTGCCAGCTCAGGTGTTACCTCGTCATCTAACCGTGCTTCAAAAGGACGAGATATCCTCGATCTTTCTCTTCAGGATTGATCCCGAGCCGTCGCTAATAACCCTTTGTGATGCTCCAGTATGCTAAATTTAAAGTTTGTGAATACAAAAATACATGAATTCTTATCTGTAAAAGAATGACGGCGGAACTCTAAAATATATTATTGTAATTAACTGATTAAATATCTCGATAAAAGAAGTATTATCAATATACGCTTTGCAATAGTTAATCACTACTTTTCTTAAATATAGCTGAAGTAAAATGTACTACTCGTCTTTATTTTCATCTTCCTCCTAATGAAATATACGGTGCATGAGGGAGGAGGCTCTCTCGTAAGATCTCAGAATGGTAAGTCACGTGAGCTTACGAATCGAATTGGGCCAATCAGCTATCAAAGCGGAGACTAGTGTTTTTAATGCCGTTGCATAATCACTTTCACCAATCATTAATTTATTCCACATTAGAATTCACGTTTTTTTCACATCCACGTGAAAGGTCTCCACCAAAAGAAATGCATGGAGCTGCCAGAATATACACCGTCTATTTTATAAGGTCGATGTTTATTTTTAAGTGAGCCATATGGGAAGAGAAGTTCCTGAAGCTATTTGGTATTCACGCTTGCAAAACTTTAAACCAATATAGAATATGATTTTGGAATATTTCAACCCGCATTCCTGTTTATGCATCTTCCTCCCATATAATTCAACTTTACAATTATTTTTCCATGGTCTAAACAACCCTCGTTTACTGTTCTAGAACGCTATTTTCTAAAATAAAAGCAATTATTAATCGAAAAGCGTAGCAGAGATGCATTATTTACCTTGCTACCAAAAACTTTGACCTAAATTTCCGTAGATATTTGCATATCACTATTTCAGTGATTCATTTTAAATAGCTGTTTAAAAGAACTAAAATATGCTTATAATTATTGTAAATATAATTTTTGTATGTAAGGGGATAATCAAAGATTAGCTTTTTTACCCTCTCCATAGCTAAAAACAAATCAATTGAAAGTAAGAGTTGGTATCAATATTTCCTTCGTAAATAACATGCTTCAGTTCGGATTGTTTATAATGTTAGTAGGAAACTTCAATTTGTCCCACTAGATATGATGAAGCTATAAAAATCGCCTATTGTTATACTTTGAAGGTTTATTTTACATAGTTCGCGAAATTGAAGTATTTCACCTAATATACTTTTGATAAAAATAATTTTAATTACTTTAAATATGTTACAGTTAAACTTATATTGTTGTTATTGTAACGATTCAGTTGGAAAAAATATTGATCTACGGATAGTTTAACACATGGAAGGGTTAGATTAAAGAAGGTCACTACTTAGAATAAATGGCCTTTTCTGTGCTTTGATGTAATTTTTGTTGTCATCTGTTTAGAGGCAAAATGGAGTAAAGTGTTCCTAGAAACATTATCATTTCAAGAACCTATCAGTTTTTGCGAAACGTTTGAAAAGGCACTAAAAATTAATCATAAATAACCATTTTAAAAATAGTGTCATCATAACTGATAAATAGTTTTTATGTGAAACTTTTAGTCATTTGTTTCGCTGCAAGGCTTAAATTTCAATACTGTTTTGTGGAAATTCTTGCTTCAACATTTTATGAAGCCATTTATCCTCTATTTTGCAACTCTAAGGATCGAAGTAGACCAGTTGGAAGAGCAATGGATTAGCAACTGGAGGGTTGTGAGTTCGAAACTAGGTCCAGCCAAAGACAACCGTGTATACGGGGGCTGATGCACGTTAAATCTGTCGTGGCCTCAAATGTACTCACGTTGGCGTGGCGTGAAAGTTTGGAGAGTGGGGTGCCAGATTAGTTGTTGAGCTCGTCATCTGACCGTGGTTCAAGAATACGGGGCGTTGTCCTTGGATTTTCCCTTAGGGATTAATCCCGAACCGTCGACAATAGCCCGTTGCGTTGCTAAAGAGCTACGTTAATTAACTACCTACCAACTCTAGGAAAGTACAGAATAATAAAAATCTAACACGGTTGAGTTCTTTCAGTAAAATGTTTACAAGATATTGGGCAATTTGCAATTACTGAAACACCCTCATTTTGTTTAACTATATCATAAGGCTTCATATTTTATAAACTATACGTTTCCAAAAATGCCAGGATCGTTTAGTTAAATTAGATTTTTAAGAGAGAATCAATTAATAGCTATAATAATACAGTCCGTAAAAGAAGTAAATAAAAATCAATAAAAGTGTAACAATATACGTATATCAAAATGTTGCAACACAATTTTTACTAGAGTATTCGATAAAAGTTACTTTTATGCATAAAAATAAACTTTGATGCATCTTGAAACATCGTGTAAAAGGAAAACTTTTGTCGGAAAAACTTTCAAAAGCTAGTTCAGGGTTTTTATCCATTAATTAAATACATTCATTAGACTTACAATTTTAACGATGCAATTAAAATTCCCCTAGAGGAATTATAGAAATTTTTGTGCTTTATTCTTGAGTCAACACATAATATTTAAGATAAAAAGTCGGTTAGCTCAGAGTTTGTATGAGATGTTTAAAAAGTTTATTGAATTACGTGCATTTATTAGAACAATTTATAAGTGTTATAAACTTCAACAACAAAAAATTGAAACATGATATGTCTTGTTCAGAAAATGATGATAAATCCACATGTAGACCTTTCCCGATTATTTCTTACCTAGCATACGAGTTTAAATTAAAAATAATTTAATTTGAGTTAATTACAGATTATTTACAAAAATCAGATGAGTTGGCAGGGTTAGGTCGTCTGCCCGAATAATTGAAGTTAGTTCAAATCTTAGCCGCAATTTGCCATACGATCTTTTCCATTCAATCATCAGTTCTGTGCTATCTCTTTTCCCTGATTTGGTGAAAAGCTCCGTTATTATTGAATGAGTCACACGCAGGTGTCTCGCGCAGGCAGGCTCCCTTTCGTTTCGTTAGCAGCTGCGTTCGCTGAGCAACGAAGGATTTCTGATATCACACATAGATTATATTAAATTATTCAGGACGTAAAAAATTATAAAGCATTGTTCTGTAATAATATGTTTACTGGAGAGTTTAAAGTAAATTATTGTACTTCAAGAAAAAAATTAGTATTCAACAAAAGCCGTTACGATAGAAAAAAAAACAATGTTACTATTTACATGCATACAACCTTCCACTTTTCATTCACGTCATCTGACCGTGATTCAAAATTGCTGATTCTTCGGATTTCCCTTTGAAATTGATCCCGGACTGTCACCAATTGCCCGTTGTGTTGCTCCAGTGTGACGTTAATTAAAATACCTACCTACCTACCCTTTTCATTCAACAACAAAAAATTAGTATTATATCTAACCTCGCCTTTATATATTTCCTCTTTCCCACACCCCACTTCAGTCCTGCCATTTTGTAGTGGCAAATGGACCCATCATTTCAATGTTCGATCCACTAATAAAACATTAATTTCTTAAACCCTCCAAATGGTTTCGACAAGATATCCCGTCCATAAAGATCTGACCAACTTAGCTAATGACGAGATATATCGTCTCATCAAGATATTACCGATTTTTTATGATGACTAGATCAAGATCTGGCCAGTTTTCTTCTAATAACGAAATATCTCGTTCATCAATATCTGGCCAGTTTTCTTCTAATACCGAAATATCTCGTGCATTAATATCCGTACAGTTTTGCTAATGACGAGATATCTCGTCGAGACAACCACCAGACGGCTTGGTGAAATGATGCATTTGAAACTTATTCATGTGGTTAAATCATGGTACGTATTTTGTTTCATACTTTTAGCATTGACCCCTGCAGATGCTCTGGGGAAAGTAAGAAAATATATTACACTGCGGAACAGTTATTTGTTAAAGATATCAAAGAGTCTAAGCTGGACAATAAATGGAAATAAACAAGTTTTGTGTTATCATTTGAGGATATGTATTTAAATTATTATTTGAAGCAACTAAGTGAATAAAAGCATATTTGCTTTGAAGGAAACGAATTGTTCAAAGAAATGTAGATAAATTTGTCTCCCTAATTTTGAAAACAGTAGACAAATAAATTTTGAAATTTGATAAATTGAACAAAATACGTATATGGGAGATACGTCAATAATGCGTACCTGGTAGAATATTTTAAAGTTGAATATCTTTATATATTGATAATGGCATGTACTTATATTTAATGTATTTTGGAAAAGAGAAAACACTTAATAGCTTCCACCTGTGCTTGATGAATACCATTTTGTCATAAAAAGTGTATAATTTTATTCAAATTAAGATGCTTACCTTTCTAAATTAAGATGGTTATTGTACGGTAATTTTTGGTATGCTTCAAAACAAGTAAATTCAATAAAATACGATTGCATTAAAACAAACGTTCAAGGAAAGAATTACGAAATATGTCCTTAATTAAACTCATATTTTACGTGATATAAATTAATTAAGTTTATTAGTCATTGAACGTTTAGTGAAATTGAACTTTTAAATAATAAATTTTATTCGCGACTTTTACACAAAATTACTCAATTTAATTTTTTGAAAGAAACGTTTCTATTAAACTACTTATGATGATATTTTTGCTAGTTGCAAATTGGAAATAGCTGCCCAAACATTATCCATAAATACATTTAATTTTCATTAAATATTCTTGACTTTTAAAATGAAAAATGAAATTTTATTTGCACGATGCCTGTCTAACGAAGTGTGATTATTTATTCATGAACGCAGATTTTTCATTTCAATTCATATTTCCATAATTTGCCGCAGGAAAATTAGAAGAGCTTTCTTTTAGGAAAAGTAATGTAATCTCTTAAATAGAAACTGAAACTTTTTTAGTAATAATAATTTTCTAAACTGGCATTTTTTTCAGTACATCTCTTATGTGTTTGTGTGGAGTTTTATGTTGAGACATTTTCGACTCAAAACTAATATGAAAGTGCATCCCATTTATGTTCGATAAAATAACAGTTTCATAAATACGTAATCTAATAAGAACTACTAAAATATTCTAGTTTTGTTTCTTTCTCCATCCACACAAATATATAGTATTTATATTGCATAATATTATTGGATATCGTATTTTTAAGAATATTGCTCTTCTTATTTACCTATAAAATTGAAATCATTAGGGAACTTACATAAATGAAATCAGCGCTATTCTTATCACAAATACATCATTATTATTTACTTAATCCTCTTCGAATTCGAAATTCCTTTTAAATAAATTATTCTGAGATAGAAAGTTTTCCTGTCGTCTGTTAACGCATTAAATTTTCATTAATCAATAGGATATATTTTAAGGCGCCATTCAAAAGCAGTTTTAGTAAAAGATATGAGCAATAATCTTATCTGAAAACTCCTAAGCGAAATTAAAAGCTACATGTGAAGAATATGATTGAAGATAATGAAAATATATATGAAATAATACTAAAATAAATTAGGTATAAAGAAAGCTTATTTAATATCTCCAATAAATATTCCATGTTTTCGCTTGCAACTAATTTTCGGTCCTTTAACTTGTGTACATGTATTTCCACTGTGATACATTTTGCCATAGGTTAATTGAAATACGATTGGTTTATGAGTTTGGTCTTAATTTTTAAAACCAATTCAAAGGGGGTAGTTGAATTAACGTCGCACTGGAGCAACACAACGGGCTATTACACACGGTCCGGGACCAAACCCGAAGTTAAAGATCCGAGGACCACACCTCCAAATTTTGAATCATGGCCAGATGACGAGGAAGCAACTAAGCAGACACACCTCACACCACGCCAACGCGAGTACATTCGAGGCCAAGACAGATTTAACGTGCACCAGCCCCCACGTAGACGACTGTCTTTGGTTGGATCGAGCTTTGAACTCGCGACTCTTCGGTTGCTAATACGTTACTTTTACAACCGGGCTACCGTGGTTCCTCCAAGTGAAAGAGATTCTAGTTCAAAAATTTATACTATAAAGCGAACAAATCTGTCGCAGCGAAGATATTCATCTTACTTTAAATTGAAATTACATCAAGTTTAAATTATACATCTGGTTTCTGTAAAAATATTTAAAGCATGCGCTCGGACGTTTTGTCAGAGAAACAGGATCGACTTATCTAGTTTCTACCACAACGCAGATAAATTTTCTTGAATAAAAAAGAAAACTCGTGTCTCTAGGATGGCATGTGGACTAGTCAAATGGCATTGTAAGTTTAATTTTTCTATATTTGATTAAGCAAAACTATTATATTTAAAAATAGTTTCTTATCTTGCTTATCGTATTATTCTAAGCCTTTAATCTTTTTTCACTTCTTTCACTTATCTTAAGATAAATTTTCATCTGATAATTATTTTACCCTCTATCAGTATCCATACTGCAGTTAGAAACTTTGTAATGAAAATTTTTAGTTGTAGCCTTTATCGAAAAATTTGAGTTCATACTTATAAAACTCGCTTTTCATTAGCAAATTCAAAGGGATTCTGCTCCAGTAAGAAAATAATACGATATTTATATTATAAAGCGAGCAAATCCATCACAGAAAAGATATTAATCTTACAATACTTTGAAACTGCAGTAAGTTAAAATTATCTCTTGTTTCTGTAGAAAATATTTACAGCATTTTGACGTTATGGCAGTGAAACTAGATAGATTGATCTAGTTTCTACTACAACTCTAACAAATTTTGTTAAGTAAATTTGTTTTTAAGTAAAACTTCTTCGATAAGTAAAACTTTTATATATAAAAAAATTCTTTCTAATCTTGCTCATCTCACTATTCTAAATAAGGCTTTTTAATCTTGTTTCACTTCCTTCACATACCTTAGGATAAGTTGTCATCTGATAATTATAATTACCTCTCCGTTAAAAGAACTTTGTAATATAAATTTTTAGTTGTAGTCTTTCTCTAAAACTTTGAAATAGTTACGAAACTCGTTTTTTCATTCCCAATTCCCCACGGTGTATTTAGATGAATAGGTAATTTGTAATCCCTAGACTGTTAAGTTAATTTGCAGACAGCATTTTTGTATTTTCGTTCTTTCAAATGTTTAAACATTATTGCGTGTGCAGATGAGAACAGTGAAGTTAATAATCACAATGAAAAACAAACTAGACTCAATTGTGTTCACCGTCTTATGTAAGGGTGTGGTCTTACTGACATACTGACATATCTTCTCTCACGCGATCACGTTACCCTTCCCTAAAAATATTAATTTGTGAACTTACCCGATTTCTTTAGATTTCGAATAAGATGCTTGAAAGTTTGTGGAAGCAGTGAAATCGATCCTTTGACGTTCCTGGAAAATCTTTTGAAAGGAAGGATGTTTACACGAGGAAGTGCTCCATAAAGCAACACGATACGCTTGACTACATGTTAGAATACAGATTGTGAAATAGTTTGAGCAGAGAAGATTCGTCTTAAAGCTTTTCAACGATCTTAATGAACACGAGTTGCGAGTTTCCGATTACTATCCTTGTTAAATAGCAACTGAGAGACTTTTCTGTAAAGCTGAATATAGGTGGTGCTAGTGCTTTGTGGTAGAATGTGCCTATTTCACGTATTCCGTATTGGGTAACAGGAAGTAAAATACCCATTTTCAGGTAACCACCTGAAAATGGGTATTTTCTTGGGTATTTGTTTATTCTACAAATCTCTCTCATATAAGCAACTGAAATTTTAGCAAACTATCACTTTTACTTATGTTCTTGCATCTGGTAGGCAGCTGATTCGGCGTCACACTAGAGCAACGCAACGTGCTATTGGCGACCCTCCGGGATCAACCCGGAAGGGAAAGATCCGAGGACAACAAATCGTAATTTTGAACAACGGTCAGAGGACGAGGTCAGCACCCCACTTCCCAAACTTCCACAACACTCCAACTTGAGGACATTTGAGGCCCCGACAGGTAGGTAGGTAGTAAAATTTACGTCGAACTAGAGCAACACTACGTGCTTTTGGCGACTGCCCGGGATCAATCCCGAAAGGAAAGTTCATGGACAATCCTTGCCATTTTCAACCATAGTCAGGTGATGAGGTCGACACCTAAGCTGGAACCTCACTCTGAAACATCCACACTACGCAAATGTGAGGAAGAACGCATTTGAAGCCACGTCAGATTGAACGTGCACCAGCCCCCACGTACACGACGGTAGATTGGATAGAGTTTCGAACTCGCACCCCTCCGATTGCTAATCCACTACTTCTTGCTTGTGAGCGATAAAAACCGTGGAAGTATCGTTTCTTTTTTTGCAACGTTCAAAAAGAGAACATTAAATTGATTACATGTTACTTTATACAAATTTATGAATTTGTCACGTCGGTTCCATGGACTAAATGCTGCATCAATAAAACTATCGTTATAAAAATTAGCGTTTGTTAAAAAGTTAAAAGTGTTAACAATTAAAATACTCATCAAGAAAAACAAAACGAAACGTCCCATGGGATTAAACTAAAGAAGAAGGATGGCCCTGTCTGGTATATTAAATTCCAAAAACAAAACATTAGATTTTTTTTGTTTCTTTGCAAGACTAGACATGTTCTCTTTACCAGACTTTCCCGAAATTCTATTACACAGTTCTGACCGCTTCCGGGATGGAACTATACCAACTACCAACAGTCTTATATTTATGTCGTATCTCGAGTTTGCTGTCATTCTAACTACATATAAATATTCCAGACGATTGCATAACGAAATTCATGTCTTAAACTGTAACAGCGTTCTTGAATAAGTAATAAAAAGTTTGTTTTCTTCGGTAAATAAATATACCGTAAAAAATAAGCATTTATACATAAATAAAGTAAATAAACGAACGTTTTTGTTATAAGACTGTAAAGGAAAAAAGAATTCATGGTTTCCGTGAAATATATCAATAATTCTGATCAGCTGAAAAAAAGTGCAAAAAGACTTCCCTGGGGTAAATAAAAGAGCCATGGATATGAGGTAATTAACGTCTCACTAGAGCAACACAACGGGCTATTAGTGACGGTCCGGGATCAATTCCGAAGGGTATGATCGAAGGGCGTCGTTAGGGATGATTTTTGCATGGTTTTTCTGTCAAGCTAAATGTAGTTAGTGGTAGTGCTTTTGTGGTGGAAGCTTTCTGTATATATTCGAGATGTGACGTCACTTTGCTTGTTTTGGAATACAATTTCAGCTAAGAGAAGTTCCAAAGAATTATTTCCGAATTGATACATGATTTTTAGTTGGGCAAAGTCAATTAGATTAGTCAAATGTCATCAAAATGACGATGAACTACATTTTTTGTAACCCCATCGACAATGTAATGAAATAGACGAGACATGGGTGAAGTCGTTGTTGTAAGATCTCAAAAGTGTAAGTAGCATGGGCTTGTGAATTGACTTGGCCCGATTGGCTATTCGTTGTGTTGTCTAGTGCGACGTTAATTAATTATCATTACCATGCCATTACCCGATTGGTTATCGAATCCAAACTACGTGTTTTATCACACGCACAATTATTCCTATATTAGTATTCGTGCTTTCTTTCATTTCCACGTGTTCTTTCGTCAGGAGATCTTCACACAGAACGATCGAAGAAATAAAATTTGAAGCTGCGTGCACATCTCTGCCCATTTCATTAAAAGGTCAATGGTTGGTAGGTAGTTGAATTAAATTCACACTTGAGCAACTCAACGACCATTGACGACGGCCCGGGATCAATTTGGAAGGAGAAGACCGAGGACAACATCTCGTAATTTTGAACCACTGTCAGAAGACGATGTCAACACCTGAGCTGGCACCCCACTCTCCAAACTTCCACACCACGCCAGAGGACATTTGAGGCCACCAGCCCCCTCGTACACGACGGTCGTTGGTTGGGTCAAGTTTCGATAGAAGGAACCTGGAAAAGCTGTGGCATTTGGGTAAAAGGAAGTAGTATGTCTTTCTGTATGTTCGTCTAGTCTAGTTTGTTTATACTGAAAACTCCTATCTAAGTCTCAAGTGATTTCGACGAGATGTATCGTCGATCAAGTTTGCTAATGACGAGATATCTCGTCATCAAGATATTGACGATCTTTCGATGATGACGATATCAAGATCTGTCCTGTTTTCTTATAACGGCGAGATGTCTCGTCCATCAAGAAGTGAACAGTTTTGTCAGTTTTACGAGATGGCTCAAGACAACCAGCAGGTGAGTTAGTCAAGAAGATAATTCCTCGAAGTTTGATAATTTTGTCATTTCCAGTTGATGGGTCGTAAGAGTTCCTCATATTGAAACCATCTAATGTATAACATATTGTAGATAAGACCTTTCTACACTAGATATTTGAATCAATTGTTGATTGAATACTCTTCTTGTTTTCTAACATTAGATGTATGAGATGCTTTCATTCTTATCTTATCAACCATTATTAAACTTAAATGACTTTACTGGCCAGAGAGTAAATTTCATTCCTGCTTTTATATTTCCAAATGCAGCATTCTTTGAAGAGAGAGAGAAGTCTGAAATGCGCAGATAAGATTGATGAACTGCAACAATGCTTTTACATTATTTCCATCCAAAAATTCAGCTTGAACAAGCACATTTTATCTTTTACTGATTACCGGAAAATATTTATGATTATTCATAAATTTACACCTTATATACAAGGATAACGAGAGAATATGTGTTGAACTCAAAAGAAACTAATTTACGGATATTTTGTTTATTATATTTTATACAAACTATGAATTTCCAAATGTGTCTGTCTTAAGAGATATATGGAACACATTATTTAGGATTTCAGGGAGTCTAATAATACTTTTTTATTACTTTAATTCCAAAAATTCAGCTTGAAAAACTATATTTTATTACAGGGAAATATTTATGCTCTTTCACCACCAAGGTGGTTTCATAAGGTGGGTTATACCACCTTATGAACCATAACTAATATCTCGGAAGAAACTCATTTACTGAATTTACATTTACATTTGTATTGTCTCAAGTTGTTATTAATATTCTCAACAACATGTGTTTCAAAATACACCAGCCTTAGACGGATATCGAATTTTCACTTTGAAGAGCAAAAAGTAAACACTTTTTATTACCTTCAGAGAAAACATCTCGAATAAAAAGTCTGACCACAAAACACGTTTATTTTTCACCGCCTGATACATCTAAAAAAGGATAACAAAAATTTACTTATAATAATTTAGAAACCCTATTTAAATAATAGCCATACAATCAATTTAATGAATTGAAACTTAAATTTTCTCTATAAGCACATAACAGATCTAAAAAGCTCAATATCTAACAAAGTTGCACCATTATTTTTTCAAGAGATCAACTTTTCCAAGCCACGGTCAGAATACCAATAAACCGCAATGATTTGAACGCCTTGTGGATAGATAACCGAAAGGCTTTGTACATGTGGGATCAGAATAAGAGAAAATATTCCTGGAATAGAATTTACCGACTAGGATTACCTTATCCTTTGATCTCCGATTTGGAAGTTTAAGCACGTTTCCCAAAAGCTTTCATGGAACACTTAGTTGTCTTAAAAGTGTTTTTAAGGGCGGCTTCAATAATAAAATTAATGGAAGAGATGTTTATGGTTAGTGGGATTATGGATTGTTTAAATTGTTGAGCTCGTGTGGTTGTTTTTGTATATTTTATTTCGAAGACCAATTCAATTCCCGCATTTCTAGGGATTTATGAAACTAGGCTTTTTGTGCTGTAAAAGATTGTTCTACAAAAAATAACTTTCCGAAATTGGCGTTAACCCCAGTGGAGACTAAAGGAATTTTCTGGGCAATGCTGGAATTAGGGGAAATAGGGAGGCATTGGTGTCAAGAGTGGGCAATAAGAAGACGCTAAAAAATGTATCACCTAAAAGTATTTTAATTCTCCTGGTGAGTTGTCGCGACGAGGCATCTTGTCATTAGCACTACTGACCAGGTCTTTTGAACACGATATCTCGTCATTAGAAGATATCTGATCAGGTCTTGATGGACGAGATACCTCGTCATTAGAAGAAATCTGTTCAGTTCTTGGTTTCGTCATCATAAAAAAAATCGGCAATATGAACTTGATGATGATATATCTCGTCATTATCCAAATTAGTAAGATCTTGATGGAGGCGATATCTCGTCGAAACCACTTGGAGATTTAATAAGAAAAATGACCAATTCTTGATCTCGTCATCATAAAAAAATCGGCAAAATGAACTTGATGCCGATATATCTCGTCTTTGTCTTGATGGACGAGATATCTCGTCAAAACCACTTGGAGGGTTAAATAGACATGTATTCCGTAAACTATACAGACACATTCACTGCAATGATGCGTTAGCATTGATTCTTTTAACAGATAAGAGGAACCGACTGTAATTATTTGATTGTGGAGATTTCAGGATTCTGCTGACTTAAACAGACCCGAAAAAAGACAAATTGGTAGCACAACACCAGGCTCATTCTTTTGATCTGTGATTATTTCTAACTTTACTAATTCTACTGATATTAATTACTAATAATAGTGAGCAGTTTAGTGCATTTATGTGCAGTTTATTTTTGTTATTTCAGTTCCAAGTTGCTCTATTTCCAAACTAGTTCTTTTGGAGAAATTCAGAAATTATTGGCGTAACTACACTTTCAATTCATTATTAGTTGAGATGCTTTTTCCGAGGGGAACACTGAAAACAATTGTCTTTGAGGATGTTGTGCCAAAAAGGTCTCAGAAACTATGCTACAATGAACAAATACTGGAATTTGATTAAAAGAGTTCAAGCTACTTTCATTTTTATTGAATGCAGGTGATGTACCGGAACTTTTAACTAAAATAAAAATATTTTAATAAGGGGTAAGTAGGGTAGGTAGTTAACGTCACACTGGAGCAACACAACGGGCTATTGGTGACGGTCCGGAATCAATCTCGAAGGGACCAAGGACAACACCTCGTAAT
This sequence comes from Meta bourneti, assembly GCA_933210815.1. Taxonomy (NCBI): domain Eukaryota; kingdom Metazoa; phylum Arthropoda; class Arachnida; order Araneae; family Tetragnathidae; genus Meta; species Meta bourneti. The sequence continues at coordinate 25,601,935 of OW119928.1, forward strand.
TTGAAATCACGGTCAGATGACGATGAAACATCTGAGCTGGCACCCTACTCTCCAAACTTCCACACCACACCAACGTAAGGACATTTGGGGACCACGAGAGAGTTAACGAGCACCAGCCCCACGTACACGACGGTCTTTGGTTAGATTTAGTTTCCAACTCGCAACCCTCGGGTTCCTAATCCGCTACTCTTCCAACCGTGCTACAGCGGCCCATTTTAATAAAAGGTAAAGCTTTGTCATGTCAGGTGTAAAATTAAATACCCATCCAGATTCCTGATATAGAATCTAGAATAAAGTTACGGTAGTATAGGGGTTGGTAAAAGATTATTAGGATATACTTTCATAGCATCCTTTAAGAAATTAATGATCCGTACATACCTTTTATACCAGCAATTATTTTAACTCATAAAAATTCTCTGAAAATATAATTAAATGTAGCCCAAGGTGAGATTTGAAATCCTTTCCTACTCTTTAAGATTTCGAAACTGATATTGATGTAGTGTATGACTATGAAATATTTTAATTAATTTCTTTTCTAGTTAATAATTGTAATGTTAAATATTGGTAAACTTAACCACTTGAATTATTTACAAAGAGTTAGAGTAGAATGAAGTTCTCTAAACCTCTGTGGAATAATTCATTCAATTAAAATTGTTAAAATAGAAAACAGAAGATTTTTTTATGTACATGGGTGTCATTGAATTACATTTAATGTTGCTGAATGATAGATAGCCCACTCCCAGTATATACCCTTCGTTGTGTAAATATATTGCATGATTAATTTATTTACAACTTTTTTTAGTTGAAAATGTTTGAGTTTTTGTTGCAAAACCCAAAATTTAAAAGATTTTATTTTATTCAAAACTAAAATGACAGATTTCATTCAAAATTATAGAAACCAATTTCATAAAAATATCGAATGTAGCGTTTTTTTTATTAATCAATACATTTAAATTTGTTCTGCATAAGCTCATGCTTGTGCTGTTATGGTGACAATAAAGAGTTTAATCTGAATTAAATTTACTCATCCTCATTCAAGCTGCATCATAACAGATCATGAGTATCAAACGTAGAGATGAAGTTGCAAAACGAGATTCTTCTTGCTTTCAAATGCCTAAAATGGCCTCAAATATAGCTGAAAATAGTTGTGAATTCTTGATACTGTCAGAACTGCAACGCAACCCATTATATTCCCCACCAGATATCATTTGGAAGTGCACAAAAATCATTCCCCTCCACTTTCGGATCTAAAATCAAATAACTACAAGAATATAGCGGGAATTTTTTCCTTGAGTACATAAACTGAATGAAAATCGAAATGGCCAGCGTCTGCGCTATGGAAAAGAAAATACTATTACTTCAGAGTTCCAATCCGAAATCTAGGATGTGTGATAAATCTTTATATAAAACATATATTCTGAGTATAAAAGTAAAGTACACAGAATAGAATATATAGAATGCAAAGAAATTTATTGGGTAGATGTAAGCTTTTTGTTTAATAATGCCAATGACTTTTCTAACTGTTCTTAACCAATTTGTGATTATCGCTTTTATGTAAATTTGTTTTCTTTTTGTTCAAAGTTTGTAGCATTTTTATTTACTTCTATGGTAATGACTGTAGCCTTAGGTTAAACTGTCGCTGGTTACAAAGTAATAGAACAATCGACACTCGATTATGTTTATGTACAAAAATATGACCATAGTGCAATCACCACACATATTCTGTTATTGTATAAAGGACAAAGTGAACGGACAGTCAACATATGCATTAAAACAAAGCTGTGGAACAATTAATGTGTTTCTGTTAATGTACAAGAAAGAAAGTCACCGGACAATCGATATACATATTCCATTCACAAAACAAAACGACAAAACAATCGACATATAATTCCTTTAGTGCACAGAAAACACAGCGATAGGACAATTGACATACTATTCCATTAATGTACAAAAATATGGCCATAGAACAATCGCCACATATATTCTGTTATTGTACAAAAGACAAAGTGAACGGACAGTTGACGTAAGCATTCCGTTAGCGTACATAAAACAAAGCATGGAGCATTACATGTTTCTGTGAGTGTACAGGAAACGAAGTCATAGGACAATCGATATGCATATTCTGTTAGTATACACAAAACAAAGAGGTAAGACAATCGACATACAATTCCGTTAGTGTACATAAAACATAAAGACAGGAAAATCGACATGCGATTCCGTTAGTGTACAAAAACAAAGCGATATGCATTTGCAAGCAAACGTCAGTCTCCAAAGTCATTAGTCTCCTGTTGTTTCAGTGTGCCTCTTGCCATTTGTAGCTTTGAGTAAAAGCTCTTAACTCACTAGCGTCAGCTTCTAAGGTATTGTAAATATCAATCTCTGCATGGAAAATACTGATTTATATGTCTAAGTTATCAAGTTATAGCAGTTGTAAGTTATAGAGTTATAGCAGTTGTAAGTTATAGAGTTATTGCACTTATCGCTAATCTAAAGAGACTAATATATAGACCCATCGACTAAGTTAAAAATGAGTGGAGATTGTGCAGCTTTTAATCCTTTTAGTAGAAGCCTCACCGCTCCTGAAATAGCTTATAGTTATTTTAGGTAGCTATCACTGATATAAATAGCTTTATCCTTGATATTATTTTATTAATTACTGGTTTCTTACAAATGAAAAGTGAGAAAATATGGATAAGATTTAGAAAAGTGCATAAGATTTAGTATCAATACATGTCACACTTAAAATTACGCGTGCTTCTTTTACGATCAATAAAGCTCATTCACGCATAGAAGCACATAAAATTTGCTTGCGCATTTTTACAATCTAGTTGGAGTGGCCATAATTTTACGTTTTGCAAAAAACGATAGTTCTAAGTGTAATAACTTATCGTATAAAAAAGATAGATTTATATTTGATTCTCCTACATGTTCACAATATTCGAGAAACAATTCTTGCTTGAAACTAAATGAGATTCTTTCCATTCAGAACTGTTTTAGCACTATTCAAGCAGTGGAAGAAAATTCTAGATACATTTCACGCAATCCAGAAAGAAAATAGTTTTTATGTGTACTTCGTCTCTAAACCAATTTCGATTCAGATTGGAAAATAACCGAAACAGAATTTATGATACTCAACGAAATTTTCTCGTGCTGTTACGAACATAAATGTAGGAGAGAGAATCCATCGTTTTCTTTATATCTTGGGAATTAAAAACGACAACATGTTAATCATTTAAATTTCAAAAGCTTTATGACTTTGTCTTCTATAAATGAAATGGGGGATTTCCCTATTCAATTATTCTTTTCACAAGGTTGGATCAACTTTTAATGAAAATGAATTTGGTTTTACATAAAAAATATTATTCGATGTGTCTTATTTTGTCGACTTACAAACACCCTAAATCCACAAAGTTCTCAAGAAATGGAGAGGAAAAAATTCTAATTTTCAGGCACTGTGAAAATTACATTTTATCATTTTAACAATTACTGATTACATTTGGTATTTGCTCATGTTGGAGCATGCGAGTTCGAGCACGTGACTGATGTGTTTCAATTTAATTTTCTAATTTAATATTTATTGAGCGTGCGACTTTTCCCGTACATTATTTTCGGTAATTTAATTATAGCTTTAACCGTAATTGGAATTCTGATTTTGGAAGAACGATCAAATTAGTTTTAGAGCACTTCAACGGGTGGTGTGCAGTTTAATAAAGGTCTTGTTTTTTGTAGTTTTGAATTCCTGTGTAGCTTCTACAAGCATCATTTGCAATACAGAACACTTTAGAAATTTGAAATTTGTAATACATTTCAGTCCTTACTTGGAAACATTGGACCAAAGCTCGCCCCAAAACGTAGAATTTCATTTCGATATATTGCGTGCTCAGGCATCTGAGCACTCGTTCTGGTCATGTCATGTACGGACATCACGGCGCTATATTTATCTTCTATATGTTTTACTAGTTCTGACATCATCAGACAAAACAGTTGTAAAGCTTTTTGGTAAGGCTCAACTGTTCATGCCCCAGTACTGTTCCGATTTTAAAGACGTATTCACGTCTTTAAAATCGGACGTATGACTTGTGACTAAACGTCCACCTATGACTTATTGGACATCACCAGTCTAAGGATCATCCCATTCTGGTGTAGGAAAACCAATACTGATATTCGAACATTTTGATTTAATATGTTTCACATGTAAGCCGACAATTTATTCAAACGTAGAAGACTTTTTATATACTCATGAGATAGTTCAAGCTGACTTTTTATAATTAATTTTAACTGAAGCAATTAAATGCTTGAAATCTGATTGAAACAAATTGCAGTATCGAAAACAGCAATATTACATAAGGAAATGGAAAATTTATTTCAGAGGTTCAAAGAACTTCCATCGATGATTTTAAGGAACTCATTGAATCTTTTACCGTTGTGCTTCATCTTTAATAGGTAGAAGTAATATACTTTTATCGACTTTAAATAGATCTAATATTAAAATCCCAGCAAATCACAATGGTTATTTAACAAAGTTCTTTTAACCTCCGATTAATTTGTGAGGTAGCTATATCTAATTAACACAAATTTACTGAAGCTATGGATGCATCAGAAAACAGATTCCGATAATTTGAATAAAAATAGCGTTTCTCCTTTGTAATACAACATGAAACTCCATCGATAAAAATATTATCAAGATATAATAAGCATCATTAACAATATAAATGTATATATAATAAAATTAATCTGATAATTTGTCTGGCTGGGTTGGGTATTTCAATTAACGTCACACTGGAGCAACACAATGGGCTATTGGTGACGGTCCGGGATCAATCCCAAAGGGAAAGATCCGAGGACAACACCACGTAATTTTGAACCAAGGTCAGATGACGATAATTTGTCTGGCATAACTAACAATAAATTACAGATCAATTCCGTCATACGAGTTCTTTTCATATTCTTAACTTTCCTGGTGGCTGCTTCAACGTGGCATCTCGTAATTAACAAAACTGACTAGATCTTAATGGATGAGATATTTCGTCATTTAAAGAAAACTGACCATATCTGGATCTCGTCATCATAAAAATCGGTTATATCGTGATGAAATGCCTTGTCATTAGCAAAATTAGTTAGATCTTGATGGACGAGATATCTCGTCGAAACCACTTGGAGGGTTAAGCAAGGAACTCAGAAATCTGAATGTTTGATGACATATTCATTAACTAGAACGATCTGTGAACCTTTTATTTATATCCTATATTATTTATACTTGAAACTACGTTAATTTAAATTAACCGACATGTTTATATAAAGTTAAAGACTTCGTTAGGAAATAATCAAATGGTTTAAGTAGTCAAGCATAAATATTTTAGCTTGTGTGTAATGTTTAAATGTTTATATTTAATCCTTTAAAAGTGATCCGTAAATTATGTGTTCAATTACGCTTGCGACACAAAATATTTTTGCTTTAAAAATTACTTTAGTGTCGTTATAATGCCAATAGCTATATATATTCGAGGTTAATATCATTAGCTTTTTATTCTGATACTTTATTTTGATGTTGATGCTTTTAATGTCACAGTACCATTATTCACGCTACATAAATATATATGCACGAATTACAAGTTAAATACGATCACAACACATTTTTGCATACATAGTTTTGAAGTAAAGGAGTATTTTCTTTAACCACTTAAAGCACGAATTTTTTTCGGAAAAACTGGTAAATAATTATCGAGTTTTTTTGACAGAAAATGAATATATATATAGATATAGTGTAAGTTATTTTTTGCAATTTCAGTTGCGGGGGTGGGGTAAAAGTTATAAAAAAAAATATTATACAAAGTGTAAACGATTTGATTACATGTTTATTTTGAATTTCAAAATATTAATAATAATAAAATATTAACTTCAGATTCACTTCCATCACTCAAGAGATCATCACTTTCATCGCTGAAACTTTCTGATAAATTGGCATATTCAAAATCGTCAGAGTCGCTCATTATCAGATAACTTTTTCTAAACAAGTTAAAAAAACACTTAGTAAAAATTAATTTATGCTTACCTGTTTACTTTTATGATATTTAACGTAATAAAAATGGATATATTACCTTATCCACACCAAACAACTGCTTTATAACAAAGAATTCCTAACAAACTTATAACTAATCATCAAAATGCACCACTTGGTTTACACAAGAAAAATGGTGCATAGTGGTGCCATCTACGGTAAATAAGTTTAATATCCATCTATAAATAAGTGGTAAATCATCTATGATAAATAAGTTTATGCCATCTTTGGTATAAGTTTAATCTAGCCTATCTATTTTTACTAGAACGGATCTCAGACGGGCATTAGAAATAAAATAACGCGAGATACAAGAGCGCCCGTGTGAAACACGGGCATGTGCAAATTTGCCGGTAACTTTCGTCCGTGTCAAACACGGGTAAATGCGTTAAGTGGTTAAGGAAATATCGTAAAGAGTAGTAATAGGGATAGTGCTAAATATATAAAAAACAGGGAAAAGAAAAGGCATGGGAATATGTCATTCCAACGTCCGATGAAATGAGTAAAAAAATTGCTGGCTCGGCCAATTGGTGTGGAGAAAGATCAAAGCTCAGATAGATTGACAGTGTAAACAAGCACTTTGGCATTTGCAAAACTAATAACTGAACTGTTGCCAATTACCGGCTAAGATGAAATCGAAAATGACATGTAGCACTCTGCACGGGCGAGCCCCAACGAAGTAGTAATTACTGCGCTTTCAGTGCATAGATTTGCGGTATACATATTCATTTTTCATTCATGATTTTTTGGGCCGCTGTTTCCCGGTTGGAAGAGTAGAGGATTAGCAACCGCAGTGTTGAGAGTTCGAAACTCTATCCAACCAGATAGACGTGTACATGAGGGTTCGTGAACATTAAATCTGAGGTGTCCTCAAATGTCCTCATGTTGGCGTGGTGTCCAAATTTGGATAGTGGGGGACCAGTGCATGTATTGTTTTCGTCATCTGACCGTGATTCAAAATTACGAGTCGTTGTGCTTGGGTCTTTCCCTTCGATATTGACCCCGGACAAGGGCCAATAGCCCACTGTGTTGCTCCAGTGCGACTTTAATTTAACTACTACTACAACTACACAAATGACTTTTTTTAAGTTCTAAGACGTTAGAGAATGTTTTGCTGAAAACATTTTAATCCGATACCTAATATTGATGAAGTACTGATAATGCAGAACAGAACTCACACAAAACTTGAGGATACATGTTCTATTAATAAATTTTAAATAGTGTTCCATGCTATTGTTCAGTAACCCTTGTCGAGCAATAATCTAGAACACGTGGGTTGATTACCTCCTTTAGAATATGACTGCATGCATTGGAGATAACTTTTCATAGATACGGAATTTTAATCAGATTTCACCTTGAAATTCCACCTGTATTCAGAGACCATCTCTGACCGGTACAACTTTATGAGGCATTTCTAGTCAAGTTAAATATAAGTGGTGGTAGTGGTTCTGCAGTGGAACGTGTTTCCTATACGTATTCCGAGCATGACGTCACTTGAATTGTTTTTGAAATACGATTTTAGCTCTCTCCAATAAGAATGAATTCCTAATTAGTATAATGATCCGAATTGACAGTTTATTGGACAGTTTCAATTAGATTAAACGCCAATCGTCCACAAATCGCTATAAACTACATTTTAAGCTACCCCCAATATGATTCACACCAGAGAATTTGACATTTGGTCACCGCAGGTGACCACTTACCTCCCGACATGAGTCAGGTTTAAGTGCTGTCTAGGTCACACTTACGGGAAAGAGGTTTGAACCCACCCATAGGGAGACGAAGAGTCACGGTCGTGAACGAAGTCACCCCGTGACCAGACGTCTCACCTTCATTTCTTAATGCATAATTGCATAAATTACAGTTTTAGATCAATGTACAATGTATTTACAAAAAAAAATCAAACATATTTCATAAATTAGCAAATAGAAATCCAAAAAGCACAGCACAATAATTTACAATTTTTTTTCTTAGCACAGTCTTGTATGCGGCATTTGCATTGTTCACATTCACTTATATCACGCATGGATTGTTCGCCCCTATGGGCGTACGTGCACTGATTGGTTAGTTTGTGTGCTTTGCTATCTTTTAATAGTGTCAATGTTTTTCAGTGAGGAATTGCATTACTTTCATAATTTTATGTAGCACTGTATTCTTGTTTACCGTATTCGCGGCCCAAGCTCCATAATTTGTTTGGGTGGGTTCCCGTACGTGATTACTGCAAGTTAACAGGCACCCAAAGACATAATGGTCGGGGGTGCTGATCTCCCAGCATAGGTACTGGTTGCTTTCAGTTAAGCGGAACCTTTGCAGGTAACTGGGGAAGGGACCATGGCCTGTAAAGAAGGAGGTCATGAACGGTCCACATGGTTGCCTGTTTAATTTGACCTTCCGGAAGAACTGGAAATCCTTCATTCGAAATCCTTCTACCAGTCTCACCTGTTTCCCAGTTTTCCTGCCAGCTTCTTAATGACAGTTCTCTCGTCTTCCTTTTTGCATGGCTCATTGGCAACTTCAATAATAGCTGAAATGATGAGTTGCCTGTGGCAGCTGCTTTTACCATCTGGTCCGCCCTTTCATTAACTTGGATGCCTATGTGGGCCTTTACCCATTTAATTTTTATTCGATCTGTATTCTGTTTAAACACCAGAACATTTAGGTAGCGGGTGGAAGTAAAATGTTCGCATTCCGTCATGGCTTGTTTGTTTAGTGAAAATCTTTCACATGGAAGAATCCCAATTGGCCATCAGACAGTTTTCACTCGAATACTGAATAATAGAGCAGACTATATAAGCATACTATAAAAATGTAATGAGCCAATATTTATGAGAGGGATTTTCAGTGAAACAAAAAAAAACCAGATGGTAGATGAAGATTTCACTTCCTGTTCCCCAAATGTTCTGACATAATATGTAACGGGGTTTCATTACAATGCATTGGCTTAGAAAGCTTCTTAAATGAGAGGGAGATGAAACAAACAAGAAGAAAAGTAAAAATCTCACTTTCGTAACCCAAATGCTCTTGCATATGTATTAGGGTTTACTTAAAATGTAGTTAATCTCCCTTTTGGCAACGTTTTACTGTTAATCTTATCGGTGTTGACCAATCAACTATCATTTATTAATTCGGAATTAATTCTTTGGACTTTATCGGAGATGTGCTGAAATTGTATTCGAAAAACAAGTCAAGTGACGTCATAATCGGAATGCGTACGGGGAGAGTATTCCTCCACAAATAGACTACCACTACCTATATTTAGCTTGACATAAAAAGCTCCTTAAATGATGTCTTGGGTTTGGTCACATGCTGAAAAGGTTGGGCAGCCAATGCAATGTCCCGTTATAAAGAAAAATAATACGGTAAACCTATTCTTACTGAATCGAAAATATGAATTTCCAATATCAATTCTTATTGTACCAATAACCCAACGGAACAACAAGACGGAAGAATATTTGAACTGTTAACCCAGAGACAAACAGTTGAAACATTCTTCCCCGGATGCTTAAAAATAACTCTAAAAGCAAGAGAAACGAATTTTAAGAGGGAAAACAGAGTTTAGCAAAGTTTAAAATGAAAACCTGCAATTGCTTACTTTTATGTACTTTCGAAACCGTTTCGTATTTTAAATTATTCCATCGAAATGACGGATATGACTCGAGTAAAACGAATGGCAAACATTTCCTAGAAATATCTATCCTGGTCAAAGATTTTTTCAGCATAGTTACAATCCCTGTTCCAAGATTGGTTTTTCAGTTGATGGATAGAAGACTTGTCGAATTTGTGTTCAGAAGAGTATTGCGTTCATGGAATTGCAAATGCAAATATGATTTCATTTCTCTTTTCTTCTTTTGATGAGCTTGCATTTTATTAGTAGAGAAGAACCTTGACTATTCGATCTCCGATTTACTGAGTGCGCGTGTTGTCCTGAGCCGAATTTGATGGCGAATTATTTAAATTTTAAATAGAGCTATGATCACGAGTGTGCAGATTTTTTTCAAAGATGTGAGAAACTGTTGTGAAATAGAAGACCGTAGAAAACTTTCAAGAGAGTTTAAAAACTTTTCAACTCGCATCCAGATTTATTGTAAAATTATAACATCAAATTCATACTCTGATACGCATCCGATTATACATTATTTTGAGGTAGGTAGGTAGTTGAATCAATTGGTGATGGTCCAGGATCAATCCCAAAGAGAAAGATCCAAGGAAAACACCTCAAATTTGAACTACGGTCAGATGACAAGATCAACATCTTATCTGGCACCCCACTCTCCAAACTTCCACCGCGGTTTCCCGATTGGAAAAGTGTCGGATTAGCAACCGGAAGGTTGCGAGTTCGAAACTAGATCCAATCAAAAACCGTCGTCTACGTGGGGGCTGCTGCACGTTAAATCTGTGGTATCCACAAATGTCCTCACAATGGCGTGTTGTGGAAGTTTGGAGAGTGGGGTGCCAGCTAAGGTGTGACCTCGTCAATCTGACAGTGTTTCAAAAGGACGAGGGGCGTGGTCCGTGGATCTTTCCCTTAGGGATTGATCCCATACTGTCGCCAATAACCCGTTGCGTTGCTCCAGTGCGATTTTGATTCAACTACCTGCTGTTCCTTTTTGTTATTGGATAATGTCGCGAAATCACATCAGTTGTGAAACCTTGTAGTCATGCAGCGTAAGAACATATATCATCTAGTGCCACAATAGTTAAAGATACATCTATTCCATTGCGTAAACTCATTGCCAAACTAAACTCTTATTTGATAAACTGAAGTGAAACAATATGTGATCGTCTTACAAGTGAAACGCTCTGTCGAAAACCATAGTTCTGAGAAAACGAAGGAGCTAAGTTTTACTCCCTATGCTCTACTCACTGTATTTATCAAGAAGTAATGTGTCATAAAAGTCAAATGATATTAATTACCAGTAGATAAACTTCAATGGATCATGATCGCATAAATGAAACATACTTTCCGTATACCATACACTGAAAATAATGAAGTCGTTCCATTAACTCAAGCATGAATTATTCGAAGCGAGTCCCCCCTCTAAATATAATAAATTCACGTTCACAAAGAAAATATGACTTAAGCAAGATCGAGACTCATAGAATAAATATTTAACAGCAAAGTCTAGGGTTTACTTGAGAGTATAAGATGAAAAATGCAAAATAAAATTAATAACACACCTTACATATCAAAATAACCCTTCTACCCTCGTACCATAGTACTTGCTCTCAAGTAGTGACAGCCCCAACTTGATGGATGGATTTCGCTTCAGTGGTTGTTTCTGGGCCAACGAGTAAAGCTACCGTTAGTCCCGATAGACTTATAACTTGGGTCGGAATTTAAGGCATGTTGTATATTTAGACTCCATCAGAGCGTTAAGTACATAAAAAACAGGAAAACTCACGGTAAGACCACCCATCCATCAAAGAATCTGGGATATCGAGAGACAAATACCGTTGCTGTGTCCTATCGCACCTGACATCGGAGACGGGGGGTTTGAAAGGAGTCAATTACTAAAATGTTTCAACATCCGGGTTCAGTTACAGAATTTCGGGAGTGTTTTGTCTTTTCTGGGTCGCCTGGGGTATTCATTTAATGAGTCCTGGCCATGTAAGAGTTAAGGATGATGAATAACTTCAAACGGGACTAAACCTTACACGATGCAGAATATGTTTTGTGGACTCCCGTGTAGCAAAAAAAGACAAACCATTTGTTACGTGGATGCATTCAAGAGTTTTAAATTTGTATGCAGTTTACATTTCCTTCAGTTTCTGTCAAGGTAGATGTAAATGTAGGTGGATGTTGTGTTTTTGCGTGGGAACGTGCTTCCTGTACATATTCCAGAAGTAACGTCACTTGGCTTCATTTTCGGATACGATTTCAGCATGTCACCAAAAGAAATGTCAAAGAATAAATTCTAAATTAATATACGATAGTTGATTGGCCGACGCCAATTAGATCAATTAGATTAAACGTCCCCAAAACGTATATTTTCTGTCACGCTTAATGCAGGTAGAGGTTGTGTTTTTGCGGCGGAATGTGTTTCCTATACGTATCCGGACATGGCATCACTGGGCTTCTGTTTCGGAAACGATTTCAGCACTTCGCCAAAAGAAATTCCAAAAGATTAATTCTGAATCGGTATACGATAGTTGATGGGTCAACAAGTGGATTAAACGTAAAACGTCACCAAAACGTATATTTTTTGTCATGCTAAATGCAGGTGGAAGTTGTTTTTTTGGGTGGAATGAGAGTATTCCGGACGTGACGTCACTTGGCTTCTCTTTCGGATACGATTTCAGCATGCAGCCAAAATAATTTCCAAAGAATGAATTCTGAATTGATATACTATAGTTGACTGGTTAACGCCAATTAGACTACGGGTCAAACGTAACTAAAACGTATATTTTCTGTCAAACTAAATGTAGATGGAGGCGCCGGACTTGCTTCCTGTACGTTTTCCTGACGTGACGTCACTTATCTTCTTTATGATAGATTTCAGCACGTCGCCAAAAGAAATTCCAAAGAATGAACTATGAATTGATGTACGATATTGATTGGTTGACGACAATTAGATTAAACGTCACCAAAACGACGATAAATCACCATTCTAAGTTAACCCACACGAGCATTTGGGTTGCGAAAATGTGAAACTTTATTAAATTGGTTTGTTTCATCTCAGTTACAGAAGTTCTGGAATGCTGTGTCTTATTTGGGTGGCCTGGAGTATTCAGTTAAGGTATACGTATACGTTTATTTATCGATTTTCGGTCAAAAAACTGATTTTTTGATATTGATGCAGAAATATTGTTTGAACTTTAAGCTTTCTAAATCACTTTAAATTTTGTCTCTAGGTCAATTAGAACGCAAGTTATGAATTTTTTAGTAATACATGTCAGCTATCTTTTAAACCGGAAGTATCCTTCTGCATACCGGAAGTTGCTTCTCCGTTTCGAAACTAGTCACAAAAACACTGAAAAAAAAATATTTTTTTAATACTTTAAAATATGTCGAAACATTTATTTTAGTATTTTGAGACTTTTAAAAATTAATTTTTAAAATTAAAGCGTCTGGCAATGATTTTATCTGTGTTTTTAGTAAGCCAAAATTGGCTTCATGTTTGGTATTTACATTTGAATTTTGTTTTGCGCGTATGCTTTTCTTTGTTGAATTCTTACATTTAAAACAAGTTCAGATTTTATTCTAATTACCTTTTTAATAATCTTTGGTAGTTTTTCACCTAATTTACAAATTATGGGTAAAACTACAGCTCGGAAACGCAAGAGACAGTTTCATGGGAATCGCTTTTCGAAAGAGACTCAATCGCTCACGGCAAGTGAAACGAAACTTGAATTGCTTCCAAATGACTGTGTTAATAAGTTCTGGCCATGACAGAGTTAAGTCCTCGTAAGTTAGAGATGATGAATAACTTCAAACGGGACTAGACGTTACACGATGTAAAACAAGTTTTGTAGACCCTCGTGTAGAAAAAGACATAATCTATAACGTTTCAAGAGTTTTACATTTGCATATAGTTTACATTTCCTATATTTTCTGTCGACATAAATGTAGTAATTTGACGTCATTCGACTTCATTAGATATGATTTCAGCACGATATCAAAAGAAATTCCAACGAATGGATTCTGAATTAATATACGAGAGTTGATTGGTCAACGCCAATCAGATTACGTCAAACGTCACCAAAAAGGTGATAAACTACATTTTAAGATAACCCCAATGCATATCAGGCGTGAGAATTTGGTTTACGAAAGTGAAAATTTTACTGTTTGTTTAATTTGTTTCATCTCAGTCTCAGTTACAGAAGTTCTGGAGTGCTTTGTCTCTTTTGCGTCGCCTGGAGTATTCATTTAATTAGTTCTATCTGCGTAAAAGTTAAGGGCTCGTAAGTTAAAGGTGATGAATAACTTAAAATGGGGACTAGACCTTACACGATGCTAAACAAGTTTTGTCAGTAATAACTCCTTGTGTGTGTATGTCCCTTTCTTGACGTTGTTTGTGTTTGGCGCAGGTTGGCCAAATATGGCTCTTGTGCCATAAAATAACCTCAACCAATCCATAGGAGAGACTTTCCGTTAATCTAGGTGTAAGTGGTGGTAGTATTTCGGCTGCAAACGTTGCTACCTGTAAGTATTCCGTCACTTATCTTATTTTTCTAACACAATTTCAATACAAAATTCCAAAGAATGAGTTCTGAATAGATATAGGATAGTACATTGGTCAATGTAAATTAGATTTAATTCCTAACTTCGACTAAATGGCGATAAACTACATTTTAAGGTAATCCCTATGTGTATCAGGAGAGAGCATTTGAGTAACAGGAAATGAACTATCCATTTTCCGTGTTTTCTGTGTTTACACTGAAAACACTTCTTACAATAGCAAGATGATCAAAGAGCTATCATAGAAACTACAACAAACCAAAGATTATCTGATATATGATATTTATGAACTGTAAAATATGAACAATTGTGACAAAAAGTAACGCATTTGAATAACTGTGCTCATATTTCAGCACATTTCACATCAACAAATCATATAGATATTCATATATAAAAAACAAAATGTGTTATAACCACGTGAACTTTGCTTTCAAACTCTTGAACAACAGCGAAATGTATGGAAAATTGAATTAATTTTAATTCTAATATGAAGAGAAATTTTTACTTGAAAGTCTAGTTTAGTATCGAAATGTAGAATAAAATCAAATAATTCTTTCATGGAGTAGAAATTTACAATTTTTTCTTGATAAACACAAAAAATTAAATTACTCATCTTAATTACTTCATAAATTTGAACGAATCCTTATAACAGAAGTTTTTTAAATTATCTTGTTTGATACTTCTATTATATTCTTTTTGGCGGTACATGCATTTATGTTGACAGTTTTCTAACTAATAAAGTATGCTGCCAAGACTGAAACCACATTTGATTTTACAGTCTGTTGATAATATATATCAACTTTTAAGTTGTTTACGCTTCTTGACAGCTATCAAATCTTCTAAGAGGGCTTATATTTTCTCCCTAAAATTTTCTATCGCTGTGAAAAGTCAATAGTATAACAATCTTTTTGTGAAAAAAGAGATAGATTTCAAGAAATAGAATAAAAAAAATTCAATTTATAGGTTTTCACCTTTCACTGTCTCCTTCAATTCGTGTGAGTGACAGGGCTGAGCTACTTGTCCTTATTTTAAAGAAATCATTTCTTATTGTGGTTGACCACGCAATTCTTGGAAGGTCTTCATTTTTGTGTCCTAGTAAAAATGCAATGTTTCAGTTGACGTGGTGATAGAGCCTGTGATGTATAAAATGACGAGCTACCTGAAAGGAAAATGTGCACTCTGCTAAAAATTAAATTGTTTACTTCAGGTGTAATTTTATTCTTTAACCCACCTGCTGGTTCTCTCGACGAGGTTTCTTGTCAAACTGACAAAATTAACCAGATCTTGATGAACGAGATATCTCGCGTTAGAAGAAAACTGACCAGATCTTGATGAACGAGATATCTCGCGTTAGAAGAAAACTGACCAGATCTTGATCTCGCCATCATCGAAAAATGGACAATATCTTGTTGGGTCTCACGAGATAACTCGTCATTAGCAAAATTCATCAGATCTTGAAGGACGAGATTTCTCATCGAAACCACTTGGAGGTTTAATAAACTATTACATATCTAGTGCCCAACTTTTAGCTATTTCTTACCTCCGAATGAACTTTAGCGATTTGATTTTTAGTACGAATAGGTTATTAAGCAATCGTTCTGTATATGTATATACACTACCTGACATTGAAAATGCAACACCCAGAAGGAATGCGTAGAACTGGATGAAATTTACTGGGTAGACGCAGCTCACCGAGATATGTAAATGATGCAAACTGCGCAGCTGTCCCGCGCACGGCGAGTGAAAAACCAGGGAAGGAACCTGCAGAAGTGGTCAGTTTCGCGCCGCTCTGTTTGCCAGGTAAATCAAGTTGCAATTTGTTTTTGTGTCTCAGAGGAAACGTCTAGTAGCTGAGAATGCCAGGACGCCGCCAATCAAGACAGTTCCAGCAAACAGACGACTTCACGAGGGGTATGGTGATTGGCCTCAGAAGGGCAGGTTGGTACATACGTTAAATCTCAGCAGATACCCACCTACACGTGTCCACGGTGCACCGGTTATGGCACAGATAGTTGGACCAAGGGAATGTGGCACGTTTGAGGGGTTCCGGTGCAGCCAGAGTGACGTCAGCATGCGTGGACCGACGCATCTGCCGGCAAGCATCGGCGGCCCCGCAAGCAACGTCTGTCGCCCTTTTGCAGCATGTGCAGGACACCCTTGATGCTTCCATATCGTCCAGGATCATTAGCCGCCGATTGATCGCTGGCGGCCTGCACTCATGGCGCCCGTTGAGATGACTACCATTGACCCAACAGCACAGACGTCTCTGTTTGCAATGGTGTTGGGACGTGGTGACGGAATGGCACAGGGTGGTGTTCTCAGACGAGTCACGCTTCTGTTTTAGCAATGACAGTCGCCGTGTACGAGTCTGACGCCGACGTGGTGACATTACCAATCCGGCCGCATCTGTGGAACGCCATACCGCGAGACAACGCGGTATAATGGTTTGGGGCGCCATCGCCTACGATAGCAGGTCACCTCTGGTCCGTATTCAGGGCACTATGACGGCCCAACGATACGTGGATGACGTGCTCCATCCGGTGACACTACCTTTCCTTCAGGGGGTGCCCAATGCCATTTTCCAGCAGGATAACACCCGGCCGCACACGGCACGCATCAGCCAACATACCCTGCAAGGTACCCAGGTGCTTCCCTGGCCAGCTGTCTCCCCTGATCTCTCACCTATCGAACATTTCTGGGACGTCATTGGACGTCGCTTGTATGCGTTGCCACCGGCACGGTCAGAAGACGAACTCTGGCAAATGGTTGACAGGGAATGGGCAACCATCCCTCAGGACACCATCCGCACGCTCATTGCGTCTGTACCTAGACGTGTTGCTGCCTGTATCGCCGCTCACGGTGGTCCTACAACCCACTAATCAGACGTTCTTGCTGCTCAGTGGCAAGGTGTATAATGTTGCAATAAAGATCACTTATTGCTCGTTGCTGTCTCTCTCTGTTTGCCGAATTTCATCACTTTCTGCCAACTCCTTCTTGGTGTTGCATTTTCAATGTCAGGTAGTGTATTATTGTTGTGACTAACTTACCTGGCTATACATAATATACAATTGTTCATAAACAGACGAAAACCTTAAGCAAATTGGTTATTAACCCTCCTGATGGTTGTGTCAACGAGGTATCCTTAATTAGCAAAACTGACCAGATCTTGATGGACCGGATGTCTCGTCATTAGAAGAAAATTTACCAGATCCCGGTCTCGTCATCATCAAAAAGTCAATATCTTGATGATGAGATATCTTGCCATAGAGCAAAATTGGTCAGATCTTGATGGATGAGATATCTCGTCATTAAGAAACTGACCAGATCTTAATGGACGAAATATATAATCTTTAGAAGATATAATATTTAAGCTGATCTTGATCGCGTCATCATCAAAAGATCGAAATATCTTGATGAGGAGATGCCTCGTCATTAGCAATGTTGGTCAGACCTTGATGAATGAGATCGAAAGCATTTGGAGGGTTAAAAACGTAATACTTCAGAACAATGATTAATATAAAAGAAAATATCGTCAATGGCCATTTCGGAGCAGCAATACGTCTATCATCATCATCAGGACAGGAGTAAGGAAAACATGAGTTTAAAGTAGTGTTGTTCTATAAAAGTGTTAGGACATATCTGTATATATATTATATGCATTTAAAGTAAGCATATCCAGATAGAATGTAAAGACGAGAAAGCTCTAGTATCATTCACTAGTGTGCTCCCGTTTTCCTCTTGTGACTTCGTTGTGTCTTGACGATGGTGGACGTTTTGTAGCATCAAAATGGTCTGTGATGATATTTTCTTTTTATCTTTATCAGTCTTTGTTTTGAAGTTTTATATTTTTACTATAATATACAATTATTGTGCATACGCTCTATGTGAATGTGTTATAAACTACATAGTCCCCATAATCATGATAATAGTTAAAATCTCTGCTTAACCCTCCAAGTGGTTTCGAAGCGATATCTCATCCATCAAGATCTGGCCAATTTTGCTAATGACGAGATATATCGTCATCAAGATATTGCCGATTTTTTGGCGTGAACAAGATCTGGTCAGTTTTTACTAATGACGAGATATCTCGCCCATCAAGATCTGCTAGTGGTTTTACTAATGCGCCGAGATACTTCGTCAAGACAAGTACCAGGAGGGGTAATTCCCAATCGGGTATAGAAGCAAATCTTAGATCAATGGAAGTCATCCGATCCAATGGAAACCTAATTTTTGCTGCATCATGTGAATAAAACGTGTGATTGGTTTAAATTGGATGTTTGAGTTCAAACACGGATAAACTGCGATAAGCGCAAGATAAAAAATATAAATTATATAGATAAAAGGAGGTGAGGGAGAAATCAAGTGCAAGAATTTTTAAAAGAATAAAAGTTGGTCAAAATCATGTTTAAAAATTGTATTAAAAATTAATGTATAAAAGTGATGATTTAAAACATGTTGACCATATAACAAAACGTGTGAAGTCGGGTAATTGTGTATACCTTAAATATGGATGGTATGAACTTGCCAGGGGAGCTCACGTGGTTTTGAACTAGTCTATTAGTTGGATTAGGGGACTGATGGTAATATAAACAAATCACTTCTATTATTGGCGTCGGAAGCGTGAATACTGGTTCTAAATTTATTGTTAGGTGCCTAAAGCGACAGCAGTGATAACATTATCTGAGAGAAAACCAGTCATGGCGATTACTATTCATGCCTTTGCGTACGGGAGCGAGCCTTCTCCTAGCAAGGTTCCCCATCTATTCAAAAACCAATTGATCCAAAGTTGAGTGTTTTCCTGTTACCAAACTATATTCCTGTAGTTTGTTGTTAATGAACGAAAATATGTATTTAAGAAAACTTTGGACATTGTTCTTGTGAGAAGCAGTTGTCTGATCATTCAGACGGATCGTTTCATAGAGAGGTAATAGATTGGAACCATGGAATAAAAACGTCAGTCGAAGAATATTTTGGACAGTGTACCGCCGAGAAACAGAGGTTGAATTTCGGGAAGAATTATCGGTATAAAAATATGAGGCTTTGAACAAATGTCCGGCGGAACACTGGGTCTGATATTTCAACTGGACATAAGCAGATACATACCAACTGCTTAAGCAGATGTCAGATGCCAAGATTAATCAATCTTGGAACAAATACATTTTGTTGAATTATTTTGGTTTGGTATTATGCGTGGTGTCAGATTAAAATATTAGGAGGTTGTATCGAGGACACAAACCGTAGCTTTTACAGCTGATAAACAAAAAACCACCCGATACGAAATACAGAAAAATTACTGTACATGTTACTAACACTGGTACTGAAATATTCATAAAGGAAGAATTAAGAATACTCATACACGAATTTGTGTCACAGTAAGAATTTATTGTGATAATTTTACGATAACTCGTTTACAAAGACGTGAGTTACGCACCTTTTAAACTATATTAAAAAATATTAGTAGATTATGTCGAGGACATAAACCGTAGTTTTGACGTGAATACTCGGGTCTGGTGTTGGATTGTGCAATGAATGAAGCAGGCATAGGAAGTTTGAATGATTGTTCATTGTGTGTGTATGAACATTCAACAATTAATTTACATTTTGAACGATTAAAGTGCAGTTTGATATCAATATTGAAAGGTAATTTTATTGATAAAAGACCTGTGATTGTAGCGTAGTTCAGTAGCTTTCGAATGACACCACATATGCAGTCCTCAAACCCCACCTAATCCAAAGTTATACTTGCCCAAATCTCACCCAGTACCGTAGAATTTCGACATATAACGGACCCCCTCTTCGCTCTCATTGCGCCTGTGCATGCGAAGGTCATGTCAGGTGCGGACACCCTTTGTCTACATAACGCTATGTTTACGTTCAAGATGTTTCTTCCAGTTCTTAAATCACAAGTCAAAACATTTGTAACTCTAAACTTTACATGTATGCCCCAGAAATGTTCCGATTTTAAAGACATATTCACGTCAAAAAGATAGCTTTGAAGGACGTATACACATCTTATTAATGTAGATGCGAGGACATCACAGGACAAATACGTTTAATTTAATGTTCGTGAAGTAAAAAGAAAGCATTTCAAGAAACAGAGCAGGAGAAAGCATGTCCACCCTGATTCGAACTCTAACCGGAAGTCTCCTCTCTTCACCGTAGTCTTTTCCCCACAGTGATCTCACACATAACTTCACGTTTAATGTAGCGAGTTCAAATCAAATTAGTGACTTGGAACTTCAGTGAAACTAGTCAATAACCAATGTAATTAGAGGAAGTCTTATAATAGACACACACACAAGAACCAACGTAGAGATTAGAGGAAGTTTTAAAACAGTTCAAACCAGTCAAGGATCAATGTATAGATTAAAGAAAGCGTTAGAACTAGTGACTTTTTAGTGGAATTTTCCGTAAAATTTCAGTGGAATTATAATTACACGTCTATAATTTTAATACAATCAAGCATGAATCATATGCCAGTAAACTAATCTAATACGAATATCTTGTGCTACAGTATAACTGCTTTCTTGCAGCAGGGCATACAGTTTATAAGTTAATCTCGAACATTTTTATATTCAAAACCAAATAACAGCAACTCAATACGCAGAATCCTGTCTCGTATTGAGGTGTACCCATTTAAATTGGAATTATCCCATCTAACCCTCAATCTCAGATCAATACTCTCAATTCAGCTTTAACCAAATACAATTAGTGTAGTCAGGTTAGTGACACCCAATGAATTTCAAACTGGGTTAATTGTTTCCGAAACTGACGGATCCAAATGCCTTCCTGGAAGTCTAGGGGAAATCTACTCCCACTCGTGTCGATTTGAAATATGGGTTGGCATATCCGAGAGGTTCACTAGGCATATAGCCGTTCTGCAACCTGAAGTTTTCCCTGCATGATTTCTAACCAGCTTTGACCTTCTGGACCAATAAAATCTTTCACAGGATTTTTTTCCAACCAATAGATACGGTTAAAAAGTCATTAGGGGGAAAGCAATACCACACCACTCGAAAATATCGAGATGTTTAGAGTGTTAACCCTCCAAGTGGATTAGAAGAGATATCTCGTCATCCAGATATTGCCGAGTTTTTGATGATGACCAGATCAAGATCTGGTCAGTTGTTTTTCTAATGACCTATCTTATCATCGAGATTTTATCATTTTACTTTTATCTTCGTTTTCCCTCCTGGTGGTTGTCTTTACGAAGTATCTCGTCATTAGCAAAACTGACCAGATCTTGATGAACGAGGTAAGTCCATCAAGATCTCGTCGCTTCTCGTCATTGGAAGAAAAACTTACCAGATCTTGATTTCGTCATTATAAAACAATCGGCAATGTCTTGATGACAAGATATCTCTTCAATAGCAAATTCAAATTTGGTTAGATCTTGACGGACAAGATATCTCGTTGAAACCACTTGGGCAGTTAAGCAACTTTAATCGAGGGGAATTAAAAAATAGACTCGGAAAATAAATAATCCACAAAGTAATCCCAGTTATCAAATACCTCAAATGACCAATTTAACGCAATACAAAATTTCGCATTTTGTACCAGTTGTTTTGTTTTAAAATGATCGATTCCATTGTTTTCCACAACGCAGGGAAAATCTTTTCCTCGTCATACATATGCCATCACCAACCAATAGCAAGAAATATACGCATTCCTTACATACTCTAAACAGCCACTACAATGCATCGATATCTCTGAAACAGTGTTTCCTCGTTTTTGTTTCAAGAACTTCTTTCAGCGCCAGAAAATCGAAATTTCTAACACACCGTTTTTCCAAACGTATAGAAAGCTATATATGCTCTCAGATGAAAGACAAAATAAAACGCATTCTAGAAGGAAAGTGTGCTTTTATGGTTCGTAATACCCTACGTGATTCTAAAGCATCCCTTCGGGGATTTAAAACTGACGAACTTAAACCAATCCTATATGAAATAGGAACAAAATCGAGAAGAGATCGAAATAGAATGAGTTTTGAAATTCGTCGGAGATTTCTTCTTTCTTCAGGGTATAAAGTTTCATACCATGAAGATAAAGTTTTGTGCTAAACTGCAATATGCAGAAACTTTTCTTTTGTTCTGCAGATGTGCCGGTGAATATTTCTAAAATGGGTTTTATAAGTGATTTTATTTTATTGGAATTACTTTGCAATGTTGTACTCGCTTTAGATTGAATCCCATAAGGCAATGGTAAAGGGGATAGTCTAGTTTTATTCATTACATTGCTTATTTCGTATGATTCATAAGTTTTATCGAATTATTTTATTCACTCAATTTCAATTCTATCTTCTGACAATGCAAATAATTCTACTTAAAATAATACAGGAAACTTCTATATTTGAATAGAAAATACCATTCTTCTGGCAGTTCTACGAATCCAACTTAAAAGACACTCATCAAACTTCTATATTTAAGAACAAATCCATCCTCTTCTTCTGTGTGGTATTGCTTAGAATTCCTGATAGAAGACAAGAGGTATATGGAAGAGAAATATGGAAATTTCCTTGGATACAGGTCGACCTCGAAGGAAATTTCCATATTTAACCGTCCAAATAGCTTCAACGAGATAACTCGTCTATCACGATCTGACCAATTTTGCTAATGGTGAGGCGTCTCATCCATCAAGATATGATAAATTTTGCTTTTGCCAAGATATCTTTTTATCAAGATATTGCCAATTTTTTATGACGTTCTTCTAATGACGAGATATCTCGTCCATCAAGATCTGGTAATTTTGCTAATGATAAGATCCCTCGCAGAGACAACTACTAGGAGGGATAAATAGTGCTCTGGCAGTGCATAGAATACCAACAGTAAACTTCTATACTTGAACAGAAAATTCCATTCTTCTGTCAATACTAAAATCTCGATATAATGAATAAAAGATTGTTTCCTGTGAGTTGAATCTCTATATCAATTTGCGCGTGTATTACCAGTTATTTTTTAAAAGCGTCACATATCCAGATGGAATTAGTGGCGTTGTTGCTAATGCAGCCAAACTTCGTATAATTCAATTTATCTGCCTTTAATGAAAATGTTCGATTGTTTTCGACAGCACCAAATTTCACCCTATTGGAGATTTGGTATTAAAATTCTTGTAGAATACATCTCATGTCTTCAAAAGTCGCGACACTAAATTTGGTTCCATTCCGTTTATTCGATTTAGCTGCAGATGCCTCTAAAGAGTGAAAGTTATTTTATGGCCACCCTGTACAGAAAAATTGTTCGTCTCAATGATGTGCAAAGAAACAACATGAAACTAATAAGCATTTTAATTCTATTCTTTATTCTTTTTATCTTTTCATTTTCAATTTCTTTCCTTTCATCTCAATTTCCCCCTCCTTACTCATATATTTTTAAACAAATCTCTTAAAAGTCTGCCTTGTTAGAAAAACTCGTATAAATTAGATGCATACTTCTTAGCTTTCATTGGGCGTAATCATGTATGAAATATTCATGAGGTGCAGGTTCTCGAGAAGTTCTCTCCGCGAAGTTCTTCATTATTTTCCGCCTTTTAAGTGTTTTCTCAACCTAAAAAAGGATTGAATCAATACAGGGTTCGCACTTTTATCTTTAATGGTTTTGATACGGCCTGTTCTGAATAATTTAATAACCTCCTAAAGGTCTGATGGAGAGGAAAGAAGCAGTTTTTTATAAATTTATGATATACTTCTCTTATGCGGTTTCTTTTTGTTATTGATAATATTTATTTTAGTTTATGCAGACAAAATTGCTTGTATGTTTTTTGATCCATCTGGAAGTATATATGAGAGACTTTATGTCAAGCGAAATGTAGGTGGCGGAAGTGTTTTTGCGTATCCTGTACGTATTCCAGCCGTGACTTCACTTAGCTTTTTCTTTTAAATGATTTCAGCCTATCGCTACTAGATATAGACGAAACATTGTGTTGTATGTTTACCCTCAACTACTAGGATTTCCTTTTCCAGAGGGGTCTTCATGACTCAGTGAGTTTGACCTCTGCGCCAGCGATCTGCAAGTTGTAGGCAGTGCTGGTTCAATTAATCCCTGAGTGTATTTCTCTTTTCTGTGTCAGTAAAGCTTTCCTTGTGTTATGTCCATTTACTTGACATTGCCTGTGTTTGGCGCTGGTTGGGCAAATATGGCCCTGGCGCCAATAAAAAAATCTAAATCAATCTACAGAGCAGACTTTTTTTTCGGTCAAGCTAAATGTAAATGATGGTAGTGTTTCGGTGGCGGAACTCGCTTCCTGAACGTATTCCGGAAGTGACGTAAATTATTTTATTTTTCTAACACAGTTTCACCACAATAAAAATTCCAAAGAATAAATCCTGAATTGATATAGGATAATTAAATGATCAACGCAAATTAGATTTAACTCCAAACGTCGCCGAAACGGCAATAAACCAGATTTTAAGGTAACCCTTATATGTATCATGAGAGAACATTTGGGTAACAGGAAATCAAATCTCCTTTTTCCGTCTGCTTTCTTTGTTTGCAATTAAAATCCCTCTCTTATGATCATGGAACTATCATAGAAACCACAACAAATCAAAAATTATCTGATATGTTACATTTATGAATTGTAAAACCTGAATAAATATGCACAAAGCGTGGTCAAATATGGCTTTTGCGTCATAAAATACAACCTATCAACCACCCTTTTCCGGGAATACTCACAAAACTCGGGGGTAGTATAATCCCCAAGAAGAGAATCTAGCAGCAACAGAGAGCTTCTCGGGGGGAGTCCTCACCTCCCAAGAGGCAACCTAGCAAGGAAGGAATAAGATAGAAAGCAGAGGGAGTAAAGAAAGAAGGAAAAACAGATAATGGAGAAAGACCACTGGGGAGCCACCTGGTCTTGAAGACTACAAATCAAAAGGAGATGCACTTTAATAGGATTATAGAAGAAATTTTTATTGAAATTTAAGAGTGTAACGCGCGCGCGAATGTTCCTCGGACTCAGAATATTAGTGTTTTCTAAAATTATTTCAAAATACTAAGCTATCGAAATTATTTTTGTATATTCATAAATGTAACGATACATTAAAAATAAGTAAACTTTTTGTAATTTTTATCTGTTAGGTTCGGATATTTGAGTATCCAAAATGTTTACATTTTTCTCAACTCTCCTATACCAACTGGGAGATAGTCGCATATAACACTCCTTAAATTATATCATTCTCACAAAACGAGAACTATTATCCGATTCCTATACTTAAATAGCAAAAAAGAAAGTATTTATGTGTTGAAAACTTCGATGGTAACAGAAAGGAAAACTTGAATTATTGAAAATAAATACAAAAGGAGAGGGGATGTCTAAAAAAATTAACTTCACGAGAAATTTTAAAGTAAAACAGTAATGACTCATGAAATGTGGAAGGGGTTTATGTAATGCCTTAAATATGCTTCCACTGATACAGTAAAAATATCGAAAAGATTACTCATCGTTTTCGGTTGTGGTTTTATTGGATCGTCCAGTGAGTTCAAAAGAGAAAAAGGACGACAGATGTTTTGACGGGACACACAACCTCCTTCCTATAATTTATTGTGTAAATCATGCTGGCCAGAGTAACATAAACCATTTTGAATACAACATTTTTTAGGATGCATTACATTACCGCCATTTATCATTCTCCATTAGGATACTTTATTTTAATAACCCTAATACAAAAAGTGATAGTATAGCGACAAAACAAACCTTAAGACTTGATTGTTGGCCAGTATAATGTCAATCATCTTGAATAAATACTTTTGGTAATGCATTACATTAAGATCATAAGTGATCCTGTATCATAATTCATTTTGAATTTTCCTGCTAAGAACATATGAGGTCGACTTATTTTTAACTAAGGCTCTGTAGATTCACGCTTGCACTTTAATCAGTTTCAAAAATAATTGTTTTATGAGGTAGATAGGTAGTTAATTAACGTCGCACTAGAGCAACATAATGGGGTATTGGCGACTGTCAGGGTCAGTATCGAAGAGAAAGATCCAAGGACAACCACTCGTAATTTTTAATGATGAGAACAACTGAGCTGGCACCCCACTCTCCAAACTTGCACACCACGCCAACGTGAGGATATTTGAGGCCACGACAGATTTAACGTGCACCATCCTCAGTGTACACGACAGTCTTTGGCTGGACTTAGTTTCAAATTGGAAACCCTCCAGTTGCCAATCCGTTACTCTCCAAAAAGGGCTACCACGGCCCTCTTTGATTTATCAAAGAAACAGTGGAGTGTAAAATTTAACTAAAATGATAAGAATTTGACGAACTCAACAAATGAAAAGAAAAGCAGATTAGATCCCCAAAAGCATTGAGTTCCACTGGCCATATTTTACTCAATCTTCTCAAATCATTTTGAAGGCACATTCTGAAATTATCAAATGCAGGACAACTGAATTCAAATGAATAAAATGAAGTAATTTAGCATACAGATGTACTAATTAAACAAGCTTTCTCTCTAAACACATTAAGATAAAAAAGCCTTATTAATCACTATAACGTAAACTAACTAACTACTTTAGGGAGTGCATTACATTAAGATTATAAGTATTACAATTCATTTTGAATGTCCCGTGAAGAAACATATGATCGACTTATTTTTAACTAAGGCTCTGTATGTTCACGCTTGCACTTCAATGAGTTTTAAAAATAAATTAATATACAGAAATACGAATTAACACTCCAAGTGTGACCAATCAAGATCTGACCAATTTTGCTGTTGACGAGATATCTCGTCCATCAAGGTCTGACCAATTTTGCTGATGACGAGATATCTCGTCATCAAGATGCTGCCATTTTTTTTTACGATGAAGGGTCAGTTTCTTCTAATGAAGAGATACAACGAGAGCTTGATTGACGAGATATCTCGTTCATCACGGTCTGCTCTGTTTTGCTAATGACGAGATATCTCGTCGAGACAACCAGCAGGAGGGCTAATAATCTTTCCCTCTTTTTCACATTTAGATTAAAAAAAGCTTTATTTATCACTAATGCGCAAACTAACCCCACGACTTCTTTACCCAAGAACTATTGATTTCGAGCATCTTTTTATTCATTCCAATCACACGCACGTGTTCATTAGCACTCTTCCATCGCCTAATTACCATCCAGTACTACAGTTCGAAGAATGAATTGCAGAGGAATCGAAAATATTAAATTCCACTCTTCTCTCAATCCCTTTGAGCCTTCGACAAGATCCTCGTGCTAATTATCGCTCGACCAATTAAGGATCTAATATCCCTCATCCTTTGCCTGCTGTCTCTCTGCACATGTACCTCGATGTGACCGGTATATTTAGATCCTCTGGAATAATGTCCAAGCACGTATGACATTAGGAAATGGTGGATAAAAAGGAAAAACATTGGCAGATTATATTCCAATGCTTTATGGGCGAAGCTTTTGTAATGGAGAGTTTAATTTAGAACTTGGGTATGGATTTAAACTTATTAGATGCAGACTGCGTCGTGCCAGATTTAATCTGATTTTTCAGTGTTGTTCTCAGGAGATACGGAACACGGGTTTTTCGTTTTCATGTGCTTCATTCATTATTCATATTCAAAATTCTGAAAATTACCATTCTCATTTTTAAAAATAATTACACTCATGTAAAATTTATCTTTACATATCCAAAAATAAAGATATTCCATGAAATATCCAATTGATGTAATCCATTTTTGCAGGGAATGTGTGAAAGACAAGCCTAATTAGCATTTTCCAATAAAAAGTGATCAATCGGTTTCTGATATGCAAATCAAGACATTACGTCATCCGACGGTGAATCAAGCGCTTTGCGCAAAGTGAATATCTGAGTGAATTTTTGCAATACAGCTTTTGATTTCAGTGTGCAAAGACTCAAAACGGTTTGTTATGGCTCCGATGTATCATTTGGAAGAATATGTGAAGTGGCGAATTATCGGCCGTTTTGAAGCAGGGCAGACAATCATGGAAGCAGCGAGATGTGTGAATATTTCAAGACGGACAGTCTCTACGCTATGGAAAAAATTTCAGAACTCTGGAAGTGTTGTAAGGAGGCTTGGACAAGGTCGTAAACGAATAACTGCTTCTCAAGATCTATATCTGGCAATAACTACCCGTCGTAACAGGAAGTCTACTCCTCGGCAGTTAAATTCAGAGGTTGCAGCCGCCACTGGAACTGTTGTCGGCAAACTGTATACAGAAGGCTTAATGAGAAAGGCCTTTATGCCAGAAAGCCAAGAGTATGTGTTTCACTGTCTTCACAAGAAAAGAGGGATAGCTTTAATTGCTACAAAGAACATCAGAACTGGAGTGAACACCAATGTACCCATGTTCTCTTTACTGATGAGTCGAGGTTTAGTTTAACATCTGATTCTAAACGTGTTTACATCTGGAGGGAGTCAGAAACGCAAAATTTTCCTTCGAACATTATGGAATGTGACCGTTTCGGTAGTGCAGGTGTGATGGTATGGGGAGAAATAATGATCGATGGACGTACATCCCTACACGTTTTCAACGGCGGATCTGTGACAGGCCAGAGATATCGGGATGAGGTCTTAGAACCTTATGTAAAACTTTTCAGAAGTGTATATGGATCAGACTTTTTATTTATGGAAGATAATGCTCGTCCACATCGAGCAACCCTCCTTGACGAATTCCTTGAAAGTGTAGCCATTGAGCGAATACCATGCCCAGCAGAATCTCCTGATCTGAACACGATAGAGAACTATGGGACTACCTTGGAAAAGCAGTTGCACGGAGAGCCTCCTCCTTGAGATATAAATGCTCTGAAGTCCGCATTGCTGGAGGAGCGGAACTTAATTCCCCAAACTGTGGTTAACATTATTGCCAGCATTAAAACACATTGTGATATGTGTGTACACGTCAGGGGAGATCATATTCCATATTAAATTCATAAGCCTTAATTTTTTTCTGAGTTATTCTTTTTTTTCTGAACTCTCCTTGTCACATATTATTGCCATTTTTATTGTTTCATGCCACAGTTTTATATCATATGAAGTGCTCTTAAATTTTTTCCTTTGTATTTATGTGTTATGATGTTATGTATCATTTCACACAAATTCATAAAATTATAGTTCACAGTTTCTGAGAAATCCGTGATTTTATGCATGTAAAGATAATTTTGGGCATGAGTGTATTTTTCTGAATTCAGCATTTTATTTAGTTACCTTTCGTTTATTTAAGATTTTTAATTCTAATCCATCTTTTTTGGGCCCTTCGTGGTTTAGTGAGTATGTCCACTGAGCTATCAATCTGCGAGTTGTAAGCGGCGCAGGTTCTATACCTGTGAGGTGGGATTCCTTCCTGTGTGTATTTCTCTCTTCTGTGTCAGTAAAACTTTCATTGTGTGTCTATTACTTGATATCGTATGTCTTCTGTCTGGCACAGCATGGCCAAATATAGCCCTTGCGCCATAAAACCCCCAAATCCAACCAATTAATTCATCTTTGGAAAGGTTGAATTTATAATGGGAACTTTCTTTGGGTTGGGGTTTATGGCGCAAGGGTCATATTTGGTCAAGCTGCTCCAAAAAACGTCAAGTAAATGGACTACACACACAAGGATAGTTTTACATAGAAGATAGACCCTCAGGGAGAAAACTAACCTAACAGGAATTGAACCTGGCCCTCCTACAACTCATGGGTTACTAGCGCAGTGGTCAAAGCCTGTGAGGGACGAACTTTCTTTGGGTCGAACCCTGAGAGCTCTCTTTCGGTCGAGTTTCATAACGTTTAATTTCTGCTGCTTTTACGAAACTGGGTTGTAACCCTTATTACTATTTTAAACACTTATTAACAGTGGATGTTAGAATGTGTTCATATATTGCAAATACCGAATAACTCCAGGACATTGAAAAAAAAAGCGTCTCAAGTTTATTACAAACACATAACATACATACATACAAATCGATCGGGATATCCGATGCACAAATCTAAACTTTTAAAATGCACACACACATATTATGTGTTTCTGTTCAGGGAGGAAAAAACCTGGATGTATTAGCTTCTTCGCTAACTAGAAACATAAACCTAAATCTTTCCCCCCTTACGGTACAAATAATACAGAATGCGATACCGATTGATTTATATGAAGTTCAGCAATAAAGCCCGTCAAAGAATTCTTGACATGAACAGTTCCGATTACTTGAAACACAAATTGCAAAGTCCAATAAAATGGTTGGCTGGTTTGGAGTTTTATGGCGCGAGGGCCATATATGGCCAAGGTGAGCTATAACAAGACAGACAATTTCAAGTATAAAAAGTCATTTAAGGGGAAAAGGGAATAGAATAATGGATGTTAGATCAAATCTCAGACAAATAAAATGTGGATTTGATTACCCTCTTAGTGGTTGTCTCGACTAGGTATCTCGTCATTAGCAAAACTGGCCAGATCTTTATAGACGAGATGTCTCGTCCTTAGAAGAAAACTGACCAGATTTTGATTTTCTTATCAAATAATCAGCAATATCTTGATGACGATATCACGTCGTAAGCGAAATTGATTAGATCTTGATGGATAAGATATTTCGTCGAAACCACTTGTAGGGCGAACGAGTCATAACTTACCATTGTGGCCAATTGATTGTGTCTGTCTCAAATCATACTGTACCATTCTACTTTGGAATTCTATCCGTTGGTTCCCATACTTGGAACAGGTGTATACTTTCACACATTCTCTGTTTCATCATATTTATTTCCTGCACTAACTCTTTTGTGATTAAATGTCTAGCATGGAATTCATATAGACCAGGGGTGCCAAACTCAATTAAAACACGGGCCATTTAATGCAACTGGTAGGATTCACGCGGGCCACATCACATTTACAAATTTTCTCTTAAAATTATATTTTAAAGTGAGGATTCAGGAATATGGATAGGATAATTAAAACACAATATGTAATTAAGTGAATTTAGGGCAATAATTTATAATATTGCTATATAATTGCTTTTATTTAAACGTTTATTTAATTTAATGTATTTATAAAACTAAAATAAATTTTTTTTTACCGGAAACTGCCAGCGCTTTCCTCCTACTAGTTTTCCAATATCTGGATTCGAAGACTGAGAACAGACAGTTTCGGCAGAGAGATGTTTATCAGTTAATTTTGATCTGTAGGCCGTTTTATTTAATTTTATGGACGAAAATAGTTCCTCACACAAGTACGTACTCACAAAATAGCATAAAATTTGTGCAGCAAACCTTTTAATTTCCGGGTATTTTCACCTAAATAAGAATATATTTTGGGAATTCCTACTTCTTGATATTTGTCTAGAGAAAATTTTTTTTTGTAATTCTTTGAAATCATTAAAACCTTTATCGAATTCGTTTCTGATTTCTTCAATTTTACCACAATATTGTAAAATGAGCAACTTTGATTTTGTGCTTTTAACTGCTCATACGTAGGAAAATACGTCAAAACGCTTTTTGTAGATGATTTTTAAACAAAGTCAGTTTTTGTACAAATCTTGCTATTGCATCGTACATATTCGCTATTAATCGATCTTTGTCTTGCAATGTAATATTAGGATTATTCAGATAACCTGTAACATATTGTGCTATTTTCATTTTATTTCAGAGCATCGTGGGCCACAAAAAATTACCTCGGGGGTCGCATGCGGCCCGCGGGACGCCAGTTTGACATCCCTGATGTAGACATTTTATAACGTACTCAATAAAAATGCCGCATTCTAAGACATTTGTGATGAAATGCATAAATAGTAATGACCAATGTCATTCGCAATAATTAGCATAAATATTTATAAACAAGAGTCCTTGGTCTATATTGTACTTGGCCTATAGCCAATTGCT
This sequence comes from Meta bourneti, assembly GCA_933210815.1. Taxonomy (NCBI): domain Eukaryota; kingdom Metazoa; phylum Arthropoda; class Arachnida; order Araneae; family Tetragnathidae; genus Meta; species Meta bourneti. The sequence goes on from OW119928.1 coordinate 25,633,973, forward strand.
CTTTTGATATAAACATAGTCCCAATAATACTTGATTTGCCAATACGTATACTATATAGTACAGTCAGAACAATACACACATAGGAACGATACTAAGCCACCAGAGCCTGAAGATACGAAGTGCTTGAGTATGTTTAAAAAGTGTACATTTTATTTTAAGTTTCTTTTAAAAAGATAGTATTTTATTTTGCCTTTTCAGAGAGAACTCATAACACCCTCGGATCTGAATTTCGAAAAGAAACCATGTAGATTAGAATAATTCGTAACCTTCTTAGAAGCATTAGTATGAGTATTCTTCAATGCATAATTAATTAATTTTATATTACACAGTGGAAAAAATTGTATATAAGTACAAAAGTAAACACAAAACTGCAACGATTATAAATTAAATTCTCCATACTTCACTTTGGGAAAAAATTATATCTATTCAAAACTTAAAATCCTGATAGATTCGAGCACCACAAATTTCGTTTATTTACTCAACAGAACTACACTGGTACTAAGCTAAGGCATTCTCTTAAACTCAGCGAGCGTAAGACGCTTTCTTCCAGTAAATTTATAAAATGATGCATCCACTTCCGAAAAGTATAACACTTAAACCCTAAAACTTCTCACACCCTCTATCTAACTGTCTTTACCCCTCAAACATCTCTATCCATATATTCTAAAAGTACTTTCTAACTATGCATAATTTTAAGTACACTTACCGTTAATCATCTTAATTAAGTAAAACGATTTAGATAATCAGTTTAACACTGCACGTCTTTTATTTTGACGAAGCCTTTGATTTTATATATACAAAGGGAGGATTCACAGCAAAAAGTCCTTGAAGATCATTATGCAAACGCCAGGAGATATTATCGTTTCTTTACTAAAAAAGAAAACCTACCAGTAATTATATTCTTTATTTAAAAAGATCAGCATTTCCGGCGGAAACGAAAGAACTCCTGGCCTCGAGCTATTGCAATCAATATGCACGTTAATTTAAAACTCTTACCTGTTCTTTCAGGTATGCTCGTTACCCGTTTGATTTCAAGCTCCGAATGCTTACACAGCTGATATAATTTTTCGCATCCTTGAATTTAATGGTTCTGGAGATTTCGGTTACTCTATTTGAAGAACGCTTCATCAGTTTATGGTTTATAGTGAGTAAATATCTCATTAGTATGTCTAACTGTTTGCTTTAAAGATGTTGTTTGTAAATTGGATAGTTAGATAGGTAGTTGAATTAACTGGAGCAACACAATGGGATATTGGTGAAGATACGGGATCAATCCCGAAGGGAAAGACTCGAGTGTTGTTCTGAACTACTGTCAGATGACGAGGACCATATCTGAGCTGGTACCCGACTCTCCAAACTTCCACACCAAGGTGAGGACATATGAGGCCAGGATAGATTAAACGTTCGCCTGTCCCCGCGGACACGATCTTCGGTTGGATCGAGTTTCGAACTCGCAACACTTAAAAACACTGTAAAATGGGTTACACATGCATTAATATACGCAGTCGAACCACATTATTATGGCCATCAACTAATGTCCAAAATAACCACCGTGTGTGGCACGAGTAGCAGATAGACAGAGTAGTAGTCAGTCAGTATGATTCTGGAAGGTTGACCAAGTATATCTGGAGCCATGCAGACAGCAATGTATCTACATCTACTGAAGAATACGTGGTGGAGGATCCAGACATTGAACATAAAGATCGAGGTGGTCCCAAAGGTGGTGGATTAGGTTTCGGTCTGGGAATTCGGAGGCCAGGAAAGTACTTGGAAGCCTTCGGCGTACTCATCCGACGTCTCCCAGACAATGGTGACAGTATAACATGGTGCATTGTCCTGCTAGAAGATCCCATCCACTCCAGGAAAGAAGATAGTCAACATATATGGGTGTACTTGATCTGCAGGGAAGGCTAGATAGATATCGATGTAAAACGGTTGGGAGTGCTTTCCGCAGGTATGAGTGGACCCAAACAATACCAAGAAAACATTACCGAACCATAACGCTACAGCACCAGCTTGTGTTATGCCAAAAATGGTTGCAGAATGTTTGTTCTCGGAATTTTCTCGACTGACATGTCAACGTCCGTCCATTCGATGGAGGAGAAAACATGACTCATCAGAGAAAGAAATCCTTTTAATGGCCAAAAATCCAATGATCATCCCTTCTTTAAATTCTGATAAATCTCATGTTTTACCCAAGATAGCAGTGGTTGATGTGTTTGCAGAATGCCTACAGCAATGGTTGATACATCTCACCTTATACGTATACCCACCAAGCTAGCTCCCGATATGTGGCTTATTTCACTGCCTAAGCCCTGCTGACGTCAAATGTAGGCAGTAGTCATAATAATGTAACTTGACTGCATTAAAATATTCATCAAAAAATATATATTGTTTTCAAAGTTTTTGTAGTTTCTAGAATACTTTAAAAAATTTCAGTAAAAATTATTTTGCAACTCAAGTATCCGTAAATTTCTCTGTTATGCCTGTATAAGTGGGTTTGATAGTATATACTTCCTTTTTAGATCTGTAAGAGACGTTACTTGCCATGTAATTCGCATGTAGATTTTGCATGTCGCTTATAAAGACTTTCAGAGTACACGAACCAACTAGACAGGGATTTTACTTCGGGTTACTGGAGAGGCATGCATGAAAAGTCTAGCGTTACAAAAAGCGTTACAATTGCTTTGTCCGATGATTTCAGAACTAGAAGAAACATCCACAAGATAAATATAGCTTCATATAGACAAAGTGTATACAAAGGATGTCCGTACCTGACATGACCTTTGCACTGTATACTCAGGCACACTGAGCGAGGGGAGGAGGTTCACAATAGGTCGAAATTCTATGCTACTGGGCGAGCTTTGGGCCAGTGAACCTTTGGAATTAATGAAATGAGGTCTGCGTAACTGGTGTCATTCGAAAAAGCTACCGAGCTACTCTACAATTAACTTGGACAATAACAATTAATATTATACTGTACTTTAATCATTCAGGCTGTAAATTAATTATTAGATATTCACAATAAACAATCGTTCAAACTTCCTATGTCTGTTTCATTTATTCCACAATCCAACATCAGGCCCTAGTATTCTGATAACGAGATATCTCGTCCATCAAGATCGTGTCTGTTTTGCTAATGACAAGATACCTCGTCGAGACAACAACCAGAAGGGTTAAGTACTACTCGCCCCTCATTTCAAAAGAGAAAATTACAATAGAAACACTTAAAAATTATGTTCTTTGAAACTACCAACTCTGGTTCTAACGTGTAATTTTCTAAATATTTTAGTTCAATATTTATCAGACATGAAATTGTGTTTGCTTAGTAACCTCTATTGAGAAATTGCGTTAGACCTCTGCTCTTTGTTCAAAAGTTTGAAGGAAAGAATCAATATAAAAAGAATCAAGACAACTCTCTTCACTTAAGATGAAAGATCAAGTGGTAACAGAGTTAGGGATAATATTTGTTGATGGGAAGTCCCCCTATTTGTTTTATTTTGTTAAAATTTGTCGAGAACTTCTAAGTTTCTGCTGAATTTAGCTCTCCGATTTTCGTTTAGTTGATACGTTTTCAATGTTTAGAAACTTTTGTTCAATGCAAAGAGGAATAGAAATTACTTAGACCAACTGAATTCTACAAAAATAATTTCGGATAAATTCGTAACACCTACGAATATAGAGTCATTAATTTGTTACCTCTTTCAAAATATTCAATTCCCCCTCTTTCACGCAAACTACAGAGGCTGTTCGGACATTTTTTGAACGATTTTGATGAGTTGCAAAAAAATTGTATGCCTACGAAAGAATTTTATTTTCACAGCAGTTAAATAGTTAAAGTATAACTTATCGTCTACTAACTCAGAGTTTTGTTTACTTTCAAAATGGCGCTTTTAAATAAGCAATGGACGGAAGGTTATGTTACCTCTCATTCCGAAGAGAATTATGCTTATTCAATTATTCAAAAACGCTGTAAAAGTCATGGTTTTTCGATATCAAAGGTACGATAAGTAATATTATTAATGAGAAAGGAAAAAATGTAAAAGTGGAAAAGTACTTCCAAAAAGTATCCAATAAAGAAAAAAATTCTGAGAATATTTGTAAGGTAAGATCTCTAATTTTAAAAGAGAATCCGCCAAGTCATAGGACTATAGCAAAGTGAATGTGAGAAGTTTCTCTAAGAGATTTATGATTGTTGCCGGTTTTGCATATAATGGAAAACTAAAAGTAAAAAGAGGGGAAAAATGTAAAAATCAACTCCCACATATTATCAAGACCATATTTTATCCCAATATTCAAAAAAGAAATACCATACCTTTACCCACAATGTCAACAATCAGTAGAACTGCATCAGGTAAAGCAAGCAGCCACACATCTAAATTGACTATTAAATTCTTAGAAAAAATGGAACAAAAAACTGGTATCAAGTCAATAAATACCCTTTACTGATATTCCTGCTAAATCTCCAGATGTTTCACCCATGGACTTTTGTGCTTTTGGACTTTTAAAAAGGGCATTATCGAAACGTCGACCGAAAACCATTCAAGGACTGGAAATCTGTGGAACAAGAATGGGACAAAATACTACTGTCGCTACTACAAAAGTCGTTATTATCATGGAAATTAAGGTGTAGAAAGATAGTTAACAATAAGGGCTATCAAATGGAACATTTAAACATGAAAATTTTATGTAAAAAATTGATCTTCAGTCCATTAAAATCGTTCAAAAAATGTCCGAACAGTCTCTGTATTTCACAGAACTGCAATAGTTATCTGATTCCTTCGGGACATTTATTAAAGTACTGAATTAAATAGGTTTCTATTGTACTGAGATAGGTCATTTCTTGTAGTAAAACCTTTCTCATTGTCTTGTAACATTTAGCTTCTTTCACCAAGAAAATATTTTGTAACATTAAACCAGAATCTATTTTATTGTTAAATCTAAATGGAATATCTATGTCGTAAATCCATTTGTTCTAACTAGGACACTTTTAGTCTAATTTATTAGCTTAGAAAACGAACCACTGGTGTTGACTAACATTTAAATGTTAACGAATTTGTAGTGTAAATCTGGTTTTTTTATATTTTATTTGTATGATGTGTTAATCACAACAGTGGATGAAATAAAGCAATTAACATTCAATTAATTTATATCATGCATATTGTTCGTCAAAAGCAAAAATAAGAAATTATTCGTTTTCTTTGGGGTCAATCATTTCCTACAACCAAATGTTTCATTCGACGAATAAACAATTTGAACAGAATTTTGCCTTTTAATATCAGTAAAAAAACTCGATTTAAAAACATTGAATACAGTACAAAATGTGCCAATTTATGTTAAAATTCCAAAACTATTCTTCCATGTTCTGTTTAAATGAATCTGTGATAATGTCAATATGATTCTTTTCATATGTCATGAACGAAAGATCAATATCTATATATGAGTACCCTAAGCTTTTCGAAGAACAGAAACTCGAGTTTGAAATAATTTCATTCGGTTCTGGGAAACATTCAAATATCCACCAAGAGTTCCAACGCGGAATGAAAGTATGTGTTTGTAACAGAAGCTGTGTTTGCGAAAGTGAGATCGTTTGTCGGATATGAGTTGTTCATTAACCCGTCGATTAAAGTATTAATAGCTTAGGAGAACTGTTTGTTCTACGGTGACTCTAAGTAAGGAAGGTTTCAAGTAAACATGAAGTTGGTTTGTGAAATTATTTATATTAAACAGAAAATACTGTTAGATGCAAGAACACGGACACGAAAATTTTTGGCGCCTATTTAGCGATGAGCTTCTTGAGTTTTACCGAAAATAATTATAAGTTTCAAAATAGAGAACAAAGATCTTAAACTACAATGAGGAAAACTGTGTCATCGTATAAGTTAATGGCCAAATGCAAAGCAAACCTGTGCTTGCCTTGTAATACAATCTTGTAGGCTTGTAATTGCCTACGTGAGGAAACAAAAATTGATCCAAAAACAGTCAAGTCTTCACAATTTTACACATTGTAGCATTGAGCTGTTATCATATGTTGTATATTTCCTGTGTTTATATATTACTGGATTCTTGTGTTTGTATTACTGGACTCCTGTGTTTGTATTACTAAATTTATGTGTTTTTTGCTACCTCTATTTATATTACTGGTTTCCGGTATTCGTATTATTATTAGTTTATTTGTCTATGGTGGCAATCCTTTTTAAATATGCAGTGAAACAGTTGCCTCCTTGCTACAAACCTTGAGTTGCCTCGGTCTTGACGTTGTTCTTATTGCGTTGTGTGCTTGTCCGTTGCGATATCTCTGTATTAAATGTCTTGTTAGCCACTCCAATATCACAATATATAACACCACCATATAGCAATGACCTCCTTGATGTTTAAATCGTGTCTAGTTTCAGTTATTATCATTTGGCGTGGTGTCGAAGTTGAAGAGTAGGGTACCATCTCAGGTGTGACCTCGTCACCTAAAAAATTGCAAGGTGTCCTCGGATCTTTTCTTTCGGGATTGCCTCTGTACCGTCGCCAATAGCCCTTTGTGTGGCTCCTGTGCAAAGTTAATTCAACTACCTACATTAGGTATTATCATACTTTTGACATTTAAACTATGGGAATGTTCCTAATGACGTTGATGAAGTTTAGTAATCTATTGACTCTCGCTGGCTTACAAGTGAAGCACAAACTATATAAAAAACTTAGTTCTGAGAAAATGAAGGATTGAATTTTGAATTTCATGGCGCAAGGTATTCAACAGACGCAAGATTACAAAGTTAAACAGCAAATAGCAGTGCTATGCTTTAGGCTGAAAACGAGAAGTCAAAAATCGAGATGGAAGTATAAGAATTTAATTTACATAATAAAATTTTGAATGTGTGAAATTTGAATGGTTGAATTGTAAAAGAATTTGAAAGGTTGAATTGTTAAAGATTTTGAAAAGGTAGACTGATGAGTCATTTTGAATTTGAAAAGGCAAACTGATTAGTCATCTTGAATTATATCGGTGAAATTAAATGAAATTTAAAAACCAACAGGGAAAATGAAGGAAATATTCTTCTCACCATGCTACATTCACTAGTGTGTTTCTGAAGAAGAAATTTAACCTTCATGCAGAGAGCATTAACTTAGTGGACACCTATCTAAAGATCATCACATTCTGGTCTGGAAAAGCTAAAAAACTCATAACTCGAAAATTTTTATTTAGTGTTTCACCTGTAAGCTGATTATAATGAGAGATAATTAATATGGGACATTATATTATCTTGTGTTGCATATGATTGTATTTAGTCTTTCATGAAGCTGTTTTATAACTGTTTTATATTAAACCAATATACCTAAACTGAAGTACTTGTTCAAGATATAAAATTGGAAGTTTCCATGTCTTAAACCTACATAAGTTCATTAAAAGTGGAATTAAATGGAAACAGAAAAAAAACTCTACTCAAGTAAAGGGTTATATTTTTTTCGAAAACGGCAATTGCTTAGCGACGAGTAATGTTTGGGCCCATCTGTAGTGTTTCAAAGCTCTTTTACATCTAATTAATGAAACCGCATCTCCTTGACGAAAACCAACGATAAAACATACTCCATTATGATGCAAATTCGCGATGTTTATGAAGTTACAAAAAGTTAATTAGTCTGCTATTTAAGACATAAATTAGTTTGTGCATCAAGTTATGCAAAGTACATCCACATCCTGTAAGGAAATGAAGTTTTTCAGCAACATTTGCTAATCGTGAGTAGGTATTTAAAGTAAAACGCATAAAACTTCAGTTCCACAAAGAGTTTATTCTAGCAGTAAATTTTAACGTAAGATTTTTTTGAATTACGTTAAATGATTTAGAATTTGCTAATAAGTATTGCTTTCCATATCGTCGGCTTGATAGCCCCTTGTGTTGCTCCAGTGTGACGTTAATTGAAATACCTACCTACCATGTCGTCGGCTTACAAGTGAAACATTCAAGTCAAAATTTACAAGAGGTAAGACTTTTAGATTATTTAGATAAAAATGTAGTGACCCATTGACTATTGAAATGTATCCAATAAATAATTTTTTCCTTGCATGACTCAGATTTCTTCTTGAAATCTGACCATTCAAGAATCATTAAAGCATTATTGGATTTTCATCTTCAGTGCGTTTAGCTTAGTGAGTAAAATTTTTCCTCTTCGGTTTCTCAGAACTATGCGTTTTGATTTAGTGTGTTTCACTTGTAGGCTAACGATGTATTTCATGATTCCATATATACTACCCTTTCATTATTTTTAAAACTTTAATTTTAATTAATTATCCTAATTTAATTCTTCTCTTTTGCAATATCTTAACTTTTAATAATTCGATCGTAACTCATTATTAAAGGTCCCGGTTAATTTACCTCACGATCAGCATAAATGACCGTAAAAACCGCTTAAATTGCAATAACTTGCCATTCTCACGGCGAAAAGAGTTCTAGTTGATTCCACAGATGTACACTCATGTCCAAAAGTTAAGCAGAATTGCTGTTTATGTGAATATTTCAGAAAATCTACATCGGAATGGAAGGAAACGCTGTAACTCGGGTGTAATAGGGTTATAAAAGAAGAAAACAATGCAACACAAGGGTAATGAAGACTTTTATTATCCAAAGAAAAGGGTTGAAAGAAAAAGGTTCACAATACGAGTGTCAAATTTAGTGAAACAGAATGATTAAAACAATGTGATGCTGAAGTTTAATACGGTGTGTGGGAACCTCTGGTAGCCACGCATGCTGCACAACAATTTCCCATACTTTCCATGAGGGTATGGATGAGTTGTGTGCTCAAAGTTTTCCAAGCCTCACGGAGAGCATTTTTCAATTCCGGAACGGAGCTTGGTGGGTGGCGGAGGGCTGCAATATGTTTCCCGAGCATATCCCACACATGCTCTATAGGATTCAGAGCAGGAGAGTTTGTAGGACACTGATGTGGTGGATATCTTCACTTTAAAGGAAAGCGTCGACCAGGGCTGCACTGTGAGGAGGAGCGTCATCATCCATGAATATGAAACCAGGACCGATAGTACCTCGAAACAGGTGAACGGTAGGCTCAAAGATTTATTCTCTGTATCTTTGACCACTAACAGACCCCGTGTAAAATATATGAATGTCTGTGCGGCCGTCCTGCGATGCCTGCCCAGACCATGACTCGACCCTGACGGAAAGCGATGTCCTTCCGTGATGTTTCCCGGGTGAAAACGCGTTCCACGTTCTCTCCAGATCGTGGTAAGACGAGAATCAGTTTGCAGACTAAAGCTGGACTCGTCACTGCACATGACATTGCCCACTGTTGTCGATTTCATTGCCGATGTTCCAAACTCCACTGTAAACGCGCGGGTTTTGTGCAGACGTCAGGGGGATGCAAACTGCTGGTTGTCTAACATAGAGACCAACGTGTCTGAGTCTCCTGTTAACAGTTTGTCTTGAAACTATGACTCCTGTGGCGGCTGTTAGGGCTGAACCCAGTTGTCTGGCAGAACAGTTCCTCTGATGTTGCACAGTTATCGCCAAATATCGTTCTTGCAGTGCGGTTGTTACCCTTGGCCGACCTGGTACTGGTCGTCGGGTAACATCTCCAGTGGTTTGAAACCTTTGCCACAGTCTGGAGATCGCACACTGAGGCACATTCAAAATTCGAGATGCTTCGGTTCGGGATCGACCGGATTCCAGCATTCCAATAATTCGTCCCTTCACAGACATGTTCAGTTGGCATCTTTGTGACATCTTTCGTCCTTATTGATTGTTAACAACGCTCCGTACCACAGCAATTTCGAAATTTCTTTCTAAACTGGTCATGCCGCTCGAGGTCGTTTTATACTTGTTCCTACTTGCGCCGATGCTTTGCTCATGTAGACGTTGACTGGAGTGTTTTGCATATGCACAATGTTTTACCTTCGTCCCAGGATTCTCCACAAATAATTTTGAATTATTGTATCCATTTTTACTCCGATTTTTTCGCATTATACGAATTATGCTTAAATTTTGGACATGAGTGTATATCGCATTATATATGCGTTAGCAGACGCAACCAATGACGTGCATAGTTGGCGTTGCTATGTATTGTGCATGGATTCCAAGTCCATAGAGTCGTTTGTACCAGTTTTTCTGACACTTCAGTGCATATTTCAAAATATACTTATCTTAAAATTGTATTATACTTTCAGTAAATGTACAGAGAAATATTTACTTTAAAGACAAAGCCCTTAAGACCAATTCATTAATCTTTTAGCAAATATCTTTTGTATCGTTGATAAAAGTTGCTGTATTATCATCGTATATCATTACATTTGCACATTTCAAGAGCATGTATTACTTATACCACACACTCATGGCAAACGAATGGTAACTTTTCTTCCGTAATACTGGTAAAAGTATTGGATTAGAATCTTTTGATCCAATAGATCAATGGACTTCGAGGAAAACGAAGTTAGAATGTAGCAAGTTCTCTCTTTTCGCAAAAAGAATTCGAAGAGAATTCCTTATCTGAACGAATAATGCAAGTTGAATTCCTACGAAAGAAGATTGTCTGCGAACTCTTGCTGAATAGTCTTTGAATACCGTTTTTTTAGTGGTACTAATTTAAGCTCGTATTTTAGCTGTTCTTTATCGTATGTGGTATATAATATAATCCCGATTGCAATGGTTGACATGTTTAGTATTTTGTTAACCATGTGGGGTTCACAATCATATATCCATTATACAATCTACAATCTTCCACAACGATCTTCTAAAATAGACGGAGCATGTGTCTGCAGCTTTTATGTTATTTTTCCAATCGCTTGGTTTGGAGATATTCGGTTGAAGGTCACGTATTATTGAGGAAATCACGAATCCTAATGCAGGACTGATTGACGAGTGTGATGAAAAACCCTAGTTTGCTCTTCAATAGCGAATCGGCGCGAGTCGATTCCTAAGCCCACGTGATCTACACTTTCGAGATCTTACGACAGCGACTCCGTCCACATCCTCCATCTATTTCATTAGGTCGATGGTCTTCCCTGCGTCTAACCAGTTCTGACATTCTTGACCAATAGAATCTTTCATTGGATTTTTCAACCAACAGATGTTGTTATCTAGTCATCATGTGTTTTGTAGGGGGAAAGCAACAGTACACTGCAAGGAAATATCTCGAAACTAAAGAGGGTTTCAATTGATGTTTAGTTTACGTATGCTAATACGTATATAACTATACGTATATAACTAAATACGTAATATACTAGTACGTATACGTAAGCACGTATAGTACGTGTTTACGTTCACATTTAGGGGGTCACGGTAACCCAGTTAGTAGAGTGAGTCACCGATTAGCAACCGGAGGGTCGCGGGTTCGAAATTCGATCCAACCAAATACAGTTGTGTACGGGGAGCTTGTGCCCGTTAAATCTATCGTGACCTCAAATACCCTCACGTTGACGTGGTATGGAAGTTTGGAGAGTGAGGTGCTAGCTCAGAAGTTGACTTCGTCACTTGACCTTTTTCAGAAATTCCTTTCTTGTCCTTGGGTCTTTCCCTTCGGAATTGGTCAAGGACTGCCGTCATAGCCCATTGTGTTGCTCCAGTGCGAAGTAAATTCAATTATCTACTGTATAATTTTGACAATCGTTTATATTTAAAACAGAAAATGTGTGTTTCATTGAAAGAGCTGTATAAATAGTTTTAAGATACGGAATTAACTCACCTAGTGGTTTATCTGGTCGAAAACTGCCCTGCAGTGGTCAGCCTCTGATGCAAAAATATGTTCAAAATTGCCCCTAATTTTGGTCAAGTGACAATTTGTTATCACTACTTGGATCTTCATTCCCCTTGGAGTAATATGGCAGTTTTGTCTCAACGAGGTATCTCGTCTTTAGTAAAATAGGCGAGATTTCATGGTCGAGATATCTCGTTGGAGGTTTAAGAGAAATACATCTACTATTAAAGTCAGTGTTAAAGATAACTTTATCGGTAAAATAGATCCCAAAAGGACATACCAACACTTTTAACACACTCCAACTCCATAAAATAGATCCATTCCTAAGAACGATTTTCAGACTGATCCGTTATTAGTTATATATGACTCGCAGTTGAAAATTTGAAATGTCTAATAACTTTCGTTTATAACATCTTTGTGCTTTCTATATTGCATTTATCTTTATTTTCTATATTCCATCTGAGTATCTAAATCTACCTGTCTCCCTTTTTATGTATTAATCTATTTCAGAAACACGATCGTCTTTTTCTCATTGAAAAGTGCCGACGATATATGTACTGTCGCTGTACATTTTTACATGTCGCCATTCAGCATTTTTCGGGAACAAAGTATTGATGTCCGGACAAAATTTGAATTCGAAATGTCAGTGGGAATTTTTCCCGTTCTTTTTCAGCTCTGCGGGACGTGAGTCGACTATTTTTCGCATATCTGAGTTCGAATGCATTTCCGTTGACACATGAGTTTGAACATCAGTATGCTTTTCAAGTTGTGTAGGAAAACATGGAACAGAAAAACTTTCACGCAGTGTGGCCTTTGATTCTTCGAAGGATTTTGATTTGGGGAGTAAAGAACGACTTAGAATAAAAAATAAATACGTATTTCCGTTGTACACTAAAGTGTGGACGTTGTTTCATGGGGTATTATTTGATGGTTTTTCTTTGACTTTACATTATCTGAAGAAAAGTTTTATTCATTTATTATGGTATCTAATTTGAAATACCAAAAATTTCGAAACATTCAATGTTAGTCTCAACGAGTAATATTGACCTTCTTCCATAGATTGTGATTTGGAGACACTATTGCTGGAATGTTCACTCACTGTAGACCTGCCGTAATACAAAAGGTGGTTGTCTCGAAGACAACCACATCTCGTCTTTAACAAAACTGACCAGATCGGCTTGAATGAGATATCTTCTCATTAGAAGAAAACTGGCCACATCTTGATCTCGTAATCATCAAAAAATCGCTATTAGTTTGATAGACGAGATATTTCGTCGGAACTACTTGGAGGAGGGATGAACTGTCCCTTCCCGTCTGTGCGCCGCCTTGCATAGCACCTGCGCATGCGCGTCACTAGAAGCTTTTGTGAATTGTGCAGACGTTCTGTTATGTAGCTCTATGTTTTATTGCTTTGCTGGGCTGTGAATACTTGTGATATCTCTTAACCCTCCAAGTGGTTTGGACGAAATATTTCGTCCATCAAGATCGACTTTGACAATGACGAGGTATCTTATAATCAAGATATTGACCTATGTTTTTATGATGACTAGCTCAAGATCTGGACCGTTTTCTAATGATGTGAGGTGACAAGATCTTGATGGACGATATATCTCATCCATAAGGTCTGTGTTGGAATCGGTCTCAAACCTCCAATTATAGTGCCGTGTGGGGCACATCAATATGGAAAATTATGTAAATTGAATGTATAAAAGAGGAGATAATGTGAAGTGTATTGGGGATCATGAGCTGATCAGACTTCTTGTATGTTTTTAAACCATAAGACTTGGCTACGTAATAAAATTTATTTTTAAAGTATAAAACTCTGTCTTCAATCGATAAAACCCAACAATTGGTTATGGGCCTCAGACCTTAAGCTGAACCTGAATTCTGCCACTACCGGTTTCCAGTATGATGGGTATTCAAGAAATGTCCATGTTTTCCTTCCCGAAGTTATCGGAATTCAACTATGCCACGTGGAAGACGGACATGAAGATATTGCTAATGGACCGGAACTGCTGGGAATTTATCACTAAAACGGAACCTCTATTATTGGAAGATGCTCCAGAACAAGAAAAAAGAGACTATCGTTATAGGAAGCAGAGGACATACACAACTATCTACCAGGGCATAGACAGAAAATATCAAGTCTTAATTTCATCTACTGAGGACGGTAAGGAAGCCTGGGATATATTAAAGACCAACTTTGAACCAGCATCTAGAGCACGATTGGCAGGCCTTGTGGACGAGTTCTTTTCAATCCGCTACCAGCCGGAGGACGAATCCATTGGACTCTTCTGCAAACGAGTGCATGAGAAGCTGTTACAGATAAAAGAAGGTGGATTCGAAATCCCAGACCTCTTAGTTTGCTTTCAACTAATAAGACATTTGCCTCACGAATACGATAATCTGGTACAACTGCTATACAGGATGGATGACAACGAGTTCACGCTAGACAATTTGTCTAAACATTTAATAACAGAATCCAGCCGGATCGACCTGAAGCGGAAGGACGAAGGCACAAAATTAAGTATCGTGGCCGATGCTTATGCTACAAGAAACAAGTCATCTAGATACAAGGAGACACGGGCATCTACTCCTGATCACAGCAGATGCGTACTGGACCCTGAATTAATTCCTTCAAGCCCAAAAAAGTCGACAGTTTGTCGTATGGGGCCGCGACCATTCTGTAACTACTGCAAAAAGTCGGGACATTACGAATCGAAGTGCTTCAAGAAATGCAATCGGCAGAAACCTGGTGGTGAATTATTTTATATGGAGGACAATCCAAAAACTGATCTTCAACGTGCCTATGCAGTTTCAAATTTTCCAAATGAAAGACCGAGGGAATTTCTCATTGATTCTGCTGCAACTGCTCACTTCTGTAAAGAACGTGATATGTTTACGACATTCAGAAAACTACCACCAAAGAAGATCCTAGTCGGAGACAAGGACAGAAACTCGGAAGTATTAGGTATGGGTGATATTCAATTTACAGTTTTAGATAGAAACAGAAATTATGATATAACTTTAAAAGATGTGTTATACTCGCCTAATATGAGAAAAAATTTAATTAGTGGTGCTCGTATTGACCTTGTGGGAAACCAAATTAAATGGGGAAATAACAAAATGATTATTTATAATAGTTATAATAAATATTTGTTTACTGTTCCCAGAATTGGAAAATTGTATATCTTGAAAGGTTATCCCAAGATTAAAAATTATACATATGTAACTGGTTTAGATCTAGAAAAAGCCCACCGTAGGTTTTGTCATGTTAACATGCCCTTAATTGAAAATATGAGTAAAATTAATTGTGTAAAAGGAATTGAAAAACTTAATTGTAAAAATATAGATAAAAATTGTAAGATTTGTGCTATTGCTAAATCCACTAGAATATCCTTAAAAAGAAACTATATGTACGAAAGGAAAACTAAAAATGTTTTGGAAAGGATCCATATGGATTTGTGGGGTCCTGCTCCAGTTAACTCTCTAGGTGGAAACAAATACTTTTTATCTATTATTGATGATTTTTCACGTAAAGTAACTGTTTATATTATTCGAAATAAGAATGAAGTTTTTGATTACTTTAAAAAATACTTGGTTAGAGCTGAAAGACAGCTAAATGTTAAGTTAAAATGTGTCCGAACTGACAATGGTTTAGAATTTTGTCACAAAGAATTTAAAAAGTTTTTAAATGATCTAGGAATAAAAATCGAAAGAACTTCAACTTATACCCCTGAACAAAATGGCGTTGCAGAAAGGTTCAATAGAACAGCCATGGATTGTGTCAGAGCTATGCTTCAAGACAGTGGTTTACAACCACAATTTTGGTCAGAAGCACTTTTAGCATTTATTCACACTAAAAATAGATGCGAACACAAATTAACTGAGGGTATATCTCCTAACGAAATATGGACTGGTTTCAAACCATCAGTAAAACATTTTAGAATTTTTGGCTCTTTGGCATATGTTCATATTCCTAAAATACAGAGAAATAAATTACAACCCAGAGCAAAACTTGGTATTTTGACAGGATATGGTTTGAAAACTAAAGGTTACAGAATATATATCCCAAACGAGAAGAGAATAGTTGAAACAGTCCATGTTCATATCGACGAAAGTAAGAAAGCTGTTGATGTACTATTTGGTAAAAACTTTGAGTACGTTTCTTTCGATCTTAATTCTAATATTCCTATTTATCAATCAAATGAAAATATAAAAGTAAAATCGGAAAGTGAAACTCAAGTTTTAGATTCTAAAGATTTAGTTAAAACTGAGGACTTAAAAAGTCTTAACATTTCAAATTGGCGAAGAATCGAAAAACCTAGAAATAAAAGCAATAGGATAGATGTATACTATTATTCTCCTGAAAATTTGAGAATGAGATCTTTAAATGATATTAAAAAGTACTGTACTAAAAACAAGATTAGGTTTGATCCTGTAAATTTCAATTTTAAGCCAGAAACTGAACATCCTAATGTGGATATTTCTAATGTGCCATCTACTTCTAGTGATGAATCTAATTTTTTAGACCAACAGATGTACGACATGTATGATCAGTGTTACAATGTCGAAATCCCCAAAAGTTATGAAGAAACGCAAACAAGTAAGGATAAAATTAAATGGAATACTGCCATGAATGAAGAAATTCAGATAATGAAGGATAGGCAAGTATGGAAATTAGTGGACACACCCCCAAATACAACCATAATTGGAAGTAAGTGGGTGTACAGCATAAAAATGGACGAAAACAATATACCTAAAAGGTATAAAGCTCGTCTTGTTGCTCAAGGTTTTAAGCAAAAACCCGGCATTGATTTTAAAGATATTTTTTCACCAGTTGTGAATTTTTCTATTGTTAAATTATTGTTTGTACTATTGATTTCTATGTTGGGTTGGTATCACCGTCAAGTTGACGTGAAAAGTGCATATTTATATGGACACCTTAAGGATACTATATACATGAAACAGCCAAAAGGATTTGTGCTGAAAGGATCCGAAAACAAAGTATGTCTATTGGAAAAGGCTATATATGGTCTGCATCAAAGTGGTAGAGAATGGAATTTGGAATTAGACGGTATTTTAACTAAATTAGGATTTTCTCAGTTAAATTGGTGTAATTGTGTCTACAAATTTAAAGATGTAATTTTAATTGTTTATGTAGATGATATGGTTTTGTTTTCAAAAAGAGAACATTTGATAAATGACGTAATCGAATTATTGGACAAAAAATTGGATCTTACAGTCCTAGGTAAAACTAAATATTTGTTAGGCGTAAACTTTCAAGAAATTGAAAATTCGATTTATTTACATCAAATTACCTACATTGAAAAATTAATGTCAAAATTCAAAGATCTTCCTAAAAGTTTTGTGAATTTACCTTTTAAAATTGGTTGTAACTTACCTGATAAGGTTAAAGAGGAAGAAATAATTGAAAATGATTTAATGAGGAAATTTCCCTATCGTTCCTTAATAGGATGTTTATCGTTTTTGTCAGATAGATCCAGACCAGATATTGCATTTGCCGTTAATATAATGTCTCAGTTTTGTAATGGTTATACTTACAAACACTGGTCTTACGTTGTTGATATTATGAACTATGTTTTTCTTACAAAGGATTTTAAAATTAATCTTTCCAATGTAAAAAGTTCAAATTTGATTGCTTTTTCTGATGCAAATTGGGGATGTGGTCTCACAAACAGACATTCAAGCAGTGGCTATTTAATTTATTTTGGTAACATCCCAATATCATGGAAATCTTCTAAACAAAAGTGCATAGCTCTTAGCTCAATGGAATCTGAATTTATTGCACTAACCGATTGCACTAAAGAAATTATTTGGTTTAGTAGAATTATAAATGAATTAAGTTTGTGTGATTACATAAGACCCCAAGTATATTGTGATAATCAATCTGCTATCTATTTTTCAAAAAATAGTCAAGAAAATGTGAAAACTAAACATATTGATATCAAGTACAAATTTATTCGTAAATTAATAAAAGATGAACTATTTAACGTAAATTATATTTCATCGGAAAATAATTTGGCTGACTTTTTAACAAAGCCTTTATTGTTAAATAAATTTAAAAATATTATTAGAAAAATATTTTGTTAGATTTATATATATATATATTGAATTGTAATACATCTGCTGAGGTTTTACAACCGATGGGGCCGCATGTTGGAATCGGTCTCAAACCTCCAATTATAGTGCCGTGTGGGGCACATCAATATGGAAAATTATGTAAATTGAATGTATAAAAGAGGAGATAATGTGAAGTGTATTGGGGATCATGAGCTGATCAGACTTCTTGTATGTTTTTAAACCATAAGACTTGGCTACGTAATAAAATTTATTTTTAAAGTATAAAACTCTGTCTTCAATCGATAAAACCCAACAGTCTGGTTTGTTTTACTAATGACTAGATACCTCGTCGAGACAACCACCAGGAGGATAAATAAAGTGTTTATCTATGTACTGTTCTCTGCTAACTTCCATCTAAGAACTACTATAACAGTTAGTTGTGATTACGTATCGTTCAAATTGTTTAAATATTGTCTTTACATAAATACAGTGCAGTTACGGAAAAACGAACCACTTCTCTACACGGTTACATGGTATATAGAAGACCAAATTCAAAGGTACCATTCTGTAAAAAACATCATCTATAAATTCATATTCTTAAAATAAATTTCCATATGGGTCTGTTTGCATATTAAATTGCGATCGAACTTTATAATTTGCAATGGCAACACCCAAAATTCGATTATGTTTCAAACATTTGAATGCATTCAATTTGAAATCTTGCTTTCTAATTCAATTAGTCCTTTACAATTAACGAGAAAATGTTTCACATCGTTTTAACAAAGATTTATATATAAATCGTGGATCAGATATACACTTGATTCTTGGCATTATAGAATGCCAGAGATTCCATGATGCCCTAGCTTAACTAAATCAAAGATTAAGAATTCCCATGTTACTAGATATAGATTCACATAGAAAACGTTCTGGCACTATTAGTTCCATGATTGATTGAATGAATATTCGTAGATAAAAAAACAATAGCAGTAAATTAGAAACATTGACACGCCCAAAGAAACTGCGACAATGCAATTGGATTTTCTATGGCGCCAAGGCCCAATTACGACTGTAGATTAGATCAGATCTGGGAAAGAAATCACGAATCCTATATAATATACTGTATCATATTTTCAGAAAGATTTCTTTGTTGTAAGGTTTCACAGACCAACCTATGGAATTGAGTAGTAATGTTGCTGACGGATTTACTCTACCGAATATGAAGAACCTAACGATTTCATATATGATGTACCAATCGTTGGTCCTTTACATTTGTACTTTTCGAAATTATGGCTGAACGGCTGCGCCTAAATTATAGGCTAATTAATACTTATTATGCGTGTACGAATAAAAATTATTATTTCATACATGATACTTCACTCCTTAATCATTTATATTTGTACTTTTCGAAATTACGGCTGAGCGGCTACGGCTAAATTATAAACTAATTAATACGTATTATCACTATGGCTCATTACTTATAATTACAGCTAAAGTAAAAAAAGACTATTACACTGCCGGCCATTGAAAATGCAGCACCATGAAGAACAAGAAAGACACCACAACACCACGAGATCATTCGACTTGAGAACGCGAGATATCAGTATTTTGTCCAGCCGCCATGTGCTGTCACGAATGCCCACCAATAGTTGCTGTTACACTTGTGGACATTGAAAGAAAGAAGATGGGTGTTCAGATCTGGCCAAGCCGTACCTAACAATCGGAAATTTAATAAAGTATATCAGGATATATCAGTAAGTTAAAAAAATTATTAAAATTTAAAAATGCGATAATTGTACAAAAACACGTTAAAAATGCAAATCAAATTATTTTAAATAAAATTATTAAAACCTAAATCGGATATAAATAAAAACAGGTTTGCATAAAGCAGACCATTCAATAAATTAATAATAGTAGGATAAGTAGTATTAAAATATTTTAGTCTAATAATATTAAAATCAGGGAATATTCACTTAAAATTTGTTTGCCAGAAATGATTGTATCACACGTCGGACATGTCAGAGCTGGTTCTAAACTTAGAAGGTGAGGTTAAATATGTATGACCTATACGAAGTCTTGTCAGATTCCCATTAAGTGTTAATATTATTGAATTTAAAACGCTTTACAGATGATTCTGTCGAATGTAACTTATTTTGAATTTGTGCATATGTTAACATGGATAGTTTCGATGGATAGTTTAACAGCACGGTCCATGTCTTGGAAGGAAACTGATGGTCCTGTCATTTTATTAGCAGTTTGCGTTGCTTGCAATAGATTGGGTTTTCTGAATCAGCATGTATTGGTAGCAGTAAATTAGGAAGTTTGGTATTCCCACCTTTATTATTATCTTTTATCTTAGAAGGTATGTCTATTGTGCTGATAATTTCACTGTAGCGTCAGATGAATGTAAAGGGAAGGTAAATTATCTTAAAATGTATCAGGAGAAAACCATTAACTCAAACCTCATGTCCTTCGTATTTTTGAAATAATAACAATGGTTTCCCATAAAAGCTCGTGGAGATACCGTTTTACCTTGACTCGAGACAGCTTATCGCGATTGAAGAACGAAATCGGGAAATAAGACGTTACGGAAGAAAGGTTTCAGACGTTGGTTATGAGACTATAATAAAATGTAACTTGGATTTCGTATTTAAACTTTTATAACGTACCTTTCAAGTAATCTGCACATGTAACCGAAACATACAGAAATAGATCTACGCAGAAGACAAGGTTCATAACACTCTTTGTGGTTCAGATGTACATTTAAGCTTTAAACGTTTAATATTTTCATTTATCGATAGTTAAATATGAATAAAAATTTCCGAAGTAATGCTGTTATTTATAAGTGTTTCGCATCCTAACTTTTATGCTGTTATACTGAATTATGAATGTAATACACACGTAAATGATACATATGGAAATGGTTCTACACACAAGAGACATGGTTTATAACCACTGTTTTTAGTTCAACGCATATTTAAGCTAAAAAACGTGATATGATAATTTATTTATAGTTATATACGAGTAGAAATTTCCGAAGTAATGCTAAGTATTAAGTTTCTCGAAGATACTCCTTGATTATAATCATAAAAATTCTATATTGTGTACTGAAGTATAACTATCACAGCTTAAATATTTGTATTCTCTAACAACTTGTGTATAAATGAAAAAACATATTATAATTATAAATTATACATAACTTTGATCATTTTTGTTAATTTTAAGATTTTCTTACGAAAATCGTAATCCTCATAGTTTGAAACAATGATACAGTTTTCAACATTGTTAGTAACAAAGGAATTCGTAACAAATGACCATTATTGCACAAAAATGAAATTTTCAAACAATGCTGTTAACAATGAATTCGTATTGTTAAAGAGCTCTGCAACTGTGGTTTTGGCCATAAGAAATTTGGAAATTGAGCGAGTAGCATCCCGTGAAACTTTCTCCGAGGAAAGAGAATCCAATATTGTAAACTTTGATAGTTTGACCTAATTTTATGTTCCAATATCCCGTTATATAAGAATCAATGAATATACAACTAGTGGTGGTAGCAAAGCTTTCCAATCGATGAAATTTGTAAGTATTTATTTGACATTAAGACGATTAATATGAAATTAAATACAAATTTATGTACATTTTTTATTGTTTCTTTATTATAGTTTTAAATAAATAATTTCTACAAGTTTTTAATGTATCATTTCTTCACGCGTTTATAATTACTTTGTTTTATACAATTTTAGCATGTTATTAAGCGTATCGTTATGTTTTTATACTATATCTACCTTATAAATTTTTAACAAATGCAACAAATTTTATTCATTCGTATAAAATATATTTTGATTGGTGTGTTGCATGCATGGCATATTTTTTGTACAAATAAATAATTGTATTCGATGTGATTGATTGTTAATTTAAATTGAAGGTGATATTATATGAAGATACTATATATAAATAGAAAAAAAGTCGTGCTGATACAGGATTTTTGAAACTTCCAGTAATTTTCCATCAATAAATAAAAAGGTAGACATTAAAACCGCGCAACAATTACTTTTTACAAGGTCATAGAAATTACGTAATTCACATACTTTCTATGACCTTGTTGCATAAACATTTCAAAATTTGTTTTGAAATGTTTATGCAACTTTTGAAATTTTCGATTGATTTAAGTGCTACTCCAAAACTTTTTTCTCTGTAAAACGGATGTCCTTTAACGTCCATCCTAAAAATTCCCTGATTTGGGATAATAATATTGAATCTAATTTAAAACAGGAAAACGAAGAGGATGATCATCATGTAAAATGTAAAAGCTGATGTCCACATCGACCATTGTCATATTGCATTCCCATCAAAAACAGTGATCCGACCTTTGCTCCATACAAGCCGGACAACTCAACCTAAAAGAGAATTAGGAAACGCAATGACTTCATCTATCCAATGATATCGGACCCCTGATAAGTATTTTTAATTTGATTATGATTATTTACTTCATGAGTTCAGATTGCAGGAAACTTTGTTTAGATGATTAGTTTTTCAGGCTGATTCAAAAACACTCCAAGGACAAGAAAGGGGTCGTATTACATATCTATACATATAATAATTCAATTATATATACAAAGAGAAGTTTAAGAATATTAATTCTAGAATACCAATAACATTTTAAAAAATGGAGCAGTGTTGACGGTCAAGGCTCATCGGGAGGAGCCTGACCCAGTCAACACAATATGGCGTTTTCTGAGTGTGGGCGGCAATTCGCCAAAAGTAGCCCCCCCCCCAAACACCACAAGCAGAAAGGTGAAATAAGAAAGGAAAAATAGGCAAAAGATCAATCAGGCAAAGAAGTCCAGGCAAAACGAAATATCAAAGGACACACGTTAAAGACAAGAACAGCCCAAAATCGTACACAACTATAGAAAAGAGTATTAACTTACTCATTGTCGAGGCCCACCAAAGAAGCAAGAAGTGGACTGTATTTTAACTTAACAATTTATTCAAACTTAACAAGATCGACAATATGGTTCCAAAAGGAACGCTTGCGATTTCCTAATCGCATCAAAAAAGCAGCAGTAGCCTATCTACCGCTTGAGAAGTTCTTACTGCCAACTTTCACTACCTCTTTTTAACTGCTCAGTTCCGAGCCAATTGGCGCTCGCCAAACACAGGCGATGACGCCAAGAAACTTGAGTCGCCAAGGCGCGAACACTCATATTAACAAACTTCATTTCGACAACAACCTGCCACACCTCGCATGAGGATCACCAACAAATGCCATTTATAACGCCCACACAAGTTATACAATGTAACAAAATTAAGAATCATAAATCCAGTATATCAAAAGTATACCCAAACTGCCGCGGTGAAAAGTGCTCAATTACACAATAATAATAGTGTTCTAATACTGCTCAAAAAGATAAAAAAACAAAGAAGATAGTGTTCGATTCCAGCCTTTTCTAATCCAGCCGAACTCCAACGAACAATATCTTCTTTTATATAATCATATTCTTATATATATTCCTTCATTCCTATATATACAGACACTACCACGATACACGTAAATTCTTAAGAATGGGAATTTCAGTTAAGTACTTTTAACTTGAATAATTTCATATATAACGGTGAACATATTAAAGGTATATTCAAAGGCTCTAATTTTCTTCCATTCTCGCACACCTACTCTTAATACGAAAAAATTTCTGTTTTCAGATATATAAACGATTCAATTGTTTTTAATAGAAGTAATTTAAATAATTTATGGCAATCCATTTGTCCAGAAGAATTGAACGTGACCAAAACTAATTTAAAAAATAAAAGTACCAGACTTTTTAGACCTAGATATATCTATTGTAAACAGCAAAATTTAGAATAATATCTATGATAAAAGAAGTGATTTTAAATTTTCCGTTATCAAATTAATTTAGTGGAACTCTAATACCTTTAAAAGTATATTGTAATGCAATTGTTAATCGACAAGTAAGTTTTAACAAAATAATTCAAAATTTAACTTTCTATATCAATGCGTCCAAAGACCGTTGTGTAGAAAAGGGTCTGGTGAATGTTAAATCTGTTGTGGCCTCAAATTTCCTCACGTTGGTTTGATGTGACCTCGTCATCCGATGTGGTCTATAATTGCGAGGTATTGTCCACGGATCTTTCCCTTCGGGTTTGATCCCGGACCATCGCAAATAGCCAGTTGTGTTGCTCTAGTGCGACGTTAATTAAAGTACCTACCTACCTATCCTATTTATACATAAAATTACTCGTTGTTTATCAGTTCATGGAACTAATGCAATTGAACAAAGCGTCATACAGCAGGAATACAAAGCTCTCACAATTCCCACTACACTAACATACATTGAAGATTATAAGTGCTACATCTAATGCAATTGAACAAAGCCACTTATAGCGTATTATTCAGTGCATAATATATATATATATATATATATATATATATATTATCTTCATATTTTTCTCATTGCCTTCAATTCTTATACTTGAAGAATTTCATGGTGATTTCGACACTTACGGGACATTTCTTTTACGTTGTAAACGAAATGACTCGAACGTGAAGTCGTTCTCCTTTTCGCATAAACATCACGTGAATCAGAGCAGTTTTATTTCTTATTGCTTGATTACTTCCTTTTTTTTTCTTTCTGTAAAGGAAATGTCTCAAATGTGAAATCCTTAACACCTTCATCTGCACTTGTGTTCAGATGAAACGTTCCTTATTCCCTTTGTTTAAGGTGAAAGGTTTAAGGTTTAAATGAACACGTAGCTACAAAAGACGAAGCATGAACAGCGATCCGCAAGTACGCAACGGTAAGGGTCTCTTCTTTACACTCCCGTACGCATCCCCGACATTAAAGCTCATGGGTGTAAGATTTGAAAGGTGGATACTACCCGTACGAGGGATCTTTTACATTATAAATGAATGTCTCGAATGCGAAGTCGTTCTCACATTCGCATTAACTTCGCGTGGACAGGAGAAACTCTTATGTTCTAATTGCTTTAGGATACTTTGAATGAACTCACGGCCACAATAAAATAGGCGGGGGAAATGACAAGAAGTCTGTCAACGATAAAAGTAACTCCTTTCAATTCTCATCCACATCCACGGATCTCAAGTTTTTGGGTGAAAGTTTTGAAAGGTGAATTCGACAAGTTCGAGGGATCTTTTACATACTCAACGAATGTCTCGAATGTGAAGTCATTCTCACCTTCATATAAACTTCGCGTGGAAAGGAGAAGCTTTTTATTGTTCGCAATGCTATAAGACACTTTGAATGAACATGTGAAGAGCAGTGAAGAGAGACGGGAAAAACGTCAAGTAACCCACCTAAACATAAGTGTCTACATATTGCAATCTCTGCTGCATAAAGGCTTTGAAGTGGTTGGTTGGAAATTTTGAAAGGTGAATTCGACCTGTTCGAGGGATCTTTTACATTCTCAACGAATGTCTCGAATGTGAAGTCGTTCTCACCTTCGTATAAACTTCGCGTGCATAGGAGAAACTTTTTGTTAAAATTGCTATAGGATACATTGAATGAACTCGCGGCCACAATGGAATAGGCGGGGAAAATGACAAGGAAGTCTGTCAACGATAAAAGTACCTTTTTTCTGTTTTCATCGACATCGCCGTCATTTTAGTTTTGGGGAGAAAGTTTTGATAGGTGAATTCGACCCGTTCGAGCGATCTTTTACATTCTCAACGAATGTCTCGTATGTGAAATCGTTCTCACCTTTGCATAAACTTCGCGTGGACAGGACAAACTTTTTGTTTCAATTGCTGTAAGATACATTGAATGAACTCGCGGCCACAATGGAATAGGCGGGGAAAATGACAAGGATATCTGTCAACAATAAAATCCATCCTTTCCATTTTCATCCCCATCGCCGTCATTCCAGTTTTTGGGTGAAAGTTTTGAAAGGTGAATTCGACCTGTTCGTGCGATCTTTTACATTCTCAACGAAT
Source organism: Meta bourneti (assembly GCA_933210815.1). Lineage (NCBI taxonomy): Eukaryota > Metazoa > Arthropoda > Arachnida > Araneae > Tetragnathidae > Meta > Meta bourneti. The sequence goes on from OW119928.1 coordinate 25,659,714, forward strand.
GTGAAGTCGATCTCGCCTTTGCATAAACTTCGGGTGCATAGGAGAAACTTTTTTTCAAACTGCTATAGGATACATTGAACGAACTCGCGGCCACAATGGAATAGGCGGGGAAAATGACAAGGAAGTCTGTCGACGATAAAAGTCCCTCCTGTCTATTTTCATCCACATCGCCGTCATTTCAGTTATTGGGAGAAATTTTTTAAAGGTGAATTCGACCCGTTCGAGCGATCTTTTACATTCTCAGCGAATGTCTCGAATGTGAAGTCGTTCTCACCTTTGCATAAACTTCGTATGGATAGGAGAAATTTTTTGTTCAAATTACTATAGGATACATTGAATGAACTCGCGGCCACAATGGAATAGGCGGGGAAAATGACAAGGAAGTCTGTCAACGGTAAAATTCCCTCCTTTCTATTTTCATCCACATCGCCGTCATTTCAGTTTTTGGGAGAAATTTTGTAAGGTGAATTCGACCGTTACCACCGAGATAACAAGGCGAGACCGCTGTGACGTTTCGATCACGTGACTCGCTTACTAGTAATCGTAACAAACATCGCTGCATGGCCGGCTAGTTATGGATTACCTTTAATGTAGCGTAAGAAATTATGGTTTTTATACTATTTTACCGAAAAGCAAGTGCAGCTGCTGTTAAATATTGTTATATAACCTTTGTGGAACATTACAGTGTCAATGTGTTAAAGACTTTCGTCAAACAACATGTTTAACGTGTGTCCAGACCGAATTCTTTAGGCTTAACCACGAGGCTATCCAAAATGCCCTTTAGATGCTGTGTACTTACTTGCTCTGGAAATTATTGATATGGTGATGCACCAAAAGTGGCGGTTTTCTCCTTTCCAGAGGATACAAATATTAGTAAAAGATGGCTCAGGGCGATTCCACGAGCCGAATTTACACCATGAAAACGCAGTAAAGTATGCGAACTTCATTTTCAAAACGATGATATCGTCCGGAATGTATCGAACTTCAACAAAAAAACTCGTGAGTGTTCTACCTTTTCTATGAAACGTCTTCGTTTAAAAGTTGGTGCTATACCAAGTATATTTCCGAATTTCCCTAAATATCTCTCGAAAACTTGTCCCATCGTTCGTAAAAGCAGGGATGATAAAATTCGTGAAACTGAGGAATCCAATTTATTGAGAGCTATCAACGAAAGCAAATCTGAGTTCATTGCTCATCATGAAACTATTTCTTTTCAAAATTTTAATAGGTTACTAGAAATTCTGGATTCATTACCCCATAAAAAAAATTGGTTTAAACTAATTGAGGAGTCAAAAGTTATTTTTTTCAAAATTTGTTTTAATCCAGGACCTGCAACAAATTACACTGTTGTAATACATTCAAATCTGAAAATGGAAACATTTATAAGGCCAAGAAATTTCTGTAGGTAACAATCAAATCAAAACATCCTGTCACGTTAATAATTTGGAAGTTATTGAAAATTGTTTGAATTTTATAAATGAAATATCAATGAAAAATTCTTCAGCCAACTATAATAATAATCGCTTCAATTGCTTTTACAGTTCAATTGCTTTGATTTCCCATTTTTATAGATTTAATGATGAAGAAAACATTAATTAGATTTCTTTAGACTATGAGAAAGGGTTTTCTTTTCTTTTTGATTTATGGTCGCATTTGAGAAACTATGATATTGGGCGGTATTAAGATTGATTGACGTGTGTATTTTAGTAAATAAAAGTCATAAGCGAGTTTTTCGCTATTTTTTAATTGAATTTGCGATATAATTTTGGCTGGTTTTTTATTATTGCTTTTACTATTTACGCACACTCTTTGTTATCGTTAGTAAATAAGGAAGAAAGACGCGAGGGTGTGGAAGTTTCATTCTGAGATTATCATAGTTTTGACTAGGGATAAACCATATTTAGAAACTGCCATAATAATTTGCAAAAACGTATAACAATATTTTCCTGTGGTCTCGACGTATATAGAAAATATTATGTATCGTTGTAGACAGATTTCACTGTATTAGGCTTTGAATATTCCAATACGGCGGTGGTCGTTCGTATCGCACGTATGACTACTAGGGAGACGCCATGACGGCAGCGGTCAGGCCTCGTTATCTCGGTGGTAACGATTCGACCCGTTCGAGAGATCTTTTACATTCTAAACGAATGTCTCGAATGTGAAGTCGTTCACCTTCGTATAAACTTCGCGTGCATAGGAGAAACTTTTTTGTTCCAATTGGCTATAGGATACATTGAATGAAGTCGCGGCCACAATGGAATAGGCGGGGAAAATGACAAGGAGTCTGTCAACGATAAAAGTCCCTCCTTTCTATTTTCATCCAAATCGCCGTCATTTCAGTTTTGGGGAGAAAATTTTGAAAGGTGAATTTCCCCCGTTCGAGCGATCTTTTACATTCTCAACTAATGTCTCGAATGTGAAGTCGTTCTCACCTTCGTATAAACTTCGCGTGGATAGGAAAAAAATTTATTGTTCCAATTGCTTTAGAATACATTGAATGAACTCGCGGCCACAATGGAATATTCGGGGAAAATGACAAGGAAGTCTGTCAACAATAAAATCCATCCTTTCCATTTTCATCCGCATCACCTCATTCCAGTTTTTGGGTGAAAGTTTTGAAAGGTGAATTCGACCCGTTCGAGCGATCTTTTGTATTCTCAACGAATGTCTCGAATGTGAAGTCGTTCTCATCTTCACATAAACTTCGCGTGAGTCATAGAAGCATTTTTAGTTCTCATTGCTTTAGGTTACACTGAATGAATGTTTACCCACAAGTGGAGAGATGGGAAGAACGGGGAGGAAGTCTGCCAACGATAAGGGTCTCTCAATTGCCCCCTCATCCATATCCCCTGTTTTCAAATGGTTTTATGGAAGTTTTAAATATAAATTCGATACTTTCGATTGATATTGTACATTCTAAACGAATGTCTTGTATGTGAAGTGGTTGTCACCTTCACATAAACATACGCGTGGATGAAGTAAGCTTTTTGTTCTCATTGCTTTAGGTTATACTGAATGAATGTGTTCCCATAAGTGAAGAAGCGGGAAGAAAGAAGCTGAATTTTGTGAACGATATGGGTGTCTCAATTGCTCTCTCATCTGCATCCCTGGCTTTCAAGCGTTTGGATGGGAATTTTCAAAAGGTTAATTCGACCCTTTCGAGATATCTCTTACATTCTGAACGAATGTCTTTAATGGTAGTTTGTTCTCTCCTTCACCTGCACGTCGTGTGGATCGGAAAAAGTTTTTTTATTTTTGTTTCTGTAGGCTTACAATCAGTGGAAGCGTGGCCACAAGTGAATTGACGGTTTGAACTAGGAGGAAGTCTGCCAACAATAAAGGTCCCTTTATTGCACTCGAATCCGCATCCTACACTTTCATGGTTTTGGGTGTAAATTTTAAAGGTGACTTCGATCCGTACGAGAGACAACTTTTCCATTTTAAACGAATATTTTGAATGTGAAGCCGTTCTCACCTTATATCTGCATTTGGTGTGGATCGGAGAAGCTTTTCTTTGTTCTCGATGCTTTAGGTTACAATGAATGTACTTGTGGGCACAAGTTAATAGTAGGGAACATCGATGAGAAACAACGATAAATGTTTCTCGATTTGACCCTCTTCAGCATCCCCGGCTAGCAAGTAGTTGAGTGGGTTTTTAAAAGGTTGAATTCGACCCATTCGAGAGATATTTTTACTTTCTAAACGAATGCCTTGAATGTGAAGTCGTTTTCACTTTCCAATGTCCTGGTTGTGTATCGTTGAATCGTTTCTTATTATCTTTGCTTTATGTGACATTGTACGAACAATTGGCCACACGCGAAGAAGCGGGAACGTCATGGAGGATGTCAACCAACGATAATTGTCTCCCGATTTTACCCTCTTTAGATCCCCGGCTTTCAAGTGGTTGGGTGTTATTTTTGAAAAGGTGAATTCAACCCGTACTAGAGATTTCTTTTACATTGAAGTGTCTCGAATGTCAAGTCGTTCTCACTCTCACTGGTACTTATAGTGTATAGGTGAAGTGTTTCTTAATCTCTTTTGTCACTGGACATTGAATGAACATGTGGTAATAATAGAAGATGCGGAAATAACTTAGAGGAAGTCTTTCAACTTTAAGGATCTCTCCATTGCACCCTCTTCCACATCTTCGGCTTTTTAGTGGTTGTGGGGCATTCTTCCAAAGATGTTTTCGTCCAGTTCGAGAGACTTCTTTTACACACTAAATAAGTCTCGAATGTGAGGTTGTTCTCACCTTCCTCTGCAATTTGTGTCGATTGGAGATGCGCTTTTTGTACTCCTTACATAAGTGAATAGGCGGTAGAAACGAAGATGAAAACTTCCAATGATAATGGTCTTTCCATCATACCCTCTTCAAGTGGTTGTGTGGGAGTCTTCAAATGTTTATTTTGCCTCTTCAATATATCTTTTACATTTTGAATGTAGTGTCTCAAATGTGAAATCATTCTCACCTTCACCTGGTATGGATTGGATAAGCTTCTCTTAATGCCGTTGCTTTAATTGGCATGTAATGAACACGTGGCTAGTAGGAAAGAGTCTGGAATCAAGATGAGGAAGTCTGCCATCGATAAGGTTTTAAATTTGCGCCCTTCTTCGCCTCTCCGGCTCCCAGGAGTTTGCGTGTGTGTCTTCAAGGTTTCGACTCGTTCGAGAGATTTCTTTTTCAATCTAAAAGTGTCTCGAATGTAAAGTAGTTCTCACCTTCACCTGTACTTGGTCTATATCGGAGAAGCGTTTTTTTTCTCGTTGATTTAGTTTACATTGAATGAACACGAATCGCTGTAGACAGAATTGAGATTCATTGAGATTTTTTTAAAAAGACGATGTTATGCCATTTGTCTCTTAATGTGTAGAGGTCTACGCACCATTACAGCTGCATACGCTTTTGGTGTACTGTCAGAGGGAGTCGAAGCAATTCGCGTCTTGAAATAATCCCCCGCTGCTGCAGAGGACGTCGAATTGTACACGCCAACACAGGTTGTTGTGTAGCACACCCTAATTCTTGAGCTAGTGTTCTTGATGTTGCAGTACGATTCGTAATAGTCATGCTCACAAGATGTCTGTCCTCACGTTTGGTGATGTGACGAGGCTGCTGTAATCGTTCACTTCTATCAGTTTGTCTCTTCTGCACTTAAAGTTTCCATATCCGCATCACTGGCTCTATTTTGTCCAACACGAGCACCCATTTCTCTGAAGGATAATCCACAGACTGGATAAGCCACAATTCTTCTGTCAAACTCAGAATCGTGTTCGTATGCATGCCCTATTTTTCGATGAGGGTATTGAGCTTCCATGATCTACGCATCACGCAAATTCCAAGGCTATTGGATGCTTCCCTAATGATGATGTATTTTCGATGGTCAGCAGTGTGTTTTTACTTACAACAAATTCTGAAAATTACTAAATTTTAATGGTTATTTTTCCACTAAATTTTCAGGTCTTATTTTTTTAAATTATTATATAAGGACTAACAAAATAATAGATTAAAAATCTTCACGATATTCGTATGGTAACAAATAGATAATAGTTTACTATGCATGTTATGACTGCAGTGATGAAAACATTCATCGCCAGGCTTTTAGTTTTGAAAAAATATTCTTGTACACTTCAGCCCTCTATTTGAAAGATTACAAATCCCTGTCATTACATTGATATTTGCAGTGGTTCAGAATCCACTCCTAACGGTTAAATTGACAGCCGTGAAGTAGAATATCACCAGAGCGCGTACTGACATTTACAGTGGTAAATTATTAAAATGAATTGGATGTGAAGACCTTAGTGGATAAAATACTTGCAGCTTGGACAAATGAGAAGAATAGCTAATGCAATGAAATCTTTCTTCTAAATCTTTTGATACTTCGAAAATACTCCTGGAAATTTCTTTCTCTAAAAGTGTATTGAAATTGTACTGTAAAAGTATTTATTACCTTCCTTAATACGTTTTCCATGTAAAATAGACTCGAAATATCTAAAAACTTGGAAAACTTCCTGAAGATTATTGCTGTAAGTAAATCACATTGAATTTCAGATAGGTGTCCCCTGTCATCCAAGTCTATAAATCTTTGCCTCCAGAGAAGGGGAATATTTGATCGAAAACCAGTAACAATCTGACCGCGATATTCCACGCCCGAGGCTATTTCCTCAGCCACTAAGATTTCCACATCAGCAATTTGCAACAGTGATCAATAGTTTTCTCCCGTGTGACGCTTTATCAGTCCCTGGGATTGCTTCTCAAATAATGTGCTGTAGAAGAGTTATTTAGAGTGTGCTATTAATTTATACCAGACTTTCTGAGAGATGGTGATAAAAAAATCAGGTTTAGGAAGATTCTTGTGATAAAAAATCAGGTTTAGGAAGATTCTTGTGATAAAAAATGGTAGGTAGTGTCGAGGACACCAACCGTAGTTTTGACGTGAATACTAGGGCCTGATGTTGTACTGTGCAATGAATGAAGCAATCCATTTTAATGACGCATTCGCGACAAAAAATTACGGAAATAAAGGTTCTGGATGTTTTTCTAGGGGTGTCGTGGCACGGATGTTAATTATTAATAAAAGCGGAATGAGATGGGAAGGTATTGCTTACGTATTTAGTATGGTAACACTGATTCGCATAGGATGTATTCTCATTCCTGTTGAAGAGGTACCGATAGATTATGCTTATTCTCCGCATAAATATTTTGCAAAAACTGTTATATTTTTGTTATAAATTAATGCACGGTATAAATTCGGTGGGTTCGAGGTTAACGTATGTCATCTGGTCATGATAGCTTACCATGGTTGTCTCGCATTGGCATACTCTGTTTAGATCCTAGTTTAAAATAATGTTGTAATCACTTATGCACCATTGCCATTTCCATCTATATGATTTCAGGGTAGATACAGTATCGGAATGAATTCTGGTATCGATTTCATTAATACCAGCTTAAGTCCTGATATGACGATGGGCCTCCGTAGCCAGATTGGAAGAGTAGAGGATTTACAACCGGAGGGTTGCGAGTTCGAAACTAGGTCCTCCCAAAGACCGTACGTGGGGCCAGGTGCATGTTAAATAAGTCATGACTTCAAATTACCTCACGTTGGCATGCTGTGGAAGTTTGAAGAGTGGGTTGTCAGGTGTTGTCCTCGTCATCTGACCGTAGTTCAAAATTACGAGGTGTCCTTGGATCTTTTATTTCGGGGTTTATTCCAGACCGTCGGCAATATCCCGTTGTGTTGCTCCAGTGCTAAGTAAATTCAACTACCTGCCTGCGTATTCGAAAACAAGCCAACTGACGTCACATTCAGAATCTACAGGAGACACGTGTCGCCTCAGAAACGCTACCGCCACCTATATTTAGCTTAATTAAAAAATACCTGTCACATGGGACCACCACGGGGTTCAACTAATAAACTGAGAAATATGCTTTAAAATATTTCTAAATAGTAATAGAGACCGAAATAAATTATGTTTCAATTTCCTATAAATCGATTGAGTTTAAAAGTAATTTAAATTTTCATAAATTTTCACCTTTTTATGCATCGCCAGTTATCTACACTAAAGTTAAATACATCATTATTCTGCACACGACGGAGACGAAACAATTTTAAAGTTAAGTAGTTTATTTTGTAATTAGCTGAAGCACGCGGCTTTTAACGGATTAAAGCAATTAGGTACGCAATTAAATGAACCATTAGTTTAATTTTACGGAAGAATTTGTATTCTTAGCTGTTTAACATAATAAGTTTTTGTTATTGCACTACACATTTTACTGATTAGCCAGGTTAATTTTGTTGACACAATCAGGTAAAGAGATTTTGTTTGGTTATAATAAAAAGACACTGAGAAAACAAGCTGTGATTCTGAAATAATGAGTGCAAGACCGTAGATTCGCTTTTATTATCATCAATATCTCATTAAAAATTAAAGTGAATGTACACGATTGCCCATGCTTGCTTCATTTATGTATAGTTTGTGATGAAAAAAATATTTCGCTACGTGTACAAAAACTTTCAAGTTGACAAAGCTCATTAAAAATGTTTTGTGGTGAAATATTTATAATTAGCACCTTAATAATAATGGGTTTGTTTTGTTTTAGCGTTTTATAGCGCGAGGACCATATTTGACCAAACTGCGCCAAACACAAGACAAGGCCAAGTATGAAATGACGTGAAAGAGGAATTGGAAAGCAGAGTAGTAAGATGAAAGCAGAAAATGATCCCTTGAATATCCCTGGAGCGCGATCCCAGTGTTTACTATAAAAGTAAACCCCATTTTGAAACAAAAGTTCACTAGAGTACCTCGGGTCCTTGAAGCCAGTACACCTAAAGGAGATGTGCCCCTGAAAGCCGACATCAACAGAAAACACAATATTTTTTGGTAACAATGTAAATATGTTTTGACGTTCAGAAGAGTACTGTGGGGCATGCAGGAAAAGTTCAGCGGTACTAAAAAACGTTACAATTGTTTTGTCTTATGATTTCGAAACTAGAAACATCTATAAGATAAATATAGCGTCGTGTAAACAAAGGATGTCTGTATTTGATATTACCTACGGGCGCACGGAGCACAATGAGGGGTTCACAATACGTCGAAAACCTACGGTGCTGGGCAAGTTTGTGCCAGTGTAACTTTTGATTACGTAGAGTGAGGACTGCGCAAGTAGTGTCATTCGATACTACTGAACTCCCATACAATCACAAAACATTATTCAACCAATTTAACCGTCAATATTAGTATCAAACTGCCTTTTAATCATTCAAACTGTAAATTAATTGTTGAATAGTCACACACAATAAACAGTCGTATAAACTTCCTATGTCTGCTTCATTCATTCCCCAATCCAACATCAACTCCTAGTGTTGACATCAAAACTTTGGTTTGTGTCCTCGACACAACCTACCAATTTTTCTGTTGCACTTCGCAAACAAACAGCGATCTTATGCACTAGTAAAGACCTTTCATAAGCAATTTGTTGTATTTATTATAAGGCTAAAGACTTCCGTAGTTTGTTGTAGTGGCAAACGCATGGGTATAAGTATGTAGTGCAATACTGAGTCATTTATATAGAAGAGACTTGCCATTTTAAACTGAATAAAGTTTACTAGAGTAACGCACATTTGAATTTTAAACATTGATATACGTATAATTACGTGGATACATGTAAATAAAAAAGGAATATATGACGAATCTTTTCACAGCCAACCACTAAACTCTTCAGTCACCGTCACTACAAGGTGGCTATTAAAACAACGACGAATTGTATGACGAATATTTCAGAAGTTAAATTAAAACCATCAAGTAATTTTACTAAGCAGACATTGTTACAGTAAGTATTGCTGACAAGTGCGAATTGTTCATAAATCTTCTGAGGAGTTAAGGAATAGAATCTCATCAAAAGGTTATATTCTAACGAATGGGTTGATAGAGCCCATCCAAAGAATTCTATTCTATGGAAATGAACAATGGAATCCGTCCAAAGAATTCTATTCTAAGAAACATCCGATCGAATCTTTCAAAATAATCTTATTTTAAAGAAAGGACTGATGGAATCTTTCCAAAAGATTCTAATCTTAAGAATGGATTGATAGAATCTTTCCAAAGAATTATATTCTATCAAAATTAGTAATAGAACCTTTCCAAAGGATTCTATTCTATGGAAATTAGCAATAGAACATATCCAAATGATCCTATTCTACAGAATGGGCCGATAGAATAGCTCCAAAGGATTCTATTCCAATGGAATCGTCCCAAAAAATTGTATTCTAAGGAAAGGATAGGTAGAATCTTTCTGACGATTGAAGGAATCAATAGATTCTTAAGAAAGGTTATTAGTTGGTCATTACGTGTGTTGGGGTGAAAGCAACACTACACTACTCAGAAATTATCGCGACGTTCAGTGATTACTTTACAACGTATGGTCAATATTTATATTCTAAATCTTTTCAATGTCAAATCATACGTCATTTTCAACGTCAGAATATGTATGGAAAACTACGAAGCATTTTAAGTTAGATTGAGCCTTAAAGAAACTGGATGCAGACATAATCTCCATATAGATGTCTTCTTTGTCTTTGTAAAATAGAATCATTATTAAACTTATACCGTAAGGTAAGGTTCCTCAATACAATATACAACGCAAAAATATGGATAATTCATATATAGTTTGGAAGAAATAATCTCTTGCCATTCGATGTTGTCATTTGTGTAATAAAAATCTAGTAGCGTCTTAAAATTTTTCTAGATTTCTTTAAGATCACGCTGTCTACAAAATTTCAAAATGAAAGTTAGACATCTTTCGAAATCGAAAGGTATTTTCCTGTTGACATCCAGCTCTTTATAAGTAAGAAATCCTTGCAATAACACCGTTATATCTATAGACTTCTTGATCATTTCAAGGAGTGATATTAGGAATATCGTGCTCAGCATATCATGCATAACTTCAGTAGAAATTTTAAAACCTTACGCAAGTAGGTATGGCATGCGTGTCGGCATATCTGTGCTTAAATTGAAAATTCTCCATGCAGTCATCTAGATGTTTGTTCTACTGAGAAAACAGCTGCTGTCGTTATGCACACAGATAAAACTTTAACCGTATATCACCCAGTGTTGCCTAGCAATCCCTGCTTAAATATTCAAGAGGTATCTATAAATACTTCCCATGTGTAAGGATTTTATTTTATTAATATGAACTCATTCTAGTCACAGTATGGTCAATTATATCTGTCAAAAAGGAAACTCTTATGTCAGACAGCTGTCAACAGATTTGATCGCCCTTATGAGTGTTCATAATCATTGTTAGATCTCCCTAATGAGTGTTCATAATTATTGTTAGATCTCCCTAATGAGTGTTCATAATCATTGTCAGATCTCCCTAATGAGTGTTCGTAATCATTGTCAGATCTCCCTAATGAGTGTTCATAATCATTGTTAGATCTCCCTAATGAGTGTTCATAATCATTTTAGATCTGAATCTCCGCTTTTAACCGAGATTTTCTAGCGCCAGAACTATTTCAGTCCATAAGTTCAAAAAAATTGTTTTGCAATCAATACTTTGTCATTGTAATATAAATGAGAAAGGAGACTTCCTTGCTGAAAATTGGTAGGTTGTGTCGAAGGCATAAACTGTAATCTCGACGTGAATACTCAGTCCTTATGTTGGATTGTGGAATGAATGAAGCAGACATAGGAAGTTTGAATGTCTTTCTTGTTTCTAGATGTGTTATACTAATCTTTTTGCTGTCATTGTTAGTTGTTTCTTGATGTATTACAGTAATCTTTTTACTGCCATTTTTCGTTGTTTTTCTTTGTGTGTTATACTTCTTTTTCTAGTATTATAATTGTATCCTATTCATTGGAATTTAAAAAATCCATGATTACAAAACTGTTAAGAATTTCAATATTTATCTTCAGTTGTAAATGTAAACCCAGCATTTCATCTTCCGTCATTTCCTTGACTTATACTATTTCGTATGCGTTATGTATAAAATATATGTGTATATAAGGTAAATAAAATGTTTACTTCGAGGGCGTCTGACTCTTAACTGCGAGAAAATCAGCATAAATGAAGGAAGTATGACCTCACATAGGATGTTTTGCTCATGGTAAATGAAAATACTCGACCAAAAGTGTGTGTCGATGTTGCCCTTATATAAGCAAAGAAAAAGGTATAAGATAAATATTTCCAGTTGATGCGAAAAGTAAATAGATATTCCGGAATTTTTTCTTCAAATCCGTACCATTTTCTTCGAGATTCTTGAGTCACCGGGGAGTTTTGAGTCTTCTTGGTTTCTTTATATGTTGGAAATAAGAAGTGGCTATAAAGTTTCAGTTTGAAATCCATCGTGTATTGGAATTTGGTTTCTAACGCTTTTATTCAGCCTTGTGCCGTAGATGGAATTTAGCTAGATTCTTTAGAGACTATAAATTTGTGATGAATGCATTCCTCGATTTGTATTTATGGTGATAGAAATTTTCGCTTTCACATTCCATTCAAAACTCGGAATCCTTCGTGCGCATTTGTTTATCACACCCTTGTGTAAACATGAAACAACATTTTCGCTCTTTCCTATCCAAATTTTATATCTAGAAACTATGCAAATGCCACATATTTTGTAACTTTTTGATACATATATGCATTCCTAAAGAAAAATTGAATGTATTTGTATTTATATTCAATATTTTCTTAAATAATGAGAATTTTTTATAACGACGTGTCACAATTCTCCTGCAATGCGGTTGGCTTAACAAATAACGTGTTTAGATATTTTATATTTGACTGTATTCAAACATGCAATGTTTCCTTGAATAACAGGGATAGGTAGCGATGACCTCGTTGGAAGAGTAGCGGATTAGCAACCGGAGGGTTGTGAGTTCGAAACTCGAACCAACCAGACCGTCGTGTAGATAGGGGCTGGTACACGTTAAATCTGTCGTGGCCTCAAATGTCCTCACTTTGGCCTGGTGCGGAAGTTCGGAGATTGGGGTGTCATCATCTGACAGTGGTTTAAAATTACGATGTTGTTCTCGATCTTTCCCTTCGGGATTGATCCCGGTCCGTCATCAATAACTCATTGTACTGCTCCAGTACGAAGTTAATTCGACTACTTACCTTAAACAACGAAGCCCACATGCGAATTTCGGAATCCTACACGTCGCTGTTCTCTCTTATTGCAACGGTTTTTAATGCTTATGCCCATATTCTAAATAAGACCGATCCTATATTACCTTCAATAACAGGGGACTAAGTAGATCTGAGGTTCCTACTGCATGTCTCTGTTCTCTCCCGTCTTGGCATTAGTCTTGAACATATATATTTTCTTATTCTGTATGAACAATTCAATACTTCGTTGAACAAACGGGACTATTTACGGATTAGGGAGTGGTGGCTGATTTCACCCCAAAACTCCCCCTCCATAATTTAGGGGACTTTAAACAACGGGATCCACAGGCGAATCTTGAAATCCTACACTTCGCTGTTATCTCTTATTGCGACGGTTTTTAATGCTTATGCCCATATTCTAAATAAGACCAATCCTATATTTCCTTCAATAACAGGGGACTAAGTAGATCTGAGGTTCTTACTACATGTCTCTGTTCTCTCCCGTCTTGGGATTAGTCTTGACCATATATATTTTCTTATTCTGTATGAACAATTCAATACTTCGTTGAACAAAGGGGGCTATTTACTGATTAGGGAGTGGTGGCTGATTTCACCACAATACTCCCCCTCCAGAATTTAGCAGTAATTCAATTCAATAGATGCCGCCATGAGTTCATAGTTTGGTAATTGCGTAAGACTGTGAGAACTGTATTAAGATCACGAGTGTACTCCGCATGCGTAGATATGCAAAGATGACAGCAACCGTGAACTGTCATCGACCTTCTAATGAAATAGACGGATCATGTGGTCGGAGTCGCTGTCGTAAGATCTCTGAAGGGTAAATCACAAGTCGACAGCCGATCGGCTATGGAAGCGCAGACTAGTGTTTTCATCACGATGGATGATCGCTTTAATCAATCAATAGCTTAGGATTCATGCTTTTACCCACAACCACGTGATAGATCTTCAAATCGAGCAACTGCGAGAAATAACTTGAAGCTGCGGGCACATGCTCCGTTAATTTCATTTTAAGGTCGATGTGAAATGTCCTGTGTTGCCTTAGACGTAGGGAGTGAAGCGCTGTTTGAAAAGAAGGCTGAGTGGCAACGAAGAGTGAAGCCGTTTTACAAATAGAAGCAGTTTCAAGGCTGCAGATAGTCTTTGGAAGTGATTGGCATTTCTCTGGCAGTTCAAGTGTTCACCGTGGACCATCCATCGAAATTCGTGCCTATTGTGGTGACTTTCATCTGGCTTGTTTGTGCGCGTGTTTACAGGAAAACGCTTTGCAGTGGGTTCCAGTGCATTGCGAAGTGTATGGCAATGAAATGGCTGATACGTTAGCGTAATTGTCAACCACAATAGGCCCAGTTCCTTTTCTAGCAACTAACCTCTTTATATGTCTGGACAGGGTCAGGAGACAGGCTCAGTCACTTAGGCGGAATTTATGAGGAACAGTGGAATTAACCGCATTTTTTTTTCAATTCTAGAGTAAGCCTTGTGATCTTCGTTACTTCAAATAAATTCTAGAGCAGTTGCCACGTTTTCAGCTAAAGCCAGAATAAGCCACATTCTGGCGACGTTGTCTACCATCAATAATACTTGAATCGTATTCACCTGGTTGACTCCAACAAGTGCCTTATTTATCTTAATGAGGAAGAGACTTTGGAACATAACTTTTTCGACTGCACCAAAGAGAACATCTTTAGAATTCTCTTGTAGAAAATTTGTGATTCATCTTCTATTCTTATTGCTTTTTTTTAATGCTCATTTCATGTACTTTACTTCTAGAAGACATCGTGAAATTGACGTTAATACACCTGGACTCATCAAAATGTATGTGTTTACAATCACGTCTGAGTGAACAATTTAGTAAAACGTATGAAAGACAGTACGACGTTGTCTACCAACAAGTATTTCATGATGGAGATGGGTTAAACTGCTTTATGTACTACAGTAATACCCCGAATTACGCTAAGTCGGAGTTACGCGGTTCTTGATTTTTTCGTTTGGCATTACTGCTGCCCGCTATCTTGTGTTTCTCTTGATGTGATGCTCGTTTCGCGCGAACTCTACGTGCACAATTATGATTCTACGATAGACGAAAATTAAGATTGTTTTGGTATACGTTTTCTAAACCCTATGTCTTTCAAACGAAGTAAATCTGATTCTCCTGCAATGTGAAAGTTGTGTTTTTGCCCTCAAACACAACCAGCTTGCTTCAACCGATGGACCAGGGAGTCATCGAAACATTCAAGGCTTACTACACGAGGCGTTCGTTTGCACATCTGAATGAAGCTATGAGGCAAAACATTCAGATATCTGTTAAAGACTTTTGGAAACAATTCAATGTTTTAGATGCCGTAATAATCATTGGAAAATCTTGGAATGAAATTTCCAAAAAAGCATTGAATGGTGCCTGGAAGAAACTTTGTCCATTTTTTTTCAAAAATGAGACAGAAACAACACAAGAAACTGATCATGTCGCTCATGTGATAAAAGAAATTGTTAATCTTGCCAGGCAATTAGATTTGGAAGTCAATGGTGATGATGTCTACGAGCTGTTGGATTCACATAGCCAGGAAGACAATTGATGAGCTCATAGAGATGCGTGATCAAAAGTTATCGAAGTATCAGACTCAGTTCCACCAGAAAAGGACATGCCAATTGCAAGCTTGATAGAAGATCTCAGCTCAATTGAAAATAGCTTACAAATTTTAGAACACAGACTACAACGAAGAACGGGTTATACCTACAAAGCAAGGAATAAAAAATTATCAACTTGCTACGAAGAAATACTGCATGATAATACTGCTTGTAATGAGTATGTGAGTATGTCGTCAACGAATTTGTTAGATTTTATTAAGCCATCGACATCGAAATAACTTTAACGTAACTCATTTATTTTTTCAATATTTTGTATTAATATGTATAAAGAACTGCAATTTAATTAAATATTTTCTTCTAAACTAGTGTTTTTATTTGTCCTTGGTCCCAATTGAACAAAATTTATATATATCTATATGATTGTACCCCGACTTACGAGATTTTCGTCGGACCCACCTATCGCGTAACTTCGGGGTATTACTGTTCTGTATTATAAGTTAATTTTTGTAGTGGTGCTACCGCAAGGAAGTACTTCAACATATCGCTGCTCTCACGTTTGAAAGGGCATTGGTCTGTAAATGTATTGATTTGTTGCTATGCGCATACACACAGCGAACAAGGGCTTGAAGTGTTGAAGTGACAATTGTTGAAAGGGCCTTGGTCAATAAATGTTCTGATTTGTTCCTAATCACACACACAGCGAACAATTTCACTTTCTAGAATAACGGACCCTACACACGGATCAGGGAGTCCTTCTAAATATCTAACAATTTAAATTTTCTTAATTCAGGAAAAATCAATCGTATTCAGCTCATAAAATATTTATTAATAAAGTCACTACATCAGTACATCCTTATATAAAAAGGGCCGTGGCAGCCCGGTTGGAAGAGTAACGGATTAGCAACCGGAGGGGTGTGAGTTCGAATCCAACCAAAGACCGCCATGTGCAAAGGGGGTTGGTGGAAGTTTGGAGAGTGGGGTGCCAGCTCAGGTGTGACCTCGTCATCTGACAATGGTTCAAAATTACGTGGTGTTGTCCTCGAGTATCTTTCCCTTCGGGTTTGATAACGTACTGTCGCCAACAGCCCGTTGTGTTGCTCCCAGTGCGACGTTAATTAAAATACCTACCTAGCTCAAATAAAAAGGTCTTTATGCTCCAGTGTGACGTATAAATTCAATCACCAACTTTATATAAAAAGAAAACTCGAAACCAGTTTGAAACCAGCTTGAAATACTTAAATTCTATTGTGCCACCATGCGGCACATTTTACTTTTGAAGTAAAAAATTAATCGAACTTGACGACTGAAACAATTATACGTTTTCTGCATTCTGGATCGAAAGCTTCGAATTAGGTCTAAGGCATGAATGCTTGTAATGAATCTGTGGCATCTGTAGGTTGTGCTCAGAATGTGTGAAGTGTATGTGAGGTTTTCTACCCCCTCCGTGGTACACCAAGCTAACGCAAAGTGGTTCACAAACCAGCGCTTGTAGTGCCACAATTAATACTGTCGAATTTTCCGGGAATTAGAAAAAACATTCACAAGAAAAATTTTTGCTAATTCAGAAGAAATACACTTAATGTAGTTACAGGAATCAAACCTGCGATGACTACAGGTTGGACTGTAGACAGCTGGAGATCTTATTTCATTGTCCCCATCTTGTGGTAGGTCTTGACCAATAAATCTATATAAATACATCTATAGTGATCAAACTTAAATAACTAGAATATATATGTGACGCCATTTAATTTTCAGGATATAAAACAGTTGATCGCTTTTCAAATGCATCAAAGAAATGCCAAGAATCCTAGTAATATGTGGTAAATGGGATATCGAAAATGTTAATAGGATATAGAAGACAAGATATTGCCAAATAACTTTATAAAAGATTTTGTATGAGTTTTAAGGTACTATTAAAAATTGTAAACTCTGATATTAAATCATATATGTCTTACATAGAGGAAATATAAAAGTAGAGTGAGCAAAATGATAACCTTTCTATGCGCTCAGAATCACGTGGCCAAATCTAGTAGTAACGTGAATCTTAGACTACTTCTGCCGAGTGCAAACGAATATTAATCACATGATAGGTTAGACGGATATTCATCAGATACATTTTAGAAGACGCCTATCCATTCATTCGTCATCTGATTGGTCCACGCGACATAGCCAGTACACTTTGGCGATTTCACCATTTATTTCGCCACTCTATAGAAATGCATAATCACACATATAGCCCGTCATAAGATGTTAAATTGCCAAACGAGGCTATAAGATATCAAATCGGTCAACCAATTCAATATTTCACAGAGCAGTTACTTGACTACTAGTCGACATGTTAGTCACTCTTTGAAGCTCCTCTCAATAGCAATGCTCAGTCTACTTATATGTTAAGTCTATGGGTTTACCAAACTGCTGGTGGTTGTCTCGACGAGGTATCTCGTCATTCGTAAAACTCACCAGATGTTGATGGACGAGATATCTCATCATTAATAGAACTCTGGTCAGATCTTGATCTCGTCATCATAAAAAATCGATAATATCTTGATGGTAAGATATCTCGTCATGATGAGCGAAATTGGTCAGATCTTGATGAACGAGATATATCGTCGAAACCTCTTGGACGGTTAACTAATATAAAATATTTAATATCTTTCAAGTTGCGTTACCCTGTAATATGTTTTATTAATTCCAATACTTGGACTAGTCTTTAGTCTCATAGTTCTAATTCTACGTGTCAGTCAAATTAGAATGTTACCGTATTAAATTGTCCACATACGATTTTACACGGCAGTTCAGATGCAGCATAAAAATAGTTCCCCAATTTTGTTTTAAACTCCAGACCCAACTCCCTCTCGAAATCCTGAAGTCGGGAGACGAACGAAAATCAAAAAGCAAAACCAACCTGAATCTTTTATTCGTCCGCTTTGCATTCTAATGCTTGAAGGTTCAGAAAAACTACAGAGGAAAACGGAAGTTTTTCTTCATTTCCGATTATGTAAATGAATTGGCATCAGGTGCTCGTGCGAGCGTTTCAAAGCCAGACAATTCCGTAAACAATCGGAGATTCAGCGAGAATAGAGTCAATGGAAAAGTCAGTGTTGTTTACATGCAAATGTGCACATTTTACGTTTCGCATAGAGCAAAATAGTCTAGTTTTTTTCCTTCCGATTTCAAACCGAAAGTAACGGGTTAAAGATGTCTGCTGAACTAAAGCGTCATGTTTTTCCTTATGGAACTTCAAAAGTAGTTGTAAGTTGGTTGTTTTTAAGTTTTATGGCGCAAGGACCATACGTCCAACAACGCAAGGACGAACCGCTCCAACAAGACAATGCCAAGTAAAAAATATGGTGAAAGGGGAAGAAAAGGTATTGGGGAACAGGGTAGTGGAATAAAAGCTGATAACGATAGCATGGGTATCCCGGGTGAGTAAATACCGTGTTTACTAAAGACATTAAACCCTATGAGAAAAAAAAGATCACTAGTGTATCTTGGGACAATGAAGCCATGACATATCTAAAATATATATTTCTGGGGCCTTCAGATTTAGACGCCATAAAATTAAAACTAATTTTTTAAATAAATTTAAATTGTCGAATAAATTAAAGTAACTTAAAGATAATTGCCTTTGATAGTTGCATTTTTATAGACTGATAAAACAGAAGCATTTAATTTGTAATTGAACGATATATTAATTCCGAAAATTTGAAATGAACGCAAACCAAAATGGTTTCTGTGTCTGAGATCAATATTTAAACTTAACAACTTTTTTCTACTTACCAGCTTGAGATGTAAAATGTTTCTACAATGCAATTTGTTGCATCTGAAGTGCTTCGTTAAACATAAAAGGAGATATTACGATTTCCGCGAAATCAGGAGTATAATATTCAAAGTAATGTCGCAACGAATTCCCGGATTGTCTTGGCAATAAGAACAGAATTTCATCTGTGAGGGTTCTTCGAAGTAATTCCTTTGGAAGTCATTTTCCAAAGAATTTTTAAAAATTGAACTTGAAAGATTTACTCGCCCATTTCCCTCTACTATTTCTTCAACTTTCATCTTTGAATTTGATGAATGATTGCTTTTGAATTGCTGATATTGAAAATTTGTATTCTTGCAATCTAAGCAGAAAAAATGCCCGGAAACATAATTTAACGTTAATTCTCGGTAACGTGATAGGTTCTAGAGGAATATAAGGGAGTATTGCTACAGAATAGGCTTCATACCAAAGCACTCGCTTGATTGTGCGTTCAAATCTTGCATGGGCTACTGTTCAGATGGTAAGTTTCAGGATAAAGAGGTAATCTTAATAGTTCTGTATTTTTATATGCACATAAACCTTTATTCTCGAAGTGATTTTGACGAGATATCTCTTTCATCAAGATATGAACAACTTTTCTAATGGCAGGGATACTTCAGATTAGAAAAACTAACCAAATACATCGTCCAAGAACTTATCAGCTCTGCTAATAACGAGATGCCTAGTAATCACCAGCAGGGTTCATAAAATATCTATACCACCTTCGTATAAAATACACTACTGAGCATCAAAAATGCACTACCATGAAGGACAAGGGATATCAAAGCCATATTTATTGTGCTAATAAAATTAGGAAACCATGATTCTTGTTGAATAACCGCGTTTTCTGAACTACTCTACCAAGTGACTATGGGAATTTATCAACGTTCCATTCAACCGCTCGCATGCTCAGTACGATTAGGGATGGTAACTGGCAGTATAAAATATCTAATAAGCACTTAAAATTTAAAACTCTATCTTCCTTTTCTTCTGGTTTCGGATCTTTCCCTTCGGGATCGATCCCGAAATGTCGCCTTTAGCCGATAGTGTTGCTTCAGTGAGGCGTTAATTAACTACCTCTCTTCTGGTTAATTGGGTTTTATGGCGCAATTGGTTAAGCTACTCCAACAGAGACAGCGTCAAGTAATGTACGTAGACACACAAGGAAAGTTTCACTGACACAGGAGAGAGAAATATACCAGGGTAGGTTGCAAGAATCGAAGCCTCCTACAACCCGTAAGGAAGGTAGTAAATTAACGTCACACTGGAGCAACACAACGGGCTATTGGCGACGGTCTGGGAGCAAACCCGAAGAGAAAGATTCCAGGACAATAACACGTAATTTTGAACCACGGTCAGATGACGAGGTCACACTTAAGCTGGAACCTCAACTCTCCAAACTTCCACACCAACGTGAAGACATTTGAGGCCACGACAGATTTACATCAGCTCCCGTGTACACGACTATCTTTGGTTGGATCTAGTTCCCCCCTATAACATACAAATTGCTAGCGCAGTGAACAAACTCACTAAGTGTCTTCTCTGTATTCTATAATCATCTTTCTTAAAAATAACATTCCTATATAAATTGAGAGACGAAATATTTAATAGTACATTGAGTCTAAATGGTACTAGGACCTGACTTCAGATAAAAAATCCGTTAGAGAACATTACCTAACCGAATGATATTAATTCACAAAACCATACCTGTAATTCTATAATCATCTGTTATATTTAAAAATGAGTTTAACTCCCAAGTGACTTCGACGAGATATCTCGTCCATCAAGATCTGGCAATTTTTGATAATAACGAGATATCTCGTTCACACACATAACTATCTGGTCAATTTTACTAATGACGAGATACCTCGTCGTGGCAAAACTTGCATAAATTAAGAAGTATGGAAAGCAAACTGTCTCTTGCCTAGAACTGGTGACAATTTCGAACAGGCTTTTGTATCAGGGACTGACCCACAAGGCAGTTTTCCACACAAAGATAAACCACCAGAAGTGTTAAAACTGATGTGTCCATTGTTTGCTTTGGAGAATTTTCTACGAGTATCACAAAAATTTCAATGCGAGTTTTTATGCAGAACAGAAACTGGGGCACCAGTTTTTGCTCCCTTTGCCTCTCCTAAAAACTCCCTATAATATTGGAATCTACATAAATAAGTGTTTTGTACATTGAATATTTTCGCCCCATTTCAAGTTATTTACCGGTTTTAGGTCATTCTAATGCGAAATCAGTGATTACTGCGTTTGGTGACTGTTTTTCTCTTTGCCTGTCTGTATGTGTATGTCTGCACTACGTCCAAACGGCTGGGTATATTTCCATACTGTGAGTACTCACATACATTTAGTGACTGCGCTTCATTGCGTCAGTCTGTCCATCTTCCAGTCTTATGTATGTTTTTGTGTTTGTGCAAGTATCGCATCAATTTATTCCATTTATTTTAATAAAATTGTACATATGTTAATAAACATATTTTGATTTAGTGTCTACATTATTATTTTCTTTGATTACATATTTAGGCAAGTTTCATGCTAAAATATCTGAGTTACTATACTTAAATCAATCATAATTTGGTACTTTAGGGGAAGCTGGACTGTATATTGAGCAATGCGATTATTTTTGGATTGTTTTATCAATACTGCTGAAAAATCAATTACTTTTCCAAAAATTATTTTTATGGAATTTAAATTCTAACACTTCACTTATTATTTTTCTTTTGGAAATATAAATAATATCCAAATCTCTGGAAGATGTAAAGATAATAAAATATGCAATCCATTTTGTACTAGATTCAGGTAGAAATTAATTAGTTCCTGTCCAACTACAGAAGTGTTCATTTCCTGGATGGCATGGGTATATTTTGATTATCTTTCCCCGATCGTCCTTGTTTAATACAAGTGGTCGCATAATTTATTTTTATTAAATAAATAAAATATACACAGCTCACAAAACCTTTTAAACCAAGACTGGTAGATAATCGAATTTATTCAAAGTATTTTTAAATTTTGAGATAGGATTCCTCTACAAAAAGTACAAATTCATTAAAATTTGTATTTCTTTTCCATGTTTCAAATAAAATTACTTGGTTTTATTGGAAGCTTCAGTCGATAGGAAAGTAATACCACCATTCTCATACTAAGAGCTGCGTGTTTTCCATTCAGAGCTAAATATCTGAATATTTAAAAATGTGCTTTAAAGTGTAACGCGTGCTCAACAAAAAGGAAA
This sequence comes from Meta bourneti, assembly GCA_933210815.1. NCBI lineage: Eukaryota > Metazoa > Arthropoda > Arachnida > Araneae > Tetragnathidae > Meta > Meta bourneti. The sequence goes on from OW119928.1 coordinate 25,681,956, forward strand.
CTCGTGTTCGTTGGACACGTGCAGTAACATTATTTTCTGATTTTTTTCCTCGCATTGAATTTTGCATTTTAAAATTGTGTTCTACTTTTATTTGTAAGTTGTGGCAGCCATGCGAGATCACCATGTAAAAGATAATCCACCGACCTTATAATGAAATAGAAGGAGCATATGCACCAGATTCATGCTATTTCTTCCGGTCGCTCTGTTTGAAGATCTGTAACGGGTAAAAGCATGAATCATAAATTATTGATTGGTTAAAGTGATTATCCACAGTGATAAAAACACTAGTCACGATTCGACATCCCTATCTCCACGTGATTCACCCTTCATAGATCTTATGACAGCGACTCCGACCACATGCTTCGTCTATTCTATTAGAAGGCCGATACCTTCTCTAATTGGAATATTTCAACAAACCATATCAATTAAAAAATTTAATACCGACCAGAAACGCAATATATATATATATATATATATATATATATAATATATATATATATATATATATATATATATATATATTATGCTTTCTGGCTTCTGTTTGACTATTTTTATCCCCCCAGTATTTTGGCTTTTTAGCCATTTGGCTTCTTCTTGTCTGCATTTTTGACCTATATTCTAATCATTATTACAAAAATTTCGTAAGAATTCTTAGTTAGCGCAAAATTAAGTTATGTTTAAAAGAAAATGCAATCTATTTCAAAGATACAGATGATTTTTATGAAAAATTTAGAGGCCGTGGTACGACAGTTGGAAGACTGACGGATTGGCAACCGGCAGGTTGCTAGTACGAAACTCAGTTGAACCAAAGATCGTCGTGTGCGAAAGGACTGGTGCACATTAAATCTGTCATGGCCTCAAATGTCCTCACGTTGGTGTGGTTTGGAAGTTTGAAGAGTGTGGGGGGCAGCTCAGGTGTTGACCTCGTCATCTGACCGTGGTTCAAAATTACGAGGTGTTGTCCTTTACCTTCGGGATTGATCCAAGGTCGTCGCCAATACCCCGAGGTGTTGCTACAGTAGAAAGATATAAAAAAGGAAGAGAAAAAGGAAAGAAAGAAAATGAAAGATAGATTGAAAAAGTAGAGGAAGAAAGAAAGCTGATGGTTACCAACTGATTTATCTACGCGTACGGGTTTTTTGAGGAAAAGGGCTAGTTGAAAACCTCATCCCGACAAGAACAGCTATTTCTCAAATAGTTAATATTTCCAGCGAAGAACTATTCCTACATCGTACATACGGTGGATAATTTTGTACAAAGGCATCTCAAAATAAAACTCGATTTATTACCGAAATGGCGACGGTTTGGCGTTGAGTCCCTGAGACTCTAAATCATTCGTGTAGAACAAAATGATCCAGACATCGTAAATCAATCATATGTAATATATTGTATGTTTTCAAGTGAAGAAAGGAAAACTAATAAAAAATACAATTAATTCTATAAGCGACCAGTTTAAATTTCATTCGAATATCATGCCTTGTTACGTCACTTATTCAAAGTAAAACAAGAAATACGTTGTAATTCCACAAAGCACTATCACCCGCTAAGCTAAACTTCCCTAAAAATTCCCTATTTAGAATATAATTGCCCATATAATGGAGATTCTGTATTTGAGGTGGTTGTGGCTATTAAAAAGTTCTTTCTACTGCCCTAAATGACGACTAAAATAAAAAGAGGTTATTAATGGTTTAAAAAAACATTCAAATATTGGTCGATATGTAGGTAGTAAATTAAAGGTGCACTGTAGCAACACAACGGGCTATTGGCGATGTTCCGGGATCAAACACGAAGGGAAAGATCCGTGCACGACACATCGTAATTCTGGACCACGGTCAGATGACGAGATCAATACCTGAGTTGGCACCGCAGTCTCCAAACTTCCACACCACCCCAACGTGAGGACATTTGAGGCCACGACAAATTTAACGTGCACCAGGCCTCTTTGTACACGACGGTCTTTGGTTGGATTCGAACTCGCAACCCTCCGGTTGCTAATCTGTTACTCTTCCAACCGGGCTATGGCAGCCCCATTCAAATATAACTTTGAAAGATTAGTTGTAACATATTTCAAAAGCGTTTTAAATCTATATTGCTCGGTGTGAATTTACTTATGAGTTTAGGAGTTAATGAACACAAAATTCTTGAAGTAGCTTACAATGACAATATCGGTTGCCATGCAGTTCACTAATTTAACTTCAAAACATTGTTTTTGCGGTTTGTAATTTATCGTGTAAAATCTCATTCGTAATTGAAAGGATTTATTTTCATTCCAATTCTTTAGTCTCAACAGATTATTATTCTTATGAACATTCTTTTCGTACACGTTGTCTTGTTAAAATTAATTTGAAGTGCTTGCTTTTACAATACTTTCGATTCGTTAGTGTTCGACATTCTTATACCGTTGTTCGAATAGTACACTCATGTCCAAATTTATCTTTACGTACCCAAAACTAATGATATTCCATGAAATATTCAATCGATGTATCCATTTTTGCAGGGAATGTGTGAAAGACAAGCCTAATTAGCATTATCCAATCAAAAGTGATCAAACGGTTTCTGATGCAAATCAAGGCGTTACGTCATCCGACGGTGAATCAAGCGCTATGCGCAAAGTGAATTTCTGCAATACAACGTTTGATTTCAGTGAGTAAGGACTCAAAACGGTTTGTTATGGCTCCGATGTATCATTTGGAAGAATATGTGAAGTGATGAATTATCGGCTGTTTAGAAGCAGGGCATAAAATCATGGAAGCAGCGAGATGTGTGAATATTTCAAGACAGTCTCTGCACTATGGAAACAATTTCAGAACTCTGGAACTGTAAAGAAGCCTGGATAAGGTCGTAAACGAATAAGAACTGCTTCTCAAGATCGATATCTGGCAATAACTGCCCGTAGTAACAGAAAGTCTACTGCTCGGCAGTTAAGTTCAAAGGTTGCAACCGCCACTAGAACTGTTGTATCACGGCAAACTGTATACAGAAGGCTTAATGCAAAAGGCCTTTATGCCAGAAAGCCAAGGGTATGTGTTTCACTGTCTTCACAACAAAAGAGGTACGCTTTAATTGGTGCAAAGAACATCAGAACTGGAGTGAACACCAATGGATCCATGTTCTCTTTACTGTTGAGTCGAGGTTTAGTTTAAACGTGTTTACATCTGGAGGGAGTCAGGAACGCGAAATCGTCCTTCGAACATTATGGAACGTGGCCCTTTCGGTAGTGCAGGTGTGATGGTATGGGGAGGAATAATGATCGATGGACGTACGCCCCTACACGTTTTCAATAGCGGATCGATCTGTGACCGGCCAGAGATATCGGGATGAGGTCTTAGAACCTTATGTAAGACTTTTCAGAGGTGCATATGGATCTGACTTTATATTTATGGACGATAATGCTCGTCCACATCGAGCAACCCTCGTTGACGAATTCCTTGAAAGTTTAGCCATTGAGCGAATACCGTGACCAGCAAAATCTCCTGATCTGAACCGAATAGAGGATATATGGGACTACCTTGGAAAAGCAGTTGCACGGAGATATCCTCCTCCTAGAGATATAAATTCCCTGAAGACCGCATTGCTGGAGGAGTGGAACTTAATTCCCCAAACTGTGGGTAACAACATTATTGCCAGCATTGAAACACGTTGTGATATGTGTGTATATGTCAGGGGAGATCACATTCCATATTAAATTCATAAGACTTAATTTTTTTCTGAACTCTCCTTGTCACATATTATTGCCATTTTCATTGTTTCATGCTGCAGTTTTATATCATATGCAGTGCTCTTAAATTTTTTCCTTTGTATTTATGAGTATCATTTCACACAAGTTCATAAAATTGTAGTTCACAGTTTCTGAGAAATCCGTGATTTTATGCATGTAAAGATAATTTTGGACATGAGTGTATTTCTTTCAAGTTTCGAAATTCATAATCGAATTCCTTTACCCATTAATTTTGTATTAAGTTTGCTTATCTGATAATAATTTCTTCTGAAGAAACTAAGAAATAAAGTATCAAGATTACCAGTAATCTGAAAAGCTTATCTTTAAGTATGATGCCTTAAAGAAAAAACTTGCATCAAAATTTCAACTTGAGTAATCAATCTTTAGTATAATAACCCCTAACTATACTGTCTTGAAAACCCTGAAAAACATATTACTGATACATCACTTTATTATCGAGCTTCGTACAGGAAATTTATTATTTTAGTTTTCTAGTATATATTTGAAAACTAAGAATAAGGAGGCTTCATAAAATAGAATTTTTAAATAGGTTCTTTTCGTTTTCATAAACAACACGCTAGGAGGTATTAAGCCCCCATATTTAAACATCCTTTTTACACTCCACGTCGTTGTCATTAGTCATTATTTATAGTTTAACTCTAAATCAATTGCAATGACGATTGATATACTTAGGAGCTTAAGAACATGCGAAACAATTAATGGTGTTACCTAAAGGCAATTAACTACTGAGTATGTATTTTTAAAGTATAATTGTAAAGTCTAGAAATATTGTTTTATACGGAAAATTAAATTTAAGGGAATAAATTTTGATAGCTATATAGAGTAAGCTTTCTTATGCTTAATTTCATAAGCCTTAAGAGTAAGCTTTCTTATACTTAATTTCATAAGCCTTAAGAGTAAGCTTTCTTATGCTTAATTTCATAAGCCTTAAGAGTAAGCTTTCTTATGCTTAATTTCATAAGCCTTAAGAGTAAGCTTTCTTATGCTTACTCTATATAGCTATCAAAATCGACTTTTGAAGTAGCCATCTTAATATTATCTTTGTTTTGTCATTCAACGAGGGGGCGATGCATGTGAAATCTATATACGTATATAAAGCAGAGTTGGCATCTGTCTTTTCCCTATACAAATCTACACCGTTTGACCAATCCACACCAAATTTGGTACACTTGTACTTTAGAACCCTGCGGGTAAAGTAGGCTACATATTAGCCCCGTTCTATTTATCCTAGAAACCGTGTGCAGAGGGGACTAAAAACAATTCGAAATCACGACAGGAATATAACTGCGTATAAAAGGATTGCCGTAAGCAAATCAGTTTGTTTTACCAGCATTGATGAAAAAATAACTTTTCCAATAAAATTGTTTTGGTAGTGCATTGCATATTCGTGTATACGCTTTGCTTCCAAAGAAAGATGTGAAAGTCTTAAAAATGTCGAAAAGCGTGAAGGAATTACTTTCCTTACACTTAAATGATGCTGGTGACACTTTCCTTAGAAAGTAAAAGTGATTATTCTGGTCACTTTTCAATATCAGTTAACCTATTCAACCCGGGTAAGGACGGGTAATTCTGCTAGTAGTAAATAAAATGGAATTTAATAAACGGATGTACAATATTGAGTTCTTATACTGCAACGTAGTAAAGTTTGATATTTTTTGTAAATGAGCTGTTGCTTTTCAGATCTGAAAACGGAATAGCTCAGTATGAAAAAAATCTTTTGCCATTGTTTTAAGAATTATTTTAAGGAAATGGACGAGTGGTGTAGATATATTGACGTTTAAAGTATCAAGAAAATTTGAGATATTTCTATTTAAGTTTAATGTTTTTTTTCATGACTGATGTGAATAAAGGAATAAAAAAATAACAACTTGTGCCAAGTTGTAAAAGTAATTCGAATATTTAAACTAATCAAAGAAATTTACTTGGGCATAAGTATTTAATCCATCATTTTGTGCAAAATAAAAAGCATAGAACGTTCTTTATTTATAGTAATCCAAATTTTGTATAACCACATTAGAATTTTTTTTCATCTGCTTTATATGCAGTGATTTCAAAACTTCAACAGCAATCTAATGCGTTAAGAGTGTTGAATAACAGCAAAGGCTCCCTGCTGTTTATTCAAACTGTGAAAAAAACTCACCGGAGAGTTGAACTTTCATTTTGAGATTTCAATGAAGCAGATTATTTAACATTGATATATTTTAAGTATCACGTGAGTTTTCATGGCGAAATACTGTTGATTTCAAAACCTATGGAACTGAAAAATCGTTTATTTGAAAAACTTTTATACCGTATCAGATGCAAGTTAAAACGAAGTCAGTTCAGTATTTCTAAATTGACCCAAATCGGCACTTGTGGAGAAAAATACGCCTCCATTAGTGCATGTAATTTTCGAAGACATGTGAATACGAGCTGGCAAAGAAAGATAATTCCTGATTCTCAGTTAATTGCCGTGTTGGTTTACAGATCATCCGTTATTTCGAATCATTAAGCTCTGAATGTGTGGCAAACTGAAAAGAAAGTAACGAGCAAAGCAGTCAAAAAAATTGTTTACTGTCGCATCTAGTTATAAAACTCGGTGTTGTAGCAGAACGCCAGTGTTTTTTTCTCTTCTCCCAATTTTCAACTGAAGCCCGATTTTCTCTCTACGGATAGTTTTCTATTGAAGTGGCAAATTTCTCTGTAGACACAATTTGAGCTACAACGATGAATTTCTCTCAAAAGTATCATTTTTCTACTGGATCATACATTTTTTTCTGGCACAAATCTGAATTGGAGTTCTAACTTCTCTCTGCAGACCCAGTTTTCTGAGCACAAATTTTTCACTACAGACTCAATTTTCTATTGAGGTGACGAATTTATCTATACAGTTTTCTCTTCGAGCGACTAATTCCTCTCAACGGAGTTTTTAAATTAAAGGAGTTTCTCACTACAGACACAATTTTCAGTTAGAGCAACAAATTTCTCTCTCTAGACACTATTTTCAATTGGAGCATGAATTTCTCTCTAATGACAAAATTTGAATGGGAGTCTGAATTTATATCTACAGACAATAAAAAGCTGAAGCTTGAATTTCTTTGTACTGGTAGTATTGGAAGTAACGAATTTTTCTCTATAGACAAAATTTTATATTGGATCATGAATTTCTCTGTGACACTAATCTGAATTGGAGCACTAATTTCTCTCTATAGACACAACTTTTAATTGGAGCGCAAGTTTCTCACTAGACTCAATTTTCAACTAGAGCTACGAATTTTCTCTATGGAGATACATGTTTCAACTGAAAATTGTCTGTAGAGAGTAATCACTATCGAGCAATACTTAGAAATTTTGTAGTTTTAAAATCTATTTTCTTTGTTATATTTTCAAACTTTCATCATTTATTTCTATTTTAGTTTCTTGAAAACGAGTTCACTAAGCAATTTATTTACTCTATTTCTTATAATCATTCATTATTTAGAATCCAGAAGACCCTTATATATACCCCTAACGCAAACTTTGGAAGTGATGATATTCTTCGGATGATTCCGGTTGATTATATCAACATGCCAAAAATAGATAGAAAAATGGTATATTGTGACGTGAATATTCGGCTCTTATGTTGGATTGTGTAATAAATGAAGACACAGGAAGTTTGTACGATTGTTTATTGTGAATACTCAACCATTAAGTTACAGTTTGAATGATTGAAGCGTAGTTAGATATTAATTGTTGTTAAGAGATTGTTGCTGTTCAATATTACTTTTAGCGTAGTTCGGTAGCTTTCAAATGTGACACCATTTACGCTGTCTTCACTCCATGCAATCCAAAGTTACACTGACCCAAAAGCTAGCCCTGTACAATAGATGTTCCATATTGGGGACCGGCTCTCCGTGTTCAGTGTGACTGCGCACTCGGTCCGAAGTCCATGTCGGGTATGGACATCCTTTGTCTATATGACGATATATTTATCTTCTGGATGTTTCTTCTAGTTCTGAAATCATATGAAATTTTATTTCTATTTCAATTCTACTCAGCTATCGCCTTCTCGCGCACAATTGTTGTTGTCCAATATTAATTTCAGAGTAGTTCGGTAGCTTTCAAATGTGACATCATTTACGCTGTTTTCACTCCATGCAATCCAAAGTTACACTGACCCAAAAGCTAGCCCTGTACAATAGATGTTCCATATTGGGGACCGGCTCTCCGTGTTCAGTGTGACTGCGCACTCGGTCCGAAGTCCATGTCGGGTATGGACATCCTTTGTCTATATGACGATATATTTATCTTCTGGATGTTTCTTCTAGTTCTGAAATCATATGAAATTTTATTTCTATTTCAATTCTACTCAGCTATCGCCTTCTCGCGCACAATTGTTGTTGTCCAATATTAATTTCAGAGTAGTTCGGTAGCTTTCAAATGTGACACCATTTACGCTGTCTTCACTCCATGCAATCCAAAGTTACACTGACCCAAAAGCTAGCCCTGTACAATAGATGTTCCATATTGGGGACCGGCTCTCCGTGTTCAGTGTGACTGCGCACTCGGTCCGAAGTCCATGTCGGGTATGGACATCCTTTGTCTATATGACGATATATTTATCTTCTGGATGTTTCTTCTAGTTCTGAAATCATATGAAATTTTATTTCTATTTCAATTCTACTCAGCTATCGCCTTCTCGCGCACAATTGTTGTTGTCCAATATTAATTTCAGAGTAGTTCGGTAGATTTCTAATGTGATACCATTTACGCTGTCCTCACTTCACACAATCCAAAGTTACACTGGCCCAAAGTTCGCCCAGCACAGTACTTCCTCCCCGAATTCAGTGCGCCTGCGCAGTCAGTCCGAAGGTCATGTCAGGTACTGGTATCCTTTGTCTACACGACGCTGTATTTACCTTCTGGATGTTCCTTCCAGTTCTGATATCATGAGACAAAACAGTTGTAATGCTTTTTTGTAACGATAAACTTTTCATACACTCTAGAATTGGTCCGATTTTAAAGTCATATTCTCGTTAAAAGCTAATGCAATCGCACAAAAGAAAGTACAGCGCAACGATGTTTTAAATGTAAAATCAAACATTAAACTAAACATTATCTCAAAATTTACCCAATAAAAACGCTTTTCCGAATCTTTTCTTAAGAACTATCTCTAAGAAAATTGGGCCCAAAGTTTTCCTCGCGCCTTCGAAAATTGGATCCTATTTATTCAAAAATGTACTTCTGTTCTGAAAGTCGTGGCGTGTGAGATGTAATGATGGCAAGACAAAACACGAGACGGTCCCAGCGACCCTATTTTCTTGAAATCTGCGTTCAAGGAAGAGCTGTTCTCTCTCTCTCTCTATTTTTAACCTACATCATATCAATATGTTCAACTCTAATAGTATGTTTGTCTGGTACAAATCGTATTGGACACGAATTTGAACTAAATCTCAAAATAAAAGTAACACTCAATGGAATTGAACCGAAATGCAACTGCAAGTCTAAAAATGAATTCATCCATTTATTCATTTACCTGAAATATAGACTTATATATACAGATATCAGTGTATCCACCTTGATTTTATTATTTTATACCCACATTTTCTTCAACTACTTTTGTGCAAAGCATTTTTCGAGAAAAAGTTTTAGAGATGACTAGTTACAATTATTGACGTTTTGATGTGTAAAAGCGGCATTAAATTTTGGTGTAAAAATTGACAATTTCAAATTCGTCGAATTTTGCGATTCGTATTGTTCCACCATTTCAAAGATATTTTCCTCTAGTTTCAGTGATTTCATCTTCTATGAACTCGGTTGTAGTTGCAAATTCGTCTGTCTGTTGAATACATTTATAACTAATTTCTCTCCGTAATTAGTTCTGTAAAGCAAATGCTTGTTTCATGACATTTTAAATGCGCAAATGAGTGGAGATTGCATTCTATACAGTTTACTCCATAGTGCTCAGTCGTCATCTGACCGTGATTCAAAATTACGAGATGTCCTTGATCTTTCCGTTCGGAATTGATCCTGGACTTTCGCTGGCAGCGCGTTGTGTTGCTCCATTTCGACGTAAATTCTACTACCTAACCATAGTCTTCAGGTATCTAACGTGTCATATAATGCAAATTAAATTCAAAGCATTGGACAATATATGCGCTAGTATGCATAATGTGATAATATACAAATCAAATTAAACACATTTTCGAAGAAGAAAGATTTAATTGCCTTGAGAAATTTCCATGATTTAAAGATATTGAAATTTTATATTTTTCTACATTTAATTAAAATAATGTTCAATCTTTTAAGTGGGTAGAATTTCTGTTTCCTCGTTGAAACCTGTTTAATTTTAATCCTATACAAAAGCTCGTTACAATTGAAGAAAATTTTGATTTTAAAATATATATTTATTCAATAAATTTTGAAATTGAATTTGATGTGTAAAAAATTGTTTTAAGTAACTTAAAGAACTCGAAGAACGATTAATCCCATGTTAAATAACTATTGTATCTCTTATTTTATTTTAATATTTCTGGAATGCATCACCGAAATTACCTATTGAATAGACGTAAGGTAGAATCTCATCTTTTCAATTTGATTTGAAATGTCATTTTTTCTTTGCTCTTATTTTTGATATGCCTGATCTAAAGTACGGCATTCAGATACGTTTTCTTAAGAACGTTATGACGTTATCTATTCTTAAAAGATATAAAACTGCTATTGTATATGGTTATCTTTTCTATAAATCCTGAAAATGGAAGCCATCAAACCTTTCGGCTCGTATTTCTGTTTGTGATTTTCAAGGTATCCGGAATAAACGCCCCAGTATCTAATGTGCAATGAATTTAAATGGAATTTGAACGTGACAATGCGACTGTCACATTCAAATTCCATTCAGGCTTGCTATTCTCCTTTTACGTTAGAAAATACTTTTTTGCTTAAATTAAGAGTCATAAGCGGATCTTTGAAACAAAGCACATTAGTTGGAATATAAATATGCATTCAAACCAAAATCCAAGAAATGAATAGCAAAATGCAAACTCATTTCGGTGAATATTTTCTATGCCGTAAATAGACATCATTGTCATGAAAAATTTGCATAATTTAGAATTTCAATACGAGTTGCTCTGCCATTTGCTTTTCAAAGGAGAAAGCACCTCAACTCATTTTGTTCCAGATTCTCCCCTTTACTGTTATTGAATCTTTTCAGAGAAATAGACTCTTATAACTTATTTTTCTCTTTATCTCACACCTGAATTTGAAAGTTGGTGGAATTTTATCTTTAGGTACCTTTACTTAGGTCATCTGTTTATTCCATATTCATGATGTAAATCTGTTCATAACAAACAGTTTCTCAGAAGTCTTAGAATTAATTTTCTGAAGTTACATCTCGAAGGTATTATAATCAAGAGAAAAATATAAAATATGTTTCTAAGATGTTTTTCTTCTGAAAACATCTTAATATACTTAATCGCATTAGAAAATTAATTTTATGTTGCGCATGCGTATATTCTTTTGACAAATTGTGTTCTACTTAATCTTACTCACAGGTTCCAACGCAGGCCATTGCCAATATTCTTCGTGTTTGTGATAAATACATCAACCAACCAAGTGGTTTAGACGAGATATTTCGTCCATCAAAATCTGTCCAAATTTACTCATGACGAGATATCTAGTCAGCAAAATATTGCCCATGTTTTGATGATGACGAGATCAAGATCTGGTCAGTTTTCTTCTAATAACAATTTTTCTCGTCCATCAAAATCTGATCAGTTTTGGTAATGACGAGATGCCTTGTCGAGACAACCAACAGGAGGGTTAATTATTTTAAATTCATGAATTACTTTTGTAAGATATAAATTCACCCACAGTAATTTTAGCGAAATAATTCGATTTAAAACCTGAATTTTAATATTAAATTTGAAAGAATTATCAATGATAATGAAATAAAGTTCCAATCATATCTTTTGCTATGTACAGCTTCCTATTCGTTACTGTGACACTTATACACTGGCGTGCGAAACTTAAGGAGCTGCTAAAATCACCGAGTTTAGTTAGCAGCTGCTAATAACACCGACTTTAGTTAGAAACAGGTAATAATACGTACTTTAGTTAGCAGCTGCTAGCAACGACGACAATCATTTCTTTGACTATTCCATTCATTAGAATCAGAAATTCCACAGCATGGTAAGAAAAACTAAAAGTTTTTCTAATGTCTAATTAAAACAAATCAGGGACAACATCTTAACTTCAAACATTTATCTTCACTTCTTACAACGAGCACCGTCAAGTTACAAACAGTTCCAAGCAAGTTACATCACCTCATACATCATTTTAAACTGAAAAAAAGCACTGGATGTATAAAAAAGTGCGGAATTCAATAGCGGTATTAAATTTCAAAAACTCCTGATCCTTGAAAATACGCTGGTAATTCCGCATCGAAAATAATCTTTGAGAGTTTGAAGTTCTTGACACGCTTCAATTCACGCAGCGTGATCTTGATCCATTTTTAAAAACACCCTATGTGGTATGTTTTTCGTCTTCCTACTTACGGCAATCTCTCTCCCTCTTTATTCTTTCCCGTTCTTGGAAGTTCGTTATAATGGAATTCGCTGAAAGGTTCGGGAATTCAGCGTCGGATTATCGATTTTCCTCAATGACAACTGATGTGGATTTTGCTGCGTTCTTCTCCCTATTTATTGTGTCATATTTCAGCAACTTTTTTCCCCAGATAGATTTGGGTGAACCGCTTTTCAAGTTTTTTAAGTAGTAGGTCGAGTCTGCTCATGGCACATTGTGGAAGGAGAAATAAATTTTATAGATCTTATTGAATTATAGACATACCGAAAATTCCTAAAAGCATCTTTAGATTGTGTGAATCGGAATTCAGAGAGAAACAAACATTCGTTTTTCGACATTGATGGACCACCTGGAGGAATATTTCTACTATGTGCAGGGATCGAACTACGATTATTTTAAAGTACGATTGAAGCGAGTATTGCTTCCTCTGTAGAAGTGTTTTTTCTGCATTACAATGGATGCGACAGGGAAACTAACTATCTGTTTGAGGCCTCGCTTTAGAATGTTTACGCGGTTCTAAGGTTGCTGACTCATGAGTTCTCTGCCTTGGTGAAGAAAACGGTTTTGCTTTAATATTTACCAAAAATCATTTGAATATCTGTATAGTAATAAGATAAATAAGTGTTTGAATGAAAGAAAAGGAGAGGTGTTTTTTTATTTTTAACAATAAAGAGTGAAATTTTTTAAAGATTTTTATCAAATTTATCTGCTATAAATTTCATAGTATTTACAAAATTTATTTGTTAATTTTCTGATATAGTTTCTGTATTAATCATCGGGTTTTTAACATCTTAATTATTACTCCGATTTTTAAGAAAAATGAGGTGCGTTTAATAGCTTGAAATTGTGCAAGAGTGTGTGACGACTTGTCACTTGTGTGACACTTTTATTCTTTTTCTTTTACAAAACAACATAAATTTACTATTGTTTACAATGATTAGTGAAAGCCACGAAAAATGATGTGGGATTTAGTGTACGTTTAACCTCTGAGGTTCATGCGCGTTTTATTTCATGCATGGTTTCTAACCAGCTTTCGATTTATTAACCAATGAAATATCTCCTAGGATTCTTTCAGGCTAGTATTCTTTCTTTGAGGTGTGGTTATTTATTCACTAAGTGTGAGAGCGTAGTAGTAATAGAGTTAAAGCAAAAGTACTCTGCTCTGAAATCTCGTGACACTCAAAGAATAAATAAAACTTTAGAATTTTAATTTCGTAAACTCTGGAAAATTGAGAAAATAAATGTAAGAAATACTCATTTGAACTGTCCTGTTCCATAATATTCTCCCTGTACACGAATGTACACGAATATTAAGTAATCAGAGAAATTAAAACCAACGTTAACGCAGACGGCTGATTAAAAATTTAAGACAATTTCAAACAATTTCCGAAAAATTGTAGAAACGGTTAGAGTATTGCTGATAAAAAGTTAAGAGTATCAAACAGTTGGTCAAAGTTTAACGGGTAATTTTACTTAGTGTAGCTTATTTTCTGATTTCAAAGGACTTGCTTTTGAGGGACATATTTTTGGAAATGGAGTTCAAAAGGGACAAAAACTAATCCCATCACTTAGAAATTTTGCATTAATGTTTTAAAGTAATTAATATGTATCTATTGTAGTTGTGGAATTTTAAAAAATCAAATTTTAGGCAATTCTTTGTATTGAATCGCTTCTAACTTAACTATGAATATAACTTTAAACTTCAATCTCATCATATGGCTGAATGACTTGTCTAACTGTAGTAGTAACTTGAGAGTTGATGGCGACACAGGTTCGGTTCTTCTCTGGATATACTTCCTTCTTCTGTGTTAACAATACACTCCTTGTGCGTATGTTCATTTGAATTTGTATGGCTCAGCTTGGCTATGTATGGCCCTTGTGCCATAAAACCTAACCAACCAATCTCATCATATCCTTTTGTAAAGCACTATTTTGCTTATAAAACAACATTCCATTATGGAATTCCATTCACAGAACTATTCACGACTTTTTATAAGCACGTTATTTTTCGTAACGTAAAGCACAAATGAAATATTCGATACTCAAAAGAAAATCTTTTTCGAATTTGGAAGTTTAGAAGTCAAGAGGGTACTTGAAAAACAAGTGCGTAAAGAAAAGTAAGTTTTATTTTCTGAACATCCTTTTTACACGAGCATTATTATTTCCATCTTGTTCAGTTCTTTTCTTATCATATTTTGAGTTCTAGGCAAACAACTACCAATCAACTGTGTTTGCAGTCTTAACTCAACTCACGCTTATATTACGTACACGTTCTGGAAAATACAATTTTTCTGAAAACATTGAACCAAAACTCCTGAACTTTCTCGTAAACAAAACTATTTCTTTTCTGAATAATGATAAAAATCTATATAACAACTTTAGAAGACATTTCACCAGATCAAGATACCCTTGGATGTTTAAACAAGACACTTAATTTTGACAATAAAACTTTTTATGCTATTTCCTTCTATCAAATGCATATTCTCTTTACTATTACGTTTCAAGTTGCATTTCAGTAGCATTTTAATGCTTGCGAAGAACTCTCTGGGATACTATACTCTTATTCTGATTAACTTCGACCCAATCTTGTCCTTAAAATTTTTAAGCGATCAGTAGATGACATAGAAATGTCAATAAGCTATTACCACATAATTAAATGAATCCGTAATATAACAAATAATCCAATGGTTAATATGTGAGATTTTTGAGGGAGGATTCATGGCCGAGCTCAAGCTAAATGTATCTCTTATTACGTCTCACAGCACGGAATTATAAGAATTCAATCTCATGCTGTTGAGTAACTACAAGAATTCAATTGCATGCAGTAAGTATAAGAATTAAATTGCACGTAGTGAGTAATTGCAAGAATTCATTGCATATAGTGAGTAATTGCAAGAATTCATTGCATATAGTGAGTAACTACAAGAGTACAATTACATGTAGTAAGAAGGTACAACAGTAAAATTATGTGTAGTGAGAAACTGCAAGAGCTCAATTGTATATAATGATTAACTACTGTAGTTCAATCGTATGCAGTGAGTAACAACAAGAGTCCAGTTGTATGTGATGAGGAGTAATATTGAAATTTTTATCTACAAAACTGAATGTTCGTTTATAAAATCACGGTACTAATAGTCAATATTGGGAAATTCTAGACAATTATAGATATTGTCGGCATCACAGCAGTGCAAATATGCAATTTTAGATGTTTTAAACTACAATCGTTTTCTAGACTATCATTTTATGTTCTCTATTATGCCAAAGACACGAATCACCTTATTCGTAGTCCAAATTCAATTCCAAAACGCACCACGATACTGCTTTATCCATCTTCGAAACCGACGAAGCATCATTTCCTATTGAAAACGCGTTTTTCTCAAAACAAGGATTTTGAAGATTAACGCCTTTTGTGAAGTTCCAACGATTTTTGGGAGAGGATCCAACAAAAAGTATTAAAAGAGGAAACAGGATTGTGCCCCTTGGTGGTGCATGTTCATTTGGCATAACAACCGCATTCCCCTATTTAACAGCAATACTTCTCGATACGGAATTTGATATACATGAATTACAATCCTCAATACCGCATTCAATATTAATGCATAATTGCACTACGTAATATAATGATTGAAACCGAGATTCACCTAAGACTGTAGAATAAAATTTCCACTATGCACAAATCAAAGTAGAAAGTGTTGTGGCACTCTGATGTTAACTGTAACTTTGCCTCAACTAATAAGTTTGTACTGAAATAAATATATTTATTTAACTTGACCCCATCCGAGGTTCTACAGGACATATTTGAAATTGTTTACTGAAACTTTCTTTTTCAAAATTAAATTTAAGATTTATTTTAATAAGGTAGAGGTGGGCTATATGATAGTTCAATTCCATCTATAGATGGCTGCTTATGATGTTCTTCAATCAGGTAGAGTGGCTGTAGAATAATCTAATTCCATCTGTAGATGGCTACTTTTTATGTTCCTCAATCAGGTAAAGTGGCTGTATGAGAGGGATAGACTAATTCCATCTATAGATGGCTGTTTTTGATGTTCTCCAATCAGGCAGAGTGGCTGTAAGAGAGATAGTCTCATTCCATCTGTAGATGGCTGCTTATGATGCTCTCCAATCAGACAGAGTGGCTGTACGAGAGTCTAATTTCATCTGTAGATGGTTGCTACTTATGATGCTCTCCGTGGAATTCTTTATGGCGTATAAAGTCATTCGTCGATATCTCTATAGTTTTTTGGAATCAAGTTCTCTGCTCTGTCAAATAGCTACAATGGTAGATTGGTGTTAGACCCACCCTTGACAAGTATAAATATAACCATGACATCCTTGGAGAAATTCTAATTCTCTTTCCTGCTCCACCCTCAATTAAACCCAACTTCATAATAAATGCTCTGACCAATGTCAGCAAATCGGCTCATCCCGTAGTCAATTATTGTGGTTGTTTGGCTCCTCTCAATTTCTTATTGGCGCAGTGACATAAGTCCTTCTATTTTCTATTCGATCGATTGGCATCATGACTTAAGTCCTATTTTCTATTAGATCACATGACGTCATGTTGACAACAGGAAGTATCAGTTATCTCGCCAACTAATAGAGTATCATATTGTTTTATTCCTATACACGTTTAATTATAGTTTGTTTAGCATTCGTTCATTATTGTTAGTAAACATGTTTTACTAATTAATAATAATAGCTTTACTTAAACTATGCTAACTACTATGCTTTACTGAACTATGCCCTCTGGATTCAAACCTACTAAATGTACAACAGAGTCGGTAGCCGCATTTTGACACGAAGAAACCAACTTCACTAATTAACCGAAATCCCAATTTAGTTTGCCTGCCGCTGCAGAACCCGCAGCGCCATTTCTTTCACGAAGGCATACCTCCTTCCATCGCAATCCAAGTCCCCGAACTCATCAGGATGCAAATGTATGCACATACCTAACGTCACCTGCCATACGATTGCGACGGCGCATCGATAATAAAACCCGCATCTTTCATCGAAATGATATTAAAACACGCTTTTGCATTTAATAAAGCGTGTTCGGTGATGACAAGGCATTGATTTTCTGAGGACAAATTATGCACTCTGGAGTTCTGGAGGAGCCCCTTGTTCCGTAGAGACGGACCGACAAGCTGTCACGCGTCTGGACGCGTCCGGGATTAAATTATCTCCGTTTAATTATCCGGTAAGTCCGGCAGTTAAGGTAATCGAAGTGAAAATCTGGATATGAAAGAGAACTGGTGGCTTCTTCCTCTAGCTTTCAGATTCAGTTGGTAGGTAGGGAAGTAATTAACGTCGCACTGGAGCAACACAACCGGCTAATAGCGACAGTCCGGGATCTATCCCGAAGGGAAAGATCCGAGGACAATACCTCGTAATTTTGAACCACGATCAGATGAAGAGATCCATCCAAGCAAGCACCTAACTCTCCAAACTTCCACACCACGTCTTTTTCTTCCTTCCAACACTTTTCTTTCTTGCAAATTATTTCTATTAGAATCACTGCATTCACTGTAATATTTCCTTTAGCATGCCAGTTGGTAAAATGCAATTTTTTCCTATTACTATATACTGATTAGAAATAATATTCCACTTTAGAACAAAGTCATTCGTGCCATTTTGTTGAACTCATTAGAACAAAGTTTATTATTATTCATGCGTTCCATAAGTTCTTTCAAAACTGGAAAATAACCAAGCTAAGTGCTGGTTTTTGAGACAGTGATTGTAAACCAAGTAAACAATATTCTAATAAATTTTTAATTTGCAATTTTGAATAAAAATCATGGCATCTTTATATTACGTAATGTGCTGTTGGGGAAAAAGGAAATTAAAATATGTAATTGTGTTTATGTGTAATTAAGTAATTACTAGTATCATTAATTTTAAGAGTATCGCCATTTTCTGTTAATTTTTCCAATACGACTCCCTAGCATTTTTTCATCATCTGACAGTAGTTCAAAATGATGCGGTGTTGTCCACGGATCTTTCCTTTCGGAATTGGTCCCGGACCGTCGCCTATAGCCCTTTATATTGCTCTAGTGCAACGTTAATTCAACTACCTACCAACCTCGTTGTTCATTCAAAACGAATTTCCGATACATTCAGTAAATAGAGTAAAGCGCAGACCTTAAGATGCAGTAAGGTGTTCTAATGTAGTCTAAATGTATTTTAGCTGAGTCTTCAAAGAATTGCGTAATACTAAAAAGTTCTTAAGATATTTTCATTCAAAACGCTGAGATTTACCTAGATTACTTTATGATCATGTTCGTGATAAATTACGAGTTCAAATTTCACAAAAAAGATATCATTCATCTTTCTCGTGTCCTTTTTTACTTTTCAGATAAGATAATATAGTTTTATTATTAAAAAGAACTATTCAGAAATTAACCATTTTTATTTTGAATTATCATTGCCATCTGCAAACTTTACTTTCAGAATCTATTCTTCAATATTTTCGCATGAATTAACAAAAGAATATTAATTAAAAAATTACACAAAATGCCATGGCTCATTATTATAAGCTGTGTAGCCTTAACAAAATAAGTTCTTTTTGCTGCAAATGCAAAAACAGGTCTCAAACCAAAACTTTCAGATGTGAATTCCATAAATATTGAACCGAACTTTCATCGAACTTATAACGTATTTTCATGTCCATTTATAAAAACGAAACATGAATAATATGAATCATTAAAATTTTATATTTTTTATATAACTTTCAGTCTAATTAAAAAGAATAGAGCTTCATGGATTTAAAAGAAAATCGTTCAGTTTCTCTTAGTTTTCACCTTTCCTTCAGGTAGAACATTTTTTCCTAATTTTTTAAAACTGAGAAGGACATGTTTTAATTAATGAATTAGTTTCTTGAGTAGATTATTTTAATTAGTTTAAGTGGGTTAAGTGTTATTCTAGAATAATTAAACCTGAATCGGGTGCAGGAGAGGTAATATCACAAAATATGCTATATTTGGACGACAGTCCTTTTTTCCAAATTCCACATAAACTAATTAAGCGGTTAATTTTTTATCAATTCTCATTGCGTCAAAACTAGATCTTTTAGAAGTAGGAAGTCAATGCTAATAGTGGGAATAGCTTTATTTTGATAGAAGCTATTATTGAATGCTTACTGTTGCCGTGTTTGAAGTTTTGGAATTATTTTTCTAAATAAAAGAATTTCAACTATAAAAACAATGAAAATATGCAAATTAATACATAATTTATAAAGTCAATCAATTACGTTTTAATTGCACTGATGATCCTGAACGTCAAGAGATTTCCGAGTAATGTATAATTGCTTTTACTCCAGAACACATATAATGACTAAATAACCACATCTCATTGCTTGAAAGAATCCTAGGAAAAATGTCATTGGTCGATAAGGTCAAAACTAATTAGAAGTCATACAGGGAAGACTGCAGGATGCAAGATGGAACTATGCAAGTAAACCTCTCAGAGATATCTCGTCATTGCAAGAACTCTGACCAGATCTTGATCTCCCCATCATAAAAAATAGGTAGTACCTTGATGACGAGATAACTCGCCATTAGCAAAATTGGTCATATCTTGATGGACGAGATATCTAGACGAAACCACTTGAGGATTAAAAAATATTTTACTTTGTGTTTCTCCCACGAATCAAAATAGGTGATTTTAATATTATTTTTGTTGCTGTATTCAAAAAAGGAATTGAATTTTCGAATCATGAGGAAATTATTTTGGGATACAAGGTTTACTTTATGTGTTTACATAAATTTTATGTGTATCATGGAAGGAAATCTTCTATAAAAGGGAAGTACAGGAATTTTTATGTACTTGGTCTAGAGAATATCCTTTATAAGAGTCTCGTAGATATAAGCAAGAGTAAGTGGACTTCAATGACCTTGAATTGTCTTCTTAATATCATAAATGTTTTTGGCTGAATACCTGGAAATCGCTCATAATGCTTTATGTTCTATAGGGAGGGAATATATGGGGATACCCAAAACGCAAAATTTTAAAGACAGTTTCATCCCATGGCTTCTTATGATTTCGATGGGATATCTAATATTTTTATAGTTTTCTTCTCTAAACTTCTGAGGCAGTTTGAAAATATTCTTGAAAGACTTCATGCAGCTTTCTAAAATGAGTTCAACTACAAATCCGATAATTCTGATAACAAAAATAATAATTTGTTATGAATTATTTCTTTAGCTGGTATAGGAAAATGACTCATTTTACAAGAGTTGAAAAGGATTGGTTTTTAGTTTGTTAGCAATAAGGTACATATATCGTGAAAATGTGTCTTCCTTTGCAGACATTAAGCTAGGACTTTCTTTTGTAAAATGAGTCATTTTCCTATACCTGAGAGAGAAATAGTTCATAAAACAATTAAAAATTATTATAATTCATAAAAACATTCATAATAGTTCATAATAATTCATTTATAATAGTTCATAAAACAAAGGTACATATATCCTGAAAATGTTTCTTTCTTTGCAGACATTAAGCTAGGACTATCTTTTGTAAAATGAGTCATTTTCCTACACCCGAGAAAGAAATAGTTCATAAAACAATTGAAAATTATTGTCTATTATTATTTTATTCTTTTAGCAAAGCTCTACGTAAGTAATAGCTTACTGACAGCAAAAGATTCATAAAACACTTGAATTATCGTCTCTTATTATCGAAAATTATTGTCTATTATTATTTTATTCTTTTAACAAAGACCTCCGTAAGTCCGTAGCTTGATGATAGCAAAGGAAGTTTTCAGATTTCGCATGGTGTTTTGTTGATGATATAAGCTAAAAACAAATTCATTTTCATCTCTTGTAAAATGAGTAATTTTCTATAGCTACGAAGGGAATAATTCATAAAACGCTTGAATTATTGTATCTTTATTATTATTTTAACAAAGTTCTCCGTATGTCATTTTTTTACTCATAGCAAAGGAGTTTTCAGAATTCGCATGTGTTTTGTTGGTGATATAAACCATAAAACAAATTGATTTCATCTTTTGCAAAATCAGTAATTTTCTTTAAATACGAAGGAAATAATTCATAACACTTGAATTATCGTCCTTTATTGTTATTTTTTATTCTTTTAACAAAGTTATCCGTAATTCGTAGCTTAATGATAGTAAAGGATGTTTTTGGAATTCGCATGTGTTTTGTTTGTGATATAAGCCAAAAAAAGTTAATTTTCATCTTGCAAAATGAGTAATTTTCTATAACTGCGAAAGAAATAATTCATTAAGACTTGAATTATCGCCTCTTTATTATTAACTCGTAAACGTTCCATGTTAGTGTCCCTTCACAAAAAGCATCCCACGTTATAACCGCCTATTTAACTTGCTTCTGTTTGCAATATCTTTGTTATTAACTAATCTGCAATAATTTTGAGGTAAAATTAATCACTCGAAGCACTCTGTAGTCCGATTGATCATGTACTAATCAAACAAATGATTAATTAGAACGAAACTTTAATTAGCAGTTGTGGTACGCTATTTAATACAAAAAGAATAAGTCATCTCTCATACTAGTTATGAGAATCGGCGACGTAATTACGCATAAATCATTTCCATAATGAAACGTGATGTCTTTGTGCCATGAAAAAAGGTACAATTTGCGTTTCAAAACATTCATTTATCATATTCGCTCCATTAATTAAAAGTTAATCAGGATCATAGAAGACTTATTGTGAGGACTTATTAACCTAAAGTTCAGACTTTACTTTTTATCATATATATATACGAAGGATTATAATATGCATTACTGATACCATTTATTAGATACTTTATGTTATCTTTGACAGTATAATTTTTACAATGTTTTAGTAACCGTTTACAGAGAGGTGGATTGCCCTTTAAGTGGTTAAGGATAGGTAATTAATATTGACTGATGTGGTATACAAGTATTCTCTCATTTGATATTGTGATGTCATAAAATTTTGTTAAGTGCAAAGTATATTCAAACATGGTCATAGGTCTTTAACCATAGTTTTTTTTAAATAAATTATAGATCATAGTGCTTTACAAAGTATTCAACACCGATTTGTGAATAAAAGGAAGGTTAAGAAAAGTTGCCTTGCAGTGGATCTCAAGTCCCTCAGGTATACATGGCAATGATCAGGTGGACTAATTGGCTAAGGTGGATCACAGCTACCTCAGCCTAAATACCTGTTACCTTTACGTAACATCAAGAGGCTCATTGCTTGTCTATAAGACTAATAGACTTTCACTCTACACAGAGATGATCATAGTGCTTTCATAGTGCTTAGAGATTAGATCATAGTGCTTTACAAAGTATTCAACACCGATTTGTGAATAAAAGGAAGGTTAAGAAAAGTTGCCTTGCAGTGGATCCCAAGTCCCTCAGGTATACATGGCAATGATCAGGTGGACTAATTGGCTAAGGTGGATCACAGCTACCTCAGCCTAAATTCCTGTTACCTTTACGTAACATCAAGAGGCTCATTGCTTGTCTATAAGACTAATAGATTTTCACTCTACACAGAGATGTTAGAAGGAAAGTACTGGAAAGTTGTATTGACGAAATAAGCTCTTATCTCAGGTTCACAGCCCGGAGCTTTTGCTTTCGACTTCTTAACTGGAATGACTACCTACAAAGACACTTAACCGTACTGGAGAAGTGAGATCAGTTATCTCTTTGCAAACTGACTGGATATCACCTCTAGGTCTGTCCTAAAATTCCTGACAATAGAATTGCAAATAATGTTGATAGTGTTTTCCAGCCATGGTTTTATCACTTCAGAACTCTTAGGATGCTTGTCTATTGATGGCCAAGAAGCCTTAGACGGGCGTAGGATGAAAAAAATGTTTGTGAAAGAAACTCCAAATGCAATGCAATAAGAATTTCAAATTCAAGAAGCTGGAAATTAATATAAATTCATTCATACAGAAAATACTTGAACAAAGTTTTTCTTGTTGTTGGATCTACTTAATACTACTTACGTTCACACCACTTTATTTTTGTATTGCTTTATAATAATTTGTGTGTGGTGAACTTAGTACCACTACAAAAATTAACTCATAACACAGTAATATGCATAGCAGTGTAACCTATCTCTGCAGCTGAAGTACTTTTTAGTAAACAAAGTTAAGCTGTCTTTAACACGTCATGTAAATTGGTGACACGGACGTGAATAAATGAGATCTTTAATGCTCATGTAAATAGAGAAGGCTCTTGTATTTATGCCTCTCTTGAGAAAAGCAGAAATTATATCCTCTCTTATTACCCTATTGCTCAACCAATGCAAAAAATTATAAAATATAAGAAGTTATTTTTATTAAAAATGCCTAATACGAGTACAACACACAATTTTTGCTTTCCCTGTAAATGCATCTGAGAGAAATTCTGTTAACTTCCAATATTCTAATATTGACACAAATATACCCCATAACTTCAATCTCAAAAACTATTTTATATTTATCTGATGAAATGATGAATGTCTATAAAAAGAAGCAGGAAAACTTTGAAATCCAAAATAAAATAATTAGAGGAAAGTCTAAAATAAGTTCTGTGTTGAAATTTAGTATTGACCCTCCAAGTGTGTGTGTGGGGGTTCCTAAGGCATATCTCGTTCAACCAATTTTGTTAACAACGAAATACTTCGTCATTCAGATATAGCCGATTTTTTATTATTATGACTAGATCAAGATCAGGTCAGTTTTCTTCTAATGACGAGATATCTCGTCGAGAAATCCCACATTATGATGAATCATCTACTGAAATTTAACTGAGGTTAACTATTTAAATTGATACTAGAGGGCATCAATTGTAAGATAACCTCACTAGAATTAAATTAAATGTTTTAATGGATTGCAATGTTCTGAATTGGTATCATATATTAATTTCCAAATATATTAAAAAATTATTTTATATTAGTTACGAATTTCACCTATATAAAATAAAATTAAAAGTTAAATTAACTAAATGAGTTATTAACGTTATCTAAACTTATAAATTATTAAAACCTTAGTTTTTAGTAAGGATGTACTTTATTCATTATTACAAAAACACAAATGCAATAAGTTTATCATATTTTTGAACTGCTATTTTGCAATTTTTACTTTTGTACTTTTTAAGTACTTTTTGTAGTAATTATTTCGTTATTCTAACGCTTTAAATATTTAAAGCGAGCAGTTTTGAAGCTGTCTCATTAAAAATTAACTATTTTTGTACCGACGATCCTTCAAAATGAATGTGATGTACTCTTTAATAATTAATAGGTAGAGTGAATTCATATCTATGGATTCACATAATGAAACAAAATAATGAACAATTTTGAAAATTTCACGAGCAAACACCAAAAATGCTTTATTGAACATCCTTTTCGAGCATGCATGTCACACCATTAATTAATGTGTGTTTCCTTTTAAAATATTTGTTTGAGAAGTATTTTTAGCTACACTTTTTAAAATCTCGCTAATACTCAATCATCATAGCAACTTAACTCTTCTTCCGTTGTTGGCTAAACGAATGCCAGGGTCAAATAAGCACACCAGGCTATTAGAAAAAGAATTTCATCAATTTGAACCATTACTAACAAGGAATTGGACAATTGAGACCAATTTAAAATGCTGTAGAGTTCTTCAATTGGTCTCGAATGTCACATCCTGTTTTACGACTGTTAGAAAAGGGAGAAATGAGGTGCTATAGCGAATATTGATCCACCTAAGCCTTGCGATTCAGTTCCAAATGGAGAAATGTTAACTTTTCCTCATAAATACTTTAGAAAAGGTTCTGTGATCTGACTTCGCTCGATTGGGATTGAATTTTGGAGTTTTATGGCGCAAGGTCCAAAACCTTACAAGCTGCGCCACTGACTAAGCTCGAATTACAGAACTTCGTCAGAGGTACTTAAAGGGAAACGTGAAAACAGTAAAGCTTAAATAATGTCAAAATTTTTATTTAATTGAAATAATAGACTTCTTAACTAAAATTTATCATCCTAGGTCTTGCCTGTCGGTAGAGCTGTTACACTCCAAGTAGTTTTGACGAGACATCTCGTCCATTAAGATCTGACAAACTTTGCTAATGAGATATCTCGTCATCATGATATTGCCTATTTGTTTATGATAACGAGATCAAGACCTGGTCAGTTTTCTTATAATGACGAGATATCTCTTTCATCAAGATCTGGTCAGTTTTCTTATAATGACGAGATATCTCTTTCATCAAGATCTGGTCAGTTTTCTTATAATGACGAGATATCTCTTTCATCAAGACCTGGTCAGTTTTCTTATAATGACGAGATATCTCTTTCATCAAGATCTGGTCAGTTTTCTTATAATGACGAGATATCTCTTTCATCAAGATCTGGTCAGTTTTCTTATAATGACGAGATATCTCTTTCATCAAGACCTGGTCAGTTTTCTTATAATGACGAGATATCTCTTTCATCAAGATCTGGTCAGTTTTGCTAATGACGAGATACCTCGTCGAGACAACCACCAGGAGGGTTAACTGAAATAGTTGACTTCTTAACGAAAATTTTCCCTCTTAGGCCTTGCCATTCCGGAGAGCTGTTAACTTCTTAACTAACATAAGAACTTTAGAAAGGGTTCAGTGATATGACCTCCCTCGAACAATAGAACTTCGTCCCAGGTAGTAAGAGAAACGTTTGAAACAAAAAAGCCTGAGAAATACCAAAATTTTTTATTTAATTGTAATGTTAGTTTTTAACCCTCTGATTGGTTCACATCCGTTCTGAAACCTGCAGTTTTCCCTTTATGACACCTAACCATTTTTCACCTTCTCTGACCAATAGAACGTTTCCTAGAATTATTTTTTGGTAATGATTTTTGTTCGTGTGTGTGTTAAAAGCAACATTACGCTGCTCTACACTGCCTTAGGTAGATAAATTTTGGTTAATCCTCTGAGCTTCACGAGATTTCCGAGTAGTGGGGTGAAAGCAACACTACACTGCTTTTACCCCCACTACTCGGAAATCACGTGAAGCTCAGATGATAAACTAAAATTTATCTACCTAAGCCTTTCCATTCAGTACCAAATGTAGATCTGTTCACTTTCATAAATATTTCAAAAAGAGATCAGTGATCTGGATTCACTCGAATAAAAACACTTCGTCACTGATATTGACACTAATTAAATAGAAATATGCGAAATAGCAAAGCTTAAGGGGGTCTGGGACTCAAAATATGAAAAAAGTCAAATTTTTTTTTATTATCTTAAAAAATAATATAGATAATGTAGATCTGTTCACTTTCATAAATATTTCAAAAAGAGATCAGTGATAGTGATCTGGATTCACTAGAATAAAAACACTTCGTCACTGGTATTGACACTAATTAAATAGAAATAGCAAAGCTTAAATTATGTCATCATCTATTTAATTAAAATCATGATTTTTATATCTTCCAACGATGTTGCTTGAACAATTTCAGAGTTTTCATAAATTTACAAAAGGTTAAGTAATCCTAGTTTAAATGACTTATTCCAAAAGAAACTAATTTTCCAAGGATATGGGGAAAGGAAAATCTCTTGGTATTCTCATACTGCTGTCCAAGAGAGTTGGTTGACTTGTTTAGCTGTCGGCTTACTAAACTGAATTATCTTAACATAACGTACCTGTGAGATTCCTTTGGTAATGTTAATCTAAACATAAGGAACACCCTGAAATATTTACATTAACCTCGTAACTTTAATCTACCGTATTTATGTTTTAATAGAGTCTTATTAAGACTCATTCGTAGTCTCGAAAGTCTGGAAAGATTATATTAATTCCTTCTGTCTGCAATGTTTCGGTTAAATTCAAAAATGTCATCGAAACGAGATTCAAAGTCGAATATATTTATCCATTGGATTACTTAATTCAATATCTGTTGACATTCCTGCAAGTTGGTAATTTGATTCCATTTAATGGATTACATAATCAGTTCTGTTACTTAATGATTTCATGTAAGAATATGGGAGGCTAAATTCATATGGCTGTAGTGCTTCTGCGGCAACAAATTAAATATTTTTTTGCTTACAAATCAATATTCAATCACAATGCATTCTAATGTGTAAAGGCCACATTAACTTAATGTCAATATAAAACGAGTGCACAAAATTGTATATTGCATGACACGAACTGATAATTTACTTGAAAACCTACTTTTAAGATTTTTAATATAGTTTACAAAGATGTTAAACTTTTTTCATTAAAACAAAGAATCTATCTATGAGGCATTTTCTGATAAGCTAATATACGTAGGTGGTGGTTGTGTTTCTGTCGTGTATTCTTTACGTGTTTCGAACGTGACGTCAGTTTTCTTGTTTTTCGAACACTATTTCAGTATGTCGCCAATAACATTTCCAAAGGCTGAATTCGAAATTGATATATGATAGTTGATTGGTCAAAGCCAAATAGATTAAACATCAAAAGTCGCCAAAACGGGGATAAACTACATTCTAACCCAACCCCAATATGCATCATGCCTGAACATTGAGCGGAAGCAAAATCTTCGATATCGTTCTGGTTTGTTTCTTACACTGAAAATCACTCTTATATCAATAAGTTAAACATAATTAAAATCAATAATTTGAAAGCTACCGAACACGCTGAAATCACAGGTCTTTAATCAATAAAGTTAACCTTCCCCAGTAAAATCATTCAACTTTTTAAATATTATTTACTTATGGTTACATATAATCCAAAAATATTATTACAACAACGTTGCAACTGTTTTGTCTTATTTCCGAACTACAAGAAACATCCAGAAAATGAGTACAGTGTCGTTCGGACCTAGTGTGCAGGCACATTGAGAGTGAAAGGAAGTCCGCAATATTTCAAAATTCTATGGTGAAGGGCTAGCTTTGGGCCAGTGTATTGCGTAAATTGAGGACTGTAGTAGTGTCATTCGAAAGCCTTTAATCAATAAAATTATTCTTCAATATAAAGTTAAAACCATTCAACTTTTTAATATTATTCACGTATGGTTACATATAGTCAAAAAATATATGTTGCTTCATCCTTGCCCTCATCCCTCTGTACCTTGATACCAGAGACTCCCCTTAAGTGGAGGTTGGCTAGTCTGATTTCCTCTAGAGCCATAAATAACCTCAACACCGTTTCATTCTGCAATTTATCATTGTCATGCTATAATGTATGCTTTCCTTAATATTAACATTTTACTGTAGTGACCTGATATGGTCATAGAGTGCACTACAAAACAGATGTCTGTGTTAATCAGAAGTGCATTTAAGCATTCGCTCATTAAGTCCACTCGTCTAGCTTGCGCTCTAAAATTAGACTATAATGTACGATGCTGTTTTTGGTTGAGTGGAACCTTTGCTGGAACGGTTGTTGAGGGAAGAAGATAAAAATAATTTTGCAAACTTGAAGATAAGTGTAAAAGAGAAGAAAAGGTTTTAATCATTTAATTTTCAAGCAATACACTGGAAACAATTTTTATATCATGGATTTTCAATACCATTTGATATTGATTTTTAATTGAGTAAATTACCTCTCAACTAAACACGTCACACGCATCCGAAACACTTTCGTTTTTGTCCTATTTCAGAAAGCACATATTATCTGTGCAATTTCTCTATCTTCAATCTTCGTAATTTTATTCACTTGCGCTATTATAGACAAAGATACCTCAAAACATTTATGCGAGTTGTAGTAGATGCAGATTAGATTCCTGTCAGGTACGTTTCTTCCCTGTGTGTATTTCTCACCTCTATATCAGTAAAACTTTCTTTGTGCGTGTATATTCATTACTTTACTCTGTATTGTGTTTGGCGCAGCTTGTCCAAATATGGCCCTTTCGTCATAAAACCCAATGAATTCCGAATCGATATATGATAGTTGATTGGTCAACTCCAATTCTATTAAATGCCAAACGTCGCCAAAACGCGAAAGCGTGGCAGCTTCTAAGTCTTACCATAACAGTCTGGTGCAGTTTTGAACCTTTAAAATGCAACGACAGTCCAGGTGCTTTGCGGAAAACCAAGAATTTGGGGAGGAACAGGTCATGTTTCGTGGAATTTTTTGACGTGAATACGTCTTTAAAATTGGACCAGTACAGGGGAATATATGAAAAGTCTAGCATTACGACTGTTTCGTCTTGTAGTTTCTGAACTAGAAGAAACACCCAGAAGATAACTATAGCGTCGTATAGACAAATGATGTCCGCATCTGACATGATCTTCGGACAGAGTCACTGAGCGCAGAGTGTGGGTCCGTAATGTGTCGAAATTCTACCGTCGCTGGTTGAGCTGAGGGCTACTGTAACTTTTGCATTGCGCGGAGTGAGGACTGCATAAGTGGTGCCATTCGAAAGCTACGGGACACTACAATTAATATGGGACTACGACAATCAATATCAAACTGCACTTTAATCGTTCAAACTTTATTAATTGTTGAATATCCACAATAAAGTATCGTTCAAACTCCCTATGTAAGCTTCATTCCTTCCATAATCCAACATCAGGTCCGATAATTCACGTCAAAACTACTGTTTCTATCCTCGACACAACCTACCAAATTTTATTTGTACGACGAGTAAAGTGCCACGGTGGTGAGGTATGGTATTTTTAATTAACGTCGCACTGGAGCAACACAACGGGCTATTGGGGCGGTCCGGAAACATCCCCAAAGGGAAAGATCCGAGAACAACAACACGTAATTTTGAACCACTGTCAGATGTCGAGGCAACACCTCATGAGCCTAGAAACATATTTGGCCAAAGATAGACAATGTCAAGTAATGGAAATTCACACAAAAGTTTTACCGACTCAGAAGAGAGAAATACGTATAGGGAGGAATCGAACTTGTACTTCGTACAACTCGTAGGTTCCTAGCGCAGTGGCAAACTCGCCACCATGACTTAGTAGACTTGCCACTGATTCTTCTCTGGTAGGTAGGTATTTAGTTAACGTCACACTGGAGCAACACAACGAGCGATAACCTTATTGGCGACGATCGGGGATCAAAGCCGAAGAGAAAGATTCCAGGACACCACGTAATTTTAAACCACGGTCAGATGACGAGGTCACACCTGAACTGGCACCCCACTCTCCAAACTTCCACACCCAACGTGAGGACATTTGAGGATACAGAATATTTAAAAATGCACCAACCACCCTTTGTACACGACGGTCTTTGGTTGGATTCTAACTCGCAACCCTCCGGTTGCTAATCCGTTACTCCTCCAACCGGGCTACCGCTGCCTTCGCCATAGCGGTGAGATCTCCGTGGCTGGGCTGATCTGCTCACAACCTTTATTAGCCAGGAAATCAGCTTTATCTCATTGCCAAATAAACCAAGTCCAGATGGTATCCATAGCAATCAAATAGAGGTCATGTGCCAAATCTGATAAGATAATAATAATATTTCGACCCACGAGAGTCGGTTGATAAGATGATAAAAAAGCAAGTTAATCACCGTTTCTTGGAAAAATCGATTTTGTTTCTCAACATAGTCACCATTAAGGGCTGCGCACTTGGTCTAAAGAGTTTCTAATTTTTTCACCCCGTCGGAAAAGTACCTTTCTCAAAGGCTGCAACATACGGATTGACGGAAGCGATAATAACCTTATTCCCTTATTCAACGAAAATTTCTTTACACCGAGAAAAGTTTTCAAATTTGGAAATAAGGAGTAATCACATACGGCTAGAGCCCCCGTCCATCAGTGGGTATATCCGTTACGCTAACGATCACCGAGTTGTAGGCAGCGCAGGTTCGATTCCTCTCCAGGTATATTCAGTATCAGTAAGACATTCACTGTGTGTGTCCACTTACTTGATGTATGTTTTGTGTTTGGCACATCTCGACTAAATATGGCACAGCCATATTTGGAAGCACTACCGCCATCTGAATTTAACCTCCCATATTCTTACATGAAATCACTAAGTAATTATAAAATCCACTAACTGAATCCACTTCATATCCACTAACTAAAATTAACTAACAGCATGCGGCCAAGTCTGGAGAATATGATGGCTATTCATTTCTTGAAATAAAATTGTTTTATCACTGCAGAAAATCATATTTTCGTTTTTCGAAACGTTTTTTCGTCCAAGTAATAACTTTCGTTTTTCGTGCCGGGCAGCGGTACCTCGGTTAGAAGAGTAACGGATTAGCAACCGGAGGGTTCTGAGTTCGAATCCAATCAAAGACTGTCGTGTACAAAGGAGACTGGTGCATGTTAAATCTGTCGGGACCTCAAACGTCCTCACGTTGGTGTGGTATGGAAGTTTGGAGAGTGGGGTGCCAGCTCAGGTGTGACCTCATCATCCGACCGTGGTTCAAAATTACGTGGTGTTGTCCCTTTGGGACTGATCCCGAACAGTCGCCAATAGCCCGTTGTGTTTTTCCAGTGCGACGTTAATTAAAATACCTACATGTCTATTTTCGTGCCAGCTGCTATAATGCTAGCTTCAAGCGTCTGCAGAACACAAAGTGGCGCATTTAATTGAAATTTGGCATGAGCTACCAAATTAGTTGCGTCGTCACTTCGTAGAAATTTACCAAACTTATCAAGCGACCCTCGTACTTCTAATGAGTAAAAATGATTACAAGACAATAGAAGGTTCGGTTAGCCCTTTTTATTTACACATTTCACAATAGTCAATTTCAGTACATCAAACATACATATGTGCTACACGAAAAATAGATTAGAATATTTCATAAAATGAACAACTCGGAAGGAATAGGAATACGTATGTGTATATATTCGAATGTGCAGGATAAGTGCTTTGTGATTATGACGTGCATTTGAAGCTCGATGAGTCCTTTATATATTGAGTTTATTTTCATTTAACACTTCTCTAACTACCTGTGTTATATTTTTTAACCCTCCAATTGGTTTCGACGAGGTTACTCGCCATCAAGATCTGAACACTTTTGTTAATGACGAGATATTTCGTCATAAAGATATTGCCAATTTTTTGGATGACTAGATCAAGGGTCTGTTTTCTTCTAATGACGAGATATCTCATCCATCAAGACCTGGTCAGTTTTCCTGATGATGCGATACCTCGTCGAAAAAGGAGGGTTAAATTACTCAATTCTAATAGATATATGATTTGTGAAGGTTTTACTCTCCGATATAATGTGACAGTACATATTCAAATCAACATTTTACATAACAGTTAACATTTAGAAACATCGATAATACACCAACGACGTACACAACATGAAGCTTAAAACAAGTCCATTGTGTATCCCTTCTCTTAAAATAAATAATACTGGAATGGATTCTTTGGTAGAGGATTGGTTTTTTACTTGTTCTGTGGTGATACAATGTATGTTTTTCTCTAAAGTCTTGCCTCACTAATATGGTCATTTGAAAAGAGCAACGGTCAATCACGATTAAGATAGCCCTATTACATTTTTATAAAATTTTGTTTTAAGTGCTTTCTTGAGGGAGGTATTGTGCTTCCTATCACTATGCATGGTCCTTTGGTGTCGATTTATCAAAAGTCATGAGTGGCGCACTCTAGGATGGACTGGTAAATTTCAGTCATCCCCAAATAGAAAAATTAGATGTTTATCGACTTGAAAAGATCAGTTGTTAGATTTGTATGAGTAAACAAGTATGTATGTCGTAAACAAGCATGAGTGACGCACTCTAGGATGGACTGGTAAATTTCAGTCATCCCCAAATAGAAAAATTAGATGTTTATCGACTTGAAAAGATCAGTTGTTAGATTTGTATGAGTAAACAAGTATGTATGTCGTAAACAAGCATGAGTGACGCACTCTAGGATGGACTGGTAAATTTCAGTCATCCCCAAATAGAAAAATTAGATGCTTATCGACTTGAAACATCAGTTATTAGATTTTCTGAGCAATTCTGCACCAATTTCTAATTAAAGTTTGTCAAAAGACCTTCATTTACGTAGAAAAGTGTTAATGCTGTCGTGACCTCAGATGTCCGCACGTAGGCGTGGTGTGAAAGTTTAGAGATTGGGTCCAGCTCTAGTGTCGATCTCGTCGTCTGACCGTGGTTCGAAATTACTTGGTGTTGTCCTAGGATCTTTCCCTTCGGGATCGATTCCGGACTGTCGCCAATAACTCGTTGCGTTGCTCCAGTTTGACAAATTCAACTACCTATCTGATGAAAGTTTGAATTCATGGGTAAAGTTAAGCTAGATTATATTAGTTTCAGTCTTGTGGTTACTTTTCGCTTTCCCTAGGATTTCTTTCGCAAGTTGTTTGACAGCAGGAAAAGGAAAAATAAAAGTTATTTTACACTACTGAAGCGCAGAGTGATTGACAGGGGGAAATGGCTGCTTGTCTCGTCGCTGATTGGCTATCCGATCCTCATACACGTTGCTGTAGTGTAAAACAAGCTTTATTCTTATCGTTAGGAGACAAGTCCCCTCCCCAAGTTCTGATAGGATAGAAGTCGAGTCATAACATAACACCAGAAGGACAGTAGAATGGGTGAGGCTGATTGGTTGTATTCTGTCGAAAGTAAGGGGAGTGAGACAGGAAGTAACATGCGTCATATGTACTCATTTTAAAAACCAGCGCTCGTTTCCAATCACATACAATTCTTAACATCACCAGTCTTAAAATGTTATGATCTGTTAGGGTTGCAGAACAAAATTTTCTTGCGCATAAACAAAATTTAACAAAACTAACATCGCGGATAGTGTGAGAGAAATACCGCCGCGGATACTTCTTGTCGACAAACTGACAAAAATAGGTCTTAATTGAAATCGTTTAAAAAATGTGCTTAACAATAATCGTGTTAGCATTTTCCTAAACAACATGCATGTCAATTCGCATACTGTGCAATACGCTCCCTGCTCATGGGTGGGAAAATGATGGTATATATATATATATATATATATATATATATATATATATATATATATATATATATATATATATATATATATATATATATATATATATATATGACACCGTGTTTGACTCAATGCATCTCTACAACCCCGAGCGCATTGTGACTGTGCTTAGCATCTTCTTAAAGCTCTCGTTGAGATCTATTCATGTAATATTTCTCAGTGGTTTGAATTAAACATCTTCATATTTGTTTTCTTGAATACCGGTGAATGCTTTCGATATTACAGCGGTCTATGTGGTCAACCGAGAGCGCATCGCGACTGTGCATTTTTTCTCATTAAAGCTCTCGGCGAGATCTATTCAAGTATTTGGAGAACATTTCACAGTGGTTTGAACTGAGCATTTAAAAAATTATTCTTTGAAAATTTCATGTGAACCAGTGAAATTTTTTATAGCAAATTAAATAAACGCTTTGAAACAATACTCGTCTAGCTCGTTTCAACGCTGCAAGTCGTAGTCCTACACTCCAAACTGAAGGCGCAATCAGAACTGGGCTTCTTTTTATTTTTAAAATTTTTATAACCCACTTATTTTTTTCGCTTTAAGCGGCAGTGAATCAGAGTATTTATTGTAAAGTTTAAGAGGGAAAGAATCCCAAAATAAACCATCAGTTCTGTGTTTTGACGACTTTCACAGCCCCTTCCAAAGAAAAATTCTGCGTGTGCGAAATCATTGAGCAACTCAGTGGGTTGTCCACTGCGCTAGCAACCTCATAGACGTGAAATATAAGTAGACAGAGCATTGAGAGGAGCTTCCAAAAGTGTGACCAACACATCGACTAGTAGTCACGTGACTGCTCTATGAATAATTGACTTGGTTGGCTGATTCGGCATCTTATCACACCTGATTTGGCGATATAACATCTTTTCATATGGTAGGTGTGTGCGTATTTCTATTGTGTGTTGGCAAAAAAGGTGAAATCACCAGTCGAATACTATGCGGACAAATTGGATGATGAATTTCTACATTCCTGCACACCTATATCTATTAGAAATTATACAAGTAAAATTCAACTGTTTGTTTCGTTCATAATTCTTTTCCATCTAATTTTCTCTATATATTTTGCATGTTTCAATGAAATTCGATATTTACATAGATTTGATGTCATGACTCAGATTAGATTCAGTTCTCTTATGGATACCCAGGAGTTTTAACAGTTTACAGTTTTTTAAACAATTTCTTAATGTTTTAATAGTTATATAAATGATAATAATTCGGCTTTTAGTCTCTAAAAATTTTGCGTTATTGAACAATAAAAATATATTGCAATTAATATCATTGCATCATTTAAAAGCAAATCGTCGGCTTACAAGTAAAGCACACGAAGTCACCGTTTTCAAGATATGAGGTTTTTAGCTTTTCTAGAGACAAGAATATGGTACTCTTTAGACTGAAGTCCATAATGTCATTTTATCTTTGCATGAATATTAGATTTTATTTGGAGAAACATACAAAGTGAGTTTAGCTTAGGGAGTAGAATCTTTCTTTTTCGTTTTTTCTCAGAAGTATGTTTTTTTAGGTAGTGTTTCACTTGTAAGCCGACGAAGTTTTCTGTTATATGACTGCTCTCTTAAAAAACTGCATCGTGAATTTAACTGTCCCTTAGAATAGTTTATATTCGGGTAAAATAACCGAGGAATGAAAACGCATCATGTTATGTAACTCTCTACATGTTTGTTCCATGTTTCAACAATAACAGGAACTACAAAGCTTTTGAAATGTAATATTACGTTTCTTTTGAACTATGCATTACATTAAATGAAGTCCAATGGTACCAATTCATCAAAATGAGTTCATGATTAATACAATCAGCTCTCATTTTCTTGTACATGATACAATGTACAAGAAAATGAGAAACACATTATTCAAGAAAATATATAATACATGATACACGACAATGAGGAATACCCGACAATGAGGAATACCAGCTAACCACACCAAAACAATTTCATAATGCGACAAACAGCGGAATTGTATGTTTATAGTCCAGTACCTCCAAATAGACCTTTCAAGGACAGACTTAAAAATGGCCATGGAGCGACAAACCAACGTCCACCGTCTCTTCCCTTACCTAATGTTGAACTTTTCCCGCTTAACTTACACACTGTTCAAGGATACCACAATAACCCTCAACTAAGAAATCACTAGCCTTAACTGAAGTGGGAAAATAAATTCAATGCGTCGATCGCAGTGAACATTACCATAGTTTCAGAGTAGCGAAGGGTGAGGGTACGCCTGACCTTGATGCGCATTGATGGCTTAAAGTAATGAAATACAAATGATTATGAAACGAAAAATATTCTACTTTGGCACTCTGTTACAGTCTCAATGTCAAATTAATTTCTGTCCTTCTCTATGAGGTTCTTCGAATCACTCATTGTTCCACAGAAATGATTTACGTAGAGAAAACACTGAACATCTGCAAAAAGTCGCAAAATGGTAGAGAACGTATATCCTGGTGATCACAGGAGCTGCATCTGCTCTACAGTGCAAGATGTGATCTGTGATGTCACGGTCTGATGTTGACGTCGCACGACTGATCCAGCAACGCTGATATAAGGGCCCCGGAACTTCCTCTTGGTTTTTCCACAGGATAGCATTATTTTGAAGGCCCTCCGAAACTGAAAAAGGAGGAAAGAATTGAATTAATTCATGGATGATTGGAATCAGCATAATTCTTGAGCTCACGTGTGACCCTTAATGTATATCGAGATAGTCCACCAAACACAATTTAAATAATCTTTAATTTGAGTCTTTTAGAAACCAATCGAACATTAAAAGTATTAAAATTTGCATTACCCATTCACTTTGCCTAAATTTGCATAGTCAGAAAATAAACCCATCCATAAACTTTGCCTAAATTTACGTTGTCTGAAAGCAAACCCATCCGCTCACCTTGCATTAGTTTGTATTGTCTACCAACAAACTCATCACTTCATATTGTCTAAATTTTCATTGTCTGCAAAAACACATCCGCTCACTTTGTCTAAATTTGTAATCTCTGAAAACAAACCCATCTCTTTACACTGCACAAATTTGCATTATCTGAAGACAAACCCACAAGTTCGCGTAGTCTAAATTTATATTAGCTGAAAATAAACTCATCCGTTCATCTTGCCTAAATTTACTGTGCCTGAAAACAAACCCACAAGTCCGTGTTGTCTAAATTTACATTGTAAATTTAAATAAACTCAAAACTCAAATAAACTGTAAATAAACTCATCTGTTCACAATTATTGAATTTTCATTATCTAAAAGCAAACCCATAAGTAAGTTCGTGTGGTCTAAATTTACATTAGCTGAAAATAAACCCATCCGTAGACCTGGCCTAAATGTACAGTGTCTGAAAACAAACCCATCCGTTCACTTAGCCTAAATGTATAGTGTCTGAAAACCCATGCAGTTCAAATTGCCAAATGGGGAATGTCTGAAAATAAACCCATCCTTTCACCTTGCTTGAATTTACATTGTCTGAAAACAAACCTTTAATTGTTCATGTCTAAATTTACATTACTTGAAAATAAACCCATCAGTTCACCTTGAATAAATTTGTTTTGTCAAAAAATAATTACATCCGGTTCACCTTGCTTGAATTTGCGTTGTCTGAAAACAAACCCACAGTTCATAGTGTCTAAATTTACATTTCCTGAAATTAAACCCATTCGTTCATCTTGCATAAATTTGTAGTGTCAAAAAATAATTCCATGCGGTGATACTCCCCCGTTCGAGTGTGCTGCCTTGCATAGCTGAATATGCGCTTCATAAGACGGTTTTGTAATTATCCCTATACAGATGCTCTGTAGGTATATATTTTTGCTTATCTGTGCCGAAAATGCGATGTTTTTCAATAAACTGTTTGTCTATGAACTGTTCTCTGTTCCTTCCACCTAAAATAGTTTACAAAACTTCCTATAATGAAAGAAACAAACTCATGAGTAAGAAAATGCTATTTGGAGTGTACTATAGACTGAAAAAATTGACATGTAACGAAAGTTGTTGTTGAAATATAATTTCCAGAGAAAATATTTATGCACGAAAGAGCACAAAAGTTATTTATTTTGTCCTGCTTTAAAACAGGGCGGAAGTATAAGATTAAATTTTAATATTTTATAAAACTGCAAAACAGCGAAATAATCCCTCTTATACAAGAATTTGGAAAACATAAATAAGATCGTAGCTGGTTTCAACATACTTAGTTTTTTTTAATAAAGCCTTTCAAACCTACTGAGACATAAAGTTTGGTTTAAAAGTCGCTTAAAATATGCATCACGAATAAATCAATTTCTGACTTGGCAGTTTCAGTTCAGAATAACAAATATGCGGGCCTAGTTCATTTCTGTGCTCTATGGGGATTCGGATCTTTAAATGCTTACGGAATTCTTAAAACTTCAATGCTAGACTATGCTATTTTTTCAAAGTGTGTAGCTCAAAAACGCCATGAAAAACACACTGTAATTAATGATACGGTAAGCGTAATTGATGAAACATTCAAGTGGATTTTAAAAATTTGAACAGCATAAATACTAATCTGGGAATAATTGCAAGTCCCTAAACTAATCTGAGCGTTTTCGATAATCAAATAATATAGGTTATATGGAAATATAACAACGTTAGATACACAATATATTAATTTCCTATTCCATATTCCTACAATTATCGCGAGAAAAATTGTTGTAATTTGTAATCCAGAGCTTAATATGTGTGTAATAAAGGTGTTGGTATTTGGTATTTTTTAATTAACGTCGCACTGGAGCAACACAACGAGCTATTAATAAAGCAGTTAAGCTCGACTCTTTTTTTTGTTGGATGGAATAATTAATGACCGAATCAGAACACTCACAGAATGAGTCTAGAGAGAGAGAGAACTGAATGTGTCCAAATTAAAGCATCAAGGTTAAGAAAGTTTCAAGAAATTTTGACAGCAACACAGATAAATATCCAATAGAATTAGTTTGTTGCATCAACTACCAATTACCATAGGAGGTTGCCTACCAATGAAGAAACAAATAGGAACAGTCAACGAACAATTTTTTTCTTGCAATGTTTCACACTTCCCCTGCAGTTTTCGTTCCATGGTTCTTAGCTATTTTTATATTTCTTGACCAATCTATTTCCCTTGGATTCTTTCAACCAATAATCTTGGCTATTTAGTCTTAAGGGATTGAACAGTATCACTTCTAAAAAGTCTCATAAAGGCAAGAGAAAATATCTTAACTTTTAAGATTTTGAAATGAAATACCTAGTAAAATATATCTTCCATGTTTCTGTACTAGAGTGCATAGGTCAAACGTTACAATCATGGAAATTGAATGAGACCATAGAATAGGATGTTTTAGACTTTAATACTTATGAATGTATTGTGAAAACTGAGAAACTTTTACTTAAATTTTTAATTTATTTATGCGCAATTTAACAACATATGCTTCACTAGGAGCTTTCAAAATATTATCTAGAAAATTTTGAATTTTGGAACTTAAACTTCAGTACTAATTATGTGATTACTTCAGTACTACAGGTATAAGTGCTACTCTGAAATGAGTACATATTTATATTCTCCAAAATAATGTCAATATCCATTTGTGTTGTTCCTGTACTACGTTTATTCACTTACCTACCTCTCAAAATAGTGTCAAGTATGATAGCAAATTGCATTAAAACAAGTGTATTTAGAATAGAAGTGAATTGTTTGTGTCATATGACATGCATCTTCCCATTTTCAAAATTGACAATAACAGAATTTAACAAACAATTTTGGAATAGACTTTGAACTCATTTCTCTAGGTATATATAACAATACAAAATTGACCGTAGAGCGACAAATCACACCAAACACAACAATAGTATACACAACAATATATAATAAACGAAATTGCTAGTTATATCTCATTTTAGAGATATTTCAAAACAAGCGATGCCGTAATGAATACGATTTTTCGTCAAATTAAAATACGAACCGAAACCAAACATTTCATTTCACACAAGAAATTGTGAATCACGTGTATTCAATTAAATAAAAATGGTGAGAGCCAATCGTGTTTAAAAAGAAGTGCAACTTCTTCAATTAAAAAAAATTAAATAACTTAATTATGTATTATTAAATTACTTAAAATAAGCTCTATTGAATTGAACTCATTCAAACTGCTTCATTCGTAAAATTAAATTCCTTCAGACCACAGTTAACATTTTGATTTGAACTAATACTAAGTTTTAAATTCGATTAAATTTAATTGAAATGAGTGTTACCTTTCAAATCCAATTAGGAAAATTGTGACTTCGTATGGTTAAAAGCTGGATAATTTCGAAGCTGAACGACTTTCACTAACGTCAATAACAGTGAGTGCTTTATGTGCCTATATTAGATTAAAGCTGAACTAAATTTTCCATCGACCTACTAATGAGATTAGCAGAGCGTGTGGGCGGAGTCACTGTCGTAAAATCTCAGAAATGTAGCTCACGTGGACTTGGGTCGATTGGATAGTGTAGTGCAAATTAATGTTTCAATCATGCTAGATAATCGTATTAACCAGTCAATAATAAATACTACATCATGATTCGTTCTCTCTCCCAAACCTACGTGACAGATCTTCAAACCGAGCGATAGGGAGAAATCGAATGAAGCTGCGCGCACATGCTCCGTTTGTTTCATTAAAAGACGTATGAAATTAACGTATTAACCTGAAACGTATTAAATTAAATAACGCGAATAGTGAAATTTTCCATCGAATAATGTCTAACGTTAGAAAATAACTATCATGTAACTGTAAGAACTGTTAGAAAATAACTATCATACAACTGTAAGAATTGTTAGAAAATAACTATCGTGTAACTGTAAGAACTGTTAGAAAATAACAATCGTGTAACTGTAAGAACTGTTAGAAAATAACTATCATGTAACTGTAAGAACTGTTAGAAAATAACTATCGTGTAACTGTAAGAACTGTTAGAAAATAACTATCATAAACAGTAGCAAAAGTCTCCTCTGCTTTGGATTATTTGGCACATGCTCCGTCTGTTTCATTAAAAGACGTATGAAATTAACGTATTAACCTGAAACGTATTAAATTAAATAACGCGAATAGTGAAATTTTCCATCGAATAATGTCTAACGTTAGAAAATAACTATCATGTAACTGTAAGAACTGTTAGAAAATAACTATCATACAACTATAAGAACTGTTAGAAAATAACTATCGTGTAACTGTAAGAACTGTTAGAAAATAACTATCGTGTAACTGTAAGAACTGTTAGAAAATAACTATCATAAACAGTAGCAAAAGTCTCCTCTGCTTTGGATTATCAAATTCAACAGTTAAGTATCAAAGAGTTGCGCTTCCGTTGAATCAGAACGAACTGAAGTCGAAACGCAATTGGTCGCCAAAAGCCCGTTGTGTTGCTCCAGTGAGACGTAAATTCAACTACCTACCTACCAAAACCAATCTGATCTTTTTTAGCCAAGAACAATATGAACCCACGAGCATAAATTATATTGGTAAATTCTTTTCACTTTTGTTTGTCTGAAAACGGATTTCAGAAATTAGAAATGACTTAAAGCAAAATTTTATGTACGTATTTCAAAATTATTACTTGTGATTAAGTTAAATATAGAATACTATTTCTTCTCTTTACTTCTCTCTCTCTCTCTCTCTCTCTCTGGCTTCTAAGCCTGAATGATAGGATTTTACTTTCTGCTGATATACAGAGTGTTTCGAAAATATCTGGCAAAATTGTAAAGGATGGTAGAGAGGCCCAAAATAAACATTTTTGCCAGAGTGTGTGTCCGAAAATGCAGCGTTTAGGTGATAGAGGGCACTGTTTATATTAGTTGATAGCATCGTTTTTGTGGCATAAGGCGTCATTCCCAGCTCGGATTTTCAGCGCCAAGATCCGAAATCATATAGCGATGAATGCCGTTGAAATCTGAGTGTTGAAAGATGCCTTATGCAACAGAAACGATGTTACAGACTGACCTAAATAGCGCCCACTACCTCTAAACTGCGGCAGTTCCGAACACACATTCTTTGACAAAATTTTTATTTTGGACCCTAACCTTCCTTTACAATTTGGCGGTATTTTTGAAAAAATCTGTATAAACACCAAGGGTGTCATTTCCCGCTTGGATCAATGCATTCATCGCTATGCGAGTTCGGAGTTTGTCGTTGAAAATCCGAGCGGGAATGACGCCTTACGCTCCAAAACCATGTTATCAACTAATATAAACAGCGCCCTCTATCACCTAAACGAGGTATTTTTGGACACACACTCTGACAAAAATGTTTATTTTGGGCTCCTCTACCACTCTACAATTTGACCAGATATTTTTTAAACACGCTGTATATGTGAAATAAAAGGTGTTTTGGGGGCGTTTTTTACGATAACGAGCCCACCACTAGCACCTCATGATAGACATAACCTTACCTTGATAGACATAACGTTGTAGAGAATAGGGTTGATGGCGCTATTGATGAAGATCATTGTTTTGCAGAACATGAGAAACCACAGCTCCATATAGCGGTTGATGGCGAAAGAGTTGTACACCACCAGTACTCGGTACGGCAGCCACAGGGTGGCGAACACGGCTACCACCACGGCCAACATCTTTACTACCTGTTGACGGAACACAAATTAGAAGTGTTAAATTCATTATAAAGGATACATGGGAGGAGATGGCATACAATAGAGTCTACGTGAAACAGCAAATACATTTCGACAGAAACGAGTTCATGAATTCCATTGTTTATAAAGTATGTTTGTTCAATGTGTTTGGATAGAAAATTTCAACATACTAATGTTAGAAA
This sequence comes from Meta bourneti, assembly GCA_933210815.1. NCBI lineage: Eukaryota > Metazoa > Arthropoda > Arachnida > Araneae > Tetragnathidae > Meta > Meta bourneti. The sequence continues at coordinate 25,724,865 of OW119928.1, forward strand.
ACTATTTAGAACTTCATTTAACAATTTCAATGATATTTATTACAATCCTTTCAAGAGTGGTGAGATGTTTGAACCCCACTTCCTAAATAATTATGGCTAGGTATATTAATCCTCCAAATGTTTCGACATCTCGTCCAAGATCTAGTCAGTTTTGCTAATGACGAGATATCTCGTCCAAGGTCTAGTCAGTTTTGCTAATGACGAGATATCTCGTCGAGACAAAACTTCCCTATTATTCCAAGTAAGACCTAAGTAGGAAAAACAAATTTTCCCTTTCTTAAGACTGGTGACAGTTAGGAATAGGTTTTAGAATTAGCACAATTAACCAGACCTTCTACGAGATATCTCGTCAAAACGGAGGGTTAATGTACCTAATTCTAACCATTTCAAGGGAGATGGGGTGCCAGATATGTATCTTCAATAAAACTATTTAGAATCTCATTTGACAATTTAAATGAGATTAACCACAACTCTTTCAAGAGTGGTGGGATGTCTGGCATCCTACCTCCCTTGAAATGGTGAGGTCAAGGTGTATTAGCCCTTCAAGTATTTCGACGAGATATCTCGTCCAAGGTCTCATCAATTTCGCTAATAACGAGATATCTCTCGTTGAGACAACTGCCCTATTACTTAAGATGATCCAAGAAGGCAAAACAAATTACCCCTTGCCTAGAACTGGTAACAGTTTGGAACAGGGTTTTGCACTAGAGGCTGAACACTACATGGCAGTTTTCTCAAAGATAAACCAAGAGGGTTAAGGCTGCTAAGGTTCTTCTCTTATTTTATAATCTGATATCTAGGAAGATATATGGGCTGTAAGACGCACGGGATTCCAACATTCCTTAAAAGTCATTCAAAAGCATGTTTTTGTTATGTGCAAGATAGGCTTGCCTCATAAAGTTTCTTTTGAGAAACTTTCTAGAAGTGTTCAGCAACAGCATAATGTAGTGAATTGTTATAATTTGCGAAAAATGTATATATGGATGTTATTCTACAGACAAAAAAAATAAGATATTCTTTTCGGTAGAGAATCAACAATCGTTTTGATTACAAGTATTAAAAGCGATTTTTAAAGGAAAATGTCACCCTCAGTGCAATAGTGGCACAAATAAAAAAAAGGCTTTTCTTTGAGGTTTGTTGGTCGATTTTCTTATGAAGCAAGGGCGATATGTGGCCAATATATTATTTTTTGTTAAGTAAATGGACATACACACAAGGAAGGAAAGTTTCACTGACACGGAAGAGAGAAATGCACCCAGGGTAGTTACGGGAATCGAACCAGCGCCACCTAAAGCTAGCAAGCTGCTAGCGCTGTGGCCAAACCCAGACACATTTTTTCAAGTGAATCATATGAAACCAATGAAACTATAGGAAAACACTAATGCAAAATCATTATTCATCGTAAATTTATATTTTTTCGATTTGAGTTTGAGCATTTTTATTTGAGACTGACTTAAAAAAGGGCATTCATAATCACCCAAAAATTTAATAACATCTCTACTGCTGTTTCCAACAGAGGCGAGGGAAATGATTAACGATATAAGATATGCATTGAGACAACTCTTAGATAATCATCACTATGCGTACTGGTAATTTGTCAAATTGCTCACTTGTCATAACTTAAAAATGCGTGAATCTGGCAGAACATTAATGCATGGATTTGTGTTTTGAGAAACTGCGGCAACGCTCTGATTCAATTGCGAAGAAATGTCTGAACATCTCTTAAAAAAGCCCTGAACTATTTTTTCGTTAGGAAATGTGTTTCAATGTGATTTTCTTTCAAACTTCCTATGAAATTAATCCTCTTGGTGGTTGTCTCGAAAATGTATCTCGTCATTAGGAAAACCGACATCTTGACTTTAAAAACGAACTAGAATATCTAAACGAGATATGTCGACCTTAAAAAACATCTGACCAGATCTTGATCTCGTCATCAAAACAAATAGTCAATATCCTGATGACGAGATACCTCATCATTAGCAAAATTGGTCATTTCTTTAATAACGAGATATCGAAACCACTTGTAGGGTTGACATTTATTGATTTAGAATGGTTTGTGTTCTGTTCGGTGGTAATTATGAACACTTAAATACATGATTTATCCCATTCCAGATTACAATCAACAATTCAATTAGACCTTACCGAAAATCGGTGTTTGAGTTCAGCAGGAAATGAAATTTTTTAAAAAAATTACGTTTTGCAGTTATTTAACCCTCTAATTGGTTTCGACGAGATACCTCGGCCATCAAGATCTGACAAATTTTGCTAATGGCGAGATATATCATCACCAATATATTGCAATTTTTTATGACGACGAGATCAAGATCTGGTCAGTTTTCTTCTAATGACAAGGTACCTCGGCCATCAAGATCTGACAAATTTTGCTAATGGCGAGATATATCGTCACCAAGATATTGCAATTTTTTATGACGACGAGATCAAGATCTGGTCAGTTTTCTTCTAATGACGAGATACCTCGGCCATCAAGATCTGACAATTTTGCTAATGGCGAGATATATCGTCACCAAGATATTGCAATTTTTTATGACGACGAGATCAAGATCTGGTCAGTTTTCTTCTAATGACGAGATACCTCGTCAAGACAACCACCAAAAGGGTTTACATAAAAATATACCAATTACAGCACATTACAAAAGTACACAAACGCATGGCCCATATACCGAATCAATACAAATATACATCCGTTCATTCGACTTAACCTGCTGATTTTCCCTTCGAGAGGGAATGCCACAATCCTTCATTCCCTCGTAGGGATTTTCAAGTTGGAACAATAAAAATTCAAGTGGATGATACCTTCCTCTTCGAAAATCATTTAAAGTGAATATTCGATTATTTACTAAGAAACACACTGCCGCAATTTGGAAAGAGAAGGAAGACTGCCGCAAGTAGAAAAATTACAGAATAAATTTTCAGAACTTTCAGACACTTATCAACTAAATAAGAAACCGCAGTCGTAAAATTACACCAAATATGCTAATTTGAGTTTATGAATATTTTTTATGCATCTTTATATATTCAAATCCCCTTTAAGAATTATGGCAAGTACATAAATTTAATGTAAGGAACTATTAAATTTTAGTATTTATTTTGGGAATAAACAGAACGCGAAATAAATTTCTTATAAAATGTATGTTGTTTTTAACGCAAGCAGTTAAGTTTTCCAGATATATTTTTCAAAGTAATCATAGAAACGCGGGAATCATACAATCATCTAAAAGCTAAGATTTTCTCTAAGGAATTGCGTAATAATTGAAAGACCAGTTAATTAAGAACTGTAACACGAGGAATCAAAGAATCAAGAGTCAAAAAATACCGATCTCTTTAATCTACTCTTTCTCAAATTTCAATCAACTTAGATAGAACTCAATTGAGAATGAAGTAAGCATAATTTAATTTTCCTGCAGCAATGGGGTTCATTTAAATGTGGGAATAATTTAACATGAAAATTAAAATTTTATTAGTTCTAAATTGAATAAAAATATATCATTTCATTATCTAAAAAAGTAGAATCTTATTCTCACATTTAGATATCGTTTCATGTTTCTCTCTGGAGAATTTTTGAAAGCTGATTTTTATTAGATTATTCAAATGCAAATAGCGGTGACCATATAATTAAAACAATTATTTTGATGACAGTTTGTTTTCCCTATGACATTTATCTTATTATCTTATTCCTCAAAATACAAATGTCACAAAGGATTATGTCAGCATAGTAGAATTATCCATTTATCAATAAATACTTATTCAAACATCTCCATGTATGACGAACATAACAATTGTATTTTCATAGAAACAGGTTCCTTGCAATAGGAAAGCGAGTGCGAAACTCGATCCACCCAAAGACCGTCGTGTACGTGGGGGTTGGTGTATGTTAAATCTATAGTGGCCTCTAATATCCTCATGTTGGCGTGGTGTGGAAGTTTGGAGTGGAGTGTCAGCTCAGGTGTTTATCTCGTCATCCACCTTAGGTGTTGTCTTCGGATCTTTCCCTTCAGGATTGGTCCCAGACCGTCGCCAATAACCCGTGTATTACTCCAGTGTGACGTTAATTCAACTACTTACCTTGCAATTGAAAATCTAAATTAATCAAAAATTTTGGGGGGTTGCCATAACCATTTAAACTAGAGGATAAAAAAATAATGGATAGAGAACATCTTTTAAATGTTATCAGTAATAATCTTGTGCTTTATGAATTAGCCTTGATATGAGAAAAATTAAAATTTATTTCCATAAAAGTTTTAGTGAATTGAATTCCAAAAATATGTCCTTCCTTTGAAATATGTAAGTAAAATCAATGTAGAGTATTTACATTTAAAATATGAAAGATAATTATCGAAAATAAAAAGCATTTTTCTTATTTTTGATAATTAACTTCTTAAACACTGCCCAATTAAAAAGCTTTCATAGACTATCTGATAGAAAATGATCAATTCATTTCACTTGAATTCGAGTTAAAAGCCTTAAATGATCATTCATTAAAACAAATGGATTTTACTTTCTATGAGTATTGATAAAACAATTGGTTCGATTTTTGAAATTAGTATGTCTGTAAAAGAAATTAATTTTGAATTTGAAAATATTTCAAATTCAAAATTCGATTCAGAAGGACTTCTAATATGACCATGCAAAATTTCAGCTCATTCCAATCGTTAGTGTTTGAGTTACATTAAATTTTCCTCGTTATTGCGATTTTAGGGGGCAACCAAACGTTTAAAAAACGTCTGACAAACTTCGGATACTAATTCTCGGATCGTTTGCACATGTAATTCTCCAATCGTTTCCACTTGTTTTATAATATAATAATTCTCGGATTGTTTGCACGCGCTGAAAAATACGTTTGAAATAGTGTTTAAATTTGAATTAATGTGAATAACGTTAATTAATGTGAATTAATGTGAATAATGTTTAATAAATTTGAATTAAAATGACAATTAATCTCGATCTACGAATAGCTATTTTCAATGTGGAGATGATCCCTGAAATTTACAGCAACTTTAACATTGAATATCTCCGGATGTAAAGATAGTAGAGTCATGAAATTTCATACTTAGACTAATTTAACAATGCCGAATCTGATATTAAGGCATCCAAGCATGGTGTTTCCATTGGAAATTCGTTGTTTGTGCACAATTTGATATGAAGATGGCCCCTAATGCAATTTGTTTGCATTTGAATTTGTAGAGGACGATATTCCCTATTGAATGATATCTTTGAATTTGCTCTGCTATGAATAGTGCTCGAAATAATAGGATGGTTTGGTTTTATTCCGCGACTGCACATCAGTAGAAGTATCTAGAGATTTTTCCATCGCAAGAAGGACAAGCTCTATTTTAGCGATTTTCAACGCGGTTTAATAATTGGAGCTCTTGAGATGGATCATAGCATTTCGTTAGTAGTTAAGTTTGTATTTTCAAGTACTACCATTACATGGGTGTGACTACTTGACTACAAGAATTCTGGCAAAACCTGTAACTTACGACAGGAGTGTGGCCGTAAAAAGACTGGGCCACACTTCTGTCGTATTCTGACCATCGTCGGTTGGCAAGAATCGTTTCACGCGATAGAAGAGTAACACTGCCTCAAATAACATCGGAATTCAATGCTGGATCCTCAACAAACATAAGCGTGAGGACTACATAACGTTTCCCTCAAAGATATGGACTTCAGGAGTCGACACCAAACTCGAGTATCCTTGACGAATTCCCAACACACAGCTATGCGTTCCGCCTTGGCTCTGGAACAACCACCACTGAACACCTGCTCACTGGAAAAGAGTAGCCTGGTCTGATGTTTCCAACTGCTCCGAGCAGATTAAAAGATCGGTGTGTGTGGGTAACACATAAATGTCCTATCGGCTTTCGTGAGTCAGAAGCCATTGAGCCCGCATGTCAACAGGAGATTCTACAGACTGGTGATGGGGCTCCATAATTGCATGGGTTTTGCTTTTCCGGCATTCAATAGGAACCCTGATACGTCTACAGCAGTTGAGCGCTATGGGTGCATCCTTTCTGACGAATTACACCCATTCATATCCTACATTCATTCTGATGGGTTTGACCTCTTCCAACAAGGCAAGGCGCCGCACAAGTCTAGACACGCCTGATTATGGTTAGAGGAACACTCAATGAGTTTTGGGTCTTCCCATTTCCACTTAAGTTACCAGACTTCAATGTTATCGAACACATCTGGGATGCCATGCAACGCGCTGTGGAACACAGAAATCCTACACTTCGTAATAAAACAGAATTGTGAACCACTATGCAGAAAGTATTGAATGCCTACCGAATACTTCCCCAAGCTCGTGGAGTTCATACTCAGTCGTATTTCTGTAGTTCTACTCTCCCGTTTCAGGCCTACTGAGTATTAGATTGGTGTACCAGTTTTTCTGGCACTTCAGTGTATATGTGTACTCAATCAATTAACCAGCGATCACGTATGTGACATCTCAATGTGACCACGTCTCATACGTGACGATATCAGCTCTTTTTGTATAGGAAAAATGACATATACCCTATAGTTCAGATAAATTATTTTAAAGGGATGAGAGTTTCAGTTTTAAAAAAAATTACATAAATAATAATAAAAGATATAGCTATTTTCCCGACAAAAATCCGCGTGTGATTGTTCCATATGTGACAATGAAATGCACTATTATTCTTTTCAATGCATAAACAACTTTCAATATACTGCTCGAAATGGTTGAGAGATTTCAGTCAAAAGAATAGCATTTATTTCTTCTTCTTTCCAGTTATATTTAACTATTTGATTCGTTAAAATAACTAGAGCCTAACCAAAGTTCGGAGATCCATAAAAATAGTCTGATCATGATTAAAAGTTATTCAAAGGTTTAAAAATTCTTTTGAACCATGTTTACTTTAAATATATATTTTAATGGGAATTTAAATATCCTTATTTATTCAGATATCTCAGACTACTCCATCCTTAGAAGTATAAAAGAATCTTTGAAACGGTGTTACGAAGTAATGAAATGCTAATTTTATTGATGGCGAATATTATTAATTCCTTAAACTTGCAACGAATGTTGAACATAGACGAATATTTATTTTAAAAACAATATTTTCAGTTTCCATTCATTTTATCGAATTACAAAATACATTCTGAATTGAATAGTTCATTTTATCCAATTTTAATTTTTCAGATAAAAATGTAATTGAAATGTACATTTTTGGCAAAACAACGACACTCATATTTTAACCCTGCAAGTGGTTTCGACGAGATATCTCGTCCATCAAGATCTGACCAATTTTGCTAATAACGAGATATCTCGTCGAGACAACCGTACCCCCAAAACCACTTGGAGGGTTAAGGAATAAAATAAATAAATTAAACTCGAGTTAGTAAATGGTTGGTTGGGTTTCATAGCACAAGGCCCATATATGGCCCAAGTTGCGCCGAACATATGACAGACAACGTCAAGGAATGGACATACGCAAGTAAAGCTTTACTGACACAGAAGACAGAAATACAAGAAGGAATCGAACCTGCTCCGTCTACAACTCGCAGGTTTAGGTTAGTAAATAGGGGGGTGGGTATTTCAATTAACGTCACACTGGGGCAACACAACGGGCTATTGGTGACGGTCCGGGATCAATCCCAAAGGGAAAGATCCGAGTTAGTAAATAGGAAAAAACTCTTAATTTCTTTAAAAAGTAGGTATTTTAAATAACGTCGCACTGGAGGAACATAAAGGGCTATTGTCGACGGTCCAGGATCATCCTCGAAGGAAAAGATCCCGTACAACACCACGTAATTTTGAACCACGGTCAGATGACGAGGTTACATCTGAGCTGGCACACCACTCTCCAAACTTCAACATCACGCCAACGAGAGGACATTTGAGGCCACGACAGATTAAGCGTACACCAGCCCCCTTTGTATACGACGGTCTTTCGTTGGATTCGAACTCGCACCCCTCCGGTTGCTAGTCCGTTAATCTTCAACCGGGCTACCGTGGTCCCTTTCTTTAAAAAGGTACTCAAACAAAAAAGAAGTTTAATTATTCAAATAGTTAACCTTAATATTGATTAGCTGGAAGATTTTTTTCATTCTTCTTTAGCACAAAAACACATAACAAAGAGTTCTGGTTATCGTGGAGAATTATAAATCTAACTTTTCATTCAATACAAACAAAAAATGGTTATCTAACTTTTTAAATGTACACAATTTTATCAGAAAGGACATATCTTTCACAGCACTTTCAAGAAATAAAAAGTTTTTTTAGCATTATCATTTACAGTTCAAGCAAGTTTATTCGAGTTAAACTGAACAACAATGCGACGATGTTTGCTTTGGCTGAAATGTTCCTTGCAATTGAGAATACACGTTTTATAGCCAACCCTGCAAACAAGTACCTTCATTTCCCAATACATAAGAATTACGAAATAAGTACATTTCCGTCGACGGAAAATAAACAGTATGTCCTCATTCGATTGGTCGAAAGCTAGATCTTAGTAATCTTGGAGGTGATTTTATGGGGAACAACACGACAAGCTTACCACATTCCGTGGAAGATTTGGGACAATAAGATTGGCAGTGGTACGGAAAAACAAATTAAGCAACTTGAGGCTGTTTGAACTTTCGTTGCTCTGTGACTTCGTAATTTCCTTTTTCAGATGCCAAGGAAAACATTGCTGGTTGTTGCGGAAGATGAAATCTTTCGTCGCGTCAAAACACTGCTCGGATCAACTCACTCAGACACAACACGTTTTTTTTTTGTTGTTTGTGATGTCCCAAGACTTATTTTTAGTTGTGGGAGATCATTTATCGCATAAAATGACCCCGGTATCAATTTAGATCATCACCATTTAAAATATAACATTGTGTCCCAAGTACTTAATGTGAAACTTGCATAAATGTTATTTATATTTCTCTTTCCCTCAAAACACTTGTACACCTTTTAGTTATTTGCTAAAATGGAGAGTTCTAAGGCGCGTTTAATAAGGATCTTCCGAGTGTCTTCATGTGTACAGCACCCGGCGTTTTTACAAGGTCAGATTCCGTTCTGCATTTGAATTGTGTTTCTTATTGCCCCGATTCAAGATTCTATAGGGGCCGTCGTGGCTCATTGGGTATGCCCACTGCGCCGGCAACTTACGAGTTGGGGTGGCGCAGGTTCGATTCCTCCCTGGGTGTGTTTCTCTCTTCTGTGTCAGTAAAACTTTCTGTCTGGCACGGCATGTCAAATATGGTCCTTGCGCCATAAAACTCAATTCAACCAACCAGCAAATATTCTATCTTTGCGTCCCAAACGTCGGGGGTCGTCAATAGCCTGTTGTGTTGCTCCAGTGCGACGTTAATTAAAATACCTACCTAAACGCCGGGGAAAGATTCCTCGTGTAAACAGAACAAATTCATATTCCACAGGAATGAATTCTAAGGAATTGAGAATGCAATCTTTTTAATGGATTCTTTTCTAAGGAATTGAGAAATAAAATATTTCCAAAGGAATCTATTCTAAGGAATTGAGCAATAGAATGTTTCTAAAGATTTTATTCTGAGGAAGGGACCGAAGTCTTTCCGAAGGATTTCATTCTTTGAAAACGAGCAATAAAATCCTTAGAACTACGGTTTGTGTCCGTGACCTAACATACAATTTTTTTTGTTTTTTAACCTTTAAAACAATCACAAAATATTCATATTAGTACACATTTAACTTTAAAGATTAAAGAAAGTTTAATTTAAGTGCAGTGCAACTAAAAGCATGACCCAATTAAACCCAAGTTAGCCCAACTAAAAACGTGAAAACTTTAAAGCTAGCCAAATCTATGAGAAGCATTCATTTTCATTCCTTGTACCGGTAAAAGTACTCTACGTTCTCGTTCTTAGAACTAACGACCCAAACAGTAATAGAGAAAAACGCTTTTACCGAAGCCAATTATTTTTCGTAATGTCCACGCTAACTACACTTTCAAACTACTTCTAAGATAGTAATAATTTAGTGGAAAATACATTATTAGTTATATTATTTATTCATCAACCATGCATTTGGTCCATCGATCCTATAATAGGTCACAAAACTAAAAATTATCGCTTGCATATATGATGATTCATAGTGGAAATTACGATGATTATGTTTATCGTATAAATATGCCTTGAAAATGAAAAAGTTTTCAAATTATGTACACATGTTGGATCAATCATTTGTTTTACAAAGAATCGTCTGTGAATAAAACCACGAAATTTAACATTCTTGTAGTCTCTGCCAAGAAATCTTAACACGAAAATGTTTTTCTAACTTGGATTAGTCAAATAAAAGATTCATGTTTCTACATACATACATACATAGTAAACTGTAAATGTTGTGACCTTTGATTTAACTTGATATGTTGGCCACTGGCGATTGTTTCTGAAAATGTTGTGTTACAATCTAAATTAAACAATTGCGAATTTATCGAAAGTGCTCTCATTTTAACGCTTTTGAGAGACTCAAATAACTAAAATTTTTTATGTGTGATTATCTCGGTGAAGATATGGTGGAAAGACGAAACCTTTATGTGAACAATTAAGCGTAGAAAAACATTTTTCCTATAACCTCATGGTGGTTGTCTCGACAAGGTATGTCGCCATTAGCAAAACTGACCTGATCTTGATGGATGAGATATTTCGTTCATCAACAAGATATGTCATCATTAGCAAAACTGACCAGATCTTGATGGACGAGATATTTCGTTTATCAAGATCTCGTCGTCTCTCGTCATTAGAAGAAAACGCACCAGATCTTGATCTCGTCATCATCAAAATCTTGGCAACGTCTTGCTGACGAGATATCTCGTCATTAGCATAATTAGTCAGATCTTTATGGACGAAATATCTCGTCGAAACCACTTAGAGGGTTGAAGTGCCTGTATAGAAGCTGAATATTATTTTTTATAAACATACAGAATTTTACATTCTGTATGTTTATACAGAATATAAATTATATATGCGGAATATAAATTATATATTCCGCATATCTATTCTTGATATGAACATTTTTGTAATTGTAAATATATTTCTACAACAGATCTTCATGTACATTTTGCTCAAGTACCCAAATATATTCCACTTTATTTTCGAAACTCAATCCAACCAAAGATCGTCGTATACGTGGGTACTGGTGCACATTAAATGTGTGATAGCCTCAAATGTCCTCACGCTGGCGCGGTGTGGAAGATTGGAGAGTGGGGTGCCAGCTCAGATGTTGACCGTCATCTGACCATGATTCAAAATTACGAGGTGTTGTCCTCGTATTGATCCCGGAAATCGCTAATAGCCCGCTGTGTTGCTCCAGTGTGACATTATTTCTACTACTACTATTCCAGTTTATTTTCTACACCAGGATGGAACTAGGTTTTTTAAGTTCACACATATTAATGGCTATCCTTCTTAAAAACAGTTCTATATATCGACACAAAAAACATTCTTGTTAATATTTCCTAATGTAACAACATTATTCAGTAGCAAAGACACAAAATAGTTTCAATTATAACTTTAATAGTGCAACATTTCATCATATCACTACTTGTTGCATGATTTAATAATTGCCTCTTGTCCGATTTTATCCAGATTTTTCATTTAATCCAGTTGCCGCAATGCATCTAATTTAAATTTACACTTTCATATTTAAATTACCTTAAATACGTTGAAACAAAAATTGATAATATGAGCTGTCGCGTTTAAGTGAAAACCTTTATCTCTTGTTTCATGCAGACTACTCGTTCTTCACCTGATTGGATAGTAATGGTAATACATAAAAATCTGTCAACCATTTATATCTGAATTTAAAAAAAACTCTTCGCGTTTTGCTGTAATTTTTAGTTCTGGAGATATGTATCAAACGATAATTTATTTTTTCTTCAAAAGGAATTATAAAGGAAGGAATGTGGCATCCACAAGAACATTTTCTGCCATTTAATGTATTTTTATAGAACAAGATATGTTTTTCAAGTTCTATGTCTCTAGATAAGGCATATTGGATATTTGAAAGTGTAAAACGGAATAATATAATATCTAGTATTACTTGAGTGCTGCTTTAAATTGGAGAAGGTATATATCCTAAAAAAAATTTGCTACGATTTTGAACTGTCTTTCATTATATCTCCATACAAATATATGAATATAATATATACATTTCTATGGAAAGATAATGAAAAGAGATATGAATATATGTACATAATATATATTTGTATTTCGCGAATTTTGCGAGAGAAGTACAATTGTAAAAAAGATGACAGGATAATGTAATATTCAGCATTCCAGATTTTTTGTATGCTTCTTTCAAATATATTACACATATATTTGCAAGAAATATGTTGTGCTACAATTTCTAGGTGTTTTCCGTTATCTCTCCAATAAAATGTGTCCAATGCATTATAAGTAAAATCTGTCCCATATATTTTATGAATGTATATATAATACCATAAATTGTAAGATTGTGCGTGAATTATTATATATATATAGATAGATATAGATAGATAGATATAATAATTCACTAGAAAATTAGAAGATGAAACATTCGTTTTGTTGTTGGTAGATACTACCGAAATAACACTTTTATTATCAGTGGGTTTTTCGCTTGAGCTTTTCGCATTAAATAGACTCATTTCCTTATAAAATAAGGCCCCGGTAGCCCAGTTGGAAGAACAACGGATTAGCAACCGGAGGGTGGCAAGTTCGAAACTTGGTCCAGCCAAAGACCGTCATGTACATGGAGGCTGATGCACCTTAAATCTGTAGTGGCTTCAAATGCCTCACTTTGGCGTGGTGTGGAAGTGTGGCGTGCCAGCTCAAATGTTGACTCGTCATCTGACCGTGATTCAAAATTGCGTGGTGTTGTCCTCGGATCTTTCCCTTGGGGGATTGATCCCAGACCGTCACCAATAGCCCGTTGTGTTGCTTCAATGCGACGTTAGTCAAGTATTTACCTACCTTACAAAATGTTTGTTTTTCATAATTTTAATCATTTAATATCATAAGTGAAGTATTTATGAATTATTGACACTTTGGACAGAAATTTAGAAAGAGCTCGAACAAAAGTATTACAATTTAAATTCTTCAAATATATTTTTTTGGAAAAAAATATTTTTTACGCACACACGCTGCTTTTAGTGAAATTAGTGAAGTATATAGGTTGAAATACAGTAATAACCCGAAGTTAGGCTATAGGTGGGTCAGACGAAAATCGCGTAAGTCGAATTCGCGTAAGTCGAATTCGCGTAAGTCGGGGTACAACTTTGCATATAAATACGTATTAATTTTGTTCAATTGGGACCAAGGACTAACAAAAACACTAGTTTAGAAGAAAAATATTTAATAGAATTGCAGTTCTTTATACATATTAATACAAAATATTGAAAAAATAAATGAGTTACGTTAAAAGTTATTTCGATGTCGATGGCTTCATAAAATCTAACAAATTCGTCTGACGACATAATGCCTTCTTTTATTCACGCAGAATTTCTTCGTAGCAAGCTAATAATTATTTTTGTTCCTTGCTTTGTAGCTATAATGCGTTCTTCGTTGGAGTCTGTTTTCTAAAATTTGTAAGCTATTTTCAATTGAGATGAGACCTTCTGTCGAGCTTGCAATTGGCATGTCCTTTTCTGGTGGAACTGGGTCTGATACTTCAGTAACTTTTGATCACGCATCTCTATGAGCTCATCAATTGTCAGCTACTGATTATGTCAATAGAACAGCTCGTAGACTTCACCATTGACTTCCAAATCTAATTGTCTGGCAAGATTAACAACTTCTTTTACCACATGAGCTACATGATCAGTTTCTTGTGTTGTTTCCGTCTCGTTTTTGAAAAAAAGTGGACAAAGTTTCTTCCAGGCACCATTCAATGTTCTTTTGGAAATTTCATCCCATGATTCTTACGGCATCTAGAACATTGAATTGTTTCAAAAATTCTTTAACAGATAGCTCACTGTTTTGCCTCATAGATTCATTCAGATGTGCAAACGAACGCCTCGTGTAGAAAACCTTAATGTTTCGATGACTCCCTGGTCCATCGGTTGAAGCAAGCTGGTTGTGTTTGGAGACTAAAACAAATTTTTCACATTGCAGAAGAATCAGATTTACTTCTTTGAACGATATAGATTTTTAAGGGTTTAGAAAACGTATACCAAAACAATCTTAACTTTCGTCGATCGTAGAATCATAATCGTACACGTAGAGTTCGCGCGAAACGCGTCCAATGCGTATCACAGCAAGAGAAACACTGAAGATAGCGGGCGGCAGTAATGCCAAACGAAAAAATCAAGAACCGCGTAACTCCGAGTTCGCGTAAGTCGGGGTATTACAGTAATACAAAAATAACCATGCAACAGTTATGGTGTCCACGTATGATCGTGCGTAAGACTCATCGTCTTAAAACATTCAATCATATTCGCATTCCGAGAGCGATCTTCTAATTGGTTGGAGCTCCATGCGTTCTCGTCACTATGCTCTGATTGGTTGGAGTTCCGTGCGTTCTGGTCGCGATGGAAACGCTCAAACCAGAGCGGGAAAATAATTCATTCTAACTGGAGAACATGGGAATTTTCGTATATAGTTTACAGCGAGAGTGAAATGGCGCAAGACCTGTGTGGCTGATCGTGCATCTTAAGAACGGGAGACCTTGGTGGCTCCATATTAATCCTCTGTGGATAAAAATTGTTACTTCTTCTGAATGTGGACTCCTGAACATCAATGTTAAATATTTTCGTAATAAATGTTCTGTGTTAGTATAAAGTGGAACTCTTCCTGTCAATCAACTGTTCCTGTTCTATCCCACTTCTTCTGACAAATTTGGGGGTTCGGCCGGTATCAACCGGAGTGAAGTGAAATCGGATTACAACATCCTGGAGTCATCATGACAAACTGTGAGTACATTTTGCTCATTTTGCATAAAACGATGTCATATTTTGGTAAAGCAAGAAAGGATGATATTTGCCGTCTAGCAACGGAATTAGATTTAGAAATTCCTTTAAACGCAACAATAACGAAATTAAAGACGATAGTGACGAAACACAAAAATTACGATGAGGAGTATACGAAAACACTTCTAGATACGATAATAAGTGAAAGAGTAGATACAGAATTGAGTCAATTAGAAAAGGAGAAAGAAAAAGAATTGCGTCAATTAGAATAAGAAAAAAAATTGCGTCATTTAGAAAAGGAAAAAGAATTGCGGCAATTATGAAAAGAAAGAGAATTGCGTCAATTAAAAAAAGAACAT
The DNA here is from genome assembly GCA_933210815.1 of Meta bourneti. Lineage (NCBI taxonomy): Eukaryota > Metazoa > Arthropoda > Arachnida > Araneae > Tetragnathidae > Meta > Meta bourneti. Next base: position 25,740,106 of record OW119928.1, read on the forward strand.
TGAGAAAGGGAAATTAATGTGGAGTCACGAGAGAAAAATGTTTATGTTCAGCAGTACTCAAAAGAAAAATAGATACTTTTTTTTTCAGATCTCATGATAGGCGCCTGTATGAGAACGGTGATGTTCGGGTCGAAAATCGTCAGGATGGACAAGTGTCAAGACTGAATCATTTCGCCTTTCCCCATTCGTCTTAGAACACTCAATCATATTCGCATTCCGAGAGCGATCTTCTAATTGGTTGGAACTCCATGCGTTCTCGTCACTATGCTCTGATTGGTTGGAGTTCAGTGCGTTCTGGTCGCGATGGAAACTCTCAAAGTAGAGCGGGAAAATAATTCATTCTAACTGGAGAACATGGGAACTTTCGTATGTAGTTTACAGCGAGAGTGAAATGGCGCAAGACCTGTGTGGCTGATCGTGCATCTTAAGAACGGGAGACTTTGGTGGCTCCATATTAATCCTCTGTGGATAAAAATTGTTACTTCTTCTGAATGTGGACTCCTGAACATCGATGTTAAATATTTTCGTTATAAATGTTCTGTGTCAGTAAAAAGTGGAACTCTTCCTGTCAATCAACTGCTCCTGTTCTATCCCACTTCTTCTGACATATATATATATATATATATATATATATATATATATATATATATATATATATATAAAAGATAAATATGAAGGGATTGAGCCCGGTTACTTCGTCAAGGAGAGTAAAGCAAGAGATGCTTTGAGTTTTTTTTGTACTTGTGTGAGGCTTAGCCAAGGAGATAAACACAAGTTATCCCCGAAAACTCAAACTACAGCCAAATAGAAAAAATAAGAAATAAAATATTATCAAGATTTGAAAGGAAAAAATAAATAAAACAGCGAAAAGAATAACGGCCAACAGAAATATACCCCTACCATTCTGAAATGCCACCACCCACGCCAAGCCATCCCGGAGAACCATTCACTGCCAGATCCGTCCTATCAAGAATAGCAGATTAAAAAGAGCTAGAGCAAAAGAGCTTGGGGATAGCAAGAATCAATTTGTACATGTGAAGAGGAGGGGAAAGGTAATTTGTAACAAGAAATTATAAAAGTGACAGGGATGAATTTGAAGGAATTAAAGAGAGCAATAGCGAAGAAATAATGATGAAAATGAAGTATGGCTCCATCTACTGGTGAGGCAAAAAAATAATTTAAAAAAAAATAAAAAATGTTTTTAAAAGAGTTTGAGAGAGTTAAGGAGAGATAATGGAAAAAACTTTTTAAGAAAACTGTTGGGGAAATCGTTATTTAAGAGGGTACTTTTAAGTTTTGAGCTGATTATCAATAGTAATTTGATCCATGCAGATATGATGAATTCTATGGATTTGATTATAAATTAAGTTCCTGTAGATACTGAAAGAGATATTAGAGTCCCAGGGAACAAGCGTGTTAATGTTAAATTGAAAATCATTTCTTTTGTCATAAATATCGGTTGTTGATTTTGTACTGACATCAATATGAATGTCAAGGAAGTTAGTGGATAAAGGTAAGCTATTTCTTTTAGTTCAGTGAGATAAATATTTTTCCAAAAGTCAGTGAACTCTGGTGAGTTAAAAATGATTAAATCATCTATGTAGCGATAAGAGCTAGAAAATTTAGATGTATGCGATCTTTAAAAAAGTGGAGGTAAAGATTACCAAGAATGCTGGAGAAGGAGGCACCTTGTGGCATCCCTTGTACTTGTTGGAATAGATGTTCACCATTAAAGATAAAATTATTGAGGACACAAAGTTTAATGAGGCTATTCTAATATTGTTGAGAAATATTTAGGTTAAATTCAGAGTAATAGGAATTAAGAACATCTATAAGGTTATGGAGCGGGATACTAGTGAACAGATCTTTAAAATCAAAGGAATGTATTTGGGAGATATTGTTATTAGAAAAAAGAAAATTAAGAACTGGAGTGTTATTCATAATCCAACAGTTTACTTTTATTGGGATAGCTTTAAGAAGGATTTTTAAAAGATTAAAAAAGATTTTGCCTGGTTTATGCATGAAATTTAGGTTAGTGCCACAAGTGATGTATCTAAAAGCTATGTTTTTTTTATGAAATTTAGGGGTGATGGTAATGTAGGAGTATATTGTAGTTCTTAAACTTTAGAGTTTTATTGAAGGAAATGATTTTTTAACGATAATATTATGAGTAGCATTCGGTTTTTTGTAAGTTATGGAGTTTCTAAGTTCAGTTCTTCAAAACTTCAAACATTTCTTAACGACATAGACCTCTTCTCCTTAAAATTACAAACAAATTTTCTTTACCCCTGGATTTTTTCACAGAATGGAAATGGTGCCTGTACAATTTTTTTTAAAATGATTTCCTCTACTTCCTTTATAACTAGCACATTCGACTTTGCAGAAATTAAAAATTCAAGTAAAAACCTACATTCGCTTTTATTATTACCCCAATAGTTAAAGCCCAATTGCAATTTCGGTTTCTTTCTTCAAACTTTATCTTAACTTACTAGATACTTATTGTATATGTATATACATAGCATGGCTAGCAATATAATTCAATAATACAAAGCAAAGAGAAATTTAGGAACTTAAATTTAATTAATTCAAATTTTTGGTTAACTTATGAAGTTTTTAAGTTTATATATACGAGTACATAACAATCAAACTTACAAAATATTAAAAAAATCAAACATACAACATATTAAAACGTAAAGTACCAGAAATGCAGACCAGCAAAACGCCAAAAGGTAAAAAAATACAGACAAGCAAAAAGGCTAAAAGGCCAAAATACCGGGGTATAAACATAGTCAAACAAAAGCCAGAAAGCAGTACTGTCTATGTATGCGTGCTGAAGCTGCAGACATAGCATGGCTAGCAATATAATTCAATAATACAAAGCAAAGAGAAATGTAAGAATTTAAATTTAATTAATTTAAATTTAATTAATTAAATTAATTAAATTAAATTTAATTAATTTAAATTTAATTAATTTAAATTTGTGGTTTAACTTTTGTATCTTTAATGATTTGTTTTTAACGGTGAGCATTTATTTATTCAAGTTAAGGGCCCAGTGTTGCAATTTTTCATCCATTCTTGCTAATTTATTTCTACATTATTATGAAAAAAATTAGTGCCTACAAATTAATTCTGCCTTTAGTTATATTGATGATTTGTTTGTTTTTAAAGATAGTAATTTTGCTAATCAAAGGAAATCGATATACCCAGATGAATTATATTTAATTAAAAACTAATTCAGATAATAATAAAGCCGTCTTTCTAGACTTGAATATATCCACCTTAAATAATAAAAATGATATTAATATTTATAAGAGTGATTATTTTGAATTTCCGGTTTTTAAATTAATATATTGGGATTCAAATATTTCTAAACGAATACCTGTATATTATAATACAATTGCTTGTCAGCTGGTACGTTTCAATAAAATTTGAACTCTAAATCTAACTTTCTTCTTCAGTGTAATAATCTCATTAGCACACTTTTTAATAATAAATACAATACCCTCACTCTTTTTATAGGATTATTTTTTGAAAGATTTAAAAATAGTAATATTTGTTTAACTGATGATTAACCATAATGGCTTATTATTTTGGGGACTTGCCTGTTGACTATCAATTCTATTAACTATGTTAATTTTTTTATTAAAAGGTTGTAACTGAACACTTTCTTATCGTTTTCCGAATCGGAATTCCAGTTCCGATAAACGGGTTCAGAATTCTGAATCGGAATTCCAATTCAGGATTCTTAACTGTGATGGGGCGTTATGAAGGGCATTTGCAGGCGGTCCTCATGTCAATTGCGGCGGGTTGTTGTCGATTTAAGGTTTGTCAATGTGGGTAGGTTTATATTGTCTTCTATAGTTTTGTGTGATTTTGTGTTGTGCTTGTCTTTGTTGTGTGTCCTTGTAAGTTCCATGTTACCTGGACTTCTCTACATATTTCACCTTTTGCCAGTTTTGATATTCTGGTCTTTTGGCTTTCTACTTGTGGTGTTTGGAGAGGTGTACGTGCTACTTTTGGCGAAATGCCGCCCACACGCAGAAAACACCATATTGTTTTGACCGGGTCTGGCTCCTCCCTGATGACGCCCTGATCCACCAACATATATATATATATATATATATATATATATATATATATATATATATATATATATATGAGGTGTGGCTATTAAATAACCGGATTAGTGCTATAAAATCTTTTATCGGTTTTCTTTCACAATTTTAACACTATCCCCTTAATATACTCTCCTCCACGATCCCTACACCGCTCCATTAGAATTTCCCATTGGTCAAAGCAGTGCTGTAAATCATTTTCTGAAAGCATGTTCATGGTCTCCGTCGCTTCTTCTTTCACAGCTTCTATTGTCTCAAATCTGGTTCCTTTCAGTGCTGATTTGACCTTCGGAAATAGAAAAAGTCACACGGGGCGAGATCCGGTGAATAGGGTGGATGTTCTAACACAGGGATCCCATGCTTGGCCAAAAACCTCTTGACAGACAGTTCAGTGTGCGCCGGAGGGTTGTCCTGATGAAGAAACCATGACTTGTTTTTCCACAATTCAGGTCGTCGTCTTCTTACTCGTTCACGAAGGATAGTCAGGACTTCAATGTAGTAATGTTGGTTCACAGTTTGACCTTCAGGTACCCAATTAACATACACAATCCCATGAATGTCAAAAAAACCAATCATCATTGCTTTGAATTTTGATTTGCTCATTCGAACTTTCTTTTGTCTTGGTGAACTGGGGCTCTTCTAATGCACTGATTGGCGCTTAGTTTCGGGATCGTACGTAAAAAAACCAGGATTCATCACAAGTTATCTCTCTCTCTCTCTAATAATTTAGGATCTGTTTGAATGTTTTGCAAAGTGTCAGCACAAATGTTCATTCGAGATTCTTTTTGTTCGAGAATGAGGTTCTTCGGTACCATTTTCGAACACACTTTCTTCATGTTAAAACTTTCGTGTAAAATCTGCCGAACACTTTCTTTGTCAATTCCTAGGAATTCAGCAACAGCGCTAATACATAACCGACGGTTTTTCGGATCAACTCACCGACTTTTTTAATGTTTGCGTCGTTTTTAACGTGCAAGGTCGTCCTGGGCGTGGGTCGTCTGCGATATCGTCGCTCTTTGAACCCTCAAAAACCTGAGTGCGTGATAAACACTCATCTCCGTATACTCCTTTCAATAAAGTATAAGTTTCTGTGAAGGATTTTCCGAGTTTCACAAGAAATTTCACATTGACACGTTGCTCTACTTGAACACTTGACATTTTTCCGACGGAGCACAGATGCAAGGTCCAAGTCGAACGAAGGCAACGGCCCAACTGAGCGGTGCTCAACCTTGACGATAACAGCAATAGGGAGGGGGATATCACGAGACACGCTCGTGTGCCGTTCGACCTTGACATACTCATCGATTGTCTGCAGAACGATCAGTCCGGTTATTTAATAGCTGCACCTCGTATATATAAATAATAAACAATCAAACTTACAAAATATTAAAAATCAAACATACAAAACGGAAAGTAACAGAAATGCAGACCAGCAAAACGCCGAAAGGTCAAAAATGTAGACAAGCAAAAAGCCAAAATATCGGGGTATAAAAATAGTCAAACAGAAGCCAGAAAGCTGAAGTTCCATGTATGCGCTCTGAAGCTGCAGACATAGCATGGATAGCAATATAATTCAATATTACAAAAAAAACAAAGAGAAATTTAGGAATTTAAACTTAAGAATACTAAGAAAATTTCGAAAAAAATGAAGTGTTAGTGGATCAGGGCGTCATCAGGGAGGAGCTGACCCAGTCAACACAATATGGTGTTTTCTGCGTTTGGGCGGCAGTTCACCAAAATCAGTCCACACACCCCTCTAAGCACCATAAGCAGAAAGTCAAAATTAGAAAATCAAAATTAGAGAATCAAAACCGGGGACATCCAAAGACAAGTACAATACAAAACTGTGGAAGAAGAGAATACAAAACTGTAGAAGATAATAAAAACTTACCCACATTAATAAACCTCGACAACAACCCACCGCAACCTACATGAGGACCTCCAGCAAATGCCATTCATAGCGCCCAAAAATCATATTAAATATTACAGTTGAGAATTCGGAACTGGAATTCCGACTCGGAATTCCGAATCGGTTACATATGTAATTTATGGAGATAGATAGCTATATTCTGAAAGTCTTTCCCTCACAATCCCACAATCCCGTAACAAACAGAGATTTTTGCTTGCAACTAAAGAAGGGATTGGGTTATATCGTTAAAGATCCCTAAAAAGGGGCGCCACAAAGAGAAATCAGTAATGCAATCGTGCTGTTCTGGCCTCTATAGAAAAGCACACAAACAATCCGATAAAGCATCACCGCAACCGTCACTCGAGTGAACACATAACCGCGACGGGGTTCGACCTCATTAGAACACATAGCTTACCGCGCAGAAATAAACACAAGTAGCAGATCAATACAGCCCTTACAGTTCCCCGGAGACCGCACGACGCGAAACAATTTTCTACTGGTATTTATTTCGAAACCGTTGGCAACGCTGGAGACGGAACAACAAAGAACTTCCACCATCTTGAAAATGGTTGTCATTAAGGGTTACTTGGAATGGAATAGATTATTACTTGCGTGGAATCGGGAGTCGCTAGAAAGTCTTGGCAGAAATAAGTGATCCGTGAAGTGAAAAAACGGCAAGCGAATTGGTAATGAGATAGTTTGGTGAAAGTAAAATAAGAAGATACGATTTCGGTAAAGAGCCAAATGGCGTGCTAATAAAAGGGCCGTTTTTGCTTCAAGGAGACGTCGTAAAGCAAATTTCAGTACCAATTGGAAAATCAAATGACGTAGATGTGAAATGAGTAGATGAGTCTTGAGTAGATGAGTTTAGTTTTCGAAAAACTTAGGGGAACTGCTTACTAATTCCCCATTGTATTTTTTTTAATAGTATAAGTAAAAACTAATCAGAAACATTAAAACAACGGTACTTTAACAACTTTAGTTTAACGAAAGTAGTTAGAAATGTTCCTTCCTCCTTGCAAATAAGATCTTAAGTACAAAAGAAAAATATCGCAGACCGTACCCCAGATAATAATCCGGCATCTGGCCAGATAATATTGGCTATTTCACCTAAATGTATTATTTAATAACGAAGATTCTTGGCAACGTTCTTGAAATAGTTATTACATAGGCCATTTTTAGTTCCATGATCTATTTTAATTGTGATCACGTGTATTCCGAGTTATAAACTATTGATAATATTCTATACAATGATATTCTGTGTTTTATTTTTAATGTGATCAAGTAGAGTTACACTCTATTGATCATTCCATATTATCATTATTGTATTCCATAATCCATGATTGGCAATATTCCATGATCTATTTTTAATGTAATCAAATGTATAGATATTCCGAGTGATACAATATAACAATTGATCATTGATACATGATACAATTGATCATTCCATATTATTATAATCGTATATTCCATGCTTAATGATTGGTAATATTCTATGATCTATTTTTAGTGTAATCAAATGTATTCCGCGTTAAACACTATTTATCATTCCATAGTATTATCATAATTGTATTCCACATTTCAGGATTAGTAATATTCTATGGTCTATTATTAATGTAATAAAATGTATTCCGCGTTATATACATTATTGATCATGCCATATTATCATCATAATTATATTCCATGTTTCATGATTCGTAATATTCTATGGTTTACTTTGAGTGTGATCAAGTCTATTGCGTTATACGCTATTGGTATTATTCCAGCCTATTTTATTATCTACGTTCTTACTTTTATTATTTGCAATATAAATGGTATTATCTATACACTGCTACTTATGTTTTATGTTATGTTTAGTTGATGTTAAATATTTGCACTAGGAGAGGTAAGGGGTCCCAGTACCATGTTAGTTGACGGATCTTCAATGAAACAAAAACATGTATTCCAAAATCCTAATGTTTAACTTGCACAGGTGAATAAAATTTGTTCTTTTACTTTTGTACACGTGTGCGACTTGTTTAAATACACTAAAACGAATTGAAATTCCTTTAAACTTGGGAAACTGCTACGCATTTTTTTTATTTACGAACAAAAGATTTTTCCTCGAGTAACACAAAATTCAACACGAGCCTAATAAATAAGTTACAAAATTGGAAAGAATAACAACAGTATGATAATGCATATTGGTGACTGTTCAAAAATTTACAAAACGCAATTCACATTTTCTAAATACCCTAGCTCTCGTCTTCCGGTAATATGGTACCGCTACCCTACACATACTAAATGGGGGGCCTGGTTATATGCCGAAGCCATGAACTCAAATTCTTAATCCAAATAAACTAAATAGATAGCGTACACTTTGAAATCTAACACGATTTTTCCTGAAGCGTGAAAAGTTTAAACACATTTTTCTCGAAACAATGACTAGACAGTTTAGTGCCTTTGGCGAGGTGTCGACAGTATTTCGAATTATTTTTGTTCTTGGTGATATGAACGTTTTGTCTCATAATTAAATAAAAACACTTTAAAGAAGTGATAAAAAATATGAAGTTAACGAATAAAATGAAAACTACCTTTTTGTGAGCTACTCTCAAGCGAATATCAACATCTCAGTCGTTACGAGAAATAAAACGAAGTATCAAAGTTTATTAGAAGAGATTATCTCGATACAAGATAACGTTTAATAAATAAAGTTCTTCTCTTGATGGAATAAAAATCAAATAAAATTTGCCGTTAAAATGAGTATCCTACAGGCACACAAAAAAGGATCAATTTTGTTAACTTAATATATTGAATGTTATTCAATACTCTTATGATTGTTTCTTTCCTTATATGAAATTTTCATACATTATATTAAAATTTTTCAATTGCATTGGTAATTATTTCGTATTATTTTAGGAAATCACGCTTTTAAAATCATTTTAACAGACAATTATTTCGCGTTTAGAAGCAATTATTTCGTGAAAGCTTTTGTCCGCAAATAATTTCCATTAAGTTCCTGGGAATCATTTATATTACTCAAATACCATCGATTTATCACTCAGACTCAATTTTTGCACTACTTTGGTACTTTATCGAACATATTTATTGTCTTCAGCTAGCATACATATCATATTTATTTATGAATGTTATCATTATCTTTTTATAAAAATACTTGTGTAAATGAAGTTTGTTGATGTTTTAATCTTCACGTGCTTTCCTTATTTACTGATATTTGTGTAAAAAATTAATTCCCTGAATAACCTTTTCCTGGAATCCAAAAGTATAACTTAAGTAAAGTAGTGAGTTGCGATGTACTGTAGTGAGTTGCGATGAAACTTAATTTTTGTTTCTTTAAAACTGAATTGTTCTTCAAATTTCGGTAATCCTTTGAAAACAAATAGTAGTAAAGATTTATAAAAAAAGACTTGAGAGATATAATTAATGATAGAAATTGAAATAAATTTTATGCCTTTTGAAAAAAACGCAATTTATTCTCCTTTTTGAATTGTTTTATATCCTTCTAAAAAGGTCATATTTCATTTAATTTTTCACTGTCTATCCTCTTTGTAATATGATGCTTTTTCCCTTTCAAAACAGATGGTGATAAATAATTGGATGAAAATTGAGCTGATTTTCATTTCTCCTATTTATGAATTAATAAAATCATTCATGCTTTATTTTACCTGGTTGGCTTTCTGATAATCTTCAGTTTTTAAATCACTTTTTAGAATGATGGGGAAAATATTTAATCTTAGGTTTCTCTCAAAGTTAAGGTTCGTAAAATAATTTAATTTTTAACTTTTAAAATTTTCACTTCATTTTCGATAAACCTGCCCAACATCAGTTAGTGTTTTATAGCTTGAATATGGAAAAATGATACTTTTTTTTTAAAGAGTTTTGATGTAAGCATACAGAAAGCTGTAAAACATAATTTCTGTAACCCACTATAAATATTCAGAATTGGAACGAAAATAATTCGACATTTGAGTTTCCCCTTATTTCTAATCTTAGTTAAATCAAACATTTTGACAAACTCTCTTTGAATTCTTTAATTTTCAATTATTTTTCTGCATAAATAAAAATAAGTTTTATAGAGAATGCTCTAAGAGGAAGCAACGCCTACGGCTGTGTTACTTAGAGAAAGATTTAATCGTACCAAGAAGATTAACAGGATCTCAACTTAGGAAAAGTGCTGGATTAAATTAAAAATGTGTTCTGAATGAAGGAAATGCTCTAATTTTCAGAAAGCTATTTTAAGCTTTAACTTTATACGCACTCTCATGGTGAAGGGATGTGAAGAAAATAGTTTACGGTCAAGAAACGTTAAGATAAAAGATTCTTGACACAACGCTTTGTTCTTAAATAAAAATAGTTATCAACTAGCCCATTTTTAATACTATGATCTGTTTTTATTGTAATCAAGTGTATTCCGAGTTATAAACTATTGATAATTTTCTTTCCTATAATATTCTATAGTCTATTTTTAATGTGATTAAGCGTAAGGTTGGGCTTCCACAATTGGCGTTTTTAGTGCGGATTCTAGTTCTAAGTTTAACGTTCGGTCTGGAAAACGATAGCAATGGTAGCGAGTTGGCACGAGAAAACTACCCATGGCGATCGCCATTCGTGCTTTTGGTATGGCAGCCCTTCTAGCTTAATAAGTTTTAGGCGTTTAGGCTTAGATAAGCTTTCAGGCGTACTCAAAAATGGACTGATCCTAGGTCGATCAAGGTCAACAGCCCTCTCTTCGGATCTGCACAGTAAAAAGTATTTGTGTTTTAATTTGGTTTTATATATCACGTTTACGAGGGAAAAAATTTAAATTGTGCGTAATAGACATTTTAAAATTAATTCCATTTTTCGCAGAGCTATGTAAAGCTCTAATTTAAGCTCTTAAAACTTATTTCTTCTATGTAGAAAAGAACCTTAACAATTGTTTCTTTTTCTATATAGGTAACTAATGATCTTTTGACCTTTGAAATGTTTATAGATAAATAATGACCTTCCAAATATAACCTGGAATATTTATTTTTACGCTTATTAAATAACAAAGGAAACCGATTGTAAAAAACACGTAGAATTCCAAAAAGTATCAAATAATTGGCTTTTCGAAAGTAAAGAAATATAGTTCAACTGCCAACCACATCATTAGAAACTTCGAAATAAAACGCCACATTACATACGAATTGAGTGCATTTTAGAGTTTAATAAATTTTATGGTAGAATGAATACGGAAAGTGTCGATTTACTTATAAATTATTCAAAAGCTTGCTAAGAGGAAAATTTCATTTGTATGTAATAAGATTTCAACAAAAAACTATTTATATTTAAATGATAGACATTTGAAAACGGGCGAATTAATGCATTTTACCGATGTGTCCGGGTATTTTATCATTCCGTACTAATGCATGAAATGTAATGTGAAACAAGCGTTCATGGTATTTATAATTTATTCAATACGATAAATTAGTTGGAGTAATGGAAAACTTATGAATAAAAATGTCTTTTATTTAATCCACTACTTCAAATTAGGTTTCTTGGAACTTAGTCCAAATCTGCGTGATTTCGGTCTTGTTTATGAATAACATCAAAGAAACTTTTTAATGTACTTCGCTGATGAAATTTAACGTGTCAAACTAAAACTTTTCATTCACCAAATGCTGACAAAGTTAAGAAACCTTGATATATAATTATTTGAAATTGAGGTAGGTAGTTAATTAACGTCGCACTTATAATTTGAAATTGAATGACAGGATTTCTGGAGCTATTTATAGGTAAATTTACTGTTGAATACTTGGGGGTGTTCGACAAATTTAATATTTATTTCTCCTTACGTCAATATTTAATCACAGAATTCATTCTAAGTGTGAAGACCGTGTTAACTTCAAGTCAATATAAAAGGAGTGGTTCAAAATAGTATAGTGCATAATGCGATCTGATAATTTACGTGAAAATCTACTTTTATGGCTGTTCATTAAAAGTTAAGACTGGTTTCATTAAAAGAATCTTATTAATCTTATTATACCAGATAATTAATCTAATTATATGGTATCATTAAAGAATACATTAAAAGAAAGTTATATGAGAGGCATTTTCTATCAAGCTAATGCAAGTGGTGGTTGTGTTTCTTCGGCGATACGTGTTTCCTGTACGTATTCCAAACATGAAATCACCTTATTTGCTTTCCGAATACGATTTCAAAACGTCAATAGAATTCCAAGTGATGAACTCCGATTTGATGTATGATAGTTTATTGATAAACACCAATTAGATCAAATACGAAACGTCGCCAAAACTTCGAAAAGCTATATTTTAAGGTAACCCCGATATGTGTCATGAGAGACAAATTGTACAACAGAAATAATATCTTCACTTTCCGTCTGATTAGTTTGTATACACTAAAAATCTCTCATTAATGTTGAAAATACAACGAAATAAATAAATGAAAATAATTTCAGTGAAAATAACACTAGTCAACAAGATTTTTAAACATGGACAAATTTAGCTGTTTTTAACTAATTTTTGGGTGTTGATTTCAGATCTGACTTTAAAAATGGCCACCACGTCAAATTTTTTTGTTTTTATTGAGCACTTAATATTTGCTATCTTCCAAAATAAGCACTTTTAATCGTGTAAAACAACACTTGATATTTTTATTTTCATATTCGCCACCTGACATTTTATGGGTGATAACACAGATTTATTCACTGGTAGAGAATATGTAACCCCAACCGATCCGCTATTGTTGTATTTATCATTGAAGGAGAAACACGTATACGAACAAAATTTGGACAGCTTAATATGAGAGAGGGATTTTCAGGGGTACGTAAAGCAACAATACTAAGAAATGCTACCCTCTCACACAATACATACTGGCTTACCATAATTCTTTTTTATCACCGTTTTTGCTACGTTTAGTTTAATTTAATGGGCGTTGACCAATCAGCTATCATATGTCATTTCGAAATTAATTTCTTTTCATTTTTATTGGCGATGTGATGAAATCGTAATAGAAAAACAAAACTGACTTCATGCTCGGGATACGTATGAGCGACAGTGTAAAGAAACAAACCAGGCGGGAATGCGAAGATTTTACTTCTGTTGTCCAAATGCTCCCGTGTAATACATATTGGGATTACCATAAAAGGAAGTTTATCGCCATTTTGGCGAAGCCGTTTAATCTGATTGGTAACAAATCAATTATCATGTACACTGCTGGCCACCCAAATTGCAACACCAAGAAAGACAAGAGATATCACAACAAAATTTATTTTGTAGATAACATGTTGACCAAGTATCAAATGATTAAATTTATAGACTTCTGTGAAGTGTGGTTCCTGCCAAAATCAGTAGCCAGAGTAGCCGCCATTGTTGGAGATCACCGCTGCCACACGCCTCGGCATTGATTCAAAGAGACTTTGGATGTGTTCTTGGGGTACAGCAGACCAAGCAGCTGCCACACGTTGCCAAAGTTGATCTGGTGTGGCAGCTGGGGATGTATTCTGGGTCAATCGTTGAGCAACCATGGACCACATGTTTTCTATCGGCGAAAGATCCGGAGAGCGAGCTGGCCAGGGAAGCAATTCAATCTGGCGATTGACGAAGAACCCTTGGACAATGCGTGCCACGTGTGGTCGTGCATTATCCTGTTGAAATATGGCTGTGGGCAAGCCCTGAAGGTAAGGAAGTACAACTGGCTCCAACACCTCGGAGATGTAGCGCTGGCTGTTTAAAGTACCGGCAATGCGTACTAGAGGAGTGCGAGAGTGATATCCAATACCGCCCCATACCATAATACCCGGTGCAGGACCAGTGTGGCGGTGCATAACGCAGCTGTTCAGCATCCTCTCCACGGTGTCTCCAGACTCGAATCCGACCATCGTGGTGTTGCAGACAGAAGCGTGACTCGTCAGTAAAGACAATTTCATTCCATTCTGCCGTCCACATCCTTCTTTCATCGCACCATTGGCGGCGGAAACGTCTGTGGTTCTGCGTCAAGGGTAGACGAAGCAATGGACGTCTTGCGGACAGACCACTCTGCTTTAAACGGCGTCGAATGGTACGCGCAGACACTGGATGATGCGGTACAGACTGAATGTGCTGTGCTATGGTTCGTGATGTGGCTGAGCGATCCGTCACTGCCATACGCACAATATGCCTGTCATCACGTGAAGTGGTGCACTGAGGTGGATGCGATCGAAAACGTCGGTCCGTCGTACCCTCCTGCATCCAACGATCACATATCCGCATTACAGTTGTTTGGTTTCGTCCAACACGACTACCGATTTCCCTGAAAGATAATCCACAATCTCGGTAGGCCACTATCTTTCCTCTGTCGAACTCGGATACTTGATCAAAAGATGATCGCTGTTTTCTACGAGGCATAATTGATCGTTTTTTTTGAAAAAAACCACAAGAAAAACACAATTGCCGTACTTGAAATCGTCGAAATCTCCAAGCCTTAAATAGCGCTTTGAAGTGGCGCCACAGGCGCGCGTGATGTGCGTCTGCGCTGAAATTCTAATCATTTGCATATCTCACCTCCGCTAATGCATGTTGTAAATTTCATATTATTTGGATGCTTCCTTCAGGGTGTTGCATTTACGGTGGCCAGCAGTGTATCATCATATAATTCATTTTTTGGAATTTTTATTGGTGCTGAAATCGTATTCGAAATACAAGAAAAGTGACGCCACGTTCGGAAAACGTAAAACAAATACGGTCTACCGCAAAAACATTTGACTTGCTGAAATCTTCATTTAGCTTTGTTGTATAATGTAATCGCCCATAGAAGTCTTTGTATATTTCTTTGTGCTGCTAGAGCTGAGTACAGGCAGCCTGTGTGAATGTTCTACAGCTTTCTTGGACGTCCATCCATTTTAATGAATCTTATTGGTTGTGCTGCAATCCTATCCTATCTGTATATATATATATGTGTTGTGTTTTCAATAAACGAGCCTTTTTCCTTTTGCGATCCATATGGCCTGTGTCATTCCTTTTCTCTGACGGAATCGTATTTAACAAGCTTGCCTAAAATGCCTCTAATATCAAAATAAAGGCATTGATGTATTTAAAAATTAAATCACTGCGCTTTTTCGTGAAATGCCTATCGATCATGAATTCCTCCTGTTGATTTTAGTTTTAATATCGATTCCACCATCTTGGATATCAGGCGTCCGCTTTTACCAAGACTAAGTGCACCACTTGCCAGAAACATAAGTTCCCCCTGTGTGAATTGTTCCATTAGCTTCCAACGGAGATCAGGAACAGAAGTTCCTTCGGGGATCGGAAATGGCATCACAAAAAATAATGGGGGAGGTTGAAACATCGTTTATAAAAACTAAAACTAAAAAAGGGAATTTCATACTCGAGTTTTTTATTTTCATCATGCTCGTGTTGTGCTATAACATTTTTTCAAAAGCTTTTAAGTAAAGCTTTCGGAAACCTTTCGATTTATTTCCTTTAAAAAATCTCTAGGGGTAAATGTCTTCTGAATATTAAAAATGTTTGCTAAGAATAAATATAAAATGATTTCTCGTGCTATTTATACATAACACATTATGTGCAGCATTACACGCAGCATACGTCTCGTAGGGCTGCGGTGGCTCATTTGATATAGTCCAGGATTAGCAACCGGAAGATTGCGAGTTCGAAACTCGATCCAACCAAAGACCGTTGCGTACGTGGGGGCTGGTGCATGTTAAATCTACCATTGCCTCAAATGTTCTCGTGTTTCAGTGATGAGGAAGTTTGAAGAATGGGGGTGCTAACTCAGGTGTTGACCTCATCATCTGACCGTGGTTCAAAATTACAAGGTGTTGTCCTCGGATCTTTCCCTTCAGGATTGGTTCCGGCCCAAGGGGCCGTTGTGTTGTTTCAGTGCGACATAAATTTAACTACCTACCTACATACGTCTCACGGGGCGGTTCCGGCCCGCGAGCAGCTTCTACCCATTTTAACACTGGACTAGGCTAGTGGAAATTATTCTAACCACACATAATTGGTTCTTCAAAATGTAGCGACCTAAATTTTCTAAAAGGAAGATAAAAGAATATCGGTGAATTTTACAAAAAAAATTTAAAACTTGAAAACAACGACTAGGAAAAATAAAAACTTAGAACAAATCGTCCATATAGTACTGTAATGTTTTAGACGGTGATATGATACTCTGATATTTATTGTCTTCGAGTCCCGAATCTTTACATTTTTAACTGATGATTAAAATTCGTTAGATCGTTGTCGAATAGTTATAGCACTCCTTTGGAATTCGGTAAACCCATAGACGAAATATAAGTAGACTGAGCATTGCTATTGAGAGGAACCTCAAAAAGTGTGACCAACATATAGACTAATAGTCTCGTGACTGATCTGTGAAAAATTGACTTGGTTAGCCTACTTTGTATCCTATAGCCGCCTCGTTTGGCGATATAATATCTTATGACCGGGTATGTGCGTGAATGAGCATTTCTATAGAGTGGCAACAAAAATGGTGAAATAGCCAAACTCTATTACTATGTCGCGCGGACCAATCAGGTGATGAATGAATGGATGGACGTCTTTTCCCGTTCCATAGACCATTCAGATGATGAATATTCGGTTCCACTCGGCAGACAAAAATAGACTAATGGTCTCGTCACTACTAGTTTTGGTCACATGATCCTAGGCACATAAAAAGATTACCATTGCTCACTCAACTTTTATATTTCCTCTATGGGAAGCACTAACTTCACTAACTAGTGCGTTTGAGTACGTAAAAATAGATGAGACTTCTTTGATGTTCAACTTGAGAATAGATGTCGGAGATTGGATCACTTTCGCTTTTTGAAATCAAACTAGTACGAAAATTCCCTTAGCGATGGCGGATTTGTAGATTTTCTTACTTTTGACCCAACGCGTGTGTTCTTCCAACCGGAATTTAAAGCTCGTTTGGTTTGAAAAGGCTAGGAAATGTAAGTTCAAAGAAAAACGTATGATGAGTTCTAAGAAGACAGGGCATTACATTATATGTCTGCGAAAGCCATTTCCTTTCCTTGAAGGACTACAGACCAGCGTTTCTCGGAGCAGATATGCTCCGATTTCCGATTGGAGATAGTTGATCTTCAATTTCAGCGACAAATATCAAATTTAAAGAATTGCGTTTAATTTATTTCTTCAAAAGTCTGGGAAAGGGTAGTTTTAAAATTTTGATAGCGGCTTTGCAGAAATGTTAAACATCTTGGGAGCACATTTGTGTTTAAGCAAACATTTTCAATTATGAACAAAAATAAGTGTAAATTGGGTTAATTTGGAAAACGATAATTTCAGATATCTCTTAAGGATTTCTACAGTAGGATTAACCCTCGACTACATATCTGTAAATGATAAAATTCCAATTAGCAATTCCCCTAAAAATGTATCATCGTTGTGTCAGTTCCTTCCTCGCAATACCTTTCACCTTCTTCAAACTTATACATGTGATCCACTTTCTTCACAATCTCAAGAATTTATGCAACTCTAATATAAAGTCATTTTCATTGCTTGTACAAAACTTGCAGAACTATAAGACATAAAATCAACAGAATGATACTGAATTGTGTATGATAATTTTTTACAAATAAAAAAGCATCCAAACTAATTTGCATAGAATCTGTACTGGTATTTATATGTCATATTTCCTACTATGAATCGTGCATAGCTACTGCAATAAATACGAATCCATTCACTAGAAATGAAAGGATTCAATCAGCATACAAAGTTGCAAAAATAGACGCACTATGTCGAGTCAAATAAAAATTTATTGTTATAATTCTGTACCTTAGTAGAAAAAGGACATATGTCCAAATTTGCAGATTTTGAGAGTTGTATCCTCAAATGATTAAGATGAAAGATTTAAGATGAAAAAGTTGTAATAGAAAAAATTCCAATATTCTCCTGTCGACATATCATAAAGGTATCAAAACCTTCGAAAGTATGCCTTGTATGTTATCTTAAAAATTTTAAAAACAAAAATTGCTTGCAAAACATAATTTTAGAGAAAATTTATATTCGAAATAGAAAAAAATTCAAAAGGAAAAATAATTTCTTTCGGGGAGGTTACTATAAAGGAAGAAGAAAATAAGATAGGTAGATAGTTGAATTCACATCAAGCTGGAGAAACACACAGGTTATTAGCGACTGTTCGGCATAAATCTCAAAGTGAAAGATCCGAGGACACCTCGCCATTTTGAACCACTGTCAGATTACTGAATACCGGAGCTAGCAACCGACTCTCCTGACCTCCATATCACGAAGGAGGAAAAGACTGGATATTTTCAGAGGGTGGAAAAAACATGGAGAGTGTTACCAGGGGAGTTCTTGAGTGTGCTAATAAACGATAATTGCTTTACTTTTTTAAGATTCAGAAAATACCATACTGCTTCCTCCAGGCTTCGCAGTGGACACTTAAAGCCAATGAAGATCGAATTGGGTTGCAAGCATGCCTCTGTGCTCTAAATACAACTCAGCTCAGACTTCGCCCGAACACATCATCTCCTGTCTCGGTTGTCTCTCAGAGCACCTTATTCAACATCATGAGTTGGCTCTTAATCCTTCAAGTATTTTGACGTGATACCTCGTCCAAGATCTGGTAAATTTTACGAAGAACGAGATATCTCGTCGAGACAAAACTGCCCTGTTACTCCAAGGGGAATAGAGATCCATGTTGGAAAAACAAATTGTCCCTTATCCAGGACTGGTGACAGTCCTGGGGAACCAGTGGTGGAACGAGTTTTAGCACCAGAGGCTGGCCACTACAGAGCAATTTTCGAAGCACAGATAACCATCAATAGAATTAAGGGATTCAAGTTCCACGGGCTAATTGACTTGGTGTAACTTTTTATTTATGCCAAGTGAGATAAATACCAAAGATTATTTATAGTTCGGCTCCGACGAGAAGGCAGTGACCTTGGATCAGTCTATTTTTGAAAAGATGTGAAAGCTAGTTAGAAGGTTGCCACAATCAAAGTCATAAATGATTATGGTCGTCGCTGATTTTCCCCTCGACATCTCGTTTTCATTGCTACCACTTTCGACCCCGAACAATAAACTTAGAACCAGAATCTTAACTGGACACCAATTGTGGAAGTAATTTGTTTACATTCCAACCTATCACCTAGAAAATAAAAAGGGTTTTCATTCATTTCTAGATTCATCTGGAATCAACTTATACTGAATTATTTTATACTGGATATGACCAATACTTATACCAATTATTATACTGGATATGACCAATACTTATACCAATTATTATACTGGATATGACCAATACTTATACCAATTATTATACTGGATATGGCCAATACTTATACCAATTATTATACTGGATATGACCAATACTTATACCAATTATTATACTGGAGATGGCCCCGACCTGCTAATAATAGCTTGGATAAATAGAGGAAATGTTGACAAATTTAACCTTCTGAGAGTCACGAGATTTACAAGTAGTATTGCATCTACACATAATGTCTAATCAATCCCGGATCTAAATAGACCAGATGACTAAATAATGATCTCGCATCAATCCCGAAAGGAAAGATCCGATAACAACACCTCGCAATGTTGAACCACGGTCAGATGATGAGGTCAACACCTGAGCTGCAACCAACTTTTCAAACTTCCTACTATTGGTTGAAATAACCCTCGGAAAAATTCAATTGGTCAAGAAGGTCAAAACTGCTAGAAGTTATGCAAGGAATACTGCAAGTTGCCGAACGGATATATGCAGGTGAACCCCTCATAGGGTTAAGAGTTTTACATTACACAAAAAATAGTTTTTAAACAAGTAAAATACTCCAACTTGTCATTGAGCAATCTTATAATCAATGCAGTTTCTCGGAGATAAGTTTGAAATATTACAAACATCCTGAAAAGTTATTTTAAATCTAAAGTACCTCTACAACAATTTTAACCCTCTCTGAACGTCACCAGATTTCCGAGTAATGTAGCGTTGCTTTTACCCCAGAACGCAACTAATGACTAAATAACACATCTAGTGATTGAAAGAATCCTAGGAAAA
Organism: Meta bourneti; assembly: GCA_933210815.1. Classification (NCBI taxonomy): domain Eukaryota; kingdom Metazoa; phylum Arthropoda; class Arachnida; order Araneae; family Tetragnathidae; genus Meta; species Meta bourneti. The sequence continues at coordinate 25,760,147 of OW119928.1, forward strand.
GTTCTATTAATCAAGTAGGTCTAGACTGGCTAAAATTCATGCAGGGAAGACTGCAAGTTGCAGAATTGATGTATGTCAACCCCTCAGAGAGTTAAACATCCAAAGGCAACGATGGATCGCAACATGACATCAGATGCATAGCCAAAGGAAGGTCCCCATCGGGGAATTTTGCTTGGAGAGATATGAATAGGAGTTACCATTTTGAACTGCTACCAATCATCCAACCATGCTGTCAACAACTAGACCGTCTACGGAAATCTATTGAAGAATTGACCAACAAAAGAGATGTCATTTTTCACCGCGATAACGCTAAATCTCATGGGACGAATGACACGCTCCATAAGATGAGTCAGTTTTAATGGCAAGTTACGATCAGCCACCATATTCTACCGACCTATCATTAGTTCCGTGGTATCTTTCACACATTAGTGGGGAAATTTATCCGGCAGAGGAGGATATCGGAAGGGATCAAGAAATGTTCTTCAGCTCGAAACCGATGACTTCAATCGCCTGAGAATTAAAAATCAGACTAATGGGAGGTTATAAGTTTCCTTGGTTTTACGTTTTCACATTTTTGCCTCTTAACATGAATGAATGAAACAAATGGTACTTGACTTTGCGTCATTTGCTATCTCTTAAAATTAGAAGTGAAAAACTTAATTACTTATGGAACGACTCATTGTATGGAAACTTCGCAATTATAGATTTCAGGGTTTCTTAGCCCTCTGAGCATTACAAGAATTTCGATTAGAGTAGAATTGCTCTTTCCCAACAATACACTCAATAACTAAATAACCACATCTATTGGTTGAAAGAATCCTAGGAAAGATTCTATTAGACAAGGAGGTCGAAACTGGTTATAAATCAAGCAGGGAAGACTGCAAGATGCAGAACGGATATGTGCTTGTGAAAACCTCAGAGGGTTGAAGAAAGCACTGAGTGTAGTCAAATCGAAATGAGAAAGATTCGAATTTCCCTGACACCTTCGAATGTCTTAATCTCAAATACCAAGTTTTCTTATATAGAAAGAGCAGAAGGATAAGTAACAAACTCAACTAAGAGTAGATATATATAGTAACGAACTCAACTAAGAGCTGAGATATAGTAGCAAATTTAACCAAGAGCAGAGATAGTAAAAATCTCAAGAACAGAGAGATACGGTAACAAACTCAACTAAGAGCAGAGAGATAGTTACAAACTCAACTAATGTTAACAAACTCAACGAAGAACAGATAAATATAGTAACAAACTCGTCTAAAAATTCAGATATAGTAACAAACTCAACTAAGAGTGTGTGTGTAGGGATATAGTAACAAACTCAACTAAGAGCAGAGAGATATAGTAACAAAAACATGAAGATAAGGTTTAACATTTAGTGGGCTTATATTCTCGTTCAATCATTTTTTGTCTATTTTGGACATAATCTAGAAAAAGACAATTTGCTTTTTCTCCGCATTAGTTCTGAAACTGATTCAAAACTTTTCACTTGCTTAGCATTTTGCATTTATCTCAAATGAATTTTTCAATATGAAAAATATAAATTCTAAGGCGTCTTGGGGCCAGTGATTTATGTGACTTTTGTATAAGAATACAAACTGCTTCATTAAAATCAAATAATTCCCAGTACGAAGTTCTAATTCTTAAGACACTTCATAAGTTTAAGTCTTATTATGGTCATTAGATGAAGTTTTGATAAAATCGTGCACGTCCCTTCAATTATGCATTGTGTTGTCAAATCTTCTGTGTCAGGGAGAAGGGGGTTAAATCTGATTCTTGATGGGTTCAAAGGTGTCAAGTACATCATTATAATTTAAAAAATAATATATGCTTAAAATCAAAACTAAATGAATCTACGAATCTAAATTACAATTACTTGTATCATGGCGGCCTACGTTTTCTTCCAGAATATTTGTAGGGAGAAATATTCAAATTAAGATTCTGAGAAGTAGCCATTTTGACTTAACCCTTTTTGCCCCTGAAATAAAGTACAGAATTCATCCATATAAATGGACATGATTTTTCTAAATAACTTCCTTAATATCAGATTTCTACATGTCTCCCATCAGATTAAACAATTTGTTTCTTTATTCTAGAAAAGATTCCCAGACATTCCGTGACCTTGATTTAAAAATAATAGAAACCATTCAAAAAGAATTTTCCAATAACTATTCTTACGTGACATAGAATTTGTTTTGAGGAAAGTAGTATTTGACTCCCCAGAAATTGCAAGAAATGTCTGCTATATTGCTTTTCGAATTCTTAGAACGATAAATTGTTTATCACAGAATCGAGCCTTTTTTCTGATTTCGAAAAAATTACTTCTTAGTTACCTCAGATATTGTATCGTCTGGAAGAGAACGTCGCAATCGTTCAAATTGCAACAAAATATAGCTCTAAAATTGTACTTCCCAATGTAATACTGAATTTCTCTTTTATAGTTAATGTTTATTAAATCTATAGTTTATTTCTCTTCTCTTAATATAGGCTCTGGGATAAGATTGCATCACATTATGTGCTTGCAACAAAATTGCATGTTACGAGTACAAACCACATTATCTCTTCTCTCTTAACCCTTCTAGTGGTTATCTTGGTGACATATCTCGTCATTATAGCAAAACAGACCAGACCTTAAGGGACGAGATACTTAGTCGTTAAAAAAACTGACCAGATCTTTATATATGCGTCATAGAAAAATCATAAATATCTTGATGCCGAGATATCTCGTCATTAGCAAAATTAATCAGATCTTGACGGACAAGATATCTCGTCAAAACCACTTGGAGGGTTAAAATATATATAGGCTCGTAATTTCAACCCACAGTTTTCTTGAAAGGAATCAAGCAAACATTCTTTAAATGAAACTGAAACGTTTCTAATTCAGAACGAGCAAATAAAACAAAGTCACATTCATGCGGATTAGAGACTTCGTACGCGTCTGAAATTTAAACTACACTGCTGGCCACCCAAATTGCAACACCAAGAAAGACAAGAGATATCACAACAAAATTTATTTTGTAGATAACATGTTGACCAAGTATCAAATGATTAAATTTATAGACTTCTGTGAAGTGTGGTTCCTGCCAAAATCAGTAGCCAGAGTAGCCGCCATTGTTGGAGATCACCGCTGTCACACGCCTCGGCATTGATTCAAAGAGACTTTGGATGTGTTCTTGGGGTACAGCAGACCAAGCAGCTGCCACACGTTGCCAAAGTTGATCTGGTGTGGCAGCTGGGGATGTATTCTGGGTCAATCGTTGAGCAACCATGGACCACATGTTTTCTATCGGCGAAAGATCCGGAGAGCGAGCTGGCCAGGGAAGCAATTCAATCTGGCGATTGACGAAGAACCCTTGGACAATGCGTGCCACGTGTGGTCGTGCATTATCCTGTTGAAATATGGCTGTGGGCAAGCCCTGAAGGTAAGGAAGTACAACTGGCTCCAACACCTCGGAGATGTAGCGCTGGCTGTTTAAAGTACCGGCAATGCGTACTAGAGGAGTGCGAGAGTGATATCCAATACCGCCCCATACCATAATACCCGGTGCAGGACCAGTGTGGCGGTGCATAACGCAGCTGTTCAGCATCCTCTCCACGGTGTCTCCAGACTCGAATCCGACCATCGTGGTGTTGCAGACAGAAGCGTGACTCGTCAGTAAAGACAATTTCATTCCATTCTGCCGTCCACATCCTTCTTTCATCGCACCATTGGCGGCGGAAACGTCTGTGGTTCTGCGTCAAGGGTAGACGAAGCAATGGACGTCTTGCGGACAGACCACTCTGCTTTAAACGGCGTCGAATGGTACGCGCAGACACTGGATGATGCGGTACAGACTGAATGTGCTGTGCTATGGTTTGTGATGTGGCTGAGCGATCCGTCACTGCCATACGCACAATATGCCTGTCATCACGTGAAGTGGTGCACTGAGGTGGATGCGATCGAACACGTCGGTCCGTCGTAGCCTCCTGCATCCAACGATCACATATCCGCATTACAGTTGTTTGGTTTCGTCCAACACGACTACCGATTTCCCTGAAAGATAATCCACAATCTCGGTAGGCCACTATCCTTCCTCTGTCGAACTCGGATACTTGATCAAAAGATGATCGCTGTTTTCTACGAGGCATAATTGATCGTTTTTTTTGAAAAAACCACAAGAAAAACACAATTGCCGTACTTGAAATCGTCGAAATCTCCAAGCCTTAAATAGCGCTTTGAAGTGGCGCCACAGGCGCGCGTGATGTGCGTCTGCGCTGAAATTCTAATCACTTGTATATCTCACCTCCGCTAATGCATGTTGTAAATTTCATATTATTTTCATGCTTCCTTCAGGGTGTTGCATTTACGGTGGCCAGCAGTGTAAATTACTGATATTCAAGAATATTTAAAAATTTATTTTTCATGATTTTAATAATTGTATTTGAGTAATATGATATAGAGATTTTTTTCGCCCTATACTCATACACAAGGGATTATTCGATATTGTGCACTACGTTTTATAAAAATAATTCAGATTTAGTCTATACTCTCTTTAGAGGACAGTAGACTTCCAAAATCACAAAAATCGTTCTTTAAAATTCTGTTAAAGTTTAGTTTAAACATTAATTCTTATAAAACTACATAGTAGTCAAAAGTATTTTTCAATTACTATAATTTTTTACGGATTTGCATTGACAACAATATAAAACATAGTAGATGAGTATGGTAGTTTACAAAAACGCGTTTTTCTCCGATTGAGATTTTTTGACATTCTTTCGATTTCGAGCTGCATTAGGTTGCACTGGTTTTCTTTTTTTTAATAAAATTTTTGTTTAATCCTTGTAATCTGTTGTATATATCTAAGTACAAATGAGAAATTCATCGCGCTTCCTAGTTTTGAAAGTTTTGTTTAAAATGTATAATGTTGCTAAACCTATGCTTTTTTGTAAATTTTTAAATGTTTTAGCGCAATTTTTTGTAGCTTTGCAATTGAGTGATACAATTGTCAAATGGGGAGTTAATTTTATAAATCTGTATGGAGAACTTCTTTGTAAATTAAAATAATAATAATGCGTAAAGGAAATTAATATGCATGGGACCAAATCTTTGCTAATTTATGAAAACTTTTAACCACATATTATGTAATTAATAACTTCCGTACAACTTAGTATATTTTAATCAAGCTTCATATATAAACGTTTTAGTAGAAAATAGTCTGCTAATTTTACAACAATCTGGTCATAGTTTCAAAAGTTTATTTTGAAAAACACTGTGCCCCTTAAGACAAAAATAGAACGCGACGTTGTACTGGACTAAGAAATGTACGACTAAAGGAAAACTAACTACTTGCAAAGTCTAACTCTCTTATCTTAATTCAATGGGGTTCATTTTTAAATATATGTACTTAGGCTCACATTAAAGCTAAGTGTATCATTCAAATGAACATAGTGATACTGGTATGTAGTATATATGTAATGAAAATACTAACGTGAATGCTGAAAATCACAAAATAGTCTTTTAAAATCAGATTTGCACACATTTTTTCGAGTTTTACGAAGTCTATTTCTTTTTTTTTCGTAGCATTCAATTTTTCTGTAGGATTATTTCTCAATTTTGTTATACCTGTAAAGAATTAATAAAGAGTACTTAATTCTATAGAATTATGCACTCACAATTTACTAAAATTATTTATTATGTACTTGGATATACAGGGTGCCTCAAAACATTCTATACAAACATTAAGGTAGGGTACACAAAATTAAACCGTATTCCTACAGTGATCTGTTCTATACCCTCCTGGTACTTGTCTCGACGAGATATCTTGTCATTAGAAGAAAACTGACCAGATCCTGATCTCGTCATAAAAAATCGGCAATATCTTGATGACGAGATATCTCGTCACTAGCAAAATTGGCAGGTCTTGATGGACGAAATATCCCTTCAAAACCACTTGGAGGGTTAAGCGCCATGATGGGTTTGCTTGAGGGCGCTGTTTGGCAGCGTGGCAATTGTCTAATTTCGGCCATCGTCATCTTAGATGCTGACTTAGTACGAGTTATTACCGAATGTTAAGATGCTGATATGTACCTGCTATAAGTGGTGAGGAGGTATACGGACAAATCGATTATTTTGTGTGAGATTGTGTTGTGAATGGAATCCCGACAGACTTCCGAATCATCAAATGTTTGAGTAGAAGAGAATAAATGCCTCCAGATAGTGATGAATAAATAACAGACTAGACAATTATATCAAGCTTCGAGTTACAGAATTTTTCTTTTTTTTATTGGTGAGGGAAACTGGTTAAGACAGTTTTACTCTGTAAATAGTAAACCATTTCAAAAATATACAGATATTTTAATTTCATTTTGTAACCATGACATTTTACAGTTTTCTTTCCTTACTATGCTATTTTACAGAAAACGTGTCGTCTGTGTATAGTAAAAGAATTGTGAAATTTCCAGCTAGTAAAAATTCATAACAACTCTGTTTAAGTTTGAAATACAATTTTCATAAATAAAGTTTTTGATTTGGGGATCCATGCATTAGTGAACAATTTTTCAAAACATTAATATTGCCTAAATTATTTCTGAGAACGTTAAAATAGAATATACCATGTTTACAAGATTACAAACTGAAGAATAAAGTGCATTTTTGAAGATAAATTTAATTGTTTCATATAATCATGTTTTCTAAATAAAATTTTTATTGTACTACTGTCTCTAAATGTCCATTGGTATTTTTCTACGGGCTGTAGATATTGAAAAAACACATTACGTGTATTCTTACATAACCAAGGGGAAAACATAATTTAAAGGTTTGAAATTTTTAAAAACCAGAGTATCGAAAATGCAATTCTATTCTTTTAAAGAAAAAGTACATGTTCAAGAGGAAATTGCATCCCAGAACAATAAGTAAAATATTGCGTGTTATGATTTTGAGTGAAAATGTAAAAACATATCTCCTGAGACCAACCATTAAGAACTGAAACAGTTAAGCATGAAAAGTAACAAAAAAGTTGCAATTGCAATATTAAGGAAACATAAGATAAAATATCTTAAATATTTTACTTAAGCTTCATAACAGAGCAGGAATAGGATCTTAAGCAGGCTTTTCCGAATGTGTACACATAAAATGGAGTTTTCAATTATTTTTAACATATTTAAAAATTATTCTGTGATGCGTATAATAAAAAATAAAGCTTTAAAAGCATAAATTTTAGCGTACAAAGAATGTAGGCGATTTCTTGTATTCACATGTTTTTAAAAATTCAGATCCTCAGATAAAAGACGTTCATCTAGCTCTTTAATAACCTAGCAATAACCGTTAAGCATAAAAACTAATAAAGTCATGAAACAAATTACGTAATAAATATATCTTTAAAACATATATTTAATAATTTAAGATTACATTCATACATTAATTTTATATACCATATAAAATGTTCCTGAGATAAATTGTGTAGGAAATGAAAAGTTGTACACCCATTTGCAAAGATTAAACTTTTCATTACACGATAAATAAAATACTTTGAAAAACTAAATTCTAATCTTTGAATAATTGAGTGAAATATTTTGATCGCAATCGTCGTTTTTGTTTGTGAATTAATTCAGTATCTTCTTAATTTAATAACATTTTCATTTTTAAAAGGCTGTTACAGGAATTAAAAAATGAGAGTGAAAAATATATTTTAGGGGAACAGTTGTTTTTTAAAATCGGATAGACTTAATTGTCTTCACAAGATTAGACGAATTTTAGAAAATATATATTCAATTAGGAGGCTTCTAGAATTAACACAATTAATTATACCTAAAAATACCCGAAACAAAGATTTAAAAATTGAAATTATAGATTCCTGTTTAGACAATTAGGTTTTATTACGAAGAAAAAGCTACGAATACTGCATTCAGAAAACTATTGAAGAATTCTGGATACATATCATGTTTATCATATAACCTAAGAAATTAGAAGCTATAAGCATTAGCTTCTCCGAAAGAATAGCTTGCAGAAAAGATCTCAATTATTATTATTATATCCAAGTGTATTAATTTTTTTAGAATCAACAATTGTTTGTTTTGTTTGAGTGACCATAATATAAATTTTAGTAACTATAAATACATTAATACGTGCTTCGTCTAAAACATTGTCTTATTTCGATATATTTTACTAGCCCTAGAACGATAAAATTAGTTTTCAGGGAAGAGTTCCTCAGTTTCAGAGCAGTCAGCGTCATGTAAATATGTAGTTCTGTAGAACCCAAGTGTCCTTCAAAATTCTAATTCCGATGTAAGCAACCACTGTAGCTCTATTGACCAAAGCTCCGGTTTGACGGTCCGCCGTTGATTCTACGTAAGGATCCAAATGTCTTACAAATTTCTAAAGTGGATTGCATTGCGAAATAGTGCATGTAAACAAGACATTTATTAAACCTGCATATTTACATGACATCGACTGCTCTGAAACTCAACTGAAATACACCCAAAGAGGAATTGAATCTGACAGGAATCGAACCTGACCTCGCAGTTTTCTAGCGCAGTGGGCATATCCACTGAGTCACGATGGCCCCTACACAGTTTGATAACTCAAGTGATTTTGTGCCCATTTATCTAACTATTCAGCGTTGCAAAATGTACTCTGAAATGTCAGTTTTAATACTCTTTTCTATGTCAATTACCAAAACACAATACATTATTGAGATGAGAACTTTATTTTGATTTTTAAAAATAAGCATTGTAAGATTTATTTCTAAATGCTTCCAGAAACAACTTGCTGTAATTCATTCAGAAAAAATATAAAAAACGATTTAACTGTCATACACCATTGGATCGAGAGCGAATAATCGGATAATGCTTTAAAGAGTTTTTTCTTTTTAAACGGTTTTATTGCTCAATAACTCTCATGGGATCGATAAAACAGTTTTGTGCCATTTTTCAAATTGAAGTTCTTTATTCTAAATATACAATTCTCTTTAGTCTGTTTTTTAAATCCCATCAATCCCATCTGTTTTTTATACATATATGAATTATAAAAACCCTATTTGATGACAATATTATCTCATCCAACATTGCATTGTTCCATTAGCTTTGAATTTGCAAAGCTACCTTAATTTTCTATTTTTAGAATAAATTAAGTACGCAATAAAAGGGTAACGCATTTCGTAAAATTACCTCCAGCACTCCAGATGTTAAAAAAATGGTCACGCGTGATATTTTGAAATTATAGCTAATAAGTTAATTTTTAGCAGATTTTTTACAGATAAATAACACGTTATTTTCAACCATAATAAAATATATTTTTCAACAAGTTTTCAAAGATAGTTTTGTGCTAGTATGATCACAGTTGGAATCTCAAGCGAAATCGTTGTAACTAGGATCAAAGCCTTTCAGTTATTTTTTACGTACTCAATAATATTTCAGAAGAAATAGAAATATAACTAATGACTTCCCTTAATTTATCCATACATCACGACCTATCAGAACTGAAAGAAAATTGCTTATGAGAAAAGTTCTGGGTATGTTGAAAAGCAGAAAAATTGTAATAAAAATGAGCAATGTAGTTCAAACATTCTGTTAATCTAAATCATCCTAATATACAACACAATGATTACAGATTAAAATTTCTGTGTAAATCATTTCTGTTTGTTTTTGTTGCATTAATTTTAACGAATATAGTAAAAACGAATAATTACAAATATTTCTTTTCGATTTTTTAATGACACAACCAATTTTTTATTTTGACAGCCGCGAAAACAAATCTATGGCTAAAAATTGAATATAAAAACCCAAAATCAATTGCGTATCAACTCATTTTTTATCGTTTTATTTATCTTTACATTGTATTACTATTTTTAATTATCTGGATTATTTTCCCTTACCACAATTTACTAGTATAAATCACCTAGAACTTAACTATGATATTTATCTTTCACAATACACCATATATTTTGATTTTGGAAACTGAAAAGGATTAAAGATTTAAAATCATAATTTGACTCCAATCATTTACTTCAGATTAACCTCAATTTTTACTTTTTTCAAATGCCCTTTCTTGTGTTGATTTCGTGTCGATACTTATTATAGAAAATAACCAATGGTAAAAAAGGTTAAAGTTGTGTAAAATTTCATAGTGTATTTTGAAAAATTAATTTTAAAAAATTCTTCCCTTATTTTTGTATTCCAACAGCAAGTACACTGCTGGCCACGGTAAATGCAACACCCTGAAGGAAGCATGCAAATAATATGAAATTTACAACATGCATTAGCGGAGGTGAGATATGCAAATGATTAGAATTTCAGCGCAGACGCACATCACGCGCGCCTGTGGCGCCACTTCAAAGCGCTATTTAAGGCTTGGAGATTTCGACGATTTCAAGTACGGCAATTGTGTTTTTCTTGTGGTTTTTTCAAAAAAAACGATCAATTATGCCTCGTAGAAAACAGCGATCATCTTTTGATCAAGTATCCGAGTTCGACAGAGGAAGGATAGTGGCCTACCGAGATTGTGGATTATCTTTCAGGGAAATCGGTAGTCGTGTTGGACGAAACCAAACAACTGTAATGCGGATATGTGATCGTTGGATGCAGGTGGGTACGACGGACCGACGTGTTCGATCGCATCCACCTCAGTGCACCACTTCACGTGATGACAGGCATATTGTGCGTATGGCAGTGACGGATCGCTCAGCCACATCACGAACCATAGCACAGCACATTCAGTCTGTACCGCATCATCCAGTGTCTGCGCGTACCATTCGACGCCGTTTAAAGCAAAGTGGTCTGTCCGCAAGACGTCCATTGCTTCGTCTACCCTTGACGCAGAACCACAGACGTTTCCGCCGCCAATGGTGCGATGAAAGAAGGATGTGGACGGCAGAATGGAATGAAATTGTCTTTACTGACGAGTCACGCTTCTGTCTGCTCTGATATCACTCTCGCACTCCTCTAGTACGCATTGCCGGTACTTTAAACAGCCAGCGCTACATCTCCGAGGTGTTGGAGCCAGTTGTCCTTCCTTACCTTCAGGGCTTGCCCACAGCCATATTTCAACAGGATAATGCACGACCACACGTGGCACGCATTGTCCAAGGGTTCTTCGTCAATCGCCAGATTGAATTGCTTCCCTGGCCAGCTCGCTCTCCGGATCTTTCGCCGATAGAAAACATGTGGTCCATGGTTGCTCAACGATTGACCCAGAATACATCCCCAGCTGCCACACCAGATCAACTTTGGCAACGTGTGGCAGCTGCTTGGTCTGCTGTACCCCAAGAACACATCCAAAGTCTCTTTGAATCAATGCCGAGGCGTGTGGCAGCGGTGATCTCCAACAATGGCGGCTACTCTGGCTACTGATTTTGGCAGGAACCACACTTCATAGAAGTCTATAAATTTAATCATTTGATACTTGGTCAACATGTTATCTACAAAATAAATTTTGTTGTGATATGTCTTGTCTTTCTTGGTGTTGCAATTTGGGTGGCCAGCAGTGTATTTTCTGTTTCAAAAATAATTTAGTAGTTAACTTGTTTCAATTTATTGTTTACTTTCTACTCCAGTTGTTTGGATTGACTCTCTACGGTCATTTCCCCCACATAGGTTAATTAGGCAGAGACATACAGCTTAAAATTTACACCAATGAAGAAATCTGAGTTTGCAGCTTTTCGAAACAAACTGTTACCGCAAAATCAGACTTCCCTCTACAGATAACGCACTTTTTGCTTATTAATCGAGACATAGACAGGGTGTTTCGAAAATATCTGACCAAATTGTAAAGGATGGTAGAGGGACACAAAATAAACATTTTTGTCAAAGAAAGTGTGTCTGGAAATACCACTTTCGGGTGGTAGAGGGCTCTGTTTAGGTCAATCAATAACATCGTTTCGAGGAGTAAGGAGTCATTCCCGCTCAGATTTTCAACGGAAACCTCCGAATTTGGGTAGTGATGCATGCTGTTGAAAATTCGAGCGGAGAATGCTTTCGATTGACCTGAACAGCGCCCTCTACCGCCTAAATGCGGTATTTCAGGACACACATTCTTTGACAAAAATGTTTATTTTTGGTCCCTCTACCACCCTTTACAATTTGGCCCGATATTTTCGAAACACCCTGTGGATCACAAGATTGTTAATCATATTGCATCACTGGTATAAACCCCGTAACCCTGGTCCCTACTAAACTGTTTAAACACAAGCCAGAATGGATCTAACTTTACCCTCCACTCTATTAATATATTCACAAGTTGACACCAAACGAATCCGATTAATGTCAACAAGTTAATTCCCCGAGAGCTTATATACCACACAATTAATGAACTTACCATTACTTAGATTCATTCTGTGATAAAATCGAAAAATAATCAAACTTGGAATTCTGCACTTAAGCATAATTGATTTCTAGGTTAAGTGCCCCGCATTAATATTCCAGTTTATATGTCATAGACTATTAGACTGCTTGAGCTAGGAGTAAGCACACAAGGAGTATTAAATTTATGAATTGGGATAGAGCTATCACGCTCAGCTCTCATTCCGTTATACCTGCACATAGCTTAGACTGCATTGATGCATCTAAGGAAGCATTGACCCTCTAAGGGGTTTGCTAGTAAATATCTGTTCTGCAACTTCTAGTCTGCTGTGCCTGATTTCAAACCATTCTTGACCAATAGAATCTTTCGTATAATTCTTTCTTTCAGTAGATGTTTGTTTTTTCATCCTACGTCAGTCTCCAGCGATCAGTCAACGAGCAGCCCAATAGAGGTCTGAAACGTTAAAATATGCTTTTAAAACTTTATTTATAGTATTTTCAATTGTATTGTCAGGAATTTTATTCTTTAAGTGGTCTCCAGTTATTTAGTCTCGTTCGTAAAGAGGACAGATATCTCATCTCACTACTCCAAAATGATGTAAGTAGTTATGTCCGATAAGAAGTCGAAAGCAAGCGACTCCAAGAGCTATAGGCAAGAAACCTTAGAGATAAGAGCCTTATTTCTCAATAAAACATTACAGTTCTTTCCATTAGACACTTCTTTGTAGATCGAAATTCATTCATCCTTAAGCCTCTTGATGTTGCGTAGAGGCAAAGGGGAATTTTAGGCTGGAGTAACTGCTCTAGCCTTAGCCAATTGGTCAATTTGTTCATTACCACGTATTTTTTCAGTCACAATATTTTTCAGTCATATTTTTCAGTTTTACTCGTGGTTCCCCTGTTAAACGACTGACGACTTTGTCGCCGTTTGTAACATCCCAGTTTTCCAATAGTTTGTTGTGGGCAAAAGTAGCCTTACACAACTCGGAAATCTCGTGATTCTCAGAGGGTTAATTAGGAATAAAGAGGAAGCAGCGATAGTCTATTGAACTAGGTCTAGCATTTACTAGACCCAGGGGAATAGCAACAACGAAACTTTCGTTCCAACCTGGTTAATCCTTTCCAAAACATGGAGTTTCCAAATTCCTTCCTGGAGGTCTTGGAGGGAAGCTGGCACGCATTTACGTGTCAACTTGAAAAACCAACAGCCTCCAAGTAGCTATCCTGACACTAACTAGTCTGAAACTCCAAGTGACATGCCGCCTATCTGGATTAGTGGAAAGAGGATTTCTCTACCACATAGTAGGTTCTGAATTCGAATCACGGTTTGTAAGCACATAGATGTTGGTTAATGTCTCTGTTAGGAGCAACGATGACTTACCCACTGGGTGTTCCTTCAGAAGTTCCGCCTTTCAAGATTGCTAGTCACACATAGCGCCATCACATTTCACCAGTTACAGTATCCAAGAACGAAGGGGTCAGTGGGCATGCATTAAAAAAATCTGACGTAGACACATGCTAGGATCGAACTAACAATCATGTGTTTTAGTCTACCACTCTGCAAACCAGCGATTCTTATATCGTCCCGGTGGCCGAGAGGTTAACACTTTGGCCCTCAGTTCAGCACATAGACGTTAAATATATGTAGAATGGGCATTGCTATTGAGAGAAACTTCAAAAGGTGTGACCAAGAAGTCGACTAGTAGTCACGTGATTGCTCTGTGAAAAAGTGGCTTGGTTAACCAATTTATCATCCTCAAGGACCAATCCGATGATATCAATGGAAGGCATCTTCTCCCGTCCCGTGTACCAATCAGATGATGAATGTTTGTTTCCACCCGGAAGAAGAAACATCGTCCGTTTCCACCGGGCAGAAGGGTCACGTTATTACTAGTTTTGGTCACATGATCCTGGGCACATTAAAAGGATAGCATTGCTCACTCTACTTTTATATTTCTTTTATGATTCAATAGGCACTAGTTTCGAATTTTTGTTTTGTATGTGTGTTCGCAGCTGTTCGCAATCCACTGTAATCCGTAGATCCTGGTCTAACTGACTCTCATGTATCAGATAATGTCCATAAACAAAACAACTTCTTTAACTAGTAACCTTACTGCAACGTAAGGTTATTCATCAAAAGATCAAGATGTTAAATAATTGTAAACCTCATTTCTATCGCATTTGCATCGAATTACTACTATAATCCATATGCTATTAAGTGGGGTTAACACGCACATAAACACCGCTTGCACCGCAGATCACTTCACTAAGTTATTTACTATGTGGGGTGAGAAGAAATCCGCATCATACAGTCTTCAAGAAACCAAGCATCATAGTCTTTTTTGCTAAAATCGTTAAAACTAATGTTATCACTGATTGACAGCTCTATGGGAACGAGTCCCATAATGACTTTCGAGTCAAAACTCTATTCCTACATTTCAGCCTCTCCACAAGTTAATAGACATTTTATGTTTTGCCTTACTAGGTCAGAGTTCTTTCTTGCAACATTGCAATCGTTTTAAGCTCAAAAGTATCCCACGCAATACAGAAAGGGGATTTACCTGTGGAGGGCTAGGTGAAGCAAATCATTACCTATTTGAGTGTAATAATTGTCATTTAAATAAACCATCACTTGAAACAAAATCCAGTAGCTAACAAACGTTAGCAAAAATACCTCATAAAACAAAATTTAAAAATGCACTAATATTTATTTAAAATTAAAGGACATCAGCAAAAGCATTGCTGTTTCGTTGATAGAAGAGTTTAACAAGTAACGCGAGATCCGGGTAGGTGAGCTTCGTGACACTAAGCTGGAATCGTTGATTAGTGAAAAATGGTATGTGACTGCTTATATAAGAGGGGGATGTTAGATAAGTTCGGTAACATGCAAATTGCCTGAACCGTTACACGAAATTTTCCCCTAACGGACGAAATTTGAACTTTTTTTTTCTTCAGAAATCAAACCTGCATACTCGGGAAAGTATGTGTACAAAATTTGGTTGCAACTCGCTCTTTAGTTTTTCCTAGAGGTCTAAACACCTGTTTAATTTCGATCATCTCGTACTGTTTGATCACCCCTTTTGAAATTTGCATCAGCAGAGACTATTGGCCCAACGAAATGTTTACATTTAGTTTTTCGACTACTCGTGGAAAACTGAAAAAATTACAAAATCTGAAAGCATACAACTCCAATCTCATGTTTTCCTTTATGAATTTTTAAAGTGTGCCGAGGACTTTTGAGACAACCTGCACTTTTTTCATCTAAAAGCTTTTTGTGGGTTTGGGGGGTTTTCTCTCGTAAGTCTGATAAAATGCGAATGCTTTTTGGCGAAATCGATTTTATTGATGTCGACTTATAATCCATTTCTACTTACACTTGACCCGACAAGTATAACAAGTAGTAACAAGTAAGATTAAGATTTGTTCACAGCATACTTCTCAAGTACACGGCATCTAGTTTCTAGACACAGTGTAACTCTTGAATATCCATGAGCGTTAGATACAGTTGTGTACAATTACTTCCCAACGTATCATCAAATGGCTCAAAGTGATTTAATGCAATTTTAAGAAGTCGTTTAAGTTATGATTGTATAATTTAATTTAACATTATTCCCTCATTGCAGAGAAAACTTACACATATTTGTATTTATACAGTATAACTTCGATTATCCGAAGTAATGTGGACCAAGGACACCTTGGATAAACAAAAACTCTGATAATGCGGAACACAAAACAGCCGATACGAAATACAGAAAAAAATTACTATACATGTTACTACCACTGGCACTGAAATACTCACGAAGGAAGAATTAAGAATAATCATACACGAATATGTGTCACAGCAAAAATTTATTGCGATAATTTTATGATAACTCGTTTACAAGGACGTGAGTTACGCACCTTTTAAACTATCTTGAAAAATATTAGTAGAGGTTGTGTCGAGTACATAAATCGTAGTTTTGACGTGAATACTCGGGTCTGATGTTGCATTGCGGAATGAATGAAGCAGACATAGAAAGTTTGAACGATTATTTATTGTGAATATACAACAATTAATTTACAGTTTGAACGATTAAAGTGCAGTTTGATATTAATATTTAAGGATAATTTTATCGATTAAATGCCTATGATTGTAGCGTAGTTCAGTAGTTTTCGAATGACACCACTTATGCAGTCCTCACACTACGCAATCCAAAGTTACACTGGCCCAAATATCGCCCAGCACCGTAGAATTTCGATATGTTAAGAACCCCCTCCTGAAAGTCATGTCAGGTACGAACATTCTTTATCTACACAACGCTATATTTAACTTCTGGATGTTTCTTCTAGTTCTGAAATCATAAGGCAAACCAGTTGTAATGCTTTTTGTAACGTTCGACTTCTCATGCATGCTCCCAGTACTGTTCCGATTTTTAAATGTAGTTATCTTAAAGATCACAGCACTACCTCACATCTTTGGGCAAAAGGCACACTCATGCTTGAAACTTTATTTAAAGCTTAAAAAAACTATCAATCAGCTGGTATTGGAGAAAAATGTTATTCAATGTATTATTTCTTTTTTATTGCTATTTTCAATGGTTGAATTCGTTTTTTTTTTCAATAATTGAACTCGAAGATTCAGGCTGATGGTATAGTAAAATTTCAAATTTTTAATAAATTTAAAATTTTTATAGTGCTCTATGTAATTTTAATTGCAGATGGCGATAAATTAAAAAAATTTATAAGATCACCCTTAGACAGCAAAATAATAGTGAAATACCCTGTTTAAGGAATTTCAGATATTGCTTCAAGACCAAGTCTTCATTAATTGAAGAGTACTTCATTTGGAATCAGCATTTTAAATCAAATTCAATAACTGTTTCATTTAAACATTTACAATATTTACGGAAATTTTATCATCGACTGGCAGTTATATTAACAAATACCAAAACAATGTTGTGGACATTACTCTAAGCTTTTGGATTGGATTGGATGTTGGGGTTTTATGGCGCAAGGTCCAAAAGCGGACAAGCTGCGCCTCTAGGCTTTTGGTTAGAGGTTTATTGGGTTGGGTTTTATGGGGCACAAGGGACATATTTGGCCATGCTGCGCTAAACACAATACAGACACATTCAAGTAATGGATATACACGCACAAAGTTTTACAGACACAGAGGAGGGAAATACATACAGGGAGGAAATTACCTGACAGGAATCGAATTTGGCCATGCTGCGCCAAACACAATACAGACAACATCAAGTAATAGATATACACACACAAAGGATATTTTACTAACACAGAAGAGGGGTAAATACATCCATGGAGGAATCGAACCTGTGCAGCATACAAATCGCAGGTTGTTAGCACAGTGGGCAAAACCACTGAGCCAAGACGCCCTCTTTGGTTAGAGGAAATGTGTAATAGCGTATTTAGCAAAATATAAATTTTTTACAATAGATGAATGTTACTTTTAAACTATTGTTTGCTAGTTTGAAAAACCAGACATTTTATCTATTTTATTTTTGTTTTGTACATATACTAAGTTTGGTTCGTCACTTTGTCATTTTTTTTCTACAAGAGGACTATTTAGACGAGAAACTAAGGCTTAACATGCATTTCGAACCGCTACAAACATTCATTCCAAAACCGGGATTCAAACCCAAAATCTGTTGAACCGAGGGCCAGAATAATATACCCTGCAAAAATAAGTAACTATAAATGTATTTTCTCTAAGTAACGAAAGAAAGTGTATAAACTCCAATTTGAACACAACTATTCGACAGCTTAACAAAGCGTTTTCGTCAGGCCAATTTTTCGATCCAAAATTGTTAACTGCATTTTGACATTCATACTGAAAAAAAATACTTTACTACGCTGTTGTTTTTTCGAAGTAATATTTTGTGCAAATGCAGCAAATTATTTCAAGAAATATGTTTGTAGCCAAAAACTAATTTATCTTCTAAGGAAAGGAAATTAATCTTTTATCATTATTAAGGATAAGAAAACCAGTTGAGTAAATAGTTTTTGAATTCTTATAGAAATACAAAACATTTCTGAAATACTGTCAAATAAGTTCAATATAGAAATTTAATACTCCATTTCACGATGATAATATTTTTAAACCTCTACACTTCTCTATTCACATGACAAAGCTTTTCAAAACTGACAGTAATGGTACTTCTGGAACATATATTAAGTTCTTTAGAAACGAAGAATTGTCTTTAGCGAAATATTTCTTTTCGAGAAGATGCTGTTTTTGAACGATTGTTTACTGTTTGAAAATGGATATTAAACATACCATTACTTTTATATTAATTTAAGATAAATATTTCAAGCTTTTATAATTACGTTGCCGAAAACATGATAAAATTTCCTTTCATTTCAAAATCAAGTTTCCTCTTCAACAGATTGAAGCTTATAGATCATCTTTCCGTATAGAATATTATAAAACATTCTTATTAAAAACTAGGAACGCAATGAAAGTTATAATTTTTTAATTTGTTATTAAATAGCGAAAACGGTAGGATGCACAAAATAAATATTTATTGAAACTAAAAACGCAATGAAAAGCTAAGATAATTTCCCAATTAATTGTTAAATAGTAAAAACAGTATGGGCGCAAAGTAAATATTTATTGAAAACAAGAAACTCAATGAAAAGTTGTAATAATTTTCCATTATTTCTTTTTTTTATTTCATGCTTTGCAACGCAGATTTTGCACATGATGGTGTATTACACGAATTCCAAGATGGCAGACATGCATCTACCGTTTAAGGCTGTCAATGTATTAGCTCATATTTAGGCCTCAACAGTTTGTGTGCTTGTGTCTGGATTTCTCTCAATCTCATGCAGAACGTCTTCCATTCCTGGAGTGTTCAAACTTCTCTACCGACCCATATCATACCTGCTGACATGAAATGTACCAGTTTCACACAACTGACGGTGTAAACGATTAAATATTTGATGATTCGGCACTCTCATAGTGAGGAAGCGTTCGCGGTAATATCTTTGAGTAGCTCTTCCGTATCTATTTGCAGCTCCATAGGTTAGGTGCATGTCAGGGATCTTGGATTCTTATTATGCTCCGTCACATGCTAAACACTTGTAACATACATTCTTTTATTTAAAAAAAAATGCTTATTTTGGATCACATTACACCACCATCCCTTAAAATTTAGCCAGGCAATATCAAATCACTTTGCATTAGCCTAAAATAATCATTTTGCTATAAATGCTCCTATTTTTTATTTTTGAATTAGAAATGAACGTTAAAATCAATCAGCAACGGAATGGGCTTTTTCGATCAGCTTTTCATAGTTAAATGGAGAACTACTAAATACTGGTAAAACGCTCAAATAAAAGGGACTTTCACAGTAGCGTTGACGTGCTTGCTAGCAGCTAAACAAACGGGGCATGTGCAAGAGATAACGCAAATAAAATCGGCGTTATCTGAATATTTGCGAATGGAAACAGATTAAGAAATATAAAATCATGTGAGTAACTATCAGTAACAATGTAATGTAATGTGAGTAATTATCGGTAACAATGAAATGTAATGTGAGTAATTATCGGTAACAATGTAATGTAATGTGAGTAACAATGCTATCAATAGATATTAGTTTTTAAAGAAGATAGATAGTAGTATATTAAAGAAGTTTCTGTTCGGGTGCAATGCGCGGGTCTGCTAGTTTATCATTGTCTTGACAACATAATACTACAATTAACTCAATGTGGTTTCTAGTAAATGCATGTATTCAGTTTGTTACCTGCAAGTGTTTTCGACGAGATATCTCGTCCATCAAGATAACCAATAATTTAACGAGATACCTCTACATCGAGATATTGCCAACTTTGTGATGATGACGAGAACAAGATCTGGTCAGTTTTCTTCTAAGGTCGAAATAGCTCGTCCTTCAAGATCAAATAGATTTGTTAATAACGAGATACCTCGTCAAGACAACTCAACCAGGAGAGTTAATATTTCCCAGCTAACAGTCTCATATTGTTCACTGGCGTTTAAAATAATTGTGTAAGGAAAGATAAATCAAGATTAATTCAAATTAAACTCATGCCTTGATTAACGTGAAATCAAATTCTTCCTCTAATGGAAAAAAGACTTTAAGCAAAACAGTATTAAATCAGTACTGCTTCCAGAATCTGTTAATTAGTTTATTATTTTTTATACTGTTTTTCTTATCTTTAAAGGAAAATATATACCACCCGAATAATTAGAACGTCATTTGGTTCTTATTGCATTGAAATTAATTGCTCACAAATACTAATTAAAATAATTTTCTTTGATATACACAAATGTCTGGTGGAATTGCACAACTGTTAATCAACTTCTGTTTGGAAAACTGCCTTGAAAATGAATAAATAATAGTGAAACCAAAGAATATGTAAACATGATTAATTTTTCTTCAGTGAAAACGATTTGAAGTTAAAAAGTAATGAGATTTTAGAGTAGTATAGAATCACATTAATTAAGCGTAAAATAAGATGCGTCAATGCATTTAAATGTTTTCTTGGTTCAATATAAATGCATGTAAAAGGACTACTATGTTGGTTTTGGGGTAAGTCAAACATTTAGACGCTTGAGAATTGTCTCATTAAAATTGGAGGAGATAAATAATCGGGGAGTGGATAAGTTCAACACGCGTCAAGAAAGAAGGTTTATTAAAATAATATGTGAATTAAAAATAATTGTATATTTATTAATCGTGATTAAAAGAGCGACTGCATTTTTTTAAACCTGCATGTCTCAAAAGTATAGATACGATTCAAGTAAAAATTTCTTTTGCTGCAGGACTGCATCAAAGAACTGGCGTCAAGAGTAATAAGTGTTCAGTTTTTATTTTTATTTCTTTCAGCTTTATATTACTCTCTGTCTACCGCAAGAACTGCTCCATACTCAAAGTCTGTGCTTGTCTGTTTCCGTAAAAACGAGGCTCAGTCCATTTTCTGTAGGAAATTCTTTTAGCATTCGAGTTTGTCACATTGGCGCACTTGGCGATTTAAATTGTGGCTAAGTGCGCCAGGAAGCTAGTGCTAGTTCCTAAGGGCACAGGAAGACCAATTATTGATCTTTCTGCTTCAGACTGGTGTTGTTCAAGATTTCAAGAACACATCCTGACCCCCGAAACACACATGTCCGTTTCTTTGCAGCGGAGCGCCTGTTAACGAGTCCTCCGAACGGATATAAAAACACTTTCCATGTTTTGTTTAGCACTCCCTAGGCGATTGTGAGATAAAAGGATGCACGCTTGCCAGGGCTGAGCGAAAAGAAGAATGGTTTTTAAGGAAAATAAATGGTAAACGCGGACTATAATCTGATTCTAGCGAGTTAGCAGTTGAGTCACGTGGTTTTAAACGAGTCTATTCTTTAAATTAGGTGATAAGTTGGAGCGTAAACAAAGCCCCTCCACAACCTTCAACGCAGATCTGGTTTTCAGTTTATAATGTAGGGGCAAAAGCGATAGCACTGGTATCGAGCTGTTGAGGAGAAAACCATTCACGCCCATCACAATTTATGACTGCGTATGGCAACCTCCCCTTATCTGGCTCAAACTTGAGGTGTTGTCTTCGAATCTTTGAATTGATACCGGACCGTCGATAATAGCCCCTTGTGTTGCTCCAGCGCGACATAAATTCAGCTGCCAACCTCACCATTATCAGTGGTTCTCCATATAGCCTGGTTGGCAGAGTACAGCATTAGCAACCAAAGGGCTGAGAGTTCGAAACTCGATCCATAGATCGTCGTGTAAATGGGGGTTGATGCACGTGAAATCTGTCGTGGCGTCATATGACCTCAAGTTGGCGAGGTGTGGAAGTTCGGAGAGTGGGGTGCCAGCTCATGTGCGACCTCGTCATCTGAACGTGGTTCAGAAATACGAGGTGTTGTCCTTGGATCGTTTGCAATAGCCCTTTGTGTTGCTCCAATGCTACGCTGAAGCTAGTTATGGTACAGAATAATTGTACTTTTGTAAATCACATAGGTAAAATATGCTTCTGAATATGCAACACTGAAAACATTGGAAATAATCAATAAACGCAATGGTTATTTAACGCTCCTGGTGGTTGTCTCAACGAGGTACCTCGTCATTAAAAGAAAACTGACCAGATCTTGATGGACGAGATATCTCGTCAGGATCTGGTCAGTTTTCTTTTAATAATGATTTGATGTTTTCTTTTAATTCTGATGGACGAGATATCTCGTCATTAGAGTATAAGTGCCACAGTAACGAATAAAGGAAGCTGTACATAGCAAAAGGAATGATCGGAGCTTTGTTTCATTATGATTGATAATTCTTTCAAATTTGTTATTAAAATTTCGGGGTTTTAATCGAATTATTTCTCTAAAAATATTGTGGTTGAATTTATAACTTACAAAAGTAGTTCATGAATTTGAAATAATTAACCCTCCTGGTCATCATCGAAAAATCGGCAGTATCTTGATGACGAGATATCTCGTCATTTGCAAAATTGGTCAGATCTTGATGGATTAGATATCACGTCCAGTATCTGATCAGTTATGGTAAGGACGAGATTTCTCGTCGTGAAAAAACTGCCATAGTACTCCAAAGGGAATGAAGATCCAATTAGAAAAAATAATCGTCCCTTGCTGAGAACTGGTGACAGTCTGCAATAGATATTTGCACCCGAGGCTGTCCACTACAGAGCAGTTTTATACCTGAAGATAAACCACCAGGAGGTTTAACGTGATGGCATTTAGAAAACCGGAAGATATTAGTTTCTGAGTACGTATTTAAAGAAGAGCGTTATTTTAGAAAATCGAATGTTTTTTAGAAGAGGGCAGCTTTTATGATGTTTGACCGTGGGCAGCTAATATCTCAGGAGCGGCTTTGCACACGGTTAACATTGCTGGTGGTTGTCTCGAAGAGGTATCTCGTCATTAGCAAAACTGACCAGATCTTGATAAACGAGATATCTCGCCATTGGAAGGAAACTGATCATATCTTGATCTCTTCATCATCAAAAAAGTGGTAAAATCTTGATGTCGATATATCTCGTCATTAGCAAAGTTGGTTAGAACTTGATGGCTGAGATATATCATCGAAACCACTTGGAGAGTTAAGAAGAGTTTTGTCGCGATTTGAGGAAGACGAGAGGAGACGAGAATTGTTTTACAGTGGGTAAGAATTACTCATGATCTGGGGAGTTTTAAACTTCAATGTACAAACAAGCCTTTCATTTAGAAATGAAACGTCTATACCTGAAGACTAAATCAGAGAACAATTTTATTCTTTGGTGAACTTTTCAGAAGCTCTGAATAGATTTTTCGACACGCTTCTTTTCAAACATCGAATGCAACCGCAATATGGTTTCAACCCAAACAACTTCGTTTTTAGACTGGCCTGTGAGTAGTCCCAATTTTAATCCTATTGAAAATAGGGAATCTTGAGTAGAAAGGTTTAGCAAATGGTTAGTAGTATTTTGCAACGGTTGGTTGCTTGGGTTTTTATATTGCAAAGGACAATATTTGGCCATACTGTGCCAAACACATGACAGGCAACATCAAGTAATGGACACACGCAAGGAAAGTTTACTAATAATTTTGCAAAGGAAAAAGCATTCGTAGAAAACAATTATACGAAATATCAACATAGATATTGCATAACGTGTTTTCATTTATGGAAAATACGTCTGTGAAGTCATACGCTACAATAGTAACAACCATATCAATTTAGACATTCCTATTTTTTAATAGCGAAAATTTAAATTGTCTCTTGCGGTGCATTTTTTCACTTTTATGTTTAAATCATTTTTTCAATTATGTTTTAATTGTTACAATTTGTAAATGCAGTAAGTACGCTGAAATGCATGCCTCTATAATCCTGTTTCAATTGATCATGTATGCTTATTATGTGCATAATGAGCGTATATGTCCATTATGTACCTTAAAGATCAAAATCGTTGTAGTTACTAATGTTTGAGGTGCACTTTAAGATAATATTAGCGTAATAAAACGATACGTTGTTTCTCTCTCATGGCAGCAGTACATTATCCATTGCAGAGTAGAAGATAACTGTTATCAAACTGAAAGCCTAGAACTTTATATAATTTCGACTTGGTTAACGCCCCCACGTAAATCAAAATAAATTATTGCATTCGCAAACGCAGATGGTCCTTCTAATTAGCCAACCAATCTCACTCTATACCCATTAATACATAAGTGGCTGTACTGTTACTATTGACGTCATGCCAAATTAATTCTAACTACTGGAGCTTGAAATTGAATGGTATAAGTTTAAATTACTTTTACACCATTCTAACAGTTTTTATATCTAAAGAGGGAAACATAACAGATATATTGATGCGTTGTTTATTATTTATCAAATTAGAAGTCTTTAAAATTCATCGTTTCATAATCTCTGCTTAAGATAGCATAAAAAGCTACCCTTTTAATATGAAGATGATATTTCGTGTAAATCTGGTGATTCTTTGTCGATAGACGTGAAAAAATATAATTTTTTGCGTGTAAAAACTTTTGAAGTTATGCAGTGACAACAGAGAAATAAAACATTGACATCTAAAGTAATCGATTAAATGAAATATTTTAGAGCTTTGCTGTTTTATTTTAAATATGTTTGGTATGTCTACGGGATGAATTGATCTTTCCATCTCCCTTATAAAGTCAAAAAATTTTAAATTACGAGTCATAAATCACCAAGGAAACATCTGTTTATTTCTGAGTAAAAAATGATAACCTTATTGGTGTTTCTTCAATAAATACAGTGTGACACTGTAATCTGGAGATATTTATGGGCAATTTCTCGTCTATCAATGGACGTGATCTATTGTTCAGATTACAGGCATTTAACTAGCAGCGAGAAGCATGAGCTTACATTAGCTTTAGAAATTATTTTTCGTTTTTTAAATCCGTGTGTATCCTTAAGAGTTAAATTTTGGTTTAATGTACGAAATAAAACTATGAGAAAAAAAAAGCAAAACCGAAAATGGTGACTGTCCACGGACATGACAAATCACATGTAAACATATTTGAACAATAAATAAAACATTCTGGCTTTAATTTGGCCATTTTATATATTGCAATCAGTTATATAAAGGCAATCAGTTTTAAACTTACTTTTATAAGAAAAATCCTAAATACAAATTCCTTATTTCTTTTAGAATATCCCTATTATTACATTGATGTCCTTAATATTTCATGTTGCTTTGTATGTAATGCAATTTCAAAAAGTTCATATTTTTATTGGTTAAAATAGGCTCTATTGATAAGGTTTCAAATAGCACACTACTGAAAATAAAAGATAAAACTATTCATGTACGAAAGAAACATTGATTAAGTAAAATTTGGGTTTAGCCTTATTTAGAATCACAAGACATTTTCAGTGTACTTAAATATGGTGAACTGGTAAAATCCTTCAACACAGTTATATTATAGATAAGATTTAGTCCTTTCAGTGTGAAAAAATTATTCGCAATTTAATATACTCTAATTTTTAAAAGTATTGTTTTAAAACAGAACAACTATAAAGCATGAAAACCATTACCCCAATACTGTATTTTCTCATTTGTACACAAGACTCTTATGTATTTTTATTTGAAAAAGATTCAAAAGGCGAATAATGTTAAAACGTTATCTTGCCATTTTTTAACCAAGCAAACAAGTATTTGAAATGTAATCTCTCCATTGCAATGTCAAAAAAATTAAAAAAAGCCTCTATAAAAGGGATATGTATGATTTAATTTATGGATAAATCTTCTTTTAAAAAACACATGTCGTTGGTGTGTGTATGGTGTGTGTGTGGAATAAAAAGCATTATGACTATTTAGAATTAAAAGAATCCAAATCGACATGAAGACTGAAAATTTAAAAGCAGAATGTTTCCTTCAAGGAAATTAATGTTATTTTACTGATTTGGAAGAGAAGTTCAAATGTGAAAACCAATTATCTCTCATTTTCAAAACGTGGCGGTTGTTATTCTTTACATCAAAACGTTTTTTTCTTTTTCAAATTAACTCCAAGACATAAGTTAATGACAACGAAAAATAGGAAGCTAATTGAAGATTTAAGCAGAAAATTAATTTCGCCAGCAGCCCAGACTTTAAAAAATCATTAATAGTCGTGAAATATTTTCACTAAAATGGGTCTTAAAAGAATTGCGTAAAGACCTGTCAAGTACTGCTGCACTAAAATAACGCTCGGCTTATTGTGCTTTGACAAATTCTTACATAAAACTAACAGTGCTCTGTGACTTTCTAACATTATAGAATGTCTCTCTCGACAAGGTCTTTCTAATTTTAAAGATAGTCTATTGAATTGCGTTGTGTGCATCACTATATTTTGAATTTGTTTCAACTTAACATCACTGTAAGTGCAACAACAGCACATGTACTTTGCTTCAAAACCACAAAGTTTTGTGAAATTAAATCATCGAACTAATATTGCATGTAAAATCATAAAACATTAATACAATAATAATATTGATAACACACATTAATAATATTGATAACACACATTAATAATATTGATAACACACATCAATAATATTTATAGCACATACAATAATAGTAAAACTAATAAAACAATTTTTCTGGTTTCATTTTGGTTAGATGCTATGAGGCAAGTAAAAACAAAGAAATAATTGATAAAAATAGAAAAATGGGTTAAAGAAATTTTTTAGGTTTTTATTTTTTAGTACGATCTGTTTGAAGCAGAACACCAATAATCGTGTGTTTGTTGTGTGTGTCTTGGTTTCTAATTAATATATGTGCATGCAACAAAGATTGATAGGTAGTTGAATTAACGTTGCACTGGAGCAATACAACGGGCTATTGTCGACGGTCAGGGATCAATCCCGGAAGGAAAGATGCAAGGACACCTCTTAATTTTAAAACACGGGCAGATGATGAGGTCAGCACCTGGGCTGGTACCCCATCTCCATCTTCCCACCACGAAAACAGGACATTTCAGGCCACGACAGCTGTAACG
This sequence comes from Meta bourneti, assembly GCA_933210815.1. NCBI lineage: Eukaryota > Metazoa > Arthropoda > Arachnida > Araneae > Tetragnathidae > Meta > Meta bourneti. The sequence goes on from OW119928.1 coordinate 25,787,373, forward strand.
CGCACCACCTCCCATGTGTACGACAGTCTTTCAGTTGGATCGAGTTTTGAACTCGCAACCCTCTGGTTGCTAATCCGCTAATCTTACCGCGGGTCCCCGCTCAGAAAGAAAAGGCTAGTTTCATTTTTATGTATCCAAACTAGGATATTTGGAAAAGTAAAGATTTTTCTAGAAATAGTTTTTGCTTCCAATCACGTTAGTACTCATGTGGTTGAATACCGTAAAATTCGCCTGCTATTTTAATATCCCACTTTTGCTCATTTTGGCCGATTTCACCATCTCTTTTATCCTATACCTTTGTTTTAATTCTTCTAAAATTAATGTTTTGAAGTTTTCACTTCTTTTAACATAATTAAACTTTTCTCGCTCCAATTCTTTTCTTGGGCAGCGGTAACCTGGTTGTAAGAGCAACTGATTAGCAACTGGAGGATTGCGAGTTCGAAACTCGGTCCAGCCAAAGACCATCGTGTACACAGGGTCTGGAGCCCGTTAAATCTGTAGTGGCCTCAAATGTCCTTACGTTGGCGTAGTGTGGAAGTTTGGAGAGTGGGGTGCCAGCTCATGTGTTGTCGTCATCTGACAGTGGTTCAAAATTACGAGGCTTTGACCTTGGATGTATAAGGATCCTTTGTCCTTCCCTTCGGGAATGATCCCAGACCGTCGCCAATCGTCCGTTGTGTTGCTCCTGTGCGACGTTAAATAACTATCAACCTGTTCTTTTCTTTAAAAAATATCGAATCGAACATGCATGTTGTTTACGCTTCAAGATAAAGCCGACCAATCAGTATAGCGGTGCTGTCTTCCGGATCGAAATGTTCCGGGTTCAAATCCAATACATGGATGTTTGTCTCTCTAGAATTAATGTGTGGTTTCTCTATAACCTGGCTGTGCCAAAAATGTATAGATGTATGTGAGGTTTTACATGAGCCCGCCCCCAATGGTACTCCAGAGTGGTTCACAAATCTGCACTTGTGTGCCCATAATGATTAAGTTCAATTGGCCGGTCATCAGAAAATAAAAATGGATAGATATTTACAGTAAATTTTAATTTCTGATTCATGAACTGAAAGATAAGTTATAATAAAACTAAGTAACATCTCTGCGAGTTTAGGATTGTTTACTGATTGGGAAAAATTTACAAAATTGAAAAATGTAAAACTACGTAATTGTAAAGTAAATCCTTTTTCAGATTCTTAGTTTTCTAAAGTTATTCTTTATGAAAACTTAGTTTGCCTTGATTTTCTTAAGAATTTTAGTACAAATATTTTCCTTCTAATTCCAAATTGTTTAGATTTGCATTGAATATTGTTGATGTCAATGAAAGACATGCAGCATGACCATTATTATGCATAAAAGATCCCAACTGAAATCTAATTTTAAGAGACAATCTAATGAGACATTTAGAATTTAACAACCAATACCTAAACACACGCAATTATAAATAAAGAAATAATTTTTTTCTAGGAAAGGTAAAAAATGTGAATTAATCATGTCTCATGCCATTATGAAAATAATTAACCAAAACAATATATAAAAATGCCACACAATGAACAAACGGTTTTCAACTTCAATTTCAAATATTATAAACTCCACAGAACAAGATTCTTCTTTTCTAACAAAAGCTTAAAATTTTGTACAAAAGGTATTCCTACTTAATTACGTATTACTCCGTTTACAATTTTACTACAAATACTTTTCTTGCGAATTCCATATTGCTTAGATATGCATTGTTGAAGTCAAGGCTCTTCCATTATTAAGCATAAAAGACCCAAACTGAAATCAAACTTTTGGAGACAATCTAATCAGACATCGAGAAATTAGCAAACCAATACATAAACATACAAAATTACGAATAAAGAAATAATTCGCTCTGGAGGAGGCAAAAAAAGATAATTAATCATGCCATGTCCGATTCATTACTAAAATAATTAACCAAAGCAATATATGAAAATGTCACACAATGATGAAATGGTTGTCAACCTCAATTCAAACATTATGAACTGCACAAAGAGATTCTTGGCTTTTCTAGTAGAAGCTCAGAATAATACACAAAAAAGTTTTCTTCGTTAATGAAGTGTACTCTGTTTACAAAAGAAAACCCGGTATTAGCTTCATTCTAATTAATTTTTTTAATCTGAGTCGTATTTTTCTTCATTTTCTGGAGCACTTTAATGACGTAACTTAATATGCCCTTCTCTTGCTTCATTAATTTGCATCGAATTTTTTAATCCTTTTCTAAGTACTTGTTCTCTGTAACTAATAGCCAGTAGAGGAGTTCGCTTCTGTGATGTACTTATTATAAATTCAAATTTATATTAAAGGTCAATTATATTCTTTATGCAAGTCTAAAAATACATTTCTCCTTGTTAATTAACTCCACTTTGTTTTCAATTGAATTTAAGAGTCTTAAATCATTAATTAGGCCTCAATTTTAAGTACTTTAGTGTAAAAAGTAAAGTTATCACATTAATTACAACTATTTTGGTACCTAGTTTAAAAATACCTGAAAATATGGTTACATTGATGAGAATATCTTTTTCATAATGCCCGGTCTGTTGAACATAATCATTATGGCACCAGGCACTACCCGTTTATAGAGAGCACACACATTCATTCTAGATGGACCATGTTTGAACCCCGGATTCGAATCAGGAACCTTTCGATCCCGAAGTCAGCACACTGTGTGACCATTTCACCGATTGGTTGCCGGCAAGAGAAAATCTATAGAAATTGCATTTCAGAGAGAATGCGTTTGATGTTTTTTTCACTTCCAATGACAAGGAACTTGACGAACGTACAAACAAGACTTGAAGTACAAAAACAAGAAAAATACACACAAGAGAAGTCATTTTCATATTCTAATTCTGGCTTCCTACTATCATTCTGTTTCAAAGATTCTGTGCAGAGCCTTGTACCATTGAATGCGAGTCCATTTCATAACATAGTCATCTTTCTTTACAAACAGGACAATTTAGGTTGGGCAGAAGCTGGTTGTTGGCAAAGTTAGGCATAGGTGCCCCTCCAAAAAGTCATGCCAGGTGAACAGTCGAAAGACACACACAGTATCACGGTGACCCGTCGTGGACATCTGTTTTTTCAGGATGGTGGGTAGATAATTGAATTTATGTCCCACTGGAGCAACACAACGAGCTATTGACGACGGTCTGGGATCAATCTCGAACAGAAGGATCCGAGGCAACATCTCGTAATTTTGGACTACGGTCAGATTATGAGGTCGACACCTGAGCTGTGTGTGTGTGGAATCCTACTGTAGAAAATTCTTTTACTTCCAATGGCACTGAACTTGACGTGCATAGGTATAAATAGGAACGTGCCGTACAAAAGCAAGAAAAATACACACAAGAGAACTCATTGCCATATTCTAAATATTGCTTCCCAATATCAAGAAATCTTGTCATATTCTTAATCTTCCTTCCTAATATCACTGCTTAAGAGACCCTATGCCTAGAGAGCCTTGCATCGTTGACTGTGAGCCCGATTCATGACATCGTCATATATACAAAGAGGACAATTTGGATTGGGCAGAAGTTGGTTGCTGGCAAAGAACACGTTGGGCATAGGTACCCCGCCAAACAGTCATGTCCGGTGATCCGTCGAAAGACAGACACTGCATCATGGAGTAAACCGTCGGGTACATCTGTCTTTACAAGGTAGTGAGTAGATAGTTGAATTTATGTCGCACTGGAGCAACACAACGTACTATTGACGACGGTCTGGGATCAATCCCGAATGGAAAAATCTAAGGACAACACCTTGTAATTTTGAATCACGGTCAGATGACGAGGTCAACACTTTGAGCAGTACCTCTTACATACCACGCCACTGGACCGTCAAACCCACTTCGTAACTCTATGGGAGAGTGATCAGTGCATACTAACTAGACATGGAATGATCCATTAGTCTCGTATGTACTTTTTGAAGGGATGTCTGTCAGTGAAATTTACAATCCGAAGAGTAACACGTATCCTGTACGTGCACATTTCGAAAATTCGAAGGGTTTTTCGTTTTGTTCTTTCGCGCAGTATTTTGATTTCTAGAACCAGAAACTACAGCAATCAATGTTAAAAATGGAGCGAAGCGAACCCTAGAAGATCGGCACAAATGACGTTTTAAGTCCCTCCCATAAACACATACTACACCTCTGCTGGAAAATATACTCGTCCAATTTTCGGTGTACATGCGCACGATGAAGCTCTAGTTGAGTTACAGATTGTGTTTGAAGGATCATTCATCACGCCAACGTAAAGACTTTTGAGGCCACGACAAATTTAAAGTGTAGAAGTCCCACTTACAAAACAGTCTTTGGTTGGACCGAGTCTCGAACACGTAACCTTCCTGTTACTGATCAGCCACTCTATCATTTACGCTACCGCAGCCCTTTATAGGGTTTCTCCGAGGCAAATTACCATCGGTATACTGATTGGAGGTTTTAAAATAAGAAAAAAACTAGATTCCGAAGATAAGTCCAAGATAACTGATGTTAAAATTTAGAAGAACGAAAACAAATTTACTGCATTATTGATGTTGTGTCTAGGAAAATTACTCACAAATGTTCAAAAGACAAAAAATAAGAAAAGAAAGTTTGCCTTCTGAAAACACTTAGAAAACAAATACTGCTGCAGCTTACACGTTTCGGACAGGTACTGATTGATTGAATAAAATTATGGACCGGCAATTTTACGAAAAACAAATTTATTTTACAATAAAGACTAAGATCTAAGTCCTCTATGGCCGTTTTCGTGAAGACCAGACAAAAAGTTAAAACTGGAAAATGTCTGATGTTAAGAATATTTTTATTTATTTATTTATTTAATTGTTTCTCTGCCAAAAAGCACATAAAAGTAAAAATACATAACAGAATTCAGTACCAATTACGCATTTTAATATTAATAAATATTTATTAATAAGGAATCTTTTTATAACCTATCTGAACACTAAAACTAACTCTTTTCTTGATTATCTTTTAACATTTTTAAATATAAACTATCGATATATTTAAACGATCGGATTGGTAGGTAACTAATTAATGTCGCACTGTAGCAACACAGCGGGAAATTGGTGAAGGTCTGGGAACAATCTCGAAGGGAGAGATCCGAGGACAACACTTCGTCATTTTAAACCACAGTCAGATGACGAGCCACGACAGATTTAACGTGCACCAACCATCATGTACATTACGATCTTTGGTTTGACCTAGTTTCGAACTCCCTCCGGTTGCTAATTCGTTACTCTACCAGCAGGACAGCAACTGCCCTAAAAATTCAGGATAAAGAGCTTTTGCAATGCATTTATGGTACTGGCATATTCCGTTTGAAGAGTTGTACTGTAAAAGAATAATTTCATTTCTCAGGCAAACTTATTAAATATCTAGTAAAATTATATTAAATGCATGAAAACAATTGAAATAAATGTTCAATGAAAATTTAGAATGCTCCATATCATTGTTAAAAATATCTCTTCCACATTTCTCTATCCCGCTATTCAACAGAAGTTATATTCTAAATCTGTGAAAGCATTTTACCAATTACTTCGAATTAAATGTTAGAAATGTCCTATCACTAGTCCGTCCTGGAAGTTCAAAATGACTCAATTTATAAATTGAAGTGTAATTTAGCTTTTATAAGTAGGATCACGGAGTTGTTTTTTTAAATGAAAACACTTAAAGATAATATTTTTAGCAGATAAGCAATCTAAACAGAAGTTTGCCAGTTCATGTAATAGAATTACACGCTTTCTAAAAGATGAAATTCGAATAATAGCATGAACCACTTATGGAATTGTGTTTGGGACTTCTCCAGAAATTCCTAAATGCTTTCAGCGCCAGTAAAATATTCCGAACCAATAACAAAATTTGCCGTGCCATCCCCATCGAAAGTTCACTGCCCCATAATATTCAAACCCCGGGGTAAAATGGACGCTTCTGCCGAATGCCAGTTCAAACCCCATTCTTATGACAGTTCTTTGCCTCACATTTTAAGAACGCTACAGGAATAAGGCTGTGCTTTCATTTTTTGCTTTGATCTGAGTAATCTCATTTGAAGGAGATGGAATTTTTGTTCGGAGTTATTTTGCTTATGATAAAAGAAACATAGGTACAAGGAAATCTACTTACAGGTTCTACGGATATAGGCAAGTGTTTTTTCCGCTTGTCGTTTAGAATTTTTTACAAATAGAAATATGATTCAGATTCTGGTTGAAGTAGCCTTTAAGTGATGACTTCTTTTTCTCAAATGTAAAAATCTTCATATCAAGAAAATCTAGAGCTCTCAGTATTTGCATAAAATTCAAACTAAATGCTCCCAGATTTTCTGTGATTTTTCTGTGTGTATGATTACTTTTTCTTCTATTAGTTAATAGATTTGTCACACTGCCGTTTTGAAATTAATTCTAAAATGATTGGTTGGTTAGTTTTGGGTTTTATGGCGTAAGGGCTATATTTAGTCATGCTTCCCCAAACAAAAGACAATTGTGGAAAGAAGGAAAGGAGAGGAGAAAGAAGAGAAAGAGATCGCTTGGGCATCCTGTGTCGCAACCCCCATTTTTACCAGAGGCAGTAAACCCCATAAGAAAAGAATATATCCCAAGGTACCTCAGGTTCGCACACACCTGAAGAAGATGTGGTCACGAGGGTATCATTCTGAAATGAAGAACGGAACGGACGCATCATTTACGGGATACTTTGCTGAAATTAGCGTACCTCCGCATCTAAATTACTAAAAAAATTTAACATTTTATAAATCTAAAAATTTAAAAAATCTAATTACTAAAAAAATTATAATTAATTGAACAGTGAGAAGATGGTAAAAGAGAGATGGTAAAGAAGGTGATGTTAAGCCCTCGATTAATAGGAAGATCAATTATATATTAATGTAATTTATACAATTAGGAAGCCAATTCATGTTTCGAAGGGGTACAAGAGGCATACAGACAATATGGCCCGATAGAAAGGTAAAAATGAAGATGGAAACAAGTATAAGTTCAATAATCAAAAGCTGATTTCAGCATAGCTCTTGCGAATGGAGATCTATTTTAAGAAATGTTGAACAAATACATTTTACACAAAATGTAAAACACCGAAATCAAAATACAAGATACATTTTACACCTGAGGGTGCCTCGGTATCTAATCCCTAATGGGAATTTACACATTTGGATAGATGTGGCCAGAATTACGCAACACGATTTTGATCGATGCTCAGAGTATGTCACAAACTCTTGTATCCCTTCATAAGTCATACATACGCTATTCGGAAGGACTAATAGGCTGGTAATGTTCCCTATGAAATTTGGTTCCATGCGCATACCCGTTAGACCATTCCAAACGCAAATCAAAAGGCAAATTAGAATGTACTATAATATTCAAATATCTCAACTAATATTTATGCATGTGTATTTTCTTGTTTTTTACTCTTTCTCTTGCTCTGTATTTATATCTAACAAGCTAGCTAGTGTGAGTGTGTTCTTTTCTTCGTTTTGAACATCTTCCCCAAGTCAGTCCTCAGCGTAATTGGTAACTGGTAATGTGTGTGTGTTCTTTAATTCGCTTTGAAGATTCTCCCTAAATCTCTCCACGGTAATTTATAATTGGTAAGGTGTGTATGTGTTCTTTTCTTCGTTTTGAAGATCCTCCTCGAGTCAACCTCCAGGATAATTGGTAATGCTTTATTCACAGCCAGATAGTCCCCTCGGGCCTCAATCAGCTGCTCTGTGTTTCTTAACCCCTCCCATATTTCGAACTTCCAACCTATGGAGATTTTATTCGTATGTGCTCCGTTCTGCCTGATGTCTGCATGGGTATGTTGATGGATCGCTGTTTTCATTTTCCTCACCATATAAATATCGAGTAGTTATTTTTACTGAGAGTGCAAGCCCTCATTTTTTCATTATCGATGCTCAGAAAACACACTCTAGCTTCACTAAATCATTAGCATAAGAAACATTTAATCCTCTGAGAATCACGAGGTTTCATAGTAAAGTTTCCCTGCAAGAGACACAATGACTTGAGAGCCACATCGAATGGTTGAAAGAATCCTAGGGTAGGTAGTTAATTAATGTCGCACTGGATCAACACAAAGGGCTATTGGCGATGGTCAGGGATCAATCCCGAAGGGAAAGATCCCGAGAAATAATCATAGGAAAGATTATATTGGTAAAGAAGATCAGTACTGGTTCGAAGTTATGAAGGGAAAATTGTTGGTTGCAGAACAGATCTAAGTCTGTGATCTCTTTTGAGGGTTAAGTTACGAGGCGAAAAGAAGTGCTGTCAAATTTTAAAAATCTTTATAGGGACAAATATTTTAAGAAAAGTGTAGCTGCTGTTAGAAGAGCAAAAGAAACCATCATCTTGACCGCTACTTATACGAAAGCAATTAGTTAAAAGACATCTCCTGATCCTCTGTTCGATCTTAAAAGGTGAAAAACTTTCTTTCATGGTGAGTGTCTTGACATAAGAGAGGCGGGGTAAAAACCATTCTAACGTGTCAGTCACCTATTTGCTAAACTTGATTGATACAGCGGATGCAAAGAAACACGTTTGTGTAGGTTTCATCAGATATTGGACTATCACTTCGATAAATACACCCGACCTTGTCACCATTTTATCTGAAATAACCCTTTCCATCACACTAAATCAACATAATTTTTTTTCAGCTGTCAATTTGATTGAGCTAAATGCTCATGAGGATATTATATTTCCATGCTTTTTAAATATTACCCCGATAAATCGCAAGATTTCTATAGATCTTATTCTAGAAAAGTTTTCTTACAATTTTTGAACATTTCAGAAGAACGAGTTAAAACATAGTTCAGAAAAAATTCCTTCGTTTTTAAATAAATTTATGAAATTTTCGGTCTCAGTTTCATTGAGAAATTCCTAGTCTTTATAACTTTAGATAAAAATGAGTTCAAACTTTGAAGTACTACGCATGAAATCTCAAATGTCATTAAGATGTGTGTTTTGTCTTTTGTGACAAAACACACATCAGTTTACGTTATCACTTCAGCATTAATTTTTAATTGAATGTAATCGTATTAGGGAACCAGTACCGATATAAGCCGTCAATTTATAAACTCTTTGGCAGTGAATTTTGTTTCAAAGAAGCAAGAACAAAGCGTCGATAGAAACCGATTATGAAAATTTCCATCGGTAATTTACCGATATTGACAAGTCGGTTGACGTACAAAGAACCTACCATTCTACACCAGCCTTTCTTCAATTTGGTAATTACAACCAAATCAGAGATAAAATTGGAATGGATAATCTAGATAAACTTAGCTAATTGTCAATGCTACATTTTTATGCATTCTCTTCTAGACCTAGAGAAAATAAAACGTTAGATAGGCTTGGCAAAGGAGAATTTCTCGGTAACTGCAATCAAATATTTCTCATACTTATTACGAAATTTTTGCGATAAACTTCAGAACAATATCTCTTAAAATTCCTCCCACCTGGTACCAGAGAAAACATGCCGGAGCTGCCCTCAAATTTGAGTATGATAGAGGTCAGCAGACTGTCATCTGTAGGCATTTGAGATCAATTTTATTTTATCATCGATTAAAGGTTTCCCCGACATGTTTAAAATGAAATATGGAGCTAGTCTCTCTTGGCCACCTCCTTGCTTGTCTGGGTCTCTCCCGGAAGGCTCTATATTTTAATCCTATATATATGCGCTCGTCTTGATTTTTTAATGTGGGCGAAATCACGGACTTGGACCAACTTGTCTAGACCAAGTGGAATAACAAACAATAACATGACTGTTATATAGATGCAAAATAATTTTGAGTAAACACTTATCCACTTGACCATACAGACACTCACTACAGTGGAGTACAGAGGCTGTTCGGACATTTTGTGAACGATTTTGATGAGCTGTAAAAAATTGTATGCTACGAAAGAATTTTATTTTCACAGCAGTTAAATAGTTAAAGTATAACATCGTTTGCTAACTCAGAGTTTTGTTTACTTTCAAAATGGTGCTTTTAAATAAGCAATGGATGGAAGGCTATGTTTCCTCTCTTTCCGAAGAGAATTATGTTATTCAATTATTCAAAAACGCTGTAAAAGTCATGGTTTTTCGGTATCTAAAGGTACGACAAGTAATATTATTAATGAGAAAGGAAAAAACGTAAAAGTGGAAAAATACTTCCAAAAAAGTATCCAAAAAAGAAAAAATTGCTGAGAATATTTGTAAGGTAAGATTTTTAATTTTAAAAGAGAATCCGCCAAGTCAAAGGACTATAGCAAAGTGAACGTGAGAACTTTCTCTAAGAGATTTATGATTGTTGCCGGTTTTGCACATAATGGAAAATTAAAAGTAAAAAGAGGGGGAAATGTAAAAATCAATTCCCATATATTATCAAGACCCTATTTCATCCCCAATATTCAAAAAAGAAATACCATATCTTTACCCATAGTGCCAACAATCAGTAGAACTGCATCAGGGTAAAGCAAGCAGCCACACATCTAAATCGACTATTAAATTCTTGGAAAAAATGGAACAAGAAACTGGTATCAAGTCCCTTTACTGATATTCCTGCTAAATCGCCAGATGTTCAACCCATGGACTTTTGTGCTTTTGAACTTTTAAAAAGCGTATTATCTACAAAAGTCATTATTATCATGGAAATTAAGGTGTAGAAAGATAGTTAACAATAAGGGCTATCACACACACACAAATGGAACATTTAAAACACAAAAATTTCAAAAAAAAAATTCATGTAAAAATTTCATGTAAAAAATTGAGCTTCAGGCCATTAAAATCGTTCAAAAAATGTCCGAACAGCCTCTGTATTGTATGTGTGTTGTAAAATGCAAATTACAATTGATCAATCCTGAAACAAAACAACAGATCGTAACAAGAGCGGGTCGCGGTAGCTCGTTTGGATGAGTAACGGTTTAGCAATCGGAGAGATGCGAGTTCGAAATTCATTCCAACCAAAGACCTTCGTGTACACGGGGGCAGTGCACATTAAATCTGTCGTGGCTTCAAATGTCCTCACGTTGGCGTGGTGTGGAAGTTTGGAGAGTGGGGTGCCAGCTCAGGTGTTGACCTCACCATCTGATCTGTGGCTCAAAATTTCGTGGGGTTGTCCTTGAATCTTTCCCTTGGGATTGATCCCTGACCGTCACCAATAGCCCATTGTGTTGCTTCATCGCTACGCCAATTAATTACCTTTTACCATAGTAACAAGTGATCGTTAGCATGTGTTTCGCTCACTCTTCCGACTTCAGCAGATTCATACGGCCAGATGCAGCGGCAGAAATCTGTGAATCTTAATGTCAAGGTTTCTGTATAATACTATAAATAGGTGAGAGTACTTAATCACTGTTAGAATGTTACCGAATTGTGTGGTGATTGTGAATCAGTTTTGTGTACAACTCCATAAATATTTTAGTGGAATTGAAAAATTATAGGCACAGCCACACTTGCAATTTATTATTAGTTACGACAAAGAGTTTTCCAGAGGAAATAAATTGTCTTTGGGAAGAGGGCATTGAGTCAAAATAGTTTAGGAAATCATGCTCTAGCCCTTCGTGTGGCGCTTTCGGATATGCATCGCTATGTCAATAAGGTTTAATTTTGTGTTCCTACCCCCTTAAAGTTTGTACAAGTAATTTTGAAATATTCTCTATTATAGTTCCAATAGTCAAGTGGTGCTGAAGGAATCTTGGGGAGCAATGCTGAGTCCGAGCAAAATAGAGGAGAGTTGAGGACCAAAAGCGTTCCATACGATGCTAAAAAATTATCGCCTAAAAAGATTTTGAGCAAACACATCCACTTAACCATACAGACACTCAGTGATGTATGATCGTAATAATTATGCGTTGCAAAATGCAAGTTGCAATTGATCAATTCAAAAGCAAAACAAGTCGTAGCAAGCGAGCGTTGGCATGTGTGTATTTGCGCTCACCCTTCGTCTTCTGCAGGTTACAAGTCCAGTGGTAGGAGTCTGTGCACTTCAATGTCAAGTTACTGTACAACACTATATATAGGTGAGAGATTTAATCACTATTAGACTGTTACCTAATTATATGACGGATATAAATCAGTTTGATATGCGGCTCCGTAAACATTTTAGCGAAATTGAAAAATTATAGGCACATCAACACTTGCAATTTATTATTAGTTGCGATAGTTTTCCAGAGGAAAAAAAGTGTCTTTGGAACGGGGGCATCAAGCCAAAGTAGTTTGGGAATTCATGCTCTAGCCCATTCGGGTGGCGCTTCCGGATATGCATTCCTATGTCAATAAGGTTTAATTTTGTGTTAAAGTTCGTACAAGAAGTTTTGAAACAAGCTGTTTTATAGTCCCAATAGTATTTAACGATCCAACTGGTTTTCTCTCACGTGGAAACAAACCTCAAATCTGAAAGTTTCCGCAAAATCAATAATAGGGACCAAAAGCAATTTAGGAAGATCCCAAAGTGAAAAGTCCCCCATCCATTTCCACTGGCTTAGATATTAAAAGGCAAAAAAGGAGCGAAGAGCGCTAAAAGGGTTACGGGGAAGATTTCACCCCGACCCCCTACCCTACAAACTTTCCAGGAAACGTAATCAAATATTTGAGAATTCTGCAGCATCAGCATTTAGGAAATTCTTTTGTTTAGTTGCTTTCCTCGTTCATTTTGTCGTTCCGTTCAGCTAAACGCGCCCGAAAGGAAATCACGGAGTTTTAAAGTCTTGAAAGAAATGAGTTGATTTTCTAATGCTTGTGTGACTTGTTCTCGATCAAACTCCCAACTTTTGATGGATTCGTGTACTTCTGGGGGAGTTTGATCAAGTGGGCTCTCTCGAAAGCAATTAAAAGATTGAGTTTGGGTCAGACTCATTTGATTTAACGATAGAACTACGCATTAAATAATTAGCTATGCCTTGCAAGTTAGCTTATTTTGTGGAATTTAAAACAGAAGCTAGGACGTTTCGTTGAAACCGATCAAAATAAGTTGGACAATTCATTAATGAGTGGCGTTGAAAATGTTACCTTAACCCTCCAAGTGGTTTCAACTAGATATCTCGCCCATCAGGATATGATCAATTTTACTAATGCATAAAATCACGGATTTCTCAGAAACTGTGAACTATAATTTTATGAATTTGTGTGAAATGATACATAACATCATGACACAAAAATATAAAGGAAAAAATTTAAGAGCACTTCATATGATATAAAACTGTAGCTTGAAATAATAAAAATGGCAATAATATGTGACAAGGAGTGATGCTTTTTAATAATAAACACTATTTAGCAGTATTAGTAATTTATATGTGTGAAATTTATTTTAATCAGATACTATTTCTGTCTTTCTAAAGAATTAAAACTTTATTTACCCTACTGGTGGTTGTCCTGACGAGGTATTTCGTTCTTAACAAAATTTATCAGATCTCGTTGGACGATATATCTCGTCATCAGAAGAAAATACGATCACGATCATTAGAAGAAAACTGACTAGATCTTTACCTCGTCATCATAAAAGAATTGGCAATATCTTGATAACGAGATATCTCGTCATTATTAAAATCGGTCAGATCTTGATAGACGAGATATCTCGTCATTATTAAAATCGGTCAGATCTTGATAGACGAGATATCTCGTCATTGGTAAAATCGGCCAGTTCTTGATAGACTAGATATCTCGTCGAAACAATTCGGTGGGTTAAATGAGAATTAAACTTTCTTTTAAGAGCATATCTAAAAGTGTTGAATACCTTTTAAATTATAGATAAATAACTCAATATATTTAGTTTCACATTAAACCCAGCCTTAGCATCTTTTACTAAGAGACTATTGGCTGAATTTCTGAATCTGACAAGGGGATTTATACACTAAAAATGGCGCTTCACACTTCGGTGGAAAAGGATGAAACAGTAAGTTTAACTATTCCCTCAAGGCTTTCTTGTCCATGGGAAAAAATTTTTACTTACACATTCTGAGACTTCGATAGAAAGTTCTGCCATTTTTTCTTTACGTCGTTTCAGAGAAATTTTCATCCGTAAAGTTGAACGTTGCTTTCTAACTGTAGAAAAGGAAACTTGAACCCTGCAAACGAGTTCTTTCGTTTGTCAACTCCTAAATCTTCTTTCTGGAAATTTCCTTTTTTACTTTAAAAATGCCGTTACATTTTTCTTAAGCAGGAGGTTGTTTACTATTGATTTGTCCTTTTCCAAATATTTAGATAGCATTGGAAGGGATAAATTTTTGATATACGGATCGATTGACTAGCCCAAAAATAAAAATGTCGCTGCGTCAGATGATAATATAGGGTAAATCAATTCAGTAATATTTCTCAAGGGATAGTACCCTAAGAAACTGAATGGAATAAATTCTTAGAAACAGAATTTAGTTGTTTTTATCGCTTCATAATTTAAGGATCTAATCCGGTTAAGACAGCTTCCTCTACTTTTTACTAGGTATTAGCGATAATATTTGATAACCTTCCAGTTTTGAAACGTCTACGTTTGTCTATTTCTATTTACTATTATATTATGGGATAAAATTTCAAACTATTCTAGAATAATAACCATTTTCCTTTATTCTATTTCTTATCTTATATTATGAAATACACTAACTATTTATGTCAGTACATTCTTTATCTGAAATCAACATGAACCTATAACGGTTCTGTTATCAGTTATGTATGCACATCGAATAACTAGAACTAGTACATAGGTCACAGGCATGTTATCTTAGAAATCCTATTTTTTAGAATTTTTAGTTCGAGAAATTGCTTAAAGGCTTCTTAATTTTACTTTACAAATAATAGCAGGTCGTTTTCATGGAATCCTGAACGCCTTGAACTCACATTTCAAAACTTTCATGAATTTATTAGTAAATAAATGTTTGTAGACAATTTTAAATGAATTTATGCATGTGTTGCAAACGACGATACTACATATTTTCAATGGAAAATGTAATTACCTGCACCTAAACAAAAGATCTTTGTATGATCGCGCTTACTCAGTTAAATGCTTGTGAAATTTGCATGTATACACAAGAAGCATATCATTCAACTAAATAATCGTGAGTATATTTTAGGAGCAACATAGGAAAGTGAGTCAAGATGGAATTATTTCTGGCTAGGGAATGAATGTGAGATACTTCCTTAGGGGTTTTTGTTTAAAAAAGCAATGAATAAATACGAGTTGTAATCCATAACGAAACGAAAAATATGTAATGTTTCTATACGAAATATTGACTATAATAATACTCGTATAATCCGACTAGTATCATAGATAAAAATCTTATTGCATCAAGCAAAAAATCTGTGCGTGAAGCAGCAAAAACTCTCGAACTTTGGAGTCATGAAATTTTCACGGCTTATTCTGTCTGGAATTTTGTGGTCAACGCAACTATTTTCAGCTATGTTGTTTGTTTCCTTAGAACCATAGAAGCAAAACTTTATATAGAATAGTACTAGAGCTCAGCTAGAAGAGACTGATAGACACAAAACGTCAAAAACTATCGCGAGCAGAGAAATTGGAAGAGGAGAGTTTGTTTATGGGTTTTGTGTAAATGCAGTCGGCTGAAAAACTTGAAAACTCTGCCTAAATTGAAAATAGGAAGACGGCTGAATCGGATTATACGAGTATTATTTAAAAACTGACATTTTCAGCAAGAAAAGATGCTGAAATATGACCACATCAAAGAGCATTACATAACAACTCTTTTTGAACTGATATATGGTGGTTGGGGAATGCAATCTGCTGATAAAACTTGAAAATGCCTACATAGAAGACAGCCCCGGTATTGATCCTGGTCGTCACCAATAGCCCTTTATGTTGCTCCAGTGCGACGTTAATTCAACTACCTACCATAGAAGACAGGAATACGGCCTGAATGTAGTTATACGACTATTATGAAAAAATTGAAATTACCAACAAGAAAAGACGTTAAAATTGGGTAACGTGAACAAGCATAACAACTCTTGTCTTTGGTATCTAAGGATTGTATAAATAAAATCTGCTTCAAAAACATTAAAACTTTGCAACATAGAAGACAACTGAGTCGAGTTATACGAGTATTATGTAAAATTAAAATTTGCAGTGGAAAATTAGGCTAAAATTGGACAACATGAACAAGCATAACATGACAACTCTTTTGTCTTTGATATGTGGGGGTTGTTTGAATACAATCTGCTGAAAAAACATGAAAACACTTCCTACGTAGAAGACAGGAAGACAGCGGAATCAAGTCATTCGAGCATTCTTAAAAAACTGAAATTCCAAGCTGGGAAGGAAGTCAATTTTGAAGACCTCAGAAATAGTTCCACTAATTCATCATATTCAAAACCCAGAACAGTAAATAAATTTAACCCCTGAAATTCCCTTAGATGTGTTATATTACCGGATTTTGTTACAGTAATAGTGGAAAAGATTAAACAAGAGCGTTAAATCTTTAAATGGATGGATTTTCTCTTCATGAATCCCATAATTTGGGCCCCGGTAACCCGGTTGGAAGAGTACCGGACTAGCAACGGGAGGGTTGCTAGTTCGAATCCAACCAAAGACCGTCGTGTACAAAGGGGGCTGAGGCACGTTAAATCTGTCGTGACCTCACGTTGGTGGGGTGTGGAAGTTTGGAGAGTGGGATGCCAGCTCAGGTGTGACCTCGTCATCTGACCGTCGTTCAAAATTATGTGGTGTCGTCTTCGGATCTTTTCCTTCGGAGGTTGATCCCGGATAGATCCCGGATCCTCAATAGCCCGTTGTATAGCTCCAGTGCGACTTAATTAAAATGCCTACCCACAAGATAATGAAAATATGGTGATCGCTTACTTCTGGATAAAAATCTGTACGAAACCTTTCTACCATAGCAATTACTCATAAAATGTTTTCCCTTGATATAGTTATATTAAATACAATTATTTCTTTCTGTCGTTACATAGATAGTTCAGTAGATTCCCTTTATAGCAACCCGCGACTCGATGCGATATAACGACCAATTGAGAAAGCCTCGGAAGTTAGTATGAAGCAGCAATGCTATTTTATGATCTACAGGGTGAGTCTAAATTGTTTTTACAAAATAATAGGGGTGATAGTACCCATCCAGACGAGCAATAATTAGTAGGGAACATAGGGTCATATTCCACTCTGAGAGGCAGAAAAGAGTCAAATTAGAATTTCAACATGAACTTACAACAGTGTTGGGAAAGCGAATGAACGATACCAAAAGTTGCACAATCTGATTTATTGATCAGAGAAAAACTCACAGCAAGTGTTCAAAGTGGCGGCCACGCGTGTCGTTGCACAGTTCACACCGGCGAAGGAATGACTGGAGCACCCTCGCGAAGATTCCTGGTGCTGTGGTAATTTTGTCTCCGGCAACACCGATTCTCGCTACAAGATCTTCAGCCGAGTCCACAGGCGTCTGGTACACTAGAGATTTCATGTGCCCCCAGAAGAAAAAGTCCAGTGGGTTGAGGTCCGGTGAGCGAGTAGGCCAAGCCACAGGTTCGCCACGTCCGATCCATCGTGCGGGATATGTGGCATTCAAGAAGTGCCGGATCTACGTAGACAGGTACAGAACGACGTCAGAGGCGATGACTTATTCATGCTCGACGCGTTTCGACTTTACTCTTTTCTGCCTCTCAGAATGGAATGCGACCCTATGTTCCATGGTAATTATTGCTCATCTGGATGGGTACTATCACCCCTCTTATTTTATAAAAACAATTTAGACTCACCCTGTATATAAAGACTACGGAAAAGTTAAAACTCTCTTTACAATCCGGCTTCCGGGAGTTGGCAGTCGAGTCAGGTGCAAATCGCTTCCACGATTATTGTCTTAAGCGCGGATTCTGATTCTATATTTATAGTTCAGTGCTGAAAACTACCCCACTGATTACAAGTTGGCAGGGGGAAACATCCACGGTGATCGCCATTCATGCTATTGCTTATGGTAGCCTTCTCCTATCGCGCTTCCTATTCATAAATATACTGATCTCTAAATCCTATCTTCATCATTCTACAGTGGTTCAAAATTGCGAGGTGTTGTCATCTGGTCTTTCTCTTCGGATTGATCCCAAACCGTCGCCAATAGCCGGTCGTGCTGCTCCAGTGCAATGTTGATTCAACTATTTACCTACCTACATAAAAGTACTCTCTTTATCGTAGCAAAGAATATAGACACCCTATTGCAAGGCCGAGCAATGACCTGTTTGTCCGCCAAGAATGACCCTCCAAACAGATTTCGTGCGGGACAGAAAAATCCCTGTAGAAAATGTACTTTTAGAATGGCTGAATAGTGTGAGCTAGAAAAACGTCACTTTTGGTGGAAACGATTTAATGGAAGTTTGTTTAAGGAACGATGGTTGGTTGGTTGAATTGGGTTTAATGGCGGTAAGTCCAACAGCAAACACGCTGCACCAAAAAAATTTCTAAAACACTTTAAAATATAAAATAGACAGCCAAGATAACATTAAAAATGAATTAAAATATGCAAGTACCAATGACAGAGGGGAAAAGGTAAAAGTAGAAGATAGGCGAGAGCAAATCAGAAGGAAGGACAGTTCTTTAAGGATACCTTTAAGGAAACGAAATACTTCTCTTCTAAAATTATAAAAATTTGTATACTGCAAAAATCAACATTCCTTATTCTCTCCCACAGATAGAAAATATCCCACTAGAAATGTTCAAAGTATCGACTATTTGGTACAACGTCCCTGTCACAAGAATCTCCTCAGCGTCGTTATAACGAGAGTCTACATATTATAATGAATATAAACTTTCAATTAACCCTCTGAGTGTCCCAAGATTTCCTAGAGTATTGCTTCTACCCCAACGAACATAACTAAATAACCACATCTATTGGTTGAACGAATATATGGTTCTATCTATGGCGAATCTATCTACTCGTTCAAGCAATAGATGTGTTGAACGAATCCGTGGAATCGTTCCACTAATAGATGTGATTATTTAAGACCAATAGAATTTTCCTAAAGGTTTAACGAATCCATGGATTCGTTTAACCTTTAGGAAAATTCCATTGGTCCTTTCATTATAAAAGAATCCTTCGAAAAGATTCTATTGGTCCTATCCTTAGAATAGTATCATTTGGAAGAATTCTATTGGCCCTATCCTTATAAACAATCATTTGAGAAGATCATATTGATCCTTTTCTTATAATAGAATAAATACAGTGGAAATATTCCATTGGTCCTTTACTCAGAATAGAATCCTTTGGAAAGACTATTTGTCAAGAAAATTAAAACCTGTTTAAAATCATGAAAGGAAAGGTGGCAAGGTGGTATTTATGCATGTGAACCCCTAGGAGGGTTAAAATGCCAAATTGTGGCTTGTAAGGTTAAAATGCAAAATTGTGGCTTGTAAGGTTGAGTTGATGGCAGCAGAAGCGACATAAACAGGCATAGCATCTCATTTTTTGTTAACTGGGGTTGTGTATATGCAATCTGCTGAAAAAAATCTGTTCGTTGAAAGCAGAATTTCTTTCACTCCCACTTTTCTACTTTTAAAAAAATTCTTCAATGAAAATATAAAATCCAAATCGATCATATTTTTGATCTCTGGAATTTTAAAAGCGTACAGTAATCATGAAGATTATTGCGTATATCTTCAAAATTGAAAATAACGATGCCGAAAGCTGCATGAAAATTTCCCCCATTCGGTAATGAAATACTTACATTCCCCCGACACTATATTTCGCCATTTTCCTTTCAACTCGAATGCGCATCAATTTCTTTTATAAGTAGAAAACAGATACACGAAAAAGATAGTTTCATTGAAACAGAAAATGTGCATTTCGTATTTCAATATGCATCACCACGCTGTAAAAGAAAAATCTAAGTGATTTGGGTTTCTGTCTATGAAAGATATACTAATGCTCACAATTTTTGAATACATAAAAAGCTAAACATAGAATCTAAGAGATTCTTCATTGAAGATTGAAAAGTGCCATGAGATATTGATATATTTTTCTATGGTACATGGAATGCTCGTTTTTAAAAGCATTTTTCACTAACATCACATTAATATTAAATAGTACATTACGAAACTACATGCGAATAAGAGGAGTATTGACTTTGTCATTAGACTATCCTGGACTTAAATTGTGCTGTAAGTAAAAGTCTCAAATTTGCATTAAGGAAATCCTAGATTTTGTCGTAAGTACAGCATTTCTAAAGGAAATTTAGTATCCAAAAATAGAAATAAAACGGATTTTAAAGACACTTCCTAGTACAGTTTTGCATACCTCATCTTTGACATTCTTAATCTATATATATAAGATAGGATGTGTGTATATGTGTGTGTATGTATGTGTGTATATTTTCTATACAAATCTACACCGTTTGACAAATTCACACCAAATGTGGTACACTTATACTTTAGAACACTGCGGTCAGCATAGGCTAACTTTTAACCCCCGTTCTATTGGCCCTGGGGGGCTAAAAACTATTCGAAATCGCCATAAAAATAACATTGAGCATAGATTAATTGCTTTAGGCAGCGATGGTTGCTTTACCACTGTTGATCGAAAAACAATTTTTTCCGAAACAAATTAAATTACAG
Source organism: Meta bourneti (assembly GCA_933210815.1). Classification (NCBI taxonomy): domain Eukaryota; kingdom Metazoa; phylum Arthropoda; class Arachnida; order Araneae; family Tetragnathidae; genus Meta; species Meta bourneti. The sequence continues at coordinate 25,807,913 of OW119928.1, forward strand.
TATTTATGTTTGAACTGACTTTTTAGTTCTTCCCATGATGTAAATAAATTATAGATATTTTATTGATGAAGGGAAAGAATATTTTAAAATATTTATGCTTGCAAGGAAATTCAAGGAAAGGTTTTCAGGAGTTCAAGGATTATTTTCAAGGAAAGTTGGTGTATATTTCGACCAACTTTCCTTAAATAATTTATTGAATACGTAATGATTTGTAGAATTCTGTTTCACAAGGCTTTTTAGGTAAGGCGTGTAACTTATTTTAAAATGTCCGGAATAGATACATGTGAATCCTCCGTTGAAAGCAGTGATTTTCTTTCTGAAAAATTCTGTAAAATCGACCTTCTGCTTTTTGAAAAAATTTTATCTATTCAGTTTAATTTGTCTACACCGATTACATTTATTTCTAACAAGCACCGTTATTCCGAAAAGCACAAACGAAAAACTCAATGATCATAAAAGCGTAATTTTGCTACTCGGTATCTGGCAGCACCAGAATTAATGTTTACTTTTTTTATAAAACTTTGTAGAACTTTCTAGAAAGTTGGGGAAACGGAAACTTCCTTGGACTCATGGTGGAGAACATTCCAGTACTCACTCGATTCTTAGCTGGTCGTATTTAGAGGAAGCTAGCTCGGTAAGTCTTCCAGTTTATCATCTTTCAGTGAATCTGGCAGTTTTATTTCGCTCTTTTAGTTGATTGTATAGTGTTTCCTACTTTATTCGACAGTGATAGTGTACATTTTGGATTTATATTTCTAAACTGATGTAAAGTACTACATAATTTTAAATTCGTTTTTTCGTTAATTTTAGCTTTGTATTATATTCTATAATAGATTTCATTGCTCATTGAGAGTATGCCTTTTGCTTAATTTTTTAAATAAGTTTAATGGGGGATCAGAATTAATGCTTTTTTTAAAACCAGAATAAAAGTTTATTTTTTAGTATGATTTAGAATTCTGTGTTTGAGTATTTTGATTGACAGCTTTTAAGTAAGGCATTAATATTTTTTATTTGTGTTAAAAATTTGATATATATATTCCTAAACTGATGTAAGTACTTCGCAATTTTAAATTTGTCTTACCATTCAGTTTATATTAGCTTTTTATTTTTATTGTATTCTGTAATCGATTTCATTGCTCAGTGAGAGTGTGCCTTTTGCTTATTTTATGAAATAGCATTTCTTTGTATTCATTGACAGATTTCTTTGCTGAGCAATGCCTCCAAGGAAGCGGAAGGCGATCGGCCAAGTGCAGTTAACGGCTAAAATGATGAAAGATGAGCGTAGACAAGAAACTTCCGAGGAGAGGAATAGAAGACTTGCGATTGCGAGAGAGCTACTACATCTAGAGCAACAGAGACGGCACAGCAGCGTGAGTCCCGACTTCAGGATAAGAGGGATAGTGCTACTACATCTAGAGCAACAGAGACGGCACAGCAGCGTGAGGCCCGACTACAGGATAAGAGAGATAGAGCCAAACGATCACGGACTGCGCACCATTTTAGCTTAGCATAGGAAGAATTCCACTACCATTCACATAAAAACTACTCGCTGCATGCAAGTGTTACCATCGGGAAAATGGAAATGGTTTGTAGTTACTGTCAAGCCAAAAAGTTTAAATCAGAGTCTACTGGTATTTGCTGTAAAAATGGAAAAGTTAAACTCTGCCAACTGGAACCACCACCACAAGAACTTTTGACTTACACATCAGGAGATACGTCAGAGTCGAAGCATTTTCTTAGTAACATCAGAAAATACAACTCATGTTTCCAAATGACATCATTCGGTGCCTCATGAGTTGTTGGACAGCCCAGATTTCCGTCGACATTCTAGGTGCAAGGGCAGATTTACCATAGAGTGGATCGTTGCTTCCGCTGCCAGATCAACCACCAAAATTTCTATAACTATATTTTATTCAAAACGAACAAATGGAAACTGATCAGAAGTGCGCCTACATCTCGGGAACAAGACGTCAAATTGTGTTAAACTTACATAGGATGTTTCATGAGCACAATAATCTTATTAAAACCTTTGAAACAGCATTGGAACGTATGCCAACAGATGAATTTAAAGTAGTCATAAGAGCAGACCGAAGACCAGCAGGCGAACACGAGCGGCGCTTTAACTCTCCTCAAGCAGATGAAGTCGCGGTGGTTATATCAGGAGATGAGTTTCATCAACGGGATATCGTTATTCAATGACGAGGTGAATCATTGCAGCGTATTTCGGAAACACATCGATCTTATGATGCTCTGCAGTACCCAGTGATATTCCCCCATGGTGAAGATGGATATCATTTTAATCTGAGGCAGATCAACCCAAGAACAGGTGAAACAACCAGCAAGAAAGTTTCAGCGAAGGATTTCAATGCGTACAGATTAATGGTTCGAGATACTGAGCAGAACCACGTATTGAACTGCAGGCAATTGTTTCATCAGTTCATCGTCGATATGTACGCTAAAGTCGAGAGTGAGCGTCTCCTTTACATTCGTCTAAATCAACGTAAACTGAAAGTTGATATATTCACCTGAGAGATGCTGTGGCAAATGACGGGAACGTCTGAAACCTCGGTGCCTTAGTCGTACTACCAGCTACATTTACAGGAGATGAGTTGCAGTCCCAGACACATGCACGAATACACACAAGATGCTATGACATACATGAGGACGTACGGGAGACCAGTCTTATTTATCACCTTCACCTGCAATCCGATTTGGACGGAGATCAAGGAGGTTCTTACTAATCAATTACCCAGTGAGCGCCACGACTTGATTGCGAGAGTATTTAAACAGTAGTTGAAACTGCACTTTGCGCATCTTTCATTTTTTAGAATTTTGCATTTTTTCGTCGGAATTTCGTTTCTGTTTGTCTTTATGTCTTAATCTTTTACATATTGCAATATTATGCAATATTATTATATGCAGGAATTAAATGCATGTATTTGCGTCCGAAGTATATTGTAGAAGCTATTAAAAAGTTAAAACGTATTTTCCGTACAACTTAAATGATAGCATTTTTCTGTGAAAGAAAAGTGCTTATTCTAATTCAATTTTCAAGCAACATTTAACCATTTCAACCCGAGCAACGGCGGGTAATTCAGCTAGTCTATATATATAAAATAGGATGTGTGTGTATATGTGTATATTTTCTATACAAATCTACACCGTTTGACCAATCCACACCAAATTTGGTACACTTATACTTTAGAACACTGCGGTCAGCATAGGCTAACTCTTAACCCCGGTTCTATTGGCCCTTAGGGGGCTAAAAAGTATTCGAAATCGCCATAGAAATAACATTGAGCATAGATTGATTGCTTTAGACAGCTATGGTTGCTTTACCAGTGTTGATCGAAAAACAATTTTTTCCGAAACAAATTAAATTACAATATTTATGTTTGAACTGACTTTTTAATTCTTCCCAAGATGTAAATAAATTATAGATATTTTATTGATTTAAGAAAGAATATTTTAAAATATTTATTTTTACAAGGAAATTCAAGAAAGATTTTCAGGGGTTCAAGGATGATTTTCAAGGAAAGTTGGTGTATATATTTCGACCAACTTTCCTTAAATAATTTATTGAATACGTAATGATTTGTAGAGTTCTGTTTCATAAACATTTTAGGTAAGGCGTGTAACTTATTTTAAAATGTCCGGAATAGATACATGTGAATCCTCCGTTGAAAGCAGTGATTTTCTTTCTTAAAAATTCTGTAAAAACAACCTTCTGCTTTTTGAAAAAATTTTATCTATTCAGTTTAATTTGCCTACACTGATTACATTTATTTCTAACCCAAGCACCGTTATTCCGAAAAGCACAAACTAAAAACTCATTGATCATAAAAGCGTAATTTTGCTTCTCGGTATCTGGCAGCACCAGAATTAATTTTTACTTTTTTTATAAAACTTTGTAGAACTTTCTAGAAAGTTGGGGAAACGGAAACTTAATTGGACTCATGGTGGAGAACATTCCAGCACCCACTCGATTCTTAGCTGGTCGTATTTAAAGGAAGCTAACTCGGTAAGTCTTCCAGTTTATTATCTTTCAGTGAATTTGACAGTTTTAATTCGCTCTTTTAGTTGATTGTATAAGTGTTTCCTACTTTATTCGACAGTGATAGTGTACATTTTGGATTTCTATTTCTAAACTGATGTAAGTACTTCATAATTTTGAATTTGTTTCTTCGTTAATTTTAGCTTTTTATTGTATTCTATAATAGATTTCATTGTTCAGTGAGAGTGTGCCTTTTGCTTAATTTATGAAATACCTTTTTGTATTCATTTACAGATTTCTTTGCTGTAGCAATGTCTCCAAGGAAGCGGAAGGCGATCGGCCAAGTACAGTCAACGGCTAAGATGATGAAAGATAAGCGTAGTCAAGAAACTTCCGAGGAGAGGAATAGAAGACTTGCGATTGCGAGAGAGAGAGCTACTATACAGGGTCTGTTCTGAAATTAGTAGGACTGGTTTTTTCCTGAGCGAACGGGCGTGCGAGAGGCGGTGTGCGCGCGCACGATCGGTGGAGGGGGATATTGGGAACGCTGGGAAAAATCGGCAGTCGGCTCTCAGCCGTTGAAGAGAGCAGGTCGTTTGTACTGTGAACCCCTGTTGAAACACCTCGTCAAGGAGAATCATGGAGCGTTTTCTGGAGCAGCGATATGCGATAAAATTTTGTGTAAAGCTTGGTAAAACGGGCAAAGATACTCACGACATGATTAAGGAGGCCTATGGTGATGCTGCCATGGGTAGATCGGGTGTTTTTGAGTGGCACAAGCTGTTCCGAGAAGGTAGGGAAAGAGTGGAAGACGATGACCGCTCCCGACGCCCTTCGACCAGCAAGACCAACCAAAACGTGTCGCGAGTGAAAAATTTACTGAACAGTGATGTAGGATGAGTATCAGAATGATTGCTGATGAATTGAGCATTCCTCAAACCCAAGTGTTTGAGATCGTGACAGAAAACTTAGCCATGAGGAAAGTGTGCGCGAAGTTTGTGCCGCGAGTGTTGTCAGAGGAGCAAAAGGCCAACCGGAAAGCGATCTGCCAGGATCTTCTTCATCATGTGAATGAGGACCCCGACTTTTTGGACAATGTAGTGACCGGTGACGAGACGTGGGTGTTTGAATACGACCCGGAGAGCGGACCCCAAAAGGACGTGACGAGTGAGTTAAACAGCATTCCGGTCCAGGCGTTCCTTTAGGCGTACGAAAACTGGAAAACTCGTTGGCAGCAGTTTGTAGATACGGAAGGGTGCTACTTTGAAAAATTCTAATCGTTTGTACTATTCTCACGAATAAATTTTTTTTAAAAAAATGAGTCCTACTACTTTCAGAACGCACCCTGTATTTAGAGCAACAGAGATGGCACAGCAGCGTGAAGTCCGACTACAGGATGAGAGAGATAGTGTCAAACGATCACGGACTGCACACCATTTTAGGTTAGCATTGGAAGGATTCTACACGATTCGCATAAAGACTACTCGCTGCATGCAAGAGTTACCATTGGGAAAATTGAAATGGTTTGTAGTTACTGTCAAGCCAAAAAGTTTAAATCAGAGTCTACTGGTATTTGCTTCAAAAATGGAAAAATTATTCTCTGCCAACTGGAACCACCACCACAAGAACTTTTGACATGCACATCAGGAGATACGTCAGAGTCGAAGCATTTTCTTAGTAACATCAGAAAATACAACTCATGTTTCCAAATGACATCATTCGGTGCCACATCAGTTGTTGGACAGCCCAGATTTCCGTCGACATTCAAGGTGCAAGGGCAGATTTACCATAGAGCGGGATCGTTGCTTCCGCTGACAGATCAACCACCAAAATTTCTACAACTATATTTTATTCAAAACGAACAAATGGAAACTGATCAGAGGTGCGCCTACATCTCGGGAACAAGACGTCAGATTGTGTTAAACTTGCAGATGATATTTCATGAGCACAATAATCTTATTAAAACGTTTGAAACAGCATTGGAACGTATGCCAACAGATGAATATAAAGTAGTCATAAGAGCAGACCGAAGACCAGCAGGTGAACACGATCGGCGCTTTAACTCTCCTCAAGCAGATCAAGTCGCGGTGGTTATATCAGGCGATGAGTTCCATCAACGGGATATCGTTATTCAACGACGAGGTGAATCATTGCAGCGCATTTCGGAAACACATCGATCTTATGATGCTCTGGAGTACCCAGTGATATTCCCCCACATGGCGAAGATGAATATCATTTTAATCTGAGGCAGATCAACCCAAGAACAGGTGAAAAAACGAGCAAGAAAGTTTCAGTGATGGATTTATATGCGTACAGATTAATGGTTCGAGATACTGAGCAGTACCACGTATTGAACTGCAGGCAATTAATTCATCAGTTCATCATCGATATGTACACGAAAGTCGAGTGTGAGCGTCTCCTTTACATTCGTCTAAATCAACGTAAACTGAGAGTTGACGAATATATTCACCTGAGAGATGCTGTGGCAAATGACGGAAACGTTGAAAACCTCGGAGCCTTGGTCACACTACCAGCTACATTTACAGGAGTCCCAGACACATGCACGAATGCACGCAAGATGCTATGACGTACGTGAGGACGTACGGGAGACCAGACTTATTTATCACCTTCACCTGCAATCCGATTTGGACGGAGATCAATTAGGTTCTTACCAATGGTCAATTACCCAGTGAGCGCCACGACTTGATTGCGAGAGTATTTAAACAGAAGCATTTGAAACTGCACTTTGCGCATCTTTCGATTTTCAGAATTCTGCATTTTTTCGTCGGAATTTCGTTTCTGTTTGTCTTTATGTCTTAATCTTTTACATATTGCAATATATTCAGGAATTAAATGTATATATCTGCGTCCGAAGTATATTGTAGAAGCTATGAAAAAGTTAAAACGTATTTTCCGTACAACTTAAATGATTGCATTTTTCTGTGAAAGAAAAGTGTTTATTCTAATTCACTTTTCAAGCAACATTTAACCATTTCAACCCGAGCAACGCCGGGTAATTCAGCTAGTTTTCTATAAAATTGTACTTTGTAATAAGAAACCCTTTGTGTTTTCCTTTTAAAAGATCTTTCAATTATCAAAAGTAAACTGTTATCGGAATGCAAATTAAAATTTTTATAAAAATCTACAACATTGATTTATTGAACACATGTTTTGAAAATTAAATGTATTTTATAGCTCTTAATTTTAAAATTCTTATTTTACAATATCATATCTTGTATCAAATAACAATCGCGCCTAGCTTAATATAAAAGTACTCATGGGATTATTTTTCAGAAAAATTCAATTAAATGTTATAAGCAAGGAATACATAAATTGCGAGAGGTCTTTATTTTGGTTTAGTACGAGGGTCGTGGGATAAGTTTGGTAAATTTCTATGAGGTGGGAACAAATTAATTTGGTGATATCATGGCTGGTAGGTGACACTCTTCGAACTAGCTCAGGCCAAATTTCAGGCAAATGCGACACTTTGCGTTCAACAGGCGTTTTAAGTGTTCAGTGTATCAGCTACCACGAAAATGGAAAAAAAGAGTTATGTATGGAATAAAACATTTTTATTTAAAGTGGATGGCAACCTTATTCTCTAGATCTGGTCCCATGCGACTTCTCTTTGTTTCCAAATCTGAAAATTTTCTCGATGGGAAGAAATTCTAGTTGAATAAGGATATCATAGCCGCTGTCAAACCGTGTGCTGCATCTTTTGAGAAAGGTACTTTTTCGACGGGATTAAAAAATTAGATCTCTGAACCAATATATCTTGTTTCTCAATATAGTCACCATTGAGGATACAACCCTCAATGGTGACTATTGAGAAACAAAATCGATTTTCCCAAGAAATGGTTTTTAACTTGCATTTTACCGAACTTATCAAACGACCTTCGCATGTCACTCAACAGACTTTCTACCCGCACATTCTAGACACAAACCGTTTAGAAAGAGGACACACGCAATCAATACAGACGGACAAACATCCATGCCCTAACCCTGGACTCGAACCAGGAACCTTTCGACCCCGAAGCCAGCACTTTTACACACTAGACCGATTGGTCTAGACTCAAAGGTCTACGTTTGGGCTAATTGTATCTAGGCCGAAGGCTTAGGTCTGGGTTTTAGGAAAATTCCATTCCATATGATTTTTTTTTTTACATATCGACACACTACATAGAAATATGTAGAAATTATGGCTCCTAGATCTTATGATCAGTAACAGACTCGCTCTGCCCATGACTGGGATAAGACAGAAGAGAAGATATGTAGAAATTAAACGTGTCTATACAAAAGAAAAATGGTGTTGATCATCCACAACACCTTGAGAAGGTGACTGTTTTGCCAGGCTCACGGCATATGTAAATTTGATGAGTAATTTAGGACCGATTTACAAAATAAACTATCCCAAAATTTTAAATATTTTCTTGTGTATACAGCCTCATTTCAATCTAATTAGTCGTTTGAACAATCCATTTGCAATCCCACCTACATTCGTCATTAATAAAATACCCGTTATAGGACGCTTTACAAATTTTCCTGACTTCGTATAGGAGCCGTGGTAGCCCGTTTGGAAGAGCAACGGATTAGCAACCGGAGGGTTGCGAGTTCGAAACCAACCAAAGACCGTCGTGTACAAAGGGGGGCTGGTGCACTTTAATCTGTCGTCGCCTCAAATGTCCCCACGTTGGCATGGTGTGGAAGTTTGGAGAGTGGGGTGCCAGTTCATGTGAGACCTCGTCATCTGACCTTGGTTCAAAATTATGTGGGGTTGTCCTCAATTCTCTCCCTTTAGATTTGATCCCGGACCGTCGCCAATAACCCGTTGTGTTGCTCCAGTGCGACGTTAATTAAAATACCTACCTATCTTTCCCGATTCTGGTCTTGAAGACCACGTAACTCAAATGTCTAATCACGGAACGAACAGCATAACGAAGAATATTCGTTTTGAATGAGTTTATTCTTTAAATTAGGTGATAAGTTGGAAAGTAAACGAAGAAACTATCGCACGGGTTATTGTATGACCCATGGACTCTATCCAACCAAAGACAATCGTATACGTGGGGGCTGGGGCAAGTTAAATCTGCCGTGGCCTCAAATGTCTTCAAATTGGAGTGGTGTGGAAGTTTGGTTGGTAAGTGGGCGGGCCAGCACTGGTGTTGACCTTGTCATCTGACCATGATTCAAAATTACGAGGTGCTGTCCTTGAATTTTTTTCTTCGGAATTAATTCCGGACCTCCGCCAATAGACCGTTATGTTGTTTCAGTGCTACCTTAATTATATACCAACTACCTGCGTCTCAATTTAATATTTATTTGTGCACGTGGGAGCTGATACTAGTACTCTAAATAATCTGCTAACTGTGCATACTAATGAATGTATTTTTATTTATTCTTCAACTGAAACTACAGTATGGTAGGTAGTTGAATTAACCTCACACTTTAGAGACACGACGGGCTATTGGCCCCGGTCCGGGTTTAATCCCGACGGGAAAGATCCGAAGACAACGCCTCGTAATTTTGAACCAAAGTCAGGTGACGGTCAACCTCTGTGCTAGCACCTCACTCTCCAAACTTCCCCACCACGCCAACATGAGGACATTTGAATTCACGACAGTTTCCACGTGCATCTGTCCCCATATACACGAGTCTGGTTGAATCTAGTTTCGAACTCGCTTCAACTCGCCAGCTTTCGAGCTGATCTGTTACTCTTCCAATCGGACTACCGCGGCACCTTGTGCACGTGGAAGCTACTACTAGTATTCTAATAATCTGCTAACTGTGTATACCAATGAATATAGTTAAAATTACTTTTCAGCTGCAACTATATAATATGGAACGATAAGTACTTCACATTTTCAAGATCAAGATATCGTTATCTATTGAGTTAAACGTTTGTATATACTTCTGCGGGATCCGTTTAAAATAATTCCATGTAAAATTATGGAGAGAGTGGTTCCATCACAGATGTGACCTCGTCATCTGACCGCGGTTCAAAATTACGTGGTGTTGTCCTCGTTCTATCCCTTCGAGTTTGATCCCGGTTTTGATGCCAATAGCCCGTTGTGTTGCCCCAGTGCGACGTTAATTAAAATACGTACCTACCATGTAAAATCAATTACGTAATTGCCAAATAAATATACTACTACAGCAATATTAGGAATCCAATGCAGCATAACTCTAGCGGGATTCTTTTCGCCTCTATCCAAGTACCTCGGTATGGTATTGGAACGGTATTTTAATTAACGTCACACTGCAGCAACACAACGGGCTATTTCCATGTACCTCGGCAAACAGGGCAAAAAATACCAAGAGCCATTGTAATCTGCATGTCAGTTGCCCTGATGGATTTACGCCCCAGACCCAAATTCCAACCCCGGAATTTGTCTGGGAACAAAATCTGTCCCTCCCAAAGCACCTGTAATAAAATTTAACGGGAAAATGAACTGTAGATTGAATTTTCGTCTGGGCTTCGACTTCGTGGCTGCCTACGTAAGGGAGAAAAGGTTTTGAAGATTGCGCAAATTTCAAAATGGGAAAAAGACGATGGTTTCTGTGAGGGGAGAACTCTTGAAAGGAATTTACTTTCCCTCTTAAAATTGGAGTCTTTGAATACAAATACGATGGCATCGGGAGGCAAAGGTGAGTCTGGATGTGAAGTTCAAATAACACTAGGGTTGAAATTGGGGGCTGAGCTCAATAAATTCGAGTTTAAAATCCTCGAAAGAGGGAAGTAATGGTAAATTAAACTTTCCCACAAATTGGACTTATGCTATTTAAATGCTAGGTAGTTGAATTTACGTAGCACTGGAGCAACAGAATGGTCTATAGGTGGAGGTCTGGGATCGATCCCTAAGGAAAGGATCATGGCTATTTAAGTGGAGAGTTATTTTGTTAAAGAATTTGTATTATTGGTAAGCTCGATGCTATTGATATAATATGAAAGGGAAATAACTGAGACAGGTAAGTAGGTATTTTTAATTAACGACGCTCTGGGCTATTGCCGGTGGTCCGCGATCAAACCCCAAGGCAAAGATCCGAGGACAATACCTCGTAATTTTGAACCACGTTCAGATAATGAGGTCACATCTAAGCTGGCGCCCCACTCTCAAAATTCCACACCAATGTGAGGACATTTGAGGCCATGACAGATTTAACGTGCACCAGCCCTTCTTGTACACGATGGTCTTTGGTTGGATTCAAACTCGCAACCCTCCGATTGCTAATCCGTTACTCTCTCAATCGGGCCTGGATTGATCCCGGACCGTCACCCATTGTGTTGATCCAGTGTGACGTTAATTGAAAATACCAAATACCTACCCAATCGGGCTACCGCGGCCGAACTGAGAGTATAAATGCTAGAAATAACAAACTCACAAAATTTAGGGACATTTGAGTAGAAGTAAAAAGGAAATAAGTTTTCCAGCCACTTATAACATCATATTACCCTCCAAGTGATTTCGACGAGATATCTCGTCTATCCACTTCTGACATATTTTGCCAATAACAAGATATTTCGTCGTCGAGATATTGCTGGGTTTTTTTATGATGACGAGATCAAGATTTGGTCATTTTTTTCTAATGACCAGATATCTCGTCCAACAAGATCTGGTCAGTTTTGCTAATGACGTCGAGACAGCACGAGGAGGGTTTATCAATTTAACATGATGTTGGAAATACTTATTCTTCTCTGGTTAGTTGGTTGGGTCCTGTGGTGAATGAGCCTAGAAACATATTTGGCCATAGATAGACAATGTCAAGTAATGGATATTCACACTAATGTTTTACCGACGCAGAAAAGAGAAATACATCTAAGGAGGAATCAAACCTGTACTTCGTACAACTCGTAAGTTTCTAGCGCAGTGGCAAACTCGCCGCCATGACTTAATAGACCTGCCACTGTGATTCTTCTCTGGTAGGTAGGTATTGAGTTAACGTTACACTGGAGCAACACAACGGGCTATTGGCGACGGTCCGGGATCAAACCCGAAGGGAAAGATTCCCACATAATTTTGAAACACGGTCAGATGACGAGGTCACATCTGAACTGGCGCCCCCCCCCCCTCTCCAAACTTTCACACCACGCCAACGTGAGGACATTTGAGGTCACGACAGATTTAAAGTGCACCAGCCCCTTTGTACACGACGATCTTTCGTTGGATTCGAACTTCCAACCCTCCGGTTGCTAGTCCGTTACTCTTCCAACAAGGCTACCGCTGCCCGATTCTTCTCTTTAAGTGGTGACACGTATTTCAGAAAATATTTGTTGTACACATTGGGGGATAGGAGTGATTATGTATTTTTAAAGATGAATGTACTTATATATATATATATATATATTGTGCAATTTTTTTAATTAAGGAAAATGACTAGCTATGAGTAAAGGATATATCACTTTAGTTTGAATATTATAAAATATTTGATGGATTTCATTTCAAATAGATGTTATTTCCATTTAATAATTAATGTAATTTAATAATTATTGTGACATATTTTGAGACTGTTAATATTTATCGTAATAATGATGATATTAGCAATTGCTTTGTGTGAAATTTGTTCCTTGTGATAATACTTGCTTTGTATTGCTTAACAGTTTTGCTTACTAACAACAAATGTTTTGTGCTTTCATCAATTCTTGCATTTAGCTTTGATTTTTTTAAAATGTCAGCTATGTTCCATTGTAACTTGCATTCACTAATTTCAAATTTAAAAAAAAATCACTCGTTTGAACTTGTTCAATCAAAAGACAAAGGATCTTGTTGACTATACGGTTCCAACATTCGTGGATTATCGAAATTTAAGATATATCTTTATTTTTATCATGATTTTATCTTTTCTCGGATGGTATCGGTAAACAAATACAGATCATCCAAAGAGAGTTCCTTGAATAATGTATTATCCAATATTTAGTTTTACTGTCTGATAATAATGCAGAGTTAGACTTACTCTTTTATATTTTGACAGAAAAAGAGCTTTGCATCCTTTATCAATGAAGCTCGCAAATTTGTAATACATTCTTTTAACATAAAATTTAAGCGTAAAAGCCCAAATATTGGTCATCGTCCATAAAGTGCGAACAAACTATCATCGATGTTATTACATCACTTTTGTTCTAACCCTCTAAGAGGTTCATATGCATAATTTCACTTTACAAATTGCAGTCTTTCCTGTATTACTTCTAAATATTTTTAATCTTCTGGACCAATAGAATCTTTCCAAAGGATTATACCCTAAGGAAAGGAATAATGAAAAAAAAATCTTTCCAAATTATTACATTCTAAGGAAAGCACCAATAGAATAACTTTAAATCATTCCGTTTTAAGAAATTTTTTAAATTTTCAAAATAAACACTTAATTAAGATCTGATAGACATCACCCGAAGATGATATTTAGATAGTTTGGATAATTTTGTTATAATGGTACTGATCGTGGACATTAGACAATATGTTTGTACCCTAGAGACAAATAGTCGTGACACTCCAATTTCGTCTATTATATATGTATTTATATAGAGAAAGATATCCTTTTTCTCTCTCAATATCTCTCTCAAATATTTCTCTCTTTTATTTTTCTATATCTAATTATGCATAAAGAGATCCTTTCTCTCAATATCTTTCTATATGGGTGTGTATGAATGTGTGATACGATGTGGGAAAGAAGACAATGTTGCAACAAAAAGGTTACATTGGCAAAGCAATCTAGTTTGGCGAATGAGTCGAAATATGATGAGCAATTTTAGTTTTACATTTTATGTTGCGCAAGTTCTTGATTTTTATGCATTCTAAATTTTATGGTTTGTTTATTTTTGTCCATACGTTCGTCACACGGTTTAGATGCTTAGTAGATATCAAAACAGCGAGATAACAAAAGAAAAGCACTGATTTTCTGACGTATTTGTGGTGGGCGGGGCATAGTTTTACTTGCATTGTCAAGTGAATAAATTCGCTAAATTTTTCATTGCAATGTTCGGTTTCTCCTTTCGGCAAACAGAGTAAAATAATACATCTACACTTTCATTTGCATTTAACAACAAAGTAGATCAAAAGTTATCTGGTTTGGAAATGCTTCCTGTATAATGAACTACGTAATCTGTTCAGATTTTTAAAACCATAATAACTAAACTCGAGAAAATAATGTAAACTAAGGAGGGATACCATATGTTGGGTGAACATTGGACGTAAATAGCAAATTTCCCCATGCAATGTCCCGACGGCATCTTACAGGCTCATCTCTCTTCAGAAACTTGGTCTCCTTGTTAGCATGTCTTAAGTGAGCGTATTCAATGTGTGAAATAATTAGTATCGAAACTCGGCATGCTAGACTTGAGTTCTAAAGGGTTCTTGTAAGTGTCCCCACGTATCGAATGGCTTTCTCTATCCTTTAGGACTTTCCTAGCCCATTATCATATTAATATATGAGTACAAATAAAGATCAATGTGTTACAAAAATAAAACCTGTTGACAGTCGAATCGATAAGTAAATCTTCACAAACTTCAGGGCAAAATTACTCAAGGGAAGTAAATGGAAATTTATTGTTTCTCTGAAACAAATTTATTGTACTGGAGACGTGCTATCCGTGCGTTAATCTGCACCTTCCTCAATTTTGCATGAGAGTGAATAAAATAGTAATCTACTTATATTTCACTAAAGTAGCTCAAAACTCGACATTATTTGTATATTAGTGAATGGTAAAAACGGAATTAAAAATATAAAATCAATCGCAATCAACTTATCATGCACCAATTTTGGTGTTTTAAATATGCTATGAAATTTGACGCGACAGATTTTACGTGCACTAGCCCCACGTATACGACAATCTGGTTGGATCGAGTTTGGAAGTCGAAACTCGTCGGTTGATAATCCGCTACTCTTCCAACCGGGCTACTTCAGTCTCCCCCACCAGCATTTTATTGTAACTAAGAACCGACACCAGTTAAGTACACGAAGTGAATAATATTTTTGATTTATTTTATTCGGAAGTGCATGAAATGATACTTGTATCCATTACAAATAAATTTAATTAAAGTAAAAATGATCAAAAACCCATCAATGGATATAAGCAATTAAGAAATTAGTGCATATGTTAACCATAAAAAATGAACTCTTGAATGAAATAGCAGATTTATGTATTTCATTAAGTTAAAATTAAATCAAAACCTATATTCATAGGTCTTAAAAAATTGTTTATGATGTTAGAATCACGGATTAACAACCGGATGGTTGCGAATTCGAAACTCGGTCCAAACAAGGACAGTCGTGTACGAGGGGGTCGTTAAATCTGTCGTGATCTCAAAATGTACTCACGTTGGCGTGGTGTGGAAGTTTGGAGAGCAACACCAGCTCAGGTGTTGCTCTCGTCATCTGAACGAGGTTCAAAATGATGAGGTGTTGTCCTCACATCTTTTGCTTCGGAATTGATTCCGACCCATCGACAATAGCCCGGTGCGTTACTCCTGTGCGACGTAAACTCTCTCTCAACTACCCACCCGCTCTCTCTCAACTACCATTTTATAAAATTCGCAATCACTCTACTCTTTCAATGTATACATGCCAAAGGTTTCCCAAAAATACGAGTCACAGCGCTTGAAAAAACTGCTCCCTTCCAATATTATGTTAAATTGATAAATGCTGCAACGTAAATGTGACTGGAAAAATTTATGCCGAGACCCCTTTCCTAGCATTCAAATTTTTCTCCTCCCGAGGTAGGGTATTCATCTATTCAGCTCAGTTGTTTCATTTCCTTTACTCCGTCTGAAATAAATGATTGAAAAAAGTACGTTTTTTGGGTACTCGTAAAAAAACAGGGCCGACTCTGTACTCGGTTTCTTCCTTCCCTCTGCATTCCGACGCCAAAAAAGGCTATTTTTCTTCTCTTTCGTGGCGTTTTCGTCGTATCAGCATAGTTTTAAGCGCTTTGTAGGTTGTCTGGCGTTTGTTAACCTGTCATTCTCTTCAATTGTTTAGCAGTCTGGAGAGGACATGTTCTTTAATCATTGTTCGCAAATAATAAGTTCTCTTCGCCGAGTTTCTGGGAAAAATACTTCATAAACTAAAACTTCATAAATGAGGTTTTCATGAAGGAATGTACAATCGAAGAACTCTTTTATTATACAGTTGCCAAACAAAAAATAACTAGTTACACCATTATTCCATTAAGATAACTAAGAGAAAATATGTTGCGAACATAGCGTGGATATTGGTAAATACGTCAGTTTGAACTAAAATTCATAAATAACTGGACGCTTTGAAGGTAGTCTGGTGTTTATTAACGTCATTCGTTTGTATTGCTTAACAGTCTGAAAAGGATGTGTTCATAGTCCGCAAATAACAACTTCTCTGCGAATTCCTGAAAAATACTTCATATTTGTAATTAACTAAAAATTCGTAAATGAATGAATGTTTTTAAGAAAGAATGTGCAAGAACAAAACCATTCTAATTATGCATTTGTCAAAATAGCATAACTAGTTACTCCATTACTTCATTCAGATAACTAAGAGAAAACATTCTGCAGACATAGCGTGGATATTGGTGAATACGTTACTTTGAACTATAATTCATAAATAGCTGGACGCTTTGAAGGTTGTCTAGTGTTTATTAACGTCATTCGCTTGAAATGCTTAACAGTCTGAAGAGGACATGTTCTTTGATCATAGTGCATAAATAACAACTTCTAGCCAAATTTCTGAAGAAAGTACTTCATATTTGTAATTAACTAAAATATCGTAAATGAATTATAAGTTTTTTTAAGAATGTGCAAGAATAAAACTATTCTAATTGTACATTTATCAAAATAACATAACTAGTTACTCCATTACTTCATTCAGATAACTATGAGAAAATTTTTTGCAGACAGAGCGTGGATATTGGTGAATACGTAGTTTGAACTAAAATTCATAAATAACTGGACTACCCATCATCGCGCTCGCTTTAACTTTATGTCCTTCTTTACATTGAAACTTAAAATGAATTATTCAGGCATTTTGCTAATCAGTTTACTAGTTAATTTCTTACTATCTATTTGACCATTTATTGCTCATTTGAACCTTTAATGCCATAACATCGAGAATTACAAATTTATAACATTTTACGGCAATTTTTGGATATTCGTAAAAACAAACACGAATCCATACTCAGTCTCTTCGCTCACTCTCCATTCCAGCGTAAAATAAGGCCCATTTTTCTCCTCTTTCGTGCCATTTTTGTCGTATCAGCATTGTTTTAAGCTTTTTGAAGGTTGTCTGGTCTTTGTTAACGTCAAACTCTTCAATTGTTTAAATTCTGAAGAGAACATGTTCTCTGATCGTAGTTTGCAAATGATAATTTCTCTTCGGAATTTCTGTAAAAATACTTCAAGCTTGTAATTAACGAAAAATTCGTGCATGGAGTTATCAAGGAATGTACGCTCACAAAACTCTTATACATTTGTCAAACACAAATAACTAGTTAACTCACTCCTCCATGCAGATACGTATGTGAAAATCCTTTGCAGACCGATGTGGATTCCATGGCTCAGGTGAGTTTGCTACTGCGCTAGCAACCTGCGAGTTGTAGGCGGCGCAGGTTCGATTCCAGTAACTTACTCTGGGTGTATTTCTCTCTTCTATTGAGTTAAACTTTCCTTGTGTGTCATGTCCATTACTTGACGTTGCATGCCTAGTATTTGGCACTTCTGAACCAAGCGCCGAGCATTGCGCCATAAAAACTAACCAACCAAAGCATGGATATTGTTGAAAGCGTTAGTTTGTTTAAACTTTATATTTTAAATCAAACTTATCGATACTATGGTAATGGTTTTTAATTAACGTCGCACTGGAGAAACACAACGGGCTATTGGAGACTGTCCGGGATCAATCCCCAGTGGAAAGGTCCGAGGACAACACCACGTAATTTTGAACCATGGTCAAATGACGAGGTCAACACCTGAGCTGGCACCGCTCTCTCCAAACTTACACACCACACCAACGTGGGGACATTTGAGGCCACGACAGATTTAACACCAGCCCCCGTGTACAAGACGGTCTTTGACTGGACGTAGTTTCGAACTTGCAACCCTCCGATTGCTAATCCGTTACTCTTCCAACTGGCTACCGCGACTCCATTAATGCAATGTAATACTAAATCTGATAAGTAAAATTACTGCAGGGATTTTCTTTTTAAGATGCACTTATAATTTTACTTTTTAAATTTGAGCAGTTGTAGGAATTAAATCAAACATCCAAATAATTCACATTATAACAGACTTTAGTTTGATCTCTATTTTCTATTGGGTTTCGCAGGCTTCTTTAACTCACAGATTTGGCGCTTACCGTTTTAACACAAAGTGAAAAGGGGAGAAGCAATAAAAAGTCGAAAGGATGACAGTAAATCCGAATTATATATAATTCAGACACAAAGGGAATAGAAGAGACATATTGTTTGCTACACGGGTGTTTTTGTTGGGTTTTATGGGGATTACGCGGAATTCCTTTTAGCTACTGTCAACAATACTTCGTTCCTACATCGCCTACAGATAAATATTGTTGTATTGTGGCATCAACAAAATTCTTATGTGCTGAAATAGTTTACTACTTTGCTTTGTGTATTGTTTAGTGGTATCAGTACTCTTCCAATGCTATTTGTATTGTCTTATCAGTTTTAAGATATTCTTAACATAACAGTCAATAGGGGTAAAAAATCCAAATCAATAATTTTCATGCTACAGTACTTTAAGTGTGGAGTACGCTTTAATTACTTCTAGTTTAGGTAGCTAGTTTAATTTACGTCACATTGGTGGGGGTTCAATCCTGAAAAGAAACATCCGAGGACAACACCTCGTAATTTTGAACCACGGTCAGATTACTAGGTCAACACCTGAGCTGGCACCCCCACTCTTCAAACTTCCACACCACGCATTAATCGAAGTTTGTTTAGATTACTGCATGTAATCTAATTTCTTTCCATGCTGCTGTGTACTTGACGTTTCCTGTGTTATGTTTGGTGCAGCATTGCCAAGTACGTCCCTTGCGCTATTAAAAAACAACAGCCAACCGCGAGTCTGCTTTCTTGTGCCTCTTACGTATTGAATACTCATATTTAAAAAGGCTTTTACCTTCTCCAATACCCTTTAATCCCTGACAAATTACAAGTCAAGGTACTATTTCACATCCTGAACTGTAGAAAAGTAGTAAGATTCCTGTTTGACCATGTTACCTTGTAATTAACCCCATTCGATTGTGGTATTCAGAGCAATGCAATGGCTGACTTCTTGACAAAAGATATATTTGAACTTCAAAAGCCTTTTAGACCTTTGACCTTTAATCAGCTAAATTACTTACCACCTTGAGTTTCAACCTAACGGCAAAATCTAGACCTTCTCAAATCGCAGAAAGGGATGGAGGCAACTCTTTAACAAGGCAAATCTCGTATAGGAATCACCAATATCTGTTGCATTTGTCCATTTCAGGCTTTTAACTGATTATGCTAAGCTCATTCCCCAGCTATCCCCACAGATTCCGATTATCACAGACCAACCAATACTCCCATTGGGTTAGAGGGAACACCAAATGCAATATGGCTTAGGGTGTCCCCTCGCAAACTCATTCCAACTTCGTTGCTCACTTTCAAGACCTACCTCAGGATAGTTTAAGGGAGAACCTAGCACTAAAACATAGGAAGCATATGCTCAGCAGAGAGCATATGCAAAATTATCGACAGTGGAAGGTACTTTATAGTAACATAAACACAGTTCGCATTAAACCTTTGGATGTCAGACAAGGAAACCCAATAGTGATTCTGTGCGGGTGAGAAACCGATCAACTCCTAATGGAGACAACTAAACAAGTAAATTCACACAATAAGCGAGGGGTCTACCCAGGTGGAATGTCTGACCATCTCAGTTAGATTGGCTTGACCAACTTCCCTTTTGTTCCTCCCCTCGGGGCATATCCTCTTTATGTGTGTACAGGCTTCACGAACCCCAGGTATCATCGTGATCTATTCTTTTCCCATGGAGTTTACTGCCTCTGGTGAGGATCGCGACCACAAGTTGCCCAAGTGATGCTTGACAAAATATGGCCCTTGCGCCATAAAACTCAAACCAACCAACCTTCTGTTCCTTATGCAACTCCATATATATATATATATATATATATATATATATATATATATATATATATATATATATATATATGGAATACTGCCTCATTATTAGCACGGAAGTATGAGTCTTTATCTGTCAAGCTATATGTTGGTGGCAGTAATATTTCTTCGGTTGGGCGTGTTTTCTGTACCTATTCCCAGGTGTTCCAAGGTTTTTTAGTATATTTTCAACATTTTGCCAATAAAAATTCCAAAACATAAATTCTTAATTGATATATGATAGTTGATTGGTCAACACCAGTTAGATGAAACGCCAAATCGGTGATAAATAAACTACATTTTAAGGCAACCCCGATATAGTTCCATGTGAGAGCATTTGTTTTGCGGATGTAAAATCTTCGTTGTCCGTCTGGTTTGCTTGTGTTCTACACTGAAAACTCCTCTCAAAGGTATCACCTAAATTTATATTTTCATAAAATAAAAAGAAATTATAAATTTTCTTTCCTTATCAACTCTCATCGTGCCAAATAGAATATTACTCCCATACTACAGATATCACACCATTAACGCGAAATTGTTTTCAATTAGTGTCTAATCTAATTGCTTGCGCAAAGCGTAGGTGTACATCCCTGCTAACAAATAAATACTGCCGATTCATTAATCATCCACTTAATGTAAGTGGAACTCCATTCTCGATGCTTGATTAAACAATTTCATACCAAAATTAATGCTCATCTAACAGTACCTCAGGTGACAGAAATTCAACTACAATCCGAATTACGCCACAGGCCAAACGTTGAAAGGATTTGCCACAACTTGGCTCTTGGGTTTATTCCAGACATCAAAGAGTATGATTGAAATTTCTCCCAAATGAGTTTCAGATTTTAGAAACGATTGCGGGTAGCGTAATTCGATGACTTGCCTCTAATGGAAATTTTAATAATAATGTCTCGATGATTTTAAATGAGCTACACAGTCAGGTATATTCATTCCATGTCACCACTTATAATTGGTGTGCTCGATAATTCAAACAGGACACTGTGTCATATTGCATTGGTGTTCGATTTGATTGCCAACGAATTTGTAATCTGTTCTGCTTTTGGAAACTTGTTCAATGGTCTGAATTGCTAATGGCAGGGTATGATTCACTCCGTGCTCTCTGCCTGGGAAATCTTCAACTTGTAGCAGAATCTTTATGAATGAAGTGCATTTCTAAATCAGTTAC
Source organism: Meta bourneti (assembly GCA_933210815.1). Classification (NCBI taxonomy): domain Eukaryota; kingdom Metazoa; phylum Arthropoda; class Arachnida; order Araneae; family Tetragnathidae; genus Meta; species Meta bourneti. Next base: position 25,829,213 of record OW119928.1, read on the forward strand.
CTAAATTTCTCTTATAGCTCATTTGGACGAATTGAATCCACTAATAGAATTAGTATGCCCGCAGTTGATTCCTCAATTTAATTCTATGGTTTGTTCCAGATCTAGTTATTCAATATTCCGCTTCCATTAATTAGTATTCGGAATTGGTTCAATACAGAACCTTAAATCTTGGCCCGGATATTGTGAATAAAACTAGTGGATATATTAGTCTACACCTGTCTGAATTTTACATTGACACAGCTCTATTTTCTTGCTGTGGATACTCTCACGTTGGTTTATTTGGTAATGAAATATCAGCTTTGCTGGCAAAGGAAGGTTGTGCGAACAACAGCCTAACAAATAATTATCGCATCGCAGCGAAAATTTACTCCTTGCACAAGTCATAAACCACGAAACATGGTCTGTTCTTCTACCATATTTTTACTATCTCGTAAAGGGCTCTAGACTGTCATTGCATTTTAATGGCTCAAGACTGCTCTGACAAGACTGGTTGGTTTCAGGTTTTATGGCACAAGGGCCATATTTGGCATGTTACGCCAAACACAAGACGAACAATATCAAATAATGGACAGGCGCACAATGAGTTTTACTGACACAGATGATAGAAATACAGCCAAGGAAGAATCGAATCTTTGCCACCGACAGCTCGCGGGACAGACACGAGATATGACTTTTGTGAGAGGAGTTAATCCTCCTGGTGGTTGCTTGGACAAGGTATCTTGTCATTAGCAAAACTGATCAGATCTTGATGTACGAGATAGCTCGTCATTAGAAGAAAACTGACTAGATTTTGATCTCGTCATCGTCGAAAAATCGGCGGTCTAGATGGCAAGATATCTCGTCATTATCAAAACTAGTCAGATCTTAATGGACGTCGGAACCACTTGGAGGGTTAAGAACTTATCAACTTATCCATGCTCTGCAACCCCAGCAACTCCTTAGGTTATTTTAGATTATATTGATGTCTCTGTGGCTCAACTCCTTACTGAACGAGATTCGGTCGCTGTGGGACTTATGAAATATGGTCTGTTGGACTTGGCCTAAGTTATATATTGACTAAGGAAATTAAAAACAACAGTATTCAGAATTCTAATCAGTAAATATGTACTAAGAAACGAACAAAAGTACGGAAATTATAATACTCTTTTAATATAGTAGAAATAAGATTTTTAATTAATTACGCGCTAAAAAGTATTCAAATAAAAATATAGGAATAAAACCTAAAAGAAAATTCGCTTTACAAAATCTTTAATACTCAAATTTGAAAAAATCGAAGAGACATCTTAAAAGGTTATTTAGTCATGTATGCTTATCTTTCGGAAATTTTTATAATGGTGTTCAAATCCGATTTTTAAAACTTCTTTCGGTTTTGAGATATTTTCGTCCTCACTTTGATTAAGTCATGTTTAGATATTTCTCTGCAGCTTATCACGTGACAGTTTGTTATCGAAATTGGTACTAAAAACTTATCTTCCTAACGGTTAAAAAAGTAAATTCGTAGAACCGAAAAATCTTCGTTCGCTGAATGTTTTTAAATTTCCAAGTATTTATTTCATGTTTCTTACATTTTTATCCTCGCATATCTTTCCCTTAGCATAAAAATTCCTCTTATCGGTAAAAAGCATATTTTTTAAGCTTACTCCTATGATAGATTTTTGTTATTGGCGCCTGTATAAGATAATTTCTAAAATAACTAATTAAACTATGATTTTTATAACATTTAGTCGGACGAACTTTTTGTCCACTAAAATAAGTTTTTCCTTAAATTATATAAAATCTCTAATTAACTTATTTTGTAAGCTTATAACAAGATATGTATTTTTGTACCCGTTGTGTTCCTTTTTAATGAATTAGATCATGTATCACTTCAAGAAAAGCTATCAAGAAAAAGGAATTTTATGGGATAGCCAAAGAGAAGCTTTAGAATCTTTAATCCTCTGAGTCTCACGAGATTTTCTGAAAGTGTAGTATTGTGTTTACCCTGCGACACACTTAATTACTAAATAACCACATCTATTGGTCCTTGAATTATGAAAGAATCCTATGAAAAGATACTATTTGTCCTATCTTTCCTTAAAATAAAATCGGTTGGAAAGATTCTCTCTCTCTCTCTCTCTCTCTCTCTCTGTTGGTACTTTAATTAGAATAGAATCCCTTAGAAATATTTTAATGTCCCTTTCTTTAGAATAGAATCATTTGGAATTATTCTGCTATTGCTTTTCTAAGAAGAGAATCCTTGGGAAGATTCTATCGGTCAAGAAGGTCAAAACTGATAATAAAAAAAAATTTAATATTGAAGAGGATCAAGAGAATTTCTAAATGTTTGAATGAGTGTTAATACTTGAACTTTTAAGATAACTTGACCTCTTGGATTGTCAATAAACCATTATAATTTGGAATTTTTTAGAACTTGGAACAGTGCTCAAAATTTCAATTCCTTAAAATTTGAAGTGGCTTGCTATAATTTTGCCCGAAGATCTTTAATTGAATTCATTGTTACTGGAAAAGAGAAACATTCCTTTTGGATTGCGACAGTTTTACAATAAGGCATGTGTTTTGTTCCTTTAATTTCTATCATTTAACCCTCCTGGTGGTTGTCTCGACGAGGTATCTCGTCATTAGCAAAACTGACCAGATCTTGATGGACGAGATATCTCGTCAATAGAAGAAAACTAGCCAGATCTGGATCTCGTCTTAATAAAAAAATCGACAATATCTTGAAGGTGAAATATCTCGTCATTACCAAAGTTGGTTAAATCCTGATGGACCAGATATATCGTCAAAACTACTTGTAGGGTTAAAAGTACCATTTTACCACAATATAATTTGAGTTATTTCCCAGTTTCGTTTCGAAATTCTCACACGTTTGTGTTGTTTTTCCAACATTAGGGATATCTTATATGGTGTTGACGCCTAAGTTTATTTTAAGAATAAATTTTAATTTCCTCTCACCCTGAGCCTACTGTTATCTTAAACACTCCTTCAACAATTCTTTATTTTCGTGTATTTACATACAAAATGTGGCATACAAAACTATATAATATTTAGAGAGAAAAATTAGAGTAAACAGTAAATCAGTGATCAGTAGACACGAAAAATTCTTGTTCTGTCCATAGCGTAATGACAAGTAAGAATAGGAGTAAATAAAAAATAAGAAAGTGCAAATAAAAGTTTGCATGAGTGCGTTGGATTTATGGTGGATTCAAAACATTACACCCCAATCAGTTTCTGTCATTATTCTGTCTATTTTCTCATTCTAGTTCTTATTCTCTCTACATCGATTTTCAACTGAACATTGCTCTTATTTTACTATCTTTTTCTGAGATGTCGTTCTATGCTACATATACGTTTCTTAGTGATAGGATAGGTAAAATTGATATTTTTAAATAAAACTGTTTTCAAATTATTGTCTTTTTAAAAGTCAGGCCTATATTAATTGTATTTTATACATTAAAACAGTTTCGTGTCAACACGAAATTTAACTATATCGAAAGAACCGAATTACTTTTTTGTTAGAAGAAGTGGTCCCTCAAGTACAAAAATAGACTCGGGAACACATATGTAGTGGTAGAAAATGGAATTGTGTACAATCCAAAAAAGTATTTATCTATTCTGTCACAAATCCAAAATGCAGAATTCCCAACAAACGTTTGAAAGAAATCCAAATAAAAGAAGAAATGTAACTGAGTAAAAATAAGTCATTCAGCTCTCCTGTATATGGGGAGGGTTGCGGGACCATGGTACCGACATCTGTCATGGTAGCAGGGAATGGAGTATAGATGGGGAGACTGGAGTGTCCACATAGCAAAAGGAAAAATATCACAAACCTATACAATAATAGAAAGAGGAGTTACAAAATTCAGATAAGAAAGGAAAAATAACTGTGAAATGTATGCAGATAGACATTCTTATAGACAGTCATTCGAGATAATAAGAGGGATAAAAAACTAATCCAAATACAGAATGAAAAATAGTTGTGAGATTTGTGAACAAATATTCATTCTAATGAGATAGTCATGCGAGATAATCAGTGGGAAACAAACAAATGTATACATAAAGTGTTTTTAAAAATGTTTCATAAAATACAGATGCAAAAAGTAAGCAACAGTTATGAGGTGTATGAAGATGTTCATTCTAAGATGATAGTCATTCGAAATAATCAGAATGGGAAACATACTAATGTAGACATGAAGAGTTTTTTAATTGTTTCATAAAATCTAGATACAAAAGGTCAACGACGGTTGTGAAATGTGTGAAGATATCCATTCTGCCGTCTTTGGTGGTGCAGTATTAGCTGTAACGTGACGTCGAAGAGCATGCTCTATTGGACTGAGATCAGATAACCGTGCTTGGTATTGTACAAATTCAGTATTATCCTTAGTTTTTGGATATGTGCGTAGTTTCTCTCGATTTGTAATTTGCTTAAAATGACCAACTGACAATAGATATTATTAAATAAATTAAAATTTTACAAATGTTTCCTGTTTACTTTAAGTGTTTTTATTTGTTAATGCAGCTTGTCAGTTAATGGGATCTAAGTATCTTGAATCGAATATATCTCTAACACTAAAATTTTTGCAATCCTTCAAAGAGTTTTAAGAATTATGATTTTGTATATTGCAGCTTGTTTTTTGTAAGTTCAAAATTTTTCTTTGCAATATTTTCATTGCATTTATAATAATAAAGCTATACAAGTGTGCAAAGGAAAAAATTATTCATTTGTGAAAGTTAAATATTGAATGTTTTATACTGCAAGTTGATTGATTGGGTTTTATGGCGCAAGGGCTATATTCCACCAAGACAATGTCAAGTAGTGGACATATACGTATAAGAAAGGTTCTACTGGTATAGAAAGGGGAAATACATCCATGGTAAGTTGCAGGAATCGAACCTGCGCCACCTTCAAGTTGTAGGCTGATACGATAGGATGGTATCGTTTGTATCACAAGGAACAATAGAGGAAGATTAGGGAATAAAAGTAAATATATTTCGTAAAGATGTTCAACACGTAACATATCTCATTAACAAAACGTAATACGTAATATCTGTACCTTGATACAATCCATTTTGCAAGTTTTTGGTAACACCTGATTTAGTAATTTTTATTTTTTAAATTTTTAATATTACGGTACAATAAATATTTTTTAAGGTTTTGATATTTTCATGATGCATTGACTGAAGGATATTGGTCTTTATCTTTTTTTATACCTTGAAGTGATTTGTGGGTACAACTCTAAATTAGCAAATTTGGACATCGGCCTTTTTTCTTGCATGTTACAGATATACGTATATTCCAGTCAGAAATTTCAGACTTCACAAATCTGCACAAGAAAGTACACAAATTACATTCATAAACAATGTTTCACGACAGATAGCGTCTTTGTGTGCCTTTGAAGACGTCACAGTAAATTCATGTAATTGGATAGACTTTTGATACATGGAGGTAGTAAAAAACCGTTTCTTGCAAAAATTTCCATCTCCTTTATCTTTTTGAAAAGGGGAAGCATCCACAGTAGAGTGGATGTTTTCAGCAGATAATAGTTCAGAAAAATGATACATAAGAAGGAAATTACGTTAAAGGAACACGTAGGCTTTTATGTCTTTTTTTTCCTTCGCGTATTCTAGTTATCGGTTCTAGCATTAAATAAAACTAGCAGATCCGTGCATCTGAGCTAAAGTTTCATAATTTCGTACATCTATTGATGCATTGCTCGCGCATTTGATCTTATTTTAATCCATTAACCCTCCAAGTGGTTTTGACCCGATATCTTACCCATCAAAATCTCATCAATTTTGCTGACGATGTATCTCGTCATCAGGTTATTGCCTATTTTTTATGATAGCGAGATCAAGATCTGGTCAGTGTTTTCTAATGACAAGATATCGCATCCATCAAGATGTGGATCAGTTTGCTTAGACAAGATACCTTGTCTAGACAATCACCACTAAGGAATAACAATCCACAATCAAGGCAATTATATCTGACACTCGCAGTTGCTAAGCTCGATTTCCAAGTACCAGATTGTAATTATTGTCATTGGCTGACATATCATATCACACTGCAGTGGATCTTCAATCATTATGGTGTCCATGGCAATTAATTGGTCTGGCTTGGATAATACTGGTTCTTAATTTCCAGTCATGTCCAATTGCTGAATACCACACAGTAAAAATAATCATAAATGCGAAAATCAAACATTCCCTACTTAACATAAATTCCCTAATAACTAAAGAGAAAACTGGGGCTCCTTGCTTGTGCTCAGTCTCCACAGGATCTACTGAGAACTATAGCAGTCGCTTGTTTACGTGTTCTCATAGGACACGACTACCTACTTAATCATCTCTACCGAACTGGCTTGTCGAACTTTCCGACTAGCCATGTGTGGCCTTTCAGACATGACAGGAACTGACCTCAATAAAATCCTATCCTGATCTTTTTGACGTCGTAGTGAATAAGACTGCTGATTGAGTTTCATAGCGTATTTCTATTTCAAGACTAGGGTTTCCAGACAGACTTGTGGTGAAGAGGCTGCGATCGGATATAGGATAAAAAAATTGGTATATTGTGTCGAGGACAAAATCCGTAGTTTTAACGTGAATACTCGGGCCTTATGTTAGATTGTGGAATGAGAAGCAGACATAGGAAGTTTGAGCGATTGTTTATTGTGAATATTCAACAATTAATTTACTGCTTGATAATTAAAGTACAGTTTGAAATTGTTGCTGTCTAATTATTGTAGCGGAGTTCGGTAATTTCAAATGACACCACTTACACAGTCATCATTCAATGCAATCCAAAGTTACACTGGCACAAAGCTTACCCGGCACCGTAGAATTAGGACATATTGCGAACCCCTTTCCCGCGCTCAGTACACCTGCGCACTCGGTCAAAATGTCATGTCAGGTATGAACATCCTTTGTCTACACGAGCTATAGTTATCGTCTGGGAATCACGTAGACTTTTCATGCATTCATGCATGCCCCCAGTACTGTTCCGATTTTAAAGACATATTCATGCGAAATTATCATGAATATATGAATCTATATGCACATTTCATGTCTCTAAATTAAACAAAATTGACTGAAAACGTACAAAGCATCATTTCTTACTGAAGTTGATTCTTTTATTACATACAATTCTAATTCTTCTTCCACGATTAGCTTCTGAACGTTCACTTAAATTGAATTTCATTCGTTCATTCAATGTCTATTCAGTACAAAAGACGAGTGAGAGAGTGAAGGGTGACTTTGGACAACATTTATCACTGATTGCGAAATTCGAAAAGTCACATACTATTTATTATGAAGTGTTTTACCATTTTTTCGTGTTCTGCAAAATATTATACGAGGTATGCAATTGCAAGTAATAATCAATAAATAAGATTCTAAAAGCAGTGAAACATCAAAACAATAAAATTAAAGAAAAAACGTTCAAAGACTTGAAATTAAAGAAAAAACATTCAAAGACGAAATAAGATTCTAAAAGCAGTGAAACATCAAAACAATAAAATTAAAGAAAAAACATTCAAAGACTTGAAATTAAAGAAAAAACATTCAAAGACTTGAAATACGAGGCATGCAATTGCAAGTAATAATCAATAAATAAGATTCTAAAAGCAGTGAAACATCAAAACAATAAAATTAAAGAAAAAACATTCAAAGACTTGAAATATAACACACAAATAAACTAGAACAAAATGGAAATAGAGAAAGGTAAATAAAAGTATCAAGCTTTGTTAAGAGCGTTAGCATAGAGTAGAAACACATTAACTGATATTTTTTGGAATCACTAAATGCTTAATCTCATGATGACGAGAAAGGTATGGTGATATTGTAAGAAAAAGACATATAGCTTTATTGTAGAAATGCTTATGTCGATTAACGAGTTTCTGCTCTCAATCGACGATATATTATCTCAAAATAAAAATATATTCTTGCTATTCACCAAGTTTGAAAATCTTGAGAGTCCATTAATACCCAGGGGTTTCATTTTGTTGAAAAAAAAACTTTTTTCTTTATTAGAGTTAGGGGAGTCTGATAATCAATAAAAATTCCTTTGAGTAGTGCAGCAATGGCGAAAACATGATCAAGGATATGGAATGAAATTTTCAAGGGCTGCTCAATTTTCGTTACAGCTGAATGATACAATTCAGAAATAACTGTTCAAGGTCTTGCTTACCTTACCACAACTACACATCTCAGAAGACGACCCGAGAACCTACGATATCACTTAAAATCTCCATGACTTGTGAGGCTAACTTAAAACCTGTCTCAAACCCCTTGTTTTTGACTCCACGCTTCAATGACAAAAGAAATGCTTAGTTCAATGAACCACACTTTTCACAAAGATTTAATCATACTAAGCAACAACGAATTGCCTAAACATGGTCAAGGATATGGAATGAAATATTCTAAGTTTACTTTCACACTTGCCAATTTTCTTTACAGCTGAATGATTCAATCCTATTCGAGAAAAAGGACTAACTCTAAGATCAAATTGGCTCATAAAATATGAAAAATTACCTGGAGAGTTATTCATTTACAGACATATGATAACACGCATAAAAAGAGTTGATATTTATTGGTGTGGAAATAGTTCCTTTCTACGAAAGGAGATTTCTCTTACAGATATGATAACAGTGGTAACTAATGGAGATCAGTAGAGGGCCATCACATATTCTTTGCACATTAAAATATCAGTGACGAATAAACAGGGTGTTTCAAAACTTCCTGTGAAAACTTTAAGGGTGGTAGTAGAGGTAAAGAGGAAGAGGTAAGGGGTGGTTTGAGGTAAATTAAGTAGAGGGAAGTATGTCTGCAAGAGCCATCTGGATTTGCTAGTGGGCTCAGTTAGAGATTTTAGAAACTGACATGGTACGGGAAACATGTATCATTTCAATAAATCTAAGAAAGTTTATGTGCCGCTAGTCAAAAACTTAAAAACTCCTAAATAAAGACCAAAATAGGTGAAAAAATAATAATTTCGGAGGAGTAAAATGTCCACCATCATCAGGACAGAATGTTTTTGACCAGTTCTATTAATTTTTCACATGGGTATTACTTATATGCATTTAGCATATAGGGCTGTTGACGAAAACGACTGTTCCACTGTGAGATTGCATCGTTAACGGTACCCCACAAATGCGTGTCAAGTCATACAACGTCTGCATGAACTTTAAGCCGTGGGTGTTGGTTTAATTAGCCCTCATGCAACAAAAAATTACTGCAGAGTGACGAAAATAAGACAAACTTTGCTTGAAACCGGAACATTCCACAGAAACAATAAGCTTAAAAGTAAAAATTGTTTGGTTTTGCTTAAAGCATTTCGGGTTTTGTGTGTGTTAAGATTTGTCATAGTAGATGATATGGTAGAGTAGTTTATAATTCATTTGAATTTTATATTTATTCGATTTACTTTATTTTTTCGTGGCTTTTTATGTTTTTGATTGCCTCATGCTCACCGCGGACCTCAAATTGGCTATTCCTGGCAATAAACAGTAACCACATATAACAAATAAAAGACGCTGCAGTCTTTTAGAGCATCGCATAAGACACGCTCATATTGAAACAAAGTTCCTATATAATCCCTGATACTTCCGAACTGGGATCAGTACATCGCCTGTTATTATGTTACACATTTATTAGAACATTCTTGTTAGTATTCCATGCTGAGTAAAGGCTTCCTTGCAAATCTTTTGAGCTTTATATCACAAGTAACTCTAATGAATATTCCCTAGGTCTTTTGTTGGTTATTCATGTATGTTCCCCGTCTGGGATCAAAATGCAATCGTATTAAGCCAATGCCGAGGATCCAAGTCCTACACATCCGATGCGCACTATTTATTAAATGCTAATGGCAACCCCCGATCGCAATACCCGGGTTTGGAAACGGATATCCATTTCCGGTACGTCTGGTTTCCATGACAACTGACATTGTCATTCAGAGGAGTTTCTTTATTTTTCGTATAAATTCTTTAATATGAGCTTTATCCAGCTTTTCCTATTACATCATCGAAATGTTTGAATTGGGTGTGATATGTGGGAAATTGAAGAGCTGCATTACTATTGTCCATCAGATGCAGTTACAAGTTAAATGTTGGTCGAAATCGGTTGGTTGGTTGGTTTTGGGGGTTTTATGGCGCAAGGTCCATATTTGGCCAGGTCGAAATCGGAACTTTCCCGATTTTTCTCAGTTTTTTAAAGTTTAGATATCTGCACTATTAATGTGATAGTTTGTCTGTTGGAAATCTATCTTAGTCTCAACCACAGCACGTAGAGATCTGAGAGAGGTGTCAAAATACGCAGAATAAACTGGGAAAGTTATTCCGCCCCTTTAAAATTTTCAAAAATTTAAATTTTGACATAAAATGTTCAAAAAATTACCTGATTGGACAGAGTGTCGTGACGTCACTGGCTGATTCCGTAACGTTTCCGTAGCGGTTTTTGTCCCAATTTTATTGTGTTTTTGTCAGACTTGACTTAAATATTCGTGTTAAATTCGAGAAAAGAAACGTAGAAAATGTTCAAAATTCAATATACAGTACTTTTTCGTGTCTTACATCTTACTGCTTTAAATAAACATTTAATACACTACTTTTTCGAGCCTTATATTTTTACTTTTTCGCGTCCTACATTTTACTGCTTTAAATAAACATTTAATACACTACTTTTTCGAGCCTTGTATTTTAATTCTTTAAGTAAGCATTATTTTTTGTAATTATTTCACATCCAATACAGCAAACCTGTACAACTCAACTCTTAAATCCATCGTAATTTGGAATTTCAAATTGTTTACTGCTGCTTTTGTAGCGATTGTTTTTTGCGTTGTAATTACTCTTTTTAATGACAATGCCAAAAAGAAAACGTTCCATAACAAGCAATTCAGCTAAATATAAACTACGTGAAAGACGTCACAATGAATCTAAGGAACAAGCTACCAATAGAAGACTGGTCGAAGCTGAACGTCAGAGTGAAATTCAGAAATTTACATGAAGACTTGCAATGAAACGGCGAAAAATCTAATGTCGTTTACTAACAATCAGTTATCCCATGACACATTAAACCATAAAACTTTTAAATCCGAATAATAATAATGATAAATTTATAGAATTATATAACAGTTAATCTATAAGAAGGCATGCAAAAAAAGAGTAAAAAATCCAAGAGGTAAGTATTTATTAACACGTCCTCCGCAACGCGGGGCCATACAGCTTGTACAGTATAACCTTGATTAGCCTAGGTCAGTGGTGCGCAAACTATTTTCATTTCCGCCCCCCAATTTTATTTACTATTTTGTCGCGACCCCTGGATAGACAATAGACGTTTTTTTAATCATCAACGTAGTTAAAGTCGAATTCTGTTTGGGATTTGCGCTTCTGTTTGTGCCTTATTAGAGGTCTGAATAAAACACATAATTTCATGAAGCAATGGTTTTATTTATGCATATGGGTATAAATATTTTTTAATGGAAAATACTTAAAAAAAACTTACAACATAAGAATTTAATGTGAGGTATGTGCTTGGAAAGAGCTCATGATTGCTTCTATGTTCGGATCTGTATTGGAAATCGCAAGCCGTAAGTCATCCTCTGGATCCAATCGAGATCGATATTTTGTTTTAATGGCCAACTAATTAAGAAAAACCGGTTTCACATAAGTAGGTCGATGCAAACTGAATCAAAATATTAATTGCCTTTTTCTTCAAATCGGCATATTCGTTTCCAATCGTTAACCAAAATTTCTGGCAAGTCAGACTTAAATTGAATGCGCAGTGTTTCATCGCTTGAAACATCAATTAAATGTTCTTTTTCATTGAAAAAGATATTGGATTTAAAAATATCAAACGAAAATGGTCACGTATCTAACCTAATTCATTATCTAGATGAGTTTTCTCCCAATTTTATCATATGACGGGAAATGGTGTTTTTAAATATCAAGAAATCTATATTATTTTCTTTACTAAATTCTGAAAAGCACGGGAACATGTCTGTGTTGTTTTTGCTCAATTCTCCTTGCCAAAGTATCAGCTTATTTTTAAAAGCTTTAATTTTAATGCTCGATGTTAAAATGTTTGTTTTCTCTCCCTGTAGACTTACATTCAAATCATTAAGTTTTTCGAAAATGTCAGCCATGCAACTGAGTTTTCCGAGCCAATCTTCATTAATGAATGAACTTGCCAATATGTTTCTTTTCTACCAAAAAATGTAAACTTCGTTTCTCAAATCGAAAATACGTAGCAGTATTTTGCAGCGTGAGAGCCATCTGACTTCGGTATGTAGTAATAATGTCTCATACACAGAACCCATCTCATCACAAAGTATTGAAAAGAGACGACTGTTTAGGGAGCTGTTGCTTTTAATGTAATTAATTACAATAGCAACATCCTGTAATATCTTGTGCAATTCTTCATCAATGTCTTTTGCAACAAGAGCTTGTCTATGTATCATGCAATGGTTGAATACTGTATGGGGAGCAATTTTCTTTATTAACCCTCTTAGTCCTTTATTGCTACCTGTTAATGCAGCAGCACCATCAGAGCAAACCGCGACACAGTGTGTCCAGGTAAGGTAATTTGTTTCCCCAAAATATCATAATAATTTCAAATATTTTCTCTCCATTTGTTTTTCCTTCCAATTTTTTACAACATAAAAAATTTTCTGATATGTCTTCTTCATAAACGTATCTCACATAAACAATTAATTGAGACACTTTAGAAATGTCTGTAGTTTCGTCAAGTTGTAGAACAAATACATAGTTTTGCAATCGATTTAACAGAACTGATTATATATTACGTGATATGGCGGAAATTCGCCGAGAAACGGTATCTCTTGATAATGGCATCGTTTTTAAATCGTTACCATATGTTTCTCCTTGAATAAATTGTCATTTTAATTACTGAAGGAAGAATAAGTGGTTCTCCAATTGTATGTGGTTTCAAATTTTTTCTTATTAAATATGAAACTTCTAAGGATGCCCGTAAAGCCTTCTCAGCAATTGTGTATTTTTCAAAAATACATTTTGATTTTTCACACTTTCAGCTCGTTTTTTTTTAAATGTTTCTGATTTATTTGCTAATTCTTTATGTTTGGTTTCCAAATGTCTTTTTAATTTAGCAGGTTTCATACTTTCATTTGCTAATTTATCCCTGCAATTAACACACAACGGATGTTCTTTCCCATTAACAACGCAATATGTAAATCCATATTTAATAAACTCTTCTTGATATTTTCCCAATTTTTTATTAGATAGCACATTTTGTTCGATATTTTTTTTTATGCAGAAACAGTGCCATTGAATTCATTCACAGTTTTTTTAAGTTCATTGGATGTTGACCCATCATTCTCATTTGTATTGTCATTCTTTTCATTTTCTAGACGTTGGGTACCTATTTTTAGCCATTTATCCATCATGAGGGTATTAAAACTAAAACAAAATTATAAATATACAATATTTCATTTCTTTGCGTTTGTTCAATCACGTGCGGCTACCACGTGGGAACAAAATAAAGTCCGGGATTACTCTGTATAAATCATGTTTATTTGTAGCTTATTCAGACGAGAATTAAAGAAAAGAAAACTGAATTCTAACAGAAACATCTCTTTATACCAATTGCACATGTTCGCTACTTGAAATAAAAAATGCAACGTTCACGTAAAAATTTACACATGGTAATCGAGGCAAGGAAATATCTCAACTGGTGTTGCCAGTCGAGCACACATCTATATTGTACACAGAGGTTACAGTGAATCATAACATACAAATATTGGAGCTTACTTTAAAAAATACAAAACAAGTACAAAATTAATTATAGTGATTTAATATAATTATGTTTACCAACATTACTTACTCCAAAGATGGTAAAATATATATTTAAAAATTATATTTAAAAAATCGCGTTTACTTTTCAAAATTCATCTTACTATGATCTTAAATTTGTACTCGCACTTAAACTGCAAAAGCAGGCTTTGTTTAGTGTGCCGCCATCTGTAATAAAAACAGAACTCACTGTTCCCTTATACGTTTTAAAATAGTAACTACCCTTGTAGCGTTTTCCACGAAATATCAGTTGAGGATAATTGATTTTCGAAAAAATCTAAAACGAAAAAAAATAATACAAAATATTAAAAAAAAAAACAGTTTTTCTTTATAAACATTTTAAGATCCATATTGATTTTTTAATTAATTGTTTATTATTGCCCTCCGAGCACGCTACTGAACTGTCCTATACTTAAAAAATATGTTATGTACATAGCCGATTGCAAATGTTACTTAAAATTAGCAAAAGCAGTATATAAACAGAATTACAGAATGCACTTGAATGAACGTAAGAAGCAGCAAAACCGAACTACTGAGGCACAGACGGAAAGAACTGCACGGTCCTAGCTGTGATCACAGTATAAAGACTAAATAGCAGGGGTGCACACCTAGATTGAAAAAGCTGTAGTAATGATGGCCACTGCCAAAAGTCAGACCGACCCAAGTTGCATATGGATCCCACCAGAGAGCAGGTAAAGGGCATCTCAAATTGACAATTATCTTTTATCACTATGTCTGTTCGCCTGCCGGTTGCCGAAGTATAGGTATTATATACTAATACAGACAATTGCTTTCGTAAAAAATATAGTTCTTTTTTTATAAATATCTCATTTCACTATTTTACTGGTACCTGATACTTGTTGAAAAAAAGTCTTATATTTTTATTTCAAATAATTTTTTTTTAATTTGGCGACCCACAAAAATTTTCAAGCGACCCCCAGAGGGGTCGCGACCCACGGTTTGCGCACCACTGGCCTAGGTAATGTCGACTAAGATCACCTCGGATAATTCGAATGTAGTAACACAAAACAGCCTTTACGAAGTATTGAAAAAGTTAGTGTACATGATACTACCACTGCTAATGCTACTGAAATATCCGGGACCGTGGTAGTCCAGATGAAAGAGTAGTGGATCAGCAATCGGAGATGGTTTACACGTTCGAAACTCGATCCTCATTAAATGTGTCGTGGCCTCAAATGTCTTCACGTTGGTGTGGTGTGGAAGTTTGGAGAGTGGGATGCCAGCTCAGGTGTTGACATCGTCATCTGACCATGACTCAAAATTACATGGTATTGTCCTCGAATCTTTCCCTTTGGGTATGATCCCGGACCGTCGCCATTAGACCGTTTGTTGCTCCAGTACGAAGTTAATTAAATACTTACCTACCTACCAAATTGTTTAAATAAGCATTGAATATTGTTGATGTTAATAAAAGACATACATTATTATGCATAAAAAATCCCAACTGAAATCAAATTTTAAGAGACATTTAGAAGTTAACAACCAATACTTAACACACGCAGTATTGAATAAAGAAATAATTTGCTGCAAGAAATAATTTAGCTGCCTCAAAAGTCCTCACGTTGGCGTGGTGTGAAAGTTTGGAGAGTGGGGTGCCAGCTCGTCATCTGACTGTGGTTCAAAATTATGTGGTGTTGTCCTCGATTTTTCCCTTCCGGATTGATCCCGGACCGTCTCCAATAGCCCGTTGTATTTCTCCAGTGTGATGTTAATTAACTACCTACCTACCTGAAAGATTCATATAGGTAGGATTAAGAATAATTTATATCTATATTTGTGGCTCTAAGAGTATTTATTGTGATAATTTTACAATAAATCTGGATGCGAGTTGCGTTTCTTTTAAACTCTCTTGAAAAAGTCCTTATCGCTCTTCTGTTTTGCCGCACTCTAGCATTCTAGCTGCATCATTTCATCTTTCACATCAATGCATTTTATTTTTTGTGTGATGGTTGTTTTTAATATATTTACTTTTATCAGATTTTTGAAGCGTGCATTTTGTTTTCGTGTTGTTTACTTTAATGCTTTATCATGCTTTTAACATTCGTTTGGTTGGTAATCTGATATTTTTAATCTACTTACATTAAATTTTATTTTGTCTTGTGTTTGGTGCAGCTTTTTTCTACATTTTTGGATCTTGCGGCATAAACCCAAACCTTTCGATCTTAGGCCTTACGATATAACCGGGATTTAATGGTCTTCTGTTTCGAATCGCTTTCAAACACGCAAACTGCATCATTTCATCTTTCACATCAATGCATTTTATATTTATGTTGATGGTGAGATCTTTTAATGCACTTACTTTAACCAAATTTTTGAAGCGCTTACTTTATTTTCGCGTTGTTTACTAAAATGCTTTATCATGCTTTTAACGTTGACCTGGTTGTTAATCTGATGTTTTTAAACTATTTTTATTGAATTTTATTTTGTCCTATGTTTGGCGTAGCTTATACATTCCTTGATCATGCGCCATAATACCCAAACCAACCACCTTCCTGCTAAAACAGACCAGTGAAGGACAATGTACTCATACACGTACTCGAAGCTTTATTTGAAGCTTTAAAAAATGGTATCACATCGGCTCATAGAGCATGGAGACTCGGTTAATCGGAGTTCAGATAATCAAGGTTCTACTGTTTTTAAAAGAAGGATGCCAAGTTGGGCGAGAGCCTAACCTCTGAGTAATAGTAATTTATTAAAAATTCTAAATTACATCGAATCAGTTTGAATTCCATTGACCCTCTCACCTTCATGATCACTCTCGGAATTGAGGCCCCGTACTTTTGGTGAGTGGAAAGTTTCTCCGAGTAAGGGGAAAATAAGGTGATTTGATTGGTTTGCAGATCGCGGCCCGAGCCAAAATCCCTGAGTAGGGAAAAAGAAGGTGATCTGATTGGTTATGGAAGAGTTTTAAATTTATTCTTTGCGAAATGGATATTTTCCATGTGGGTAAGTTTAGTTTGGTCATTAAATATACATACAAGTACTCAAATTATTTTATACAACTTGTACCTAGTCCACGAACTTATCAGAGATTTCATTTGCTCATTAATTGCTTATGCACATATCTCCAGAATCTGGTGAATTGTGGAGCTTCTCATGAGACTAATGAGTATCCCAAGGTCTCAATCTTTAACTTGCACAAATGTAAAAATGTTGTTCTTTTCTTTTGAGAACTTAAGTATGTCATATATTAAAAATGTTAGTCTAATTTCGTAGCATCGATGTCTTCTTTGTAATGAGGTAATAAGGAACGAGAAAGTGGAACTTGAAATTACAATAAAATTTGCTTTGCTACCTGGCATCAAACGAAAGCTTTTGCTGCTTCAGACAAAATCCTCTCTCTGTTTCCTCAGAAATTTTGTTTCGTCGTCGAATAGTTTTTTTAACTTTGTCCGCTTCAATTGTTAGTGTTCTCTACGCTTCTTTATTGGTTTGTAATACAAACTGTTGCTGGACTGAATGCTTCGATTTTAACTGTTCAGAGTTCTATTGAACTTAAACACAAGAGATTTCTCTTAATGTTATTGAGGAATTTAATAATGTGTATATAATTTTGCAATGAATAAATAAAAAATTACCTTAATGGGATAGTGGACTTTCAAAATCGATCGGAAAATTAATTTTAATTTTAGCGTTAAAAAATAATTGATATCAGGTATTGTGAATAGTAAAAAAATATTTCAATTACGATCATTTTTGACGGTGTTACTTATACAACATCAAAGATATAATAGATAAGTATAGTATACAGCAAAAACACCAAATTTTTCTCCGATTGAGATTTTTTTTGATATTCTTCTGATTTCAAAATATTCCCTGAACATCTGGTTTCAGTTGATTTTTTTGAATTTTTTCTTGGGAAATCCCTGAATCTGTTGTATATATCCAAGATCATATGAGAAATTTATCACCTTCCAAATTTTGAAATTTTTATTTAAAATCCTGCTTAACCTGTTTTGCAATCTTACGTTTTTTAATGCAATAATCTGTTTTGCTCAACAATTCGGCTATACACTTACCAAATGGAATTACTTTAATTTATATGTGTACAAACTATTATCGCGTAATTAAAATTTTAACAATACAGGAAAATTAATGCACATTGGATCTATCAATTTTTTCTTATTTATCAAAACATTTTTGACCACGTTTTATGTAATCTGAATCCACGTTTTATGATTTCCGAATGACTTCATACTTTTGAACCAAACTTTATACATAGGTTTTGAGTTAAAATCAGTCTAAATTTGATCATTGCAAATAACTCCAAATGAATTTTATCATAACTCCAAATGAATTTTATCATAACTCCAAAAGCTTGTTTTAAAAATCCACAGTTCCCCTTAACCCTTCACAACACTATGACAATAGCTAACTGGATATTTATGACTGCTAAAAGAGTCAGTTTCATAATCCTAAGATATTAAACTTTAAATTAATATTTGTCTAGTTCAGTTTTCAAAACGTATATGATACATTCAAAGTCGTTCAAGCGCACCACAAAATCTGCTGTCGCTATTGATTCTTTCGTGTCTGTCAAAGGTTTACACATTTCGCTAAACATTTTTAACTCAATTTACTAAAAGCTTATGAAGACGTTAAGCGTTGTAAAAGGCAGTAAAATTTCAATAATGTCAAATCCCCTTCCTTTGAACATCAGGAGCGGATTTTATAAGCGACGGCCTTGTTTAATCAGTTAATGCAACCTCGAACGTGAATAAATTGAAATTAAGTCTAACAATGGCCAGGTCAATGAAATATCGTTGAAGACAATGTATGGTACACGCCTACTCTAGGGATGTAGTTCTGATATTTACTTGTTAATTATTATAACTAGCAAATGCCTTGAAATAAATGTTCCTAGAAATTCCTTCAGAGAATGTTTGCTATTACCATTTTTCGAAACTCAGGGAGCCGCGGTTGAAAGAGAGAAGGATTAGCAACCAGAGGGTTGCGAGTTCAAAACTCGATCCCAAAGATGTGTACGGGGGAGCTGATGCATGTTAAATTTACCTTGGCCTCAAATGTCCTCCTGTGAGCGTGATGTGGAAGTCCATTACTTGACTTTATCAGTCTTGTGTTTGGCATAATTTGACCAAATATGGCCATTGCGCCATAAAACCAGCTATATATTTTTCATCGGCATGTTGTAACTTACCGGAATTACAAAATTATGAAAAAAATATATTTTTCTAGCTTGATTTCTAAAATATATTTCAAAATTAAATCAAGTAAAAACGAAAACCTCTTTTGGTAGGTATGTAGGTAGGTATTTTAATAAACGTCACACTGAAGCAACACAATGGGCTATTGGTGACGGTCTGGGATTAATCCCAAAGGGAAAGATTCGAGGAAACACCACATAATTTTGAACGACAGTCAGATGACAAAACCTCTTTTGGTATTCAGATCTCTTGTTTACATAAATTATGATTTCCCTTTAATTTGAAATCAAAAGGCTTTTTTTATTTAGATTCATTTTTGACTACTTTATTATCAATCTATTAGATAATCAATATTTTTCCGAATCAAGAGGTTCTCATTATGTAAAGAATTATGAACAAAATACTATTTCCTACTACAAATTGTAACGGCATTGATGGTAGGTAGAAAATGAAAACTAATTTCTATTACTAATGAGAAAATTAAAAAGGTTCGTACGAATAAATGATATTACTCTTTTATTATTATTAATTAAACGGTTAACCCATCCTTCAAACTTTGGCTGACAATTTTTCCTGTAAAAGAAAGGATATCGGATTAATAATTGCTCAGGAAATTTTTACAATTCTAAGAATTTTCAGAGCTATTGTTTTTCTCGTTAATGAATAGTTTACTTAGTACTAATTGTGGGTAGAACTGCTTGGGTGAATTCCAAAACTTATTAATAAGAAGAGATCGAGTACAAAAAAGTCGTCGAAGTAACAGGGAACAATGTTCTAAACCAATTAATTTCAATTTCTAACATAATGGCTCTTGACTTAACAAGGCTTTGTTACCCACGGAGTTCTTTGTCATGCGTCTTTCATACATACTTAAAGCCATTGATATAAGAGTTGATAAGACTTTTTTCAATGTGAAGTTGAATGGGAAAGAAGTTAGGAACGTTATATTGCTATTTTTTTTCTTTTGCTTCTTTATTTGTTTTTTGTCTTCTCGAGGTTAATCGAATGGTCGATGGATTAAAAAATGCTCAGTGGGTTCAAATTAATATTTGATTTTTAATTAAGGTGTCCGACTACCTTCGGAAAGGATTTTTTGAAATAATTTGAAATTTGACTTTTTTTGTGCATTATATTATAGAATATGGTTAAAAACTTAGAGAATAACATATAAAAAAAATAATTAATAATTTTTTTAAAATTTAAACCCCAAAAAGGGGTGAAAAATAGACAAAAACTAGCACCACCGCAAAACATGATAACTTAAATTTAAATTAAGATATTCTTATTTTGTAAATTTTATTTTGAAGATTGAAACCTCCTTTAGGGAATGTACCTCTCACATCATTGTAAACCAGTTCTTTTAAAAACTGGAGAGGTTCAAGTACAACCAAGAAGAAAATCTTCCATAAATTATAGCAACGCATAACTTTTATAATTAAAAATAAAAAAACTAATTAATGCACAATTACAGAAGTGGTACATTCCCTTTATAAACTCTTTGAAAGTATTCCTACCAAATTTCATAACATTTGAAGCATAACTTTTTGAGTTTTCATGTTTTGCGTAAAAGCAAAATTCTAAAATGTCAATTTCAAGAAAAAGCTAAAAACAAAATTCAATAATGAATCTTACCTTTAAATGGAAAATGTAGCTCTAAAATGATCCTGATTTATAAAGATCACCTTCTATAGAAGTTAAATCAACTACTTTTTTTTTCCTAATTGCCCTCAAAACCTTCCTGCGCTTCTTTGAAACGGGTGTTGTATGGCGCTTGGAATCACTGATTCTAATGCGATCCAAACTTTGGTAACCTTTTAATGTGAAGTAACCAAGATTTTCAATGTTCATCTTGCTTAAAACACTGGTGCAACCCTCAAATCCATCATTATATTGTATTACTGCATCATAAGCCCCTAATTTTACAGTTTTTAGGCTGACGAAAACCTCCTTCGGAACTCTCTGCCAAATAACACCATTGAAACTTTCATTGGCATTTTGTTTTTTGCCATGCAGACACTTATTCAAAAGTTCTCTGGTGCAAAGCTCTAAATACACTGGTTTGACTACATTTAAAATATTGTTGGGCAAACCAGAATGCTTGAGCTTTTCTGGTTCTTTCCCTTCGCTTACAGCTCGCTGGTAATAGCACCAACTGTCTACACCAATAGGGCACTGGCCATGCATCGGTTTCTTTGGTGATGAAGCACAATGAAACAAAGCTGCAATTACATTTTGCTGCATCATTTGTAAGTTGCCCACGTTAGAGCGAATCGCAATGCCATAATAATTTTGTAGTCTGTCGATAAAGACATCTGATAACTTGCCTTTACCAGACAGACCTTTGGTTTTGCTTTTCAATTTTCGCAGACGTGTACCCACCCGTTTTTGAATGTGCCCAATGCATTCCAGTTTTGAAACACTTTTTTCGCCATATGTGTTTTGGACGCACAAATAGCCTTTAGAATCCCCATCACCGTAGTATTTCGTGTACTTCAGCTTCCGAGTGCTCACTGACCTCTTGAAAATTCTGTCGACACCAACAGTTTCCATCTTTGCTGATGACCCTTTAAAATTGCACTGGCATATATGGTCAGCTTCCTGTGATTCAAATGACGGGTTTCTCTTCAGTTTCTGTAATCTTTTGCAAATTCTGCAGTATGAGGACATGACTTCTAAATCGAGAACCTTTCCCGTGTCAATTGAAATGGCAGCAACACAACCATTCAAAGAAGTGTACCCTCTAAGCTGCCACGTTCCATCTACAGACACGCCGCATTCACTGTCTTCTCCCTTTGAACCAACTTCATCAGCTGCTTTTAACATTGAAGATTCAGCAACCTCGGACACAACTTTCAAGAGTTTCTCTTCATGGATGTTATACGCAGCTTTAGAAATTGGTGGCAAATTCAGCGTGGTGCACAGTTTATACGCTGAAGAAAATCCCTTTCCAATCTGCCTCATCCCATAAACTATTCTAGAGTTCACTTCAGGTACATTTTTGTTCTTTTTGGAGGAGGCAAAGCCTTTTACAAAATCACAATTGTGACATTTCAAAGAGAAGTGTGAGCACAATCCATACCTGGAGTCTTCAACTAAATGCAAACCAGAAGCAAAGCATTTGGGACATGGAAGCACCAAAAATATATTTATTAAAGTTTCCAGGTCGAAAATCCGATTACCACACAGTTCCTCATTCAAAACTTCGAATTTGGAAGAGCTAGATGCTTGCAGTTTTGAAGCACTGGCTGTGCACACTGGATCTTCAAGACTGTTAGTCTTCAGTGTTTTAGAGTGTTGATTACCTTTGAAGTGGTGTTTCTTCTTCCTGGCAATACTCTTTCCCATTTTGTAAAGAAAAATCACTTTATGCAAGAAGAATTATCAAGTTGTAGAACTTTTTGAACGCACGATCGAAAATCACGAGTTCAAATTGTGTACAAACTGAAACTCAAGTTTGATGCCAGATTGTGAAGTTAAACATGATTGCCAGATGTATTTTTGTGTAAAAAGTAGTTTTTTAATTAATTTTTTTTAATTAATAAAAAAAAATCCACACTTCAGAGCAAATTTTAACGCTTTAATTTGTTAAAATAAGAATGTAAACAAACTTTTACGTTCACTTCCTGTTTGCAGAAAGGCACTTCCGGTTTTAAAAAGTGTCGACTATGTAGTATTAAAAGACCTGTATCTTACGTTCTATGCATGGTAGGAACAAAATTTAAACAGATTTGGAAAGATAAGAAATCGGGCTTTCATATTATATCAAATTTGGAAAATCGCAATTTCCGCCGAAAATCGCGTTTTAAAGGTAGTCGGATACCTTAATATAGAAATTTGAGTTAGAAATAAAAGTTAAGAAAGATAGAACTATAAAAATTAAATAGGTGTTGGTTGGTCGGAACAAGGGCCATATTTAATCAAACTGCGCCAAGCAAGACAATGTCAAGAAATGGATACTCGCACAAGGAAAGTTTTTATTGACACAAAAGAAATACACGCAGGGTAAATTTAAGAAATCGTACCTGCACCCCGTAAAACTCACGAGATCAAATAATCAGAATGCAATTAATCATCAATATAACCTATTGGGAAAGACAAAAGTTACAACAGAGTTTTGTAATATCGCCTAAATAGAAGGAAATAATACCATGTGACTATTTTATTAGGGCATGCCCTTTTTAATTGAAAAATGTTTCGAAAACCATGTTCTTTAAGCTAAACACAGACATCGTTTAACTTCTCGTTTTGACAATCTAATCCAAATATTTAATCAAAAAAATTTGAAGCAGTTTTAATTATAAAATTTTTATTCTTATAAACACTTATAATTACTAAGATCTTGGAAGGGCAACCTGTAGCAGTCTTAAGAAATGCAATAGGTCTACAGAGTTGGTCACTAATACTCTTTTCTCGGATAAGTGTTGTGTCCAGTTGTCTATTTAATGTCAGACACATATCATTAGTTCAGTTCTCTGTACGAAAGATTGGAGGTAAG
Organism: Meta bourneti; assembly: GCA_933210815.1. NCBI lineage: Eukaryota > Metazoa > Arthropoda > Arachnida > Araneae > Tetragnathidae > Meta > Meta bourneti. Next base: position 25,852,708 of record OW119928.1, read on the forward strand.
CTTAACTTCCAGAACAAGCAATCAGAAGCTTAAACAAGGTCTAAATGAAGTATACGATCTCTTTGACCCTTTATTGAATTTATCAAGATGACAGATACTATTACTCATAGTTCACTTATCTGAAAAATTTCAGTTTTGCTTGACTTATTTTAGAAAGAACATGTGCAATTTCTCTATCTTCAATCTTCGCAAGCTTATTCACTTGTGCTATTATAGTCAAGGATGCCTCAAAAAATATTATGCGAGTTGTAGGTGGTTCAGGTTCGATTCCTGTCAGGTACGTTTCCTTCTTGGATGTATTTTTCTCGTCTGTGTCTGTAAAACTTGCTTTGTGTGTATGTCCATTACTTCATGTTGTTTGTCTTGTGCTTGGCGCAGCTTGGCCAAATATGGCCCTTGCACCATAATACCCAAACAACCAAAAAATGTTCACGAGCATCCAACGCCGATTGCTTATTTTAGGAATAGACAATTATTTTTTAATCGTATCTAACTTAAGCGGGTGTATTATTCTCAGCCGAAGTTAATGATCTGGTGAACCATAAATGATTTGTAAAGTAACCAAACGATTACGTTTTCATTACATAATAAAGATGTGAAAATGCGTAATACTCACATATCTATTAAATTAGCACTGAACCTTCACGTTCTGAAAACAAGCCTAATTACAAGATATCTTAATCTGGAATAGCCTAATGCTGATATTGATTAAAATAAGCTGACAAATTCACATTACACATCATTATCATTGGTACTAATGCGTTTTCCCTGACTTGAACGGGCTCTAACAAATGATGATATTGGTGAAAATGAGCTAATAATTTGACGATATTACTCATCATTGGTAAGAAGTTTTCCTTAAGTCCAAGTAAAACAAATTGGAAATCCTTTACCTTTCTATAACAACAAATAAAAGGTTTGACTAATGTTTTCTGAATTCATTCATCTCAAAAGTGGTATAGAATTCTCCCTTTCAATAGGCAATTGTTAATTCGGCTTAGAGATTGCTATCAATAATTCTTAGAAATAATTCGTCACGAAATGGGATTAGATTATTATTACATAAATTTGCTCTTCATGGCTAAATGTAAAGTAGAATATACAGGGAGCATTTCCAGGAATTATTTTTATCAAACGAAAATACCAGAAATAAGATTAAATAATACTTATTGTTTTGTTTGGATACCTGATCGACTCGCGAAATGAAGAAACTAAATTTTTCCGAAAATCAGTTCCTCGGATCGTTTTGAATAGTATGAGATTCCTTGAGCACCAAATCCAAGATGGCGGCCGTTTATTTACATTTAGGTGGAGAAACAAGATGACGTCGTTTTGTTGACATGTTGGAGGTGTGTCGCCATGGTGAGGAAGGACTGCTTGGAGCGCCATCTAGTGGTGGAATGAGCAATCATATTATTTTTAAAAAGTAATTTCGAACCCGGGACCATAGGATCCGAAGTCATGTACGCAATCCATTGAGCCATGAAAGATTTAACTATATGTGGTGAATTAATGTAGTGTTCAATTTTTTCTCTCTCGGACGTATTTTTTCTTAATACTAGGAATGTGCTATATTTAGAAAATGGTTTGGTTAATTGTATCGCGGTTTTAAAAATGCCTTTTCAAAATGACTGGTAGCGTCATCTAGTAATTTTAAAAGTAATTAATCTAATTAAAGGAACGTATTTAATTCTTAATATGGTATTAATTAATTAATATAGATTAACAAGTTCTCTTGCATAAATTAAGTTTCTATTTTCATTAATAATTCTTAGAAATAATTCGTCACGAATGGGATTAGATTATTATTAGATAAATTCGCTCTTCCTGCTAAATGTAAAGTAGAATATTACAGAGAGCATTTCCAGGAATTATTTTTATGACTCGTACTTCACTAATTTTTCTTATTGTTATTAAGTTTACCAAACTATGTCAGTAGTAGTCAGTTTGATTTTGTCAGATTATATTTTAAAAGAATAGTTGCACTTTATGCTTTATTATAAAAATATTTATTTGATTCAGTTTAATATTGCATACATATAATTATATGCCAAATCTATTTACAGAAGTAATGCACATAAAATTCAAGCCATAATACTCGATGATTTTGTTCGTACTTGATTTATTGCAAAAACAAGGAATGTGTACTGTTCCAACGATTTGATCACACAATGAACTCCAAACGGGTGTACAGTGAGTCTAAAAAGTATTGGGACACAACCAAATTCTGGTATTTTTATGAAGAAAATGTACATTTTTTTCTTAATGTAAGCTTTTGTCTTTACACGAACTGTCTCAGGACTGTTATCAAAATCTGTTAACCAAAAAATTCAATGAAAAGAATAATAAATAAATATAAAATTTTGTATATCTTGTGTTTATTATGAAAATAAAGATAAAAAAGTGTTGAGGCACTTGTAATAAATGGGTTTGTAAAACAGTTATTGATAAAATTAATATCTTTAGGGGTAATTTGCGTTTAATGACTTCTCTCAAACCATTTGGCATTGGGGTTTTAAATTATTTTAACAAATTTTTCGTTCTATTTTTCTCAATCTGCAGAAAAGTATTGTCAAAGTAAATTTTCATTCAAAATTTTAAATATTCTAATTCTAAATCGCAAATAATATCGAATATTCTCAATAGAATTGAATTCTAGACGGTGCAGGGGTTGTGATGACTTTGGGCGAGTCATCAGAAGCGTCGGATCGTTATCCTGATCAAGCTTAACAATATGCAATTGAGCCTTTCAGAATATTTAAATACATAAATTTGACAGTTTTTCAGTCAATATGGTGTCAATTTCTACCACTAAGAAAAGACTAATGCAACCCAAGACCATATGCTACCATCATCTTGCCTTATTGTGGGAGTAAGAGTTTATATTCATGTTTGGAATAGGGTTTCCATCTCACTATTTGCTTTTCGTCACCTCAAAAAAATACTTAATTTAGATTCATCTACAAATATAATTGACTTAGAAAATTCACGAAGCTGATTTATGTAGGCCTCTTAGAGAATTCTCTTTTTCTCAGCGAAAGATCTTTGATTTGTTTTCTTTATGTATGGCTTTTTTTCTCTGACTACTCGACCGTGAAAGTCGAATTTTCTTACAATTTCACCATTAAGGGACTTTTCAAAAATCCGTTGGACGCCAAAAATCAATTTGACTTGTCTTGCTTTAAAGATGTAACGAATGTTCATCGTGGTGAACCTCTATTTATGTTCACTGACACGAATTGATATTCGGTTCGTGGTTATTTTTAATTATTTGTTCTGATACTACACTTGTTTGCTTCAACACTTCACTACCTCTCAGCTTTTTCACCATTCCAAGGGGAAATTATGCTTTCTAGAGAAAAAGAAAATTTTCCATTTTTCTTCGGATCCGGTTCTTCCAAATTTGCTGTGAATATTGGAAATTACCAATTTCTGATTTAAATTCTCTTATAAAGTAAAATTTAACACATAGTTCCAGAATTTTATTTCTATTTGTCTGTTTATTGCATTTTCCAGAATGCCCCAATACTTTCTTGGCCATTGCTTTCACAGTAAACACACAAAAAAATATTTTATTTGTTTGTAATTTTAATTTAATGTTAAGCTTTACAGTCTATTAAGTACAGTCCTAAGATACTGAATGAATGAAGAAACGTTTAGTTTTTGTGTAATAGAAACTTATTGTCACCATGTCACGCGATGTGATAGGAAATAGAACTACGTCATAACATCATGTTATCCAATACAAAATAGAAGGACTTAAGTCACTGTGCCTATAAGAAATAAGGAGGGGTCAAGCAACCACAATTATTGACTATGAGATGAATGAACTTGCTGGCATTGTTCAGAACGTTGATTATGAAGCTAGGTTTTATTGAGAGGGAAGCCTATAAGAGGGGATAATTGGAATTTCTCGGGGGACGAATACATATCTTTTGAGCGCCGGGAGTGCATGACATGTGATGCACGTATTCATCAATGAACCAAAAAGTAAAGGCATCCTCTCCCGAGACCGTTAGCTACCTCCCTGGAACATCACATTCGAAATCAACTAGGCACTAGCGCCCAAATGCCAGAGACCAAAGTCAGTGAGTACCATTCTCCTAAAAATTACCATCTTCCTAAAAAAATTCTCCAAATAAAATCCAATTCACCTTTAACCTCTCACAACACATATCCACATATATGACATTCCTACTGTGCAATTAATGATACGTAATACGGACTGAATGCTTCAATGATCACTGTTCAGATTTCTATTGAATACAAATTATTACATAACACATTTCCCTTAATGTTATTGAGAAATGTAATATGTACATGAATTTTCAATGAGTAAATAAAAATTATTTTTTAAATAATTTTTATCTATTTTATTAATCTATTTTTTAAAATAAAAACCTTTAACTATTCACAGCCCTTCTAAGCCTCCGTGAGACTCATTTTAATGAAATACTTTAAAATATTTGTTCGGACTAATATTTATTTTTTATTCACCATATATATAAAATAAATAAATCATTGCCAGGAAAAAGGCGAACGGATTAGAAGATTATTTTCCGAGCAAAACATCGAAGACACCGTGTAATTACATACAAATCGTTTCTTACGACGTTGACTTCACTAATAAGTCATTTAAATTTTATAAAACTCTTTCATTTTTTTAAGTTGCGGTATTTTTAATCCGTATTGAACTCTGTCGCTCTGGATACAGATCGAACATTTCTGCGCCATATTCCTTAAACTGAACTGAAAGTATTTTCTTTCGATTGGAAATAACTCATTATAAAGCGGATTATTAAAAAAGAGATAATAATATTAACAAAATGCATGCATTTCAAAAGAACTTTGAATAATTGCCATAATACCTCGTTTTCTTTGCAAGTTAGGAAAGTATCTAGTGCCTAGTTATCGCTAGCTAAAAAAGGCGTATTTTTTCATTGATTATTGAATTGGAAAAAACTCGTATTTTTCATAGCTTCTAAAATGGAGATTACGGGAATAAATATTTTATCTGATTTCAGTAGATTGACGTTACTAGCGAGATTACTTCAAATGGAATTTATGTAAAAATATTTAAAACGGGAAATTTTATTGTATTTACGATTCCAATTCAACGTAAATAAAATAAAATTCACCGTTTCAACCGTGTGTCGAAATATCTTCAGTGCCAAAACACTGCTGTCATTTACTGTAAAACAACCAATGTAACAGAAACAGCTATACTGGATGTTCACAACTAGTGTAAGAGTTTGTTTACAAATTTTTGCATTGACTCAAAATATATATTTCACGTGTTCACAAAATAATATATTCACATCACCAAATATTCGATACAATTTAACTTTCAATTCTATGCATTATAATAAAATGTAAAAAAATCATGCTCTTTTATCACAATCATTTGTACCAATTTTCAAGCACTAAATTCTTCTTAAATCTGTTTTCAGCTTTGAAAGAACGTTATCGAAAGAAGCTCTACGCTTCTTTAATGTTATCAATCATTTTCAGCATTTCCCAATTTAAAACGTTGACATGGTATAGAAGTTTGGAGAGTGGGGTGCCAGGTCAGGTGTTGCTCTCGTCATCTGAACGAGGTTCAAAATTGCGTGGTGTTGTCCTCGGATCTTTTCCTTGGGGATTGATCCCGGACCATTGCCAATAGCCCGTTGTGTTGCTCCAGTGTGACGTTAAATAAATACCTACCTACTTACCCAATTTGAAAAATTGATAAGTATGTTTTATTTGTGATATATATTTCTTTTTGTCTTGCAATGCTGTACACAACACTAATATTTATGATGGCATAAACTTTATATTTACTGTCGTCTAATCCCGAATCTTTTACTTAATTGATGACTAAACTTCGTTAGATCGTTGCTCAAAAACAACCTCCACGTGGACGAATAGTTAAAGCACTCGTGTGGAGATCGGTAAACCGAAGTTCTTGATTGCGAGTCCAATCCCTGCATGTCACGCTGCGTCAACTTTGACAAGTAAATGCGGTTCAACTTTCCCGAAGGCCTCAATTGCCCGTGGCCAAAGGAAACAAGAGGCCTGGTAAGCTTTTTGGGACGTCATTAGCACCCGTCCAAGATTTCAGCGGGCCACGGTAGCCCGGTTTGAAAAGTAACGGATTAGCGTCCGGAGAGTTGCTAGTTCGAATCCAACCAAAGACCTTCGTTTACAAAGGGGGCTGGTGCATGTTAAATCTGTCGTGGTCTCAAATGTCCTCACGTTGGCGTGGTGTGGAAGTTTGGAGAGTGGGGTGCCAGCTCAGCTGTGACCTCGTCATCTGACCGTGGTTCGAAATTACGTGGTGTTGTCCTGGAATCTTTCCCTTTGGGTATGATCCAGGACCGTCGCCGATAGCCCGTTGTGTTACTCCAGTGCGACGTTAATTAAAATACCTACCTACCGAGATTTCATCTTCCAACGATACTTTTACTGTGTTTTTACTATGCTTCGTAGTTGTTTTTTGTTCACTTACTCTCCCCTTCTTTCGTACAGATTGGTATATTATACTTTAAAAAAGAAAAGGACGTATCACTTATGGAGTGCCTGCTGTGGAGCATCTTACCTTCACGTCAAATATGAGAAAAATCTCAAGTGGCACAGCATAAAAGGGGATGTAAAAATCACAAATATTTAAATGGTCTGAGACTTAAAAATCAGTGTGAGAAATTTTTACAGCTTTAGGGTTAAAACACAACTAGTCAGCTCAAGTGGTCACCCTCACAAGTACTGCTTACGATTGAGAGTGCTTAACTTTCGTTGCTCGATCGGAAACCACGACTTTGCGCATGAATATATGTTAGTAGGCGGCAACAAAGAAACTTCAATGGTAATATAATCCAGTTTTATGAACCCTTAAATGTTAAAAGTAACAAAAATTTAATTATTTTTAAATTCAAACTTTGAATAATGCATTTTTCATACTTCAGTACAAAATTTTCTTATGCTGAATGAAGCATATATGTATACATTAATATACGTCTTTTGAAGTGAATACGTCTTTAAATTCGGAACAGTATTGAGAAGCATGCATGAAAAGTCTAGCGTTACAATTGTTACGTCTCATAATTTCAGAACTAGAAGATAAATATAGCGTTGTGTAAACGAAGGATGTCCATACATGACATGACTTTCGGATGGAGTGGGCAGGCACAATGGGTACAGGGCAATATGTCGGATGTTCGTAATATGTCGAAATTCTAAGGTGCTGGACGGGTTTTGGGCCAATGCAACTTTAGATTACATGGAGTGAGAATTGCGTAAGTGGTGTCATTCGAAAGCTACCGAACTACGCTACGAATCACAGGCCTTTAATTAATAAAATTATCATCCGTTATTAATATTAAACTACACTTTAATCGTTTAAACTGTAAATTAATTGTTAAATATTTAAAATAAACAATCGTTCAAACTTCCTATTTCAGATTCATTTATACCACAATACATCAGATCTGAGTATTCATGGTAAAAGTCTGTGTCCTCGACACAATCTACCAATTTTTTTTTCTAACCATATCTATTTCAATGTTGTATTAATCACTCAAACTAAAATAGGGTTACTACATTATTATTGTAGTGGATGGATGGTTAAATTGCTCATTAAGAATTAGAAACAAGTGTTTATTTAAGTGAATGAAATTAATAATCTTCCACGGTAACAAAGAGAAAACCATAGAGGATATATAAGAGTAGAGTTACGTATTGTAACCTTTTATTGTTCCCAGGATCATGTGATCAAAACAAGTAGTAACGTGACCCTTAGACTCTCCCACGCGCATATTGTTTGCGCATCCCATCTTCCATAGCAAATACATCGAACGTGAAAGTGAAAGGTCATAATGATTCTGTAATTTAAAGTTTGCTTAAGGTAGAAACATTACGTTTCACAGGCGAGCGATGGATATTTATTGTAAAAAGTATTTCTTTATGTATACAATGAAGTGTCTTAATACATTTGCTGGTGTGATAAAAGTAAATTTTCGAGATTGGGAATTAACATACTTGCGAACATTCCCCGTAATATATATTAAAACATTTCATAGTTTTGTAATCAATTTACATCCGAAATAATGTTTAAAATAAAATAATTTATTCGGGGGTGTTTGTTCTTATAAATTGTGAGTCGATCAAGGCTTGTGATAATAAAACTAATAAATCTAACTTTAAGAAAATTGAGCTATCATTTACGATCTTGGCGGTGATTTTTATGCCAACTGGAATCACTATTTCGTCGAAGACGTTATACGATAAATAATGTTTGAATAATAAACAAATATATATTTAAAATTTAATTTCTTGCAGAACAAAAACATTGTCTCAATCCATTTGTAGAAGAATGCTAATTGCGAATTAATGAACAAAAGATTAAGTTTGAAACATATTATGAAACATGTTATGTATAACATGAAATTTATTAGTTAAACTATTGTTAAAGCATCCCCAAACCGTGTATAAACATGATATGTGCCTTGGATAACTTTTTGTGATGTTTCAAATTGTATGTAAAATTATTTTAATTATTCAGAATTATTGAGTTTGTGAATGGGCTTATTTTCTAAATATAACTTTCTATTGAAATTTTTTTTCAATATGTCGTTTCTAGAGGAAAATCAAAGCAGTACGTGAACAAATATTGAATAAGAACTGCCTAGCTATTTTGACGTATTTATTCTTCTACATAAAACGTAGCGAGTGTCCAACAAAAAAAGAAAATGCAATACAGCTTGTTATTGAAATAGCATAAAAATAGAACGAAATTTTTATTCTAAACATTCAGCACAGCTGGAAAATGTCCCTTTCGAAAATATCTGCTCACTCCTGATTTTACTTCTCGTATAGTATTAATAAAACAAACGATAGCAATTAATTCTTTTCAAGTTCAAAACTATTTCTGTTTTCTTTCCTAACGTTTTTGTAATTTTATGCTGAATTGTGTATAACATTATATAACTTCGAGCAATATCTGAAAACATTTCTGATATTGCTTTTTCAATGCGCGAAATAAGCGTGACAGCGATAAAACGCATTCGACAGCGAAATAAAATCCCCAAGCCAATAATCCTTTGATATACTTCTGGTTAGTGAGCACTTTTTAATTCTTCCCTCTAATTATTCTACATTGAATAAAATAATAAAATTCTTAGTAAATATGTATATTTAGACAAAATATGCTATACTATTAAATTATTCTCTCTCTCTCTCTTTAATACTGATGCAATTCTTAAATTGAGAGAAAACCTAAATTGAAATCTTTTATATATCTAGTTTGAATCTTTTTTAGTCTTGAATTTGAGATACCGTTTTCTAAAACAAAACATTTTAGCGCATTGCCTTTCGAATGATTTAAAATAATTTTGTGTTTATGAAATGTATAGCTTCAAATAAAAAAAACTTTATATTTATCTGTTAACAAGAAAGTAAGTATATTGGAGATGTGTTGAAAATTCTTTTCGGTTTTATGAACTCAGAACTTTTATTATAGTTTACTTATTAGTTTTCCCTTAGAAAGGAAAAATTCGTTAGAAACAAAACTCAAAAGAGAGAACTGTTTTGTTCAAATTAATTCAGCATTTAAGTGAAGCACTTTTTTATGTTTTATGTGTGATGTACTTAATACATGCGCCAGTTTAATATGTACAGATTGCTGACTATATATAGGGATGTTGCGATAAAGAAAATTTACAAGAACTAATACTTTATTATTTTTCTTTAGTATTTATGAAGTACTGGATTGAGTGAATACAAATTTAATATAAAAAACTAAACAGAGCTTTTACACAAAACCTTAGTCATAAAAATGTAGAAAGGTAAATTTTTAAGATTAAAGGGGATCCCTAACAGTGAACAAAGCAGCTTAAAAATCTCAAGTATATGAGGCTTCAGAAAGCTATATATGCAAGTTAAATGGTTGCCTATTATTGGTTCTCACTGTAAGGAAAACTTAGGAGCCCTATAGCTCGTAGGTTTTCCTTACAGCTAACTTTTGAAGTTTTTCTCATTTTATTTTCATTATTTTCTTTAACTTTATCTGAATCACAGCTTACCGGGCCTTCCATTTTCATTGACCAAGTACTTCTCAGTGGGTTTGCCTAATGTACTACACGTACTGCTCAGTCAGTACTAGCAACCCGCAAGTTGTGGGTGGCGCAAGTTAGTTTCATGTAACTTACTCTGGGTGTGTATTTATATATTCTGTATCAGTTAAACTTTCCTTGTTGTGAATTTGCATTACTTGATATTGTATGTCCTGTGTCTGGCGTAGCATGGCCAAATATAGCCATTGCGCCATAAAAACCTAACCAAACCTTCAGAAATGCATCGGGAATTTCAAAAATTATCAATCCAGTTCTAATACTAATACTGCGAGACTAATCAACCTGACGAAACTAATCGGATTCGATTTATTTCAAATTGGGGTTAAGCTGGGAAAGGTTAAAATAGGAGCATTCTAACAACGACCATTCAAGAGGTTGAATCGCAAAAGGGACCAAGCACCAGAACCTTTTCTGATGTTAGTTAAAAGGAAATAATCAGCTCCCTAACGAAATAGCCGGAGCATGTGAGAGCAGCTACATACTGTTTCGCCCGATCGCTCGGTTTGAAGATCTCCGGGTGAATCACGTGGTATTTGAAGAAAGCCTGAGTCCCATGTTATGTCCAATGTATACAAGACTAATTGACGAGCGTGATGAAAAGCATTAGTTTGCCCTTCGATGGCAATAGGCCCGAGTTGGTTCCCAAGTTCAGGTGACCTGCACTTCTGAGATCTTATGACAGCGACCCCGCCCACATGCTCTGTATATTTTATTAAAGGGTCGATGGTTGAATGAGAGGGGCTTCTGAAAGACGAGTTCTTAAAGATGGAAGCCAGACTTTTCACCATTATCTGCTAGCTTTAGCTGGGCATAGTTACTCCCCTGCCCTTTTTAGGCTTATGAGCGGTTTATTAAAGGTTATTTTATCAAATTGAGTAGTAACCAATTTTCATCAAAAATTTGTATTAACTTTAAACAAAATAATAGGAATCCAGGAAATAACTCAACTTGAACAACTCAACTTCAAATTGCCAATTTAAAATTTTATAAGGGAAATCAGATCGTTACACGTCTGATATCAAATATTCAATACAAAGGATCTGTTCCAGAGAACATCTGAAACCGTTGGTAGTATGATTCTTGAATTTTAAAGGAATGGAAAGTATAGAAGATCCTGATATCTTGAAAGAATATTGTTTATCCCAGACACTAGATATTCATGTAACCCACAACTCCCAGAAATCCATTAAACTGAAAACTTGATATATAAAACATTTAAATAGATCTAATGGAATTTGCGAAATCCCATGTGAATCAATTTACCTCAATATTTCTACACCCCCGGAATTCAAAAAGCATTCTAATATGATATCCATACCCAAATTCAGTATTAAGATCGTACAAGAATCGTACATTAAGATCGAAAATACGTTTCGTTGATTTCAAAACTGACTTATGTGTTTTCAAAATAAAATAAGCTGTTACAGGTTAATGCTATTTGTCTTTTTTTAGGCAGTAACATTTCAATTTTTAAACAACGTGAATAATTTCGAAGTCTTCGGAAACGTATTTATGAAATCCAATCAATCTTAGCGTAAAATGGATGTTAAATCGCCGCTCTTAATGATCTGCCTCAATCTCACTTTTCATAAATGTAATGATTTCCAAAAGTGAGTATACACCTGGTTATCGTCGGAAGTTTACCTTTAAAGTACTGAAATTCGCATTTAACTTCTTGGCTGTTTTGTCGAGATGTCATTAGCAAAAGTGACCAGATGAACGAGATATCTCGTCCTTAGAAGAAAACTGTCCATATTTTTATCTCATCATCAAAAAATTGGCAATATATACCTTGATGACGAGATATCTCAATATTTAGCAAAATTGGCCAGATCTTGATGGACGAGATTCCTTGTAGAAACCACTTGGAGGTTAAAAGCAATATTTATTATTTATAATATTTTAGTTAGTATTCATCATCATTTCTAATGGTGTATTTAAAAATTCCTTTCAATATTTTACAATATTGAAATTAAGCTAAAGAAAAATAATTGGCTTGGGCATTCCTAAGTCTACCTCAGCATATTCAGACTAAAAGGCACACCCCTCAGCCGTGGAAGATACCAATCTTCACTACTCAACCCCCAGCGCGAAATTATTATATCTCTCCACATCAGATATCCTTCATTCGTCTGGGCACAGAGTGTAGGAGATTAATCTTCGAACATAAGGACTGCGTAAAACTAATAGGAAAACTACTGAACTTTCTACACAGGCATGACGCACGATGTGGAAGCAGAAGATTAATCTGGACTTCTCAGGTGGACAGTCCCATCTGCGAGAGGAACTATGGTACACAGTGTACCCCTTATTGTCCACTTTGTTACAGCGCGCCTTGCTTTCCCTTTTTCTTCTTTTGACTTGAATGCGTCTTAAAATCGGAACAGTACTGAGGTAGATATTTTAATTAACTGGAGAACAACACAACGTATTGGCGACTGTCCGGGATCGAACCCAAAGGGAAAGATCCGAGGACAACACCACGTAATTTTGAATCACTGTCAGATGATGAGGTCACACCTGAGCTGGTACCCCACTCTCCAAACTCCCACACTACACCAACGTGAGAACAGTAATGGGGAGCATCGTGAATAGTTGAGTGCTACAAAAAAGCGTTACAGCTGTTTTGTCTTATTATTTCAGAACTAGACAACATCCAGAAGATAAATATAGCGTCGTGTAGACCAAAGATATCTGTTACTGACATGATCTTCGGACCGAGGTCACAGGCTCACTGAGCGCGGTAGGGGGTCCGCAATATATCGAAAGTCTACGGTGCTGGGAAATCTTTGGGCTAGTATTACTTTGGATTGGGTGGAGTTAGGACTGCGCAATGGTGTCATTCGAAAGCTACCGAAATATGCTACAATTAATATACAACAACAATCTCTCAATCACAATTATTATCAAGCTGCACTGAATCGTTCAAACTGTAGATTAATTGTTGAATATTCACACAATAAACAATCATTCTAACTTTCTGTCTGCTTCATTCATGCCACAATCCAACATCAGATCCAAGCATTCACGTCAAAACTACGGTTTGTGTCCTCGACACAACCTATCAATTTGTTTTCCTTTTTTTATTTTCTAATAAGCCTCAGGAGTGACCATCAAAAAAACTGGTATATCCTTTTATAGGATAGACAGGAGTACTCTAATGTGTTATGTCTGTTGCTGATTGTGATTTGGTTATGACTTTGGGGATGTTTTAAGTTTAACCCTCTGAACGTCACAAGATTTTCCAAAAGCGTTGTATTTCACTACTTAATACACATAATGACTAAATAACGGCATCTATTAGTTGAAAGAATCCTAGGAAATATTTTATTAGTTGAAAGAATCCCAGGAAAGATTTTATTGATTATAAAGGTCAGAACAGGTCGGAAATCATGCAGGGAAGAGTGCAGGTTGCAGAACGGATATATGAGTGAGAAACCCTTGGAGGGTTATGTGGATACATGTTATTCCATTATTTATATGCGAATGATGTTGCTTACATACATCTTGGTAGACGTGTCTGGTGCATTAGCCCCAACATCAAGTTTTCCTATCAACATGAAACGCAATAAATATGAGAAAATCATTTTAAAATACAAGAACAATGAATTGCAGTCCAGTCGAATTTCCCTAAAACAGTTCTCTCTAATACAGAAGAACAAGATGTGCTCCAAGGGATGGGTGTTGCTTTAATTACATCAATTTGTTGAATGGGGAATTTATTCAAAATATAGGTTTTAACAGGTAAAGTTAATCTTCATTTTGTTGTTTCATATTATTTACCAGCTATTACTATGGGAAAAATTTATTATACAGTAAACACCGCTAATAATTATATTTTTGCAATGGAAAATTTATTTCCAACAAAATAGTGGGAAAAGAATTTCCCCCATCAAAAGAATAACAAAACATCATGTTCAAAATGCTATAAAGGTTTGACCAATTTTAGTATAAAGAATTGTGGCAGTCAGCAATTGCACCGCATTTTCAGATATCAAAACAATAATCAGAAATCAGGGATTCAACGAGTAAATCTACAAATTCATTCTTTGAACGAAGTTTCGAATAACAAAGAACGAGCACTAGAAGTATTTTGATGTTATCATTTTATGCAGCGTAATCACTCATTTCGGTCCAACGAGTGGACGTCAAAATTAATCAGGAGATATTTTAAGGGAAAGTGTTTTTATGTTACAACGAAAGGTTATTAAGGAAATTTGATTAAACCTGATTTATGCAAAGCAAATTATACGACCATTTATTCAGATAGTTCAAAGTATGAAGGTATTAATTTGTGTCCAATTATGGTCAGAGATTTTTTTTATCCAATCAAGGTGACAAGAATTTTTACCCAGTTTCGACGTAATAAAATTACTGAAATTCTTTCCCTGTGTGCTGACAAAACGAATTGAACCTTAAGTGGTTCCTAAAGAAAAGAGGGAAACAATATTTTTTATAAATAAGATGACATTTAAAGCAATAAACTAATATGTTTCAGTCATGCGCACCAAATACATGTGCAACGTAAGAACCGATGCAGTATACCTTTCTGTAGATACTGAAGATTTCCGTAATTAATTAATTTATTTACTAGAGTCAGAGTTGAGAATTTTAATGATCTATGATAACTTATTAGTGCATTCAATATAAAATTTGAGTTTAACCCTCCAATCTGACCAATTGTTCTAATGACGAGATATCTTTTCATCAAGATTTTGCCGATTATTTTATGATGAGATCAAGAACTCGTCAGTTTTCTTCTGTTGACAAGATATCTCGTCCATCAACATCTGGTCAGTTTTCTTCAAAGGACGAGTTGCCTCGTCGAAACAACCATCTGGAGGATTAAGCGAAATGAGTTGTTTAATTCTTCCAGCTTTACAGAGCGAATTGAAATCGTACTTTTATGAAAAAGAAAAATTCCGACCGTCTTTTAGATCTTATAGTGATTCGTTTGACAATACATAATTATGATTCGTTTCGCAAACCTTTCTGCTTTGAAACTACTCACAAGTATATTCTAAAAAATCTCCATTTGTAAAACTTCGGTGGATTCAAATGAAAAAGCCTCAGTTGATGAAGGAAAACAGTTAAGTTATTTTTATTCATAATCACTTTAAAATCCTTGACTTTTAAAAAAAGCGAACAATTAATACCAGAGTATTTAAATTTAGTTATCCCACATGAACTAAATTTAGTTTAGTTCATGTGGGATTTGAGGGAAATTATTTATTTCAAATAACAGAAATTTAAATGTAGGCAACGGTAAATTATTCGAAGAAATGAGTTGCGTCTAAAAGTTATTTCATTACGAAAAGTTATTTGAATTCGAATCATGGATATAAAAAGAAAATACCTGCACAGTATATAGTTTACTAGACTATAAATGTATCCAACGTTTTTCGAACTTCTTCCAATCAACCAAAGTTTTTCGAACATTCTTTCCAAAAACCAACGATTTTCAAAAGTCACGTTTAAATAGCAACATATTCCCATCATATATTGGAGAAAATGTACAAGAGCAAAGACGTGGTCTAGTGCGCGAATGAATTTCCTTGCCACAGGAACTCTTGGCCTTGTGGAAATCATGTATGCATGATAAGGCCTGCATTGGGGTTCGAGGCCAGCATATTCCCTATTAGGTTGCTTTTAACAGAGCAAAAAGGTTTTTATCAATAATTAAAACTTGCAACCTACGTAATTTTTAATTTATTTAGTTCCCATTAGCACCACGTTCCATGTAGGTGTTCTTATTTTATTCCACAAAACTTGAGGAGTATTCATTTGTCATTTGAGGTACTTCGGTGCAGGTACTTGTCACGGGATAATTCTCGAACTGCATCATCCTTAATTTTCACATGTGTGTTTTAATACCCTTACATTTAAATGCAAGCTTTACTGTAAGATAACTCTACGTACTAAACATATTCTGTTCCTCCCCCAACATTCTTGGTATTCCGCAAAGAGACCTGTACTATCGTTGCGTTTCAAAGGATCAAGACCAGACTGCTCTGGCAAGACTTCGAAGAGGGAGGACAAGATTTATGAGTTTTGTTAAAGAAATTAAGAAGTTTCCAACTTGTCCTTGTCGACATCCTCAGCAACTCGTACCCATGTTTTGGATTGTATACGTGTCTCTGAGGTACAGTTCCTGGATGAATAGAGTTGGTCTCTGTGCGACTTGAAAAACATTGTCTTTTGGACTTGGTCTGGGCTTCACCTGACCAAGAGGATTAGTAACAACACTGTAAAAAAGCAGATAGGACAAAGTAAAGCAAAATTTAAGCCTACCTGAACTCTCGCATTTGTTCCATTCGACGACGACGTTTTCCTAGACTCCTGTGGCGTCACCAACCCGTTGGACTTCTCATTCGAATTCCTCTGAATGTCCCTGGTGAAGAGAACCCGAGCAATCAGTCCGTACAGGACACACGACAGCAGCAACGGAAAGATGTAGAAAAGGACGAAATCCGCGAAGAAGTAGCCCAGGTAATTCTTCCTTGACAGGGCAAACGTGCACGTCTCCCTGGTATCCAGTCCCTTGTACTGCAGGGGCTTGGTCTTGGTGAGGAAGAGCCAAGGACTACAGTACAAGCACGCAAAAATCCAAAGTCCGATTATAATCTTCTTGGCCCTGCTCACGGTGCAGACGATCTGGGCCTTCATCGGGTGACAAATCGCTATGTAGCGTTCGATGGTGAAGGCCGTTATCGACAGCGACGACACGTTGATGCCTAGGTACTGGAGGAATATGAAAATGGCGCAACCGACACGTCCCCAGATCCACTCGTCTCCAAGAAGGTAATAGGCCAAAATCTCGTTGGGTACAGAAGCTATGAGGGTCATAAAGTCGGCAATGGACAGGCTCACTAGGTAGCAGTTGGTGGGCGTGTGCATGCTTCTGGTGCGGGTGACGACTATGACGACCATGATGTTGCCGAGGATTCCGACGATGAGGACTATGCCTTGGAAAACGGTTCCCACTATCTGGTACTTCAGGGAGTAGTAGGAAGGGACTTTAGAGTTCACAAAGTCGCCGTCCATGCCGTCGTACATGCAGGTGAAGTTCGAGTCGGACTCGTTGGAATGGTAGAAGCATTCCCAGTCCAGGTCTGCCATGTATGGCGGAAGAATCGTTGGTCCTGATGTATTCATTTTCTATCGTTCAACGATCAGGAATGTAATTATGTGTATGCTGTAGTTAATTGTACATATTTGTAGAAATTCCACTGACCTTTAGATCAGATCACATTTTAGTCAATTGTTCAGTATCGGAATCTGGAACAGACTTAGATGAATTCTAAGATAGAGGTCGAATCTCATCTATTCGTTTGAGATTCCATCTTTAGAGAGTCAACATTTCCTTAACCTAAGAAAATAAATAGAAAATATATAAATTATATTTCACTATAATGAACTAAGACGTACGAAGAACACACAAACATAACTTTCAAAACGTGTTTAAATTATTAATTTTTAATTCTACTCTATTTAATACTTTAATTTCTATATTTTAAATATACAATAAATTTATATATAAGTACATTGAAGTTTCGTATCCTTTTTCAGTCTTAAAAACTAAATTAACTCTTCATTAATGTGTCAACAACGAAACATTAATTGAAACAGCATCTAAACGAATTAAGATTACCTCAATTTTGAATGTAAGTTGCCACGTGAAAAGTTGGTCAGGATGACAGTCAGACGAAAACTCAGATTCTGATTAGACACGCAGACTTAGAAGCTGGAACGGAAGTTGTGGGTGTAAACGGATGTGCTTACAGACATGGATCAAATCTGAAGTGTGTTTGCACAAATTTACCATAAACATTTTCTTTGACCCTCTTAGGGGTTCGCACGCATATATCCGTTCTGCAACCTGCAGTTTTACCAGGATGACTTCTGCCCAGTTTTTATCTTCTTGACCAATCGAATCCTTCCTAGGATTCTTTCAAGAAATAAATGTGGCTATTTATGTTGTAGGGTAAGAGCAATGCTACACTATTCGGAAATCTCGTAACGCTCAGAAGGTAAATATATACTGAATATACTACAAATTAATGTGATTAAAATTTGAATTACTTTACTGAAACATAATCATACGGCTATAATTCTTAGTTTAAGCACACCTAATAAAACATTCGGTCTCACTGAAAATGCTATAAATTAATATAATTGTAGTTTGAATTACTCTACTCAAAACATACTCAAGCTACTAATTGTTGACGACTGAAGGTGCCGATGAAACACTTGAGCTAACTGAATTCTATAAATCAATGTAGTTATAGTTTTAATTACTTTACTAAAACATGCTCATAATTAATTGTTAGTTGAAAGGTACCTGATGAAACACCCGAGCTCACTAAATTTGCTACAGGTTAATGTAATTGTAGTTTGAATTGCTCTACTCGAAACATACTCATGCGACTAATTGTTGGTTGAAGGATGCCGATAAAACACCTGTTCTCACTGAATATTTTATAAATTAATATAATTGTAGTTTGAATTATTCTACTCAAAAATTACTCATGCTACTAATTGTTGAATAAAGGATGCCGATAAAACGCGAGTTAGTTGAATTCTATAAATTAATGCAATTATATTTTAAGTACTCTACTGAAACATAGTCAAACAGGGTAATTGTTAGTTGAAGGCACCTAAAAAAACTTATATTTCACATTGAGATATTTTCAGTTTTTCACAGCATAATAAATGAATAAAAATATAAACATCTCAGAAAAAAATATTTTACATTTGACTAAATCTTTGATAAAACACCCGAGCTCACTAATATGTTATAGATTAATGTAATTGTAGTTTGAATTATTCTACTGAAAACATATTCATGCGACTAATTGTTGTTTGAAGTGCCTGATAAAGCCCCCGAGCTCTGTCATCTCTCACTTCATGTTGTCTTTTAGGTTTTATTATCCCAAGTTACTTAAGCCTTTTTCATGCGTAGGCATTTTTTCTTGCTCTTTCACAGTATTGTGAAATTTTTCCCTTTCTAATCTTGCATTTTTAGACATCTTACCACGCTCTATTTTCCGCCTACTCGACAAAAAGTACATATGTCATCCATCCTACAAACTGCTTTTTGTTGAAAGGACATAAATTTCTTTTCATTTTTTTTAATTTCATGAAAAAGTTTTCCTGGTTCCGATAGGAAATTAGAAATGTCTCTTGAACTTTTATCTGGAAAACTGCTCACATATAATATTTTTAAGTTTTTATAAGTTTTTTCTTGACAAAGCTTCTATTCAGAAGGTTTAACGTGTGGCTTTATTTTTGTGTTGAGTTAACAATACACTCCCCTAATGAGTTTCTGAACGAAGTGTAAGTAAAGTAGAATCTAATGTCAGTTATATGCAGAAAACATATCCAGGATTGTTCATTTTTAAAAACATTGCTCTATAACTTACTTGAGAAGAATTATAACCTTCAGCAAAATCCTATTTAGACACAATATATAGTTTGTATAATATATCTTCTGCTTAGGGCAGAAACTTATTGTCTGACATCTTCCGGAATTTCACTTTTTAACGTTAAAGATTGTTTTCATGATGAGAAATAAATTGGCAAAGTGAACAAAAACATAATACTATCAAAATGCTTATAATTTTTATTTTTGACCTAAAATTTAATAGTATGTAAAATGTATTATTTTTGTTAGTTAATGAGTTTTTTCACCAAGCCGAGGATATTTCAGTTTGGTTCTAAAATAAAAAATCGCTAACGAACATGCTTACGAATTACTTAACGAAATGCTTATAATTTTTATTTTTGACCTAAAATCTAAGTCTTTGAAAAGCTGTATATAAAATGTATTCTTTTCGTCAGTTAATGAGTTTTTGTACAAAGCCGACTAATATTACAGTTTAGTTCTAAAATAAAAAATCATTAACGAGCACAAAACGAGCTCTTACTCTTTCATATTGAGATATTTTCTGTTTTTCACAGCATAAATGAATAAAAATATAAACATCTCAGATAAAAGTTTTTACATTCAACTAAATATCTTATTGTTATCTATAACGATATGATAATATCGAAATAAAAATTGTCTTACTTTCGAATAAAAATGTATCTAGGTATATCAAAATTCAATAAGATTAATAAGCTATTAATACGAAAGTAATAGTTATATTGTCATTTGTTTGACACCGTCTAAAGCTAAACGCTTATCGAAAAGATTGGAGTTTGATAAATACAATCAAAATAAATAATATTATCAAAATGCTTATAATTTTTATTGTTGACCTAAAATCTAATAGTCTTTGAAAGGCTGTATACAAAATTTATTCTTTTTGTCAGTTAATGAGTCTGCTCTAAGCCGACGATATTTTAGTTTCGTTAAAAAATTGTTAATGAACACAAAAAGAGCTCTTATTCTTTCACATTGAGATATTTTCTGTTTTTCACAGCATAATAAATGTGAATAAAGAGATAAACATATCCCAGAAAATATTTTACATTCTACAAAATCTTTAATGGTTATCTATAACGACATAATTATCGAAATGAAAATTTTCCTACTTTCGAAATAAAGCATTTAGATATACCAGAATTTAATAAGATTAATGTTTTTTGAGGAAAGTAATAATTATACGTCATAATTATACTTGTTTGTAACCGTCTAAAGCGAAACTTTTATCACAAAGATTGGAGTTTGACTTATTCTTCGGATTTTATGGCGAAACATCAAATAAATTTTCGGTTCCACTCGGGGGACGAGTGCTATTCTTGAAATCTAGAGAAAGAGGATCCAAAATTGATGTTTCTCAGGGGATTCGTTATTTTTATAGATGGCCCTATCCAAGCTTACCAGCGTATTTCCTATGACAATATAGGATTTTACAGTGAAACGTTTTCGGAATTATTACCTGACCTTTCCTCGTCATCTGACCGTGGTTCAAATTTACGAAGTGAGGTCCTCGGATCTTTCCCATCGGGATTGATCCCGGACCGTCGCCAAATAGCTATTGCGTTGGTCCAGTGTGACGTTAATTCAACTAACGACCTTCCTGACCTTTCCAATTAGTAGCAAACCTTTTTACTGCGTTTTTAAAATAATAATACAAAATTATTATCGTTAAGTTATTGGAAAATTATTAGCATGTTAATTTTTGCATTAAATTGTTAAGTACAGAGCATCATGGAGGTGTTAATAAATTTTCTATTGTTGTATAGAATGTTGCGCTGTAGAAAGGCAAATATAGCCTTGTATTTTGTATGGTCAGATGACGAGGTCAACACCTGAGCTGGCACCCCATTCTCCAAACTTCCACACAACGCCAACGTAAGGACATTTGAGGCCATGACAGATTTATCGTGCACCAGCCCAACATACATGACGGTCGAGTATACGGTTATACGTGGTTGTGAAGCTAAATGTAGGTGGTGGTAGTGTTTCTACGGCGAAACTTATTTCCTGTACGTAATCCTCCGAACGTGACGTCACTTTTTATCGAAATTATTTCAGTATGTCACCAATAGAAACTCTAAAGAATAAATTTTGTATTGATATATGATTGTGGATTGTTCAACGACTATTAGATTAAACGCCAAACGTCACCAAAATGGTGATAAACTACATTTTAAGGTAATCATGATATGTATCATTCGAGATCATTTAGACAGCAGAAGTAAAACCTTCGCAGACTGTCTGGTTTGTAAGTTTACATTGAAAATCCCTCTCATAGAGACTAAAGAATTGAAGAAGTAACATTTTACCGAGTAACCTACGTGCATATTCTATTCATTAGAAGTAAAACGGTTAAAGGACGGTAGTATATTTCCATCCCTTACAATTCCGAAACGTTTTAAGAAACAATTGTAAAAAATTTCAGAATTGTCCTAGAATTGTATCTGTAGTAGGATATGTGAAAGCACTTCATGTTGAAGTATGAACACTACTGCATATACTACTCTATTGTAAGTTAATGTTTGTAACTTTTAAAAGTTCATCACACGTCTAACCGCTAATAACAAAAACATTAAATTAGAGCTAGTTAATTAGATTAAGTTAATTAGAGTTTTTCTACTCTAAAGTCTTAATTAAATCGGAAAAAATTAATTTCCTAAGATAGTTTTCTTTATACTTCGGAACTAGATTTCAGACTTTAGTTGAAGCTATTCTCAGGTGTTAAGTACATTTAAAAAATAAAGATTAAAAATAAGATGATTTCATCGTAATAACACAAGATATAAAATTTACAATCTAGAATTCCG
Organism: Meta bourneti; assembly: GCA_933210815.1. NCBI lineage: Eukaryota > Metazoa > Arthropoda > Arachnida > Araneae > Tetragnathidae > Meta > Meta bourneti. The sequence goes on from OW119928.1 coordinate 25,875,048, forward strand.
TTTAAAAGTATAAACTGCGGATTCTTATTTGTTCTTGATATATTTTAACTCATTATTCCTTTATAGAAATACTTTTATTGAAATAATTAGCCAGAATTTGAATTTGTAGGTTATGCATCTGGATATTTTCTTTGGAATTAGAACAGGAAAACATGATAAATGTTAATAATTTTTATTTAAATATTATGAATATAGCATTAGTATATTTTAATAATCTTTTCATATCAACATTTTATTGATAATCTACATTCATTTTTTTATATTCTTTTAGTTTCTACATCTCAGAAACAAATATCCGATAAATATTTAGTTCTGAAACTAAGGAAATTAAAACAGTCATAAAAATCTTTTGCAAAACGTTTATTAAATTTGTACTTTAAATGATTACTTATCGTCTGATGAAATATAAATCAGAATTTTTACGTTGGAATAAATATCATTTGGTAAAATATAGTCATGGCATTTTACGCATAAAAATTATTCAGAACCATGTTTCCTTTCTTTAATTATTTGAAATAAACTCTACTTCATGGGTAGTACATATTTAGTTAAGTTTTCGTAGTAGATTAGAAATTTAATTCTAACTAGTGGTCGCCCAGTGGTCGAAATTCGACCATAATTCATTTAATTTTTAAGTTTGAACGTTAATAAGGTTCTTTTGTCAAAGAGCATACCTCTATATTCATTGCATATAATTTTTTTTTTAATTTTGTTCTATTACGTAAGCTGCGAGCATGTACAAATATGTCATAGGAGAAATGCGGTATAGCTTGGTTAATCCATATCTAAAAAACAATAACGCGTTGTTTGACATTTTCTTGGGTTTTTTTTATTGCTATATTGGCCACAGGTTTCGCCAAGGCTACACAGTTAATTTGTCTAACTTTTTCAAATTATATAAAATTTAAATAAAAAATAAATCCAAAAAATGAAAAATGAAATAAGGAACACGTGCTTCGTATTTTTTATATATTTTTTATTGAAACAAAAAACCGGGTGGTTAAAAAAATAAATGTTGTCCATTGAACTTGAAATAGTTCGACAATGAATTTAATGATTTAAAACTTCTGTGTAGACGATGTTTTTTGTAAAAACTCTTTCATCGTTTGGTAAATGCCCTTGACCGTTATATTCGGAAATATAAAATCTCAAACCATCGAATGATCGAACTCTACTTGCTGCGACGTACAATTGACAATGTGTAAAAACTGGTTCCCTCAGTAAAATTCCAATTTTTTTGAATGTTTGTCCTTGAGATGTATTTATTGTCATCGTAAATGCAGGTATAATTGGAAATTGCGTTCTTTGAAAGTTAAATGGTAAAATAGTTCCGGAATATGTTAAATTTATACGTGGAATCAAAATTATCTTATTGCGTGCGGTTCCAGTTAAAACTTCGCAATCAATAGTATTACGATGCATAAATTTGATGCGCATTCTTGTTCCATTGACTAATGCTTCCTTTGTATTTAAGTTTCTGATCGGCAAAACGATGCAATTAACTATCAATACTAACTTATGTGGTGGCAAACCACTAATAGTCAAAGAATTCAAAAACTCTACTGGATAGTTATTGATGTCATTGTCATCATCACAAATTATTTTATCGTAGCTATGATATGGTCTCTGTTCACCAGGTATTTGATTAAGTATATCAGTATTAATCAAAGTACAATCATCATTTTTAGGTGCTAAAATAACTGAGTTCAATATGTTATCGGAGAGTATGTTTTCGGAAATATTTCCATACACCTCATTAATAATATTATTTTCATCTCCTATTAATTGCTGAGGTATTTCAATAATATTTTCACCAAACTGAGGGAATTGTGGGGCTTCATCATTACCAATTTTTTTCAAGAATCCGACAAATTCTATTTCACTTGGTAAGGCTCTCATATTTTGAGTAAACGTAACTTTATGAAAATAAAAAAATAAATCAATTACAAATCATCCACTCCGCATTTACTCCGCTAAATTTTTTACAGTATATGAACGTAAACAATGAATGTTTTATTTTGTTTAATTTAATATATTTGTAACGCATATTATACATTAATTTTATCTTTCTGCACCCCTTCTTCATATGAACTTTAATTATGCCAAATCTCATACTCCTCCGTGCGCGCAATGTGCTTAAAAAGGGGTACAAAGTTTTTTCTTCACGTATTAATATATAGATATAAAAAGGCTTGTGCAACGAAGCATAGAGTAGGGGAAAACGCAAAGCATTCATGTCCCAGAATCATATGAGACTAATAAAAAAAGCTTAATTACTGTAGAAATGCCATTTTGAAAAACATTACAGGGCCGTGATAGCCCAATGAATATAATCGCAGATTGGAAACCGGAGTGTTGCAAGTTCGAAACTGGATCCAACCAAAGATCTTCGTGTACGCGGAAGTTGGTGCACGTTAAATCGGTCGTCGCCTCAAATGCCCTCACGTTGGCGTGGTGTGGAAGTTTGGAGAGAGGTGCCAGCTCAGGTGTTGACCTCGTCATCTGACCGTGGTTCAAAATTACGAGGCGTTGTCCGCGGATCATTCCTTGCGGGATTGATCCCGGACTGTAGCCACGTAAATTCACCTACCAACTACCAAAAACATATCGTTGGCTAAGAGCAGAAACTTATTGACTGACAAAAATACAAATTTTACAATTCAAGCATTCAAAGACTAACTAGTATTTTTAAGTCAGAAATAAAAATTCTAAACATTTGGTAATATTATATTTTTGTTCCAACATAATACAATGTGACACTGCATTTATCATCATGAAAACAAGCATTTAGTGTCAGAAAACACACTTCCGAGGAATTTCAATTTATGAGTTTCTGCTCTAAGCCAACGATATTAGAACTAAACGCTCAGTTGTGTATCAATATAAATAATCTAGTTTAAACGACATCATAGATTGAAGTAAAATCATTGAATTATCATTTATACATATCTATCAGCACTGAGAATAAGAATGGCTAAGAGCTTACTAGAATGACTGATTTTTACAAAGCACAGGAAAATGCATCAATATGCTTTTTTTAAGAATTAAGTTAATTTATTAATTAATATAATGAAAATGGATTAAAATTTTATTTATTTTAAAAGTATATATATATATATATATATATATATTTCCCTGACACCATCTGTTTTTATCACTACAAAGGGCGAACTGTGAAGAAGTACTCACTAAGAATTTGGCACTACTCCTAACCGGGACAATAACCAACATCCATGCACTTACAAACCGAGATTCGAACCTGGAACCTTCTGTATAGCAAACATACGCTATGACCACAATACCGAATACTACTTCGTGAAAGTTGTTAATTTGTTTTATGAATTAAATTAAAATTAATGTAGATTTCTGCTTTATTTAAATATTACGAGGCTGTTTTACGCACATAACTGGAATGCCACGCTCACATGAAAATTTGTACAATCAGTCGAAAAAGATGTTTTTTGGTTTAGTTTTTCGCTCTTTGGTTTTAAACTATGTTGAAAACATGATCACACACATGTCAAAATTAAATAATTTTATCTCAAAGATAATTATATAATATACCAAATCAATGCAGTTTTAGAGCTTTATAAACTACAATTATTTTCTTATTTTTATAGAAAGATGAATGGACCTTGTCTTAACACAATATACAATTCATACATATGACACTTTGTATTCATACAAATCATTTAGTAAATATATTTTCAAATATAATATCAAGATCTTACTATGGAACAATATCTTAATAGCTTAAAAATCATAATAGCAAATTCCCGTGATTTCTTTAAGGAAATAGAAAAAAATATAATTAGTGCAACTTTTTTAGCCTGGATTTACACATAGCGACGAAAAACAAAAGGATCAAATGCATATAAAATTTATGGAGTTATGCTTTTCATCAAAACAACACAGAGTTCAAAATAGAATATTTTTATAGAACTAAATATATTTATCACAAAGTGATTAAACAATTAAATGTTTACAAAAAATAAAATTTCGTATACTGTTACGTCAAAATTTTATTCTATCCCATATGTCACTAACCTTTTTAGTTTCTACGATAGTAAAATCAAGCTTTTGATTTAAAAAATCTCGAAGACCAACAATTTTAAAGAAATTCGCTTACCGCTTATTCCAATAACGATATTTAAACTTGATATCGAATTCATCATGGCGAGTCAAAAAAATTCATATTACAAATGAAAACAACAAAAGTATCAAAATTCAAACCTTAAAAGCATCAAACAAATAAGACATACAGCAATTCCTAAAGTTCAGATGTCATAATTAAGTCCCTCTCAGCGAAGAACCGCGTCGCGGAACACAAAATCGCCACCACAAAACTTTTCCCCGCTCGCAGCCGCTGCCGACATCTAAACTTATCTGTTGATAACAGAACTTGCACCCGGCAGTTGATGCGATGGGCGTCCCTATCCCACATGGTATCCGTGACGTAGGAGTTCCTTCCACCAATAGTGTTCCGGCATGTCTGGCAAATACCATCACTATGGCAACTCGGAAGTGAATAAAAATTGAAGCGTTCGGTTCGCGAGTTTCCTGATATCGGGAGGAAAATGTTTTTAAAAGATTCTCGAAGAAAGTTGCGGTTTAGGAAGTGTTTATCTTTAAAGATGCTGCGGGAGAGTAATTTAGCCGAAAGTGAGATTTCTCAATCTATGCCTCGAAAACTCCCAAATTTGACTTGAAGATTAACCATTACATAAGATGACTCTATGACTGCAAAATAGTTGTAATATTATTTGATTTTGGCTCTTTCCTCAGATGTCATCTCAATCGTCCTCTGTTTTCTCTTTTATCTGTCATGTTTTATTCCCTCTCTAGATTTTTTCTTATTCCTCTTGTTCTTCGAGTTCCTTTTCTTTTGTGTTTCGTTACCCTCCCTTACTCATATTTCTCTTTTCCAGTTATACCTTCTTTCTCTTTTATTCCTTCTTTCTTTTATTTTTCATCTTTCTCTCTTGCCTTATCGAAGGTTTCGTCCTTGTTTCTTTTCACACTCTTTCTTTTATATTCATTCTCTTTTCTCCCTTTGCTCATTTAATTTTATCATCTCCTCTCTCTTTCTCTATCTCTTTCATCTCCTCTCTTTCTATTTCTCTCTCGCTTTCTCTCTCTCTCTCGCTTTCTCTTTTTAGCTATTTTTCTTCTCTCTCTCCAGGCCAGAAAGGATATACCTCTTTCTTTATTTCAGTAGTCAGCTCTTTAGCACTTTCTTTTATTGTCTTTGACTCTCCTTTTCTCTTCCCTCTTTTCCTATCATTTTATCTTCCTATTGTGCTTTCAGATGGTCCTTCTCCTGGTTCTTTCTTATTTACTCTCTCTTTATTTCAGTGATCACTTTCTTTTATTGTCACTAACTCTCTCTTTCTCTTTATCCCTCTCTCTCTCTTTCTCTCTCTCTATTTCTTCTCTCTTTTTCTTTCTATTTTATCTTTCTCTTATGCTTTCCGATGTTCCTTCTCCTGGTTCTTTCTTATTTTCTCTCTTTCTTTACATCAGTGATCTCTTTCTTTTATTGTCTATATCTGTGTGTGTTTTTTTCTTCTATCTTTTTCTCTTCTCTCTTTTTCTCTTTCCGCCTTTTTCTCTCTATTTTATCTTTCTCTTATGCTTTTAGATGATCCATCTCCTGGTTCTTCCTTTTATTTTTTCCCTTTCTTTATTTGACTGATCCTTTCTTTCTGTTATTGTCTCTAACTATCCATCTCTCTCTGTTTCTTCTCTTCTATTTCTCAATTTATTTCACCTTTCTCTCTTGACTTTTGACTTCTCTCCTTTTACTCGAGCGTCTTCGTTCGCTATATGATCTCACACTCTGTCTTCCTCATTTGTACTCCTACTCTTTCTTCCTTTTCTCATCTTAATCTTTACATACATCTTCTTATTCTCTTTCCATTCTATCACTCTCCAAAATAAGATTTTTCTAATTGAAGAGCCCTAAATAAAATTCCTATTGTTAAAACCCGTTCGCAAACAGTTATGTTCGTATATTTAGAACCCCCATTCGCAAAATGTGTGGGCCGAAATTCTATAAGCCTGTTTCAGGTTCCGAGGTTAGATTTACATACATAACTTATGGAATGCTATGATATTATTTGGAAGTCTAATACTTTTGAATGCATATATTGTAGTTTTTTAACCCATTTGGTCAAGAAAAGCGGGATAACGGCCTTGCCAAGCTACACCGTTCGTAAGTTCATGCATCTTCAAAAAGCTCAAGACTAGATTAGGTCTAAAATACAGATCCTTCCTGGATAGTTCCAGACAAGCAAGAATTAAATCATTTTTGGAAACGCATATTTCTAAACATCGAGAATTTACATGCTTTCAATTAATACAGTATCTTATTTTTTTTGACGAAGAGATTTTCTTCAGAGATTTATTAGGGCACTATACCAAAACCACAAATTTTCAAAACCCTTGTGAAAATCACGTTTAAATGTAGTGTTATGCTGAAAGTTTAGATCAGTTCAGATTGTTTGGCTATAAATTGGAATAGACTTTTGGTATAGTATAAAACATTGAATAGTCTAGAAAGACCACTTAGGAGTGAAAACACAAAATCACAGATTCGTGGTTTTTGAATGGTGCTAACACTGCATTGATACATGAAATAATATACAAGACAAATTGAATTTATTGAATATTTTAACCCTCTGAGTGGCACGGGATTTCAAAGTTGTGTGTGTACTATTACTTTTACCCTACTACACAAACATTTAATGACTAAGTACTTAAATTGGTCGGTCGAAAAAGTTCTAGGACACATTCTATTGGTCAAGAAAGACAAAACTGGTTAGAAATCACGCAGAGTAGACTACAAGTTGAAGAAAAGATAGATGCGTGTGAACCCCTCAAGGGTTAAGATCAATGATGTCCACTAGGTCATCATGAATTTATGGTTTGCTTTGTCGCTCTCCAGTCATTTTTTCTGCAAGAAGCATATGAACTTTTGAATTTTGATTTAACACTGCAGTTTTATTTAAATAAATACGGTTCGTATGTATCAAATTTGCATTTGGACCAATTTTAAATTTCAAAGTTCGCTTGAGTGAATTTCGACCTAAAAAAGTGAAAATTCGTCTGTGAATCTTATTGAGTTTGGTGTCATAAATCGTCCCAATACCAACGAGAGGCAATTTCTATCAGTTAAATGTAGGTGGCGGTAATGTTTCCTGTACGCATTCCCGACATGATGTCACTTGGCTTGTTTTGGAAATAGGCAGCACTTCTCCAATAAAAATTCCAAAGCATGAATTCCGAATTGATATATGATAGCTCATTGACCAACGCCAATTAGATTTAACGAGTCACCAAAACGGCGATAAACTACATTTTCAGGTTACCCCAATATATATCATGTTAAAATATTTGGGTAACAGGAAGTAAAATCTCCGTTTTCTGTCTGCTTTGTTTGCATAGAAAATCCCTCTCATAGTAACCATCTAATGCAAGCTGCAATTTCGCTATCTTAACCAAATATTATCCCCACAGCGAAAATTCAAAGGAAAGTGTAAATGTCTCCGGTGAATATTTATATGTATTGAAAGTGTTCAAAGTTTTAAAGGAATCGCTCGCTACAAGGCGCGCTATCGTGTTATGCAAAATTTGTGAAAGGAAATCGCGGTGTGGAAAAATAATGATCATAATAAAGAAGTAAATAATAAAGAATATTCTATATCCAAAAAATATTCAGCATAGACAAATATTCAGAATAGTATTCCCTGTAACAGTATGTACTGTTAAAGGGTTGCCTTTTACCAGCTATGTATCGTATAGATGAACTCTACTAATGAATGATCAATTGGATAACTGTTTATTCACTTTTTGGATGATCTGAATATCAGTTCGATTGTATTAAAGAATTATAGGTAGGCTTTTTGGTTGCACACATGGAGACGAACTCTAATTTAAAAAAATTAACATTTATTAAGAACTCTAAAGACGATACAAAAATATACAGAACATTAATCAACACTTTCTCCGTTTCGAATTGTTCTCAATTCTAAAATCCTTCTTTTATCACATTTTAATCTTAGTTACAATTCACAATAGTATCGTTTGAGCTCGTATAATAAATATAATATTCTCGGATCATTTTCACTTGCATAATAAATATAATAATTCTTGGATCGTTTGCACGTCCTGGCAAATACTTTTGAAATAGTGTTCAAATTTGAAATTCGGGTAGCTATAACTACAGTTAATCTCGATCTACGAATAGCGATTTTCAATGTGGAGATGATCCCTGAAATTGACAAAAATTTAACATGGAATATCTCCGGTTATAAAGATAGTAAAGTCATGAAATTTCATATTTAGACTAATTTAACGATGCGGAATCTAATTAAGGCATCAAAACAGGGTGTTTCCATTAGAAATTTTGTTTTTTGAGCAAAATTTTATATGAAGACAACCCCTTAGGGAAGTTTTTGCATATGAATTTGTAGAGGACGTTATTCCCTATTGAATGATATCACTGAATTTTCTCTACTATGAATGGTGCTCGAAATAAAGGGGATAGTTCGTTTTTTTCCGCAACTGTACATACACTACTGTTTGTGAAAATTGCAACACTATGAAAGAATCATCAGAAATAAATGAAATTTATTCCACGTATTACTTATAATGGTTTAAATAAAAGATCAAATTTAAAGAGCAATAAAACAAAAATAATGCCGAAAATCAATATCTTGTGCAGCCGCCACGCGCAGCGATGAGAGCCTGTACACGTCGTGGCATAGAATCATACAGATTCTGAATGCCATGATGAGGAATGGCATTCCAGATGGCCTCTATCTGATGCCAAAGCTCAGCCTTACTGTCTGCCCGACGAGCAGTACGAGCGAGTCGCCGTCCAATGTAATTCCGGACATGCTCAATGGGCGACATATCCGGGGAACGTGCAGGCCATGAAAGAAGCGGAACCTGTCGTGCACTGAAGAAGGCTTGTACATTTCGGGCAACATGTGGACTGGTATTGCCTTGCTGAAATACAGCTCCGTGAATGCGTTGCAGAAGGGTTGGGACCTCGGGCTCCACAACTTCCCTGATGTCGCGCCCACAATTTGGAGTAGGCGGGATCGCCCATGATATCCAATAGCGCCCCAGACCATAACGCCAGGCGTTCGTCCAGTATGACGCTGAATAAGACACTCCGGGAGAAGGCGTTCACCTCTGTAGCGTCTGACGAGTACGCGTCCATCGTTATAGTCCATATTGCAGCGAGACTCATCTGAGAAGACGACTTGTTGCCAATCGGCACACCATTGGCTGTGTTGGTGAGCCCATTGTAGCCGGAGTCGTCGGTGGTTCATCGTCAAGTGAATCCTTGCACGTTGCCCATGGCGCAGCAGACGTCGATGAACCGTGGGGGCAGACAATGACAGACCTGTGACGTGCTCCAATGTTGTGCCAACGCACGAGAGGACGCTGTATGGTCCGTCACCGCCATACGGATGAGGTGTCTGTCGTCCCGTAGTGACGTCATATTGCGTGGCCCAATGCCGTGGTTTCGACTTGTCCGGTTCTCCATGGTCCATCTCTTCCACACACGCATCACTGTTACGGCATTACGCCCCGTGCGAATGGCGATTTCACGATACGAAAGTCCACCCTCACGGAGGCCGATCATGCGGCCCCGTTCGAACTCCGTTAGTTGCTCGTATGGCACTGCGTTTTTGGCGAGGCATATTGACTTCTAATCAATCATTTACAGCAGTCAAACGACGATACATACATTTTAACGCACCTTTACCGTGCTTTTTTGGCTCACTTGGAAGTTTAGAGAGTGTTTCTCGGCCACACATGCGTGATTGCTTTGTAATTCTAATCATTTGCATATCCTAACCTGTTTTGCATTTCCTGCAAGTTTCGTTTAATTTGCATGATTCCTTCATGGTGTTGAAATTTTCACAAACAGTAATGTATAATAAATATTAGCTTGCTTGTTTATGTTTTTAACACCGAGGACTTACTTTATCAACTGCATTATCTACGACAAACTGGCGACCAGGATAATAGGAAAAGAGGTAACTGCTTAGCTTCAGAAATCTTGCCAAACTTGCTTAAAATTCGCTCAACTTTGGAAGACTAATCGCAAATAACCCTAACATGACTAATCATGCAATTAAGCAACTATGTGAGTTGCTAACGACAACTTTACCCAGCAGAATCCTTCAAATACTCCGGTGATACAGTTCGATAGTTATAATGAAAAAAATTGAAACTTGGACCCGTACATGAAGCGATTAGAGAATTATTTTGGATTGAAATCCTCAATGAAGAAACAACTGAAGTGAAGGAGAATTATTATTATATACCATGGATGCCAAAACGTTGCAAGCTCACAAGTCAGAAACAACTGAAGGAGCTTTCATATACTGCAGTTAATAAATAATTTTACAAGAATATCTATCACCAAAGTCGAGCTACAATGCTGAACAAAATCGTTTTTATAAATTAATATAAAGAGAAGGTTAGACAATCAAACCAACAAGGTTAGACAACACGTTAGTGACTTAAACAAATTGAGTCACCGACAAAAAACATTTGCATTAATCGTGGGTGTACAAGATTCAAGACTATTGGAGAGACTGGCTATAGTTGCGAGGTATAGGGAACAGGTATGGCACACATATGATATATTTATCAAAATTTATTAATCTTTATTCTTTGGAAATCCATGCAGTCTTTACATTCATGAGCGTATAGGATGAAAAGTCGGGATTACACAATTCAAACCTTACTAAATCACGAAACTTTTACATTTCCTAAATGAGTTGCTCTTGAATATTAAAACTTTATTTGCTCTAGTGAGAAGACATATGACCTTCGACCAGTCAATTTCTAGAACGGTAATTAGACTCGCAAGGGTAGGTAGGTAAATTAACGTCGCAATGGAGCAACCCAACATGCTATTGGTGACGGTCCGGGATCAATCCCGAAGGGAAAGATCCGAGGACAACACCTCGTACTTTTGAACCACGGTCAGATGACGAAGACTCGCAAGGGAAAGGACTACCATATGCAAAATGATAAGTGGCGGTCACCGTGTGATTATTTGCTGCTAATTCACAATCATTGTTACTGTTTCCGGCACTGAAAGATAACTCGGGCCCAGAATCAACGTAAAGGACGCCAACTGTGGGAACTCTTTGTTTACGTTTTACCAGTCCCTAACTGAATGAGGACTCATTCAAAACCACGTGTCGCAAATATCAAATTGACCAATAGGATTATATTCTCATCAGTTGCTTGATAAAATATTTCTATAAATACATTTTGAAATAATATCTTCTTAATTACACTCATTAATTAATTACATTTAATTACACTTGTTGATCCATTACACTTAATTACGCTTATTGATTAATTACACTTAATTACACTTGTTGATTAATTACATTTAATTACATTTATTTAGAAGCTAAACGAAGGAAAGCTTTAAATTACTGACATTTTTTCCTTACAAATTTTCACAAGTGAAATATATTTTTAAAATTTGATCTTTTATAGAATTTATCAATTTACTTTTGAAAAGTGTATTTTGCAAAACTGGAAGAAAAGAAAATGGTGCATGGATGGAAACGACCATTGAGATTCCATTCGAAAATTTTTTTATTCAAATCTCATAAAAAATTTAATTTTTAAATCTACAAAACAAAAGTCTGATATACGTACTAGTTGATTAAAAATGCATTACAGGCAATGGTTTTGTCAATTTATGCATTCAAATAAACTTTGTTCCTTGAAGAGCTTCAGAAATTAACAATTCACGATTGTGTTTCCAAGTTTCTTTTTCGATGTAAAATTCTCGTAGAAAGTTTTAAAATCCCTAAAACGTTAAGCTTTCTGATGACGGTGTGAATTGAATAATTTATTACAACTTTAGAACAGTCAGGGCAGAGTACTCGGTGGGGACGAGAAAAACGGTTCTCTTGAGGTTTTCTTTTCATCACAATTCTGTTTTTCTCAGAATACAAAAGACAGGGGATTTCTTTACAATTCTGGGTATTGAAGACTGATGAAATGAGGAGAAAAAATAAGCGAAACTTGGTTTTTCTTGTAGGAAATCCATTTCATACAATTTGCATTTCATCCGCACAAAAAAGCTGCGCTTTTCGAGAACTCTGATGACAATGAAACGAAATGGGTGGCAACTTTTATCTAATGAAACAAACGAGAAAAGTTTTTCCTATCGCTTCTGAAAATAAATCTTTCGAAGGAAGCATTTACCATTGTTTTATTTGGGAAAGTATAAAAATTTACTTAATAAAGCAGGGGGCGTACAACTTCAAGAGTGTTACAAACCAGGTTAAGAAAGATTGCGAAGAAAGCGTTCCCCTCGTATTAATCTAAAGAAGGTTTAAGTTGTTGAGTGAGGATTGGTAATTGAATTAACGTCGCACTGAAGCAACGGGCTATTGGCGAAGGTCCGGGATTAATCTCCAAGGGAAAGATCCTCGTAATTTTGAACCACGGTCAGATGATGAGGTCAACACCTAAACTGTGTGGCATCCCACTCTCCAAACTTCCACACCACGCCAACGTGAGGACATTTGAGGCCACGATTGATTTAACCTGCACCAGCCCCCTTTGTACACGACGGTCTTTGGTTGGATTCGAACTCGCAACACTCCGGTTGCTAATCCGTTACTCTTCCAACAGGGCTACCATGGCTACTTACGTCGCACTCAAACAACACAACCGGTCCTTGGGCCGGAACTAATCCTGAAGGGAAAGATCTTAGGACAACCCCTTGTAATTTTGAACTACAGTCAGATGCGAGGTGAACACCTGAGCTACCACCCCCACTCTTCAAACTTCCTCATCACGCAGATATGAGGACATTTGAGGCCACGACAGATTTAACGTGTATCAGTCCCTTTTGTACACGACGGTCTTTTGTTGAATCAAGTTTTGAACTCGCAACCCTCCGGTTGTTAATCCGCAACTACCAACTGGGCTACTGAGGCCCCTCATTTTTAGGAGGAATCATTTATTAAACATCAATGTGACATGCTATATTTTTATTAGCAAGGCTTGTAATTCTTCAATTCATCCGTTTGAGAAATCCTCAAGATATCTTCCAAATTTTCATTCTTTAAATTAACCCAAAGTTCATACTTATTTTGGTTGATAATTGAAAATGTTTGCCCATACACTAATATGAAGTCGATATGAAATTTTTAAACTTACCCTTTTTCAAGATTTTGTTGAAAAGAACTAAACAAAATTCTTTACATTTTGACTTACATGACGTAAGACATCGAAGATTGGAGATTTGTGCAAACCTGGTTTCTAGTCCTAGTAAAAGAAACTATTTTTTTCTCGTATACAGGGTGAGTCTAAACTAATATACAGACTTCAGGGGGTGATAGAACACAACGAAACAAAACACTTTTCACCATAGAATGTATGGTCGCAAGTGCAGCGGTTGGCCGCTAGAGAGCGCTTTCCATTTCGGCACAAACACACGGTCCGATGCAAGTTGTAAAGGAGAAGAGGCATGAAATATGGAAACAACGCTTTAATGTCAAATAAACATCAATAACTGCTTGACAAAACGAAATAACATTGTTTCCAACAGAACACGTAAAAATAGGCGACAAGCAGTGTTTCCATGGACGACCAAATCTGTTGTCTTGGGATCTAAAAATACTGTAACACTTATGTTAATTGCCTTGAAACTAGCATATTCTGGTCTCCCACAGAAAACATATATGAGATGGTGTTCTGATAACAGATATACCGAGTGGAACGTATGTTCTTTTCTGTTGATTTTGTTGATTGATGTTCTTCCTCTCTGTTATGATATATTAATTATTTTTCTTAAGAGCGTGCAAACAGGTATTAGCATTGTATCTCAATTTAATATTTATTTGTTCATTTGTCCACATGCAAGATGCTCCTAGTGTTCTAATAATCTGCTAAATGCATTTTTATTTATTCTTTAACTGCAACTTTAATGGAACGATAAATATTTCACATTTTGAATTAAGAAAACAGTTTTTTCTACTGCGTTACTTGTTTTGTATATGTTTTTCTACTGAGTTCTCGTTTGTAGATATTTCTGTATGATTCGTCTAGAATATTCCATGTAAAATTATGTAATTGCTAAATAAATATACCTATTACAACACTCTCAATGTGTAAGGGCATGTAGAAATTTCAACATTTTTAAGTATTTTCGATTCGTGTGTAAATTTCAAATTAATTAATAACTATATTCTGAGTTTTATGCTTTGTCGAAGAAATGTTTCTAAGCCATTTCATGACCGTTTTCACGGCTATAAAGTGTTTCATGAAGTGAATTCTTAGGATAGATAACCATTAATGCAGGGACTTGCTGGCTGGATTCGCCAGCGAATATCTTGAATTTATTAAAACTGTACTGGACTTAAGAAAAGTATTTAAATTTTAATTGGCTTTTTAAAAACCACAGTAGACTAAATTTTCTAAAAGCTTGGAATAAGAATGACGATGTAATTGTAAATATGTGTGAGTTCAAAGACGCGGACAGGGAATTGCATTATATGCCTGAGAGAAAAATAATTATTTTTCAATTATATTTTAGGACTAAGGACTAGCATTTCTCGGACCATGTGTACACCGACCTCCAACTGGAGATGGTAGATCTTCAATGTTCAACGACATACAAGTTAAAATTTAACCCTCCAAATGTTTTCGACGAGGTATCTCGTCCGTCAAGATCTGACCAATTTTGGTAATGACGAGATATTTCGTCATCAAGATATTGTTGGTACCTCTTGAAGACGAGATAAAGATCTGGTCATTTTTTGTAATGACGAGCTATCTCATCCATCAAGGTCTTGTCAATATTCCTAATGATGACCTTACCTCGTCGAGACAACCACTAAGAGGGTTAAACAATTTTGCTTAAGTGATTTCCATCAAAGCCTGGGAAAGAGTTTGTTTAAAAATTTGGATAACAACTTCCTAAACATATTAAGCACCTGTAAAAGCACATTCGTGGTCCAATCTGGGGTAGGTAGTTAATTAACGTCGCACTGGAGCAACACAACGAACTATTGGCAACGGTCCGAAATCAAGTCCGAAAGGAAAGTTACGAGGACAGCACCTCGTAATTTTGAACCAAAGTCAGGTAACGAGGTCAACGCCTGAGCTGACAACCCACTCTCCAAACTTCCACACCACGCCAACGTGATGACATTTAAGGCCACTGTAGATTTAATTCGCAGCAGCCCATATATATACAACGGTCTTTCGTTGGATCGAGTTTCGATTTATTCGTTATTATTTTCGTTAATTTACTACTACTCCAATCGAACTACTGCGACCCTGGTTACCAATAATATATTCATACTAGCTTCTATGAGAGGTATTTTCAGTGTAGACATACAAAGCAGACTGAAATCGGAGATTTTACTTTCTGTTACACAAATGCTATCACGTGATACACATATCGGGGGTTACCTTAAAATTTAATTTGTCACCATTTTGCTAGGTAGGTAGTTGAATTTACGTCACATTGGAGCAACACAATTGGCTATTTGTCATAGTTTTGGAGACGTTTGATATTTAATCTAATTGGCGTTACGTCATCTGACCGTGAATAAACAAATTACGAGGTGTTATCCTCGGTTGTGTTCCTCCAATGAGACGTTAATTAACTACATTATTTAGCCTATCTAATTGGCGTTGACCAATCAGTCATATATCGATTCGGAATTTATTCTTTGAAATTTTTATTGGTGACGTACTGAAATCGCATTCGATAAACAAGTAAAGTTGAGTCACTTCCGGAATGTGTACAAGAAGGATGTGTTTCACAGCAAGAAACACTACCGCCACCTGCATTTAGCTTGACAGAAAGTCTCATTAGAAGCATTTTAAATAAAAAGTAACCACAGCTTTTATTTGCATTCCATAAAACAGTCTAAGCATTCTAAATTCCCTGAGCGTTTTGTATCTTTTCAGACGCTAAATTTTACGTTCTCATAACAAATTCTAACAACCGACGGGTGTGACATGTTCCTAAATCTACCACTAGAATCGTGAGTCAATTTTTTATTGACTGTACTCAGATTAATTTAGAATAAGAAAAGCATATTGATGGAGAATTTTCCCTCACATCAGTTTGCGATTACGGATACAGTAGCCAGAGTCCATCTCAACTCTCCGAAAAGCCATATTTGTTTCCGATCGTTTGCAATTCTAAACGACAGACAATAAAGAGTTGCATATTTTTCCACTCACACTGGAGGAAACTTTGTTTCTTCTTGGAGTAGTTTATATAAAATATTCCTAGGCTTTTTCATCTCGTTTGATTTTGAGCTCAAATTCGAATCTTAATATTCTGAAGTGTTACGCCTGAAATAGGAATCATGCCTTCATATTTCTTGGAATAGATAGACGAATAAATATATCTATATTAAATATCTAACTTCAAACTCAATTTGCACCAAGCAGACATTTCTGTCGGCAAAATTTACTCTTGTAATAAGTTTTTGTTCTCGTTTAAAATATGCATGTTTATTTTGATAGTTGTAAAGCTACTTCAGTCTTACCTTCCTAAATTCTATTATAGTTCTGTATTATAATTTTAAAAAGGTGATTCTTTCAATGACAATGTTGCATGTTGACTCTAGTTATAGAGAATTTCTATCTTCTGAGAATTCAGCTTACAACATATTTAATTTTCGCAGTGTTTTAAAATTAAATGGCCTTTATTTACAATGAATAAGTCTAGTTTATATACAAATGTATGCCTGTTTTATATGCCTATTTTATATTAGGCACAAGGTACACATTTCAGGCATACGAAAACATGTATGATTTTATGAAGCAAATTATGTGTATCTTAACAAGTCCAAAACATAAAATAAGCTTTGAGAACACTTTCTAGTTGAAGTTGTGCCCTTAAAATAACAATATCGCCATTAGAAACAATTATAATGGAAACCAGGAAACTAAGTGACATTGACAGATTTGTATTGAAGATCTCTTTAACGAATAGTATAAACTTCCACAAACACAACATGCCAACGTAATTACATTTGACGCCACACAGATTTAACGTGCATCAAACTCCACATATGCGACGGTCCTTAGTTGGATCGAGTTTCGAACACGCAACCCACCGGTTGCTAATCCATTCTTCTTCCAATCAGGCTAAAGTGGCCCTCAGAATATGGATATTGCTTTTCAGCTATGTTTGAAAACAAATTGAACATCTTTCTTGCTATTATATATTTAAAGTGATAACTAATAAGCTTTGCTATTAAATTAGCAGTTTCAAAAATTATTTTACTATTCTTTTAATAATTTAATAATATAATTTTAATATTCTTAATATTCTTTTAATTTTTTCGTTAACTAATTGCTTTTATTACCTCTTTCAAAATTTGCAAGACTTAGTTTCTACAATGTGTCTTATTTTTCAATTTTTTTAATTGTTGTTTTATATGCATGTTATTTTTATTTTATTTTAATCTGTTCTTTTTGACGTGAGAATACGCCTTTAAAATCGGTTACTGGGGACATGCATGGAAAGCCTAGCGTTACAAAAAGCGTTACAACTGTTTTGTCTTACGATTTCAGAACTACACTGCTGGCCACCCAAATTGCAACACCAAGAAAGACAAGAGATATCACAACAAAATTTATTTTGTAGATAACATGTTGACCAAGTATCAAATAATTAAATCTATAGACTTCTGTGAAGTGTGGTTCCTGCCAAAATCAGTAGCCAGAGTAGCCGCCATTGTTGGAGATCACCGCTGCCACACGCCTCGGCATTGATTCAAAGAGACTTTGGATGTGTTCTTGGGGTACAGCAGACCAAGCAGCTTCCACACGTTGCCAAAGTTGATCTGGTGTGGCAGCTGGGGATGTATTCTGGGTCAATCGTTGAGCAACCATGGACCACATGTTTTCTATCGGTGAAAGATCCGGAGAGCGAGCTGGCCAGGGAAGCAATTCAATCTGGCGATTGACGAAGAACCCTTGGACAATGCGTGCCACGTGTGGTCGCGCATTATCCTGTTGAAATATGGCTGTGGGCAAGCCCTGAAGGTAAGGAAGGACAACTGGCTCCAACACCTCGGTTGTTTAAAGTACCGGCAATGCGTACTAGAGGAGTGCGAGAGTGATATCCAATACCGCCCCATACCATAATACCCGGTGCAGGACCAGTGTGGCGGTGCATAACGCAGCTGTTCAGCATCCTCTCTCCACGGTGTCTCCAGACTCGAATCCGACCATCGTGGTGTTGCAGACAGAAGCGTGACTCGTCAGTAAAGACAATTTCATTCCATTCTGCCGTCCACATCCTTCTTTCATCGCACCATTGGCGGCGGAAACGTCTGTGGTTCTGCGTCAAGGGTAGACGAAGCAATGGACGTCTTGTGGACAGACCACTCTGCTGTAAACGGCGTCGAATAGTACGCGCAGACACTGGATGATGCGGTACAGACTGAATGTGCTGTGCTATGGTTCGTGATGTGGCTGAGCGATCCGTCACTGCCATACGCACAATATGCCTGTCATCACGTGAAGTGGTGCACTGAGGTGGATGCGATCGAACACGTCGGTCCGTCGTACCCTCCTGCATCCAACGATCACATATCCGCATTACAGTTGTTTGGTTTCGTCCAACACGACTACCGATTTCCCTGAAAGATAATCCACAATCTCGGTAGGCCACTATCCTTCCTCTGTCGAACTCGGATACTTGATCAAAAGATGATCGCTGTTTTCTACGAGGCATAATTGATCATTTTTTTGAAAAAACCACAAGAAAAACACAATTGCCGTACTTGAAATCGTCGAAATCTCCAAGCCTTAAATAGCGCTTTGAAGTGGCGCCACAGGCGCGCGTGATATGCGTCTGCGCTGAAATTCTAATCATTTGCATATCTCACCTCCGCTAATGCATGTTGTAAATTTCATATTATTTGCATGCTTCCTTCAGGGTGTTGCATTTACGGTGGCCAGCAGTGTAGAAGAAACATCCAGCAGATAAATATAGCGTCGTGTAAACAAAAGATGTCCGTACCTGACATGACCGAGTGCGCAGGCGCACTGAGCGCGGTGAGGGGGTTTGTAATATGTTGAAATTCCACGGTGCTGGGCGAGCTTTGGGTCAGTGTAACTTTGGATTGCGTGGAGTGAGGACTGAGTGAGTGGTGTCATTCGAAAGCTACCTAACTACGCTACAATCACAAGACTTTAACCAATAAAATTATCCTTTAATATTAATATTAATTTGCCCTTTAATCGTTCAAACTATAAATTAATTGTTGAATATTCACACAATAAGCAATCGTTCAAACTTCCTATGGCATCTTCATTCATTCCTCAATCCAACATCAGGCTCGAATATTCATGTCAAAACTACGGACACAACCTACCAAATTTCTAAGTATAAGTTCGCAACTTCTGCGATTTCGTTAACACGTTTCTACCCCAATCAAATATTTATTTTCGATAAATTCAAGTCATTCCATTTCATGTAAATTCATGTTATCTTCAGTTTTCAGAAATTTCCCAACGGTTGCATAAGCTTAATCTACACTAGAACGTACACAAGCGCCCCCAAAACAGCGGGACTAACTGCAGCTGATATGATATCGAAATGCTTTTTACCTTTTGGAACAAACTTTACACAAATTAAACTAGCTTTAGTGGGCATTTTTTATTGCTTTTTATCATTTAAAATATTTCGTCGAGGTTCGAACCCTACGATATCTTCCTCTAAATACTAATTTGGTCACTGTCTAGCTGAATAGGTAAGAGATTTTTTATCGTCACGTCCAACAGTCCGCCATTTTTCTAAACATGTCCTTAACAAAACTTCGATTTACATCGTTTAAGATAACTTCAGTATTAATTTTTGATGAGAAAACAATCGCGATATCGTATCGATGATTTGTCATCCTTTTAATAATGATGGTGAAATTCGGAAACATCGCATTACTGTTGCAGGAGCGCTACAAGTCAAAAAATATTGATAGGAAAACTGGCTTCAATAATACGCTGCAAGTTTGTCATTTTTACAGAAAATGAACTTGTTGTATAATGTAATCACCCATAGAAGTCTTTGTATCTTTCTTTGTGCTGCTAGAGCTGAGTCACTCTTTAAAGGCAGCATGTGTGAATGTTCTACAGCTTTCTTGGACGTCCGTCCATTTTAATGAATCTTATTGGTTGTGCTGCAATCCTATCCTATCTGTATGTGTTGTGTTTTCAATAAATTAGCCTTTTCCCTTTGCGATCCACATGGCCTGTGTCATTCCTTTCCTCTGAAGGAATCGTATTTAACAAAACTTAAAGAGCTTTCATAATTACTCCAAAACTCAAAATCGATTTCTGTATAGTAGTCATCTTAGTATCACCTTTTCTTGTTGTCTTACACTATAGTGTGATCTGAAAAGGATTATATGGATGGATAAAGCAAGCATATGTATGTCGTCCAAAGTTAATTGTAGAAGCTATTAAAATATTTGTTCAAAATGTTTAAAACATTATTTTCCGCTCACTTATTTTTTTTTATATCAGCATTTTCTATCATAGAAAAAGTGATTCTTCGAATCACACTTCAATTCAAAGCCGAATGATTCTACTAATAAATAGCAAAACACAATTAAAGTTTTAAGCTATTGCTAATAGTTTGTTATGATGATAAATAAGGAATCAAAAGTCAAATCTCTTTCAAAGTTCCCCATTGGGCATCATTTTTCTTGTATAATTCGTTTCTCTCGACAGGATCTGCTTTGACAATCACACTGTGCAGTTATAACTCATCTTTTGTACACTCCTGAAATCTGTCACATCCGTCTTTGAAGGACATATTAATGACCTGGGCATTAATGTATCTTTCAAAATGTATTGTAGGGAAGTCTCTGAACAATGATAGGGGAGTTTTGTTGATCTGCCAAAAAGGTAATAAATCCAAAGACGCATGATTATCCTCCGTCTATATATCCTCCTTTTCTTACAGTTTAGGAATCTACTTCCACTGCCATATAATGAGGAAAGCAGGTAAGTACTTGAATTAACGTCGCACTGGAGCAAAACAAAGGGCTATTGGGGACGGTCTGGGGTCAATCTTCAAGGGAAAGGATAACATCTCGTCATTTTGAGCCACGGTCACTTTGAGACAAGGTCACCACCGGAGCTGGCAACCCACTCGCCAAGCCTCCACACCACGCCAACGTGAGGACATTTGAGGCCACTCCGATTTAACATGCATCAGCACCCACTTGTGTGTATGTCTATTACGTGATACTGTATGTCTCGTGTCAGGTGTTGCCTCGTCGTCTGGCCATGGCTCACAGTTGCGAGGTTTTGTCCACGGATCTTTCCCTTTGGGATTGATCCCGGGTATCCAATAGCCCGTTATATTGCTCCAGTGTAACGTTAATTAACTACCTACTTCTAACATTAAACATAGAATTTTCTATTACTGGCATCCTAGTTATCAATGTTTATGGTAGGTAGTTAATTAACGTCACACCGGAGGGACACAACGGGCTATTGGCGGTGGTCTGGGATCTACCCCGAAGGGAAAGTTCAAGGACAAAACCTCGCAACTTCGAACCATGGCCAGACGACGAGGCAACACCTGAGCTAGCATCCCACTCTTCAAACTTCCACACCTCAAGGTGAGGAAATTCGATGCCACGATGGATTTAACGCGTACCAGCCCCCGTGTACACAACGTTCTTTGGCTGGACCTAGTTTCGAACTCGCAACCCTCCGGTTGCTAATCCTTTGCTTCTCCAACCGGGCTACCGCTGCCTTTATCATTGCATAAAATACTGAATATTATAGATGTTAAACTTAGAAAACGCAGATTTCATATTATAGTACAAAAACTTTTTATCTTCAGTCTCCCATAACCCTCAGGCTCTCATAACACAGCACCCGCATCCGTGTTTGACTATCGCTTGAAGATGTTTTAAAAGGAATGAACCTTAAGCCTAAAATTAAACTTGCTTTCACTCGATTTGGGATAAAAGCCTGGCTGGAAGCGTTGCTATGGAAACTACTGGGATTGAACGGATTGGCCACTTCGTGCGAAAGAAAAATGGATCTCTCGTAAGTTTGTAATTAAAGAATTTTTGCATCCTATACAGAATTTGCTGCTTATGTTCCTGAGGGAAGTTTTTCTAGGACTGAATTCTTGTACGCTGCTACAGAGGAAGAAATGGCACAGTTCGAAAACAGGCTGATAGAATGGGGGAAAACAAATACACCCGCTGTAGACCGAATATTTTCAATCTGTTCATCTAACCGTGGCTCAAAATTACGAGGTGTCGTCCTCGGTCTTTCCCTTCGGGATTGATCCCGAACCGACACTAATAGCCCTTTGTGTTGCTCCAAATTCAATTACATACGCTCAATCTATGAAAACGAACATACATTTTTTTATTTCCAATGTCGGGGGATGATTACAAAGACTGTAGCCAGACAACAGAACAAAGAAAATAATAGATAGGTAGTTGAATTTACTTCGCACTGAAGGAACACTACTGGTTATTAGTATCGGTCCGGGATAAATCCTGAATGGAAAGATTAATAATTTTGAACCACGATCAGATAACGAGTTAACACGCCTGAGCTGGCACCCCACTTTCCAAAACTTTCACACCACTCCAATGTGAGGACATTGGAGGGCACGACACATTGTAGGCTCCTTTATATCTTTCGTTAGCAAAGTGTCGTTATACACATTTCATACATTTTTTCAATCCATTTGTAATGAAAATAAATGTCTTTTAGTCTTCTAAATGAAATAAAATTATCCAAAAAATACATTACAGTATTTCGTTTAATTTTACTGGCCTTAATTCTTGATACCAATGTATGGAAAAATCACCCCTCAGTCATATTATCAAAATTAGTTTCTATAAACGTCTTTTTCAATGTCATCCCATTCCCTTCTTATCCCGGAACGTCGCCAATAGCCCGTTGTGTTGTTCCAGTGCGACGTTAATTGAAATACTACCTACCCATTCCCTTCTTCAAAGGCGATTCAGCATTTGTTGATGCTAAACCTATTTTTGCTCATATTTTCATTACTGGTTTCTATCTTCTAGATTTCTCATGGCCTTTTGTGTTCAGACTGCTGAAGATAGGTAGGTATTTCAATTAATGTCTCACTAGAGTAACACATAGGCTATTGGTGATAGTCGGGAGTCAATCCTGAAGGGAAAGATCCGAGGACAACACCACGTAATTTTGAATCACGGTTTGATGACGACAGACTGCTGAAGAATTTTATCCGAGTGGGAAGCATATCTCAGTGTAGTTTTCGTATTATGCATCTCCATAACACACATCTAACTAAATTATTATTTATATATATATTTTTGGAATTCAAAGAACTCATTCTAGAATTCAAAACGTATCTTATTATTCAAAGAAAGTCACTTGTTCAACTTCGTGTACACCAGTAGCCGAAATAATTAAAACATGTTTTGAATCCTAGAACGCTTGAAAATCAAATTTTTGTGTTGGACTTCACTTTACTTTTCCGAGGAAAACCATAGAAACAGATAAAGAGTTCAAAATGGAAAGTGTAACTCTGCTTGAAATGACTATGAAAAAGTTTTTAACTTCTGCCGTAATGAACAGAAATGTAACGAAGTTTGACAAAAAACGACTAAAAGATTCGCTTTGAATTTTTATAACAGCAAGAAGAAAGGACATTTTAAAGGCTATGTCCTAACAACAGAAAAATCTTCGAGTCATCCAATGAATGTGGAAGTCAAATTAAATATTCTGTTCGGGTACTCTAAGAAGTTACAGATCTACCACTATTCGTTGGGATTGGTATGAAGAGCATGAACAGGGGAAGTCAGAAAAATTTAAGTAAATAAAACGACAAGCAAGCAATGTGCGATTGAGATGGTTTGTAAAATTGTAATTCATCTACCTGTCCAATTAAGTAAATTAATTATTTCATAAATTAATTACAGATAAAATCCATGCAGAAATCCTGATACGACATACATAAATATGGAGCAACTTTTCTTTAAAATTCATGGCCAAGGTAGCCCGGTTGGAAGAGTAACGGACAAGCAACCGGAGGGTTGCGAATTCAACCAAAGACCGTCGTGTAGAAAGGGGGCTGCTGCATGTTAAATCTGTCGTGGCCTCAAATGTCCTCACGTTGGAGAGGTGTGGAAGTTTGGAGAGTGGGGTGCCAGCTCAGGTGTGACCTCGTCATCTGACCGTGGTTCAAAATTACGTGCTGTTGTCCTCGGATCTTTCCCTTCGGGTTTGATCCCGGACCGTCACCAATAGCCCGTTGTTTTGCTCCAGTACGACGTTAATTAAATACCTACCTACCTATAAAATTCGTTCAGAGGAAAGCAAATAAGGCAAAATAAAAACGTATAAATGCTACAGCACTTGTGGAAAGAAGGCAAGTGATCCTGGTCGAATCCATTTCTAGAAACGTAGTGAGCTCGTCAGAACATACGCAAATAGACAATCAATCAAGATGATTTTACGCAACTCAATAATTTTAAACCGTTCCGTGAACAAGCGATTTACACAGAGCATTTTTTATGGAGCATAAGCATTCTGCAAACAAATGTAGCTCTATCAAGAGACTACTTGCTATACGTCCGATTAATTTTAAAATTTAAATCCAATTTTTAATGGATATATTTATTTAAGAATTTTTAATCTTCTGATATGCATTCTTCTGAACTGCAAAATCATTTCGGCTTCATTACTTTGAAGCTTCCTTGAGACATGCTTTAACAAACATTTTACAACCTACTTAAAATTGATTTGCGCACTTTAATTTCTCGTACTTATTTTAAAGTCCCCAGGTATGTCACCAGAAACTTAATAATTTTTTGTTAAACTTTAAAGAGAATGAACAATTTTGCTACAAATAGATTTTAAACTGTATAATTCTTTGTCAAAGGTTGGTATATTTTTAACGATTTAATACAATAAGTTATCTACTTAAATGAAGCGTTTTGTTTTATCCATTTTCTAACTGTATTTGCGTGTCTTTATTTTTGGATTTTTTGGATCCTATATTTTTGTTCCCTAAAATTGGATATTTTCTGTAGGGAAACAACAATTAAATAAATAACACATGAATACATCTGAGTTTGGAATTGGTTATAAACAGCTTTTTATGTAGGGCACCATTTTGTTTAGGAATAACTTTTAATTAATTTTTGTACGTACTGGTTACTCTATAAATAACAGTTTATGGAACAGGAATGTTTGTTACAATTTTGCTTTTATTAGATTTAAAAACTGTTTAAATCTAATTAAGTTTCTCGACAACAATTTTAACTCGACATTTTTACAAATGTAATTTGCTTGAATAGAGTGTTTTGTTTTATCCATTTTCTAGCTGTATTTGTGTATCTTTATTTTTGCACTTTTTCAGATCCTACATTTATGTTCTCTGCAATTGAATATTTTTCTGTAGAAAAACCAATTAAATAAATAACACACGCACACATCTGAGCTTGCAGTTGATTATATGTAGTGTTTTTATGTAAGGGCACCATTTTGTTTTGGAATAACTTTTAATTAATTTTTTACACGCATTGTTTACTCAATAAATGACAGTTTATGGAATATGACTTCGGTCAAATAACAGTCGCGTTGCAAATATGGGGGCTTTCGATCTGGTGATTTGTTCAATTTCTTCGCGCTTCATATCGACATTAGAGGATACGTAAACAAACCGATCCGCCGTTATTGAGGATCGGAAAATCCATGGTGAATTCGTGAACGATCTTTTCATCCCGTAGAGCTGATGATTTGTGTGGAAGTTGGAGTTGCAGGCATTATGGGGACCGTTTTTTCCAAGGATGCGAATGTAAAACGGTAGCTGACGATTGTGAACGATACTGTGCAATGTTGCAAAGCTTCTTTCTATCTAAAATTAATCGACAAAATATTATAGAAGATATGGCTTCAACAAGATGCAGAAAGATGTCCAACAGATGCATACAGATCCTGCGAATTCAAAAGGACGCATTTCCTATCAAAATCTGGTGATCTTCATTGGCTCCCTCGTTCCCCTGATTTGATCACACCGGATTTTTTTTATCGGGCTACTTGGAGGGAGGTATGTAGGTAATTGAATTAATGTCTATAGATTGAATGTATGTAGTAATTGACTGTATGTAATTGAATGTATGTAGGTGAATTATGAATTAAGTGGAGCAATACAGCGGGCTATTTGGTGATAGTCCGGGATCAAGAATAGAGCTCTTTCTAATAAAGCTCAAGAAACGTCAATGAGTGAGTTTCTTGAGCTCTATTAGAAAAAAATCTTGATAAGGGGGCATAGATCGTTCTCCCGGTACACCCTTGGTATCATTGAGATCGCCGAGGAAGATCTCTTGCTCTCAATTGCGACAGACATATTCAGACGGCATACTCTCGCTTTTTCAGTGGCCATCTGAGGTGTCTCACACATTTTGCTGTGGTCGCAAGATTCATATTGTTTGCCCTAAATGACAGTCTGACCAGGCCTCCCAGAGCACATTCTCTAGAGCCTTGGGTTGTCCCGAGACGATCTATTTGCTGTACCTCTTTTGGTGTACGACTTTGTGCGGGTGAATGGACTTGTGGATTTGGTCTAGCTGGAGATAGACGTGGAGATAAGCAACAACAAAGAATGAAACAAACTACTAGTAAATGTTTTAAGCAGTTTAGAAAGAATTTTTAGTAAGAAGGAAGAAATTTTAATTTCTGTAAAATTTTATAAATTTATATCTTAAAATTTGGGTGATTTATTAGCAATTAAACCTTTTGAAAGATTTAAAAAATTCCAGACTCATTTCATTTCTTCCTATATTAAAACTGAGCATTTGTCTTACTACATGCATGCATTTGACTAAATTCAAAATTTGAATGTTCCAAAATTTTCAACTCGAGGAGTCCCAGATATTGGCATGTTGATCCAGAAGTGGTTAATCTAAAAATATCCTGCGTTTAAAACTTCTAGCACAATTTGATATGGTTGTAGATATGTTGAGAAAATAATATAAATGAGAATGAGGTACTAAAAATAATCAGTAATTATATAGTAACCAAAAGTATGGGAAGTGAAACAGGTTTATTGATTGTAATACCTTGCACTTTTCTCCAGGGCTTCAGTATCATAATAATCAACACATTACCAAATATATTTATTTTTACTGTCAGAGATTTTTACAACTTGAAACAAACTTTAATAATTTCGCTTATCAGTAAATTCTTTTGTAGCTAAGACAATGTGAAACAAAAATTTATTTTTGTCAAAAAGCAGTGGAATACTTACACAACAAATCAAAACTGAAAAATTCCTAGCTTCCGAATTTAAGTGAATAACCATTACAAAATTTGTTTATAGGAATTCTGATAAATTTTTAGAGCTTATAAGTTAATTTCTGTAGCCTTAATGGTTTTTTTAATTTTTTAGTATTACTTCACTTTGTTATTATTTTTATATTTATTATTAATTACTTATTTACTGTAAATTTATTGTTTTAAGTTTGTCTAATTTACATCCGATTCTTCCTCATAAGACGCAGATAGTATAATGAAGTATGCATTGTGAATAAGTAATAAAGCGGCACCAACAAAGAACTTTTTTGCAAAGAACTAGAAAAAATTGTATACGCTATCTGGAATCTTCGAGAAAGAATTTGCTAACTAACTCGTGCTGCCATCTACCGATTAATTTAAACACTAACTTTAGGTAGGTATGGTAGGTATTTGAATTAACGTCGTACTGCAGTAATACAATTGACTATTGGCGACGGTCCGAGATCAAACCCCCAAGGGAAAGATCCGGGGGTTGCTTTTGAAAGTGAAAAACAGTACCTGAGTTTCCACAGATTTCGTCGTTTTAGCAGACTTAGCACAAAAAATGCATCTGGTTTTAGAGCCAATTCAATTTCAGCCAATTTTGATTTGGGTATGGTATGGTATGGTATGGTGTAGTATTGTAACTTCGTGTGTTCCTAGTCGCTGAGTGAGATGTCATGAAAATAAATCGCATATCCTTTCTTATATTCTCTTATTGTAAAAGTTGTTTTGGTTTTTCATACTTATTGTCTTTTAAGTACACTGCTGGCCACCGTAAATGCAACACCCTGAAGGAAGCATGCAAATAATATGAAATTTACAACATGCATTAGCGGAGGTGAGATATGCAAACGATTAGAATTTCAGCGCAGACGCACATCACGCGCGCCTGTGGCGCCACTTCAAAGCGCTATTTAAGGCTTGGAGATTTCGACGATTTCAAGTACGGCAATTGTGTTTTTCTTGTGATTTTTTCAAAAAAAACGATCAATTATGCCTCGTAGAAAACAGCGATCATCTTTTGATCAAGTATCCAAGTTCGAAAGAGGAAGGATAGTGGCCTACCGAGATTGTGGATTATCTTTCAGGGAAATCGGTAGTCGTGTTGGACGAAACCAAACAACTGTAATGCGGATATGTGATCGTTGGATGCAGGAGGGTACGACGGACCGACGTGTTCGATCGCATCCACCTCAGTGCACCACTTCACGTGATGACAGGCATATTGTGCGTATGGCAGTGACGGATCGCTCAGCCACATCACGAACCATAGCACAGCACATTCAGTCTGTACCGCATCATCCAGTGTCTGCGCGTACCATTCGACGCCGTTTACAGCAGAGTGGTCTGTCCGCAAGACGTCCATTGCTTCGTCTACCCTTGACGCAGAACCACAGACGTTTCCGCCGCCAATGGTGCGATGAAAGAAGGATGTGGACGGCAGAATGGAATGAAATTGTCTTTACTGACGAGTCACGCTTCTGTCTGCAACACCACGATGGTCGGATTCGAGTCTGGAGACACCGTGGAGAGAGGATGCTGAACAGCTGCGTTATGCACCGCCACACTGGTCCTGCACCGGGTATTATGGTATGGGGCGGTATTGGATATCACTCTCGCACTCCTCTAGTACGCATTACCGGTACTTTAAACAGCCAGCGCTACATCTCCGAGGTGTTGGAGCCAGTTGTCCTTCCTTACCTTCAGGGCTTGCCCACAGCCATATTTCAACAGGATAATGCGCGACCACACGTGGCACGCATTGTCCAAGGGTTCTTCGTCAATCGCCAGATTGAATTGCTTCCCTGGCCAGCTCGCTCTCCGGATCTTTCGCCGATAGAAAACATGTGGTCCATGGCTGCTCAACGATTGACCCAGAATACATCCCCAGCTGCCACACCAGATCAACTTTGGCAACGTGTGGAAGCTGCTTGGTCTGCTGTACCCCAAGAACACATCCAAAGTCTCTTTGAATCAATGCCGAGGCGTGTGGCAGCGGTGATCTCCAACAATGGCGGCTACTCTGGCTACTGATTTTGGCAGGAACCACACTTCACAGAAGTCTATAAATTTAATCATTTGATACTTGGTCAACATGTTATCTACAAAATAAATTTTGTTGTGATATCTCTTGTCTTTCTTGGTGTTGCAATTTGGGTGGCCAGCAGTGTATTTGTGCTGTGTTATTTGTCTGTTTAAATATTTTTTAGTGTTAGTTGAACGCTTTTTGCATTCCATGGTTCGTTTTCGTGATTGTGTACTGTTCATTATTATTGTTTCTCTTTTTGTGCTTCAAAGTTTATTTTGCTCCATGATTATCTGAATGATCACTGCATAATTATTTTTGATACTGCATTTGTGCTTTTTTCATTTGATGGCGTTTTATTGTACACCGTTTGTGGTTTGATTCTTTCCATTAATTTGATATTCTGCGATCAGTTGCTTTCCATCGAATGATACTACATTGTTTTGCATATGTGGCTGTTACCATTTCCCAATTATTTATATACCTATTTCTGATATTTGACTTTTATTAGTGTTAGATTAGCATGTTTCTGGACGATTTCCTTCGACCTATTTTCGTGACCAGTTGTATAAAATTCATATATAAATGTTTTATCATCATTTACCCTCAAGCAGTATGGTCAAAGTTTTCCAGAAATGTTGAAAATCCATTTTGTGAAGAAAATACTGTTGAACACAGGTTGTACTTCCAAATGTAATTTAAACAATACTAAGCCTGTATTCCAGCGATATTTCCGTTAATTTGCTTAAAATTAAAATAGCTTAATTAATATAATCTAAATCAAACCTTTGAATGTTAATTAAAAGATTCTGCTAGTTGCTAATAGACTAGATAAATTTGATTTTCATGATCCCCTGGGATCGACTTCTCATAATTAGAAAGATCATTTATAGAAATACCATACAACTTAAATCTAAAAGGGGCCGTCGTGGCTCAGTGGATATGCCCACTGTGCTAGCAACCTGCGAGTTGTAGGCGACACAAGTTCAGTTCCTGACAGGTGCATTCTTCCCTGAGTATATTTTTCTGTGTCAGTAAAATTTTTATTGTGTATGTTAATTTATTGATATTGGGTGTCTTGTGTTAGGCACAGCATGGCCAAATATGGCCCTTGCACCATAAAACTCCAAAACCAACCTACCTAAATTCAAAAAGTTTTTGGACTGAAAATGATAGCGTGTAAAACAGTTGTTCCAGGAAGTTTTCATGCGTGCTCCGTATATTTTTGTGGCAGCTGTGGTGAATAATAATGTATCAGTTGTTTGTGGTAGCTTGCTTATTGGATAGTAACTGCTGCTTCTGGGAGCACGCATGCAAATTTCCTGATGCACTTATTTCGCACACTATCGTATCACTCCAAGAACCTTTGGGATATAGATTGTACATATGAGGCTTTAAATTTTAATGATTTGATAATTTCCTACTCTCCACACTTTAACTAGACCAAAACAGATCCGTCTTATGTTGTGCAGATTATAAGAAATATTGAAAAGTGTTTTAATCGTTAAGAAATGTTTCCGACCACCATTAAAATACAGGGTCGTCTATGTAACTTTGCCTATTTACTAGACTAGCGACTACAATGTTAGAAGAAATTAGATGAAATTCCAGGTAACCTTTCAAGATGTATGAAGGTGAAAAAAAGTCAGCTTTCACAGAATTTATTAATTTTTTGTTTTCATGGGATGCTATACAAATTTGATGTCTCATTGTCTGCCATACACTTCAAGGTTCAATCTCTCCATTCCAAGTCTTCCACTGGAGTATCCTCACCCATCCCCATGAATTCTGATTAAATTTAGTCCTGACTATGAATTGAAAAACAGAAAAACAGCAATAAAATTGTTACAATTCAGTTGGTTTACGCACAGAAATGATTTTAAGAGAGTTGTGCAACAAATATTTGCTGTTAGTTAAATACATACAATGTTCTATGCGAAGTATAGAAGTTCTATAAACAACAATTATTTTCATAATTCAATAATTGTATTTTTAAAGAAATCTATGTATTTTTATAGTATTTAATCTTGAAGACATTTTAAAAATTCGATACCAACTCTTTCGAGGGCAGCTCGGGACTTCATTACCTCCGCGTATGCTCAAGCGTATATGCTTTTTATAGACTAGATGTATAACTTGTTTTTATAAGATAAGTGCAAACATGTAAATTTTTAAAAAATATTGTTTTCAAAGTCAACTGAAAATAAAGATATTTATCAAATCAAACTATGTACGCACTGAAAATTGAATCTGGGAATTTTTTTGTTCGTCAAAAAATTCGAATAAATTTAAATCGTCATAAAAAGCTAATTATCCGACAGCCTATTGCGTTTTTCAATGAATAGAGGGTTGATACATTTCAGTCTGAAAAATAACTATCGCCTTAATTAAAATGTATGGAAAACGTGTATGAAATATATTAACCAATTTTTAAAGTATTAAATTTACCTTTTATACCCCGAATTTAAAAACGTATGAAAAATTACAATTAATAATATTTGAAATTTCTTATATGACCACCTAACGTTATAATGTTATGCAATATTTGAGAAACACGATATTTGATATTATCATTGCTAATTCATCAAATCAAAATGTAATCACAAAACGCGAATACTCTAATAAATAATTATTCGCAATTTTTATTAGGTAGGTAGTTAATTGACGTCGCATTGGAGCAGCACAACGGGCAATTATATATATATATATATATATATATATATATATATATATATATATATATATATATATATATACATACACTGCTGGCCACCCAAATTGCAACACCAAGAAAGACAAGAGATATCACAACAAAATTTATTTTGTAGATAACATGTTGATCAAGTATCAAATGATTAAATTTATAGACTTCTGTGAAGTGTGGTTCCTGCCAAAATCAGTAGCCAGAGTAGCCGCCATTGTTAGAGATCACCGCTGCCACACGCCTCGGCATTGATTCAAAGAGACTTTGGATGTGTTCTTGGGGTACAGCAGACCAAGCAGCTGCCACACGTTGCCAAAGTTGATCTGGTGTGGCAGCTGGGGATGTATTCTGGGTCAATCGTTGAGCAACCATGGACCACATGTTTTCTATCGGCGAAAGATCCGGAGAGCAGGCTTGCCAGGGAAGCAATTCAATCTGGCGATTGACGAAGAACCCTTGGACAATGCGTGCCACGTGTGGTCGCGCATTAACCTGTTGAAATATGGCTGTGGGCAAGCCCTGAAGGTAAGGAAGGACAACTGGCTCCAACACCTCGGAGATGTAGCGCTGGCTGTTTAAAGTACCGGCAATGCGTACTAGAGGAGTGCGAGAGTGATATCCAATACCGCCCCATACCATAATACCCGGTGCAGGACCAGTGTGGCGATGCATAACGCAGCTGTTCAGCATCCTCTCTCCACGGTGTCTCCAGACTCGAATCCGACCATCGTGGTGTTGCAGACAGAAGCGTGACTCGTCAGTAAAGACAATTTCATTCCATTCTACCGTCCACATCCTTCTTTCATCGCACCATTGGCGGCGGAAACGTCTGTGGTTCTGCGTCAAGGGTAGACGAAGTAATGGACGTCTTGCGGACAGACCACTCTGCTGTAAACGGCGTCGAATGGTACGCGTAGACACTGAATGATGCGGTACAGACTGAATGTGCTGTGCTATGGTTCGTGATGTGGCTGAGCGATCCGTCACTGCCATACGCACAATATGCCTGTCATCACGTGAAGTGGTGCACTGAGGTGGATGCGATCGAACACATCGGTCCGTCGTACCCTCCTGCATCCAACGATCACATATCCGCATTACAGTTGTTTGGTTTCGTCCAACACGACTACCGATTTCCCTGAAAGATAATCCACAATCTCGGTAGGCCACTATCCTTCCTCTTTCGAACTTGGATACTTGATCAAAAGATGATCGCTGTTTTCTACGAGGCATAATTGATCATTTTTTTGAAAAAACCACAAGAAAAACACAATTGCCGTACTTGAAATCGTCGAAATCTCCAAGCCTTAAATAGCGCTTTGAAGTGGCGCCACAGGCGCGCGTGATGTGCGTCTGCGCTGAAATTCTAATCATTTGCAGATCTCACCTCCGCTAATGCATGTTGTAAATTTCATATTATTTGCATGCTTCCTTCAGGGTGTTGCATTTACGGTGGCCAGCAGTGTATATATATATATATATATATATATATATATATATATATATATACACACAAATGAAGCAAAAATGGTTTTTCATAACTTTGAACTGATATTTCTTTATTACTCGAATCAAAGTGACCGAATTTTGATGATATAACTAAACATTTTGATCATAAATTGAACTTCTAATATAGGTGGTAAAACTTTATTTCTACACTTCAAATTTCGTGCACTGAAACATTTTTTAAATAAAAAGTCCATAGCATTGAAATAGATCTATTTTTGTTAATTGCAATGAAAAAGGCAATAGGTATGTAATAAACTGTAAAAACGTATTAAATTGTTTAAAAAATAAATAGAAAAATGGATTTTTCACTTTAAACTTAAATATTTTCGTAATTACGCAAAACAAAGTGATCAAATTTTTTTATGTCAGAACTGAGTAGAAGCCATGAAATTTCAGATTTTAGTTGAGTACACCAGTAGCTACTAGATTAAAATCTTGGAAAACCTCGAAATACTCCTGTTTTCTCATCCATGGCAAAATCGACTGTCACAGTGGTTCTTGCAAAAAAGTGATGTTTAAGTCTTGCAAAAAATTATTGTTTTTCCCCTTCACATGTAAATTTTTCTTTCAAATTCGAAAAGAGAAATTGCAAATTTCAATCAAGAGTTTTTAAACACCTAACAATCAAAGTTAAGTCAAAGTTATCAATATTTTGAGTAAAATGGGTTACATATTTTTTTATTTGCTTAATCACGAGGGAGACTCATAGCATTTTGTGTACTCCTCAATTGCAAAAATGGAGGGGTTCAGTTTTTTAGAATCTCCTTGCCATACAGTAAAGAATTCTGTAAAATAAAATTGGCTTTCAATTTTCAAAACATGTACTCAACTGTGCAAAAAAACGATGTTTGAAGATGATGCAACACCCCTTTGTTAAGATGGCGTCCCCACTCCCCTGTAGTAGGGATGCTAAGCGAATCACAGAACCGCTACTCAATCACTAATACTTTTAAATCACAGTTCGTATCTGTTACTGAAATATCAAAATAACAGTGATTTGGTAGCAGTAATTACAGTAACAGTTATTGAGAATATCTGATTCGGTAGCAGAGATTGAGGGCTAAATGATATCAGTTGATATCGTTTAACCCTGATACTGCGACTGGTGATTCTGTACCAGTGATATCAGCTGATATCGTTTAACCTCTAACGGTGATTGTGATCGGTGACTGCGACTGGATAGCAGTGACTGCGATGATTCGATAGCAGTTCAAACTGCGACTCAGTATCACTGATTTGGTAGCACTAATTGGTAATTCGGTTATGTATACTTGTGTGGGATTTTGTTACGGAGCTGATTTGTGTCTCTAGGGCGGATAGGATTTTCAACCAGGGTGCTGTGCAGCATTAAAGAGGCTCCGTGACACACCAGGGTGCAGCGAATTCGGTGCTAAGCTTTTTCCAAAAAGCTTATAGTGCTGACTAAGTAAATAAGTTCTACAGTTGAAAGGTAATGTCAGAAGAAAACGTTTTTAAAATTTGCTATTTTAAATTACAAATTAATTATTGACATTCAACTTGTCCTAATTATCCAGTTTTTATTTATGAACACTTGAGCTATTAATTTTTTCCATTTTTTTTTATTTTAGTTAAACATAAGATTTTTCTTTTTATTCCTCTTTCTTTTAAATTGTTTTCAATTATAAAATAATTCATTATGTACGTGCAAATGGGATAAGATTAAAATAGGTAGCGATAAAAGATTTTATGAATTAAATTAGACTAAATCAAGTCCATCAGATACTTATTTCGATTTTCTAGTGAATTGACCAAGAACATGGATGTACGCTGATATTTTTGCACTGAAAAATTATTTTATTCTAAGACAATTTCTTCAGTTTTGCCTACATTTCGTTGTTGCTTTAAAATCTCATGATGAATTAAGAATGTAAGCAAAAGGAAGGTAAGCAAAGGAGGTTTTTCATGTTTACAAAATTTTCATAATATATGGTAGCAATATTTCATTTAGGAGAGCTGCTGAACAATCAACTCTTTAGTTTCATATGAAACATTTTTTCAGAAGTAAGATAATAAATGTATAAAAGTGTGCACGAAAACTAATAAGGGTTCAGGCAGAGTTTCTCATTCTCTGAATCCGCCACTGCATTTGCCGTTTATTTCCTGGATATGTAATGTCTACCGCATATTTTAATTGTTTTACGAGTTTCTGCATTCCCTTAAAGTTGAGTCTTAAAAAGAACAATTTTAGGGGGTAGAGTCAACACAATGATGTAAATAGCTGTAATGAATATATTTTGAAATATCGTAATGTAAATGCAATTTTTGTGAATGGATGTTTTATTTTTTTAATGGAGCGTGGAATTTGATTGCTTCAATCATAAAATTTCAATATTTATTTTTTTGGAATTTCTTGTCAACGTATCTTTATAAAAAATAGAATTTTTACACTTTGGTTTTTGAAGTAAATAATATACTTTCCCATAGTTTATGAATTTCTGTGTTCTATAGAAAATCTCTACATCCACATCTTGATTAGTATTTTAGAAAAATTGTATAAATTATGAATAAAACTATGGGACAGAAAATGTTGAAAAAATCAAAGGTTACTGGGGAAAAGGAAAACAATTTGACAATAATTGGGAAATGAGATAAAATTAGGATATAGGAAGAAGTTAGAAATGATAATTGATGCAGTTTATGGAAGCTAATTCTAATTTCAGGAGCTAGGATAGAATGGAAGATACAAATGTCACATACATCTGAAGTCATGAAAGAAAAAAAGATATCCGCATTAGTTTGTTGAGAAAAAGAGTTACCTTTATAGGGAAAGAAATAACCAGAGTAAATAGCTACGCATACAGAGATATCACTGCCATAGAAAGCAATGGTCTGCTAAATAACATAGGAAATCACATAGACGGTGGCGGTGTCAGTCAACACTACCATGGCATCCGATCTAGCTTCGTTACCTTAACAACCGAACTACAAGTATGTTAGGTTTGTTTATTTATTGTTTTAGTGTTTATTTCGTATGTACATGAGAATTCGCTTTTCTATCATAAACGCTGAATTCTTTTTTTATGAGGAAGCAGAAAATCAAATATTTTTTTCTCGATTTTCAATTATTTTCGATTATTTTTCCATTTACTGAAGCAAGTAAATATAATTTAATAAAAGATTATTCGACAGTATTTTAACTTGGCCAAGCTGGCCATTCAACAACCTTCGAAGATGTCTGAACTGACAGAGCCAAGAAATGATTTGGGATCCGAAACAAGTCACAACATGGAAACGGATAACAACTCTTGATGGAAAAAGAATTTAACATCGGAACTCATCGACTTAGCCCAAAAGATGATAGAAATGGAATACCTCACAACAATACCCAAAAAAAATAAATAAAAATAAAAAATAAATAATAAATAATAAAAAAAAAATAAAAAAAATTCACTCCCACAAGCAAATTGAAACAGTACGTTTCACATGCAACAACAAAATCCTTATTACAAGTAAAGACGGAAAATGTGCCTCTGAAATAGCCAAATTAGAAAAAATACTGAACATTATCACGATAGAAACAGAGAGTACCTACCCCCACTGTCCTTGTAACAATAATAGGAACGAAAATATCACCTGAAATTAAAATATGGTACACCATTCCACAACAGATAACAATTTTCATCGACAAACCAAGACAATGTCAAAAATGTTTTAAATTTGATCACGCAACAAAAAATTGTAGAAACGAAGCAAAATGCATAAAATGCGATCAACCCATGAGAACCCGAATTATAACAATCCAATTCATGTTGCAATTGCCAACAAGACCATCCAGCAGACTACCCAAATTGCCCTAAACGCCATGAAGAACCCAAATTTCTGGAATTCAAAGCATATAATCACTTTTCATTCATTGAAGCAAGAAGAACATGTAAATCAACAACTCCCAAACCACTAATATCACAAATTTTACAAAATAATCAAAAAAAAACCAACTAACTTAGAATATAAAAAAGTAATACAAGAAACTAACAATTTTCAAAACAATCCTAACTGAAGAATTGAAAGAACAAGCACAATTCATCGAAACCTTGAACGAATTCGGCAAATCATTGATCCAAACCATCATCCAAGGAAAAACATGCAATCTAAAAATTATTTCCAAACATTCACAACCGTTACAAGTCCAGAAAGAAAAATCAAACACAAATAATCCCAGTCCAAAAAAAGTGATCAACGTAAAGATAAAATTGAAGCGAAATTGACCTATTCGACTCAATTAAACGAGGAAACAACAATTCAATCAAATGCAAAGAAATAGTCAGAAAATTGTAGTCATGGGTTTTCTTTTCTACCAAGTAGGTGTTTCACATTTTCCTTTCCATTGCTTTCAATCTAAAAATTGTTCAGTGGAATGCAAGAAGCGACCGCAATAAGAATCTATGGTTACAGAACTCACTCTTTAACTCAACAGATATATGCGTATTTCAAGAAACACATCTAAAACCGATAAAAATTTCATCTTAAAAATAAAACAATATTCAGAAAAGAGACCTAACAAAGGACTTCTCATCGCAATTAATAAAAAATTATCAACAAATATTATAAATTTTCAGCCCTTATCAATTAATGAAGAAATTTTAGGAATTACCGTCCACGACTCAAACAATCAATGCTTATTGCATATTATGGTTGGTTGGTTGGTTTTTCTTGAGACTTTTAGCTGCAGAATCAGGCTTTTGTCTCCAATCTTCCTAATTGATCTAAATTTAAGAGAAAAATACAATGAGATTAGAACTTTTCAATTGATATGAGAAATCTAGTTATGTCTCTAACTTGTTGTGGTTTATTTATGATGCTTTTTATGAGATTTTTGAAGGTGAAGTTTTGAGATTGGAATTTTATTTTTTCGATGAGTTTTTTTTTTCTAGGGCGTGAATACTTTTTGCAGACGAAGATGATATGTTGAAATGAGTCGATAACTTTACAGCTGTCACAGAGATTTGTGTCTGCTAGTTTGAATCTAAATACACTGCTGGCCACCGTAAATGCAACACCCTGAAGGAAGCATGCAAATAATATGAAATTTACAACATGCATTAGCGGAGGTGAGATATGCAAATGATTAGAATTTCAGCGCAGACGCACATCACGCGCACCTGTGGCGCCACTTCAAAGCGCTATTTAAGGCTTGGAGATTTCGACGATTTCAAGTACGGCAATTGTATTTTTCTTGTGGTTTTTTCAAAAAAACGATCAATTATGCCTCGTAGAAAACAGCGATCATCTTTTGATCAAGTATCCGAGTTCGACAGAGGAAGGATAGTGGCTTACCGAGATTGTGGATTATCTTTCAGGGAAATCGGTAGTCGTGTTGGACGAAACCAAACAACTGTAATGCGGATATGTGATCGTTGGATGCAGGAGGGTACGACGGACCGACGTGTTCGATCGCATCCACCTCAGTGCACCACTTCACGTGATGACAGGCATATTGTGCGTATGGCAGTGACGGATCGCTCAGCCACATCACGAACCATAGCACAGCACATTCAGTCTGTACCGCATCATCCAGTGTCTGCGCGTACCATT
Source organism: Meta bourneti (assembly GCA_933210815.1). Taxonomy (NCBI): domain Eukaryota; kingdom Metazoa; phylum Arthropoda; class Arachnida; order Araneae; family Tetragnathidae; genus Meta; species Meta bourneti. Next base: position 25,914,194 of record OW119928.1, read on the forward strand.
CGACGCCGTTTACAGCAGAGTGGTCTGTCCGCAAGACGTCCATTGCTTCGTCTACCCTTGACGCAGAACCACAGACGTTTCCGCCGCCAATGGTGCGATGAAAGAAGGATGTGGACGGCAGAATGGAATGAAATTGTCTTTACTGACGAGTCACGCTTCTGTCTGCAACACCACGATGGTCGGATTCGAGTCTGAAGACACCGTGGAGAGAGGATGCTGAACAGCTGCGTTATGCATCACCACACTGGTCCTGCACCGGGTATTATGGTATGGGGCGGTATTGGATATCACTCTCGCACTCCTCTAGTACGCATTGCCGGTACTTTAAACAGCCAGCGCTACATCTCCGAGGTGTTGGAGCCAGTTGTCCTTCCTTACCTTCAGGGCTTGCCCACAGCCATATTTCAACAGGATAATGCGCGACCACACGTGGCACGCATTGTCCAAGGGTTCTTCGTCAATCGCCAGATTGAATTGCTTCCCTGGCCAGCTCGCTCTCCGGATCTTTCGCCGATAGAAAACATGTGGTCCATGGTTGCTCAACGATTGACCCAGAATACATCCCCAGCTGCCACACCAGATCAACTTTGGCAACGTGTGGAAGCTGCTTGGTCTGCTGTACCCCAAGAACACATCCAAAGTCTCTTTGAATCAATCCCGAGGCGTGTGGCAGCGGTGATCTCCAACAATGGCGGCTACTCTGGCTACTGATTTTGGCAGGAACCACACTTCACAGAAGTCTATAAATTTAATCATTTGATACTTGGTCAACATGTTATGTACAAAATAAATTTTGTTGTGATATCTCTTGTCTTTCTTGGTGTTGCAATTTGGGTGGCCAGCAGTGTAGGAGATCTGGAGTGATTAACATTCGGGATAAAAATCTTGAAAAATAAACATCTTCTTTTCTTGATTTCAGAGTGTTTTTTACATCATATATGTTTGGAAGGTTGCCTGAGATTTGGTAGTATTTGCTATGATTGAATATTGATCGATCAGAGAGGTCCAACTTGTTTCCTATGTATTTTATCGTATCTTCCGGCGATAACCATTCAAGAAAGATGTCTTCTTCTTTTACTGATTTGGCGAGTTGATCTGCTTTTTCGTTTATTTCAATGTCTTTATGTGCTGGAACCCAGATTAATTTTAAATTTGTAACGAGTTTTGCGGTGTTGATTAGTTTGTTTTTAAGTCGTAGGATTACTTTCGATGATTTGATGGAACAGTTTTGTAGAGCCAGTAATACAGATTTACTATCGGTGAAGATAGTTATTAGTGTTAAAGTCAATAAGCTCATCTAATGCTTGGCATAGGGCTAAGGCTTCCGCAGTAAAGATAGAGTTGATGTTGCTGATTCTGTATTTGATTATTAATTTGTTTGAATATCCTGCAATTGCTGTAATATTGCTTGTTTTAGATGCATCTGTTGCTATTAGGTGATAACTAAAGAGTAGTTGATCAGTCACATTTTTAAAGAGAGCCTGGATGCAATTATTTGGTAGGGATTTTGTTTGGAAATCCAAATTTTCGATAAAAAACGAGATGTTAGGTGGGAATGATTCCACTGGAAAGATGAACATGATGAGATGATCTGTCTTGAAGTCTTCTTCAAGTAATTCAAAACAAGAGATAATCGACGAACTATTTTGTTCGAGTAAATTAATATTATCTTGAATAATGGAATGCAAGGGGGAGAAAGTTCCCAAAGAAATGTGCTTTATCCAGAATTTATTACTTATTTTTTTTATTTGGGTTTTAATTTGGATTGTGTCTGTGATTTTGTGGAGAATAATATTTGGAGTCCAGTTGGGGAGTCCGCATGCAGTTCTCAATGCCATGTTTTGACATATTTCTAAATGATTTAAGTTTTTTTTTGCATGAGTTTAGAATTGTACTGCTATAATGGAAGAGATTACAAATTGATGTTTTTGCTAGGTGTATTAAGTGATGTGTGCGAGCACCGTAATTTTTATTTGCTAGGGCTTTAAGGATATTTATGCGTTTATATGCTTTTATTTTTAGTTGTTTGATGAAGTAATTAAGATTACCATATTTGGAGATTGTGATGCCGAGGAATTTTAGTTCATCTGTCCATTCGATCACGTTGCCATTCATAGAAAAGCACCAGTCAAAAGTAGTTCTTTTTTTTGATAGGTTTATAATTGAACATTTATTATGGGATATTTTAAGATTCCAATAGTTGCACCATCTACTGATATTTTCTATTGTGTTTTGTAATTTTTTTTTATGTAATCTGGATTGTCGTGGGTACAATAAAAAAGGATATCGTCTGCATAGATTATGTAGTTAATACCTATTGGTATTGTTTCATGAAAATCTGCCATGAATATTGTGAAAAGAATTGGGGAGAGAACACTACCCTGAGGAACTCCTCTTCTCATTTCAATTGGGTTTGATATGGTGTTTTCCCATTTTTCCCTTATTGTCCGATCTTGAAGGAAGTTATGAAGCCATTTGGAGATATTTCCTGAGAGTCCTATATTGAGACATTTCACTATATAAATTGAGTCATATGCAGATTTTATGTCTAGAGATATTGCAATTAAGAATTTTTTTTGAGAATGGGCGTTTTTTATTGTCGAAAATAGTGTTTGGATTGCTGTTTGACTGTCTCTGAAAGGTAAGAAGCCAAGATGAGTAGGTTCAATTTTATTATGTTTAATTAAGAAAGAGGAGATTCTTCGGGGTAAAATTCTTTCGAATATTTTTGCAGGTACTGAAGTAAGAGATATGGGACGGTAAGAAGTGACATTATTTTTTGGTTTCTGTGGTTTATGAATAGGAATTATTAGTGCTGTTTTCCAGCTATTTGGTATTTTGAAGTTAAGCCAGATATCATTAAATATAGATTTTATTATTGTAGTTGATTCTTGGTTTAATCCTTTGAAAATTTGTGCTGAGATGCCATCTTCTCCAGGTGTTGAAATTCGAGTATTTTTTATTTCATTATTTAGTTCTGTTGATGTTATTGGTTTGTTTAAATCAAAATTTTCTATATTATTATAGTCGATAGGAATAGGGTTGTGATTGTCGTTTGTAGCAAAGAATTTGGCGAAGGTATTGGTTTGGTCTTTTATTGACAAGATTTCTTTGCCGTTGAGTTGTAGAATAATGTTGGATTTCTGCTTTTCATTCTTTCTTCGATTTAATATGTTGAATATACGAAAGAGAAAGTAAGAGTTTTGCTGCATTTTGCAGACCTCATCCCAGTATTTTTTTTTGCTGTCTCGAATAGCTTGTTTGAGTTTTGCAGAGAACTTTTTGTATTTGATCCAATGGTCATCCTTGAGAGAGATTCTAGCCTTTTTTAGATAATGCTTTTTTAAGAAAAGTAATTGATTGCATTTAGTGTTCCACCATGGTGTTGTTATCTTTTCGCAATTTAGTTTCGTGAATCTATTTCTTGATTTGGCCTCTTCTATCAGATTTTGTAGTTGATCATAGTTGTTACAGTTTTCTTTGATAATGTTAGTATTAAGTTGTTCTATGACTCTGTTCCATTTGTAGAAAATTTTTTTAAATGGTGAGTAAGTTTCATTTTCGATGTTTATTATGATTGGGAAGTGATCACTTTCATAATTGTCATCTTCGATATGTAAATTGCAGATAGGAAATATTTCAGAAGAACAAAAAGATAGATCGATAAGAGTAAAGGTTCTGTTTGGGGCAATGTGGGTTGGTTTATTGTGATTGATAAGGCAAAGGTTTTTTTCCAATGTCCAATTGAACAAGGTTTGGCCTGCAGTGGAGTGTGAATTGCCTCCCCAGAGGTCATGTTTTATGTTAAAGTCTCCGAGGAGGAAACTATTATTTTTTATGTTATTTGAAATATTGTTTAAAGTTTTATATTCAATTTTGCCATTAGAGGAGTAGAAATTAATGATCATAAAAGGTCTATTTTTTTGCATGTATTGGACAGCCATTATTTCATTTTCATTGTTATCAGTTGAATTGTCAATGTCAATTATTTTTGATTGAATGTTCTCAGATATTGCAATTATTAGGCCTCCTCCAATTTTGTGTGGTCTATCTCTTCTGTAAATTATTTTATGTGGAATATGGAAATTTTGATGAGGTTTTAGAAAGGTTTCCTGAATTACTATTATTTGAGCTGTCTTAAAGATTTCTGTGTCCAGGACCCATTTTTTATTTTGAATCCCCCTTGCATTCCATTGTATGATGTGCATGTTTTTTTTGTTGTTTTTTTTTTTTTAGCTTTTTCTTTTTGATTTATCTATTCGACCTTCCTTGTTGCTAAAGTTCAGGGAATTATCATTGTTAAGTATCGTTGGGGGTGTAATTGTTTTATTTTTTATTCCATTATCCGTTTTCTTTTTTTTCTCCCTTTTGCATATTATTAATTCAATGCAAACATCATCAATATTTATTGTCCCAAAGGGAAATTGTCAACAAAAGAGCTAGATCCTTTTTGTACTAGCACTTCTAATCCCACATTTTTTCATCGCCTACCACAACTTTTGGAACACTCAAACCAACACAAGAGGAGAAAATCTTGCAAATTGGATTCTCATAAATGATTTTTGCCTCATCAAAAATCCATATCCCCACTCATATCTCTTCCAGTGGATCCACCTCTCTTATCGACCTTTCGATATGCTCACCAGATGTCTTCCCTCATATTGAATATGAAGTTGCAGAAGGATACTTTTGGAAGCGACCACTACCCGATTATCATCACAATTGGAAAAACCAATACAAATTACCAAACTAGATTAAGATACAGATAGGACTTAATTTCCAAAGAAATCAATGATAAAATCCAGAAAATTGAAAACCTAACTTACCAAACCTTTCAAAAGATCTCGAACAGTCTTTTAAAATAAAAAGTTCAACATTTTCTACTCAAAGATTTTCCAACTTGGTGAACTTAAAATGCAGTACTCTTTGCAAAAGAAAATATCACAAGCAAGCAAAAAAAAAATACATTTCAAAAGAACACTGGATTCAATATAAGAGATCATCTGCTAAACTTAAAATGGAAATGAAAGATGCATCAAGACAATATTGGGATAAAACCTGTTCACAAACTCAAACGATTCAAAACTACTTTTCAAAATATTTCAAATAGATCGTTTGCAATGCAAACCTCACAAAATTTACTTAATCTTGACAACAAAGCTATTACGCAACCAAATGAACAAAGTGAAACATTTGCAAAATTTTTCAGTCATGCACACACAATCGATCACGAGAACCAATCCCTCTTGATTACGGAGGACAAAGAGATACGAAAATAAATCGCGATTTCTCTCTCGACGAACTAAAAAATCGATCAGAAAAGCAAAAATTTCAACCCCAGGAGAAGACAAAATTTCTGCAATCCTATTAAAAAATTTTAATGAAATCTCTTTCCAAATTATTAAATAGTTTCAATCATATCTGGCAAACCAACGATATCCCAGACAGTTGGAAAACAACTATCATTGTCCCTATTCACAAAACTAATAAACCTAAAGAAGAAATTAAATCATACCGACCAATTGGTCTAACTTCAGTTCCCGCAAAAATCTTCGAAAACATGCTGCTACAACGCCTTATTGAAAACAATCCTTAAAGAACCACTTGAAAATTCTCATCTTGGATTTTTACCCTTCAGAGACACTCAGTCAGCTATTTTTCAAGTTTATGAAGAAATTCAAAGAGCAATCGATAAAAAAAATTTATTATAGGAATATCATTAGATATTCACGAGCATGATTCTATTTGGATAAAAGAAAAATGAATAGAAAAATGTCTTAAAAATAACATCAAAGGTCGAGCAGTTCAATGGATCCATAATTTTCTTAAAAAGAAATATAAAAGTCGAATGGAGAGAAATTCAATTTCCACAGCCCACTCTTCGGGACGAGGTTTAGTACAAGGTGGCGTTATATCTGCTTTTCTTTTTACGATATATATGAAAGATTTTTACGAAACCAATCTTCACGGACTGAAAATTATCATTTATGCAGACTACATTTTTATTATTTGTACCGGATCCAACCTTAAAAATATTTATATCACAAACTCCAAAACACACTTGACAAAATTTCTAAATGGTGCAATTATTGGAAATTAGAAATCCGTCCGGACAAATGTCATTCTATCAACCTTTCTCGTAAAAGAGGGATACCAAACTATTTCTTAACAATCGGAGGCAAACGCATTCCTTGGACAAATCAACTTGGTGCTATATTCTCTAAAACCAGGAAAATTCGAACCACACTTCAATTGCATTCGTTCTAAAGTCTTCAAAAGAATTAATTTATTAAAAGTGCTGTCTAACAACAGTTATGGAGCAAGATCCAAACATCTGCATCAATTAGTTAAATCTTGCATCCGAAGCTGTTTTGTCTACGGAAACATTATCACTCACTACGCCAGAAATCCCAAAAATAAATTTTAGAAGTAGCTTACAATTCAGCTCTAAGAATCGCTCTTGGTTTACCAAGATAGACCCCTTTACTCGCTCTCAGAAAAATATCAAATGAATCAAATTTATCAGAAAGAATCACTAGATTGAATGTCAACTTTTGGATCCGACATATCAGTATCAATGAAATTTTTCCTCTTAATACCACCATCGCAAAATTCAAAAACGAACAAAAAAAGATCAAAGTTACCCTTATTTTTAACACAGTAGAAACGTTCAAAAATTTTGACATTAATCCCGATAACATCATCGAATTTATTTTTCCAACTAATCTTGAATACTACGATATCCAGATTAAAATCTCAGATTATGATTTCCAAAATAAAAATCTTATTCACGAAATAATCAATCCACTTTTCCAAGAATTCAGACAGAAACTTAAGGATTACCATATAATTGCCACAGATGCTTCAAAATCAGTTGCATTCACTTCAATTGCTGGTTGGCCAGAAGAAAGTTCCTTTAGTTTCAGAATTAATAACATTAATACCATTTTCATTGCAGAAGCTTTAGCAATGTGTCAAGCATACGTAGACGACTTAACCCCGAACAAAAAATACGCGATTTTCTGATAGTAAATCTGTTCTAACGGTGTTGACAACACTAACATTAAATCTCCCAAAGTAATTCTTGGTTTAAGAAATAAATTAATTAAATCACAATTAAAATCAATTAACATCCCTTTATTTTGGATACCAGGCCACCGGAACATAGATATAAATGAAAAAGCGGATAAACTTGTAAAAGCTGTCAATCATCAAGACATCTTTTTAAATTGGATATCCCCAGAAGATCTGACGAGACGAATAATTGAAATCGATAAAGAACTAACTAAAGAATGGATAATAAGCAAATATCACTCGACTTTAGGAAATATTCCCGATTTACCAAATACGTATTTGTAAATGGTCAAACAACAGAAGAGAAGATGTTTTATTAATAAGATGCAGGATTAAAATGTCAATCACACCCTCCTTATTATTCCGATTCAATCTCGAAGAATCAGCGGAATGTCCTACATGTAAAAAGGAAGATTCATTAGACCACGTTTTACTAGATTGCACAAAATACAATAAAGAACGAAAAAAATTCCAATTCTTAAAACTCCAAACAGCTTATATTGATAACTTCTGCAATCTGATGACCCGAGCATTTGAAAACAAAGCAACAACTAAAAGACTAATCTGATTTCTAATCTCTACGAACAAATTCTAAACTCAACTCCACTTTTCTGATTACCAATAAACAAATTCAAAGATTCGAGCAATAGAGGCGAAGGTAGACAACGTCGCAACCATAAACCTCAAAGCACTCATCAATCTTGAATCGTACGTACATTTTAAGTTTATGCTAGTGGTAAGGTTGTTTGTTCAAACGATGTCGACAAATTTGTGTTTTAATTCTGAAATAGATGGGGTCAGGACTGCTGAAGCACAAGCTTCACATATATGACAAAGAAAGATTTTTCATTTAAGTACGTCCCCATCCGTTAGCTGTTTATTTACTCAGGCTGTTTTATTCTCTACGATTTGAAAGGCCATTTGCATTTTTGCTTTGTATTTCTAATTAAAAGCTAAGTATTCTTTATATACGTATTTTCAGCATAAATGTTTTAAAATAGCAATTTTTTTAATGTCTTCTGAACTGAAAAAGAACCTTAATTTATAAAAGCCATTTGTGAATTATAAAATTTTATACAAATGTATGAACTTGATTCTTTTTAAGTGAATGCTTTTTAAAAATACGAAAATATTCCAAAACAAGCCCTTTCGATTTATTGTTTAGAAGATTGTTGATCTCTCTTGTCTGAATTATTTCAAATTTTTTTTCACACATAATCAGGTATTTAGTCTGATCAGGTTACATCATAAATTTTTGAATAAATTATACAATTTGAAAAAGGAACAGAAATGAAGTATTCATATCCGGAACTAATCAGGCTACTGGGAAGGGTAGTTCGGAACATAAACTCCAGCTTGCAAATGTCTGGCACTTCGATGTAGGCAAAAAACGAGAGCGAATACGACACGTTAAGACGACATCAATGCATTCAATCAATTTAGCCTGGCAGTTTTCTCACTGAAATTTACAGACAATCTCATCTGTAGTTAGACACCAAATCCACACTAGTTGCTACATTTTCACACGACTCTAGCCATCTGGCACCCTCGAACATAGTGCTCCCTACATCAGATAAATTATACAATAACATCGCGAAAGGTTTCTTAGATCTTGACATAAACATAAAAAATACGAATGTATATAATTAAATGTGAGATAAAATTTTAGAATTCTCATGTTTCTAATGAGTAACGCATTTAATATTTTTACTTCATGTTTGACCATCATACGAACAAACGCTGGCACAAAATGCATCTGTGCAGTCATTTTATGTTCTTGATGGCTTGAGAAAATTGAACTGTCAATTTCAGTTTCGTAGCAAGGTTCTTCACTACAAATATTCTATCAAAGTATGTATCGATAAATGGATAAATGTAGAGAAACACTTGGCTAAGTTCTGTCATATATGCCAGAAATTCAGAAGTAGGACATTTAAGATGTAAGATCTTATGCCCCTTTGTATTCTTTAAAGTACAAAAAGAGGGTACTTACGTACTATCCCGTCGACCATGAAAGTTAGTACAGATTACGTCAAACTTTTGCAAATCATTTCGGCGGCCACAAATCCCTAATGACATTCAAAATAGGAACAAACGAGTCATCTTCGTGAAGTCAACGCCACATAAATTCGCCTAAATATGAATCTCAGTGCTGTCGCGCTGGTCCGCATTGTTTTTTATTTTGCCATTTGGCCAAACCCCATTCTTTCATTGTTTTCAATAACGTTCCATATTGTGCCTCGTTTACTTTTTGATGGCAGGATGCCGTAACTTTGAAAGCACTCCACTGCATGCTGTTCCATAGATGGTAGGTACCAAATTTTAATAATTTTTTCAAAATGTGGAGCAAAACACAGAAATAGCAGTTAACATATCCTTCTTTACATAAATAAAAATGGCTATTAATCGGGGTTACATAAAACCAAGGCAAAGATATTATGAGTGTATTGTGCCGTCTTTCTTATCCATTATTGGCGCTAAATCACATAATTGGCGACAATTTTTGTACGTCGAAAATGATCGATGGGAAAGTACGTAAGTACCAACAAGTATTTGCATTTGTGTTTTGGCCCCAAACAATAAATGTTGGCACTCATTGCAATCCGTTTGGTTAAAAGGTATTTAGCCAAAAAATAACAAATATAAGCAGTGATGTTGAGCTCCATGTCATTGACAAGGTGGCGCTGCCGAGATTCATTGAGTCGTCTTCCACGAAGGGATCATCAATAATCGTGCTCATGTATGCCCGATTAAACTGGCTAAAATCGAGCAACACATGATCACTATCACCTACACAATTTGAGAGAAACATATCACTTTTTCATAATGATGCATGGCTTGGCAAAACTGATAACAATCAGGATTGTATCGAAAGTTACCTTGTCTTCTAATAGGACAGAAAGTGTTTTCTAGACAATCCTGGTTGAAACGGTTTAACAGGAACTGAAATCTCCTTTCAGGACTTCCCAGATGCCCAAAACGGCATGCAACGTCATGATCCACCCTTTTTTTTACATGGAGAAATGCTCTTGCCCTTTGAATCTCTAATTTGCCACGTCTAAATCCACATAATTGTTTCATTCCAAAAGACTATGTGGTCAGATTTGTGGCTTTCAGTATCCTCATATTTTTTAACTGAACGACTTGAGAGTTTTTTCATTTATTTTGATTTATATCACTATTTTACTCTTTAAAGGTAGAAACTTTAAAGATCAGGACATAGCAAAACAAGTCTAGTGTTATAAATTAAGTTGTATTGATTGATTTAGATTTCCTAAACATTTTGAGGAGCTAAATAACTTGTAATGTTTTTGAGCATTAGAAATTTAAAGTCTGGCCATTTTTAGACATTCTACCGAAAAAGTAATTCAATAGAATTATTGCGCATTTTTCTTTTAACATTCTTTTAGGGTTACCTTCAGGATATGTTGAATTAAATCAAGTGATTTTTATTAAAAAAATTATTATTTAAATCAAAATTTTGAATTTCATTTTCCTTTCTGTATTAAGTTTATATGAAACAACTTTGGAACAAGATGCATGTTATTTTATTCAAATAAGTTAAGAACTATATAAAATAAATTAAGTAGTCTGTTTATGAAAAAATAAAGATACTTAATCACAATGAAAAAGTTTTCTGCAGTATCACAAAAGCATTACAATTTCACACATAAATCTTTATAATTGTATACATAAAATAGATTACAATTCAGAAAAAGATCAATTTTAATTACATAAAACAGTATATAAATAATAAAATCACCAACGAATAGCACAAAATCAAATATATTAAACATCACATTTGTACAGAATTCTGAATATCACATTTTTCGTAAGTTTAATTACGATCGATTTTAATTAAATAAGAAATGCACAAATTAACACCTTGAAAGATTGTTAGCAAAAATCAATGGTGGGTGAATAGTCTTAACTCTAAATAGAACGATTTCATTTTTCCTCTATCAAACAATTGGGATTTAAAATATTAGCGTAATTGATTTAACTAGATTGTAAAACGATTTTTAAAATGACAATTTGTTCACATTAGTGGTTTGTAATTTTTGAATATATTTTATGAAAAACTAAAAAGAAACTTACCTATTAAGAGAAGCGGGAAACATGGACAGAGCAACAGCATGAAAATTTTATTATAAGTCATTTTAAATCACGTGAAAAGATGATGAAAGAACAGTTTAAATAATATTAAAATGTACTGCAAAGAATTCAGATGAAGTGGGATGACTCTTCAGGAAAAATCTGACAATTACAAAATGGCTACTGCTCTGAGAACAGAATAGGGTATTGCTAATTTTGAGATTATTAATTCCACAATACGAATGAGTCTCACAATTTTAAGGCCCACTCCTATATATTTTAAAGGTTATTCTTTTGTATGGTCCCCTTCGATTCGAACAGTTGGTACAAATCGACGCGTAAGAGAATGAGGTGTTTTTCTCACACATTAGAGAAATCGCCTTAGGGGGTCCAAAGACGGCTGCCTAGATAAAAGGACTTTTGTCTCCTGTATGAAACTTTCTGCGAATTCTTCTCTACTCCCCCATCTCAATGGGGAAGGAACCAATGAACGAAAGATTCCTGGTGTGGTTGATTCTCTTAGCTAAATCATCTCAATCAGTGAGATGGATGGATATAGTCATTCTGTTTTCCAGTTATCCAGATTCTTATTGTATTGATCTTCACTAATTTAAGTGACAGGAGAAAGTTGCTATTATTTAGTAAAAAATGCGCGCCTTAAAGGAGAATATGATCCAACAAGCATAGCAAGGATTACTGCTCCCGAATTTTCCAGGGGAAGGAGCTGAGAACGTGAAAATGTTGCCTTACATGATTTTATACACATATTTTACTATTTTATTCGAAGACCGCATTGCAAATAATTTCGAAGACTCTTTTTCATTGCTTTTCTTTTTAAAATATAGACAATAATTAGTTAAGAATTTCATTTTAGCCCTACTTATGAGAATACTGTAAAAATTCAAATGATTTATGGTATATTACAATAATTTTATTCTTACCTAAAATCTATTTTATAGGTTTCAATAACACTTAACCGGTACTCCTATTTTCCGATTAAGTTCTGAGACTGCGGAAGTCCAGTTGGAAGAGCAACGGTTTAAGAACTGGAGGGTTGCGAATTCGAAACTCGGTCCAATCAAAGACCGTCTTGTACATGGGAGCTGGTGTACATTAAATCTGCCGTGGCTTCCAATGTCCACAAGTTGGCGTGGTATGGACGTTTGGAGAGTGGGGTTCCAGCTAAGGTGAGTGGGGTGCCAGCTAAGGTGTTATTCTCCTCATCTGATCTTGGATTCAAAATTACGAGACGGTGTCCTTGGATCTTTTCCATCGTGATTGATTCCGGACCGTTGCCAATAGCCCGTTGTGTTGTTCCAGTGAAACGTTAATTAATATTAACGTTAATTAACTTTTAATACCTATCACCATTAAATACTGTATACATTTTTGTTAAGAACATGTTTGTTACGAGATAATAATTGCTGATTTCTGCGAGGTAGTAATTGCTTTACACGATTGTTCCTTTTTTTATTTAAAGAATTAACTTGTTTTATTTGTACACGCATTTTCAGGAATAACATTGATAAATAGAAAAGAAATAACTATAGATTTTGTGTTACAAGCACAAATGGATTCGAAGGTTATCAGATATTTGGAAAAATTACTAAATGTTTTAAACAGTGTTAATATACACTGAATATTGTAGTACCGCCAGAATTATTTCGAATGCAATGGAATTATCTTATTATGTAAGGTGTTTTGAAATTTTTCAACAAATAATTATATTTGATAATACAGAAGGAATTACTTTAATTTTTATTCTTAGTGATTGATTATAACTATTTTAAAAGAAAAGGGTCATTATAAGTTATTAAATAATTCAAATCCAATAACTTAGAATCAATTATAATTGAAATAATTAATCCTATAACTTCTAAACCTTTTAATCTTGTTGTTCCCTACATTCCAAACAAGGCCCAATGACGTTATAGTTAGATTTACGGCAAAAGTAAAAGTAACCGAACTCCTGTCAAAATTCTACTATCATTTAACATTTTCTATTTGTTGAGAATTTATATTGTTACATTTTCTATTATTCCTTCTAAAAGAAACATCTTTAGGCTTACGCCTAATGGGTGATTCACTACTGTTTTGAACCCCCCTCGGAAATTTTATTTTTTAAGAGGACTCGTTACCCAAAAAAACCCATCAACATGTCGATTTTTTTTATTTTTTCCCAAACTATACTTTATATACTGAAGAATGTTTCTGGAAAGTTTTATGTCCCTGTGACAATTTTAAGATAATATTTTTTTTATTTTACTGACTCGGAAATCTGAGATTTTTCTCACTCTCACCGCTCGCTACTCACTAAAATGCTCTTAGATACCAAATTTATCAACGAAACCTTTTAGGGTCATGCTTTTTAAATGCCATGGTCCCAATAGTGTGAAAAATCAATTAATCGGTTTATTTCCCATATATTCTGGATGTATATCAAAGATTGGCAAGAGATATTTTGAAAAAATGCCTTCAATGTGAAATTCACATAGGTAACGAGTCTCCTCATTTTAGTTGGATCAAGTTTCCAAAAGACATTTATATTTCCAAGTATTTATGCTTTATTCTTTAAGTTTAGGTTTAGTTTTGGAGTGCACAAAACATTCAGAACAGCAAAGCACTTTAGGAAAGAACGATGAAAATGTAAACCACAAACTGTGAGCATTATTGGTTAGAAAAGTGCTTTTACAAATCAGATGACCATCTGCATTTCAGAATGTTAAACAGCTAATTAAATTGCTAATAAAAAACAAAACTGGCCGATAAAAGGGTAAAATCATGATTTGTAAAGCCAGAGTATTCTGGAAAATTTCTACTTTTAATTGTCAATTAGAATTTCGACTTTTGCTCATGATAGAAATTAATATTTTTTGTCTGAAGTGATTTAAATATTAATTTTGGACATCGTAAATCGTTGTTTAAAGATTTCAAATTATTTTTATTAATTTACTGATGAATAATCATTCGTTCTAACGAATTTTTTTGTACCAAAAATTCATTTTCTCCATATTTTGCGATGTAACAGCCACCTTTAACTTCGTCTATATAAAAAAGTAAAATGTTTGTTGTTTCCTTAAAAAGATAATAGACAAACACATATGGGTTGTAGTAATTCGAGAAAAATAATCGATTGTTTTATTGCATTTTTCAAACGTTTTGTACGAATATAAAATCTTTAAATTAATTTTTCTGTTTCGATTTTTCACGTACTATGCCATGATTAAAACTCTAAGGGTTCTTTAGTAACCCTTCAAATCACCTGAAATTTTTAAGAGACGTTTACAATGATCAGAGTAATGAAACTAAGGATGGGATTTTAATAAATGACCAGAAACTTTTAATTAAAATTAAACTTTTGAAAATGCTAAATTGTCATGTCTTTTGGAGATTTTTCACCTTCGAATCTTTAATTCAATAATTTGAAATATCCAAAATCCCATCCTTAAAAGTCAGAATGGTTTTATGAATATGTTTAAACCTTCGCCAAAAAACCTACCATCCAATCCGAGTATGTTTAAAAAATATCAAACCAAAATATCGCAAATTGAAAGAGTCGCATTTTAAAATGTGTTTCAAAAAATTCAAGGAACATTTATTTCTTTCTTTAAACTGGAAGGTAATTGCAAAAATTTCTTCTGGAAAACCTTTATTTAATTCAAGGAGATAAATTGCAACTTTCAATATTATCAAATAACTCATATTTGAAAAATTAGCTCTTTGATAGAAAGTCCCCTTAAAGCAAGAATTTCAAAAGCAAGTTTGAGCATTAGATGTGTAATTGGTGCTTTACTAGCAATTTTTTCACAAATAGCTGGCCAATAAGAACTAAAATATATATATATATATATATATATATATATATATATATATATATATATATATATATATATATATATATATATATATATATATATATATATATATAAACTGCTAATGTAAAAAAGAAATCTTTCCATAATTGTGAAAAGATTTTCAACTTATTGAAATTTTAGGGTCTCTTAGGGATTCATAGAATCAGGCTCCGCTATCCTTAAGACCGGCCCTGATTTGAATTAATAAGAATTCGTGTTCTTTGAATATTTTTTGCTCAATTCTCTAGGAATAGTTTTTATGTTCTGTGCTCTGAATATCTGATTTTTAACCACTATTCCTAATGGGGACTACAAATTTTCAAGCTCCTGAAATTATGATGGAGGTGTTAAGGGTGGTCATCAACATTGATTTCCTGTTTTTGCTCTGTACCACGTCTCATTATGAAGACATTTTCTACAGACATAAAAATTTGACTCTAAATCCAAATTTTGAGCAATTTCTTTTAAATAGTTGTTCAATAAAGTTTAATATTTTTCTTTTGCATGATTTCGTCAATAAAAACTAAATTTCTAACCCCTCCATCTAGGATACAATATCATACAAGCCCCCAAAAACATCCATTGAGAGATGAGAGTGGGTATATAGTGTTGAGGACGCGCGAGATTCACTTTTAGGAATCTGATAAACCTATCATCGTCCATCATCTCGAGAAACATTGAATTTCTTAGACTGCAGTTTAAAAAATTAAGACTCCAATTAATCTATATAATTAATGAGGCACCAAGTAGAGGAGTTCCAACACGAATAAAAAGTTAATCGCCAACTTTAGTGGAGTGGGAAAGGAAAAGTCATTATATACTAAATAGAATGTCTTTCACGTAAAACGAAATGCAGTAAAACCTCAAAAATCCAGCGTCAACGGGACCAGATCAGTGCCGCATTTCTGATGCTACCCAAAATTGCCTCCTAAGAGGCGTTACGTAAAGATACACGTAACAGGTCACTTTTACAAAAAAAATTGCGAGTCTCGCCTTATAAATACAAATAAATAAAAGCTCTCTCTGTGAGAAACTAAATATTTATTAACATTTCACGAATTACAAAATATAATACGATGACACAAACGAAATGTTCTTGACATTAATATAAAACAGTTTGAGTAGTACATATTTAATTTAAAGTACGTATTCGCCTTATGATTTACTAAACATCTGCTAATTTCAACTGCTTTAAGTGCTCTTATCAATTTATCTTTCAACTGAAAAGGTGTTATATTTCCTGCGTAGATATACTACTTTTTTAAGTGAGAAAATTATTTGTTTACTTAATGTTATACATTAGTCTGTTAAAACCCTTCCGATTTTTCTCTATCAGACTGATCATTAGTTCCATCTGCTCCTCAAATGATAAAAATTGCATATGTGGTATCCGAATCTGTCAAATGATTTACGACTGAAACTTTCTCATCAACTTTTAACCAATCCTGAAAATCGTCTTCCTGGAATTTCGGATCAGTTTGAGATTTTACGTATTCTAAAAGTTTTCCAATCAAAACTTTCTGTCCTGAAACAATAAACCTAAGACATTCAGTCATACTCGTAACGATTAACTGTTACTAAAAATATCTTAAAATGCTTATCCCATAGCGAAGAGATTAATATAACTAAAATAGAATAGAACGTCAGAAAGGAACACGAAAACTGATACATGAAAGTAAACAAATATTATAACATTATATTATTATTAATGTTATAAATATTATTATTAAACACATTATTTTTCAGATTATTCAGAAGGCCCAACGTGGTGTATACATTGTCTTAATTTGTCAGTACCGCAGTTTTAAAGTTTGATTTGGTGTAACAAAATGGAAAGTTCTTAACACTCCAAATCGTTTCCTCGAGATACCTTGTCCAACACGATCTAGTCAAATTTACTAATCGCGAGCTACCTCGTGGAGATGAAAACTGCCCTATTTTGCTAAGGACGAGGCCACAGAGACATAACCTGTAGTTTTCACTGCGAGGCTTGTCGTTTCATCCCCTTTCGAAAAATAACAAAGGTGAACCGCTAATGAGTTTCATTGGTGCCTCGTTCCCAATGACCTGATTGACAGGTGATTTTCGTTTGATTGAGCAGGCATGGAAGTTGTTTGAAAAGGCTTTTCAAAACAGCTTTGCTGTGTCCTCTCACGCTTCTGAGCATTTTTGCATGTGGTTCTCTTGTGTTGAAACAATAACCATTTCCCCTTAAAATCTCAAATAAGGCATACAAAGAGCGTTGTATATCTTATATTTCCAAAATCCGCCCTACAGGCAAACTCTCTTCAACTGATTGAACAGATCAGGGATCTGTCAAGTGACTTTCTTGAAATAAGAATCAACATTTGCAAATTCACAACTTAACAAAGAAACATCAAATGTTCCTAAGGGTTAAGGGTCCGATGCCCACTACGAGCCTGAGGTAGAGAGCCTGTATAGAGAGAGTGTAGATACACCCGACATTTTCTGATTGGCTGATGATATCCGGATTACTCACTGCACTCAGTCGTGATAATTGGAGTTTTACTATATTTCTATTAAGGATTTAAAGCTCTTTTATCTTATGAAAAAATATTTTATATGAATAATTACTATTTGAAAATTACAGGGCAAAATACGTTGCCCCATATTGGAATAACATGCAAGTGTTCCTAATTCAAATCTAACTCAATGTATGAAATTAAAAAAGGCTTTTTTTTATTCAGACCACAAGCACACACCAGATTAAGTCCTGTATATTACTGGTTTATAAACTGATATGTGGTCCAAATGAGTAGCTCTTATGCCATAAGAAAATCCAATCTATCAATATTTAAAACCCAACGCCAAACTGTGGCCAAACCCGAAGTCTTCATATCAAAATAACCTGATTAGCAACCCTAGTGAAAACGACTTTTGCATAGCGTCCGCACAGCAACGGTCGAAAAACATGGCTGCCTTTTCCCCTATGTGTCACCTCTCTATCTATATAGGCTCTCTAGCTTGAGGTATCGAGGGGAGAGGACTCTTTATGGGACTTCACGGCAGCTGGAGAAAAGACCAAACGAGTTTGTGTATTACTATCGTCTGTGCTTTGTTACCTCCAAGGGAAATGACTATTCACATACAAGTAGGTTCTTTTGCCAGCTTTCAGATTCACAGCCAAAGAGTTTGGATTCCCACAACTATGTACCCCTTCTGATAAACGAGATCGAATCCCGGAAAATGTGGTTATTCATACTATTTTTAATATTTATCCCTTATGTTTGAGAGCTCTACCATAAAATGATAAATGATTCCAAGAGGGTTGGCATGCTTGGTATAGATGTATTTTTTAACAAATTTAATTTCTCATTAAAATATTTCTCTCCCATTTGGGGAGATAGAGTAATGGCCTCTAAGAGTTGATGTGTGTTAGAGACAGTGACAACTAATCTCAAAAGTTTCTTTTGCTCTCTGAAAGTGTCTCATAAATCTGTACATCAGTAGAGGCTGAATTTCATACATATGGGAACAGTCAACAAATTTCAGTGCTTTCGGTTAATTTCGATCTACTCTTACCCATGGACTTGAATTAATGCCCTTTCATGAGGGAATATAGTGTTTCCGGGGGATAAAGGAATTAGCACTGTTTAACATTTGTTTTCATAATATTATAAATGAGTACTTGAATGCCCCTCACTTACTAGTTTATTTAAAAAACATTTCAGAGGAAAATCAATTGTTTGGTGGAGATGTCGAATTCGGGGCTTATTCGACTTATTTTTTTGGAAAAATGTATGATGAATCTGTAGCGAATCCGGAAAGCTTGAAAGTAATTGAATGGTGTCAGAGAGTTGGTTTGATTGCTAAAAGTGTTAAATGTCCTGAATGTGGGAGTGAAATGTCTTTGAAAGCGAGAAAGGATTGTGGCGATAGGTACGAATGGCTGTGTAGAAAGGATGGACATAAGCGAAAGCGATCGGTGCGAAAGGGAACGTGGTTTGAAAATAGTAATTTGCATATGTGTAAGATTCTTTTGATTACATGGTACTGGGTGAATGAAATGCCAATTAAATGTGTTATGAATGAAATGGGTGTGGCGACCCATACGATGACTGACTGGTTTAATTTTTGTAGAGAAGTGTGTTTGGATGCTTGCTTGAAATTTAATGGTAAGATTGGAGGAGAAGGAAAGACTGTTGAAATTGATGAGAGTAAGTTTGGCAAAAGGAAGTTTAATAGGGGTAGACGAGTGGAAGGTAAATGGGTGTTTGGTGGAATTGAAAGGGGTACGGACAAATGTTTTATGGTTGTTGTGAATGAAAGGAGTAAGGCTGTGTTGTCTGAAATTATACGCGAAAGGATTTTGCCGGGAACTACCATAGTGTCTGATGCTGGACGTGGAAGTCTTATGCTGGTATTGATAACCCTAAAGACAAAGAATTCAGGGGTTATCGATTCGAGCATCTGACGGTCAACCATAGTGAACACTTTAAGGACCCGGCTACAGGAGCCCATACCAACGCAATTGAGGGGACGTGGGGTGCCGTCAAACGATCACTGAAGGGAACAAGTTCAGTCAAGGATCAATTTGACGGTTACCTTGCCGAATACATCTGGCGGCGGCAACACATGGGAACAGAAATCCAGCGGATGTTTCTGGCATTTGTGGCAGAAATTGTCCGTAATTTCAACCCAGAAGATTAGACCGTAAGTTTAATTTTTCTTTACTTTTCATTGTTTATTTGTGCATTCCTCATTTTAACTTGCGATTATAACATCGAATCGTCAAGATGGACGCCATACCGGTATTGGACGCCATTTTGATTTGGCGACAAAAATTGCTTGGCGACAAACATGCCCCGGATTCTACATCTTTACCAATTGTTTTAACATAGGACACCTCTTAACATTTTCAAAAGCAAAATTTTCATCTATTATCATCCCTGCAATTACGAAAATTCAAGGGAAAGCAGATAAGTTTTTATATTTCTTCTTTTTGAAAACATTGCATCCCAGATATCTAATTTGCAAAAGTGTAAATTCATTTATATTTTAGTAATTGTCTAATAAGACAAGATAGCCATCTTAAACCACTACTACTTCTGTACTTGTAGAAAGAATATTTTCAACTTAAGGTATCCGACTACCTTTAAAACGCGATTTTCGGCGGAAATTGCGATTTTCCAAATTTGATATAATATGAAAGCCCGATTTCTTATCTTTCCAAATCTGTTTAAATTTTGTTCCTACCATGCATAGAACGTAAGATACAGGTCTTTTAATACTACATAGTCGACACTTTTTAAAACCGGAAGTGCCTTTCTGCAAACAGGAAGTGAACGTAAAAGTTTGTTTACATTCTTATTTTAACAAATTAAAGCGTTAAAATTTGCTCTGAAGTGTGGATTTTTTTTTATTAATTAAAAAAAATTAATTAAAAAACTACTTTTTACACAAAAATACATCTGGCAATCATGTTTAACTTCACAATCTGGCATCAAACTTGAGTTTCAGTTTGTACACAATTTGAACTCGTGATTTTCGATCGTGCGTTCAAAAAGTTCTACAACTTGATAATTCTTCTTGCATAAAGTGATTTTTCTTTACAAAATGGGAAAGAGTATTGCCAGGAAGAAGAAACACCACTTCAAAGGTAATCAACACTCTAAAACACTGAAGACTAACAGTCTTGAAGATCCAGTGTGCACAGCCAGTGCTTCAAAACTGCAAGCATCTAGCTCTTCCAAATTCGAAGTTTTGAATGAGGAACTGTGTGGTAATCGGATTTTCGACCTGGAAACTTTAATAAATATATTTTTGGTGCTTCCATGTCCCAAATGCTTTGCTTCTGGTTTGCATTTAGTTGAAGACTCCAGGTATGGATTGTGCTCACACTTCTCTTTGAAATGTCACAATTGTGATTTTGTAAAAGGCTTTGCCTCCTCCAAAAAGAACAAAAATGTACCTGAAGTGAACTCTAGAATAGTTTATGGGATGAGGCAGATTGGAAAGGGATTTTCTTCAGCGTATAAACTGTGCACCACGCTGAATTTGCCACCAATTTCTAAAGCTGCGTATAACATCCATGAAGAGAAACTCTTGAAAGTTGTGTCCGAGGTTGCTGAATCTTCAATGTTAAAAGCAGCTGATGAAGTTGGTTCAAAGGGAGAAGACAGTGAATGCGGCGTGTCTGTAGATGGAACGTGGCAGCGTAGAGGGTACACTTCTTTGAATGGTTGTGTTGCTGCCATTTCAATTGACACGGGAAAGGTTCTCGATTTAGAAGTCATGTCCTCATACTGCAGAATTTGCAAAAGATTACAGAAACTGAAGAGAAACCCGTCATTTGAATCACAGGAAGCTGACCATATATGCCAGTGCAATTTTAAAGGGTCATCAGCAAAGATGGAAACTGTTGGTGTCGACAGAATTTTCAAGAGGTCAGTGAGCACTCGGAAGCTGAAGTACACGAAATACTACGGTGATGGGGATTCTAAAGGCTATTTGTGCGTCCAAAACACATATGGCGAAAAAAGTGTTTCAAAACTGGAATGCATTGGGCACATTCAAAAACGGGTGGGTACACGTCTGCGAAAATTGAAAAGCAAAACCAAAGGTCTGTCTGGTAAAGGCAAGTTATCAGATGTCTTTATCGACAGACTACAAAATTATTATGGCATTGCGATTCGCTCTAACGTGGGCAACTTACAAATGATGCAGCAAAATGTAATTGCAGCTTTGTTTCATTGTGCTTCATCACCAAAGAAACCGATGCATGGCCAGTGCCCTATTGGTGTAGACAGTTGGTGCTATTACCAGCGAGCTGTAAGCGAAGGGAAAGAACCAGAAAAGCTCAAGCATTCTGGTTTGCCCAACAATATTTTAAATGTAGTCAAACCAGTGTATTTAGAGCTTTGCACCAGAGAACTTTTGAATAAGTGTCTGCATGGCAAAAAACAAAATGCCAATGAAAGTTTCAATGGTGTTATTTGGCAGAGAGTTCCGAAGGAGGTTTTCGTCAGCCTAAAAACTGTAAAATTAGGGGCTTATGATGCAGTAATACAATATAATGATGGATTTGAGGGTTGCACCAGTGTTTTAAGCAAGATGAACATTGAAAATCTTGGTTACTTCACATTAAAAGGTTACCAAAGTTTGGATCGCATTAGAATCAGTGATTCCAAGCGCCATACAACACCCGTTTCAAAGAAGCGCAGGAAGGTTTTGAGGGCAATTAGGAAAAAAAAAGTAGTTGATTTAACTTCTATAGAAGGTGATCTTTATAAATCAGGATCATTTTAGAGCTACATTTTCCATTTAAAGGTAAGATTCATTATTGAATTTTGTTTTTAGCTTTTTCTTGAAATTGACATTTTAGAATTTTGCTTTTACGCAAAACATGAAAACTCAAAAAGTTATGCTTCAAATGTTATGAAATTTGGTAGGAATACTTTCAAAGAGTTTATAAAGGGAATGTACCACTTCTGTAATTGTGCATTAATTAGTTTTTTTATTTTTAATTATAAAAGTTATGCGTTGCTATAATTTATGGAAGATTTTCTTCTTGGTTGTACTTGAACCTCTCCAGTTTTTAAAAGAACTGGTTTACAATGATGTGAGAGGTACATTCCCTAAAGGAGGTTTCAATCTTCAAAATAAAATTTACAAAATAAGAATATCTTAATTTAAATTTAAGTTATCATGTTTTGCGGTGGTGCTAGTTTTTGTCTATTTTTCACCCCTTTTTGGGGTTTAAATTTTAAAAAAATTATTAATTATTTTTTTTATATGTTATTCTCTAAGTTTTTAACCATATTCTATAATATAATGCACAAAAAAAGTCAAATTTCAAATTATTTCAAAAAATCCTTTCCGAAGGTAGTCGGACACCAGTTTTTACACTTGGAACAAGTGTTAACAAAGTTACAATGAAACAAGTGGAACAAAGTTAGGTAATGAAAGATGGAAAAAAAATTAATTTAATTGTGATATTAAAAAATTTGAAATACAATTTTATTTCTCCTCATTACAATATATATTTTTAATTCAGAATTTTAAGTATTATGGATTTGTATTCAGAAATAGAATACAAGCGATAGAATAAAAGCAACAAGGCCCAAAGAATAATTTTAGTTGAAATCTTTCCAACATTTGTTCTGCTACATTTTCTAACCCCCATGTATGTTAAACATAAATCACTTATCTAAAAACTGCACTGTGATTCGCATGTCTCTCCAACATGCTTAAACCCATAGGGAAAACAAATTAAAATCATAAAAATCTGATTTGTATAAATTTCTACCCTGCAGTAATAAAAAGTAAATTAAAAGAACACCGAAGTAGAATTAAATGCACTTAATTTATGCGATTTCTAAATTTCACTATTTTCATGCCATTCGGTAATTAAAATTCAAAATTGTCAATTCAGAAAGAAATCCTCTCAGTATCCTATAAATAAGTTGACTGGACTTAAAACTGGGAGAATGGTGCATCAGTTATTCTAAAATAACCAAAGATCCGTTATAATGCATCTGAATGGGGAAAAATTTCAGTTTTACAACAAAAAATTCCATTAGGCCTATGGCTTACACAATCTAGTTCACTAGTTAAACAAATTACAAAACACATTTTACAAACATGTACACAATTTGACTTCATAACTATGAAATACTTTACAGTGAATGAATCCACAACAAAATCTAAAAAGTAAAATGTTATTGAGTGGCTATCAAATGACAAGCTGCCACAACAAAGTTCACCATTGTATGTAACAAAAATATAATCATTTCAATACTTATACTCATTGATATCTAGTGAACACAGAAGTTTTCTAATTCCTATCTAGATTTATCTAGTGATGGGAGTATTCGAATACAAAAGTACTCAATACTTAAAAATAATCATTGTTCTCGATTCTTTTCCACAGTATTCGGTTACTAAAGTAGTCGGATCCAAGGTATTCGGATACAAGCATTCGGTTACAAGAGTATTCAGATACAGAGAAACTTCGATTAACCGACACTCTTTTAACCGTCAGTTTCTGTTAACCGTCAGTCCATTATTAAAAGATAATAAATTAAATATTAAAAGTTATTAATATTTACATACATACGTACATACTGTACTCATGTACAGTAACCGGATTGCCGCGAAAAATGTACCGAATGCTGAAGACAACACCAGCAGAAGTAACAGAGTGGTTGGGATGTGACAAATTGGACGGAGGCTTTGACATTTTGTACGACGATGAAATTGTTTCCACTGTGATTGACATCGAAGAAATTGACGAAGACGAGTGTTATATTTTGAATGAAAAAACTACGTTAAGCCATACAGAAGCAGAAACAATGTTATCAAAATGCATTGAGTGGTTTGAGGGACAAGAGGCAAACGCAATGTGGATACTTTTCCTACGTAAAGATCGGAACATTGCCGCTCAGAAAACACGAGCCTCGAAGAAACAAAAGAAAATGACAGACTATTTTAAAATTTTAATATGTTTGTACGTCTAGAGCGTAAGTTCATGTAACAATATGTACTATACTATACTTAATTTCATTTGTATATTGTTTGTTTCTGTAAAATATAATACATGTAGTGTATTTCCAGTTCGTAAGCGTGCATTTTTTATCATTCGTTCATATGCAATGGATGGGGTGGGTTGTTTAAGGTTTATCTGTTATCCGTCACGGTCCCGGAACCAACCCTGACGGTTAATCGAAGTTTCATTTTACAAGTATTCGGTTACAAGAGTATTCAAATACAAGTATTAGGTTACAAAAGTAGTAACTACCAAGAGTAGTCATCCTAGGTATTCAGATACAAGAGTACTCATCTTAAGTAGCAGTGTCACATTGATGGGTATCCATTATTCTCGTTAGTGTTCTTTCTAGTCGATTTTGCTTTTTCCAATTTTACATGTCTTGAAAATGCACGTGATGATGAAGTGTCGAAAAATTCCATCCATTATGCGTTGGGATTTGAAATTTTCTGGAAGCCATTTCCCCAACAGGCAGGCTTAATTATCAGTAAATTAAACATATGGTTTGCCTTTATTTTTGAAAATGAAGTTGGAGGCTTTTAATTTTAAATATATATATTTTTTAATATTTAAATTTATTAATTTTTAAAAATATAATTTAATTTTCAAGCTTTTTAATTTCTGACATTTAAAATATGTCTGCAAATAAGATACTACAATGCTTAAAATACTCATTTTCTTCAAGTAAAATAACGTTATTTCATTCTTAGGATGGCTGTTATTTTCTTTAAAACATCTGACAATAACTAAAATTATCTTTTAAAATATCTGACAAAATCTTTATTACAATAACAAAATGGTTATGAATATTTTTTCTGCTTTGACTCTACCTCTTCTCACATTTTCGTACTCCAAATAGTGGTTGCAAAAATAAAAATTAGATTTCCAGGAACAAGATTTGATTATTTAGTGTAATTTGTAAATATGTACGGAACCATTCTTGTACTTAGATCAACCGAGATGTGTCCCCGTACATGATAAATTTAGAGAAATAACTTTGAAGTTTAGATCTTAGTATCAAAAAAAACAAAATATTTTTTACATTTATACAAACTTTTTTAAGTGTCTTTAAAGAGTTTTGTATAAAAAGTTTGATTCCTACAAAATAAAATTCTGGCTACGTTCCCTGTTAAAAGTGATTATTAACGATTTCCTCAAAAAATGCTAGAAAATCAAATCTTTCCAATACGAAAACTAAAATTTAAAAATCATGATTTGTAAAATAAAAATACTATACATATATTTACAATTACAGAAAATGTATGCAAGACCCGAAAATTCAACAATTTGTATATGGGATTATAATTTTTGTTCTTTAAAATACAATTTGTCTACAGTTCAAATAGATTAATAATAGTTATGCTGAAATTCAAAAAAATATATTTTAATAATTCGGAAAAGTGAAAAAGCTTAAATATACGTAATTTAGATTTAAAATTTGAGTTCTGTGAAAAAGAAATTCCTTATTTTAGCACAGCTTGATCAAAACCTATTTAAGAAAAATGGAATAAATTTGATTGTCTTGTCAAAAATTATCATTTGTATAAAAAAAACTATCCAAAAGTTTCTCTTATCGCGGATTTGAACTATACTAAGGAAGACACGACTCCTAGGTGTTATTTTTAAATAACTACCATATAGCGCTTAGTTCACTGATTCTTACTATTGACTAATCGTTTTTTTATAAACATACGAATACTTACTCGATACTTCAAAGTACTCGAATACCAAGTTCTGCCCATCACTAGATTTAACACAAGTTGTATAGCTGTTAAAGAATATTTCATACTTATTTATTTTAAGCTTTAAAATTCAAATCCTTTAATTAAATTATTAATCAGAGCATAGCAGAAAAAATATATGCACTTCAAACACAGCAGTACAATTAAGGACTTGTACATTCTTCCCAAATATCATTCTCTTTCATCTCTTTGAAATTGAAACAATTAATCAAAATACAAGGAAAAGCAAGTCAATATTTCATAATTGATAAAATTCAGAAAAAAAGTCTTACAGTAGCCTATAAATGCAATTACTAAATTCATAATTAGAAGAATGGTGAACAAGTTAAATACAAAAAATTCAAATAAAGGGCAATTTTAATGCATGTCGAGGGTTGGTTGTTTTTGAGATTTTATGGCCCAAGGGCCATATTTGGCCATGCTGCGCCAGACACAAGACAAACAATATCAAGTAATAGACATACACACAATGAAAGTTTTACTGGCACAGAAGAGCGAAATACACTCAGGGAGGAATGCATCTTTAGGAATTCGAACCTGCGCCGAAGGCATGTCGAGAGTTTAGGAAGGCATGACGAGGGAAGAAAATATTACTTTCATAAAAAGAAAATTCCATTAAGCCTATGCCTTACAATCTAGCATTTTCCCACCATACTTCATATAAAGCAAATCACAAAATACATTTTATAAGGGAATGAATCCACGACAAATTCTAAAAAGTAAACTTTTTGAGTGACTATCAAATGGCAAGTTGACACAATAAAGTTCAATATTTGCAACTGTCTTTGGTAGAAGTGCATGTAACAAAAAAGCTATTCAATACACTTACATTCAACACGATCTACTGAATATCCAAGTTATTTTAATTATTTTTTTGATTTACTAGTTCTGTAGTAATAAATAGGGCAAGAGCATGCTAGAAAACCAAATTGAATATTTCTTTATTATACTCATCAAAATGACTGCTAGGTGTTAAAAATAGTAATTATGTAGTACACAGAAATAGACTTAAGTACTATTTTCAATTTTCATTAACTCTTTACAGCTGAAACTTTAATTATTATAAGATGAAAGAGTATTTTATAATTGCAAATGCAAAAAAAAATTTCATGAGTTGTCAATAAGAAAATAAACTGAATAAGATATTTTGACTTTAATATTTTCAATTAGAATGCACATATAAAGATAGTGAAAATTGGGTATAAAAGGAGAAAATAGAATTCAGTAAGGCCCATAGGAAGTGAAAACATAGCAAGAAAATTATGCATAATTCAAAAACACATTTCTTTTAGAGTAAAGGGCTGTTTTAATGTGTTTAGGGAAAAAACACTTACTTTGTTAAAACTATTTCATTTAGGTCTAAGCTTTACAATCCAGCTAGTTTGTTTCAGCAGGCTTCACTTTAATCAATCACACATTATGTAAACAATTTTAGTTTGTACTATGCTTACTTTGGAAGTACTATGCTTAAGTTATCATTGTTGAAGTTACTTTAGGAAAACACTATTTTTTTCCATAAACTATGCTACAGTTTTAAATACAGAATTGGACAAAGTGCTAGATTAAATTAGTTCTTCCAAGCAAGACATGAAAATAAATTAAATGTTACTGTAAAGTTAATTCACGAAAAAATGATTCCTTTACAGCAAGAAACTATTAAATTCATTAATGCTTGGATGGGTATTACATACAATAAATTCTAAACAGTTTATATATGAAAAGGTTTTATTAATAACAGAAAACTGATAGGTCTCGTTTCTAAGACCATTATTTTTATCATTCCACATCTGGGTGGTTTTATGATTTTGTTATTCAGAAATCATGACAGAAAACTGATGTTATTTCCACATCTGGGTGGTTTTATGATTTTGTTATTCAGAAATCATGAAATATCCAGCTGTTTTTTTCTAGAAGATTTTGAATACACTTTTTTGTACAATAACAACTAAATTTAATCAGTAGCTTCATTAATGTAAAACCATTACTTAATGTTTATGCAGTGTTGAAGCTATCAATTTCTATAATATGTTTAACTTCAGCATAGTATAACTCATATGATTCTCTTCAATGTATTCTCTTGATGCATTTGAAATAGTTTCAATAGTATACATTTGTTTTGATTATGGTAAGTTTTCAATTGGCTTAGATCTGTTTCTTGAATGCTATGTTTATATTATTCCCAAGATTTAAGCTTTTCATATAGCATGTTTTCAATTTGCTTAAATCTGTTTCTTGAATGCCATGTTTATATTATTCCCAAGATTTAAGCTTTCCATATGGTAAGTTTTCAATTGGCTTAAATCTGTTTCTTGAATGCTATGTTTATATTATTCCCAAGATTTAAGCTTTTCATATAGTATGTTTTCAATTTGTTTAAATCTGTTTCTTGAATGCTATGTTTATATTATTTCCAAGATTTAAGCTTTCCATATAACATGTTTTCAATTTGTTTAAATCTGTTTCTTGAATACCATGTTTCTATTATTCCCAAGATTTAAGCTTTCCATATGGTATGTTTTTTACTATTCCAAGTTAACCAGTTAAATTAACTAGCACCATACATGTTTCCATAAATCTTTACATTAGAAATAAAATCTTTAGATATAAGTACTGTCCAGTGTTAACGGATTGATATTCTCCCCAAATTAGAAGGAACTATGTTGACTCTGTTTATAAAAAAATATAACAACATAATCCGAGAAGACATTCTCCCCCAATTGCAATGAAAACCTAGCTGTAGTGCAAATCTCCCAGATAGGATTATCGTTTTTTTTTTTTCACTGCTCCAGAATCGTTTCAAAAGGTAAACAGATAAATTTCCAATGTCTAGAAATGATCTCTTCACTAAAAACCGCCGTATTAGCATACGAGTCGTGGAGTAGTGGATAAAGCGATGCGCGGTTCGCCTTGCGAATTGAAACCTCGTGCCTTCGAATCCGATTAGCGGATAAAAAAAAATTTTCTCTTTTAAATGTTTTAAAAATAGTAATTATTGACCTATTATCCCCATTTTTTTGTACATGTTTTTCACATTTTTTCCTACAACCTAGTATTTGTATTTTATTTTTAAAAAATGTTTCTAATTTAATCTAGCACTTTTTTCCAATTTTGATACTTGTATATTTAAAAATAATTTAGTTGGTTCTGTTTGGAAAAAATAGTGTTTTCTTAGAGTGAAATAAGCATTTACAAGTATAACTTTTGAAGTAAAGTTTGTTTCAATTGATGAACCAAATGTTATTTATGTAATTCAAATAAATTAAGAGTTATTATTATTATTATTTACAGTGTAAAAGAAATTATTTGGTATGAATAATTTGTTTAAACTTAGTTGTACTCGTGGTTAAATATTACATGTAGAAAAACTAAAAGATTTTTAGTAAATGACTCAATATTTTTGAATTTTGACTATTTAATGGGAACTAAGTCGTCACTGCATTATTAGATAAATTTCTATTTTGAATAGTAATTTAATCTTAAAGGAAGTTTTACTGATATTGTTGTTATTTCTATTCACTTTACATCAAAAAATTAATGAATGTATGTATTAAAATAAAAAATTGTTTCAGAAATGGACAACCAAAAATTAAAGATGGAATCATGTAAGTACTATTAAAACATAATAATAAAAATCTATTTTTAAATATTTAATGAATATAGGTAAGGTTTGGAAGACTAGAAATACTTCATCAAAAGGTATTTTTTCTTGTTATATCATTTTTCTTAGTAAATCTAATTTTAATATTAGATAAGAATGATTGTTTTGATCCAAGTTTCAAAATCTGATGAACACAAGTAAGTTTTGATGAAAATATCCTCTTTTAAACCAGGTAATTATTTTGTTTTTTTTTTCAGCAGTTGGATTCTTCAGAAGTTGGATATATACAAGTAAATTTTTTTAATATTTCAATTATTTGATTAAAAAGTTTTTTGAAACAAGGAAATTTCACCTTAAAAATTACCTCAATTAATATTTCAAAATGTTGTTTTTTTTAAATTTCAGCTGCAAAAAAATGAAGGAATTCCAATGATTCAAATGTGTCGAGTGCTTCAAATACATCTCGTGCTTCAAGTACATCTCGTGCTTCAAATATATCTCGTGCTTCCACAACTCAAGCTTCCACATCTCGTGCTTCTACATCAAACCAGGCTACTTTCCACACAATGCCACCACCACCTCCATATGAATCTTTAACCCCCAGTAAGTAATAAATATGAAAATATTTTTCTAGTGTATATATATAAACTGTAAAAAATTAACCAGAATAATAGTAAAAAAATGATATAATTTTAATTAATATACTAGAGTAAAATGACTAAATATTAAATCAATTTAGTGCCAATTCAAATAAGATATTTTAACAAATTATTTTTACACGTAAATCCATGTATATGAAAAATATTCTGAATAATTTACCAGGTATACTTTTTATCATAATATAAATTTGTTTGTAAATTATAAAACGGTTAAGCATTGTTAAATATTGAGCCAGAACGACTTATTGAATCAAGCTGAAATGTTATAATTTATTAATAGTGGTTTCTTGATATATAATTTTTTTCCTTTTTAGGTGGACTACATACTGCAAAAGAATATAATCGGCTCATGTGTCTTAATTATGAACTTTTGATGCGAATGATCGCAATGAGAGATGAACTAAATACCATTATAAAAAAAGCTCAAATAAACTTTTGTTTTCAATTATTAAGTTTATTTCTTTTAGATATTTTGTATATGGATGATTGCTTGGAATCTATCATGCACCTATAAAAAACACATTTCTTTCAGAACGACCCAGTAGAAAACACACCCAAAAAGTAAAATGTCTATTGAATAGTTTAATATTTACAAAACTAACTTAATATAGTATTTACCTTTTAGATATCAAACCTGGAAATAACAAAATTTGAAAAGGCTCTTCAGGTAAATTGAAATTTCACAACAAACATAATCTTAACATGTATTCAAAAGAACACAGCAATAACTCATTCAACAAAATATATACTATGTAACAGCATAATATTAGATTATTTAGACATGTTGTTATAGGGGAAAATAGATATTAGTACAACTTAATGTAAAGTAAACATTCATCATTTCACAAATAAATTAAACTTGAAAGAACCGAGGATAATATTGACTAAATAGTTATTGTTTCATAATTAAAACTTGAGGATAACATTGATTTAGTAATCATTATTTCAAAAATTGTCTAATAGATAATTCAAATTCTAAAGCAAATTGTCTTAACACAAAATTGAAATCGTGCAACACAGAATTGAAAGCATATTGTCTTAAAAGTGAACACACCAGTCAACAAAATATACCAGCATCATATTAGATCATGTTGTAATGGGGAAAAAATAAACATTAGTATCTGTTGTTGCCACAACTTAATAAGCATCGTTTCACAAATAAATCAAAAGAATGTCTAGAATAATAGCAATACAATGAGTATTGTTTCACAAATAAATCAAAGAACTTGAACTGTTATCAAGATTAAAATCATAATATCTTTTCGACATACAACATAATATCTTTAAAAAAATTTTTAATTCCAGTGCTATTATTAAATGTTTGATTCATTCCAGTTTTTCAATTGATCTCAGAAGCTTCCAAACGATTTAAAATAGCCCTGCAATGTGGTGTCATCTACTGGAACTTACTATTACTAAAAGCACAGAATTCCTTTTTTTGAAGTTTGTATAAATGATTTAATTGAAAGGATACTCGTTTTTAAAACAAATTATCTGAATTACAAACATTTCTCATCCACCAAAAAGTAAATCTGGTAAAAAAAAAAAAACTCACTCAATAGGATTTAGATATTGACATAAGATGACTGTTGGAATGGTATAAAATCCAGAATGGAAACTGATACGTAAGCAAATGAACACGAGAAATGAATGAAGCAAACAAACACTTATATCCCAGAAAGAATTTCATCAAATTGTTCAGAATGAAACGATTCCAACATGACATTTTCATTTGTGGAGAATACACAAGGAGAGAGAAATGAATTGAAATACAAAACACCCATTTCATAAAGAATTGTTCAGAATTCAAACACGACATTTTCATTTGGGAGAAATGCAAAACAAACGGTCATTGCCACTCAAACTCAAAGAAATGTATGAATTGAACATTTGGGAAAATCAGGTAATACATGGATGATCCTTAGGTCCACTGGATCCTCATATAGGCACAAGAATCAGTTTCTATCAAACCTAGAAATTACACATTTGAAAAACAAAAAGGCTCTTTAGGTAAATTGAAATTTCACAGACAAGCTAATTTTTTCACGTAGGAAAAATTATATCAAAAAATATTTTAAACGAGTATATGTTTACCCTTCAGTTTTTAAAAAATACTCGATAAGTCTCACCTGCGGTTAAGACTTATCGAGTATTTTTTAAAAAACTGAAGGGTAAACATATACTCGTTTATTAAATTTCTTAACAACATAGTAAAAGTAATATTTTAAAAGTTAACACTTAATTTTAACATGTATCTAAAAGAACACAGCAATAATTCACTCAACCAAAATGTACCATGCAATATCAAATTAGATAGACATGTTGTTATAGGGAAAAATAGATATTGTTGTTGTTACTACAACTTAATGTAAAATAACATAGCAAAGCATTCATCATTTCACAATTAAATTAGAGTTGAGGATAACATTGATTTAGTAATCATCATTTCAAAAATTGTCTTGATAGATAATTCTAAAGCAAATTGTCTTAACACAGAATCATAAAGCAAATTGTCTTAACACAGAATCATAAAGCAAATTGTCTTAACACAGAATCATAAAGCAAATTGTCTTAACACAGAATTCTAAAGCAAATTGTCTTAACACATAATTCTAAAGCAAATTGTCTTAACACATAATTCTAAAGCAAATTGTCTTAACACATAATTGAAATAGTGCAACACATCTTTTTAACAGAATTGAAATCTAATCTTGTCGAAATAGAATTTATATCAAGTTTCTTTTAAAATTACAGGGTAGGTATACTCGTTGTAAAAACGTTATTACATTTCTTAATAACAACATAGCAAAAGTATATTTAAAAGTGAACATAGCAAACATAATCTTAACATGTATCTAAAAAGAACACAGCAGTAACTCACTCAACAAAATGTACCGTAGCAGCATTATATTAAAACATTTAGACTTGTTGTGATGGGAAAAAATAAACGTTGATATCTATGAAACATAATCTTAACAAAAATTAAAATCCTAATACATCTTAGCACAGAATTGAAATTGAATTGTGTCGAGATAGAATTTAACTTTTCGAGTTTTTTTAAAAACTACAGGCTTAAACATATACTCGTTGTTATTAAATTTCTTGACATAGCAAAAGTATATTTAAAAGTGAACACAGCAGTCAACAAAATATACCATATAGCATCATAATATCAGATCAGTGAGCAACATGTTGTAATGGGGAAAAATAAACAATAGTATCTGTTGTTGCCACACCTTAATGTAAGAAATTTAAATGTTTCCCATGTTCGAATATATATTGGGTTGACTGTACGATACCTGATACAAATGGCAAGAACTACTGAATAGCATATTAAAGACAAATTGTTCAAATCATTTCAAAACTTAGATTAGAGGATAAATTAGCTGCATACCAAAAAGACGATCTCGTTGAATAGATATTAAATAAAAAGCTGACTCAATAAAATGTTCCATTTGGTTGTGCAACACAGTTGGCAAAAACCAACATGCTTAAAATTATATTGAAATAAATATTTTAATTTTGGAACGGATTCCAATGCAAAAACAGGACAGGTGCATAGCTTTTCTGTGCTTACTGACATTCTGATTAAATTTCTCTCTTGAGCTCACATCCATTCACGTTCTGCGGGTCAGGTGTCAAATGAAAGGGAAAAAAATAGCCCTATGCTTTGGCGATTCGAGGTTGGCAAGATAGCCGTTGACGAGAAATTATTGCTTAGGGGTTTTTCAGTCGTTACGCTAAGGAAATTTCTCAACTAATCACAAAAATCTGACGATTTGCACAGATGTGACGCACAGACGATAGTAACTCCGCCTAGAATTAGGGTCCACTGACCAGCACCAAGGGCGCTGTATGTCATATCTTCAGTGAAGCCTCTGTATGCGTAGCTATTTTCTCAGTACCCTAACTTATTTTACTCTCTAAATCTGGCAACGCAAATTTGGCATTGGCATGGTAACACTAATATATTTTTCATTTTCCTAAAACGTGTTCGTTCACGGAGTACGCAAGGTTCTCTCTTCTCGATTGTTGTGCAGTACTTGAATTTCTTCTATTATCTATATAGATTTTGTTGATTCTGATAGTGTCTCCATCAATATAAATCTGGAAAGATGGCAAAAATAAGGATGGAATCCGGAGTGTCATACAAGTAAGTTCTTTTTTTTTCATTTGTTCAATCAAAGCCGAACAATCTTGCCATTTGATTTTCTGATGCAATCAATTTATTAACCCTTGAATCCAAACCTTACTTGTCGTAAAATTTACAGTGTTAGCTATCTAAGGTTTATCAGTATTCGGAAATTTTAAGATTCATTGAGGTAACCATATAGGTTCATATATTACGTCAGAAAATTCATTTCAGATTTGTAGAATTTCAGAAATGGATTGTTATTTCTGCTAAGCCTAAAAACAATCTTACATCTTACCCATAAATATTTAACCAACTTAGATTCATTGGGGTAACCAAGTGGGTTTATATGTTGACATTAAATAATTTCATATTTGTTACATTCAAAAATGGCAAATTGTTATTTCTGCTTAAACTTTGATACAATAAAAATAAGAGTGCTAAATTTCTGTATGCAATGCATATTTGGCTTATGAAGATTTCGATAAAATACAAAGTAAGAAGTGAGACTGAAAACATGTAGTCAGCCAGGTCCCTAACCATGTACCAGTAATTGATCATTTCTAATTAAAATAAGCAAATTACTCTGTCTAACCATGGATAAAATTGATATTACAACCAGTGTACAAAAATAAATGGTAATCAATCTAATTTTCTAATAATCTGTCTTTATTGATAAAAACTAAAGTCGGAAGTTACATAATTGTGATCTAGGAAACTAGTGTAGTGAATTTGTTCTGGGCACATTGTCTTAATCTCAATTATGTTCCTCATTGATCTAAAGTTTCGCATAGATGTCTCTTTGGCCAAACTTCATGTCCAGGAAATAAAGCAGATTGATTTCTGGGGTTTTAGTCAAACTTTGATTTTAAATTTGAAGTAGAATATTTCATGGTGGCTAAGTGTTTAGCATTGGGTAATTGTCAGCATTTCCAAAAATGCTAAAAGGACAGGATAACTAAGCCTAACCAAAAATGCATAAGGGACAATAACTAAGCCTAACCAAAATTATAAAAGGGACAAGATAACAGCTTGGAACAGATGCAGTGTAGGACATCTTTTGGCGCAGTTTTATTTGTCAACCATTTTTGGTTGCTAAGGAAGAAACGCGGTTTTCGCCTTGGTTCAACACGGAAAATACATTGCACAATCACCTTGACTAAACGTAATTAAAAATAAAACATCCTTTATTGCCTAGGTGTCAGTTTCATTGCCCCATTACACTTTGTTCATTCACAAGCTGTATCCAGTCGACCAAAGTGTTGTTTGCAAAAAATACTCTTCCTTCATATCGCTAGTTTTGGTACCTCTAACCAACTCATACATCCTCAACATACGACTACTAAGCCTGTCCTAACAGATTTTTGACTACCACAAACACCATTACCCCTGCATTGCCTGCAAACCCAAATAAATCCATCAGACTTCGTTGGCCTAGATGTCTGTTTCATTTCCCCATTACACTTTTCACACTTTTAATTAACCCCGCTTCCATAAGAAAATCCAAAAATGCCTTCTTATCCTGGGCCAAATGAGTTACGAATAGCCGATAAGCCTCGACAGGGCGACCAAAAATCGGTCTTTTATTGGAAAATTGTAAATTAAAATTTCTCCTTAACAAGTGCTGAAACTTTTCAATTAAAGTAGGTAAAGAAGATGACTAAAAATTGATAATTTAAAATTAAAAGAATTATTACAAAAAACAGTACAACCTGGTTCCTTGGCACGTCCTGACGTTAAAACGTCTGGTGTTTAATGGAACACGTTGTATTCCACAGGCTAAGGCGTTGCCTGTAGGGTTGCAAGAATGGAAGCCAGTGGAACATTCGGGAAATTAGGGGTGTTGCCAGAAACCACAAAAATCAGAAAATAAAACCTTGCCAAAAGATGTCCTTTACTGCATCTTTTCCAATTTCCACTTTAAAAAACTTCAGATTATTGATTATACGAATAATAGATTGGATTCTTAATGAACTGAGGCAAAGGTTTCAAAACATGAATAGTTTATTTCGTTTCCTCAATGGAGCTTGGTTTGAATCAATGAAAGGAGAAGAATTGAAGAACCAGGCACTTGAGTTAGCTACTACATATAAAGACTTGGACAAGGACTAACTGGCAATAGAAGTGGAGAGTTTTAAATGTTATGCCTTGGATTTAAGCCATAATATGAAAACGGCTACACCATCAGGTCTTCTGACGTACAATACATATACAATATACAAGAACGGAATTGAAGACGCGTCCAACATAACGACAGCATTGAGAATTTTCCTCACAATACCAGCCTCAGTCGCCTTACTTTTAATTTTCCAGTATATTCAAAACCAGCAACAATCATAAATCTCTTAGAGAAAGTTCTCACGTTAAGTTACAAAGTTGAACCACGTTTTAAGATTTTTCTCCTCTTTTATGATAATAAATTGTTCTTTTTTATTGCAATCTTTTAAATATGCCCACACCTCGTCTATTGTCACAACATTTTTCCATCTTTCTCAAGCTAAATGCTTCTCATACAGAATTCTGCAACGAGTTCTGCTTTCTGCAATATGTCATCGGGATAGACGAAGAACATTGTATTTTTTGGCCTATTAAGATTCAAATCACTGTTAATTATTTTATTTACAGTTGAAACTGAACTTTTAATGACTTTGTAATAGTCCTTTGATTTGGCAGATTCTCTTTTAAAATTAAAGATCTTACCTTACAAATATTCTCAGAAATTCTTTTCTTTTTTGGATACGTATTTGGAAATATTTTTCCACTTTTACGCGTTTATTCCTTTCTCATTAATATTACTTATAGTACCTTTAGATATAGGAAAAAGATGACTTTTACAGCGTTTTTGAATAATTGAATAAGCAATTCTCTTTGGAAAGAACGGAAACATAGCCTTCCATACATTGCGTATTTAAAAGCACCACTTTGAAAGTCAACAAAACTCTTAGTTAGCAGACGATAAGTTATACTTTAACTATTTAACTGCTGCGAAAATAAAATTATTTCTTAGCATACATTTTTTTACAGCTCATCAAAATCATTCAAAAAATGTCCCAACAGCCTCTGTATTTATCATAATTAAATATCCTATTCTAAAGCAAGTCTGTTGATTTTGATGCAGCCCACACACATATCCTGATATCATTTGATAAAACCTTTCAATTTAATTTGCAGCGATTATGATTAGTATGAAAGAATATACCAAACATGCTACTCTTAGATTATTTGTCAATGAAATATCTTAGAATTAATTAGGTATTTTTCTTGTACTAAAAATGAAATTGCTGCAAATTAATCTATTTACCTTTAAAATCAAGCATTTACCATCTAAGTTTAATATAAAAATTTGGACTAGTGGAATTAATGTGTTGTGGCGTTATCAGGTGTTTTCAGGGAGGGTTTTGGTTTGGTTGGTTGGGGCGCCAATGTGAGTTCTTGCCCTGGGTGGAAACTAACCTAGTTAAGTCTCTGGTTGCCTGTCTTGTGTTTGGCACAGCATGGCCAAGTTGCATGAAAATAAATATATAGTTTTGAATATATCATCTTTAAAAGAAAAACTTGTGAAACTTAATCATAGTCATGGTAATGTGTCATTTACATGCTAACATTTGTTACATCTTTATCATGTAAAACTTATTCCAATTTTCATTGCAGGGACCTAGAAGAGGGTGTAGTATTCCAGACTGAACCTCAACAGGATGATTCATCAGATGAATCATTTGATGATGAGACTTTTGATACCTTCAAAGAAGATATGATGAATGTGAATCTGGATGTGAAGAATAGACCTCGATATTTGGGTGGTGAAGGTCTTCCTTTTCACGAACTGAAAAAGAAGATGAAGCCTCTTACAGGAGATGGACTTGTTAAAAAAGATGTAAGTATCTAAACTTAACAAGCATGACCATCTAATAAGAAAATTTTAAAATAATCAATTTATAATGTGCACTCAGCTTAGATTTATTGTTATTGTGAGGGTTCTTTGTACACTCCAGAAGCTTAAATCTTTATGCTTCACCTTTTGTAGAAATGTTATTGGTCGTTAAGTTAAGATTTGGTACTTTTTGCTCTAATTTTACAAAAAATATCCTTTATCTAATTTGTAGAAGTGTACTCAAAATTTAATTACATGCAAAGTAAATTTCGAAAATGAGCACTAACATAAAACATGTAATTTAAAGACAAAAAAAATTTAAATTATAAAAGATTTTCCAGGCTGCTTTTTCAGTGATACTCAGTAGATTTGTTAATCTGCGTGCCCTGAACACGAACTGAAAAGTACTGTGTTAAATGTAATGTACGAACTGGGCATTATGGAAAAGCAATGACTGCACTATATTTTCAACAGTGTAAAAAGTTAAATTTAATGTTATCCACTAAATGTTTTAAATTATTATTTCAAAAGAATTATTTTAGAATCAGGTACTTATCATTTGTAAATTTAATCGCCTTGTATAGTCCTTTGTTATTAATTCTGATTACTCTGGTGTCAATCCTAAATAGAACTGCTAAATGATTTGATAACCTTCAACAAATGTTTTTGTATGATCTCTAGAAATTTTATTTTCAATCATTCAGTTGACATTTTAAATTTTGGTTTGCATATTGCATTTCCAACTACAGTGCTTAGCAGGATCCTTGCTACCAAGAATTTAAAATATATGTCTGATTTTGATAAACTAATCTGACAATTGATCAAGCATTGAAGCCTAATTTTTGTTTTTAAACCCTAAGACCAGGTGTTTATGCGTTTCACAAAATGCAACTTGTTAGAGCGTAATTAATTTTTGTATAATCTTTTCCCTCATATTGCTTAGAATTGACTCTTGATTTTGTATAAAAAGTTTGATAATCAAAAATGTGATGATTTACAGTTTTTGAAGTATGGCACTGGAACTTTAATCCCAGAAAAATCTATCGTGATGATGCATTATGAAGCTTATGTTGAGGAAAGAAAAGAGCCATTCGACTCAAGTCGTTTGAGACAAAGACCTTTTAAGTTTTTGTAAGTATTGCATTTCTCAAAATTTTAGTATTTTAGCTTGTGCATTTTCATGCTTACCAACCCTCCCAGCCTTTTTTCAGTCTTCAGATACAAAAAACATATTCTGGATTTTTCTTTGAATATAAAAATATTTTTAGGTTCATTATTTGGCACAATGTAGTGGTAATCCATGAAAGAACGATATTGCATTCTTTTCTCTAAGTCTTCTAGATGGAATTGTCCTCAGGGGCACATCTCTGTCTTACTGTCTTTAGTAAACACTGGGATCGAGTTCTCTGAATACCCCAGTGATCTTTTTTTGCTTTCATCCCACTCCACTCTTCCCCAATGCCTCCTTTTTATTCCTTTCATAACACTTTTCATTGATGTTTTGTGCTTGGCACAGCTTGACCAATATGGTCCTTGCACCATAAAACACCAAATCAACCATCCAGATGGAAATAGTATTCCAATTTTTATTTAGGGGAATTTTCAAGTGATGTCCATTAAGTTTAATTGTTAATTTTTACATATTTGGTATCATTTTGTATAAAGTACTACCAAATCAGGTTCATCCTTTCAACTGCCACCAATTAAATGACAATAGAAGATAGCATTACTGCTTTTCCTGTTTTGAATTGTTTTCTCGGCACTTTTGATTTTTGTTTTGATGATTATTTTAGGCATTTTTCATATCTGATAGTTATGCATTGCATTTTATATCATAAAAATCTTTTTTCTTGGAGGTTGGCAAGTATACATTGCTATAAAAATTCATTTAATTTTTAAAATTGTAACATTTTTATAAATATCTTGTTAGATATTATCGTTCTTGCATTCACTTTAAAACTAGCTATCCACGATATTGAAAGAATTTGTTTTAGTATTTTGACCAAGCCATGATTTATACAATACGTGTATACAAACCAAGGTATGAAAAAAATCATGATTTCTTTTAATCAAAATCATCGGATTTTTTTCAAATTGGATTTTAATTAATTCCTTGCCCATACAAGTTGAAGTTTCTTAGCCATGAGACACGCAAATTACAGTGTAGTTTCTAGATAGTTTTAATTTATTTAAACATTAATATTTTTATGTAAAACATTAATGTATTAAGAAGTATAGCCTTGTGAACTTTTGAAAGATTAAAACGCAACAGAGGAATTATCTAAGTAAATCACATAATAGTCTAAATAGACAGTGCCCCAAATGACAAGATGAGCAATGTTTTTCCATCTGGTTCTCAAGCAATTTCGATTACTTTGAGGTACCCATTACCAGTGACTTGAATATTTTTAACCCAGATAAATAAGATTGCCTGACACCATATAAATTTTTTCAATTATACAAATTTCAGAATTTTTTTGCATCATATATAAATAAAATGTTTTGAATTACTTCAATTATTTTTATATAAAATAATTGGTTCAAGACTTGCTTTTGAGAAAAAATTCTTATTAATTTTTGGCTTGCAAAAATAACTTATTTGTGAAAAAAATGTTATTTTTGTGTTAACAGTTAAATAATGAGACGACATGGAAATACATAAATTTGAAATCAGATGTCTATTTTTCTAATTCTTTGAGCATTGACAAGCATTTCATAGGTATATTCAAGGCACACGAGAAGGGTTTATGTATAAAACAAAAATGAAGCTTTTCCTATGAACAGCATAGAACAAGTAATAGTATCCCCCAGATAATGCCAATTCAGTGGAATTTTGAGCTTGCAATAAAAAATGTATCAATTCCAATAGCTATCTGCTTCAATCCATAATCTTTTGTCCGAGAGTTGTCTGTGCAAACGCGCAAAAATCTCGTGTTGGGGAATGAGCCTGTTAGGAAAGCGATCTCGGTAAAGGCGTTGTGCATGCCTGCCATTACCATCGGTCAGACCGTAAACAAAATGTATGTCTGCTTTCACCGCATTCCAATATTCAGCCATTTCCCGTCGCGATTGACGTTGGGTGTGAAAACCTCCGCTTTTATACAAGCGTTTGACTGCGCTCTCTAGCGGCCAACCGCTTCACTTGCGACCATACATTCTACGGTGAAAAGTGTTTGTTTCATTGTGTTCTATCACCCCCTGTAGTTTGTATTATTAGTTTAGACTCACCCTGTATAGCAGAATAAAAAATGAAATTTTAATTTAAATCATTCATCTTTTTAATAAAAATACTTGGTTTAAATTGGCATACCCTGGTAATGTGTTCCTATTTATAAAGTACCAAAATTGGTGTATCCAAAGGCTTGAAAACTGCTGAATTGATTACTAGTGTATCTTGTTATGAAGAGCTAATTTATCAATATAGCCGAGGAATATAAAATCTGAATATGTAAAGCACTGCTTGAGCAGGCTTAAGAGTTAAAACCCAAATAGCAAATCACAAAAACACTCTGAAATCTGTTATTCTAAAAGCAAGGTACATAATAAAACATCTTGTAATCTAAAACAATATTTGTGAAAGCAACTTATTTGAAAGTATAAGCAATTCTTGAAAAGGATTTCAAGATCAAATTGCAAGAATGAAATTAAATTGTTTGGTCTGATAAATTTAGTTACTTTTTAACCATCAATGTGCTAGACATCTGATATTCTAGTGTTAAAATTAGTTGCTTTTATAATGTGATTTTCTTTCATGCTTTTTACTTTACCTGGCAATGTTCAGTTTCTTGGCTCTTAAAATCAAATTAACCCTCTGCCAGCATAGAATTTGCAAGTAGTGTATAGTTTTACCCCACAACACACCTAATGACTAAGTAAACACACCTATCAGTTGCAAGGAACCAAGGATTCTTACAACCTCTGGAAATGCATTGGTCATTTGATTAGAAAAGAATCATTTAGGGAAAGATACTGTTGGTCCTTTCCTTAAAATAAAATAATTTGCAAAAATCTGTTGGTGCTTTCCTGAAAAAATAATCATTTTAATAGTTTCTATTGGTCAAGGTCAACTGTTTAGGAGTCATGCAGGGAAGATTGCAGGTTGTATAGTGGGAATTGTGTGTGAACCCTTCAGAGGGTTAAAAATGCATAACATATATTTTATAATTAAGATAAATTTTTTAATCACTTATTCTCTTCTGCAGGTTTGGAGATGGGAATGTTCTTCCTGGACTGGAATTGGGAATCAAATCTATGAAAAAGGGAGAAATAGCCAGGTTTATTGTTGGTCCTGAATATGCCTTCGGCGCTATGGGGTGTCCACCTCGCATTCCAGCTGGAGCCGAGATTCTGTATGAAGTCGAAATACTCAACTTTTTCCTCGGCAAAGAAGCGATTGAATTTGAAGAAATGGCCCCAGAGGACCAGAAGAAGGCTCCTTTTGAACAAATTGCTGGTGTGTACCGCTGTGAGAACCAAATGGCCAACAATCTCTTCCGACAGAAAATTTACAAACCAGCAATTGCTCGATACAAGAGAGTGGTGAGATTGTTGGAGGATGTTTCAGTTGAAGATGAAGAAGCTGATGACAAGAGAAAGCAGTACCTGCTGAAGACGTACTTAAATCTTTCCCAGTGTTTTCTGTGCATCCAAAATCCACACA
Organism: Meta bourneti; assembly: GCA_933210815.1. Classification (NCBI taxonomy): domain Eukaryota; kingdom Metazoa; phylum Arthropoda; class Arachnida; order Araneae; family Tetragnathidae; genus Meta; species Meta bourneti. The sequence continues at coordinate 25,957,387 of OW119928.1, forward strand.
AGGCTATTATTTATGCAGATTTGGCTTTGAAGTTGGATCCAGAGAGCCCAAAAGGTTTGTACCGTATGGGGTATGGCTTACACATGACGGATAACTATGAGCGTGCAGAATACTACTTAAACAGGGCCAGAAAACACAAGCCTTTTGAAAAGAGCATCAATGCTGCTATTTTAAAATTGGAACAGAAACGGAAATTGCATCAAGATTGGGAACGTAGGTTCTGCAGAAAAATGTGGGGTTCTGAGCAAGATATGCCAAAAAAGGCACCTCCAAGATCCAAAGAAATGCAGGAGTTGTATGACATTATTAACCAGGAAATAATTGCTTTCATAGAATCAGATGAAAGGGAGCTGCCATTTTCTTCTGGTTATACAGAAAGTCAGTTGGAGATCGTTAAAGAAGTCACACAAGCACATGACTTAGCCTTTGTTACTAAAATTATGTGTGGCCGAAAGATCAATAAAGTAGCCAAAAAATGGAAATCGTAAAATATGAAAGCAGTGAAATGTATATAGCTCATTCCCATGCAATTCATCTTATTCACGATTTTTTTCCTTGTTTCATTCCAAACATTGTTATTCATGTTGCTCATTTCATTTTACTTCATCCATTACTGCATTTTTCATATTCAACTGTTTTTAAACCATTTAGGGATGTGTTAAGAAAAATCACATTTGTTATTAATGGTGGCTGATATGCAGCCATATTTGTTTAGTTTTTCAGTAGAATGTACGAAGGTGCTACATTGAGTGTATTTTTTCAGTTGTGAAATATCATCTTTTTCATTTGAAGGAATTAAGAAATGTAATTTTTCTAATGTATATTCTGAGTAAACATTTCTACCAGTTGGTATACAGATGTTTGTATTTGTCAAATAAATTGTTTGTTACATTGATCTGTTTTTGATATTTCCACAATCTAGTACATAACACTGAAACTTGTATTCAAAGGAAATTCTTTCAAGTAGAAAATTAAAAATAAGCTTGTGGAAGCTTTTTAAGACAATCGAAAATAAAATTATACAAAACTAAGCAGCTTATCAAAGTTGAGTAAAACATGAAAATAGTTCTGTACATAGATAACATGTGAGACTTGTGTAAATTTATATATTCAAATTATTCAGTATAACCATGATAATTATCGTCTGTTGATCGGAAACAATTTCAGAATGTTTGCATGTGGTATAAAAGTTGAATGTTTTGCAAGAGGTCATTTCTACAACCAAGGATTACTATTAATTTGAAAAGGTTTCTTTGTGGGTCCTTACATTGTAAATGAAAAATTCTGACCCGTTTTATTTATATAAATTATTTTAATTCGGTATTTACAGAAATATTAAGTTTTAATTCTGACTTGCTTATAAAAAGCATTTAAAAATTTGATTACAAATAATTGCATCCTTATTTAATCTAAACATTCATAAAGTAGAAAAAACGTAAAATAAAAATTGAGTGTTTTGCATTTACAAAATGCAATAAGAACACTTATTTCAATACATATAAAACAAATACAAAAAGTTACTCTAATACAAAAATAAAAAATTTGAAAGATAAACAATACTCATAACTATACGAAGATCAGAAAAACATCAATAACATCCAGAAAGTCAACTATTTGTAGATAAAACACTAATATATTCTATAACATCTCATCACATTTATATTTCACATACAATAAGAACTCCTTTGGCATAAAAAAATATGTTTTAATCACGATAGAAATATTTTAGTTTCCATTGTTTTAAAAACTGGGATCTTATTCGATTTACAACATCCTATCCAAGTATTAAATTAATCGTTGAATACAGTAATATCAAATGAAATTGTTCACTTGGTTATAAATTATTCAATTAAAAATAAGCATGATGTATATTTCAGGAAAATATTTAAAATTTTACAAACCATAAAAAAATTACGTAATCCATGATACAAATTATTTTCCTTGTCATTTAGAAAACAATTTTAAAATCACGTAAAAGTTTAATACTCGGCAATTTTCAGGTGAGCATTCACAGCAGAAAATTAAATTAGAGGCAAAAATTGAAAGAAAATTCGTGATATTTTAAAATTCCATTGTAAGTACTAATAAAAACCTGCAATGAAATGTTTCAATTGAAGAGAAATAACCAATAAAGCTATAGCTTCAAAAATCAGTTGGTCATTGTAAGAAAAGGACAAAACGGCTACCTGTCAACTTGTAATAACTTTTTTTGTATTATAGAAATATTTATATATATAACCTTAGTATGTACCCCTTGAATGAAAAGTGTCAATTTTACTCAATTTCTGTTGAAGTAAAAAAAAACTTTCTAGAGAACTTTTCATCATAGTGCACAATAGCTGATAAAAATGTACGATTTGATGGATTTAATCACTTATTTGTTAGCTACGAAAGAAAATATTTTTTCAATTTACTCTCATTGCAAACATTTCTTTTCCTCTTGTTCAAACTAAAAGAAATAAAAAGCTCATGTAGAACAGATACGTATAAGTGGTTAAAGTATAAAATTAACGTTCAAAGTGATATTGTGCATTGATAAAGATAGTGAAAAGATGAATTTAAAAATCTTATGGACCAAGCTTATAAATCGATATTTTACACAAAACCAATGAAAGAAAATACAAAAAAAATTGAGCATAAACCACATTTCTATTCAATTTGAAATAGACAGAAATTCAAATCCCAGTCTCAACTTTTTGTATTTTTCGTTTAAAAAAACACTTTAGATTTCAGTCTGCATGTAAAGTACAGACACAAAAGTATTTAAATAAAATGAAAACTTACATTTGCCTTAAGTGATAGAAATTTCACAAAATATTTCCAAGATATGTCTTAACATGAATTTGATAGTTTTAATCTTTCATATATTGAATAAGTTAAATCTATAATATAATTGTTTATCAGTTAAAATTAACAAACTTTTAAGCAAACTAAATTAAAGGATACAAAACTATATACCAGTAAAATATTGTTAAAATCTCAAATACTTTACAAGTTTACTATTGTATGCTCCTGTTTTCCCGAACAATTTTAATGAAATGGACTATTTGTATATCCATATCAATAGGAGTGATAAGTCAATTTTCATCTCAATAAAACATTGAATTGAAATGACAAATATAACCCCATACATATCAAAACCAATTTCTAATATGTTAATTTAGTCTCATTGTTACTCATTTTAAAATTTTAATTATCAGTTTTGAAATTTAAATAAGACATGGTGTATTTAAACGATGGTAAGAAATGGAAATTTCAATTCAACTAAAAATCATGTTAAAAGAATATTGTTTTGAAATAAATTATAAAAGTAACATGAGTAAGCATGACGTATCTGTCATAACAGTGTTGAAACTAAAAGCTTGCCACCATACAGTCAACTCAATTATACAGGTAAGTAGTCTCAGAAGCATATATAGGATGGTCTGATTTGCTGATTTGAATTCATGTCATGTGCAAAAGAGCTATCAACCATTTCGGAAAGAGCTAATTTTTTTCTAATGCCTTGCCAATTGAACAGTATCCATAATGGCACCTACAAGGGTGGATTTGTGAACTTGTGCATCACAGGAGGGTTTACATTATACCAGGCACAACCCGTTAATAGAGCAGACAAAAAAGAATTGCGGTTCTGCAAATTTCCCCACTAAAATAGGGAAAATTGTGCAGCGCTGCAACATTTCCTTTCTGATGCACCTTTATCTATGATATGAGAAAAGTTAATGAGCTCCTCTAGGTTTTGGCTTTGCATGCTTTCAATTCGTTGAGGAGATTATGATTATGTCAATACAATAAAACATACTGATTCAATTACGGAAGGGAAACAATGAAGCAGTGTCAATTGAAAATACATTAATACTGATAAATAAAACAAAAATATGCAAGACTAGTTAGATTGGTCTGGTTAAGATCAATCAATAACACAAATTTAATCAAAACTCATGACTTTTGTAGTTATTAATACATTTAAATCTCATCAAATGACTAATATTTTCAAGAAAAAAGTCACATCATTGTCTTTATGAAATTTATGAATTAAATTTAGCAATCTAGCCTTTTAAAATAAAAAGCACAAATTGTTTAAACTCTAATTATCCAAGAATATTTGAGAATGATTAGGTCCAAAATACTTTTTGCAATGGAACATTTAAAATATCTTTGAGTATTCCATATCTTGATTGTTGCATCCTGGTTTATAAATTTGTCGTAAGAATAGTTTAAGTGAAAGACACAGCAGTACATTATTCTACTGCATAGGGTTTGCGAGATTGTTTCTCCACTGTACTATTTTACAATGCTACAATTTAACATTATGTGCCTTTGTTAGCACCCACACAAACTGACATAATTCACAAGTCAAACTGTAATTGATAAAGATAAAAAAAATTAAGTAGATTGATCATTATCAAAACACATCAAGAATATGAAAGGGTAACAATATGCCTTAAATGAATGGTCTAGTCCAATAATAATGAATATACATAGAGCATATGTTCCATTAAATACCATGAAAACTGCATAAGCATATTACTTGCTCTGAGTCGGTAAACTTTGCCCACGAAACAATAGCTCTGTGCAATTTTCAAGAAAAAGCAATAAAAATTGATGTCATATGGCAAAATACAGAAATATTATTTTAACTTAATTAATATTAGTTTAGCATCTTAATTTTATTTTTGCTAACCAATTAGTCTAATGGTTAGGGTGTTGATTTCTGGATTCCAAGGTTCCCCATTCGAATCCAGGATTAAGGCACGGATGTTTGTCTATGTGGAGTAAATATGCAGCTTCTCTATAAACAGGTTATGCCTAGATCATCGATCTTCTAATGACATAGTCAGAGCATGTGGAAGGCGTCCCTGTCATAAAATCTCTGAAGGGTAAATCACTAGGGCTTATGAATCGACAGCTGATTGACTATCGAAGCGCAGACTAGTGTTTTTGATCATAGTGGATAATCACTTTAACCAATCAATACTTTAGGATTCATGCTTTTTCCTACAACTGTTCCAACTTGGGATGAAAATCCCCAAGAGGGAAAAAGGTGAAAGGATTTCCCCTCCCCGAGGGAGAGATTAGATTAAGAACGGATATTGGAGGGTAAGGATGTGCCTTACCATTGATCCGGCGACCAGCCGTGTATTTCTTTGTGTTGTTGTGTGTTCGTAATAAATGTTTGTAACGTAAAATTTGGATGGATTTTTCCCTGATGAAAACACACATTTTGGCATAGAATTTGGTGAACCGGACGCGATTAATTTTGGATTGTGACGGACCTTGTGTTATGAAGAATTGTGCTCTGATTCACGGCTACGTGGAATTTGAGGTAGGTCCCCTTTTAATCTGAATTAATTGAAATTGAATAATTGATCCAATCATGAATCCTGATGCATTAAAGCGAAAAAGAAGTAGTATCAGACAACTTTTTACCAAGCTTATTACAAAAATAATAGGCACTATAAATGAACAATTAAGTGAAAGATACACTGAAGACCAAAAGCTTGATGATCTTCATGATCAAAAACATCAATTAATAGAAAAAATTGAAACCCTTAAAAAATTAGATAGTGAAATAGAAGCTATTATTGCAATTGATGAAATCGAAAACGAAATTACTGTGAGTGAGGAGTATCAGGAACGCGGGATTCAATGGAAAACGAGATTAAGTAGACAAATAGAAAAATTATCCGAAGCTACACCGCAAAATGATTTAAATGAAGGTATCGAGCCAAATAGAGCGGAAAGATACAGAAATGAAAATATTAAACTCCCAAAACTAAATATCGCGAAATTTTATGGAGACTGTAGTTATTGGCTGGACTTCTGGAACTCGTATGAAGTCGCTATTCATAAGAATGATTATTTAAGCAAAATAGAGAAATTCGCTTATTTAAAAACTTATTTAGGTGGGATAGCTTTAACAGCCGTTTCGGGTTTCTCTTTAACTAACAACAATTATGATTCTTCAATACAATTGTTAAAGGAGAGGTTTGGAAGAATAGATTTAATAATCAGTTCACATATGAACAAACTTCTAACGATAGAACCTGTAAGAACGTGTTCCAATGTGTCAGCTTTGAGAAAAATGTATGACGCGATTGAGGTCCAGATCCGATCGCTACAATCTCTTGAAGTTGCAACTGGCACATATAGTAATCTCCTTTGCCCCGTGATATTACAGAAAATCCCGGAAGAGTTAAATTTAAATTATAATAGACAACGAAAAATGAGTGAATTATTTGATATCAAACATTTAATTGAATTTTTAAGACAGGAAGTAGAGTGCCGAGAGACGTCCTTTTTATTAGCTAATCCTAAAGGTGTAAGTGGAAATGAATGGTCCTTTCGTAACAGAACAATAAATCAAAATAGTCAAAATAAGCATTATGTAAGCCTAAAACGAAACACACCAGTATCAAACATACCTACTGCAGCAGCCTTAACCACTGCTGTGAATGAAATTTGTATTTTTTGTTCCGATAGATCGCATATAAGTCAAAAATGTCCATTGACAGTAATTGAAAGAAAAAATTCTCTTAAATCCCATGGTCGATGTTTCATATGTTTAAAACGTAGGCATATATCTAAGTTTTGTTGGAAAAAGGATCAGATGTGTAAGAATTGCAAGCAGCCTCATAATTATTTGATATGTGAAAAGGCATACTGCGCACAAAATCCAAACGAATCCATACACAACGAACCAGAACAAGTTGAGACATCTGTATCTTCACTACATTGCTTAGAAAATAAACAAAAAAGAGATAAATTAGAGTCAGTTTTATTACAGACATTCACTGCGGTGGTTAAAACAGACCAGAAAATAGGAGTGGTTCGAGTGCTGCTAGACAGCGGCAGCAATAGAACATTCGTGAAAAGGGGAATAGCTGACTCATTGGGGTTGAAGGTCATTCGCCAAGAAGTGTTTACAATACATGCGTTCGGTGGGATTCGAGCTGAGACCAAACAAATTTATGATATAGTTGAGTTCGATTTGCAGAATAGAATTAAACCTGATCAACATATCAAATTAGAAGCGGTGGTCATTGAGTCCATTACACATGGCCATATTGAAATTCCTTCTCAGTGGGTTAGAAACATTGCTTTCGAGAAAGGAATCGAATTAGCCGATACTGGAACCACAAATGAGATACATATACTGATCGGATCGGATTATATATGGGAGATTTTACATGAAAGAAATATAAGGATAGGCAAACGTTTAGTAGTAACTGATAGTATATTTGGGTATGTAATTCAAGGCAGGGAAATGGAATATGACAGTGAGAATGTTTGTGTAAATTATGCAACGGTATTTAGAGAAGAATCAGATAATGAAAGGGTTAAAAGTTTATGGGAATTGGAAGCGATTGGAATAAATCAGGATAAAGAAATTTCTCGATCAGATACGGATGTCATGAACATGTTTGAACAAAACACAATTTTTAAGGACAAGAGGTATCAAACTAAGTTGCTATGGAAAGATAATTATAATTATAACATTAAACTCTAATTATGTGTTTGCAAGGCGACGTCTGATTAATTTGAACAATAAATTTAGGCACAATTCAGAGTTGTATTTCCAATATAATGAAATTATTGACGAACAATTAAAAGACGGTATAATTGAACAAGTCAAAATTGTTTCCAATGATTATAAAAATATAGGATATTTTATGCCCCATCATGCAGTGGTAAAAGAATTAAAAGAGAGTACTAAGGTTAGGATTGTCTACGACGCGTCCTCAAAAACTAAAGGGGAACAATCTCTCAACGATTGTTTAGAGAGTGGGCCAAGTCTCAATCCAGATTTACTGAAAATTATTTTGAAATTTCGATACCATCCAATAGCATTTTGCGCAGATATTCAAAGAGCCTTTTTAGAGGTTGGCATCGTTGAGCAAGACAGAAAGTATTTGCAGTTTTTATGGGAAAAGAGGGGAACTGATCTCGATTTCGGTGGTCGTGATATCAGAGTTTTGCGATTTAGACGAGTTCCTTTCGGAGTGAAATGTAGTCCCTTTATCCTGACGGCTACTATAAGACTGCATCTTACAAAGTATGAGAACTCGCATGTGCTGAAGCATGTACTGTTCTTAAAGACCTCTATGTCGACGATTTAATTACGGGCGCAGCTACTGTTGAAGAAGCCGCATCGATATCAAAGGAGGCCAGTTATATATTAAGCGAAGCAAGTATGAATTTGCGACGATGGACTGCGAACTCTCCGACCTTAAACCAAATATGGGAGGACAATCAAATGGAGTGTCGACAGTCTTCGCATGAGTTAAACTTACCACTTAAGGTCCTAGGTTTAATATGGGACAATGAAAGGGACACCCTGAGGATTGATCTCAATCAATTCTCGAAAATGAAAGGTGTAACTCCAACGAAACGTGTTGTGCTGAGTACATGCGGAATGTTATATGATCCTATAGGACTAATAACGCCTTTCACTGTGAGAATAAAGTTAATGATGCAAACTCTTTGGGAGCGAGGCATCCAATGGGATGAGTCTCTTCCTGTGGAAATAGAGTCATTGTTTAAAGAGTGGCTCAATGAAATAGACGAATTCAAGAGACTCGTCATACCCCGACCATATTTTGATGAAATACAAGTGAATCAATTAGAAGTACACATATTTTCAGATGCAAGTCCGAAGGCTTACGGTTCTGTTGCGTACTTCAAAATCAAATATCAATATAAGTGTGCGACTAGTTTTATAATTTCTAAGTCTCGTTTAGCTCCAATTAAGAGAATGACCCTACCACGTTTAGAACTGTTGGGAGCCTTGACATCAGTGAGGTTGTCTTCTTACTTGCAATCCACATTTCCTTCATTGAAGGAAAGTGATATTTTCTTGTGGACTGACTCCCAGATATGTCTACATTGGATTAAGGGTGTTGCTGATGATTGGAAACCGTTTGTCCGCAACCGAGTCTTGGAAATTAAAGAGAAATCCATTCCTTTAAACTGGAATCATTCCAATGGGAAAACCAACCCAGCCGATAAACTTACTCGGGGAGTAAGTGCACGTTCTCTCATCGATAACGAGATCTGGTGGACCGGTCCTCACTGGCTTTTAAAACACGAGATGTCCTGTGGTGATACAGTGTCAACACTGGACACGGACTCTCAGGAAATCCAGAAAGAAAAAAGAACCAACTGTGTTACCTTACAAACGTGTTTTGAACCTTCGGATACATTGTTTGATTTCCACAAATATAGTGATTTGGATAGGGTTTTGAGGATAACTGCATACGTCATGCGGTTTGTGAAAAACTCTAAACCGAATTCTAAAAAAGGAACTGGTACACTTACAGCCACAGAACTATCTAAGGCTGAAGAACATTGGGTTTGTTTTGTGCAAAGAACAGAATTCCAACGTGAATACCTTCAGATGAGAAGGGGAGTTCCTATTGACTCTGAGTCGAGACTTTACTGTCTGAATCCGAGCATATCTGCTGATGGATTAATTTGTCTCGGCGGTAGATTGCAACGTTCTGAATTTGAGTTTCAGGAAAAGCATCCTTGGATTATTCCCGGCAAATCTAAATTCACCGAATTGCTTATTGTTAAGGAACATCAGCACTTGTATCATTCTGGTGTTTCAGATACACTGACTCAACTTCGAGAAAGGTACTGGATAATCCGAGGCAGACAGGCTGTAAAATCCTGCTTGAATAAGTGTTTTATTTGCAAAAGGTTCAAGGCCAGACCTGGTAAACAGGTAGTGGCTCCACTACCAGCTGATAGAATAGCTGAGGCAAACCCTTTTGAAGTAACAGGGATTGATTTCGCGGGACCTTTGTATACAAAGGACAGTGACAAAATTTATATTGCCCTATTCACTTGTGCAGTCACTCGTGCAATGCATCTTGAAGTGGTATCAAGTCTGAGTGCGGAACATTTTCTATTGGCCTTCCGACGATTTGTTTCAAGAAGAGGAGTCTGCCGAACTATTAACTCGGACAATGCCAAAACTTTCAAAGCAGCAGACTGTGAACTGAAAAGGTTGTATGCTAATATTACGGACACATCCGTACAAAATTATTTTGGTAAAAATGGTATAACGTGGCGATTTATTGTTGAAAGAGCGGCTTGGTGGGGTGGATACTGGGAGAGAATGGTAAAAATGACAAAAATTATTTTGAGAAAAGTGCTAGGAAGAGCTTTGGTTACTTTTGAAGAACTACAAACGGTTCTTGCAGAAATAGAATCGATTTTAAATTCTAGACCTCTTACCTATATTTATAGTGTTGCTCCAGTGTGACGTTAATTGAAATACCCCCCCCCCCGAGATTTATAATGAACCATCAGAACCATTCCCTCTCACCCCAGCTCATTTCTTGACAGGAAAAAGGCTGACGTCCTTACCCCACCGGGCTGGTCACGATAAGGAAGTTGTTATGCCAAGTAACAAAAGAATTTTAATTAAAAGGTATATGTATCGTGAAAAACTTTTAAATAACTTTTGGAAAAGATGGAAAAGGGAGTATCTTCTCCAACTAAAAGGTGCAAATTGTGTCAAACCAATTAATGTAACTTGTGAATTTAATATAAATGATATAGTTTTGATAGGTGATGAGAAATTACCTCGACAATTTTGGAAGTTAGCTAGAGTGATGGAAATTCACAAAGGTCGTGATTACAAAGTAAGGAGTGTTACTTTGAAAAAATCTTCAGGGATAATAAAACGACCGGTTCAACTGTTATACCATCTGGAACTTCCAAGAATGGATTAAGTTTGTATTCAGAATATAAGGTAGCATATTATATTTATGTCCTTATTTGAAATTCATGTCTGATATTGCATTTTTATTCATATAGTTTTGTAGTATTTTCTATACTAGCAATATTCATCTGTTTATAGTTTTTCAGTACTTATAAATTACATCTATTTGATTACACTTTCTGTATTTGTATATTTTGAAAGCACTTTTATGTTTATGTTTTACCTGATAGTATTTTTGTGTCACATTTCTTTTAGAGAATGTAAAATTATTTTAGTACAGTGTATTCATTTATGTTATATTTCAATGTTAAGCTGTGTTAAATGTTTCTATGTTTTCTAATTTTGATAAATGATGAAAGTCTTCATCGGGGGGGGGGGGGAGAATGTTCCAACTTGGGATGAAAATCCCCAAGAGGGAAAAAGGTGAAAGGATTTCCCCTCCCCGAGGGAGAGATTAGATTAAGAACGGATATTGGAGGGTAAGGATGTGCCTTACCATTGATCCGGCGACCAGCCGTGTATTTCTTTGTGTTGTTGTGTGTTCGTAATAAATGTTTGTAACGTAAAATTTGGATGGATTTTTCCCTGATGAAAACACACATTTTGGCACAACAAGCATGTGACAGATCTTGAAACCAAGCAATCGGCAGAAATAACACAGCTGTGTGCAAATACTCCGTCTATTTCATTAGAGGTCAATGGCCCAGAATGTGTGTAAAGTCGTACGGTGGATCTATCCCCATGGTGCATCAGGGGAATACCAAGTGGCTCATAATTCTGACCTTGAAGTGCAATAATGAATAATGTTCAATTGGCCAGGTATTGGAGAAAAAAAATTATATTAACATTGAAAGGTTCTCATACGCAATTCATAAATGAAATTGATTTGCGGGATGGAATCCTTGTTGCTAGTAAGCCAAATAGAGAAGCCTCTTTTCTAAGCCAATAAGATTAACAAAGACAATTTGCATAAATATACAGCACCCGTACATAAATAGAATGTTCTTTCACAAGCAATTATTGGTAAATTAATAACTCATTACTCTTTAGTTAGAAGTGTTGCTTAATGATTTAAATAATTTTCCTTTTCATTCAATGTGACATCAATTTGATTACTTGTTTTTCTCAAAAACTATCAGAAGTATAATTGTCTGAACATATTTTACATTTAAGGAAATTCGATATGCAGAGCTTTTATGATATATATGGGACATCCTGCATAAGTAAACCAACACAAAAAATATGGTTTAACAATAGAAGGGACTTGTGTGGCATCCCAATAAGAATATTGTCGTCATTAGGTACTTAACGATGTACCATCTTCATTATACAAAAAAGATCATCTTTATTACCCAAATCATGTAAAAAATTATAGGGAATAACATAAATTATGTTGGCACATCTAAGCTAAATATTATAAATGAACATTTAATAGAGTACATTCAACAGCTGTGACACCATTTAAATTCATGCAACACATAAATGGAATTTGATCACATTGATTTCCAATAGACTCTGTTAAAAAATAGCTTGCCATTAATATGTTATGACTAGAAATATATAAATAAGATATTTACAAATACTTTTTTATTGCATAGAAAATGAAAAAAAAATCATATTTAAAAGGAAAAGTTCTATAAATAATTTTATTCTAGAAATACACACTGCTAAAAAGTCAACATGGGTGGTAGAGGTTGCCTCGAATCCAAAATATCTGAAAAACATTGAAATTTTTAATAATGCAATTGAACAATGACAAAAAATAGTCATAAATTGTATGGAAATGCTATTTAGACATTATTTACTTAATGTTAGTGAATTGGCTAGTTTAGTGTAAGGTTCTCCAGACAGATATGAAAGAATACTGGTCAAGTGGGTAATTGAATTAACGTCACACTGGAGCAACAAAATGGGCAATTGAAGGTCCTGGATCAATCTCAAAAGGTATGTAAGTGAGGTGTAACGTCAGCCAACCTCTCAAGGAGCACCAGAAAGAAGTATAGTGGTTCACAAATCTGCCTTTGTAGTGCCATGATGAGAATTGTTCAATTGGCTGGGTATTAAAAAACTTTCCCTAGTAATGACAAATACTAACATAACTGTTATGCTTTCCTTTAGCAGTTTCCCTGTGAAACTGGCAGAACAAAATTTTGTTGGAACTAAAGAAAACTTTGCAATTATGATGAACTTTTTCAAAAAAACTTGAGTTAAAACTATCAATCATAATTATTTCCATTAAAGAAATATCGAATTGTGTTCCTATCGAACACGAAATACGTTTGACAGAAATTTTCAAGTACTTCTTTCCAAAATTACTTGCACTATAACACATTTAATTTGATACATGTATTGTAATGAGATAAGGACTGTTTCAAAAAATCAACATCATTTCACAATGATGCTTTGTTCATCAAACTATCATTCTTCCTTTGTATTCTGACTACACTGCTCTTTGTTATTACAAAAGGATAATTTAAGCAGAAGGATAGTATGATGAGTCAATTCTCTTGAAGGACATAAATATAAGGGACACAACACATATTATACCTATTCATACCTTCCATTGGTAATACAGTAAGGCCGTAACTTTAAACCAGTTTTAGTTGAAACCTGTTCTACACTTTATAATTAGATAGGTAGTTGAATTTACATTGCACTAGAGCAAGACAAGCTATTGGCATGTTCCAGAATCAATACCAATGGGAAAGATCCAAGGAAAATACGTCGTAATTTTAAATCAACCTGACACCTGAGCTGGTACCTCATTTAAATACTGGTCAGGAGTATATCAATTGACCCCTACTTGAAAGCATATGGGGACGAGTATTTACATTTTCATTCATAGAAAATGTGAGAATTTCAGAGTGAAAAAGACTTCAGTGATGAACATGGATGAAGGGGATGTTCATGTAATTATCAGCAAGTGTCAAAATTTGTTACAGTTAATAGATACACAATAATATTTCTGTCATATACTTTAAGAAAAAAAATTGACAAACAAATTGATTTTGGACATATATGATACGATCATTAACTTGAAAGGTTGAGTTATTGCTGTTTTAAGACGAAATTTAATTTTAAATATATCTGAAAATGTTAAGTAAATTAGAAATTGAGCAAATATTAGATTAGTGTCAATTGCATCTAAAATAATGAAAATTACTCAAAGGAATGAATTTTTTTTAAATAATTATAGAGCAATGAAAAATAAAGATGAAATATTTGAAAAAAAGTTTCATGAAGATTTTCTATTATACTATAATAAGTTTAATGAATGAAACCTTTTAAATGAAAAATTCAGACCATGCTTGTTTTAAGTAACTCCCGTTTTACAAACGTAAATGATTTCATGAAATTTCATCGTCCTCCCTAAATGTAGAATAAGTATTAATTCCAAGTATTAAGTACAAATTTTTAACTTTTCGTCGGCAAAGGAAATTCATAAAAAGGAACGCCAATTGTACAATTACTTTTATTGTATAGTACTGGGTATTTAATTCAAATATAGGACTACCACAGCCAAAGCACTTATGAAATAGTAGCTTTAATAGCATGAATTCTTAAAAATAGTAACAAAATTAGTCTCCTCGTGAAGCTTATTTTAGTTTCAGTTTCCCTCAGCAACTATATTTTCGGTACAGTCTTTAAAAACCCTGTTTCAAGTATAAATATGAAGTGTTAGGCTTAGTTTGGCACTTAACTAAGAGTTTGCACTATAAATAGAAAAATAGCATTTATACACTCCATTACACAGATTCCTTGTTGAAGCGACCAGTATATTTATATTTACCAAATGATTTGATACCATTGGAGCGCATTAAATCAAAGTCATAAACTTATTTTCCCCAATGATTAAACAGGTGGGAATTCGTGACTGAAATAAGGATACGTGCCATTGATTAAAAAGCATTTGGACTTAATTTTCATTGACCTATAGAGAATTTTCAAAAAAGTCGCCAAAACCTTGAAAACAAGAGCTTCTGAGATTATTTTGTTTACAAAGATAAAAGTTGACAAGGTTGAAAAATAGTAGCAAAAAGTCACCTATGGCAACACTGAAATTATACTAAAATAGCCTAAGAAATAACAAATGTTAAAGTGAAAATTTTTAAGAACTTATACCTCCGATAATGGAATGCCATGGTAGGGTAACATAAGTTAGGTACGCATGAAGAGCTGGTGAATTTGCCCGTCGAGATTCTTTCCAAAAGTGATAGGCTTGACCAAATCCTCTCATTGTCCATAATCTATCATCTAGTTCTGTGAAAAAACATGCTTCTTTTAATTCTTTACTTGAACTTCAATAATGGCCCAATGCCTGTTTTGTTTCCTTTTCAATTTTTAAGCAAGAAACCGAGATGTGTCCCCTTACATGATAAATTTAGAGGAATAACTTTGAAGTTTAGATCTTGGTATCAAAAGAAACAAAATATTTTTTTCATTTATACAAACTTTTTTAAGTGTCTTTAAAGAGTTTTGTATAAAAGGTTTGATTCCTACAAAATAAAATTCTGGCTACGTTCCCTGTTAAAAGTGATTATTAACGATTTCCTCAAATAATGCTAGAAAATCAAATCTTTCCAATACGAAAACTGAAATTTAAAAATCATGATTTTTAAAATAAAAATACTTGACACTTATTTACAATTACAGAAAATGTATGCATGACCCGAAAATTCAACAATTTGTACATGGGATTAATTTTTGTTCTTTAAAATACAATTTGTCTACAATTCAAATAGATTAATAATAGTTATGCTAAAATTTAAAAAATATATTTTAATAATTCGGAAAAGGAAAAAGCTTAAATATTAGTAATTTAGATTTAAAATTTGAGTTCTATGAAAAAGAAAATCCTTATTTTAGCACAGCTTGATCAAAACCTATTTTAAAAAAATGGAATAAATTTGATTGTCTTGTAAAAAATTATCATTTGTATAAAAAGAACTATCCAAAAGTTTATCTTATCGCGGATTTGAACTATACTAAGGAAGACACGACTCCTAGATGTTATTTTTAAATAACTACCATATAGCGCGTAGTTCACTGATTCTTACTATTGACTAATCGTTTTTTTATAAATATACGAATACTTACTCGATACTTCAAAGTACTCCAATACCAAGTTCTGCCCATCACTGGAATTATCACAAGTTGTATAGCTGTTAAAGAATATTTCATACTTATTTACTTTTAAGCCTTAAGATTCAAATCCTTTAATTAAATTATTAAACAGAGCATAGCAGAAAAAAATATATGCACTTCAAACACAGCAGTACAATTAAGGACTTGTACATTCTTCCCAAATATCATTCTCTTTCATCTCTTTGAAATTGAAACAATTAATCAAAATACATGGAAAAGCAAGTCAATATTTCATAATTGATAAAATTCAGAAAAAAAAAGTCTTACAGTAGCCTATAAATGCAATTACTAAATTCATAATTAGAAGAATGGTGAACATGTTAAATACAAAATACTCAAATAAAGGGCAATTTTAATGCATGTCGAGGGTTGGTTGTTTTTGAGATTTTATGGCCCAAGGGCCATATTTGGCCATGCTGCGCCAGACACAAGACAAACAATATCAAGTAATAGACATACACACAATGAAAGTTTTACTGGCACAGAAGAGCGAAATACACCCAGGGAGGAATGCATCTTTTAGGAATCCAACCTGCGACGCCTACAACTCGAAGGCATGACGAGAGAATGTTAGGAAGGCATGTCGAGGGAAGAAAATATTACTTTCATAAAAAGAAAATTCCATTAAGCCTATGCCTTACAATCTAGCATTTTCCCACCATACTTCACATAAAACAAATCACAAAATACATTTTGTAAATAAAGTTTGAACTTCATAACTATTAAAAACTTAACAGGGAATGAATCCACGACAAATTCTAAAAGGTAAACTTTTGAGTGACTATCAAATGGCAAGTTGACACAATAAAGTTCGGTATTTGCAACTGTCTTTGGTAGAAGTGCATGTAACAAAAAAGCTATTCAATACACTTACATTCAACACGATCTACTGAATATCCAAGTTATTTTAATTATTTTTTTGATTTACTAGTTCTGTAGTAATAAATAGGGCAAGAGCATGCTAGAAAACCAAATTGAATATTTCTTTATCATACTCATCAAAATGACTGCTAGGTGATAAAAATAGTAATTATGTAGTACACAGAAATAGACTTAAGTACTATTTTCAATTTTCATTAAATCTTTACAGCTGAAACTTTAATTAGGATGTTAGATTTAATTAGAATGCTCATATAAAGATAGTGAAAATTGGGAATAAAAGGAGAAAATATAATTCAGTAAGGCTCATAGGAAGTAAAAACATAGCAAGAAAATTATGCATAATTAAAAAACACACATTTCTCTTAGAGTAAAGGGCTGTTTTAATTTGTTTAGGGAAGAAAACGCTTACTTTGTTAAAACCATTTCATTTAGGCCTAAGCCTTGCAATCCAGCTAGTTTGTTTCAGCAGGCTTCACTTAATCGATCACACATTATGTAAACAATTTTAGTTTGTAACTAACATTAAGGGAAGGAATAAATCCAAAAGAGTAAATGAGATTGAGTAGTTATAAATGGCAAGCTGACTCAACAAAATTTAGTTTTCAGTTATACATTCCTTCTTCTCGTGTTTAAAATTAGCATTACTCTCTTCTCGCAAACAAAAAAGAATCATTCAACAATGGCAAAATTATTTATTGCGTTGAAAAAAGAACATTTAGAAATGCCATTTTGATGCAGAATGATACGATACCTGAAACAAATGGCAAGAACTACTGAATAGCATATTAAAGACAAATTGTTCAAATCATTTCAAAACTTAGATTAGAGGATAAATTAGCTGCATACCAAAAAGACGATCTCGTTCAATAGCTATTAAATAAAAAGCTGACTCAATAAAATGTTCCATTTGGTTGTGCAACACAGTTGGCAAAAACCAACATGCTTAAATTCATATTGAAATAAATATTTTTAATTTTGGAACGGATTCCAATGCAAAAAGAGGACAGGTGCATAGCTTTTCTATGCTTACTGACATTCTGATTAAATTTCTCTCTTGAGCTCACATCCATTCACGTTCTGCGGGTCAGGTGTCAAATGAAAGGGAAAAAATAGCCCTATGCTTTGGCGATTCGAGGTTGGCAAGATAGCCGTTGACGAGAAATTATTGCTTAGGGGTTTTTCCGTCGTTACGATAAGGAAATTTCTCAACTAATCACAAAATCTGAGGATTTGCACAGATGTGACGCACAGACGATAGTATCTCCGCCACTAGCTCCTGCGGGTCATGTCTGTGCAAATCGTCAGCCATTTGTGATTGGTTGAGAAATTTTCTACAGTAAAAGCTGAGAAAGCTCCTAAGCAATAACTTCTCGCCAACGGCTACCTTGCCAACTTCAATCGCCAAAGCGTGGAGCTATTTTTTCCTTTCATTTTACACCCCCAGAACTTGAATGTATGTGAGCGTTAGGGAGAAAAATGAAGCTGCGAGCATGTTCCTTCATCAGAATGTCGGTATAGCACAGAAAAGCAATGCACCTGTCATGTTTTGCTTTGGAATCCGTTCTAAAAGAGTTGTGTTGCTCCAGTGTGACGTTAATTGAAATACCTCCCCCCCCCACCCGTTCTAAAAGTGAAGTATTTATTTCAATATAAATTTAAGGATGTTTTGCCAACTATGCTGCACAACAAAATGGAAGCCATTTGTATCACGTATGGTATTCTGCATTAAAATGACATTTCTAAATGTTCTTTTTTCTATGCAATAAATATTGGTGCTATAATTGAATAATTCTTCCCTTTTTTGTGTGCGAGAAGAGAGTAATGCTAATTTAGACTCCGGAAGAAGGAATGTATAACTGAAAACTAAATTTTGTTCAGTCAGCTTGCCATTTATAGCTACTCCATCTGGTTTACTCTTGAGTTTCTTCCTTCCCTTAATGTTAATTAGAAACTAAAATTGTATATATAATGTTTGCGTGATTCGTGAAGCCTGTTGAAACAAACTAGCTGGATTGTAAGGCTTAAGCCTAAAGGAAATGGGTTTTAACAAAGCCTTGTCTTCCCTAAACACATTAAAATTGCCCTTTACTCTAAAAATATGTGGTTTTGAATTATGCATCATTTTCTTGCTATGTTTTCGCTTCCTATGAGCCTTACTGAATTCTATTTTCTCCTTTTATACCCAATTTTCACTATCTTTATATGTGCATTCTAATTGAAAAATATTAAAGTCAAAATGTCTCATTCAGTTTATTTGTTTGTTGACTACTCATGAAATTTGCTTTTTTGTATTTGCAGTTATGAAATACTTTTTCATATTATCCTAATTAACCCTCCTGGCGGCGTGGTATCTCACAGTTGTGTTGCCGAAAACGGCACCCCGAAAAAACGAGTTCCCCTTTAAAGTGTCAGGGTTTGGACAAAGGGAGTGCTTTCCCCTTCAGTCGATTGGTCTCAGCAGTAGTCTATTTAGACCGGATCATCAAAGGAGAGCGATGACAGTGATAGATAGCAAAGCCACGGGCTACTTCCCAGGTTCCAGAATACCCTAAGTATACATAGAATCGTCTCAAGTGTGCTTCTCAAATGCTTGTAGAATGATTTTCAAATAGTGAAATAATTCAGGGGCCCAAAATACATTCGACTGATCCATACAAATATTCTTATACGTGTTTGAAAAAACAAATATTTACTATAACAATGGGAAACTTTGAAATTATAAATTTATATATTTTTCTTTTAATGAGCAATTTTCTACTAATTGTAAATAAGTTAAATTCTGGCATTGATTTTCTTCCCCACAAAAGTTTACCTCCATTACACAGATTTACAGAATAATTTTTGTATAAATGAAGCGATGAAATTATTTATCGCAGTTGAGTTAGACATGAGAGACTTAAAGCAAAGCTAAACAAAAAATATTCAATACTTGCTTTGTTAATGTAAAATATCCTAAAGAGTAACCACAACGGATATTTCCCCAAAGGTTTTCAGATTTTGGGTGTTCACATATCCGTGAAGAAATGAGTAGAATCAAAACCGTACACATATGATAAACTGAGTTATTTTGCACCAATAACTTTTTAAAGAAATGAAGTATTGGACGTTTGGAATCTTCTTGATCACAATTTTGAACGATTATTTTTATTAAATTTTAATGGTCTAGTTATTTCAGACAATCCCTGAGAACCCCAATAGACTAAAATAGCATCCGGATAATTAACGATTCATAGGCGCAAAATACAGAATACAAAAATGGAGGAATTAAGTAAATCCCGAAACATTTGCGATTTGTTTCATATAAATGGTTGAAAATAATTTTATAAATCCATACAAATTATTTGAGTGATAATGGTTTGACGTAGCCTCAAACAGTTTTACATAAAAAAACCTAAATTTCAACCAGCTTTTTCGAGGATCTATGTCTCGTCATCTGTCCGTGTTTCAAAATTACGTGGTGTTGTCCTTGGATCTTTCCCTTCGGGTTTGATCTTGGACCGTCGTTAATAGCCGTTGTCTTGCTCCAGTGCGACGTTAATTAAATACCTATCCACTGAAAATGAAGTGTTTCTCAACCGCCGGTCTCAGCCAATTACCTTGCCCTAGCATTAGTTATATCGGGTCGTAAGAGGTTATCCTGGGATTTGTTTGATATCTAAGGATTTTTTGCGATGAAATATTTTATAGTGATAATATTCTGAGAATATTCGTGAATGGTGCCAAAATGTTCAGACTCAGAAAGCCTTAATAACATCTGTATAGATAACATCACTGACCAAGTAACTGTAAAGAAAATTTCTCCACTGAAAATGAAGATCAAAGGGGAAATGAATCATCTATCGGGGTCTCAAATCTGATAATACTAAATACTGTTTCTTCGCAAGTTCTCCTAGCAGTGTAAGTTTTCGTTTCGAAAATCGAGTGACGTGATTTTTTTTAAAGTAATAAGCCCTAAAGATTAAAATTTTAATATGAATAAGAGACAAGGGATTTCATTTAACTTTGGTGTACAGAAGTCTCGTATGGAAGGTGTTTATAGCCCAACAAATATAAATATTTGGTGAACAGAATGAGATGAAAATCAGCACAAATTATTTTAATTTTGGCCGGAAAAATTTACAACGCGTTACAAGATTTCATTAGTCCAGTGATTGATGGCTAATTTCCTCCTCCATTTCCTTATAACCATGACATAATTAATAATTGTTTTTTAATGCATGCACTTTAAAAGAATTTTAAAGGTATTTACGAGTAAATTTGTTGAAACCGGACCCTCTTATAAAACACTATCTGAATTACCCGGCGTCGATCGAATTGTTTGTAACTCATCGTAATATTCAATAGTAGTCCTATGGGGATTTCGAATTGTTTTAAGATCTCTCTACAGACCCAGGACAAATCAAATGGAGTTAATATCTAGACTATGTTTCTCGCAGGGTTTTAAAGAATTAGTGTAGCAAATTCGATATGAGTTGATCAAACTGTTATAGTAAGGATAATCAATGTAATTTCTATGGGGATTTCGAGGGCAGCGGTAGCCCAGTTCGAAGAGCAACGGATTAGAAAACAGAGGGTTGCGAGTTCGAAACTAGGTCCAGCCAAAGACCGTCGGATACACGGAGGCTGGTGCACGTTAAATCTGTCGTGGCCTCAAGTGTCCTCACGTTGGCGAAGTGTGGAAGTTTGGGGTGGGGTGCCGGCTCAGGTGTTGTTCTTGACCGTGGTTCAAAATTATGAGGCGTTGTTCTGGGATCTTTCACTTCAGGATTGATCCCGGAACATCCCCCAATAGCCCGTTGTGTTGGCTCCAGGGGGACATTAAATAACTACCTACCTATTTGGATTTCGAATTGTTTTTAGCCCCTTCTCCCGACCCAGGACAAATAGAACGGGATTAATATCCTGTATAACCTATGTTTCCCGCAGATTTCCAAAAATTGAATGTACTAAATCTGGTGTGAATTCATCTTCAAAATATTCAATGTTATTCCTATGGGGATTTTGAATTGTTTTTAGCCTTTCTCCAGACCTAAGACAAAAGAACGGGTTAAATATGTAGTCTATATTTTCCACAGGATTCTAAGGAATGAATGTACCAAATTTGGTGTGAATTGGTATGACAGTGATCGTAAAATATTCAATGTTATTCCTAAGGGGATTTCAAATTTGTTTTGGCCCCTCTGCAGATCTAGGACCAATTGAACGGGGTTAATATATAGCCTACGTTGCCAGCAGGATTCTATAGAATGAATGTACCATATATTTGGTGTGAAATGCTCAGTGATCGTAAAAATACTTAACGCTATTCCTATGGTGATTTCGAATTGTTTTGCCTCTTCTGCACACCCAAGAAAAATAGAACGGGGGTTAATATGTAGCATACTTTACCCGTAGGGTTCTGAAGAATAAGTGTACCAAATTTGGTGTGGATGGGTCAAACGGTGTAGATTTGTATAGAGGACAGAAAGACGCCAACTCAGCTTTGTATACAGATGTCTATCCCCTTGTTGCATTATGTGCGTTAAATATATTTTATTTCTGATCTGAAATGTTTATAATTAAATAGAATACTGCAGGTAAAATAAGAAAAGCTATACAAATACGATGATTTGGGAAATTCAGATTAAAAAAAAATTTAGTCGCACCTGCTAGTAGCATGGCGGTGTTAAAGAATTTTAAAGACAAGTACGAAAGGAAGTACGAATAAGTACGAAGTACATTTGTCAAGACTGGCAAATGTTAACAATTTTAAGGCGGTAGGACGTCTCATTACCTTCAAGTGGTAAAAGTTCGATATAGGTATGTTCTAGGCATATTAAGACTATATTCTCTCGTTTGATAGAGTGATATCTAGGAGGTGTTCTAGAAGTGACATACAAGAGCGCACCACCCCTTAAAAAACTAAATTATGTTTTGTGCAAATTACATTCATACGAGGCGAAAGGTCTTTACCCATAGTTTCTTTTTTTTTTGCAAAACATATTTTATTTAACATGATTTTCAAAGGGTTAATTATCCATTGTTAATTAAGGTTTGTGAGAAAGAACCAAACTAGAGGTTTTGGAATTTTTTAATTCTTTATCGCATCGATGGCCCGCAGGTAGCCGGCTTCACCAAACCTATTAGAACTCCGTCAATTATCGCACTTCATCAAGTTTCCAATACGTAGAGAAATATTAAAATAAACAATTGTGCGTAATTTAAGATGTATGTCTTGTGATTTTGGCTGCAGCAAAAATCATACCTTTAATTTTTTAATTTTCAATCTTTTTCCCTGAATTCATGTCCTTTCGTGTTGTTATTTGCTTTTGTTTGGTAAATTTTAATCGTACTTCAAATGAAGCATTTAAAAATGTTTTCATCTCAAAAAGTAAAAGTAAAATAGCAGTGAGAATACATTTTCGAAAAGTGCGTGTCGGTTCCAAATTTCCAATTCAACTTCTTTTTCCCGAAGAACCCAAAAATAGACGCTTTCAAAGTGTAGCTTAACAAAGACAGGAATGCCGTTGTGATACTCAACGAACACGCCAAAGGCAATGACTTGAGGGAAGCATTTTAGGGATTGTCCGTTCCCATCAGGACCCCTCGCACAAAAGGTGTCCAGTCACGCCCTCTCGTTAGAGAACACGGGTGGTAGAGGGGAAGGAAAAGTGACCGTTCAAAGATTCTCGGGGTTGACACTTAAGCTTACATTTTGGTTTACGAGATATCTCGGGGTTGACACTTAAACTGGCATTTTGGTTTACGAAATATCTCGGGGTGGCCGCCTGAAGGGTTAAAGTTTGGTTCAGCTGCAAAGAGATCATGAAAATTGAAAATGGTACTTAAGTCTATTGCATAATAACTATTTTTAACACCTAGCAGTCATTTTGATGAGTATGATAAAAAGGCAATTCAACTTGTTTTGCAAGCATGCACTTGCACTATTGATTACTACAGAACTGGTAAATCGAAAAATAATTTTAAGAACTTGAATGTTCAGTAGATTGTGTTGAATGCAAGTATTGAAATACACTGCTGGCCACCCAAATTGCAACACCAAGAAAGACAGGAGATATCACAGCAAAATTTATTTTGTAGATAACATGTTGACCAAGTATCAAATGATTAAATTTATAGACTTCTGTGAAGTCTGGTTCCTGCCAAAATCAGCAGCCAGAGTAGCCGCCATTGTTGGAGATCACCGCTGCCACACGCCTCGGCATTGATTCAAAGAGACTTTGGATGTGTTCTTGGGGTACAGCAGACCAAGCAGCTTCCACACGTTGCCAAAGTTGATCTGGTGTGGCAACCGGGGATGTATTCTGGGTCAATCGTTGAGCAACCATGGACCACATGTTTTCTATCGGCGAAAGATCCGGAGAGCGAGCTGGCCAGGGAAGCAATTCAATCTGGCGATTGACGAAGAACCCTTGGACAATGCGTGCCACGTGTGGTCGCGCATTATCCTGTTGAAATATGGCTGTGGGCAAGCCCTGAAGATAAGGAAGGACAACTGGCTCCAACACCTCGGAGATGTAGCGCTGGCTGTTTAAAGTACCGGCAATGCGTACTAGAGGAGTGCGAGAGTGATATCCAATACCGCCCCATACCATAATACCCGGTGCAGGACCAGTGTGGCGGTGCATAACGCAGCTGTTCAGCATCCTCTCTCCACGGTGTCTCCAGACTCGAATCCGACCATCGTGGTGTTGCAGACAGAAGCGTGACTCGTCAGTAAAGACAATTTCATTCCATTCTGCCGTCCACATCCTTCTTTCATCGCACCATTGGCGGCGGAAACGTCTGTGGTTCTGCGTCAAGGGTAGACGAAGCAATGGACGTCTTGCGGACAGACCACTCTGCTGTAAACGGCGTCGAATGGTACGCGCAGACACTGGATGATGCGGTACAGACTGAATGTGCTGTGCTATGGTTCGTGATGTGGCTGAGCGATCCGTCACTGCCATACGCACAATATGCCTGTCATCACGTGAAGTGGTGCACTGAGGTGGATGCGATCGAACACGTCGGTCCGTCGTACCCTCCTGCATCCAACGATCACATATCCGCATTATAGTTGTTTGGTTTCGTCCAACACGACTACCGATTTCCCTGAAAGATAATCCACAATTTCGGTAGGCCACTATCCTTCCTCTGTCGAACTCGGATACTTGATCAAAAGATGATCGCTGTTTTCTACGAGGCATAATTGATCGTTTTTTTTTGAAAAAAACACAAGAAAAACACAATTGCCGTACTTGAAATCGTCGAAATCTCCAAGCCTTAAATAGCGCTTTGAAGTGGCGCCACAGGCGCGCGTGATGTGCGTCTGCGCTGAAATTCTAATCATTTGCATATCTCACCTCCGCTAATGCATGTTGTAAATTTCATATTATTTGCATGCTTCCTTCAAGGTGTTGCATTTACGGTGGCCAGCAGTGTATTTTTGTTACATGCACTTCTCCCAAGACATTTCTAAATGCTGAACTTTGTTGTGTCATCTTGCCATTTGATAGCAAAACTTAGATTTTGTTGGGATTCATTCCCTATTAAGTATTCTATAGTTATGAAGTCAAATTTTGTTTATGAAATGTATTTTGTGATTTGCTTAATGTGAAGTATGGTGGAAAAACCTAGATTGTGTAAGGCATAGGCTTAATGGAATTTTTTTATGAAAGTAGCATTTTCTTTCCCTTGACATGCATTAAAATTGCTCTTTATATGAATATTTTGTATTTAACTTGTTTACTTGTAAACCTAGATTGTGTAAGGCATAGGCTTAATGGAATTTTTTTATGAAAGTAGCATTTTCTTTCCCTTGACATGCATTAAAATTGCTCTTTATATGAATATTTTGTGTTTAACTTGTTCTTCTAATTATAATGTATATATAGGCTACTGTAAGATTTTCTTTCTGAACTTTATCAATTATGAAATATTGACTTGCTTTTCCTTGTATTTTGATTATTTGTTTCTATTTCAGAGATGAAAGAGAATGATCTTTGGGAAGAATATGCGAGTCCTTAATCATACTGATGTGTTTGAAGTGCATATATTTTTTCTGTTGTGCTATTTAATAATTTAATTAAAGCATTTGAATCTGTTTTTGTGGTTTAAAAGTAAATAAATATGAAATATTCTTTTGGATATAGTATATTAACTAATCCCTTGTATTAAATTGAATTAAGATAGATTGAAAAAGTGTAAATTTTTGAAATACTTACCTTACCTGTCATCTTAAATATGGTAGAAAAGCCAACTCACTAGTTATGCAGCATACTTGCATTATTAACTGCTACACAACTTGTGATAAATCAAATAAGGAAATAAAAAAACTGTTCACTAGATATCAATGAGTATAAGTATTGACATGATTATTTTTTGGAACAAGCACTTGTTTCAAAGAGTCTTAAATGGTGAACTTTGTTGTGTCAGCTTGTCATATGATAGCCACTCAATAAAGTTTACTTTTTAGATTTTGTTGTGGATTCATTCTCTGTAAAGTATTTTATAGTTATGAAGTCAAATTGTGTATATGTTTGTAAAAATGTAATTTGTTTAACTAGTGAGCTAGATTGTAAGGCATAGGCCCATTGAAATTTTTTTCTGAAATTGAAATTTTTCCTCCCTTCAGACACATTAGAATTGATCTTTGGTTATTTCAGAGTAACTGATGCACCATTCTCCCAGTTTTAAATCTAGTCAACTTATTTATAGGCTACTGAGATGATTTCTTTCTGAGTTTACAATTTTAAATTTTAAGTATTTTAATTACCGAGTGGCATGAAAGTGAAATTTAGAAATTGTATAAAGTGTATTTAATTTTACTTTTTATTACTGCAGGGTAGGAATTTATATAAATCAGATTTTTATGATTTTAATTTGTTTCCCCTATGGGTTTAAGCATGTTAGAGAGAGACATGCAAATCACTGCAGTTTCTAAATAAGTGATTTATGTTTAACATTATACATGGGGATTAGAAAATGTAGCAAAACAAATGTTGGGAAGATTTCAACTAAAATTATTCTTTGGGCCTTGTTGCTTTCATTCTATCACTTGTATTCTATTTCGTAATAGAAATCCATAATACTTAAAATTGTAAATTAAAAATGAACATTGTAATAAGGAGAGAAAATTGAATTTCGAACTTTTATAAATCATAATTAAATTAATTTTTATTTCCATCTTTCATTACCTAACTTGTTTCAAGTGCAAAAACATAAGTTGAAAATATTCTTTCTACAAGTACAGAAGTACTTATGATTTAAGACAGTTTTATGAATGGCTTTTCTTGTTTTTTTACACAATTACTAAAATATAAATGAATTTACCCTATTGCAAAAGATATCTGGGATGCAATGTTTTCACAAACTCTGCTTTCCCTTGAATTTTCGTAATTGCAGGAATGATACTAGATGAATATTTTGCCTTTGCAAATATTAAGTTCTTTATGTTAAAACTCAGTTGATTTTCGTCTGGAAGGCTTTTTAAATAAGCTAGTGAGGGACATCCAAGTACTCATTTGTAACTTACTGAAAACATGTTAAACAGTGCTGATTCCTTAATCAGAAACACTAAATTCCCTCATGAAAGGGCATTAATTCAAGTCTATCATACCCTACCATGGGTAAGGGTAGATCGAAATTAACCGAAAGCACTGGAATGTGTTGACTGGTCCCATATGTATGAAACTCAGCCTCTATTGAACAGATTTATGAGACACTTTCAGTGAGCAAAAAGAAACATTTGAGATCAGTTGTTATTATCCCTAACAGACACCAAATCTTAGAGGCCATTACTCTTGGTCTCCAAATGGGAGGGAAATATTTTTAATGAGAAACTAAATTTGTTAAAAAAACAAATATCTATACCAAAAATGCCAGTCCCCTTGGAATCATTTTTATGGTAGAGCTCTCAAACATAAGGGATAAATAGTATGAATAATCAAATTTGCAGTGATTCGATCTCTTTTATCAGAAGGGGTACATAGTTGTGGTAATCCAAACTCTTTGGGTCTGAATCTGAAAGCTGGCAAAATACCCGTGTGTGGATAGTCATTCCCCTTGGAGTTAAAGCACAGGCGACAGTAATTCACAAACTCGTTTGGTCCTTCCCCAGCTGCCATGAAGTTCCTCTCCCCTGGATACCTCAGGCATGTAGTGAACAGCAGACCCTTAACCCTTAGGAACATTTGAGGTTTTCTTTATCAATCAACAATGGTTGTGAATTTACAATTGTTGATTTTTATTTCAAGAAAGTCACTTGACAGATCCTCCCTGATCTGTTCAATCGGTTGAATTGAGTTTTCCTGTAGAGCGGTTTTTGGAAATCTGAGATACAACGTTCTTTGTATGCCTTATTTTGAGACTTTAAGGGGAAAAAATGGTTATTGTTACAACACATGAGAACCACAAGCAAAAATGCTCAGAAGCGTGAGGGCCCAGCAAAGCTGTTTTTAAAAGCCTTTTCAAACTTCCATGCCTGCTCAATCAAACGAAAATCACCTGTGAATCAGGTCATTGGGAAAGAGGCACTCGCGAAACTCATTAGCGGCTCACCTTTGATATTTTTCGAAAGGGGATCAAACGACAAGCCTCGCAGTGAAACCTGCAGGTTATCTCTCCGTAGCCTCGTCATTAGCAAAATAGGGCAGTTTTCATCTCCAGCGTGTTGGAGTAAACCGTTTGGAGTGTTAAGAACTTGCCATTTTTTCACACCAGATCAAACTTTAAAACTGCGGTACTGCAAATTAAGACAATGTATACACCACGTTGTACCTTCTGAATAATCTGAAAAATAATATGTGTTTAATATAATTATAATTGTTTACTTTCTTGTCTCGTTCTATTCTATTTCAGTTATATTTATCTTCTCTTTGGGATAAGCATTTTAAGATATTTTCAGGAACAGTTAATCATTACGAGTATATGACTGAATGTCCTGGGTTTATTGTTTCAGGACAAAGTTTTGATTGGAGAACTCTACGTAAAATCTTAAACTGATCCGAAATTCGAGGAATACGATCTTGGATTGGTTAAAAGTTGATGAGAAAGTTCCAGTCGTAAATCATTTGAAAGATTCAGATACCACATGCATTTTTTATCAAGAGAAGCAGATGGAACTAACAATCGGAATGAAGGAAAATAGGAAGAGTTTCATTAGACTCATGTATAGCATTCAGTAAACAATTAATTTTCTCACTTAAAAAGTTGTATATCGACGCAGGAAATTTAACAACTTTTCTGATGAAAGACAAATTGATAAGAGCACTTAAAGCAATTGAAATTAACGGATATTTAGTAAATCATAAAGCGAACGCGTACTTTACATTAAATATGTACTACTTAAACTGTTTTAAATTTATGTCAAGAACATTTTGATTGTGTCATCGCATTATATTTTGTAATTCGTAAAATGTTAATAAATATTTAGTTTCTTACAGAGCGCTTTTATTTATTTGTATTTATAAGACTAGACTCGGAATTTTTTTGTAAAGGTGACCTGTTACGTGTATCTTTACGTAACGTCTCTTAGGCAATTTTTGGGTAGCTTCAGAAATCCGGAACTGCTCTGGTCCCGGATTTTTGAGGTTTTACTGCATTTCGGTTATAAGTAAAAGACATTCTATACATATGTAATGACTTTTCCTTTCTCACTCCATTAAACTTGGCAATTAACTTTTTATTTCGTGTTGGAACTCCTCTCCTTGATGTCTCATTAATTATCTAGACTAATTGGAGTCTTAATTTTTTAATCTGCAGTCTAAAAAATTCAATGTTTTTCAGGATGATGGACGATGATGTGTTTATCAGATTCCTAAAAGTGAATCTCTTCCGCAACACTATATACCCACTCTCATCTCAATGGATGTATTTGGGGGACTTGTATGATATTGCATCCTAGCTGGAAAGGTTGGAAATTTAGTTTTTATTGGATGAAATCATGCAAAAGAAAAATATTAAACTTTATTCAACAACTATTCAAAAGAAATTCCTCAAAATTTGGATTTAGTCAAATTTGTGTGTCTAGAAAACGTCTCCATAATGAGACGAGGTACAGAGCAAAAATAGGAAATCAATGTTGCTGACCACCAACAAAATTTCAGGAGCTTGAAAATTTGTAATCCCTATTAGGAAAAGTGGTTAAAAATCAGATATTCACAGCACAGAACAAAAACGATTAGAGAATTGAGCAAAAAACAAATTCTTAATTCATATCTGGCCTGTCTTAAGAATAGCGGAGCCTGATTCTATCAATCCCTAAGAGACCCTAAAATTTCAATTAGTTGAAAATCTTTTCACAATTATGGAAAGATTTTGTTTTTTACACTAGGTAGTTTATTTTAGTTTTTATTGGCCAGCTATTTGTGAAAAATTGCCAGTAATGCACCAATTACATATCTAATGCGCAAACTAGCTTTTGAAATTCTTGCTTTAAGGGGACTTGGCACCCAAAGAGCTAATTTCTCAAATATGAGTTATTTGTTAATATTGTAAGTTACAATTTATCTCCTTGAATTAAATAAAGGTTTCCCAGAAGAAATTTTTTTTAATTATCTCCCACTTTAAAAAAATAATAATTTCGTGAATTTTTTAACACATTTTAAAATGCTACTCTTTCAATGTGCGGTATTTTGGTTTGATATTTTTTAAACATACTCGGATTGGATTGAATGTTGGGGTTTTATGGCGCAAGGTTTAAACATACCCATAAAACCGTTCTCATGACTTTTAAGAATGGGATTTTGGATACCTCAAATAGTTATTGAATTAAAGTTTCAAGGTAAAATATTCCAGAAAAAAACATGACAATTTCACCTTTTCAGGTTATTTGAAGCGTTACTAAAAAAGCCTTAGCATTTTAATCATGGCAGCACGTGAAAAATCGAAACAAAAATCAATTTAAAGATTTTATATTCGTACAAACGTTTGAAAATGTAATAAAACAATTGATTATTTTTCTCGAATTACTATAACCCATGTGTGTTTGTCTATCATCTTTTTAAGGAAACAACAAACATTTTACTTTTATATAATCGAAGTTAAAGGTGGCTATTACATCGCAAAATATGGAGAAAATGAATTTTTGGTACAAACATTCATTATAATGAATGATTATT
Source organism: Meta bourneti (assembly GCA_933210815.1). NCBI lineage: Eukaryota > Metazoa > Arthropoda > Arachnida > Araneae > Tetragnathidae > Meta > Meta bourneti. The sequence goes on from OW119928.1 coordinate 25,988,248, forward strand.
CACATCAGTAAACTAATAAAAATCATTTTAAATCTTTAAACAATGATTTACTATGTTCAAAATTAATGTTTAAATCACTTCAGACAAAAATATTAATTTCTATCATGAGCAAAAGTCGAAATTCTAATTGATAATTAAGAGCAGAAATTTCTCAGAATACTCTGCCTTTGTAAATCATGATTTTACCCTTTTATCGGCCAGTATTTGTCTTTTACTAGCAATTTAAGTATCTGTTTGACATTCCGAAATGTCGATGGTCATGTGATTTGTAAAAACACTTTTCTTCTAACCAAAATGCTCACAGTCTGTGGTTTACATTTTCATTGTTCTTTCCTAAAGTGCTTGTGGTTTACATTTTCATTGTTCTTTCCTAAAGTGCTTTGCTGTTCTGAATGTTTTGGGCATTCCAAAACTAAGCCTAAACTTAAAGAATAAAGCATAAATACTTGGAAATACAAATATGTCTTTTGGAAACTTGATCTAACTATTATGAGGAGACTCGTTACCTATGTGGATTTCACATTGAAGACATTTTTTCAAAATATCATCTCATGCCAATCTTTGATATCCATCCAGAATATATGGAAAAATAACCTCATTAATTGATTTTTCACACACTATGGGACCATGGCATTTAAAAAACATGACCCTAAAAGGTTTCGTTGATAAATTTTGGTATGTAACAGCATTTTAGTGAGTAGCGAGCGGTGAGAGTGAGAAAAACCTCAGATTTCTGAGTCAGTAAAATTAAAAAATATCTTAAAATTGCCACAGGGACATGAAACTTTCCAGAAACATTCTTCAGTGTATCAAGTGTAATTTGGGACAAAAACAAAAATCGATGTTGATGTTTTTTGGGGTGCCGAGTCCTCTTAAAAACTAAAATTTCCGAGAGGGTCCAACACAGTGGTGGATCATCCATTAGGCGTAAGCCTAAGGATGTTTTTTATAGAAGGTACAATAGGAAAATGTAGCAAAATAAGTTCTCAGCAAATAGAGAAGGTTAAAGAAAATAGAGCTTTGACAGGAGTTAGGTTACTTTTACTTTTGCCGTAAATCTAGACTATGACGTCATTGGGCCTTGTTTGGGATGTAGGGAACAACAAGAATGAAAGGTTTAGAAGTTATAGGATTAATAATTAAAATTGAATTATAAATTCTTTCAATTATAATTTATTATAAATTATTGTACTTGAATTATTTAATAACTTATAATGACCCTTTTCTTTTAAAATAGTTATAACCAATCACTTTGAATTAAAATTAATGTAATTCCTTCTATATCATCAAATATAGTGGTTATTTGTTGAACATTTTCAAACACCGTATATAAGAGAATTTCATTGCATTCGAAATATTTCTGGCGGTACTACAATATTCAGTGTATGTTTATTAAAAACTGTTAAAAACATTTAGTAATTTTTCTTAATATCTGATAACCTTTGAGTTCATTTGTATTTATAACACACAAAATCTATAGTTAATTATTTTCTATTTATCAGAGTTACTACTGAAAATGTGTGTACAAATAACATTAAAACAGGTTAATTCTTTAAACTCAAAAGGAACAATTGTGTAAACGTTTTTTTTTATGGGTAATTTCTATAAATGCACAAATCCTTGCAGCATTGTTCTGAAGTATAATTTAGAAAAATCAGCAATTATTCCTCATAACAGACAAACATGTTCTTAAAACAAAAATTTACAGAATATAATGGTAGTAGGTGGTTAATTAACGTCGCACTGGAGCAATGATTCTTAACCTTTTTAGTCATCGGCACCCTCCTTGAATTTAAAAATAAATTCTCGCACCCCCTTGAAAAATGTGTTTTTATTTCTTTATTTAAGAAATGACTTCTATTGCAAAATAATTCATGAATTGAAAAATAAACACAAACATTTACAATATACATACAAAACAATATCTCAATTTTTAATGGCTACGTTTTATTCATAATAATTCATGAAGCGTGGCTCCTTTTTTGAAAGAGCCACGCTCGTGTCTTCGAAATTATTTGTAATGCGTTCTTCGAATAAAATAGTAAAATATTTGTGTATAAAATCATGTAAGGTAACATTTTCACATACACACATTCTCAGTTCCTTCCCCTGAGAAATTCTGGAGCAGTAATCCTTACTATTTCTTGTTGGTTCGTATTTTCCTTTAAGGAGCACATTTTTACTAATGAATATCAACTTTGTACCTGTCACTTAAATTACAGTGATCAACACAATAAGAATCTGGATTACTGGAAAACAGATTGACTATCCATCCATCTCACTGATTGAGGTGATTTAGCTGCGAGAATCAGCACACCAAGAATCTTTCGTTCATTGGATCCTTTCCTATTGATATGGGGGTAGAGAATTCCCAGAAAGTTTCTTACAGGAGTCCTTTTATTTAGGTTGCCGTCTTTGGACACCCCCTTTGGCGATTTCTGGTTTTCCTTGTATGTGAAAAACACATTCTCTCAAGCGTCGATTTGTACCAACTGTTCGAATCGAAGAGGACCATACAAAAATAATAACCTTTAAAATATAAAGGACGGGACCTTAAAATTGTGAGAATCCTTTGTATATTTTGGGGTTGATATAATTTTAGCTATAGAAACTCAGAATGTTGCATGGGCAATGAATAATTTTTTAATGAACTTAAGTTTGCATAGTACATTTGCACCTGATATTACTGTGAATACGAACGTAATAAAAATCATGTAAATATATTAGGCATGGGATATTAGAGCGTATTTTATTTTTGATTATTTCTTGAGATTGTCTTATATGGAAACTTCTGTACATTTGTCATATAAACTACTTCTTTTACTGCTGAGAAGAAAACTTTAATATCATCCAGGTTATGAATTCCCACCATAATTTTCCATAGCATAGCTTCAGGATATTTAAGAATCCTTCCCTCGCTAAAGATCTCGCAGTTGCACGGAAATGTCCCCCTCGTGTATAAACAGAAACCCTGCAGAGCTCAAACCTTAAGGTTTTTCTCTCGTTACGAGCCCGCTCGTTCCCAGGTGCAAGACAGAATTTTAATATGTATCTATTCCACGTATTGAATTCTGAAGATGAAAAGAAGGGCTGTAAAAGCATTCTCACGGCTATCGGAGAGGATTTGTAGGGAGACTTATCTGATATCTTGGAAGTCTGGATAGCATCTAGGAATGGTTCAAATGATTTTCAAACATTGGAATTAAAATAAAGAAGTAAAATTCAAATACTTCCCAGTGGTCAATTCAAGTACTTTTAGAAAGAAAAAATAAATAATGTTAAGAACTTTCAACTCGTGGTACATTGTAGAAGTAATTAATACTAATTTGAGTAATTTTGTTATCTTTCATTCAGGATACTGAAAATGAAATTACCTTGAGAGAAACATTTTAATGAACAAGGCATGATGATCATTGAGGGAAGGAATAAACCCAAAAGAGTAAACCAGATTGAGTAGCTATCAATGGCAAGCTGACTCAATAAAATTTAGTTTTCAGTTATACATTCCTTCTTCCGGTGTTTAAAATTAGCATTACTCTCTTCTCGACATTCTGATTAAATTTCTCTCTTGAGCTCACATCCATTCACGTTCTGCGGGTCAGGTGTCAAATGAAAGGGAAAAAAATAGCCCTATGCTTTGGCGATTCGAGGTTGGCAAGATAGCCGTTGACGAGAAATTATTGCTTAGGGGTTTTTCAGTCGTTACGCTAAGGAAATTTCTCAACTAATCACAAAAATCTGACGATTTGCACAGATGTGACGCACAGACGATAGTAACTCCGCCTAGAATTAGGGTCCACTGACCAGCACCAAGGGCGCTGTATGTCATATCTTCAGTGAAGCCTCTGTATGCGTAGCTATTTTCTCAGTACCCTAACTTATTTTACTCTCTAAATCTGGCAACGCAAATTTGGCATTGGCATGGTAACACTAATATATTTTTCATTTTCCTAAAACGTGTTCGTTCACGGAGTACGCAAGGTTCTCTCTTCTCGATTGTTGTGCAGTACTTGAATTTCTTCTATTATCTATATAGATTTTGTTGATTCTGATAGTGTCTCCATCAATATAAATCTGGAAAGATGGCAAAAATAAGGATGGAATCCGGAGTGTCATACAAGTAAGTTCTTTTTTTTTCATTTGTTCAATCAAAGCCGAACAATCTTGCCATTTGATTTTCTGATGCAATCAATTTATTAACCCTTGAATCCAAACCTTACTTGTCGTAAAATTTACAGTGTTAGCTATCTAAGGTTTATCAGTATTCGGAAATTTTAAGATTCATTGAGGTAACCATATAGGTTCATATATTACGTCAGAAAATTCATTTCAGATTTGTAGAATTTCAGAAATGGATTGTTATTTCTGCTAAGCCTAAAAACAATCTTACATCTTACCCATAAATATTTAACCAACTTAGATTCATTGGGGTAACCAAGTGGGTTTATATGTTGACATTAAATAATTTCATATTTGTTACATTCAAAAATGGCAAATTGTTATTTCTGCTTAAACTTTGATACAATAAAAATACGAGTGCTAAATTTCTGTATGCAATGCATATTTGGCTTATGAAGATTTCGATAAAATACAAAGTAAGAAGTGAGACTGAAAACATGTAGTCAGCCAGGTCCCTAACCATGTACCAGTAATTGATCATTTCTAATTAAAATAAGCAAATTACTCTGTCTAACCATGGATAAAATTGATTGTGTGTTGTTTGCAAAAAATACTCTTCCTTCATATCGCTAGTTTTGGTACCTCTAACCAACTCATACATCCTCAACATACGACTACTAAGCCTGTCCTAACAGATTTTTGACTACCACAAACACCATTACCCCTGCATTGCCTGCAAACCCAAATAAATCCATCAGACTTCGTTGGCCTAGATGTCTGTTTCATTTCCCCATTACACTTTTCACACTTTTAATTAACCCCGCTTCCATAAGAAAATCCAAAAATGCCTTCTTATCCTGGGCCAAATGAGTTACGAATAGCCGATAAGCCTCGACAGGGCGACCAAAAATCGGTCTTTTATTGGAAAATTGTAAATTAAAATTTCTCCTTAACAAGTGCTGAAACTTTTCAATTAAAGTAGGTAAAGAAGATGACTAAAAATTGATAATTTAAAATTAAAAGAATTATTACAAAAAACAGTACAACCTGGTTCCTTGGCACGTCCTGACGTTAAAACGTCTGGTGGTTTAATGGAACACGTTGTATTCCACAGGCTAAGGCGTTGCCTGTAGGGTTGCAAGAATGGAAGCCAGTGGAACATTCGGGAAATTAGGGGTGTTGCCAGAAACCACAAAAATCAGAAAATAAAACCTTGCCAAAAGATGTCCTTTACTGCATCTTTTCCAATTTCCACTTTAAAAAACTTCAGATTATTGATTATACGAATAATAGATTGGATTCTTAATGAACTGAGGCAAAGGTTTCAAAACATGAATAGTTTATTTCGTTTCCTCAATGGAGCTTGGTTTGAATCAATGAAAGGAGAAGAATTGAAGAACCAGGCACTTGAGTTAGCTACTACATATAAAGACTTGGACAAGGACTAACTGGCAATAGAAGTGGAGAGTTTTAAATGTTATGCCTTGGATTTAAGCCATAATATGAAAACGGCTACACCATCAGGTCTTCTGACGTACAATACATATACAATATACAAGAACGGAATTGAAGACGCGTCCAACATAACGACAGCATTGAGAATTTTCCTCACAATACCAGCCTCAGTCGCCTTACTTTTAATTTTCCAGTATATTCAAAACCAGCAACAATCGTAAATCTCTTAGAGAAAGTTCTCACGTTAAGTTACAAAGTTGAACCACGTTTTAAGATTTTTCTCCTCTTTTATGATAATAAATTGTTCTTTTTTATTGCAATCTTTTAAATATGCCCACACCTCGTCTATTGTCACAACATTTTTCCATCTTTCTCAAGCTAAATGCTTCTCATACAGAATTCTGCAACGAGTTCTGCTTTCTGCAATATGTCATCGGGATAGACGAAGAACATTGTATTTTTTGGCCTATTAAGATTCAAATCACTGTTAATTATTTTATTTACAGTTGAAACTGAACTTTTAATGACTTTGTAATAGTCCTTTGATTTGGCAGATTCTCTTTTAAAATTAAAGATCTTACCTTACAAATATTCTCAGAAATTCTTTTCTTTTTTGGATACGTATTTGGAAATATTTTTCCACTTTTACGCGTTTATTCCTTTCTCATTAATATTACTTATAGTACCTTTAGATATAGAAAAAAGATGACTTTTACAGCGTTTTTGAATAATTGAATAAGCAATTCTCTTTGGAAAGAACGGAAACATAGCCTTCCATACATTGCGTATTTAAAAGCACCACTTTGAAAGTCAACAAAACTCTTAGTTAGCAGACGATAAGTTATACTTTAACTATTTAACTGCTGCGAAAATAAAATTATTTCTTAGCATACATTTTTTTACAGCTCATCAAAATCATTCAAAAAATGTCCCAACAGCCTCTGTATTTATCATAATTAAATATCCTATTCTGAAGCAAGTCTGTTGATTTTGATGCAGCCCACATACATATCCTGATATCATTTGATAAAACCTTTCAATTTAATTTGCAGCGATTATGATTAGTATGAAAGAATATACCAAACATGCTACTCTTAGATTATTTGTCAATGAAATATCTTAGAATTAATTAGGTATTTTTCTTGTACTAAAAATGAAATTGCTGCAAATTAATCTATTTACCTTTAAAATCAAGCATTTACCATCTAAGTTTAATATAAAAATTTGGACTAGTGGAATTAATGTGTTGTGGCGTTATCAGGTGTTTTCAGGGAGGGTTTTGGTTTGGTTGGTTGGGGCGCCAATGTGAGTTCTTGCCCTGGGTGGAAACTAACCTAGTTAAGTCTCTGGTTGCCTGTCTTGTGTTTGGCACAGCATGGCCAAGTTGCATAAAAATAAATATATAGTTTTGAATATATCATCTTTAAAAGAAAAACTTGTGAAACTTAATCATAGTCATGGTAATGTGTCATTTACATGCTAACATTTGTTACATCTTTATCATGTAAAACTTATTCCAATTTTCATTGCAGGGACCTAGAAGAGGGTGTAGTATTCCAGACTGAACCTCAACAGGATGATTCATCAGATGAATCATTTGATGATGAGACTTTTGATACCTTCAAAGAAGATATGATGAATGTGAATCTGGATGTGAAGAATAGACCTCGATATTTGGGTGGTGAAGGTCTTCCTTTTCACGAACTGAAAAAGAAGATGAAGCCTCTTACAGGAGATGGACTTGTTAAAAAAGATGTAAGTATCTAAACTTAACAAGCATGACCATCTAATAAGAAAATTTTAAAATAATCAATTTATAATGTGCACTCAGCTTAGATTTATTGTTATTGTGAGGGTTCTTTGTACACTCCAGAAGCTTAAATCTTTATGCTTCACCTTTTGTAGAAATGTTATTGGTCGTTAAGTTAAGATTTGGTACTTTTTGCTCTAATTTTACAAAAAATATCCTTTATCTAATTTGTAGAAGTGTACTCAAAATTTAATTACATGCAAAGTAAATTTCGAAAATGAGCACTAACATAAAACATGTAATTTAAAGACAAAAAAAATTTAAATTATAAAAGATTTTCCAGGCTGCTTTTTCAGTGATACTCAGTAGATTTGTTAATCTGCGTGCCCTGAACACGAACTGAAAAGTACTGTGTTAAATGTAATGTATGAACTGGGCATTATGGAAAAGCAATGACTGCACTATATTTTCAACAGTGTAAAAAGTTAAATTTAATGTTATCCACTAAATGTTTTAAATTATTATTTCAAAAGAATTATTTTAGAATCAGGTACTTATCATTTGTAAATTTAATCGCCTTGTATAGTCCTTTGTTATTAATTCTGATTACTCTGGTGTCAATCCTAAATAGAACTGCTAAATGATTTGATAACCTTCAACAAATGTTTTTGTATGATCTCTAGAAATTTTATTTTCAATCATTCAGTTGACATTTTAAATTTTGGTTTGCATATTGCATTTCCAACTACAGTGCTTAGCAGGATCCTTGCTACCAAGAATTTAAAATATATGTCTGATTTTGATAAACTAATCTGACAATTGATCAAGCATTGAAGCCTAATTTTTGTTTTTAAACCCTAAGACCAGGTGTTTATGCGTTTCACAAAATGCAACTTGTTAGAGCGTAATTAATTTTTGTATAATCTTTTCCCTCATATTGCTTAGAATTGACTCTTGATTTTGTATAAAAAGTTTGATAATCAAAAATGTGATGATTTACAGTTTTTGAAGTATGGCACTGGAACTTTAATCCCAGAAAAATCTATCGTGATGATGCATTATGAAGCTTATGTTGAGGAAAGAAAAGAGCCATTCGACTCAAGTCGTTTGAGACAAAGACCTTTTAAGTTTTTGTAAGTATTGCATTTCTCAAAATTTTAGTATTTTAGCTTGTGCATTTTCATGCTTACCAACCCTCCCAGCCTTTTTTCAGTCTTCAGATACAAAAAACATATTCTGGATTTTTCTTTGAATATAAAAATATTTTTAGGTTCATTATTTGGCACAATGTAGTGGTAATCCATGAAAGAACGATATTGCATTCTTTTCTCTAAGTCTTCTAGATGGAATTGTCCTCAGGGGCACATCTCTGTCTTACTGTCTTTAGTAAACACTGGGATCGAGTTCTCTGAATACCCCAGTGATCTTTTTTTGCTTTCATCCCACTCCACTCTTCCCCAATGCCTCCTTTTTATTCCTTTCATAACACTTTTCATTGATGTTTTGTGCTTGGCACAGCTTGACCAATATGGTCCTTGCACCATAAAACACCAAATCAACCATCCAGATGGAAATAGTATTCCAATTTTTATTTAGGGGAATTTTCAAGTGATGTCCATTAAGTTTAATTGTTAATTTTTACATATTTGGTATCATTTTGTATAAAGTACTACCAAATCAGGTTCATCCTTTCAACTGCCACCAATTAAATGACAATAGAAGATAGCATTACTGCTTTTCCTGTTTTGAATTGTTTTCTCGGCACTTTTGATTTTTGTTTTGATGATTATTTTAGGCATTTTTCATATCTGATAGTTATGCATTGCATTTTATATCATAAAAATCTTTTTTCTTGGAGGTTGGCAAGTATACATTGCTATAAAAATTCATTTAATTTTTAAAATTGTAACATTTTTATAAATATCTTGTTAGATATTATCGTTCTTGCATTCACTTTAAAACTAGCTATCCACGATATTGAAAGAATTTGTTTTAGTATTTTGACCAAGCCATGATTTATACAATACGTGTATACAAACCAAGGTATGAAAAAAATCATGATTTCTTTTAATCAAAATCATGGGATTTTTTTCAAATTGGATTTTAATTAATTCCTTGCCCATACAAGTTGAAGTTTCTTAGCCATGAGACACGCAAATTACAGTGTAGTTTCTAGATAGTTTTAATTTATTTAAACATTAATATTTTTATGTAAAACATTAATGTATTAAGAAGTATAGCCTTGTGAACTTTTGAAAGATTAAAACGCAACAGAGGAATTATCTAAGTAAATCACATAATAGTCTAAATAGACAGTGCCCCAAATGACAAGATGAGCAATGTTTTTCCATCTGGTTCTCAAGCAATTTCGATTACTTTGAGGTACCCATTACCAGTGACTTGAATATTTTTAACCCAGATAAATAAGATTGCCAGACACCATATAAATTTTTTCAATTATACAAATTTCAGAATTTTTTGCATCATATATAAATAAAATGTTTTGAATTACTTCAATTATTTTTATATAAAATAATTGGTTCAAGACTTGCTTTTGAGAAAAAATTCTTATTAATTTTTGGCTTGCAAAAATAACTTATTTGTGAAAAAAATGTTATTTTTGTGTTAACAGTTAAATAATGAGACGACATGGAAATACATAAATTTGAAATCAGATGTCTATTTTTCTAATTCTTTGAGCATTGACAAGCATTTCATAGGTATATTCAAGGCACACGAGAAGGGTTTATGTATAAAACAAAAATGAAGCTTTTCCTATGAACAGCATAGAACAAGTAATAGTATCCCCCAGATAATGCCAATTCAGTGGAATTTTGAGCTTGCAATAAAAAATGTATCAATTCCAATAGCTATCTGCTTCAATCCATAATCTTTTGTCCGAGAGTTGTCTGTGCAAACGCGCAAAAATCTCGTGTTGGGGAATGAGCCTGTTAGGAAAGCGATCTCGGTAAAGGCGTTGTGCATGCCTGCCATTACCATCGGTCAGACCGTAAACAAAATGTATGTCTGCTTTCACCGCATTCCAATATTCAGCCATTTCCCGTCGCGATTGACGTTGGGTGTGAAAACCTCCGCTTTTATACAAGCGTTTGACTGCGCTCTCTAGCGGCCAACCGCTTCACTTGCGACCATACATTCTACGGTGAAAAGTGTTTGTTTCATTGTGTTCTATCACCCCCTGTAGTTTGTATTATTAGTTTAGACTCACCCTGTATAGCAGAATAAAAAATGAAATTTTAATTTAAATCATTCATCTTTTTAATAAAAATACTTGGTTTAAATTGGCATACCCTGGTAATGTGTTCCTATTTATAAAGTACCAAAATTGGTGTATCCAAAGGCTTGAAAACTGCTGAATTGATTACTAGTGTATCTTGTTATGAAGAGCTAATTTATCAATATAGCCGAGGAATATAAAATCTGAATATGTAAAGCACTGCTTGAGCAGGCTTAAGAGTTAAAACCCAAATAGCAAATCACAAAAACACTCTGAAATCTGTTATTCTAAAAGCAAGGTACATAATAAAACATCTTGTAATCTAAAACAATATTTGTGAAAGCAACTTATTTGAAAGTATAAGCAATTCTTGAAAAGGATTTCAAGATCAAATTGCAAGAATGAAATTAAATTGTTTGGTCTGATAAATTTAGTTACTTTTTAACCATCAATGTGCTAGACATCTGATATTCTAGTGTTAAAATTAGTTGCTTTTATAATGTGATTTTCTTTCATGCTTTTTACTTTACCTGGCAATGTTCAGTTTCTTGGCTCTTAAAATCAAATTAACCCTCTGCCAGCATAGAATTTGCAAGTAGTGTATAGTTTTACCCCACAACACACCTAATGACTAAGTAAACACACCTATCAGTTGCAAGGAACCAAGGATTCTTACAACCTCTGGAAATGCATTGGTCATTTGATTAGAAAAGAATCATTTAGGGAAAGATACTGTTGGTCCTTTCCTTAAAATAAAATAATTTGCAAAAATCTGTTGGTACTTTCCTGAAAAAATAATCATTTTAATAGTTTCTATTGGTCAAGGTCAACTGTTTAGGAGTCATGCAGGGAAGATTGCAGGTTGTATAGTGGGAATTGTGTGTGAACCCTTCAGAGGGTTAAAAATGCATAACATATATTTTATAATTAAGATAAATTTTTTAATCACTTATTCTCTTCTGCAGGTTTGGAGATGGGAATGTTCTTCCTGGACTGGAATTGGGAATCAAATCTATGAAAAAGGGAGAAATAGCCAGGTTTATTGTTGGTCCTGAATATGCCTTCGGCGCTATGGGGTGTCCACCTCGCATTCCAGCTGGAGCCGAGATTCTGTATGAAGTCGAAATACTCAACTTTTTCCTCGGCAAAGAAGCGATTGAATTTGAAGAAATGGCCCCAGAGGACCAGAAGAAGGCTCCTTTTGAACAAATTGCTGGTGTGTACCGCTGTGAGAACCAAATGGCCAACAATCTCTTCCGACAGAAAATTTACAAACCAGCAATTGCTCGATACAAGAGAGTGGTGAGATTGTTGGAGGATGTTTCAGTTGAAGATGAAGAAGCTGATGACAAGAGAAAGCAGTACCTGCTGAAGACGTACTTAAATCTTTCCCAGTGTTTTCTGTGCATCCAAAATCCACACAAGGCTATTATTTATGCAGATTTGGCTTTGAAGTTGGATCCAGAGAGCCCAAAAGGTTTGTACCGTATGGGGTATGGCTTACACATGACGGATAACTATGAGCGTGCAGAATACTACTTAAACAGGGCCAGAAAACACAAGCCTTTTGAAAAGAGCATCAATGCTGCTATTTTAAAATTGGAACAGAAACGGAAATTGCATCAAGATTGGGAACGTAGGTTCTGCAGAAAAATGTGGGGTTCTGAGCAAGATATGCCAAAAAAGGCACCTCCAAGATCCAAAGAAATGCAGGAGTTGTATGACATTATTAACCAGGAAATAATTGCTTTCATAGAATCAGATGAAAGGGAGCTGCCATTTTCTTCTGGTTATACAGAAAGTCAGTTGGAGATCGTTAAAGAAGTCACACAAGCACATGACTTAGCCTTTGTTACTAAAATTATGTGTGGCCGAAAGATCAATAAAGTAGCCAAAAAATGGAAATCGTAAAATATGAAAGCAGTGAAATGTATATAGCTCATTCCCATGCAATTCATCTTATTCACGATTTTTTTCCTTGTTTCATTCCAAACATTGTTATTCATGTTGCTCATTTCATTTTACTTCATCCATTACTGCATTTTTCATATTCAACTGTTTTTAAACCATTTAGGGATGTGTTAAGAAAAATCACATTTGTTATTAATGGTGGCTGATATGCAGCCATATTTGTTTAGTTTTTCAGTAGAATGTACGAAGGTGCTACATTGAGTGTATTTTTTCAGTTGTGAAATATCATCTTTTTCATTTGAAGGAATTAAGAAATGTAATTTTTCTAATGTATATTCTGAGTAAACATTTCTACCAGTTGGTATACAGATGTTTGTATTTGTCAAATAAATTGTTTGTTACATTGATCTGTTTTTGATATTTCCACAATCTAGTACATAACACTGAAACTTGTATTCAAAGGAAATTCTTTCAAGTAGAAAATTAAAAATAAGCTTGTGGAAGCTTTTTAAGACAATCGAAAATAAAATTATACAAAACTAAGCAGTTTATCAAAGTTGAGTAAAACATGAAAATAGTTCTGTACATAGATAACATGTGAGACTTGTGTAAATTTATATATTCAAATTATTCAGTATAACCATGATAATTATCGTCTGTTGATCGGAAACAATTTCAGAATGTTTGCATGTGGTATAAAAGTTGAATGTTTTGCAAGAGGTCATTTCTACAACCAAGGATTACTATTAATTTGAAAAGGTTTCTTTGTGGGTCCTTACATTGTAAATGAAAAATTCTGACCCGTTTTATTTATATAAATTATTTTAATTCGGTATTTACAGAAATATTAAGTTTTAATTCTGACTTGCTTATAAAAAGCATTTAAAAATTTGATTACAAATAATTGCATCCTTATTTAATCTAAACATTCATAAAGTAGAAAAAACGTAAAATAAAAATTGAGTGTTTTGCATTTACAAAATGCAATAAGAACACTTATTTCAATACGTATAAAACAAATACAAAAAGTTACTCTAATACAAAAATAAAAAATTTGAAAGATAAGCAATACTCATAACTATACGAAGATCAGAAAAACATCAATAACATCCAGAAAGTCAACTATTTGTAGATAAAACACTAATATATTCTATAACATCTCATCACATTTATATTTCACATACAATAAGAACTCCTTTGGCATAAAAAAATATGTTTTAATCACGATAGAAATATTTTAGTTTCCATTGTTTTAAAAACTGGGATCTTATTCGATTTACAACATCCTATCCAAGTATTAAATTAATCGTTGAATACAGTAATATCAAATGAAATTGTTCACTTGGTTATAAATTATTCAATTAAAAATAAGCATGATGTATATTTCAGGAAAATATTTAAAATTTTACAAACCATAAAAAAATTACGTAATCCATGATACAAATTATTTTCCTTGTCATTTAGAAAACAATTTTAAAATCACGTAAAAGTTTAATACTCGGCAATTTTCAGGTGAGCATTCACAGCAGAAAATTAAATTAGAGGCAAAAATTGAAAGAAAATTCGTGATATTTTAAAATTCCATTGTAAGTACTAATAAAAACCTGCAATGAAATGTTTCAATTGAAGAGAAATAACCAATAAAGCTATAGCTTCAAAAATCAGTTGGTCATTGTAAGAAAAGGACAAAACGGCTACCTGTCAACTTGTAATAACTTTTTTTGTATTATAGAAATATTTATATATATAACCTTAGTATGTACCCCTTGAATGAAAAGTGTCAATTTTACTCAATTTCTGTTGAAGTAAAAAAAAACTTTCTAGAGAACTTTTCATCATAGTGCACAATAGCTGATAAAAATGTACGATTTGATGGATTTAATCACTTATTTGTTAGCTACGAAAGAAAATATTTTTTCAATTTACTCTCATTGCAAACATTTCTTTTCTTCTTGTTCAAACTAAAAGAAATAAAAAGCTCATGTAGAACAGATACGTATAAGTGGTTAAAGTATAAAATTAACGTTCAAAGTGATATTGTGCATTGATAAAGATAGTGAAAAGATGAATTTAAAAATCTTATGGACCAAGCTTATAAATCGATATTTTACACAAAACCAATGAAAGAAAATACAAAAAAAATTGAGCATAAACCACATTTCTATTCAATTTGAAATAGACAGAAATTCAAATCCCAGTCTCAACTTTTTGTATTTTTCGTTTAAAAAAACACTTTAGATTTCAGTCTGCATGTAAAGTACAGACACAAAAGTATTTAAATAAAATGAAAACTTACATTTGCCTTAAGTGATAGAAATTTCACAAAATATTTCCAAGATATGTCTTAACATGAATTTGATAGTTTTAATCTTTCATATATTGAATAAGTTAAATCTATAATATAATTGTTTATCAGTTAAAATTAACAAACTTTTAAGCAAACTAAATTAAAGGATACAAAACTATATACCAGTAAAATATTGTTAAAATCTCAAATACTTTACAAGTTTACTATTGTATGCTCCTGTTTTCCCGAACAATTTTAATGAAATGGACTATTTGTATATCCATATCAATAGGAGTGATAAGTCAATTTTCATCTCAATAAAACATTGAATTGAAATGACAAATATAACCCCATACATATCAAAACCAATTTCTAATATGTTAATTTAGTCTCATTGTTACTCATTTTAAAATTTTAATTATCAGTTTTGAAATTTAAATAAGACATGGTGTATTTAAACGATGGTAAGAAATGGAAATTTCAATTCAACTAAAAATCATGTTAAAAGAATATTGTTTTGAAATAAATTATAAAAGTAACATGAGTAAGCATGACGTATCTGTCATAACAGTGTTGAAACTAAAAGCTTGCCACCATACAGTCAACTCAATTATACAGGTAAGTAGTCTCAGAAGCATATATAGGATGGTCTGATTTGCTGATTTGAATTCATGTCATGTGCAAAAGAGCTATCAACCATTTCGGAAAGAGCTAATTTTTTTCTAATGCCTTGCCAATTGAACAGTATCCATAATGGCACCTACAAGGGTGGATTTGTGAACTTGTGCATCACAGGAGGGTTTACATTATACCAGGCACAACCCGTTAATAGAGCAGACAAAAAAGAATTGCGGTTCTGCAAATTTCCCCACTAAAATAGGGAAAATTGTGCAGCGCTGCAACATTTCCTTTCTGATGCACCTTTATCTATGATATGAGAAAAGTTAATGAGCTCCTCTAGGTTTTGGCTTTGCATGCTTTCAATTCGTTGAGGAGATTATGATTATGTCAATACAATAAAACATACTGATTCAATTACGGAAGGGAAACAATGAAGCAGTGTCAATTGAAAATACATTAATACTGATAAATAAAACAAAAATATGCAAGACTAGTTAGATTGGTCTGGTTAAGATCAATCAATAACACAAATTTAATCAAAACTCATGACTTTTGTAGTTATTAATACATTTAAATCTCATCAAATGACTAATATTTTCAAGAAAAAAGTCACATCATTGTCTTTATGAAATTTATGAATTAAATTTAGCAATCTAGCCTTTTAAAATAAAAAGCACAAATTGTTTAAACTCTAATTATCCAAGAATATTTGAGAATGATTAGGTCCAAAATACTTTTTGCAATGGAACATTTAAAATATCTTTGAGTATTCCATATCTTGATTGTTGCATCCTGGTTTATAAATTTGTCGTAAGAATAGTTTAAGTGAAAGACACAGCAGTACATTATTCTACTGCATAGGGTTTGCGAGATTGTTTCTCCACTGTACTATTTTACAATGCTACAATTTAACATTATGTGCCTTGTTAGCACCCACACAAACTGACATAATTCACAAGTCAAACTGTAATTGATAAAGATAAAAAAAATTAAGTAGATTGATCATTATCAAAACACATCAAGAATATGAAAGGGTAACAATATGCCTTAAATGAATGGTCTAGTCCAATAATAATGAATATACATAGAGCATATGTTCCATTAAATACCATGAAAACTGCATAAGCATATTACTTGCTCTGAGTCGGTAAACTTTGCCCACGAAACAATAGCTCTGTGCAATTTTCAAGAAAAAGCAATAAAAATTGATGTCATATGGCAAAATACAGAAATATTATTTTAACTTAATTAATATTAGTTTAGCATCTTAATTTTATTTTTGCTAACCAATTAGTCTAATGGTTAGGGTGTTGATTTCTGGATTCCAAGGTTCCCCATTCGAATCCAGGATTAAGGCACGGATGTTTGTCTATGTGGAGTAAATATGCAGCTTCTCTATAAACAGGTTATGCCTAGATCATCGATCTTCTAATGACATAGTCAGAGCATGTGGAAGGCGTCCCTGTCATAAAATCTCTGAAGGGTAAATCACTAGGGCTTATGAATCGACAGCTGATTGACTATCGAAGCGCAGACTAGTGTTTTTGATCATAGTGGATAATCACTTTAACCAATCAATACTTTAGGATTCATGCTTTTTCCTACAACTGTTCCAACTTGGGATGAAAATCCCCAAGAGGGAAAAAGGTGAAAGGATTTCCCCTCCCCGAGGGAGAGATTAGATTAAGAACGGATATTGGAGGGTAAGGATGTGCCTTACCATTGATCCGGCGACCAGCCGTGTATTTCTTTGTGTTGTTGTGTGTTCGTAATAAATGTTTGTAACGTAAAATTTGGATGGATTTTTCCCTGATGAAAACACACATTTTGGCATAGAATTTGGTGAACCGGACGCGATTAATTTTGGATTGTGACGGACCTTGTGTTATGAAGAATTGTGCTCTGATTCACGGCTACGTGGAATTTGAGGTAGGTCCCCTTTTAATCTGAATTAATTGAAATTGAATAATTGATCCAATCATGAATCCTGATGCATTAAAGCGAAAAAGAAGTAGTATCAGACAACTTTTTACCAAGCTTATTACAAAAATAATAGGCACTATAAATGAACAATTAAGTGAAAGATACACTGAAGACCAAAAGCTTGATGATCTTCATGATCAAAAACATCAATTAATAGAAAAAATTGAAACCCTTAAAAAATTAGATAGTGAAATAGAAGCTATTATTGCAATTGATGAAATCGAAAACGAAATTACTGTGAGTGAGGAGTATCAGGAACGCGGGATTCAATGGAAAACGAGATTAAGTAGACAAATAGAAAAATTATCCGAAGCTACACCGCAAAATGATTTAAATGAAGGTATCGAGCCAAATAGAGCGGAAAGATACAGAAATGAAAATATTAAACTCCCAAAACTAAATATCGCGAAATTTTATGGAGACTGTAGTTATTGGCTGGACTTCTGGAACTCGTATGAAGTCGCTATTCATAAGAATGATTATTTAAGCAAAATAGAGAAATTCGCTTATTTAAAAACTTATTTAGGTGGGATAGCTTTAACAGCCGTTTCGGGTTTCTCTTTAACTAACAACAATTATGATTCTTCAATACAATTGTTAAAGGAGAGGTTTGGAAGAATAGATTTAATAATCAGTTCACATATGAACAAACTTCTAACGATAGAACCTGTAAGAACGTGTTCCAATGTGTCAGCTTTGAGAAAAATGTATGACGCGATTGAGGTCCAGATCCGATCGCTACAATCTCTTGAAGTTGCAACTGGCACATATAGTAATCTCCTTTGCCCCGTGATATTACAGAAAATCCCGGAAGAGTTAAATTTAAATTATAATAGACAACGAAAAATGAGTGAATTATTTGATATCAAACATTTAATTGAATTTTTAAGACAGGAAGTAGAGTGCCGAGAGACGTCCTTTTTATTAGCTAATCCTAAAGGTGTAAGTGGAAATGAATGGTCCTTTCGTAACAGAACAATAAATCAAAATAGTCAAAATAAGCATTATGTAAGCCTAAAACGAAACACACCAGTATCAAACATACCTACTGCAGCAGCCTTAACCACTGCTGTGAATGAAATTTGTATTTTTTGTTCCGATAGATCGCATATAAGTCAAAAATGTCCATTGACAGTAATTGAAAGAAAAAATTCTCTTAAATCCCATGGTCGATGTTTCATATGTTTAAAACGTAGGCATATATCTAAGTTTTGTTGGAAAAAGGATCAGATGTGTAAGAATTGCAAGCAGCCTCATAATTATTTGATATGTGAAAAGGCATACTGCGCACAAAATCCAAACGAATCCATACACAACGAACCAGAACAAGTTGAGACATCTGTATCTTCACTACATTGCTTAGAAAATAAACAAAAAAGAGATAAATTAGAGTCAGTTTTATTACAGACATTCACTGCGGTGGTTAAAACAGACCAGAAAATAGGAGTGGTTCGAGTGCTGCTAGACAGCGGCAGCAATAGAACATTCGTGAAAAGGGGAATAGCTGACTCATTGGGGTTGAAGGTCATTCGCCAAGAAGTGTTTACAATACATGCGTTCGGTGGGATTCGAGCTGAGACCAAACAAATTTATGATATAGTTGAGTTCGATTTGCAGAATAGAATTAAACCTGATCAACATATCAAATTAGAAGCGGTGGTCATTGAGTCCATTACACATGGCCATATTGAAATTCCTTCTCAGTGGGTTAGAAACATTGCTTTCGAGAAAGGAATCGAATTAGCCGATACTGGAACCACAAATGAGATACATATACTGATCGGATCGGATTATATATGGGAGATTTTACATGAAAGAAATATAAGGATAGGCAAACGTTTAGTAGTAACTGATAGTATATTTGGGTATGTAATTCAAGGCAGGGAAATGGAATATGACAGTGAGAATGTTTGTGTAAATTATGCAACGGTATTTAGAGAAGAATCAGATAATGAAAGGGTTAAAAGTTTATGGGAATTGGAAGCGATTGGAATAAATCAGGATAAAGAAATTTCTCGATCAGATACGGATGTCATGAACATGTTTGAACAAAACACAATTTTTAAGGACAAGAGGTATCAAACTAAGTTGCTATGGAAAGATAATTATAATTATAACATTAAACTCTAATTATGTGTTTGCAAGGCGACGTCTGATTAATTTGAACAATAAATTTAGGCACAATTCAGAGTTGTATTTCCAATATAATGAAATTATTGACGAACAATTAAAAGACGGTATAATTGAACAAGTCAAAATTGTTTCCAATGATTATAAAAATATAGGATATTTTATGCCCCATCATGCAGTGGTAAAAGAATTAAAAGAGAGTACTAAGGTTAGGATTGTCTACGACGCGTCCTCAAAAACTAAAGGGGAACAATCTCTCAACGATTGTTTAGAGAGTGGGCCAAGTCTCAATCCAGATTTACTGAAAATTATTTTGAAATTTCGATACCATCCAATAGCATTTTGCGCAGATATTCAAAGAGCCTTTTTAGAGGTTGGCATCGTTGAGCAAGACAGAAAGTATTTGCAGTTTTTATGGGAAAAGAGGGGAACTGATCTCGATTTCGGTGGTCGTGATATCAGAGTTTTGCGATTTAGACGAGTTCCTTTCGGAGTGAAATGTAGTCCCTTTATCCTGACGGCTACTATAAGACTGCATCTTACAAAGTATGAGAACTCGCATGTGCTGAAGCATGTACTGTTCTTAAAGACCTCTATGTCGACGATTTAATTACGGGCGCAGCTACTGTTGAAGAAGCCGCATCGATATCAAAGGAGGCCAGTTATATATTAAGCGAAGCAAGTATGAATTTGCGACGATGGACTTCGAACTCTCCGACCTTAAACCAAATATGGGAGGACAATCAAATGGAGTGTCGACAGTCTTCGCATGAGTTAAACTTACCACTTAAGGTCCTAGGTTTAATATGGGACAATGAAAGGGACACCCTGAGGATTGAGCTCAATCAATTCTCGAAAATGAAAGGTGTAACTCCAACGAAACGTGTTGTGCTGAGTACATGCGGAATGTTATATGATCCTATAGGACTGATAACGCCTTTCACTGTGAGAATAAAGTTAATGATGCAAACTCTTTGGGAGCGAGGCATCCAATGGGATGAGTCTCTTCCTGTGGAAATAGAGTCATTGTTTAAAGAGTGGCTCAATGAAATAGACGAATTCAAGAGACTCGTCATACCCCGACCATATTTTGATGAAATACAAGTGAATCAATTAGAAGTACACATATTTTCAGATGCAAGTCCGAAGGCTTACGGTTCTGTTGCGTACTTCAAAATCAAATATCAATATAAGTGTGCGACTAGTTTTATAATTTCTAAGTCTCGTTTAGCTCCAATTAAGAGAATGACCCTACCACGTTTAGAACTGTTGGGAGCCTTGACATCAGTGAGGTTGTCTTCTTACTTGCAATCCACATTTCCTTCATTGAAGGAAAGTGATATTTTCTTGTGGACTGACTCCCAGATATGTCTACATTGGATTAAGGGTGTTGCTGATGATTGGAAACCGTTTGTCCGCAACCGAGTCTTGGAAATTAAAGAGAAATCCATTCCTTTAAACTGGAATCATTCCAATGGGAAAACCAACCCAGCCGATAAACTTACTCGGGGAGTAAGTGCACGTTCTCTCATCGATAACGAGATCTGGTGGACCGGTCCTCACTGGCTTTTAAAACACGAGATGTCCTGTGGTGATACAGTGTCAACACTGGACACGGACTCTCAGGAAATCCAGAAAGAAAAAAGAACCAACTGTGTTACCTTACAAACGTGTTTTGAACCTTCGGATACATTGTTTGATTTCCACAAATATAGTGATTTGGATAGGGTTTTGAGGATAACTGCATACGTCATGCGGTTTGTGAAAAACTCTAAACCGAATTCTAAAAAAGGAACTGGTACACTTACAGCCACAGAACTATCTAAGGCTGAAGAACATTGGGTTTGTTTTGTGCAAAGAACAGAATTCCAACGTGAATACCTTCAGCTGAGAAGGGGAGTTCCTATTGACTCTGAGTCGAGACTTTACTGTCTGAATCCGAGCATATCTGCTGATGGATTAATTTGTCTCGGCGGTAGATTGCAACGTTCTGAATTTGAGTTTCAGGAAAAGCATCCTTGGATTATTCCCGGCAAATCTAAATTCACCGAATTGCTTATTGTTAAGGAACATCAGCACTTGTATCATTCTGGTGTTTCAGATACACTGACTCAACTTCGAGAAAGGTACTGGATAATCCGAGGCAGACAGGCTGTAAAATCCTGCTTGAATAAGTGTTTTATTTGCAAAAGGTTCAAGGCCAGACCTGGTAAACAGGTAGTGGCTCCACTACCAGCTGATAGAATAGCTGAGGCAAACCCTTTTGAAGTAACAGGGATTGATTTCGCGGGACCTTTGTATACAAAGGACAGTGACAAAATTTATATTGCCCTATTCACTTGTGCAGTCACTCGTGCAATGCATCTTGAAGTGGTATCAAGTCTGAGTGCGGAACATTTTCTATTGGCCTTCCGACGATTTGTTTCAAGAAGAGGAGTCTGCCGAACTATTAACTCGGACAATGCCAAAACTTTCAAAGCAGCAGACTGTGAACTGAAAAGGTTGTATGCTAATATTACGGACACATCCGTACAAAATTATTTTGGTAAAAATGGTATAACGTGGCGATTTATTGTTGAAAGAGCGGCTTGGTGGGGTGGATACTGGGAGAGAATGGTAAAAATGACAAAAATTATTTTGAGAAAAGTGCTAGGAAGAGCTTTGGTTACTTTTGAAGAACTACAAACGGTTCTTGCAGAAATAGAATCGATTTTAAATTCTAGACCTCTTACCTATATTTATAGTGTTGCTCCAGTGTGACGTTAATTGAAATACCCCCCCCTATATTTATAATGAACCATCAGAACCATTCCCTCTCACCCCAGCTCATTTCTTGACAGGAAAAAGGCTGACGTCCTTACCCCACCGGGCTGGTCACGATAAGGAAGTTGTTATGCCAAGTAACAAAAGAATTTTAATTAAAAGGTATATGTATCGTGAAAAACTTTTAAATAACTTTTGGAAAAGATGGAAAAGGGAGTATCTTCTCCAACTAAAAGGTGCAAATTGTGTCAAACCAATTAATGTAACTTGTGAATTTAATATAAATGATATAGTTTTGATAGGTGATGAGAAATTACCTCGACAATTTTGGAAGTTAGCTAGAGTGATGGAAATTCACAAAGGTCGTGATTACAAAGTAAGGAGTGTTACTTTGAAAACATCTTCTGGGATAATAAAACGACCGGTTCAACTGTTATACCATCTGGAACTTCCAAGAATGGATTAAGTTTGTATTCAGAATATAAGGTAGCATATTATATTTATGTCCTTATTTGAAATTCATGTCTGATATTGCATTTTTATTCATATAGTTTTGTAGTATTTTCTATACTAGCAATATTCATCTGTTTATAGTTTTTCAGTACTTATAAATTACATCTATTTGATTACACTTTCTGTATTTGTATATTTTGAAAGCACTTTTATGTTTATGTTTTACCTGATAGTATTTTTGTGTCACATTTCTTTTAGAGAATGTAAAATTATTTTAGTACAGTGTATTCATTTATGTTATATTTCAATGTTAAGCTGTGTTAAATGTTTCTATGTTTTCTAATTTTGATAAATGATGAAAGTCTTCATCGGGGGGGGGGGGGAGAATGTTCCAACTTGGGATGAAAATCCCCAAGAGGGAAAAAGGTGAAAGGATTTCCCCTCCCCGAGGGAGAGATTAGATTAAGAACGGATATTGGAGGGTAAGGATGTGCCTTACCATTGATCCGGCGACCAGCCGTGTATTTCTTTGTGTTGTTGTGTGTTCGTAATAAATGTTTGTAACGTAAAATTTGGATGGATTTTTCCCTGATGAAAACACACATTTTGGCACAACAAGCATGTGACAGATCTTGAAACCAAGCAATCGGCAGAAATAACACAGCTGTGTGCAAATACTCCGTCTATTTCATTAGAGGTCAATGGCCCAGAATGTGTGTAAAGTCGTACGGTGGATCTATCCCCATGGTGCATCAGGGGAATACCAAGTGGCTCATAATTCTGACCTTGAAGTGCAATAATGAATAATGTTCAATTGGCCAGGTATTGGAGAAAAAAAATTATATTAACATTGAAAGGTTCTCATACGCAATTCATAAATGAAATTGATTTGCGGGATGGAATCCTTGTTGCTAGTAAGCCAAATAGAGAAGCCTCTTTTCTAAGCCAATAAGATTAACAAAGACAATTTGCATAAATATACAGCACCCGTACATAAATAGAATGTTCTTTCACAAGCAATTATTGGTAAATTAATAACTCATTACTCTTTAGTTAGAAGTGTTGCTTAATGATTTAAATAATTTTCCTTTTCATTCAATGTGACATCAATTTGATTACTTGTTTTTCTCAAAAACTATCAGAAGTATAATTGTCTGAACATATTTTACATTTAAGGAAATTCGATATGCAGAGCTTTTATGATATATATGGGACATCCTGCATAAGTAAACCAACACAAAAAATATGGTTTAACAATAGAAGGGACTTGTGTGGCATCCCAATAAGAATATTGTCGTCATTAGGTACTTAACGATGTACCATCTTCATTATACAAAAAAGATCATCTTTATTACCCAAATCATGTAAAAAATTATAGGGAATAACATAAATTATGTTGGCACATCTAAGCTAAATATTATAAATGAACATTTAATAGAGTACATTCAACAGCTGTGACACCATTTAAATTCATGCAACACATAAATGGAATTTGATCACATTGATTTCCAATAGACTCTGTTAAAAAATAGCTTGCCATTAATATGTTATGACTAGAAATATATAAATAAGATATTTACAAATACTTTTTTATTGCATAGAAAATGAAAAAAAAATCATATTTAAAAGGAAAAGTTCTATAAATAATTTTATTCTAGAAATACACACTGCTAAAAAGTCAACATGGGTGGTAGAGGTTGCCTCGAATCCAAAATATCTGAAAAACATTGAAATTTTTAATAATGCAATTGAACAATGACAAAAAATAGTCATAAATTGTATGGAAATGCTATTTAGACATTATTTACTTAATGTTAGTGAATTGGCTAGTTTAGTGTAAGGTTCTCCAGACAGATATGAAAGAATACTGGTCAAGTGGGTAATTGAATTAACGTCACACTGGAGCAACAAAATGGGCAATTGAAGGTCCTGGATCAATCTCAAAAGGTATGTAAGTGAGGTGTAACGTCAGCCAACCTCTCAAGGAGCACCAGAAAGAAGTATAGTGGTTCACAAATCTGCCTTTGTAGTGCCATGATGAGAATTGTTCAATTGGCTGGGTATTAAAAAACTTTCCCTAGTAATGACAAATACTAACATAACTGTTATGCTTTCCTTTAGCAGTTTCCCTGTGAAACTGGCAGAACAAAATTTTGTTGGAACTAAAGAAAACTTTGCAATTATGATGAACTTTTTCAAAAAAACTTGAGTTAAAACTATCAATCATAATTATTTCCATTAAAGAAATATCGAATTGTGTTCCTATCGAACACGAAATACGTTTGACAGAAATTTTCAAGTACTTCTTTCCAAAATTACTTGCACTATAACACATTTAATTTGATACATGTATTGTAATGAGATAAGGACTGTTTCAAAAAATCAACATCATTTCACAATGATGCTTTGTTCATCAAACTATCATTCTTCCTTTGTATTCTGACTACACTGCTCTTTGTTATTACAAAAGGATAATTTAAGCAGAAGGATAGTATGATGAGTCAATTCTCTTGAAGGACATAAATATAAGGGACACAACACATATTATACCTATTCATACCTTCCATTGGTAATACAGTAAGGCCGTAACTTTAAACCAGTTTTAGTTGAAACCTGTTCTACACTTTATAATTAGATAGGTAGTTGAATTTACATTGCACTAGAGCAAGACAAGCTATTGGCATGTTCCAGAATCAATACCAATGGGAAAGATCCAAGGAAAATACGTCGTAATTTTAAATCAACCTGACACCTGAGCTGGTACCTCATTTAAATACTGGTCAGGAGTATATCAATTGACCCCTACTTGAAAGCATATGGGGACGAGTATTTACATTTTCATTCATAGAAAATGTGAGAATTTCAGAGTGAAAAAGACTTCAGTGATGAACATGGATGAAGGGGATGTTCATGTAATTATCAGCAAGTGTCAAAATTTGTTACAGTTAATAGATACACAATAATATTTCTGTCATATACTTTAAGAAAAAAAATTGACAAACAAATTGATTTTGGACATATATGATACGATCATTAACTTGAAAGGTTGAGTTATTGCTGTTTTAAGACGAAATTTAATTTTAAATATATCTGAAAATGTTAAGTAAATTAGAAATTGAGCAAATATTAGATTAGTGTCAATTGCATCTAAAATAATGAAAATTACTCAAAGGAATGAATTTTTTTTAAATAATTATAGAGCAATGAAAAATAAAGATGAAATATTTGAAAAAAAGTTTCATGAAGATTTTCTATTATACTATAATAAGTTTAATGAATGAAACCTTTTAAATGAAAAATTCAGACCATGCTTGTTTTAAGTAACTCCCGTTTTACAAACGTAAATGATTTCATGAAATTTCATCGTCCTCCCTAAATGTAGAATAAGTATTAATTCCAAGTATTAAGTACAAATTTTTAACTTTTCGTCGGCAAAGGAAATTCATAAAAAGGAACGCCAATTGTACAATTACTTTTATTGTATAGTACTGGGTATTTAATTCAAATATAGGACTACCACAGCCAAAGCACTTATGAAATAGTAGCTTTAATAGCATGAATTCTTAAAAATAGTAACAAAATTAGTCTCCTCGTGAAGCTTATTTTAGTTTCAGTTTCCCTCAGCAACTATATTTTCGGTACAGTCTTTAAAAACCCTGTTTCAAGTATAAATATGAAGTGTTAGGCTTAGTTTGGCACTTAACTAAGAGTTTGCACTATAAATAGAAAAATAGCATTTATACACTCCATTACACAGATTCCTTGTTGAAGCGACCAGTATATTTATATTTACCAAATGATTTGATACCATTGGAGCGCATTAAATCAAAGTCATAAACTTATTTTCCCCAATGATTAAACAGGTGGGAATTCGTGACTGAAATAAGGATACGTGCCATTGATTAAAAAGCATTTGGACTTAATTTTCATTGACCTATAGAGAATTTTCAAAAAAGTCGCCAAAACCTTGAAAACAAGAGCTTCTGAGATTATTTTGTTTACAAAGATAAAAGTTGACAAGGTTGAAAAATAGTAGCAAAAAGTCACCTATGGCAACACTGAAATTATACTAAAATAGCCTAAGAAATAACAAATGTTAAAGTGAAAATTTTTAAGAACTTATACCTCCGATAATGGAATGCCATGGTAGGGTAACATAAGTTAGGTACGCATGAAGAGCTGGTGAATTTGCCCGTCGAGATTCTTTCCAAAAGTGATAGGCTTGACCAAATCCTCTCATTGTCCATAATCTATCATCTAGTTCTGTGAAAAAACATGCTTCTTTTAATTCTTTACTTGAACTTCAATAATGGCCCAATGCCTGTTTTGTTTCCTTTTCAATTTTTAAGCAAGAAACCGAGATGTGTCCCCTTACATGATAAATTTAGAGGAATAACTTTGAAGTTTAGATCTTGGTATCAAAAGAAACAAAATATTTTTTTCATTTATACAAACTTTTTTAAGTGTCTTTAAAGAGTTTTGTATAAAAGGTTTGATTCCTACAAAATAAAATTCTGGCTACGTTCCCTGTTAAAAGTGATTATTAACGATTTCCTCAAATAATGCTAGAAAATCAAATCTTTCCAATACGAAAACTGAAATTTAAAAATCATGATTTTTAAAATAAAAATACTTGACACTTATTTACAATTACAGAAAATGTATGCATGACCCGAAAATTCAACAATTTGTACATGGGATTAATTTTTGTTCTTTAAAATACAATTTGTCTACAATTCAAATAGATTAATAATAGTTATGCTAAAATTTAAAAAATATATTTTAATAATTCGGAAAAGGAAAAAGCTTAAATATTAGTAATTTAGATTTAAAATTTGAGTTCTATGAAAAAGAAAATCCTTATTTTAGCACAGCTTGATCAAAACCTATTTTAAAAAAATGGAATAAATTTGATTGTCTTGTAAAAAATTATCATTTGTATAAAAAGAACTATCCAAAAGTTTATCTTATCGCGGATTTGAACTATACTAAGGAAGACACGACTCCTAGATGTTATTTTTAAATAACTACCATATAGCGCGTAGTTCACTGATTCTTACTATTGACTAATCGTTTTTTTATAAATATACGAATACTTACTCGATACTTCAAAGTACTCCAATACCAAGTTCTGCCCATCACTGGAATTATCACAAGTTGTATAGCTGTTAAAGAATATTTCATACTTATTTACTTTTAAGCCTTAAGATTCAAATCCTTTAATTAAATTATTAAACAGAGCATAGCAGAAAAAAATATATGCACTTCAAACACAGCAGTACAATTAAGGACTTGTACATTCTTCCCAAATATCATTCTCTTTCATCTCTTTGAAATTGAAACAATTAATCAAAATACATGGAAAAGCAAGTCAATATTTCATAATTGATAAAATTCAGAAAAAAAAAGTCTTACAGTAGCCTATAAATGCAATTACTAAATTCATAATTAGAAGAATGGTGAACATGTTAAATACAAAATACTCAAATAAAGGGCAATTTTAATGCATGTCGAGGGTTGGTTGTTTTTGAGATTTTATGGCCCAAGGGCCATATTTGGCCATGCTGCGCCAGACACAAGACAAACAATATCAAGTAATAGACATACACACAATGAAAGTTTTACTGGCACAGAAGAGCGAAATACACCCAGGGAGGAATGCATCTTTTAGGAATCCAACCTGCGACGCCTACAACTCGAAGGCATGACGAGAGAATGTTAGGAAGGCATGTCGAGGGAAGAAAATATTACTTTCATAAAAAGAAAATTCCATTAAGCCTATGCCTTACAATCTAGCATTTTCCCACCATACTTCACATAAAACAAATCACAAAATACATTTTGTAAATAAAGTTTGAACTTCATAACTATTAAAAACTTAACAGGGAATGAATCCACGACAAATTCTAAAAGGTAAACTTTTGAGTGACTATCAAATGGCAAGTTGACACAATAAAGTTCGGTATTTGCAACTGTCTTTGGTAGAAGTGCATGTAACAAAAAAGCTATTCAATACACTTACATTCAACACGATCTACTGAATATCCAAGTTATTTTAATTATTTTTTTGATTTACTAGTTCTGTAGTAATAAATAGGGCAAGAGCATGCTAGAAAACCAAATTGAATATTTCTTTATCATACTCATCAAAATGACTGCTAGGTGATAAAAATAGTAATTATGTAGTACACAGAAATAGACTTAAGTACTATTTTCAATTTTCATTAAATCTTTACAGCTGAAACTTTAATTAGGATGTTAGATTTAATTAGAATGCTCATATAAAGATAGTGAAAATTGGGAATAAAAGGAGAAAATATAATTCAGTAAGGCTCATAGGAAGTAAAAACATAGCAAGAAAATTATGCATAATTAAAAAACACACATTTCTCTTAGAGTAAAGGGCTGTTTTAATTTGTTTAGGGAAGAAAACGCTTACTTTGTTAAAACCATTTCATTTAGGCCTAAGCCTTGCAATCCAGCTAGTTTGTTTCAGCAGGCTTCACTTAATCGATCACACATTATGTAAACAATTTTAGTTTGTAACTAACATTAAGGGAAGGAATAAATCCAAAAGAGTAAATGAGATTGAGTAGTTATAAATGGCAAGCTGACTCAACAAAATTTAGTTTTCAGTTATACATTCCTTCTTCTCGTGTTTAAAATTAGCATTACTCTCTTCTCGCAAACAAAAAAGAATCATTCAACAATGGCAAAATTATTTATTGCGTTGAAAAAAGAACATTTAGAAATGCCATTTTGATGCAGAATGATACGATACCTGAAACAAATGGCAAGAACTACTGAATAGCATATTAAAGACAAATTGTTCAAATCATTTCAAAACTTAGATTAGAGGATAAATTAGCTGCATACCAAAAAGACGATCTCGTTCAATAGCTATTAAATAAAAAGCTGACTCAATAAAATGTTCCATTTGGTTGTGCAACACAGTTGGCAAAAACCAACATGCTTAAATTCATATTGAAATAAATATTTTTAATTTTGGAACGGATTCCAATGCAAAAAGAGGACAGGTGCATAGCTTTTCTATGCTTACTGACATTCTGATTAAATTTCTCTCTTGAGCTCACATCCATTCACGTTCTGCGGGTCAGGTGTCAAATGAAAGGGAAAAAATAGCCCTATGCTTTGGCGATTCGAGGTTGGCAAGATAGCCGTTGACGAGAAATTATTGCTTAGGGGTTTTTCAGTCGTTACGATAAGGAAATTTCTCAACTAATCACAAAATCTGAGGATTTGCACAGATGTGACGCACAGACGATAGTATCTCCGCCACTAGCTCCTGCGGGTCATGTCTGTGCAAATCGTCAGCCATTTGTGATTGGTTGAGAAATTTTCTACAGTAAAAGCTGAGAAAGCTCCTAAGCAATAACTTCTCGCCAACGGCTACCTTGCCAACTTCAATCGCCAAAGCGTGGAGCTATTTTTTCCTTTCATTTTACACCCCCAGAACTTGAATGTATGTGAGCGTTAGGGAGAAAAATGAAGCTGCGAGCATGTTCCTTCATCAGAATGTCGGTATAGCACAGAAAAGCAATGCACCTGTCATGTTTTGCTTTGGAATCCGTTCTAAAAGAGTTGTGTTGCTCCAGTGTGACGTTAATTGAAATACCTCCCCCCCCCCACCCGTTCTAAAAGTGAAGTATTTATTTCAATATAAATTTAAGGATGTTTTGCCAACTATGCTGCACAACAAAATGGAAGCCATTTGTATCACGTATGGTATTCTGCATTAAAATGACATTTCTAAATGTTCTTTTTTCTATGCAATAAATATTGGTGCTATAATTGAATAATTCTTCCCTTTTTTGTGTGCGAGAAGAGAGTAATGCTAATTTAGACTCCGGAAGAAGGAATGTATAACTGAAAACTAAATTTTGTTCAGTCAGCTTGCCATTTATAGCTACTCCATCTGGTTTACTCTTGAGTTTCTTCCTTCCCTTAATGTTAATTAGAAACTAAAATTGTATATATAATGTTTGCGTGATTCGTGAAGCCTGTTGAAACAAACTAGCTGGATTGTAAGGCTTAAGCCTAAAGGAAATGGGTTTTAACAAAGCCTTGTCTTCCCTAAACACATTAAAATTGCCCTTTACTCTAAAAATATGTGGTTTTGAATTATGCATCATTTTCTTGCTATGTTTTCGCTTCCTATGAGCCTTACTGAATTCTATTTTCTCCTTTTATACCCAATTTTCACTATCTTTATATGTGCATTCTAATTGAAAAATATTAAAGTCAAAATGTCTCATTCAGTTTATTTGTTTGTTGACTACTCATGAAATTTGCTTTTTTGTATTTGCAGTTATGAAATACTTTTTCATATTATCCTAATTAAAGTTTGGTTCAGCTGCAAAGAGATCATGAAAATTGAAAATGGTACTTAAGTCTATTGCATAATAACTATTTTTAACACCTAGCAGTCATTTTGATGAGTATGATAAAAAGGCAATTCAACTTGTTTTGCAAGCATGCACTTGCACTATTGATTACTACAGAACTGGTAAATCGAAAAATAATTTTAAGAACTTGAATGTTCAGTAGATTGTGTTGAATGCAAGTATTGAAATACACTGCTGGCCACCCAAATTGCAACACCAAGAAAGACAGGAGATATCACAGCAAAATTTATTTTGTAGATAACATGTTGACCAAGTATCAAATGATTAAATTTATAGACTTCTGTGAAGTCTGGTTCCTGCCAAAATCAGCAGCCAGAGTAGCCGCCATTGTTGGAGATCACCGCTGCCACACGCCTCGGCATTGATTCAAAGAGACTTTGGATGTGTTCTTGGGGTACAGCAGACCAAGCAGCTTCCACACGTTGCCAAAGTTGATCTGGTGTGGCAACCGGGGATGTATTCTGGGTCAATCGTTGAGCAACCATGGACCACATGTTTCCTATCGGCGAAAGATCCGGAGAGCGAGCTGGCCAGGGAAGCAATTCAATCTGGCGATTGACGAAGAACCCTTGGACAATGCGTGCCACGTGTGGTCGCGCATTATCCTGTTGAAATATGGCTGTGGGCAAGCCCTGAAGATAAGGAAGGACAACTGGCTCCAACACCTCGGAGATGTAGCGCTGGCTGTTTAAAGTACCGGCAATGCGTACTAGAGGAGTGCGAGAGTGATATCCAATACCGCCCCATACCATAATACCCGGTGCAGGACCAGTGTGGCGGTGCATAACGCAGCTGTTCAGCATCCTCTCTCCACGGTGTCTCCAGACTCGAATCCGACCATCGTGGTGTTGCAGACAGAAGCGTGACTCGTCAGTAAAGACAATTTCATTCCATTCTGCCGTCCACATCCTTCTTTCATCGCACCATTGGCGGCGGAAACGTCTGTGGTTCTGCGTCAAGGGTAGACGAAGCAATGGACGTCTTGCGGACAGACCACTCTGCTGTAAACGGCGTCGAATGGTACGCGCAGACACTGGATGATGCGGTACAGACTGAATGTGCTGTGCTATGGTTCGTGATGTGGCTGAGCGATCCGTCACTGCCATACGCACAATATGCCTGTCATCACGTGAAGTGGTGCACTGAGGTGGATGCGATCGAACACGTCGGTCCGTCGTACCCTCCTGCATCCAACGATCACATATCCGCATTATAGTTGTTTGGTTTCGTCCAACACGACTACCGATTTCCCTGAAAGATAATCCACAATTTCGGTAGGCCACTATCCTTCCTCTGTCGAACTCGGATACTTGATCAAAAGATGATCGCTGTTTTCTACGAGGCATAATTGATCGTTTTTTTTTGAAAAAAACACAAGAAAAACACAATTGCCGTACTTGAAATCGTCGAAATCTCCAAGCCTTAAATAGCGCTTTGAAGTGGCGCCACAGGCGCGCGTGATGTGCGTCTGCGCTGAAATTCTAATCATTTGCATATCTCACCTCCGCTAATGCATGTTGTAAATTTCATATTATTTGCATGCTTCCTTCAAGGTGTTGCATTTACGGTGGCCAGCAGTGTATTTTTGTTACATGCACTTCTCCCAAGACATTTCTAAATGCTGAACTTTGTTGTGTCATCTTGCCATTTGATAGCAAAACTTAGATTTTGTTGGGATTCATTCCCTATTAAGTATTCTATAGTTATGAAGTCAAATTTTGTTTATGAAATGTATTTTGTGATTTGCTTAATGTGAAGTATGGTGGAAAAACCTAGATTGTGTAAGGCATAGGCTTAATGGAATTTTTTTATGAAAGTAGCATTTTCTTTCCCTTGACATGCATTAAAATTGCTCTTTATATGAATATTTTGTATTTAACTTGTTCACCATTCTTCTAATTATAATGTATATATAGGCTACTGTAAGATTTTCTTTCTGAACTTTATCAATTATGAAATATTGACTTGCTTTTCCTTGTATTTTGATTATTTGTTTCTATTTCAGAGATGAAAGAGAATGATCTTTGGGAAGAATATGCGAGTCCTTAATCATACTGATGTGTTTGAAGTGCATATATTTTTTCTGTTGTGCTATTTAATAATTTAATTAAAGCATTTGAATCTGTTTTTGTGGTTTAAAAGTAAATAAATATGAAATATTCTTTTGGATATAGTATATTAACTAATCCCTTGTATTAAATTGAATTAAGATAGATTGAAAAAGTGTAAATTTTTGAAATACTTACCTTACCTGTCATCTTAAATATGGTAGAAAAGCCAACTCACTAGTTATGCAGCATACTTGCATTATTAACTGCTACACAACTTGTGATAAATCAAATAAGGAAATAAAAAAACTGTTCACTAGATATCAATGAGTATAAGTATTGACATGATTATTTTTTGGAACAAGCACTTGTTTCAAAGAGTCTTAAATGGTGAACTTTGTTGTGTCAGCTTGTCATATGATAGCCACTCAATAAAGTTTACTTTTTAGATTTTGTTGTGGATTCATTCTCTGTAAAGTATTTTATAGTTATGAAGTCAAATTGTGTATATGTTTGTAAAAATGTAATTTGTTTAACTAGTGAGCTAGATTGTAAGGCATAGGCCCATTGAAATTTTTTTCTGAAATTGAAATTTTTCCTCCCTTCAGACACATTAGAATTGATCTTTGGTTATTTCAGAGTAACTGATGCACCATTCTCCCAGTTTTAAATCTAGTCAACTTATTTATAGGCTACTGAGATGATTTCTTTCTGAGTTTACAATTTTAAATTTTAAGTATTTTAATTACCGAGTGGCATGAAAGTGAAATTTAGAAATTGTATAAAGTGTATTTAATTTTACTTTTTATTACTGCAGGGTAGGAATTTATATAAATCAGATTTTTATGATTTTAATTTGTTTCCCCTATGGGTTTAAGCATGTTAGAGAGAGACATGCAAATCACTGCAGTTTCTAAATAAGTGATTTATGTTTAACATTATACATGGGGATTAGAAAATGTAGCAAAACAAATGTTGGGAAGATTTCAACTAAAATTATTCTTTGGGCCTTGTTGCTTTCATTCTATCACTTGTATTCTATTTCGTAATAGAAATCCATAATACTTAAAATTGTAAATTAAAAATGAACATTGTAATAAGGAGAGAAAATTGAATTTCGAACTTTTATAAATCATAATTAAATTAATTTTTATTTCCATCTTTCATTACCTAACTTGTTTCAAGTGCAAAAACATAAGTTGAAAATATTCTTTCTACAAGTACAGAAGTACTTATGATTTAAGACAGTTTTATGAATGGCTTTTCTTGTTTTTTTACACAATTACTAAAATATAAATGAATTTACCCTATTGCAAAAGATATCTGGGATGCAATGTTTTCACAAACTCTGCTTTCCCTTGAATTTTCGTAATTGCAGGAATGATACTAGATGAATATTTTGCCTTTGCAAATATTAAGTTCTTTATGTTAAAACTCAGTTGATTTTCGTCTGGAAGGCTTTTTAAATAAGCTAGTGAGGGACATCCAAGTACTCATTTGTAACTTACTGAAAACATGTTAAACAGTGCTGATTCCTTAATCAGAAACACTAAATTCCCTCATGAAAGGGCATTAATTCAAGTCTATCATACCCTACCATGGGTAAGGGTAGATCGAAATTAACCGAAAGCACTGGAATGTGTTGACTGGTCCCATATGTATGAAACTCAGCCTCTATTGAACAGATTTATGAGACACTTTCAGTGAGCAAAAAGAAACATTTGAGATCAGTTGTTATTATCCCTAACAGACACCAAATCTTAGAGGCCATTACTCTTGGTCTCCAAATGGGAGGGAAATATTTTTAATGAGAAACTAAATTTGTTAAAAAAACAAATATCTATACCAAAAATGCCAGTCCCCTTGGAATCATTTTTATGGTAGAGCTCTCAAACATAAGGGATAAATAGTATGAATAATCAAATTTGCAGTGATTCGATCTCTTTTATCAGAAGGGGTACATAGTTGTGGTAATCCAAACTCTTTGGGTCTGAATCTGAAAGCTGGCAAAATACCCGTGTGTGGATAGTCATTCCCCTTGGAGTTAAAGCACAGGCGACAGTAATTCACAAACTCCTTTGGTCCTTCCCCAGCTGCCATGAAGTTCCTCTCCCCTGGATACCTCAGGCATGTAGTGAACAGCAGACCCTTAACCCTTAGGAACATTTGAGGTTTTCTTTATCAATCAACAATTGTTGTGAATTTACAATTGTTGATTTTTATTTCAAGAAAGTCACTTGACAGATCCTCCCTGATCTGTTCAATCGGTTGAATTGAGTTTTCCTGTAGAGCGGTTTTTGGAAATCTGAGATACAACGTTCTTTGTATGCCTTATTTTGAGACTTTAAGGGGAAAAAATGGTTATTGTTACAACACATGAGAACCACAAGCAAAAATGCTCAGAAGCGTGAGGGCCCAGCAAAGCTGTTTTTAAAAGCCTTTTCGAACTTCCATGCCTGCTCAATCAAACGAAAATCACCTGTGAATCAGGTCATTGGGAAAGAGGCACTCGCGAAACTCATTAGCGGCTCACCTTTGATATTTTTCGAAAGGGGATCAAACGACAAGCCTCGCAGTGAAACCTGCAGGTTATCTCTCCGTAGCCTCGTCATTAGCAAAATAGGGCAGTTTTCATCTCCAGCGTGTTGGAGTAAACCGTTTGGAGTGTTAAGAACTTGCCATTTTTTCACACCAGATCAAACTTTAAAACTGCGGTACTGCAAATTAAGACAATGTATACACCACGTTGTACCTTCTGAATAATCTGAAAAATAATATGTGTTTAATATAATTATAATTGTTTACTTTCCTGTCTCGTTCTATTCTATTTCAGTTATATTTATCTTCTCTTTGGGATAAGCATTTTAAGATATTTTCAGGAACAGTTAATCATTACGAGTATATGACTGAATGTCCTGGGTTTATTGTTTCAGGACAAAGTTTTGATTGGAGAACTCTACGTAAAATCTTAAACTGATCCGAAATTCGAGGAATACGATCTTGGATTGGTTAAAAGTTGATGAGAAAGTTCCAGTCGTAAATCATTTGAAAGATTCAG
Source organism: Meta bourneti (assembly GCA_933210815.1). NCBI lineage: Eukaryota > Metazoa > Arthropoda > Arachnida > Araneae > Tetragnathidae > Meta > Meta bourneti. Next base: position 26,024,490 of record OW119928.1, read on the forward strand.
ATACCACATGCATTTTTTATCAAGAGAAGCAGATGGAACTAAAAATCGGAATGAAGGAAAATAGGAAGAGTTTCATTAGACTCATGTATAGCATTCAGTAAACAATTAATTTTCTCACTTAAAAAGTTGTATATCGACGCAGGAAATTTAACAACTTTTCTGATGAAAGACAAATTGATAAGAGCACTTAAAGCAATTGAAATTAACGGATATTTAGTAAATCATAAAGCGAACGCGTACTTTACATTAAATATGTACTACTTAAACTGTTTTAAATTTATGTCAAGAACATTTTGATTGTGTCATCGCATTATATTTTGTAATTCGTAAAATGTTAATAAATATTTAGTTTCTTACAGAGCGCTTTTATTTATTTGTATTTATAAGACTAGACTCGGAATTTTTTTGTAAAGGTGACCTGTTACGTGTATCTTTACGTAACGTCTCTTAGGCAATTTTTGGGTAGCTTCAGAAATCCGGAACTGCTCTGGTCCCGGATTTTTGAGGTTTTACTGCATTTCGGTTATAAGTAAAAGACATTCTATACATATGTAATGACTTTTCCTTTCTCACTCCATTAAACTTGGCAATTAACTTTTTATTTCGTGTTGGAACTCCTCTCCTTGATGTCTCATTAATTATCTAGACTAATTGGAGTCTTAATTTTTTAATCTGCAGTCTAAAAAATTCAATGTTTTTCAGGATGATGGACGATGATGTGTTTATCAGATTCCTAAAAGTGAATCTCTTCCGCAACACTATATACCCACTCTCATCTCAATGGATGTATTTGGGGGACTTGTATGATATTGCATCCTAGCTGGAAAGGTTGGAAATTTAGTTTTTATTGGATGAAATCATGCAAAAGAAAAATATTAAACTTTATTCAACAACTATTCAAAAGAAATTCCTCAAAATTTGGATTTAGTCAAATTTGTGTGTCTAGAAAACGTCTCCATAATGAGACGAGGTACAGAGCAAAAATAGGAAATCAATGTTGCTGACCACCAACAAAATTTCAGGAGCTTGAAAATTTGTAATCCCTATTAGGAAAAGTGGTTAAAAATCAGATATTCACAGCACAGAACAAAAACGATTAGAGAATTGAGCAAAAAACAAATTCTTAATTCATATCTGGCCTGTCTTAAGAATAGCGGAGCCTGATTCTATCAATCCCTAAGAGACCCTAAAATTTCAATTAGTTGAAAATCTTTTCACAATTATGGAAAGATTTTGTTTTTTACACTAGGTAGTTTATTTTAGTTTTTATTGGCCAGCTATTTGTGAAAAATTGCCAGTAATGCACCAATTACATATCTAATGCGCAAACTAGCTTTTGAAATTCTTGCTTTAAGGGGACTTGGCACCCAAAGAGCTAATTTCTCAAATATGAGTTATTTGTTAATATTGTAAGTTACAATTTATCTCCTTGAATTAAATAAAGGTTTCCCAGAAGAAATTTTTTTTAATTATCTCCCACTTTAAAAAAATAATAATTTCGTGAATTTTTTAACACATTTTAAAATGCTACTCTTTCAATGTGCGGTATTTTGGTTTGATATTTTTTAAACATACTCGGATTGGATTGAATGTTGGGGTTTTATGGCGCAAGGTTTAAACATACCCATAAAACCGTTCTCATGACTTTTAAGAATGGGATTTTGGATACCTCAAATAGTTATTGAATTAAAGTTTCAAGGTAAAATATTCCAGAAAAAAACATGACAATTTCACCTTTTCAGGTTATTTGAAGCGTTACTAAAAAAGCCTTAGCATTTTAATCATGGCAGCACGTGAAAAATCGAAACAAAAATCAATTTAAAGATTTTATATTCGTACAAACGTTTGAAAATGTAATAAAACAATTGATTATTTTTCTCGAATTACTATAACCCATGTGTGTTTGTCTATCATCTTTTTAAGGAAACAACAAACATTTTACTTTTATATAATCGAAGTTAAAGGTGGCTATTACATCGCAAAATATGGAGAAAATGAATTTTTGGTACAAACATTTATTATAATGAATGATTATTCACATCAGTAAACTAATAAAAATCATTTTAAATCTTTAAACAATGATTTACTATGTTCAAAATTAATGTTTAAATCACTTCAGACAAAAATATTAATTTCTATCATGAGCAAAAGTCGAAATTCTAATTGATAATTAAGAGCAGAAATTTCTCAGAATACTCTGCCTTTGTAAATCATGATTTTACCCTTTTATCGGCCAGTATTTGTCTTTTACTAGCAATTTAAGTATCTGTTTGACATTCCGAAATGTCGATGGTCATGTGATTTGTAAAAACACTTTTCTTCTAACCAAAATGCTCACAGTCTGTGGTTTACATTTTCATTGTTCTTTCCTAAAGTGCTTGTGGTTTACATTTTCATTGTTCTTTCCTAAAGTGCTTTGCTGTTCTGAATGTTTTGGGCATTCCAAAACTAAGCCTAAACTTAAAGAATAAAGCATAAATACTTGGAAATACAAATATGTCTTTTGGAAACTTGATCTAACTATTATGAGGAGACTCGTTACCTATGTGGATTTCACATTGAAGACATTTTTTCAAAATATCATCTCATGCCAATCTTTGATATCCATCCAGAATATATGGAAAAATAACCTCATTAATTGATTTTTCACACACTATGGGACCATGGCATTTAAAAAACATGACCCTAAAAGGTTTCGTTGATAAATTTTGGTATGTAACAGCATTTTAGTGAGTAGCGAGCGGTGAGAGTGAGAAAAACCTCAGATTTCTGAGTCAGTAAAATTAAAAAATATCTTAAAATTGCCACAGGGACATGAAACTTTCCAGAAACATTCTTCAGTGTATCAAGTGTAATTTGGGACAAAAACAAAAATCGATGTTGATGTTTTTTGGGGTGCCGAGTCCTCTTAAAAACTAAAATTTCCGAGAGGGTCCAACACAGTGGTGGATCATCCATTAGGCGTAAGCCTAAGGATGTTTTTTATAGAAGGTACAATAGGAAAATGTAGCAAAATAAGTTCTCAGCAAATAGAGAAGGTTAAAGAAAATAGAGCTTTGACAGGAGTTAGGTTACTTTTACTTTTGCCGTAAATCTAGACTATGACGTCATTGGGCCTTGTTTGGGATGTAGGGAACAACAAGAATGAAAGGTTTAGAAGTTATAGGATTAATAATTAAAATTGAATTATAAATTCTTTCAATTATAATTTATTATAAATTATTGTACTTGAATTATTTAATAACTTATAATGACCCTTTTCTTTTAAAATAGTTATAACCAATCACTTTGAATTAAAATTAATGTAATTCCTTCTATATCATCAAATATAGTGGTTATTTGTTGAACATTTTCAAACACCGTATATAAGAGAATTTCATTGCATTCGAAATATTTCTGGCGGTACTACAATATTCAGTGTATGTTTATTAAAAACTGTTAAAAACATTTAGTAATTTTTCTTAATATCTGATAACCTTTGAGTTCATTTGTATTTATAACACACAAAATCTATAGTTAATTATTTTCTATTTATCAGAGTTACTACTGAAAATGTGTGTACAAATAACATTAAAACAGGTTAATTCTTTAAACTCAAAAGGAACAATTGTGTAAACGTTTTTTTTTATGGGTAATTTCTATAAATGCACAAATCCTTGCAGCATTGTTCTGAAGTATAATTTAGAAAAATCAGCAATTATTCCTCATAACAGACAAACATGTTCTTAAAACAAAAATTTACAGAATATAATGGTAGTAGGTGGTTAATTAACGTCGCACTGGAGCAATGATTCTTAACCTTTTTAGTCATCGGCACCCTCCTTGAATTTAAAAATAAATTCTCGCACCCCCTTGAAAAATGTGTTTTTATTTCTTTATTTAAGAAATGACTTCTATTGCAAAATAATTCATGAATTGAAAAATAAACACAAACATTTACAATATACATACAAAACAATATCTCAATTTTTAATGGCTACGTTTTATTCATAATAATTCATGAAGCGTGGCTCCTTTTTTGAAAGAGCCACGCTCGTGTCTTCGAAATTATTTGTAATGCGTTCTTCGAATAAAATAGTAAAATATTTGTGTATAAAATCATGTAAGGTAACATTTTCACATACACACATTCTCAGTTCCTTCCCCTGAGAAATTCTGGAGCAGTAATCCTTACTATTTCTTGTTGGTTCGTATTTTCCTTTAAGGAGCACATTTTTACTAATGAATATCAACTTTGTACCTGTCACTTAAATTACAGTGATCAACACAATAAGAATCTGGATTACTGGAAAACAGATTGACTATCCATCCATCTCACTGATTGAGGTGATTTAGCTGCGAGAATCAGCACACCAAGAATCTTTCGTTCATTGGATCCTTTCCTATTGATATGGGGGTAGAGAATTCCCAGAAAGTTTCTTACAGGAGTCCTTTTATTTAGGTTGCCGTCTTTGGACACCCCCTTTGGCGATTTCTGGTTTTCCTTGTATGTGAAAAACACATTCTCTCAAGCGTCGATTTGTACCAACTGTTCGAATCGAAGAGGACCATACAAAAATAATAACCTTTAAAATATAAAGGACGGGACCTTAAAATTGTGAGAATCCTTTGTATATTTTGGGGTTGATATAATTTTAGCTATAGAAACTCAGAATGTTGCATGGGCAATGAATAATTTTTTAATGAACTTAAGTTTGCATAGTACATTTGCACCTGATATTACTGTGAATACGAACGTAATAAGAATCATGTAAATATATTAGGCATGGGATATTAGAGCGTATTTTATTTTTGATTATTTCTTGAGATTGTCTTATATGGAAACTTCTGTACATTTGTCATATAAACTACTTCTTTTACTGCTGAGAAGAAAACTTTAATATCATCCAGGTTATGAATTCCCACCATAATTTTCCATAGCATAGCTTCAGGATATTTAAGAATCCTTCCCTCGCTAAAGATCTCGCAGTTGCACGGAAATGTCCCCCTCGTGTATAAACAGAAACCCTGCAGAGCTCAAACCTTAAGGTTTTTCTCTCGTTACGAGCCCGCTCGTTCCCAGGTGCAAGACAGAATTTTAATATGTATCTATTCCACGTATTGAATTCTGAAGATGAAAAGAAGGGCTGTAAAAGCATTCTCACGGCTATCGGAGAGGATTTGTAGGGAGACTTATCTGATATCTTGGAAGTCTGGATAGCATCTAGGAATGGTTCAAATGATTTTCAAACATTGGAATTAAAATAAAGAAGTAAAATTCAAATACTTCCCAGTGGTCAATTCAAGTACTTTTAGAAAGAAAAAATAAATAATGTTAAGAACTTTCAACTCGTGGTACATTGTAGAAGTAATTAATACTAATTTGAGTAATTTTGTTATCTTTCATTCAGGATACTGAAAATGAAATTACCTTGAGAGAAACATTTTAATGAACAAGGCATGATGATCATTGAGGGAAGGAATAAACCCAAAAGAGTAAACCAGATTGAGTAGCTATCAATGGCAAGCTGACTCAATAAAATTTAGTTTTCAGTTATACATTCCTTCTTCCGGTGTTTAAAATTAGCATTACTCTCTTCTCGACATTCTGATTAAATTTCTCTCTTGAGCTCACATCCATTCACGTTCTGCGGGTCAGGTGTCAAATGAAAGGGAAAAAAATAGCCCTATGCTTTGGCGATTCGAGGTTGGCAAGATAGCCGTTGACGAGAAATTATTGCTTAGGGGTTTTTCAGTCGTTACGCTAAGGAAATTTCTCAACTAATCACAAAAATCTGACGATTTGCACAGATGTGACGCACAGACGATAGTAACTCCGCCTAGAATTAGGGTCCACTGACCAGCACCAAGGGCGCTGTATGTCATATCTTCAGTGAAGCCTCTGTATGCGTAGCTATTTTCTCAGTACCCTAACTTATTTTACTCTCTAAATCTGGCAACGCAAATTTGGCATTGGCATGGTAACACTAATATATTTTTCATTTTCCTAAAACGTGTTCGTTCACGGAGTACGCAAGGTTCTCTCTTCTCGATTGTTGTGCAGTACTTGAATTTCTTCTATTATCTATATAGATTTTGTTGATTCTGATAGTGTCTCCATCAATATAAATCTGGAAAGATGGCAAAAATAAGGATGGAATCCGGAGTGTCATACAAGTAAGTTCTTTTTTTTTCATTTGTTCAATCAAAGCCGAACAATCTTGCCATTTGATTTTCTGATGCAATCAATTTATTAACCCTTGAATCCAAACCTTACTTGTCGTAAAATTTACAGTGTTAGCTATCTAAGGTTTATCAGTATTCGGAAATTTTAAGATTCATTGAGGTAACCATATAGGTTCATATATTACGTCAGAAAATTCATTTCAGATTTGTAGAATTTCAGAAATGGATTGTTATTTCTGCTAAGCCTAAAAACAATCTTACATCTTACCCATAAATATTTAACCAACTTAGATTCATTGGGGTAACCAAGTGGGTTTATATGTTGACATTAAATAATTTCATATTTGTTACATTCAAAAATGGCAAATTGTTATTTCTGCTTAAACTTTGATACAATAAAAATACGAGTGCTAAATTTCTGTATGCAATGCATATTTGGCTTATGAAGATTTCGATAAAATACAAAGTAAGAAGTGAGACTGAAAACATGTAGTCAGCCAGGTCCCTAACCATGTACCAGTAATTGATCATTTCTAATTAAAATAAGCAAATTACTCTGTCTAACCATGGATAAAATTGATTGTGTGTTGTTTGCAAAAAATACTCTTCCTTCATATCGCTAGTTTTGGTACCTCTAACCAACTCATACATCCTCAACATACGACTACTAAGCCTGTCCTAACAGATTTTTGACTACCACAAACACCATTACCCCTGCATTGCCTGCAAACCCAAATAAATCCATCAGACTTCGTTGGCCTAGATGTCTGTTTCATTTCCCCATTACACTTTTAATTAACCCCGCTTCCATAAGAAAATCCAAAAATGCCTTCTTATCCTGGGCCAAATGAGTTACGAATAGCCGATAAGCCTCGACAGGGCGACCAAAAATCGGTCTTTTATTGGAAAATTGTAAATTAAAATTTCTCCTTAACAAGTGCTGAAACTTTTCAATTAAAGTAGGTAAAGAAGATGACTAAAAATTGATAATTTAAAATTAAAAGAATTATTACAAAAAACAGTACAACCTGGTTCCTTGGCACGTCCTGACGTTAAAACGTCTGGTGGTTTAATGGAACACGTTGTATTCCACAGGCTAAGGCGTTGCCTGTAGGGTTGCAAGAATGGAAGCCAGTGGAACATTCGGGAAATTAGGGGTGTTGCCAGAAACCACAAAAATCAGAAAATAAAACCTTGCCAAAAGATGTCCTTTACTGCATCTTTTCCAATTTCCACTTTAAAAAACTTCAGATTGTTGATTATACGAATAATAGATTGGATTCTTAATGAACTGAGGCAAAGGTTTCAAAACATGAATAGTTTATTTCGTTTCCTCAATGGAGCTTGGTTTGAATCAATGAAAGGAGAAGAATTGAAGAACCAGGCACTTGAGTTAGCTACTACATATAAAGACTTGGACAAGGACTAACTGGCAATAGAAGTGGAGAGTTTTAAATGTTATGCCTTGGATTTAAGCCATAATATGAAAACGGCTACACCATCAGGTCTTCTGACGTACAATACATATACAATATACAAGAACGGAATTGAAGACGCGTCCAACATAACGACAGCATTGAGAATTTTCCTCACAATACCAGCCTCAGTCGCCTTACTTTTAATTTTCCAGTATATTCAAAACCAGCAACAATCGTAAATCTCTTAGAGAAAGTTCTCACGTTAAGTTACAAAGTTGAACCACGTTTTAAGATTTTTCTCCTCTTTTATGATAATAAATTGTTCTTTTTTATTGCAATCTTTTAAATATGCCCACACCTCGTCTATTGTCACAACATTTTTCCATCTTTCTCAAGCTAAATGCTTCTCATACAGAATTCTGCAACGAGTTCTGCTTTCTGCAATATGTCATCGGGATAGACGAAGAACATTGTATTTTTTGGCCTATTAAGATTCAAATCACTGTTAATTATTTTATTTACAGTTGAAACTGAACTTTTAATGACTTTGTAATAGTCCTTTGATTTGGCAGATTCTCTTTTAAAATTAAAGATCTTACCTTACAAATATTCTCAGAAATTCTTTTCTTTTTTGGATACGTATTTGGAAATATTTTTCCACTTTTACGCGTTTATTCCTTTCTCATTAATATTACTTATAGTACCTTTAGATATAGAAAAAAGATGACTTTTACAGCGTTTTTGAATAATTGAATAAGCAATTCTCTTTGGAAAGAACGGAAACATAGCCTTCCATACATTGCGTATTTAAAAGCACCACTTTGAAAGTCAACAAAACTCTTAGTTAGCAGACGATAAGTTATACTTTAACTATTTAACTGCTGCGAAAATAAAATTATTTCTTAGCATACATTTTTTTACAGCTCATCAAAATCATTCAAAAAATGTCCCAACAGCCTCTGTATTTATCATAATTAAATATCCTATTCTAAAGCAAGTCTGTTGATTTTGATGCAGCCCACACACATATCCTGATATCATTTGATAAAACCTTTCAATTTAATTTGCAGCGATTATGATTAGTATGAAAGAATATACCAAACATGCTACTCTTAGATTATTTGTCAATGAAATATCTTAGAATTAATTAGGTATTTTTCTTGTACTAAAAATGAAATTGCTGCAAATTAATCTATTTACCTTTAAAATCAAGCATTTACCATCTAAGTTTAATATAAAAATTTGGACTAGTGGAATTAATGTGTTGTGGCGTTATCAGGTGTTTTCAGGGAGGGTTTTGGTTTGGTTGGTTGGGGCGCCAATGTGAGTTCTTGCCCTGGGTGGAAACTAACCTAGTTAAGTCTCTGGTTGCCTGTCTTGTGTTTGGCACAGCATGGCCAAGTTGCATGAAAATAAATATATAGTTTTGAATATATCATCTTTAAAAGAAAAACTTGTGAAACTTAATCATAGTCATGGTAATGTGTCATTTACATGCTAACATTTGTTACATCTTTATCATGTAAAACTTATTCCAATTTTCATTGCAGGGACCTAGAAGAGGGTGTAGTATTCCAGACTGAACCTCAACAGGATGATTCATCAGATGAATCATTTGATGATGAGACTTTTGATACCTTCAAAGAAGATATGATGAATGTGAATCTGGATGTGAAGAATAGACCTCGATATTTGGGTGGTGAAGGTCTTCCTTTTCACAAACTGAAAAAGAAGATGAAGCCTCTTACAGGAGATGGACTTGTTAAAAAAGATGTAAGTATCTAAACTTAACAAGCATGACCATCTAATAAGAAAATTTTAAAATAATCAATTTATAATGTGCACTCAGCTTAGATTTATTGTTATTGTGAGGGTTCTTTGTACACTCCAGAAGCTTAAATCTTTATGCTTCACCTTTTGTAGAAATGTTATTGGTCGTTAAGTTAAGATTTGGTACTTTTTGCTCTAATTTTACAAAAAATATCCTTTATCTAATTTGTAGAAGTGTACTCAAAATTTAATTACATGCAAAGTAAATTTCGAAAATGAGCACTAACATAAAACATGTAATTTAAAGACAAAAAAAATTTAAATTATAAAAGATTTTCCAGGCTGCTTTTTCAGTGATACTCAGTAGATTTGTTAATCTGCGTGCCCTGAACACGAACTGAAAAGTACTGTGTTAAATGTAATGTATGAACTGGGCATTATGGAAAAGCAATGACTGCACTATATTTTCAACAGTGTAAAAAGTTAAATTTAATGTTATCCACTAAATGTTTTAAATTATTATTTCAAAAGAATTATTTTAGAATCAGGTACTTATCATTTGTAAATTTAATCGCCTTGTATAGTCCTTTGTTATTAATTCTGATTACTCTGGTGTCAATCCTAAATAGAACTGCTAAATGATTTGATAACCTTCAACAAATGTTTTTGTATGATCTCTAGAAATTTTATTTTCAATCATTCAGTTGACATTTTAAATTTTGGTTTGCATATTGCATTTCCAACTACAGTGCTTAGCAGGATCCTTGCTACCAAGAATTTAAAATATATGTCTGATTTTGATAAACTAATCTGACAATTGATCAAGCATTGAAGCCTAATTTTTGTTTTTAAACCCTAAGACCAGGTGTTTATGCGTTTCACAAAATGCAACTTGTTAGAGCGTAATTAATTTTTGTATAATCTTTTCCCTCATATTGCTTAGAATTGACTCTTGATTTTGTATAAAAAGTTTGATAATCAAAAATGTGATGATTTACAGTTTTTGAAGTATGGCACTGGAACTTTAATCCCAGAAAAATCTATCGTGATGATGCATTATGAAGCTTATGTTGAGGAAAGAAAAGAGCCATTCGACTCAAGTCGTTTGAGACAAAGACCTTTTAAGTTTTTGTAAGTATTGCATTTCTCAAAATTTTAGTATTTTAGCTTGTGCATTTTCATGCTTACCAACCCTCCCAGCCTTTTTTCAGTCTTCAGATACAAAAAACATATTCTGGATTTTTCTTTGAATATAAAAATATTTTTAGGTTCATTATTTGGCACAATGTAGTGGTAATCCATGAAAGAACGATATTGCATTCTTTTCTCTAAGTCTTCTAGATGGAATTGTCCTCAGGGGCACATCTCTGTCTTACTGTCTTTAGTAAACACTGGGATCGAGTTCTCTGAATACCCCAGTGATCTTTTTTTGCTTTCATCCCACTCCACTCTTCCCCAATGCCTCCTTTTTATTCCTTTCATAACACTTTTCATTGATGTTTTGTGCTTGGCACAGCTTGACCAATATGGTCCTTGCACCATAAAACACCAAATCAACCATCCAGATGGAAATAGTATTCCAATTTTTATTTAGGGGAATTTTCAAGTGATGTCCATTAAGTTTAATTGTTAATTTTTACATATTTGGTATCATTTTGTATAAAGTACTACCAAATCAGGTTCATCCTTTCAACTGCCACCAATTAAATGACAATAGAAGATAGCATTACTGCTTTTCCTGTTTTGAATTGTTTTCTCGGCACTTTTGATTTTTGTTTTGATGATTATTTTAGGCATTTTTCATATCTGATAGTTATGCATTGCATTTTATATCATAAAAATCTTTTTTCTTGGAGGTTGGCAAGTATACATTGCTATAAAAATTCATTTAATTTTTAAAATTGTAACATTTTTATAAATATCTTGTTAGATATTATCGTTCTTGCATTCACTTTAAAACTAGCTATCCACGATATTGAAAGAATTTGTTTTAGTATTTTGACCAAGCCATGATTTATACAATACGTGTATACAAACCAAGGTATGAAAAAAATCATGATTTCTTTTAATCAAAATCATGGGATTTTTTTCAAATTGGATTTTAATTAATTCCTTGCCCATACAAGTTGAAGTTTCTTAGCCATGAGACACGCAAATTACAGTGTAGTTTCTAGATAGTTTTAATTTATTTAAACATTAATATTTTTATGTAAAACATTAATGTATTAAGAAGTATAGCCTTGTGAACTTTTGAAAGATTAAAACGCAACAGAGGAATTATCTAAGTAAATCACATAATAGTCTAAATAGACAGTGCCCCAAATGACAAGATGAGCAATGTTTTTCCATCTGGTTCTCAAGCAATTTCGATTACTTTGAGGTACCCATTACCAGTGACTTGAATATTTTTAACCCAGATAAATAAGATTGCCAGACACCATATAAATTTTTTCAATTATACAAATTTCAGAATTTTTTTGCATCATATATAAATAAAATGTTTTGAATTACTTCAATTATTTTTATATAAAATAATTGGTTCAAGACTTGCTTTTGAGAAAAAATTCTTATTAATTTTTGGCTTGCAAAAATAACTTATTTGTGAAAAAAATGTTATTTTTGTGTTAACAGTTAAATAATGAGACGACATGGAAATACATAAATTTGAAATCAGATGTCTATTTTTCTAATTCTTTGAGCATTGACAAGCATTTCATAGGTATATTCAAGGCACACGAGAAGGGTTTATGTATAAAACAAAAATGAAGCTTTTCCTATGAACAGCATAGAACAAGTAATAGTATCCCCCAGATAATGCCAATTCAGTGGAATTTTGAGCTTGCAATAAAAAATGTATCAATTCCAATAGCTATCTGCTTCAATCCATAATCTTTTGTCCGAGAGTTGTCTGTGCAAACGCGCAAAAATCTCGTGTTGGGGAATGAGCCTGTTAGGAAAGCGATCTCGGTAAAGGCGTTGTGCATGCCTGCCATTACCATCGGTCAGACCGTAAACAAAATGTATGTCTGCTTTCACCGCATTCCAATATTCAGCCATTTCCCGTCGCGATTGACGTTGGGTGTGAAAACCTCCGCTTTTATACAAGCGTTTGACTGCGCTCTCTAGCGGCCAACCGCTTCACTTGCGACCATACATTCTACGGTGAAAAGTGTTTGTTTCATTGTGTTCTATCACCCCCTGTAGTTTGTATTATTAGTTTAGACTCACCCTGTATAGCAGAATAAAAAATGAAATTTTAATTTAAATCATTCATCTTTTTAATAAAAATACTTGGTTTAAATTGGCATACCCTGGTAATGTGTTCCTATTTATAAAGTACCAAAATTGGTGTATCCAAAGGCTTGAAAACTGCTGAATTGATTACTAGTGTATCTTGTTATGAAGAGCTAATTTATCAATATAGCCGAGGAATATAAAATCTGAATATGTAAAGCACTGCTTGAGCAGGCTTAAGAGTTAAAACCCAAATAGCAAATCACAAAAACACTCTGAAATCTGTTATTCTAAAAGCAAGGTACATAATAAAACATCTTGTAATCTAAAACAATATTTGTGAAAGCAACTTATTTGAAAGTATAAGCAATTCTTGAAAAGGATTTCAAGATCAAATTGCAAGAATGAAATTAAATTGTTTGGTCTGATAAATTTAGTTACTTTTTAACCATCAATGTGCTAGACATCTGATATTCTAGTGTTAAAATTAGTTGCTTTTATAATGTGATTTTCTTTCATGCTTTTTACTTTACCTGGCAATGTTCAGTTTCTTGGCTCTTAAAATCAAATTAACCCTCTGCCAGCATAGAATTTGCAAGTAGTGTATAGTTTTACCCCACAACACACCTAATGACTAAGTAAACACACCTATCAGTTGCAAGGAACCAAGGATTCTTACAACCTCTGGAAATGCATTGGTCATTTGATTAGAAAAGAATCATTTAGGGAAAGATACTGTTGGTCCTTTCCTTAAAATAAAATAATTTGCAAAAATCTGTTGGTACTTTCCTGAAAAAATAATCATTTTAATAGTTTCTATTGGTCAAGGTCAACTGTTTAGGAGTCATGCAGGGAAGATTGCAGGTTGTATAGTGGGAATTGTGTGTGAACCCTTCAGAGGGTTAAAAATGCATAACATATATTTTATAATTAAGATAAATTTTTTAATCACTTATTCTCTTCTGCAGGTTTGGAGATGGGAATGTTCTTCCTGGACTGGAATTGGGAATCAAATCTATGAAAAAGGGAGAAATAGCCAGGTTTATTGTTGGTCCTGAATATGCCTTCGGCGCTATGGGGTGTCCACCTCGCATTCCAGCTGGAGCCGAGATTCTGTATGAAGTCGAAATACTCAACTTTTTCCTCGGCAAAGAAGCGATTGAATTTGAAGAAATGGCCCCAGAGGACCAGAAGAAGGCTCCTTTTGAACAAATTGCTGGTGTGTACCGCTGTGAGAACCAAATGGCCAACAATCTCTTCCGACAGAAAATTTACAAACCAGCAATTGCTCGATACAAGAGAGTGGTGAGATTGTTGGAGGATGTTTCAGTTGAAGATGAAGAAGCTGATGACAAGAGAAAGCAGTACCTGCTGAAGACGTACTTAAATCTTTCCCAGTGTTTTCTGTGCATCCAAAATCCACACAAGGCTATTATTTATGCAGATTTGGCTTTGAAGTTGGATCCAGAGAGCCCAAAAGGTTTGTACCGTATGGGGTATGGCTTACACATGACGGATAACTATGAGCGTGCAGAATACTACTTAAACAGGGCCAGAAAACACAAGCCTTTTGAAAAGAGCATCAATGCTGCTATTTTAAAATTGGAACAGAAACGGAAATTGCATCAAGATTGGGAACGTAGGTTCTGCAGAAAAATGTGGGGTTCTGAGCAAGATATGCCAAAAAAGGCACCTCCAAGATCCAAAGAAATGCAGGAGTTGTATGACATTATTAACCAGGAAATAATTGCTTTCATAGAATCAGATGAAAGGGAGCTGCCATTTTCTTCTGGTTATACAGAAAGTCAGTTGGAGATCGTTAAAGAAGTCACACAAGCACATGACTTAGCCTTTGTTACTAAAATTATGTGTGGCCGAAAGATCAATAAAGTAGCCAAAAAATGGAAATCGTAAAATATGAAAGCAGTGAAATGTATATAGCTCATTCCCATGCAATTCATCTTATTCACGATTTTTTTCCTTGTTTCATTCCAAACATTGTTATTCATGTTGCTCATTTCATTTTACTTCATCCATTACTGCATTTTTCATATTCAACTGTTTTTAAACCATTTAGGGATGTGTTAAGAAAAATCACATTTGTTATTAATGGTGGCTGATATGCAGCCATATTTGTTTAGTTTTTCAGTAGAATGTACGAAGGTGCTACATTGAGTGTATTTTTTCAGTTGTGAAATATCATCTTTTTCATTTGAAGGAATTAAGAAATGTAATTTTTCTAATGTATATTCTGAGTAAACATTTCTACCAGTTGGTATACAGATGTTTGTATTTGTCAAATAAATTGTTTGTTACATTGATCTGTTTTTGATATTTCCACAATCTAGTACATAACACTGAAACTTGTATTCAAAGGAAATTCTTTCAAGTAGAAAATTAAAAATAAGCTTGTGGAAGCTTTTTAAGACAATCGAAAATAAAATTATACAAAACTAAGCAGTTTATCAAAGTTGAGTAAAACATGAAAATAGTTCTGTACATAGATAACATGTGAGACTTGTGTAAATTTATATATTCAAATTATTCAGTATAACCATGATAATTATCGTCTGTTGATCGGAAACAATTTCAGAATGTTTGCATGTGGTATAAAAGTTGAATGTTTTGCAAGAGGTCATTTCTACAACCAAGGATTACTATTAATTTGAAAAGGTTTCTTTGTGGGTCCTTACATTGTAAATGAAAAATTCTGACCCGTTTTATTTATATAAATTATTTTAATTCGGTATTTACAGAAATATTAAGTTTTAATTCTGACTTGCTTATAAAAAGCATTTAAAAATTTGATTACAAATAATTGCATCCTTATTTAATCTAAACATTCATAAAGTAGAAAAAACGTAAAATAAAAATTGAGTGTTTTGCATTTACAAAATGCAATAAGAACACTTATTTCAATACGTATAAAACAAATACAAAAAGTTACTCTAATACAAAAATAAAAAATTTGAAAGATAAACAATACTCATAACTATACGAAGATCAGAAAAACATCAATAACATCCAGAAAGTCAACTATTTGTAGATAAAACACTAATATATTCTATAACATCTCATCACATTTATATTTCACATACAATAAGAACTCCTTTGGCATAAAAAAATATGTTTTAATCACGATAGAAATATTTTAGTTTCCATTGTTTTAAAAACTGGGATCTTATTCGATTTACAACATCCTATCCAAGTATTAAATTAATCGTTGAATACAGTAATATCAAATGAAATTGTTCACTTGGTTATAAATTATTCAATTAAAAATAAGCATGATGTATATTTCAGGAAAATATTTAAAATTTTACAAACCATAAAAAAATTACGTAATCCATGATACAAATTATTTTCCTTGTCATTTAGAAAACAATTTTAAAATCACGTAAAAGTTTAATACTCGGCAATTTTCAGGTGAGCATTCACAGCAGAAAATTAAATTAGAGGCAAAAATTGAAAGAAAATTCGTGATATTTTAAAATTCCATTGTAAGTACTAATAAAAACCTGCAATGAAATGTTTCAATTGAAGAGAAATAACCAATAAAGCTATAGCTTCAAAAATCAGTTGGTCATTGTAAGAAAAGGACAAAACGGCTACCTGTCAACTTGTAATAACTTTTTTTGTATTATAGAAATATTTATATATAACCTTAGTATGTACCCCTTGAATGAAAAGTGTCAATTTTACTCAATTTCTGTTGAAGTAAAAAAAAACTTTCTAGAGAACTTTTCATCATAGTGCACAATAGCTGATAAAAATGTACGATTTGATGGATTTAATCACTTATTTGTTAGCTACGAAAGAAAATATTTTTTCAATTTACTCTCATTGCAAACATTTCTTTTCCTCTTGTTCAAACTAAAAGAAATAAAAAGCTCATGTAGAACAGATACGTATAAGTGGTTAAAGTATAAAATTAACGTTCAAAGTGATATTGTGCATTGATAAAGATAGTGAAAAGATGAATTTAAAAATCTTATGGACCAAGCTTATAAATCGATATTTTACACAAAACCAATGAAAGAAAATACAAAAAAAATTGAGCATAAACCACATTTCTATTCAATTTGAAATAGACAGAAATTCAAATCCCAGTCTCAACTTTTTGTATTTTTCGTTTAAAAAAACACTTTAGATTTCAGTCTGCATGTAAAGTACAGACACAAAAGTATTTAAATAAAATGAAAACTTACATTTGCCTTAAGTGATAGAAATTTCACAAAATATTTCCAAGATATGTCTTAACATGAATTTGATAGTTTTAATCTTTCATATATTGAATAAGTTAAATCTATAATATAATTGTTTATCAGTTAAAATTAACCAACTTTTAAGCAAACTAAATTAAAGGATACAAAACTATATACCAGTAAAATATTGTTAAAATCTCAAATACTTTACAAGTTTACTATTGTATGCTCCTGTTTTCCCGAACAATTTTAATGAAATGGACTATTTGTATATCCATATCAATAGGAGTGATAAGTCAATTTTCATCTCAATAAAACATTGAATTGAAATGACAAATATAACCCCATACATATCAAAACCAATTTCTAATATGTTAATTTAGTCTCATTGTTACTCATTTTAAAATTTTAATTATCAGTTTTGAAATTTAAATAAGACATGGTGTATTTAAACGATGGTAAGAAATGGAAATTTCAATTCAACTAAAAATCATGTTAAAAGAATATTGTTTTGAAATAAATTATAAAAGTAACATGAGTAAGCATGACGTATCTGTCATAACAGTGTTGAAACTAAAAGCTTGCCACCATACAGTCAACTCAATTATACAGGTAAGTAGTCTCAGAAGCATATATAGGATGGTCTGATTTGCTGATTTGAATTCATGTCATGTGCAAAAGAGCTATCAACCATTTCGGAAAGAGCTAATTTTTTTCTAATGCCTTGCCAATTGAACAGTATCCATAATGGCACCTACAAGGGTGGATTTGTGAACTTGTGCATCACAGGAGGGTTTACATTATACCAGGCACAACCCGTTAATAGAGCAGACAAAAAAGAATTGCGGTTCTGCAAATTTCCCCACTAAAATAGGGAAAATTGTGCAGCGCTGCAACATTTCCTTTCTGATGCACCTTTATCTATGATATGAGAAAAGTTAATGAGCTCCTCTAGGTTTTGGCTTTGCATGCTTTCAATTCGTTGAGGAGATTATGATTATGTCAATACAATAAAACATACTGATTCAATTACGGAAGGGAAACAATGAAGCAGTGTCAATTGAAAATACATTAATACTGATAAATAAAACAAAAATATGCAAGACTAGTTAGATTGGTCTGGTTAAGATCAATCAATAACACAAATTTAATCAAAACTCATGACTTTTGTAGTTATTAATACATTTAAATCTCATCAAATGACTAATATTTTCAAGAAAAAAGTCACATCATTGTCTTTATGAAATTTATGAATTAAATTTAGCAATCTAGCCTTTTAAAATAAAAAGCACAAATTGTTTAAACTCTAATTATCCAAGAATATTTGAGAATGATTAGGTCCAAAATACTTTTTGCAATGGAACATTTAAAATATCTTTGAGTATTCCATATCTTGATTGTTGCATCCTGGTTTATAAATTTGTCGTAAGAATAGTTTAAGTGAAAGACACAGCAGTACATTATTCTACTGCATAGGGTTTGCGAGATTGTTTCTCCACTGTACTATTTTACAATGCTACAATTTAACATTATGTGCCTTTGTTAGCACCCACACAAACTGACATAATTCACAAGTCAAACTGTAATTGATAAAGATAAAAAAAATTAAGTAGATTGATCATTATCAAAACACATCAAGAATATGAAAGGGTAACAATATGCCTTAAATGAATGGTCTAGTCCAATAATAATGAATATACATAGAGCATATGTTCCATTAAATACCATGAAAACTGCATAAGCATATTACTTGCTCTGAGTCGGTAAACTTTGCCCACGAAACAATAGCTCTGTGCAATTTTCAAGAAAAAGCAATAAAAATTGATGTCATATGGCAAAATACAGAAATATTATTTTAACTTAATTAATATTAGTTTAGCATCTTAATTTTATTTTTGCTAACCAATTAGTCTAATGGTTAGGGTGTTGATTTCTGGATTCCAAGGTTCCCCATTCGAATCCAGGATTAAGGCACGGATGTTTGTCTATGTGGAGTAAATATGCAGCTTCTCTATAAACAGGTTATGCCTAGATCATCGATCTTCTAATGACATAGTCAGAGCATGTGGAAGGCGTCCCTGTCATAAAATCTCTGAAGGGTAAATCACTAGGGCTTATGAATCGACAGCTGATTGACTATCGAAGCGCAGACTAGTGTTTTTGATCATAGTGGATAATCACTTTAACCAATCAATACTTTAGGATTCATGCTTTTTCCTACAACTGTTCCAACTTGGGATGAAAATCCCCAAGAGGGAAAAAGGTGAAAGGATTTCCCCTCCCCGAGGGAGAGATTAGATTAAGAACGGATATTGGAGGGTAAGGATGTGCCTTACCATTGATCCGGCGACCAGCCGTGTATTTCTTTGTGTTGTTGTGTGTTCGTAATAAATGTTTGTAACGTAAAATTTGGATGGATTTTTCCCTGATGAAAACACACATTTTGGCATAGAATTTGGTGAACCGGACGCGATTAATTTTGGATTGTGACGGACCTTGTGTTATGAAGAATTGTGCTCTGATTCACGGCTACGTGGAATTTGAGGTAGGTCCCCTTTTAATCTGAATTAATTGAAATTGAATAATTGATCCAATCATGAATCCTGATGCATTAAAGCGAAAAAGAAGTAGTATCAGACAACTTTTTACCAAGCTTATTACAAAAATAATAGGCACTATAAATGAACAATTAAGTGAAAGATACACTGAAGACCAAAAGCTTGATGATCTTCATGATCAAAAACATCAATTAATAGAAAAAATTGAAACCCTTAAAAAATTAGATAGTGAAATAGAAGCTATTATTGCAATTGATGAAATCGAAAACGAAATTACTGTGAGTGAGGAGTATCAGGAACGCGGGATTCAATGGAAAACGAGATTAAGTAGACAAATAGAAAAATTATCCGAAGCTACACCGCAAAATGATTTAAATGAAGGTATCGAGCCAAATAGAGCGGAAAGATACAGAAATGAAAATATTAAACTCCCAAAACTAAATATCGCGAAATTTTATGGAGACTGTAGTTATTGGCTGGACTTCTGGAACTCGTATGAAGTCGCTATTCATAAGAATGATTATTTAAGCAAAATAGAGAAATTCGCTTATTTAAAAACTTATTTAGGTGGGATAGCTTTAACAGCCGTTTCGGGTTTCTCTTTAACTAACAACAATTATGATTCTTCAATACAATTGTTAAAGGAGAGGTTTGGAAGAATAGATTTAATAATCAGTTCACATATGAACAAACTTCTAACGATAGAACCTGTAAGAACGTGTTCCAATGTGTCAGCTTTGAGAAAAATGTATGACGCGATTGAGGTCCAGATCCGATCGCTACAATCTCTTGAAGTTGCAACTGGCACATATAGTAATCTCCTTTGCCCCGTGATATTACAGAAAATCCCGGAAGAGTTAAATTTAAATTATAATAGACAACGAAAAATGAGTGAATTATTTGATATCAAACATTTAATTGAATTTTTAAGACAGGAAGTAGAGTGCCGAGAGACGTCCTTTTTATTAGCTAATCCTAAAGGTGTAAGTGGAAATGAATGGTCCTTTCGTAACAGAACAATAAATCAAAATAGTCAAAATAAGCATTATGTAAGCCTAAAACGAAACACACCAGTATCAAACATACCTACTGCAGCAGCCTTAACCACTGCTGTGAATGAAATTTGTATTTTTTGTTCCGATAGATCGCATATAAGTCAAAAATGTCCATTGACAGTAATTGAAAGAAAAAATTCTCTTAAATCCCATGGTCGATGTTTCATATGTTTAAAACGTAGGCATATATCTAAGTTTTGTTGGAAAAAGGATCAGATGTGTAAGAATTGCAAGCAGCCTCATAATTATTTGATATGTGAAAAGGCATACTGCGCACAAAATCCAAACGAATCCATACACAACGAACCAGAACAAGTTGAGACATCTGTATCTTCACTACATTGCTTAGAAAATAAACAAAAAAGAGATAAATTAGAGTCAGTTTTATTACAGACATTCACTGCGGTGGTTAAAACAGACCAGAAAATAGGAGTGGTTCGAGTGCTGCTAGACAGCGGCAGCAATAGAACATTCGTGAAAAGGGGAATAGCTGACTCATTGGGGTTGAAGGTCATTCGCCAAGAAGTGTTTACAATACATGCGTTCGGTGGGATTCGAGCTGAGACCAAACAAATTTATGATATAGTTGAGTTCGATTTGCAGAATAGAATTAAACCTGATCAACATATCAAATTAGAAGCGGTGGTCATTGAGTCCATTACACATGGCCATATTGAAATTCCTTCTCAGTGGGTTAGAAACATTGCTTTCGAGAAAGGAATCGAATTAGCCGATACTGGAACCACAAATGAGATACATATACTGATCGGATCGGATTATATATGGGAGATTTTACATGAAAGAAATATAAGGATAGGCAAACGTTTAGTAGTAACTGATAGTATATTTGGGTATGTAATTCAAGGCAGGGAAATGGAATATGACAGTGAGAATGTTTGTGTAAATTATGCAACGGTATTTAGAGAAGAATCAGATAATGAAAGGGTTAAAAGTTTATGGGAATTGGAAGCGATTGGAATAAATCAGGATAAAGAAATTTCTCGATCAGATACGGATGTCATGAACATGTTTGAACAAAACACAATTTTTAAGGACAAGAGGTATCAAACTAAGTTGCTATGGAAAGATAATTATAATTATAACATTAAACTCTAATTATGTGTTTGCAAGGCGACGTCTGATTAATTTGAACAATAAATTTAGGCACAATTCAGAGTTGTATTTCCAATATAATGAAATTATTGACGAACAATTAAAAGACGGTATAATTGAACAAGTCAAAATTGTTTCCAATGATTATAAAAATATAGGATATTTTATGCCCCATCATGCAGTGGTAAAAGAATTAAAAGAGAGTACTAAGGTTAGGATTGTCTACGACGCGTCCTCAAAAACTAAAGGGGAACAATCTCTCAACGATTGTTTAGAGAGTGGGCCAAGTCTCAATCCAGATTTACTGAAAATTATTTTGAAATTTCGATACCATCCAATAGCATTTTGCGCAGATATTCAAAGAGCCTTTTTAGAGGTTGGCATCGTTGAGCAAGACAGAAAGTATTTGCAGTTTTTATGGGAAAAGAGGGGAACTGATCTCGATTTCGGTGGTCGTGATATCAGAGTTTTGCGATTTAGACGAGTTCCTTTCGGAGTGAAATGTAGTCCCTTTATCCTGACGGCTACTATAAGACTGCATCTTACAAAGTATGAGAACTCGCATGTGCTGAAGCATGTACTGTTCTTAAAGACCTCTATGTCGACGATTTAATTACGGGCGCAGCTACTGTTGAAGAAGCCGCATCGATATCAAAGGAGGCCAGTTATATATTAAGCGAAGCAAGTATGAATTTGCGACGATGGACTTCGAACTCTCCGACCTTAAACCAAATATGGGAGGACAATCAAATGGAGTGTCGACAGTCTTCGCATGAGTTAAACTTACCACTTAAGGTCCTAGGTTTAATATGGGACAATGAAAGGGACACCCTGAGGATTGAGCTCAATCAATTCTCGAAAATGAAAGGTGTAACTCCAACGAAACGTGTTGTGCTGAGTACATGCGGAATGTTATATGATCCTATAGGACTGATAACGCCTTTCACTGTGAGAATAAAGTTAATGATGCAAACTCTTTGGGAGCGAGGCATCCAATGGGATGAGTCTCTTCCTGTGGAAATAGAGTCATTGTTTAAAGAGTGGCTCAATGAAATAGACGAATTCAAGAGACTCGTCATACCCCGACCATATTTTGATGAAATACAAGTGAATCAATTAGAAGTACACATATTTTCAGATGCAAGTCCGAAGGCTTACGGTTCTGTTGCGTACTTCAAAATCAAATATCAATATAAGTGTGCGACTAGTTTTATAATTTCTAAGTCTCGTTTAGCTCCAATTAAGAGAATGACCCTACCACGTTTAGAACTGTTGGGAGCCTTGACATCAGTGAGGTTGTCTTCTTACTTGCAATCCACATTTCCTTCATTGAAGGAAAGTGATATTTTCTTGTGGACTGACTCCCAGATATGTCTACATTGGATTAAGGGTGTTGCTGATGATTGGAAACCGTTTGTCCGCAACCGAGTCTTGGAAATTAAAGAGAAATCCATTCCTTTAAACTGGAATCATTCCAATGGGAAAACCAACCCAGCCGATAAACTTACTCGGGGAGTAAGTGCACGTTCTCTCATCGATAACGAGATCTGGTGGACCGGTCCTCACTGGCTTTTAAAACACGAGATGTCCTGTGGTGATACAGTGTCAACACTGGACACGGACTCTCAGGAAATCCAGAAAGAAAAAAGAACCAACTGTGTTACCTTACAAACGTGTTTTGAACCTTCGGATACATTGTTTGATTTCCACAAATATAGTGATTTGGATAGGGTTTTGAGGATAACTGCATACGTCATGCGGTTTGTGAAAAACTCTAAACCGAATTCTAAAAAAGGAACTGGTACACTTACAGCCACAGAACTATCTAAGGCTGAAGAACATTGGGTTTGTTTTGTGCAAAGAACAGAATTCCAACGTGAATACCTTCAGATGAGAAGGGGAGTTCCTATTGACTCTGAGTCGAGACTTTACTGTCTGAATCCGAGCATATCTGCTGATGGATTAATTTGTCTCGGCGGTAGATTGCAACGTTCTGAATTTGAGTTTCAGGAAAAGCATCCTTGGATTATTCCCGGCAAATCTAAATTCACCGAATTGCTTATTGTTAAGGAACATCAGCACTTGTATCATTCTGGTGTTTCAGATACACTGACTCAACTTCGAGAAAGGTACTGGATAATCCGAGGCAGACAGGCTGTAAAATCCTGCTTGAATAAGTGTTTTATTTGCAAAAGGTTCAAGGCCAGACCTGGTAAACAGGTAGTGGCTCCACTACCAGCTGATAGAATAGCTGAGGCAAACCCTTTTGAAGTAACAGGGATTGATTTCGCGGGACCTTTGTATACAAAGGACAGTGACAAAATTTATATTGCCCTATTCACTTGTGCAGTCACTCGTGCAATGCATCTTGAAGTGGTATCAAGTCTGAGTGCGGAACATTTTCTATTGGCCTTCCGACGATTTGTTTCAAGAAGAGGAGTCTGCCGAACTATTAACTCGGACAATGCCAAAACTTTCAAAGCAGCAGACTGTGAACTGAAAAGGTTGTATGCTAATATTACGGACACATCCGTACAAAATTATTTTGGTAAAAATGGTATAACGTGGCGATTTATTGTTGAAAGAGCGGCTTGGTGGGGTGGATACTGGGAGAGAATGGTAAAAATGACAAAAATTATTTTGAGAAAAGTGCTAGGAAGAGCTTTGGTTACTTTTGAAGAACTACAAACGGTTCTTGCAGAAATAGAATCGATTTTAAATTCTAGACCTCTTACCTATATTTATAGTGTTGCTCCAGTGTGACGTTAATTGAAATACCCCCCCCCCCTATATTTATAATGAACCATCAGAACCATTCCCTCTCACCCCAGCTCATTTCTTGACAGGAAAAAGGCTGACGTCCTTACCCCACCGGGCTGGTCACGATAAGGAAGTTGTTATGCCAAGTAACAAAAGAATTTTAATTAAAAGGTATATGTATCGTGAAAAACTTTTAAATAACTTTTGGAAAAGATGGAAAAGGGAGTATCTTCTCCAACTAAAAGGTGCAAATTGTGTCAAACCAATTAATGTAACTTGTGAATTTAATATAAATGATATAGTTTTGATAGGTGATGAGAAATTACCTCGACAATTTTGGAAGTTAGCTAGAGTGATGGAAATTCACAAAGGTCGTGATTACAAAGTAAGGAGTGTTACTTTGAAAACATCTTCAGGGATAATAAAACGACCGGTTCAACTGTTATACCATCTGGAACTTCCAAGAATGGATTAAGTTTGTATTCAGAATATAAGGTAGCATATTATATTTATGTCCTTATTTGAAATTCATGTCTGATATTGCATTTTTATTCATATAGTTTTGTAGTATTTTCTATACTAGCAATATTCATCTGTTTATAGTTTTTCAGTACTTATAAATTACATCTATTTGATTACACTTTCTGTATTTGTATATTTTGAAAGCACATGTTTATGTTTTACCTGATAGTATTTTTGTGTCACATTTCTTTTAGAGAATGTAAAATTATTTTAGTACAGTGTATTCATTTATGTTATATTTCAATGTTAAGCTGTGTTAAATGTTTCTATGTTTTCTAATTTTGATAAATGATGAAAGTCTTCATCGGGGGGGGGGGAGAATGTTCCAACTTGGGATGAAAATCCCCAAGAGGGAAAAAGGTGAAAGGATTTCCCCTCCCCGAGGGAGAGATTAGATTAAGAACGGATATTGGAGGGTAAGGATGTGCCTTACCATTGATCCGGCGACCAGCCGTGTATTTCTTTGTGTTGTTGTGTGTTCGTAATAAATGTTTGTAACGTAAAATTTGGATGGATTTTTCCCTGATGAAAACACACATTTTGGCACAACAAGCATGTGACAGATCTTGAAACCAAGCAATCGGCAGAAATAACACAGCTGTGTGCAAATACTCCGTCTATTTCATTAGAGGTCAATGGCCCAGAATGTGTGTAAAGTCGTACGGTGGATCTATCCCCATGGTGCATCAGGGGAATACCAAGTGGCTCATAATTCTGACCTTGAAGTGCAATAATGAATAATGTTCAATTGGCCAGGTATTGGAGAAAAAAAATTATATTAACATTGAAAGGTTCTCATACGCAATTCATAAATGAAATTGATTTGCGGGATGGAATCCTTGTTGCTAGTAAGCCAAATAGAGAAGCCTCTTTTCTAAGCCAATAAGATTAACAAAGACAATTTGCATAAATATACAGCACCCGTACATAAATAGAATGTTCTTTCACAAGCAATTATTGGTAAATTAATAACTCATTACTCTTTAGTTAGAAGTGTTGCTTAATGATTTAAATAATTTTCCTTTTCATTCAATGTGACATCAATTTGATTACTTGTTTTTCTCAAAAACTATCAGAAGTATAATTGTCTGAACATATTTTACATTTAAGGAAATTCGATATGCAGAGCTTTTATGATATATATGGGACATCCTGCATAAGTAAACCAACACAAAAAATATGGTTTAACAATAGAAGGGACTTGTGTGGCATCCCAATAAGAATATTGTCGTCATTAGGTACTTAACGATGTACCATCTTCATTATACAAAAAAGATCATCTTTATTACCCAAATCATGTAAAAAATTATAGGGAATAACATAAATTATGTTGGCACATCTAAGCTAAATATTATAAATGAACATTTAATAGAGTACATTCAACAGCTGTGACACCATTTAAATTCATGCAACACATAAATGGAATTTGATCACATTGATTTCCAATAGACTCTGTTAAAAAATAGCTTGCCATTAATATGTTATGACTAGAAATATATAAATAAGATATTTACAAATACTTTTTTATTGCATAGAAAATGAAAAAAAATCATATTTAAAAGGAAAAGTTCTATAAATAATTTTATTCTAGAAATACACACTGCTAAAAAGTCAACATGGGTGGTAGAGGTTGCCTCGAATCCAAAATATCTGAAAAACATTGAAATTTTTAATAATGCAATTGAACAATGACAAAAAATAGTCATAAATTGTATGGAAATGCTATTTAGACATTATTTACTTAATGTTAGTGAATTGGCTAGTTTAGTGTAAGGTTCTCCAGACAGATATGAAAGAATACTGGTCAAGTGGGTAATTGAATTAACGTCACACTGGAGCAACAAAATGGGCAATTGAAGGTCCTGGATCAATCTCAAAAGGTATGTAAGTGAGGTGTAACGTCAGCCAACCTCTCAAGGAGCACCAGAAAGAAGTATAGTGGTTCACAAATCTGCCTTTGTAGTGCCATGATGAGAATTGTTCAATTGGCTGGGTATTAAAAAACTTTCCCTAGTAATGACAAATACTAACATAACTGTTATGCTTTCCTTTAGCAGTTTCCCTGTGAAACTGGCAGAACAAAATTTTGTTGGAACTAAAGAAAACTTTGCAATTATGATGAACTTTTTCAAAAAAACTTGAGTTAAAACTATCAATCATAAATATTTCCATTAAAGAAATATCGAATTGTGTTCCTATCGAACACGAAATACGTTTGACAGAAATTTTCAAGTACTTCTTTCCAAAATTACTTGCACTATAACACATTTAATTTGATACATGTATTGTAATGAGATAAGGACTGTTTCAAAAAATCAACATCATTTCACAATGATGCTTTGTTCATCAAACTATCATTCTTCCTTTGTATTCTGACTACACTGCTCTTTGTTATTACAAAAGGATAATTTAAGCAGAAGGATAGTATGATGAGTCAATTCTCTTGAAGGACATAAATATAAGGGACACAACACATATTATACCTATTCATACCTTCCATTGGTAATACAGTAAGGCCGTAACTTTAAACCAGTTTTAGTTGAAACCTGTTCTACACTTTATAATTAGATAGGTAGTTGAATTTACATTGCACTAGAGCAAGACAAGCTATTGGCATGTTCCAGAATCAATACCAATGGGAAAGATCCAAGGAAAATACGTCGTAATTTTAAATCAACCTGACACCTGAGCTGGTACCTCATTTAAATACCGGTCAGGAGTATATCAATTGACCCCTACTTGAAAGCATATGGGGACGAGTATTTACATTTTCATTCATAGAAAATGTGAGAATTTCAGAGTGAAAAAGACTTCAGTGATGAACATGGATGAAGGGGATGTTCATGTAATTATCAGCAAGTGTCAAAATTTGTTACAGTTAATAGATACACAATAATATTTCTGTCATATACTTTAAGAAAAAAAATTGACAAACAAATTGATTTTGGACATATATGATACGATCATTAACTTGAAAGGTTGAGTTATTGCTGTTTTAAGACGAAATTTAATTTTAAATATATCTGAAAATGTTAAGTAAATTAGAAATTGAGCAAATATTAGATTAGTGTCAATTACATCTAAAATAATGAAAATTACTCAAAGGAATGAATTTTTTTAAAATAATTATAGAGCAATGAAAAATAAAGATGAAATATTTGAAAAAAGTTTCATGAAGATTTTCTATTATACTATAATAAATTTAATGAATGAAACCTTTTAAATGAAAAATTCAGACCATGCTTGTTTTAAGTAACTCCCGTTTTACAAACGTAAATGATTTCATGAAATTTCATCGTCCTCCCTAAATGTAGAATAAGTATTAATTCCAAGTATTAAGTACAAATTTTTAACTTTTCGTCGGCAAAGGAAATTCATAAAAAGGAACGCCAATTGTACAATTACTTTTATTGTATAGTACTGGGTATTTAATTCAACTATAGGACAACCACAGCCAAAGCACTTATGAAATAGTAGCTTTAATAGCATGAATTCTTAAAAATAGTAACAAAATTAGTCTCCTCGTGAAGCTTATTTTAGTTTCAGTTTCCCTCAGCAACTATATTTTCGGTACAGTCTTTAAAAACCCTGTTTCAAGTATAAATATGAAGAGTTAGGCTTAGTTTGGCACTTAACTAAGAGTTTGCACTATAAATAGAAAAATAGCATTTATACACTCCATTACACAGATTCCTTGTTGAAGCGACCAGTATATTTATATTTACCAAATGATTTGATACCATTGGAGCGCATTAAATCAAAGTCATAAACTTATTTTCCCCAATGATTAAACAGGTGGGAATTCGTGACTGAAATAAGGATACGTGCCATTGATTAAAAAGCATTTGGACTTAATTTTCATTGACCTATAGAGAATTTTCAAAAAAGTCGCCAAAACCTTGAAAACAAGAGCTTCTGAGATTATTTTGTTTACAAAGATAAAAGTTGACAAGGTTGAAAAATAGTAGCAAAAAGTCACCTATGGCAACACTGAAATTATACTAAAATAGCCTAAGAAATAACAAATGTTAAAGTGAAAATTTTTAAGAACTTATACCTCCGATAATGGAATGCCATGGTAGGGTAACATAAGTTAGGTACGCATGAAGAGCTGGTGAATTTGCCCGTCGAGATTCTTTCCAAAAGTGATAGGCTTGACCAAATCCTCTCATTGTCCATAATCTATTAGAAGTGGTATCATCTAGTTCTGTGAAAAAACATGCTTCTTTTAATTCTTTACTTGAACTTCAATAATGGCCCAATGCCTGTTTTGTTTCCTTTTCAATTTTTAAGCAAGAAACCGAGATGTGTCCCCTTACATGATAAATTTAGAGGAATAACTTTGAAGTTTAGATCTTGGTATCAAAAGAAACAAAATATTTTTTTCATTTATACAAACTTTTTTAAGTGTCTTTAAAGAGTTTTGTATAAAAGGTTTGATTCCTACAAAATAAAATTCTGGCTACGTTCCCTGTTAAAAGTGATTATTAACGATTTCCTCAAATAATGCTAGAAAATCAAATCTTTCCAATACGAAAACTGAAATTTAAAAATCATGATTTTTAAAATAAAAATACTTGACACTTATTTACAATTACAGAAAATGTATGCATGACCCGAAAATTCAACAATTTGTACATGGGATTAATTTTTGTTCTTTAAAATACAATTTGTCTACAATTCAAATAGATTAATAATAGTTATGCTAAAATTTAAAAAATATATTTTAATAATTCGGAAAAGGAAAAAGCTTAAATATTAGTAATTTAGATTTAAAATTTGAGTTCTATGAAAAAGAAAATCCTTATTTTAGCACAGCTTGATCAAAACCTATTTTAAAAAAATGGAATAAATTTGATTGTCTTGTAAAAAATTATCATTTGTATAAAAAGAACTATCCAAAAGTTTATCTTATCGCGGATTTGAACTATACTAAGGAAGACACGACTCCTAGATGTTATTTTTAAATAACTACCATATAGCGCGTAGTTCACTGATTCTTACTATTGACTAATCGTTTTTTTATAAATATACGAATACTTACTCGATACTTCAAAGTACTCCAATACCAAGTTCTGCCCATCACTGGAATTATCACAAGTTGTATAGCTGTTAAAGATTATTTCATACTTATTTACTTTTAAGCCTTAAGATCCTTTAATTAAATTATTAAACAGAGCATAGCAGAAAAAAATATATGCACTTCAAACACAGCAGTACAATTAAGGACTTGTACATTCTTCCCAAATATCATTCTCTTTCATCTCTTTGAAATTGAAACAATTAATCAAAATACAAGGAAAAGCAAGTCAATATTTCATAATTGATAAAATTCAGAAAAAAAAAGTCTTACAGTAGCCTATAAATGCAATTACTAAATTCATAATTAGAAGAATGGTGAACATGTTAAATACAAAATACTCAAATAAAGGGCAATTTTAATGCATGTCGAGGGTTGGTTGTTTTTGAGATTTTATGGCCCAAGGGCCATATTTGGCCATGCTGCGCCAGACACAAGACAAACAATATCAAGTAATAGACATACACACAATGAAAGTTTTACTGGCACAGAAGAGCGAAATACACCCAGGGAGGAATGCATCTTTTAGGAATCCAACCTGCGACGCCTACAACTCGAAGGCATGACGAGAGAATGTTAGGAAGGCATGTCGAGGGAAGAAAATATTACTTTCATAAAAAGAAAATTCCATTAAGCCTATGCCTTACAATCTAGCATTTTCCCACCATACTTCACATAAAACAAATCACAAAATACATTTTGTAAATAAAGTTTGAACTTCATAACTATTAAAAACTTAACAGGGAATGAATCCACGACAAATTCTAAAAGGTAAACTTTTGAGTGACTATCAAATGGCAAGTTGACACAACAAAGTTCGGTATTTGCAACTGTCTTTGGTAGAAATGCATGTAAGAAAAAAGCTATTCAATACACTTACATTCAACACGATCTATTGAATATCCAAGTTATTTTAACTATTTTTTGATTTACTAGTTCTGTAGTAATAAATAGGGAAAGAGCATGCTAGAAAACCAAATTGAATATTTCTTTATCATACTCATCAAAATGACTGCTAGGTGTTAAAAATAGTAATTATGTAGTACACAGAAATAGACTTAAGTACTATTTTCAATTTTCATTAAATCTTTACAGCTGAAACTTTAATTAGGATGTTAGATTTAATTAGAATGCTCATATAAAGATAGTGAAAATTGGGAATAAAAGGAGAAAATAGAATTCAGTAAGGCTCATAGGAAGTAAAAACATAGCAAGAAAATTATGCATAATTAAAAAACACACATTTCTCTTAGAGTAAAGGGCTGTTTTAATTTGTTTAGGGAAGAAAACGCTTATTTTGTTAAAACCATTTCATTTAGGCCTAAGCCTTGCAATCCAGCTAGTTTGTTTCAGCAGGCTTCACTTAATCGATCACACATTATGTAAACAATTTTAGTTTGTAACTAACATTAAGGGAAGGAATAAATCCAAAAGAGTAAATGAGATTGAGTAGTTATAAATGGCAAGCTGACTCAACAAAATTTAGTTTTCAGTTATACATTCCTTCTTCTCGTGTTTAAAATTAGCATTACTCTCTTCTCGCAAACAAAAAAGAATCATTCAACAATGGCAAAATTATTTATTGCGTTGAAAAAAGAACATTTAGAAATGCCATTTTGATGCAGAATGATACGATACCTGAAACAAATGGCAAGAACTACTGAATAGCATATTAAAGACAAATTGTTCAAATCATTTCAAAACTTAGATTAGAGGATAAATTAGCTGCATACCAAAAAGACGATCTCGTTCAATAGCTATTAAATAAAAAGCTGACTCAATAAAATGTTCCATTTGGTTGTGCAACACAGTTGGCAAAAACCAACATGCTTAAATTCATATTGAAATAAATATTTTTAATTTTGGAACGGATTCCAATGCAAAAAGAGGACAGGTGCATAGCTTTTCTATGCTTACTGACATTCTGATTAAATTTCTCTCTTGAGCTCACATCCATTCACGTTCTGCGGGTCAGGTGTCAAATGAAAGGGAAAAAATAGCCCTATGCTTTGGCGATTCGAGGTTGGCAAGATAGCCGTTGACGAGAAATTATTGCTTAGGGGTTTTTCAGTCGTTACGATAAGGAAATTTCTCAACTAATCACAAAATCTGAGGATTTGCACAGATGTGACGCACAGACGATAGTATCTCCGCCACTAGCTCCTGCGGGTCATGTCTGTGCAAATCGTCAGCCATTTGTGATTGGTTGAGAAATTTTCTACAGTAAAAGCTGAGAAAGCTCCTAAGCAATAACTTCTCGCCAACGGCTACCTTGCCAACTTCAATCGCCAAAGCGTGGAGCTATTTTTTCCTTTCATTTTACACCCCCAGAACTTGAATGTATGTGAGCGTTAGGGAGAAAAATGAAGCTGCGAGCATGTTCCTTCATCAGAATGTCGGTATAGCACAGAAAAGCAATGCACCTGTCATGTTTTGCTTTGGAATCCGTTCTAAAAGAGTTGTGTTGCTCCAGTGTGACGTTAATTGAAATACCTCCCCCCCCCCCACCCGTTCTAAAAGTGAAGTATTTATTTCAATATAAATTTAAGGATGTTTTGCCAACTATGCTGCACAACAAAATGGAAGCCATTTGTATCACGTATGGTATTCTGCATTAAAATGACATTTCTAAATGTTCTTTTTTCTATGCAATAAATATTGGTGCTATAATTGAATAATTCTTCCCTTTTTTGTGTGCGAGAAGAGAGTAATGCTAATTTAGACTCCGGAAGAAGGAATGTATAACTGAAAACTAAATTTTGTTCAGTCAGCTTGCCATTTATAGCTACTCCATCTGGTTTACTCTTGAGTTTCTTCCTTCCCTTAATGTTAATTAGAAACTAAAATTGTATATATAATGTTTGCGTGATTCGTGAAGCCTGTTGAAACAAACTAGCTGGATTGTAAGGCTTAAGCCTAAAGGAAATGGGTTTTAACAAAGCCTTGTCTTCCCTAAACACATTAAAATTGCCCTTTACTCTAAAAATATGTGGTTTTGAATTATGCATCATTTTCTTGCTATGTTTTCGCTTCCTATGAGCCTTACTGAATTCTATTTTCTCCTTTTATACCCAATTTTCACTATCTTTATATGTGCATTCTAATTGAAAAATATTAAAGTCAAAATGTCTCATTCAGTTTATGGAACAGCTGCAGTATAGACCCCCCCCCCTCCATTTGGCGACTTTTTTTGTCGCCAACCTTGACGTTACTTGGCGACATTTTTTAACAGACGTATTACAAAAAAATGTACATAAGTTGAATATCGGTTTAAGCTTCATTTCAGAATTGCACTTGGAACAAATCATCTTATTAGCAATCAAGCGCGCCTCCATCCAAAAATCGTTCCCAAAAATCCAACACCATTTTTTTTCCTGGCACAAATGTATAAGAAAAATTCGATTAGCCAGGCCTACCAAAAGTATGTCTCATATTAGTAAATTTAAAATTAAATTTACTCCCAACTCACTCTTGAAACTTTGAAACAGTAGTTTGAACGGACATGACTAACAAATAAAAATACTAACTAAAAAATAAGATGAAATTCCAATAAGATTGAAACGGTACAACCTGTAGGGTTGCTAGAATGGAGTGGAAAAAACATCAATTGCAATCGAGGGTTGGCGACGTATAAAGTCGCCAAATGAAGGGGGGTCTATACTGCAGCTGTTCCCAGTTTATTTGTTTGTTGACTACTCATGAAATTTGCTTTTTTGTATTTGCAGTTATGAAATACTTTTTCATATTATCCTAATTAAAGTTTGGTTCAGCTGCAAAGAGATCATGAAAATTGAAAATGGTACTTAAGTCTATTGCATAATAACTATTTTTAACACCTAGCAGTCATTTTGATGAGTATGATAAAAAGGAAATTCAACTTGTTTTGCAAGCATGCACTTGCACTATTGATTACTACAGAACTGGTAAATCGAAAAATAATTTTAAGAACTTGAATGTTCAGTAAATTGTGTTGAATGCAAGTATTGAAATATTTTTGTTACATGCACTTCTCCCAAGACATTTCTAAATGCTGAACTTTGTTGTGTCATCTTGCCATTTGATAGCAAAACTTAGATTTTGTTGGGATTCATTCCCTATTAAGTATTCTATAGTTATGAAGTCAAATTTTGTTTATGAAATGTATTTTGTGATTTGCTTAATGTGAAGTATGGTGGAAAAACCTAGATTGTGTAAGGCATAGGCTTAATGGAATTTTTTTATGAAAGTAGCATTTTCTTTCCCTTGACATGCATTAAAATTGCTCTTTATATGAATATTTTGTATTTAACTTGTTCACCATTCTTCTAATTATAATGTATATATAGGCTACTGTAAGATTTTCTTTCTGAACTTTATCAATTATGACTTGCTTTTCCTTGTATTTTGATTATTTGTTTCTATTTCAGAGATGAAAGAGAATGATCTTTGGGAAGAATATGCGAGTCCTTAATCATACTGATGTGTTTGAAGTGCATATATTTTTTCTGTTGTGCTATTTAATAATTTAATTAAAGCATTTGAATCTGTTTTTGTGGTTTAAAAGTAAATAAATATGAAATATTCTTTTGGATATAATATATTAACTAATCCCTTGTATTAAATTGAATTAAGATAGATTGAAAAAGTGTAAATTTTTGAAATACTTACCTTACCTGTCATCTTAAATATGGTAGAAAAGCCAACTCACTAGTTATGCAGCATACTTGCATTATTAACTGCTACACAACTTGTGATAAATCAAATAAGGAAATAAAAAAACTGTTCACTAGATATCAATGAGTATAAGTATTGACATGATTATTTTTTGGAACAAGCACTTGTTTCAAAGAGTCTTAAATGGTGAACTTTGTTGTGTCAGCTTGTCATATGATAGCCACTCAATAAAGTTTACTTTTTAGATTTTGTTGTGGATTCATTCTCTGTAAAGTATTTTATAGTTATGAAGTCAAATTGTGTATATGTTTGTAAAAATGTAATTTGTTTAACTAGTGAGCTAGATTGTAAGGCATAGGCCCATTGAAATTTTTTCCTGAAATTGATATTTTTCCTCCCTTCAGACACATTAGAATTGATCTTTGGTTATTTCAGAGTAACTGATGCACCATTCTCCCAGTTTTAAATCTAGTCAACTTATTTATAGGCTACTGAGATGATTTCTTTCTGAGTTTACAATTTTAAATTTTAAGTATTTTAATTACCGAGTGGCATGAAAGTGAAATTTAGAAATTGTATAAAGTGTATTTAATTTTACTTTTTATTACTGCAGGGTAGGAATTTATATAAATCAGATTTTTATGATTTTAATTTGTTTCCCCTATGGGTTTAAGCATGTTAGAGAGAGACATGCAAATCACTGCAGTTTCTAAATAAGTGATTTATGTTTAACATTATACATGGGGATTAGAAAATGTAGCAAAACAAATGTTGGGAAGATTTCAACTAAAATTATTCTTTGGGCCTTGTTGCTTTCATTCTATCACTTGTATTCTATTTCGTAATAGAAATCCATAATACTTAAAATTGTAAATTAAAAATGAACATTGTAATAAGGAGAGAAAATTGAATTTCGAACTTTTATAAATCATAATTAAATTAATTTTTATTTCCATCTTTCATTACCTAACTTGTTTCAAGTGCAAAAACATAAGTTGAAAATATTCTTTCTACAAGTACAGAAGTACTTATGATTTAAGACAGTTTTATGAATGGCTTTTCTTGTTTTTTTACACAATTACTAAAATATAAATGAATTTACCCTATTGCAAAAGATATCTGGGATGCAATGTTTTCACAAACTCTGCTTTCCCTTGAATTTTCGTAATTGCAGGAATGATACTAGATGAATATTTTGCCTTTGCAAATATTAAGTTCTTTATGTTAAAACTCAGTTGATTTTCGTCTGGAAGGCTTTTTAAATAAGCTAGTGAGGGACATCCAAGTACTCATTTGTAACTTACTGAAAACATGTTAAACAGTGCTGATTCCTTAATCAGAAACACTAAATTCCCTCATGAAAGGGCATTAATTCAAGTCTATCACACCCTACCATGGGTAAGGGTAGATCGAAATTAACCGAAAGCACTGGAATGTGTTGACTGGTCCCATATGTATGAAACTCAGCCTCTATTGAACAGATTTATGAGACACTTTCAGTGAGCAAAAAGAAACATTTGAGATCAGTTGTTATTATCCCTAACAGACACCAAATCTTAGAGGCCATTACTCTTGGTCTCCAAATGGGAGGGAAATATTTTTAATGAGAAACTAAATTTGTTAAAAAAACAAATATCTATACCAAACATGCCAGTCCCCTTGGAATCATTTTTATGGTAGAGCTCTCAAACATAAGGGATAAATAGTATGAATAATCAAATTTGCAGTGATTCGATCTCTTTTATCAGAAGGGGTACATAGTTGTGGTAATCCAAACTCTTTGGGTCTGAATCTGAAAGCTGGCAAAATACCCGTGTGTGGATAGTCATTCCCCTTGGAGTTAAAGCACAGGCGACAGTAATTCACAAACTCGTTTGGTCCTTCCCCAGCTGCCATGAAGTTCCTCTCCCCTGGATACCTCAGGCATGTAGTGAACAGCAGACCCTTAACCCTTAGGAACATTTGAGGTTTTCTTTATCAATCAACAATTGTTGTGAATTTACAATTGTTGATTTTTATTTCAAGAAAGTCACTTGACAGATCCTCCCTGATCTGTTCAATCGGTTGAATTGAGTTTTCCTGTAGAGCGGTTTTTGGAAATCTGAGATACAACGTTCTTTGTATGCCTTATTTTGAGACTTTAAGGGGAAAAAATGGTTATTGTTACAACACATGAGAACCACAAGCAAAAATGCTCAGAAGCGTGAGGGCCCAGCAAAGCTGTTTTTAAAAGCCTTTTCAAACTTCCATGCCTGCTCAATCAAACGAAAATCACCTGTGAATCAGGTCATTGGGAGAGAGGCACTCGCGAAACTCATTAGCGGCTCACCTTTGATATTTTTCGAAAGGGGATCAAACGACAAGCCTCGCAGTGAAACCTGCAGGTTATCTCTCCGTAGCCTCGTCATTAGCAAAATAGGGCAGTTTTCATCTCCAGCGTGTTGGAGTAAACCGTTTGGAGTGTTAAGAACTTGCCATTTTTTCACACCAGATCAAACTTTAAAACTGCGGTACTGCAAATTAAGACAATGTATACACCACGTTGTACCTTCTGAATAATCTGAAAAATAATATGTGTTTAATATAATTATAATTGTTTACTTTCCTGTCTCGTTCTATTCTAT
The DNA here is from genome assembly GCA_933210815.1 of Meta bourneti. Classification (NCBI taxonomy): domain Eukaryota; kingdom Metazoa; phylum Arthropoda; class Arachnida; order Araneae; family Tetragnathidae; genus Meta; species Meta bourneti. Next base: position 26,061,647 of record OW119928.1, read on the forward strand.
TTCAGTTATATTTATCTTCTCTTTGGGATAAGCATTTTAAGATATTTTCAGGAACAGTTAATCATTACGAGTATATGACTGAATGTCCTGGGTTTATTGTTTCAGGACAAAGTTTTGATTGGAGAACTCTACGTAAAATCTTAAACTGATCCGAAATTCGAGGAATACGATCTTGGATTGGTTAAAAGTTGATGAGAAAGTTCCAGTCGTAAATCATTTGAAAGATTCAGATACCACATGCATTTTTTATCAAGAGAAGCAGATGGAACTAACAATCGGAATGAAGGAAAATAGGAAGAGTTTCATTAGACTCATGTATAGCATTCAGTAAACAATTAATTTTCTCACTTAAAAAGTTGTATATCGACGCAGGAAATTTAACAACTTTTCTGATGAAAGACAAATTGATAAGAGCACTTAAAGCAATTGAAATTAACGGATATTTAGTAAATCATAAAGCGAACGCGTACTTTACATTAAATATGTACTACTTAAACTGTTTTAAATTTATGTCAAGAACATTTTGATTGTGTCATCGCATTATATTTTGTAATTCGTAAAATGTTAATAAATATTTAGTTTCTTACAGAGCGCTTTTATTTATTTGTATTTATAAGACTAGACTCGGAATTTTTTTGTAAAGGTGACCTGTTACGTGTATCTTTACGTAACGTCTCTTAGGCAATTTTTGGGTAGCTTCAGAAATCCGGAACTGCTCTGGTCCCGGATTTTTGAGGTTTTACTGCATTTCGGTTATAAGTAAAAGACATTCTATACATATGTAATGACTTTTCCTTTCTCACTCCATTAAACTTGGCAATTAACTTTTTATTTCGTGTTGGAACTCCTCTCCTTGATGTCTCATTAATTATCTAGACTAATTGGAGTCTTAATTTTTTAATCTGCAGTCTAAAAAATTCAATGTTTTTCAGGATGATGGACGATGATGTGTTTATCAGATTCCTAAAAGTGAATCTCTTCCACAACACTATATACCCACTCTCATCTCAATGGATGTATTTGGGGGACTTGTATGATATTGCATCCTAGCTGGAAAGGTTGGAAATTTAGTTTTTATTGGATGAAATCATGCAAAAGAAAAATATTAAACTTTATTCAACAACTATTCAAAAGAAATTCCTCAAAATTTGGATTTAGTCAAATTTGTGTGTCTAGAAAACGTCTCCATAATGAGACGAGGTACAGAGCAAAAATAGGAAATCAATGTTGCTGACCACCAACAAAATTTCAGGAGCTTGAAAATTTGTAATCCCTATTAGGAAAAGTGGTTAAAAATCAGATATTCACAGCACAGAACAAAAACGATTAGAGAATTGAGCAAAAAACAAATTCTTAATTCATATCTGGCCTGTCTTAAGAATAGCGGAGCCTGATTCTATCAATCCCTAAGAGACCCTAAAATTTCAATTAGTTGAAAATCTTTTCACAATTATGGAAAGATTTTGTTTTTTACACTAGGTAGTTTATTTTAGTTTTTATTGGCCAGCTATTTGTGAAAAATTGCCAGTAATGCACCAATTACATATCTAATGCGCAAACTAGCTTTTGAAATTCTTGCTTTAAGGGGACTTGGCACCCAAAGAGCTAATTTCTCAAATATGAGTTATTTGTTAATATTGTAAGTTACAATTTATCTCCTTGAATTAAATAAAGGTTTCCCAGAAGAAATTTTTTTTAATTATCTCCCACTTTAAAAAAATAATAATTTCGTGAATTTTTTAACACATTTTAAAATGCTACTCTTTCAATGTGCGGTATTTTGGTTTGATATTTTTTAAACATACTCGGATTGGATTGAATGTTGGGGTTTTATGGCGCAAGGTTTAAACATACCCATAAAACCGTTCTCATGACTTTTAAGAATGGGATTTTGGATACCTCAAATAGTTATTGAATTAAAGTTTCAAGGTAAAATATTCCAGAAAAAAACATGACAATTTCACCTTTTCAGGTTATTTGAAGCGTTACTAAAAAAGCCTTAGCATTTTAATCATGGCAGCACGTGAAAAATCGAAACAAAAATCAATTTAAAGATTTTATATTCGTACAAACGTTTGAAAATGTAATAAAACAATTGATTATTTTTCTCGAATTACTATAACCCATGTGTGTTTGTCTATCATCTTTTTAAGGAAACAACAAACATTTTACTTTTATATAATCGAAGTTAAAGGTGGCTATTACATCGCAAAATATGGAGAAAATGAATTTTTGGTACAAACATTCATTATAATGAATGATTATTCACATCAGTAAACTAATAAAAATCATTTTAAATCTTTAAACAATGATTTACTATGTTCAAAATTAATGTTTAAATCACTTCAGACAAAAATATTAATTTCTATCATGAGCAAAAGTCGAAATTCTAATTGATAATTAAGAGCAGAAATTTCTCAGAATACTCTGCCTTTGTAAATCATGATTTTACCCTTTTATCGGCCAGTATTTGTCTTTTACTAGCAATTTAAGTATCTGTTTGACATTCCGAAATGTCGATGGTCATGTGATTTGTAAAAACACTTTTCTTCTAACCAAAATGCTCACAGTCTGTGGTTTACATTTTCATTGTTCTTTCCTAAAGTGCTTGTGGTTTACATTTTCATTGTTCTTTCCTAAAGTGCTTTGCTGTTCTGAATGTTTTGGGCATTCCAAAACTAAGCCTAAACTTAAAGAATAAAGCATAAATACTTGGAAATACAAATATGTCTTTTGGAAACTTGATCTAACTATTATGAGGAGACTCGTTACCTATGTGGATTTCACATTGAAGACATTTTTTCAAAATATCATCTCATGCCAATCTTTGATATCCATCCAGAATATATGGAAAAATAACCTCATTAATTGATTTTTCACACACTATGGGACCATGGCATTTAAAAAACATGACCCTAAAAGGTTTCGTTGATAAATTTTGGTATGTAACAGCATTTTAGTGAGTAGCGAGCGGTGAGAGTGAGAAAAACCTCAGATTTCTGAGTCAGTAAAATTAAAAAATATCTTAAAATTGCCACAGGGACATGAAACTTTCCAGAAACATTCTTCAGTGTATCAAGTGTAATTTGGGACAAAAACAAAAATCGATGTTGATGTTTTTTGGGGTGCCGAGTCCTCTTAAAAACTAAAATTTCCGAGAGGGTCCAACACAGTGGTGGATCATCCATTAGGCGTAAGCCTAAGGATGTTTTTTATAGAAGGTACAATAGGAAAATGTAGCAAAATAAGTTCTCAGCAAATAGAGAAGGTTAAAGAAAATAGAGCTTTGACAGGAGTTAGGTTACTTTTACTTTTGCCGTAAATCTAGACTATGACGTCATTGGGCCTTGTTTGGGATGTAGGGAACAACAAGAATGAAAGGTTTAGAAGTTATAGGATTAATAATTAAAATTGAATTATAAATTCTTTCAATTATAATTTATTATAAATTATTGTACTTGAATTATTTAATAACTTATAATGACCCTTTTCTTTTAAAATAGTTATAACCAATCACTTTGAATTAAAATTAATGTAATTCCTTCTATATCATCAAATATAGTGGTTATTTGTTGAACATTTTCAAACACCGTATATAAGAGAATTTCATTGCATTCGAAATATTTCTGGCGGTACTACAATATTCAGTGTATGTTTATTAAAAACTGTTAAAAACATTTAGTAATTTTTCTTAATATCTGATAACCTTTGAGTTCATTTGTATTTATAACACACAAAATCTATAGTTAATTATTTTCTATTTATCAGAGTTACTACTGAAAATGTGTGTACAAATAACATTAAAACAGGTTAATTCTTTAAACTCAAAAGGAACAATTGTGTAAACGTTTTTTTTTATGGGTAATTTCTATAAATGCACAAATCCTTGCAGCATTGTTCTGAAGTATAATTTAGAAAAATCAGCAATTATTCCTCATAACAGACAAACATGTTCTTAAAACAAAAATTTACAGAATATAATGGTAGTAGGTGGTTAATTAACGTCGCACTGGAGCAATGATTCTTAACCTTTTTAGTCATCGGCACCCTCCTTGAATTTAAAAATAAATTCTCGCACCCCCTTGAAAAATGTGTTTTTATTTCTTTATTTAAGAAATGACTTCTATTGCAAAATAATTCATGAATTGAAAAATAAACACAAACATTTACAATATACATACAAAACAATATCTCAATTTTTAATGGCTACGTTTTATTCATAATAATTCATGAAGCGTGGCTCCTTTTTTGAAAGAGCCACGCTCGTGTCTTCGAAATTATTTGTAATGCGTTCTTCGAATAAAATAGTAAAATATTTGTGTATAAAATCATGTAAGGTAACATTTTCACATACACACATTCTCAGTTCCTTCCCCTGAGAAATTCTGGAGCAGTAATCCTTACTATTTCTTGTTGGTTCGTATTTTCCTTTAAGGAGCACATTTTTACTAATGAATATCAACTTTGTACCTGTCACTTAAATTACAGTGATCAACACAATAAGAATCTGGATTACTGGAAAACAGATTGACTATCCATCCATCTCACTGATTGAGGTGATTTAGCTGCGAGAATCAGCACACCAAGAATCTTTCGTTCATTGGATCCTTTCCTATTGATATGGGGGTAGAGAATTCCCAGAAAGTTTCTTACAGGAGTCCTTTTATTTAGGTTGCCGTCTTTGGACACCCCCTTTGGCGATTTCTGGTTTTCCTTGTATGTGAAAAACACATTCTTTCAAGCGTCGATTTGTACCAACTGTTCGAATCGAAGAGGACCATACAAAAATAATAACCTTTAAAATATAAAGGACGGGACCTTAAAATTGTGAGAATCCTTTGTATATTTTGGGGTTGATATAATTTTAGCTATAGAAACTCAGAATGTTGCACGGGCAATGAATAATTTTTTAATGAACTTAAGTTTGCATAGTACATTTGCACCTGATATTACTGTGAATACGAACGTAATAAGAATCATGTAAATATATTAGGCATGGGATATTAGAGCGTATTTTATTTTTGATTATTTCTTGAGATTGTCTTATATGGAAACTTCTGTACATTTGTCATATAAACTACTTCTTTTACTGCTGAGAAGAAAACTTTAATATCATCCAGGTTATGAATTCCCACCATAATTTTCCATAGCATAGCTTCAGGATATTTAAGAATCCTTCCCTCGCTAAAGATCTCGCAGTTGCACGGAAATGTCCCCCTCGTGTATAAACAGAAACCCTGCAGAGCTCAAACCTTAAGGTTTTTCTCTCGTTACGAGCCCGCTCGTTCCCAGGTGCAAGACAGAATTTTAATATGTATCTATTCCACGTATTGAATTCTGAAGATGAAAAGAAGGGCTGTAAAAGCATTCTCACGGCTATCGGAGAGGATTTGTAGGGAGACTTATCTGATATCTTGGAAGTCTGGATAGCATCTAGGAATGGTTCAAATGATTTTCAAACATTGGAATTAAAATAAAGAAGTAAAATTCAAATACTTCCCAGTGGTCAATTCAAGTACTTTTAGAAAGAAAAAATAAATAATGTTAAGAACTTTCAACTCGTGGTACATTGTAGAAGTAATTAATACTAATTTGAGTAATTTTGTTATCTTTCATTCAGGATACTGAAAATGAAATTACCTTGAGAGAAACATTTTAATGAACAAGGCATGATGATCATTGAGGGAAGGAATAAACCCAAAAGAGTAAACCAGATTGAGTAGCTATCAATGGCAAGCTGACTCAATAAAATTTAGTTTTCAGTTATACATTCCTTCTTCCGGTGTTTAAAATTAGCATTACTCTCTTCTCGACATTCTGATTAAATTTCTCTCTTGAGCTCACATCCATTCACGTTCTGCGGGTCAGGTGTCAAATGAAAGGGAAAAAAATAGCCCTATGCTTTGGCGATTCGAGGTTGGCAAGATAGCCGTTGACGAGAAATTATTGCTTAGGGGTTTTTCAGTCGTTACGCTAAGGAAATTTCTCAACTAATCACAAAAATCTGACGATTTGCACAGATGTGACGCACAGACGATAGTAACTCCGCCTAGAATTAGGGTCCACTGACCAGCACCAAGGGCGCTGTATGTCATATCTTCAGTGAAGCCTCTGTATGCGTAGCTATTTTCTCAGTACCCTAACTTATTTTACTCTCTAAATCTGGCAACGCAAATTTGGCATTGGCATGGTAACACTAATATATTTTTCATTTTCCTAAAACGTGTTCGTTCACGGAGTACGGAAGGTTCTCTCTTCTCGATTGTTGTGCAGTACTTGAATTTCTTCTATTATCTATATAGATTTTGTTGATTCTGATAGTGTCTCCATCAATATAAATCTGGAAAGATGGCAAAAATAAGGATGGAATCCGGAGTGTCATACAAGTAAGTTCTTTTTTTTTCATTTGTTCAATCAAAGCCGAACAATCTTGCCATTTGATTTTCTGATGCAATCAATTTATTAACCCTTGAATCCAAACCTTACTTGTCGTAAAATTTACAGTGTTAGCTATCTAAGGTTTATCAGTATTCGGAAATTTTAAGATTCATTGAGGTAACCATATAGGTTCACATATTACGTCAGAAAATTCATTTCAGATTTGTAGAATTTCAGAAATGGATTGTTATTTCTGCTAAGCCTAAAAACAATCTTACATCTTACCCATAAATATTTAACCAACTTAGATTCATTGGGGTAACCAAGTGGGTTTATATGTTGACATTAAATAATTTCATATTTGTTACATTCAAAAATGGCAAATTGTTATTTCTGCTTAAACTTTGATACAATAAAAATAAGAGTGCTAAATTTCTGTATGCAATGCATATTTGGCTTATGAAGATTTCGATAAAATACAAAGTAAGAAGTGAGACTGAAAACATGTAGTCAGCCAGGTCCCTAACCATGTACCAGTAATTGATCATTTCTAATTAAAATAAGCAAATTACTCTGTCTAACCATGGATAAAATTGATATTACAACCAGTGTACAAAAATAAATGGTAATCAATCTAATTTTCTAATAATCTGTCTTTATTGATAAAAACTAAAGTCGGAAGTTACATAATTGTGATCTAGGAAACTAGTGTAGTGAATTTGTTCTGGGCACATTGTCTTAATCTCAATTATGTTCCTCATTGATCTAAAGTTTCGCATAGATGTCTCTTTGGCCAAACTTCATGTCCAGGAAATAAAGCAGATTGATTTCTGGGGTTTTAGTCAAACTTTGATTTTAAATTTGAAGTAGAATATTTCATGGTGGCTAAGTGTTTAGCATTGGGTAATTGTCAGCATTTCCAAAAATGCTAAAAGGACAGGATAACTAAGCCTAACCAAAAATGCATAAGGGACAATAACTAAGCCTAACCAAAATTATAAAAGGGACAAGATAACAGCTTGGAACAGATGCAGTGTAGGACATCTTTTGGCGCGGTTTTATTTGTCAACCATTTTTGGTTGCTAAGGAAGAAACGCGGTTTTCGCCTTGGTTCAACACGGAAAATACATTGCACAATCACCTTGACTAAACGTAATTAAAAATAAAACATCCTTTATTGCCTAGGTGTCAGTTTCATTGCCCCATTACACTTTGTTCATTCACAAGCTGTATCCAGTCGACCAAAGTGTTGTTTGCAAAAAATACTCTTCCTTCATATCGCTAGTTTTGGTACCTCTAACCAACTCATACATCCTCAACATACGACTACTAAGCCTGTCCTAACAGATTTTTGACTACCACAAACACCATTACCCCTGCATTGCCTGCAAACCCAAATAAATCCATCAGACTTCGTTGGCCTAGATGTCTGTTTCATTTCCCCATTACACTTTTCACACTTTTAATTAACCCCGCTTCCATAAGAAAATCCAAAAATGCCTTCTTATCCTGGGCCAAATGAGTTACGAATAGCCGATAAGCCTCGACAGGGCGACCAAAAATCGGTCTTTTATTGGAAAATTGTAAATTAAAATTTCTCCTTAACAAGTGCTGAAACTTTTCAATTAAAGTAGGTAAAGAAGATGACTAAAAATTGATAATTTAAAATTAAAAGAATTATTACAAAAAACAGTACAACCTGGTTCCTTGGCACGTCCTGACGTTAAAACGTCTGGTGATTTAATGGAACACGTTGTATTCCACAGGCTAAGGCGTTGCCTGTAGGGTTGCAAGAATGGAAGCCAGTGGAACATTCGGGAAATTAGGGGTGTTGCCAGAAACCACAAAAATCAGAAAATAAAACCTTGCCAAAAGATGTCCTTTACTGCATCTTTTCCAATTTCCACTTTAAAAAACTTCAGATTATTGATTATACGAATAATAGATTGGATTCTTAATGAACTGAGGCAAAGGTTTCAAAACATGAATAGTTTATTTCGTTTCCTCAATGGAGCTTGGTTTGAATGAATGAAAGGAGAAGAATTGAAGAACCAGGCACTTGAGTTAGCTACTACATATAAAGACTTGGACAAGGACTAACTGGCAATAGAAGTGGAGAGTTTTAAATGTTATGCCTTGGATTTAAGCCATAATATGAAAACGGCTACACCATCAGGTCTTCTGACGTACAATACATATACAATATACAAGAACGGAATTGAAGACGTGTCCAACATAACGACAGCATTGAGAATTTTCCTCACAATACCAGCCTCAGTCGCCTTACTTTTAATTTTCCAGTATATTCAAAACCAGCAACAATCATAAATCTCTTAGAGAAAGTTCTCACGTTAAGTTACAAAGTTGAACCACGTTTTAAGATTTTTCTCCTCTTTTATGATAATAAATTGTTCTTTTTTATTGCAATCTTTTAAATATGCCCACACCTCGTCTATTGTCACAACATTTTTCCATCTTTCTCAAGCTAAATGCTTCTCATACAGAATTCTGCAACGAGTTCTGCTTTCTGCAATATGTCATCGGGATAGACGAAGAACATTGTATTTTTTGGCCTATTAAGATTCAAATCACTGTTAATTATTTTATTTACAGTTGAAACTGAACTTTTAATGACTTTGTAATAGTCCTTTGATTTGGCAGATTCTCTTTTAAAATTAAAGATCTTACCTTACAAATATTCTCAGAAATTCTTTTCTTTTTTGGATACGTATTTGGAAATATTTTTCCACTTTTACGCGTTTATTCCTTTCTCATTAATATTACTTATAGTACCTTTAGATATAGAAAAAAGATGACTTTTACAGCGTTTTTGAATAATTGAATAAGCAATTCTCTTTGGAAAGAACGGAAACATAGCCTTCCATACATTGCGTATTTAAAAGCACCACTTTGAAAGTCAACAAAACTCTTAGTTAGCAGACGATAAGTTATACTTTAACTATTTAACTGCTGCGAAAATAAAATTATTTCTTAGCATACATTTTTTTACAGCTCATCAAAATCATTCAAAAAATGTCCCAACAGCCTCTGTATTTATCATAATTAAATATCCTATTCTGAAGCAAGTCTGTTGATTTTGATGCAGCCCACATACATATCCTGATATCATTTGATAAAACCTTTCAATTTAATTTGCAGCGATTATGATTAGTATGAAAGAATATACCAAACATGCTACTCTTAGATTATTTGTCAATGAAATATCTTAGAATTAATTAGGTATTTTTCTTGTACTAAAAATGAAATTGCTGCAAATTAATCTATTTACCTTTAAAATCAAGCATTTACCATCTAAGTTTAATATAAAAATTTGGACTAGTGGAATTAATGTGTTGTGGCGTTATCAGGTGTTTTCAGGGAGGGTTTTGGTTTGGTTGGTTGGGGCGCCAATGTGAGTTCTTGCCCTGGGTGGAAACTAACCTAGTTAAGTCTCTGGTTGCCTGTCTTGTGTTTGGCACAGCATGGCCAAGTTGCATGAAAATAAATATATAGTTTTGAATATATCATCTTTAAAAGAAAAGAACTTGTGAAACTTAATCATAGTCATGGTAATGTGTCATTTACATGCTAACATTTGTTACATCTTTATCATGTAAAACTTATTCCAATTTTCATTGCAGGGACCTAGAAGAGGGTGTAGTATTCCAGACTGAACCTCAACAGGATGATTCATCAGATGAATCATTTGATGATGAGACTTTTGATACCTTCAAAGAAGATATGATGAATGTGAATCTGGATGTGAAGAATAGACCTCGATATTTGGGTGGTGAAGGTCTTCCTTTTCACGAACTGAAAAAGAAGATGAAGCCTCTTACAGGAGATGGACTTGTTAAAAAAGATGTAAGTATCTAAACTTAACAAGCATGACCATCTAATAAGAAAATTTTAAAATAATCAATTTATAATGTGCACTCAGCTTAGATTTATTGTTATTGTGAGGGTTCTTTGTACACTCCAGAAGCTTAAATCTTTATGCTTCACCTTTTGTAGAAATGTTATTGGTCGTTAAGTTAAGATTTGGTACTTTTTGCTCTAATTTTACAAAAAATATCCTTTATCTAATTTGTAGAAGTGTACTCAAAATTTAATTACATGCAAAGTAAATTTCGAAAATGAGCACTAACATAAAACATGTAATTTAAAGACAAAAAAAATTTAAATTATAAAAGATTTTCCAGGCTGCTTTTTCAGTGATACTCAGTAGATTTGTTAATCTGCGTGCCCTGAACACGAACTGAAAAGTACTGTGTTAAATGTAATGTATGAACTGGGCATTATGGAAAAGCAATGACTGCACTATATTTTCAACAGTGTAAAAAGTTAAATTTAATGTTATCCACTAAATGTTTTAAATTATTATTTCAAAAGAATTATTTTAGAATCAGGTACTTATCATTTGTAAATTTAATCGCCTTGTATAGTCCTTTGTTATTAATTCTGATTACTCTGGTGTCAATCCTAAATAGAACTGCTAAATGATTTGATAACCTTCAACAAATGTTTTTGTATGATCTCTAGAAATTTTATTTTCAATCATTCAGTTGACATTTTAAATTTTGGTTTGCATATTGCATTTCCAACTACAGTGCTTAGCAGGATCCTTGCTACCAAGAATTTGAAATATATGTCTGATTTTGATAAACTAATCTGACAATTGATCAAGCATTGAAGCCTAATTTTTGTTTTTAAACCCTAAGACCAGGTGTTTATGCGTTTCACAAAATGCAACTTGTTAGAGCGTAATTAATTTTTGTATAATCTTTTCCCTCATATTGCTTAGAATTGACTCTTGATTTTGTATAAAAAGTTTGATAATCAAAAATGTGATGATTTACAGTTTTTGAAGTATGGCACTGGAACTTTAATCCCAGAAAAATCTATCGTGATGATGCATTATGAAGCTTATGTTGAGGAAAGAAAAGAGCCATTCGACTCAAGTCGTTTGAGACAAAGACCTTTTAAGTTTTTGTAAGTATTGCATTTCTCAAAATTTTAGTATTTTAGCTTGTGCATTTTCATGCTTACCAACCCTCCCAGCCTTTTTTCAGTCTTCAGATACAAAAAACATATTCTGGATTTTTCTTTGAATATAAAAATATTTTTAGGTTCATTATTTGGCACAATGTAGTGGTAATCCATGAAAGAACGATATTGCATTCTTTTCTCTAAGTCTTCTAGATGGAATTGTCCTCAGGGGCACATCTCTGTCTTACTGTCTTTAGTAAACACTGGGATCGAGTTCTCTGAATACCCCAGTGATCTTTTTTTGCTTTCATCCCACTCCACTCTTCCCCAATGCCTCCTTTTTATTCCTTTCATAACACTTTTCATTGATGTTTTGTGCTTGGCACAGCTTGACCAATATGGTCCTTGCACCATAAAACACCAAATCAACCATCCAGATGGAAATAGTATTCCAATTTTTATTTAGGGGAATTTTCAAGTGATGTCCATTAAGTTTAATTGTTAATTTTTACATATTTGGTATCATTTTGTATAAAGTACTACCAAATCAGGTTCATCCTTTCAACTGCCACCAATTAAATGACAATAGAAGATAGCATTACTGCTTTTCCTGTTTTGAATTGTTTTCTCGGCACTTTTGATTTTTGTTTTGATGATTATTTTAGGCATTTTTCATATCTGATAGTTATGCATTGCATTTTATATCATAAAAATCTTTTTTCTTGGAGGTTGGCAAGTATACATTGCTATAAAAATTCATTTAATTTTTAAAATTGTAACATTTTTATAAATATCTTGTTAGATATTATCGTTCTTGCATTCACTTTAAAACTAGCTATCCACGATATTGAAAGAATTTGTTTTAGTATTTTGACCAAGCCATGATTTATACAATACGTGTATACAAACCAAGGTATGAAAAAAATCATGATTTCTTTTAATCAAAATCATGGGATTTTTTTCAAATTGGATTTTAATTAATTCCTTGCCCATACAAGTTGAAGTTTCTTAGCCATGAGACACGCAAATTACAGTGTAGTTTCTAGATAGTTTTAATTTATTTAAACATTAATATTTTTATGTAAAACATTAATGTATTAAGAAGTATAGCCTTGTGAACTTTTGAAAGATTAAAACGCAACAGAGGAATTATCTAAGTAAATCACATAATAGTCTAAATAGACAGTGCCCCAAATGACAAGATGAGCAATGTTTTTCCATCTGGTTCTCAAGCAATTTCGATTACTTTGAGGTACCCATTACCAGTGACTTGAATATTTTTAACCCAGATAAATAAGATTGCCAGACACCATATAAATTTTTTCAATTATACAAATTTCAGAATTTTTTTGCATCATATATAAATAAAATGTTTTGAATTACTTCAATTATTTTTATATAAAATAATTGGTTCAAGACTTGCTTTTGAGAAAAAATTCTTATTAATTTTTGGCTTGCAAAAATAACTTATTTGTGAAAAAAATGTTATTTTTGTGTTAACAGTTAAATAATGAGCGGACATGGAAATACATAAATTTGAAATCAGATGTCTATTTTTCTAATTCTTTGAGCATTGACAAGCATTTCATAGGTATATTCAAGGCACACGAGAAGGGTTTATGTATAAAACAAAAATGAAGCTTTTCCTATGAACAGCATAGAACAAGTAATAGTATCCCCCAGATAATGCCAATTCAGTGGAATTTTGAGCTTGCAATAAAAAATGTATCAATTCCAATAGCTATCTGCTTCAATCCATAATCTTTTGTCCGAGAGTTGTCTGTGCAAACGCGCAAAAATCTCGTGTTGGGGAATGAGCCTGTTAGGAAAGCGATCTCGGTAAAGGCGTTGTGCATGCCTGCCATTACCATCGGTCAGACCGTAAACAAAATGTATGTCTGCTTTCACCGCATTCCAATATTCAGCCATTTCCCGTCGCGATTGACGTTGGGTGTGAAAACCTCCGCTTTTATACAAGCGTTTGACTGCGCTCTCTAGCGGCCAACCGCTTCACTTGCGACCATACATTCTACGGTGAAAAGTGTTTGTTTCATTGTGTTCTATCACCCCCTGTAGTTTGTATTATTAGTTTAGACTCACCCTGTATAGCAGAATAAAAAATGAAATTTTAATTTAAATCATTCATCTTTTTAATAAAAATACTTGGTTTAAATTGGCATACCCTGGTAATGTGTTCCTATTTATAAAGTACCAAAATTGGTGTATCCAAAGGCTTGAAAACTGCTGAATTGATTACTAGTGTATCTTGTTATGAAGAGCTAATTTATCAATATAGCCGAGGAATATAAAATCTGAATATGTAAAGCACTGCTTGAGCAGGCTTAAGAGTTAAAACCCAAATAGCAAATCACAAAAACACTCTGAAATCTGTTATTCTAAAAGCAAGGTACATAATAAAACATCTTGTAATCTAAAACAATATTTGTGAAAGCAACTTATTTGAAAGTATAAGCAATTCTTGAAAAGGATTTCAAGATCAAATTGCAAGAATGAAATTAAATTGTTTGGTCTGATAAATTTAGTTACTTTTTAACCATCAATGTGCTAGACATCTGATATTCTAGTGTTAAAATTAGTTGCTTTTATAATGTGATTTTCTTTCATGCTTTTTACTTTACCTGGCAATGTTCAGTTTCTTGGCTCTTAAAATCAAATTAACCCTCTGCCAGCATAGAATTTGCAAGTAGTGTATAGTTTTACCCCACAACACACCTAATGACTAAGTAAACACACCTATCAGTTGCAAGGAACCAAGGATTCTTACAACCTCTGGAAATGCATTGGTCATTTGATTAGAAAAGAATCATTTAGGGAAAGATACTGTTGGTCCTTTCCTTAAAATAAAATAATTTGCAAAAATCTGTTGGTACTTTCCTGAAAAAATAATCATTTTAATAGTTTCTATTGGTCAAGGTCAACTGTTTAGGAGTCATGCAGGGAAGATTGCAGGTTGTATAGTGGGAATTGTGTGTGAACCCTTCAGAGGGTTAAAAATGCATAACATATATTTTATAATTAAGATAAATTTTTTAATCACTTATTCTCTTCTGCAGGTTTGGAGATGGGAATGTTCTTCCTGGACTGGAATTGGGAATCAAATCTATGAAAAAGGGAGAAATAGCCAGGTTTATTGTTGGTCCTGAATATGCCTTCGGCGCTATGGGGTGTCCACCTCGCATTCCAGCTGGAGCCGAGATTCTGTATGAAGTCGAAATACTCAACTTTTTCCTCGGCAAAGAAGCGATTGAATTTGAAGAAATGGCCCCAGAGGACCAGAAGAAGGCTCCTTTTGAACAAATTGCTGGTGTGTACCGCTGTGAGAACCAAATGGCCAACAATCTCTTCCGACAGAAAATTTACAAACCAGCAATTGCTCGATACAAGAGAGTGGTGAGATTGTTGGAGGATGTTTCAGTTGAAGATGAAGAAGCTGATGACAAGAGAAAGCAGTACCTGCTGAAGACGTACTTAAATCTTTCCCAGTGTTTTCTGTGCATCCAAAATCCACACAAGGCTATTATTTATGCAGATTTGGCTTTGAAGTTGGATCCAGAGAGCCCAAAAGGTTTGTACCGTATGGGGTATGGCTTACACATGACGGATAACTATGAGCGTGCAGAATACTACTTAAACAGGGCCAGAAAACACAAGCCTTTTGAAAAGAGCATCAATGCTGCTATTTTAAAATTGGAACAGAAACGGAAATTGCATCAAGATTGGGAACGTAGGTTCTGCAGAAAAATGTGGGGTTCTGAGCAAGATATGCCAAAAAAGGCACCTCCAAGATCCAAAGAAATGCAGGAGTTGTATGACATTATTAACCAGGAAATAATTGCTTTCATAGAATCAGATGAAAGGGAGCTGCCATTTTCTTCTGGTTATACAGAAAGTCAGTTGGAGATCGTTAAAGAAGTCACACAAGCACATGACTTAGCCTTTGTTACTAAAATTATGTGTGGCCGAAAGATCAATAAAGTAGCCAAAAAATGGAAATCGTAAAATATGAAAGCAGTGAAATGTATATAGCTCATTCCCATGCAATTCATCTTATTCACGATTTTTTTCCTTGTTTCATTCCAAACATTGTTATTCATGTTGCTCATTTCATTTTACTTCATCCATTACTGCATTTTTCATATTCAACTGTTTTTAAACCATTTAGGGATGTGTTAAGAAAAATCACATTTGTTATTAATGGTGGCTGATATGCAGCCATATTTGTTTAGTTTTTCAGTAGAATGTACGAAGGTGCTACATTGAGTGTATTTTTTCAGTTGTGAAATATCATCTTTTTCATTTGAAGGAATTAAGAAATGTAATTTTTCTAATGTATATTCTGAGTAAACATTTCTACCAGTTGGTATACAGATGTTTGTATTTGTCAAATAAATTGTTTGTTACATTGATCTGTTTTTGATATTTCCACAATCTAGTACATAACACTGAAACTTGTATTCAAAGGAAATTCTTTCAAGTAGAAAATTAAAAATAAGCTTGTGGAAGCTTTTTAAGACAATCGAAAATAAAATTATACAAAACTAAGCAGCTTATCAAAGTTGAGTAAAACATGAAAATAGTTCTGTACATAGATAACATGTGAGACTTGTGTGTAAATTTATATATTCAAATTATTCAGTATAACCATGATAATTATCGTCTGTTGATCGGAAACAATTTCAGAATGTTTGCATGTGGTATAAAAGTTGAATGTTTTGCAAGAGGTCATTTCTACAACCAAGGATTACTATTAATTTGAAAAGGTTTCTTTGTGGGTCCTTACATTGTAAATGAAAAATTCTGACCCGTTTTATTTATATAAATTATTTTAATTCGGTATTTACAGAAATATTAAGTTTTAATTCTGACTTGCTTATAAAAAGCATTTAAAAATTTGATTACAAATAATTGCATCCTTATTTAATCTAAACATTCATAAAGTAGAAAAAACGTAAAATAAAAATTGAGTGTTTTGCATTTACAAAATGCAATAAGAACACTTATTTCAATACGTATAAAACAAATACAAAAAGTTACTCTAATACAAAAATAAAAAATCTGAAAGATAAACAATACTCATAACTATACGAAGATCAGAAAAACATCAATAACATCCAGAAAGTCAACTATTTGTAGATAAAACACTAATATATTCTATAACATCTCATCACATTTATATTTCACATACAATAAGAACTCCTTTGGCATAAAAAAATATGTTTTAATCACGATAGAAATATTTTAGTTTCCATTGTTTTAAAAACTGGGATCTTATTCGATTTACAACATCCTATCCAAGTATTAAATTAATCGTTGAATACAGTAATATCAAATGAAATTGTTCACTTGGTTATAAATTATTCAATTAAAAATAAGTATGATGTATATTTCAGGAAAATATTTAAAATTTTACAAACCATAAAAAAATTACGTAATCCATGATACAAATTATTTTCCTTGTCATTTAGAAAACAATTTTAAAATCACGTAAAAGTTTAATACTCGGCAATTTTCAGGTGAGCATTCACAGCAGAAAATTAAATTAGAGGCAAAAATTGAAAGAAAATTCGTGATATTTTAAAATTCCATTGTAAGTACTAATAAAAACCTGCAATGAAATGTTTCAATTGAAGAGAAATAACCAATAAAGCTATAGCTTCAAAAATCAGTTGGTCATTGTAAGAAAAGGACAAAACGGCTACCTGTCAACTTGTAATAACTTTTTTTGTATTATAGAAATATTTATATATATAACCTTAGTATGTACCCCTTGAATGAAAAGTGTCAATTTTACTCAATTTCTGTTGAAGTAAAAAAAAAACTTTCTAGAGAACTTTTCATCATAGTGCACAATAGCTGATAAAAATGTATGATTTGATGGATTTAATCACTTATTTGTTAGCTACGAAAGAAAATATTTTTTCAATTTACTCTCATTGCAAACATTTCTTTTCCTCTTGTTCAAACTAAAAGAAATAAAAAGCTCATGTAGAACAGATACGTATAAGTGGTGAAAGTATAAAATTAACGTTCAAAGTGATATTGTGCATTGATAAAGATAGTGAAAAGATGAATTTAAAAATCTTATGGACCAAGCTTATAAATCGATATTTTACACAAAACCAATGAAAGAAAATACAAAAAAAATTTAGCATAAACCACATTTCTATTCAATTTGAAATAGACAGAAATTCAAATCCCAGTCTCAACTTTTTGTATTTTTCGTTTAAAAAAACACTTTAGATTTCAGTCTGCATGTAAAGTACAGACACAAAAGTATTTAAATAAAATGAAAACTTACATTTGCCTTAAGTGAAAGAAATTTCACAAAATATTTCCAAGATATGTCTTAACATGAATTTGATAGTTTTAATCTTTCATATATTGAATAAGTTAAATCTATAATATAATTGTTTATCAGTTAAAATTAACAAACTTTTAAGCAAACTAAATTAAAGGATACAAAACTATATACCAGTAAAATATTGTTAAAATCTCAAATACTTTACAAGTTTACTATTGTATGCTCCTGTTTTCCCGAACAATTTTAATGAAATGGACTATTTGTATATCCATATCAATAGGAGTGATAAGTCAATTTTCATCTCAATAAAACATTGAATTGAAATGACAAATATAACCCCATACATATCAAAACCAATTTCTAATATGTTAATTTAGTCTCATTGTTACTCATTTTAAAATTTTAATTATCAGTTTTGAAATTTAAATAAGACATGGTGTATTTAAACGATGGTAAGAAATGGAAATTTCAATTCAACTAAAAATCATGTTAAAAGAATATTGTTTTGAAATAAATTATAAAAGTAACATGAGTAAGCATGACGTATCTGTCATAACAGTGTTGAAACTAAAAGCTTGCCACCATACAGTCAACTCAATTATACAGGTAAGTAGTCTCAGAAGCATATATAGGATGGTCTGATTTGCTGATTTGAATTCATGTCATGTGCAAAAGAGCTATCAACCATTTCGGAAAGAGCTAATTTTTTTCTAATGCCTTGCCAATTGAACAGTATCCATAATGGCACCTACAAGGGTGGATTTGTGAACTTGTGCATCACAGGAGGGTTTACATTATACCAGGCACAACCCGTTAATAGAGCAGACAAAAAAGAATTGCGGTTCTGCAAATTTCCCCACTAAAATAGGGAAAATTGTGCAGCGCTGCAACATTTCCTTTCTGATGCACCTTTATCTATGATATGAGAAAAGTTAATGAGCTCCTCTAGGTTTTGGCTTTGCATGCTTTCAATTCGTTGAGGAGATTATGATTATGTCAATACAATAAAACATACTGATTCAATTACGGAAGGGAAACAATGAAGCAGTGTCAATTGAAAATACATTAATACTGATAAATAAAACAAAAATATGCAAGACTAGTTAGATTGGTCTGGTTAAGATCAATCAATAACACAAATTTAATCAAAACTCATGACTTTTGTAGTTATTAATACATTTAAATCTCATCAAATGACTAATATTTTCAAGAAAAAAGTCACATCATTGTCTTTATGAAATTTATGAATTAAATTTAGCAATCTAGCCTTTTAAAATAAAAAGCACAAATTGTTTAAACTCTAATTATCCAAGAATATTTGAGAATGATTAGGTCCAAAATACTTTTTGCAATGGAACATTTAAAATATCTTTGAGTATTCCATATCTTGATTGTTGCATCCTGGTTTATAAATTTGTCGTAAGAATAGTTTAAGTGAAAGACACAGCAGTACATTATTCTACTGCATAGGGTTTGCGAGATTGTTTCTCCACTGTACTATTTTACAATGCTACAATTTAACATTATGTGCCTTTGTTAGCACCCACACAAACTGACATAATTCACAAGTCAAACTGTAATTGATAAAGATAAAAAAAATTAAGTAGATTGATCATTATCAAAACACATCAAGAATATGAAAGGGTAACAATATGCCTTAAATGAATGGTCTAGTCCAATAATAATGAATATACATAGAGCATATGTTCCATTAAATACCATGAAAACTGCATAAGCATATTACTTGCTCTGAGTCGGTAAACTTTGCCCACGAAACAATAGCTCTGTGCAATTTTCAAGAAAAAGCAATAAAAATTGATGTCATATGGCAAAATACAGAAATATTATTTTAACTTAATTAATATTAGTTTAGCATCTTAATTTTATTTTTGCTAACCAATTAGTCTAATGGTTAGGGTGTTGATTTCTGGATTCCAAGGTTCCCCATTCGAATCCAGGATTAAGGCACGGATGTTTGTCTATGTGGAGTAAATATGCAGCTTCTCTATAAACAGGTTATGCCTAGATCATCGATCTTCTAATGACATAGTCAGAGCATGTGGAAGGCGTCCCTGTCATAAAATCTCTGAAGGGTAAATCACTAGGGCTTATGAATCGACAGCTGATTGACTATCGAAGCGCAGACTAGTGTTTTTGATCATAGTGGATAATCACTTTAACCAATCAATACTTTAGGATTCATGCTTTTTCCTACAACTGTTCCAACTTGGGATGAAAATCCCCAAGAGGGAAAAAGGTGAAAGGATTTCCCCTCCCCGAGGGAGAGATTAGATTAAGAACGGATATTGGAGGGTAAGGATGTGCCTTACCATTGATCCGGCGACCAGCCGTGTATTTCTTTGTGTTGTTGTGTGTTCGTAATAAATGTTTGTAACGTAAAATTTGGATGGATTTTTCCCTGATGAAAACACACATTTTGGCATAGAATTTGGTGAACCGGACGCGATTAATTTTGGATTGTGACGGACCTTGTGTTATGAAGAATTGTGCTCTGATTCACGGCTACGTGGAATTTGAGGTAGGTCCCCTTTTAATCTGAATTAATTGAAATTGAATAATTGATCCAATCATGAATCCTGATGCATTAAAGCGAAAAAGAAGTAGTATCAGACAACTTTTTACCAAGCTTATTACAAAAATAATAGGCACTATAAATGAACAATTAAGTGAAAGATACACTGAAGACCAAAAGCTTGATGATCTTCATGATCAAAAACATCAATTAATAGAAAAAATTGAAACCCTTAAAAAATTAGATAGTGAAATAGAAGCTATTATTGCAATTGATGAAATCGAAAACGAAATTACTGTGAGTGAGGAGTATCAGGAACGCGGGATTCAATGGAAAACGAGATTAAGTAGACAAATAGAAAAATTATCCGAAGCTACACCGCAAAATGATTTAAATGAAGGTATCGAGCCAAATAGAGCGGAAAGATACAGAAATGAAAATATTAAACTCCCAAAACTAAATATCGCGAAATTTTATGGAGACTGTAGTTATTGGCTGGACTTCTGGAACTCGTATGAAGTCGCTATTCATAAGAATGATTATTTAAGCAAAATAGAGAAATTCGCTTATTTAAAAACTTATTTAGGTGGGATAGCTTTAACAGCCGTTTCGGGTTTCTCTTTAACTAACAACAATTATGATTCTTCAATACAATTGTTAAAGGAGAGGTTTGGAAGAATAGATTTAATAATCAGTTCACATATGAACAAACTTCTAACGATAGAACCTGTAAGAACGTGTTCCAATGTGTCAGCTTTGAGAAAAATGTATGACGCGATTGAGGTCCAGATCCGATCGCTACAATCTCTTGAAGTTGCAACTGGCACATATAGTAATCTCCTTTGCCCCGTGATATTACAGAAAATCCCGGAAGAGTTAAATTTAAATTATAATAGACAACGAAAAATGAGTGAATTATTTGATATCAAACATTTAATTGAATTTTTAAGACAGGAAGTAGAGTGCCGAGAGACGTCCTTTTTATTAGCTAATCCTAAAGGTGTAAGTGGAAATGAATGGTCCTTTCGTAACAGAACAATAAATCAAAATAGTCAAAATAAGCATTATGTAAGCCTAAAACGAAACACACCAGTATCAAACATACCTACTGCAGCAGCCTTAACCACTGCTGTGAATGAAATTTGTATTTTTTGTTCCGATAGATCGCATATAAGTCAAAAATGTCCATTGACAGTAATTGAAAGAAAAAATTCTCTTAAATCCCATGGTCGATGTTTCATATGTTTAAAACGTAGGCATATATCTAAGTTTTGTTGGAAAAAGGATCAGATGTGTAAGAATTGCAAGCAGCCTCATAATTATTTGATATGTAAAAGGCATACTGCGCACAAAATCCAAACGAATCCATACACAACGAACCAGAACAAGTTGAGACATCTGTATCTTCACTACATTGCTTAGAAAATAAACAAAAAAGAGATAAATTAGAGTCAGTTTTATTACAGACATTCACTGCGGTGGTTAAAACAGACCAGAAAATAGGAGTGGTTCGAGTGCTGCTAGACAGCGGCAGCAATAGAACATTCGTGAAAAGGGGAATAGCTGACTCATTGGGGTTGAAGGTCATTCGCCAAGAAGTGTTTACAATACATGCGTTCGGTGGGATTCGAGCTGAGACCAAACAAATTTATGATATAGTTGAGTTCGATTTGCAGAATAGAATTAAACCTGATCAACATATCAAATTAGAAGCGGTGGTCATTGAGTCCATTACACATGGCCATATTGAAATTCCTTCTCAGTGGGTTAGAAACATTGCTTTCGAGAAAGGAATCGAATTAGCCGATACTGGAACCACAAATGAGATACATATACTGATCGGATCGGATTATATATGGGAGATTTTACATGAAAGAAATATAAGGATAGGCAAACGTTTAGTAGTAACTGATAGTATATTTGGGTATGTAATTCAAGGCAGGGAAATGGAATATGACAGTGAGAATGTTTGTGTAAATTATGCAACGGTATTTAGAGAAGAATCAGATAATGAAAGGGTTAAAAGTTTATGGGAATTGGAAGCGATTGGAATAAATCAGGATAAAGAAATTTCTCGATCAGATACGGATGTCATGAACATGTTTGAACAAAACACAATTTTTAAGGACAAGAGGTATCAAACTAAGTTGCTATGGAAAGATAATTATAATTATAACATTAAACTCTAATTATGTGTTTGCAAGGCGACGTCTGATTAATTTGAACAATAAATTTAGGCACAATTCAGAGTTGTATTTCCAATATAATGAAATTATTGACGAACAATTAAAAGACGGTATAATTGAACAAGTCAAAATTGTTTCCAATGATTATAAAAATATAGGATATTTTATGCCCCATCATGCAGTGGTAAAAGAATTAAAAGAGAGTACTAAGGTTAGGATTGTCTACGACGCGTCCTCAAAAACTAAAGGGGAACAATCTCTCAACGATTGTTTAGAGAGTGGGCCAAGTCTCAATCCAGATTTACTGAAAATTATTTTGAAATTTCGATACCATCCAATAGCATTTTGCGCAGATATTCAAAGAGCCTTTTTAGAGGTTGGCATCGTTGAGCAAGACAGAAAGTATTTGCAGTTTTTATGGGAAAAGAGGGGAACTGATCTCGATTTCGGTGGTCGTGATATCAGAGTTTTGCGATTTAGACGAGTTCCTTTCGGAGTGAAATGTAGTCCCTTTATCCTGACGGCTACTATAAGACTGCATCTTACAAAGTATGAGAACTCGCATGTGCTGAAGCATGTACTGTTCTTAAAGACCTCTATGTCGACGATTTAATTACGGGCGCAGCTACTGTTGAAGAAGCCGCATCGATATCAAAGGAGGCCAGTTATATATTAAGCGAAGCAAGTATGAATTTGCGACGATGGACTTCGAACTCTCCGACCTTAAACCAAATATGGGAGGACAATCAAATGGAGTGTCGACAGTCTTCGCATGAGTTAAACTTACCACTTAAGGTCCTAGGTTTAATATGGGACAATGAAAGGGACACCCTGAGGATTGAGCTCAATCAATTCTCGAAAATGAAAGGTGTAACTCCAACGAAACGTGTTGTGCTGAGTACATGCGGAATGTTATATGATCCTATAGGACTGATAACGCCTTTCACTGTGAGAATAAAGTTAATGATGCAAACTCTTTGGGAGCGAGGCATCCAATGGGATGAGTCTCTTCCTGTGGAAATAGAGTCATTGTTTAAAGAGTGGCTCAATGAAATAGACGAATTCAAGAGACTCGTCATACCCCGACCATATTTTGATGAAATACAAGTGAATCAATTAGAAGTACACATATTTTCAGATGCAAGTCCGAAGGCTTACGGTTCTGTTGCGTACTTCAAAATCAAATATCAAAATAAGTGTGCGACTAGTTTTATAATTTCTAAGTCTCGTTTAGCTCCAATTAAGAGAATGACCCTACCACGTTTAGAACTGTTGGGAGCCTTGACATCAGTGAGGTTGTCTTCTTACTTGCAATCCACATTTCCTTCATTGAAGGAAAGTGATATTTTCTTGTGGACTGACTCCAGATATGTCTACATTGGATTAAGGGTGTTGCTGATGATTGGAAACCGTTTGTCCGCAACCGAGTCTTGGAAATTAAAGAGAAATCCATTCCTTTAAACTGGAATCATTCCAATGGGAAAACCAACCCAGCCGATAAACTTACTCGGGGAGTAAGTGCACGTTCTCTCATCGATAACGCGATCTGGTGGACCGGTCCTCACTGGCTTTTAAAACACGAGATGTCCTGTGGTGATACAGTGTCAACACTGGACACGGACTCTCAGGAAATCCAGAAAGAAAAAAGAACCAACTGTGTTACCTTACAAACGTGTTTTGAACCTTCGGATACATTGTTTGATTTCCACAAATATAGTGATTTGGATAGGGTTTTGAGGATAACTGCATACGTCATGCGGTTTGTGAAAAACTCTAAACCGAATTCTAAAAAAGGAACTGGTACACTTACAGCCACAGAACTATCTAAGGCTGAAGAACATTGGGTTTGTTTTGTGCAAAGAACAGAATTCCAACGTGAATACCTTCAGCTGAGAAGGGGAGTTCCTATTGACTCTGAGTCGAGACTTTACTGTCTGAATCCGAGCATATCTGCTGATGGATTAATTTGTCTCGGCGGTAGATTGCAACGTTCTGAATTTGAGTTTCAGGAAAAGCATCCTTGGATTATTCCCGGCAAATCTAAATTCACCGAATTGCTTATTGTTAAGGAACATCAGCACTTGTATCATTCTGGTGTTTCAGATACACTGACTCAACTTCGAGAAAGGTACTGGATAATCCGAGGCAGACAGGCTGTAAAATCCTGCTTGAATAAGTGTTTTATTTGCAAAAGGTTCAAGGCCAGACCTGGTAAACAGGTAGTGGCTCCACTACCAGCTGATAGAATAGCTGAGGCAAACCCTTTTGAAGTAACAGGGATTGATTTCGCGGGACCTTTGTATACAAAGGACAGTGACAAAATTTATATTGCCCTATTCACTTGTGCAGTCACTCGTGCAATGCATCTTGAAGTGGTATCAAGTCTGAGTGCGGAACATTTTCTATTGGCCTTCCGACGATTTGTTTCAAGAAGAGGAGTCTGCCGAACTATTAACTCGGACAATGCCAAAACTTTCAAAGCAGCAGACTGTGAACTGAAAAGGTTGTATGCTAATATTACGGACACATCCGTACAAAATTATTTTGGTAAAAATGGTATAACGTGGCGATTTATTGTTGAAAGAGCGGCTTGGTGGGGTGGATACTGGGAGAGAATGGTAAAAATGACAAAAATTATTTTGAGAAAAGTGCTAGGAAGAGCTTTGGTTACTTTTGAAGAACTACAAACGGTTCTTGCAGAAATAGAATCGATTTTAAATTCTAGACCTCTTACCTATATTTATAATGAACCATCAGAACCATTCCCTCTCACCCCAGCTCATTTCTTGACAGGAAAAAGGCTGACGTCCTTACCCCACCGGGCTGGTCACGATAAGGAAGTTGTTATGCCAAGTAACAAAAGAATTTTAATTAAAAGGTATATGTATCGTGAAAAACTTTTAAATAACTTTTGGAAAAGATGGAAAAGGGAGTATCTTCTCCAACTAAAAGGTGCAAATTGTGTCAAACCAATTAATGTAACTTGTGAATTTAATATAAATGATATAGTTTTGATAGGTGATGAGAAATTACCTCGACAATTTTGGAAGTTAGCTAGAGTGATGGAAATTCACAAAGGTCGTGATTACAAAGTAAGGAGTGTTACTTTGAAAACATCTTCAGGGATAATAAAACGACCGGTTCAACTGTTATACCATCTGGAACTTCCAAGAATGGATTAAGTTTGTATTCAGAATATAAGGTAGCATATTATATTTATGTCCTTATTTGAAATTCATGTCTGATATTGCATTTTTATTCATATAGTTTTGTAGTATTTTCTATACTAGCAATATTCATCTGTTTATAGTTTTTCAGTACTTATAAATTACATCTATTTGATTACACTTTCTGTATTTGTATATTTTGAAAGCACTTTTATGTTTATGTTTTACCTGATAGTATTTTTGTGTCACATTTCTTTTAGAGAATGTAAAATTATTTTAGTACAGTGTATTCATTTATGTTATATTTCAATGTTAAGCTGTGTTAAATGTTTCTATGTTTTCTAATTTTGATAAATGATGAAAGTCTTCATCGGGGGGGGGGGGGGAGAATGTTCCAACTTGGGATGAAAATCCCCAAGAGGGAAAAAGGTGAAAGGATTTCCCCTCCCCGAGGGAGAGATTAGATTAAGAACGGATATTGGAGGGTAAGGATGTGCCTTACCATTGATCCGGCGACCAGCCGTGTATTTCTTTGTGTTGTTGTGTGTTCGTAATAAATGTTTGTAACGTAAAATTTGGATGGATTTTTCCCTGATGAAAACACACATTTTGGCACAACAAGCATGTGACAGATCTTGAAACCAAGCAATCGGCAGAAATAACACAGCTGTGTGCAAATACTCCGTCTATTTCATTAGAGGTCAATGGCCCAGAATGTGTGTAAAGTCGTACGGTGGATCTATCCCCATGGTGCATCAGGGGAATACCAAGTGGCTCATAATTCTGACCTTGAAGTGCAATAATGAATAATGTTCAATTGGCCAGGTATTGGAGAAAAAAAATTATATTAACATTGAAAGGTTCTCATACGCAATTCATAAATGAAATTGATTTGCGGGATGGAATCCTTGTTGCTAGTAAGCCAAATAGAGAAGCCTCTTTTCTAAGCCAATAAGATTAACAAAGACAATTTGCATAAATATACAGCACCCGTACATAAATAGAATGTTCTTTCACAAGCAATTATTGGTAAATTAATAACTCATTACTCTTTAGTTAGAAGTGTTGCTTAATGATTTAAATAATTTTCCTTTTCATTCAATGTGACATCAATTTGATTACTTGTTTTTCTCAAAAACTATCAGAAGTATAATTGTCTGAACATATTTTACATTTAAGGAAATTCGATATGCAGAGCTTTTATGATATATATGGGACATCCTGCATAAGTAAACCAACACAAAAAATATGGTTTAACAATAGAAGGGACTTGTGTGGCATCCCAATAAGAATATTGTCGTCATTAGGTACTTAACGATGTACCATCTTCATTATACAAAAAAGATCATCTTTATTACCCAAATCATGTAAAAAATTATAGGGAATAACATAAATTATGTTGGCACATCTAAGCTAAATATTATAAATGAACATTTAATAGAGTACATTCAACAGCTGTGACACCATTTAAATTCATGCAACACATAAATGGAATTTGATCACATTGATTTCCAATAGACTCTGTTAAAAAATAGCTTGCCATTAATATGTTATGACTAGAAATATATAAATAAGATATTTACAAATACTTTTTTATTGCATAGAAAATGAAAAAAAATCATATTTAAAAGGAAAAGTTCTATAAATAATTTTATTCTAGAAATACACACTGCTAAAAAGTCAACATGGGTGGTAGAGGTTGCCTCGAATCCAAAATATCTGAAAAACATTGAAATTTTTAATAATGCAATTGAACAATGACAAAAAATAGTCATAAATTGTATGGAAATGCTATTTAGACATTATTTACTTAATGTTAGTGAATTGGCTAGTTTAGTGTAAGGTTCTCCAGACAGATATGAAAGAATACTGGTCAAGTGGGTAATTGAATTAACGTCACACTGGAGCAACAAAATGGGCAATTGAAGGTCCTGGATCAATCTCAAAAGGTATGTAAGTGAGGTGTAACGTCAGCCAACCTCTCAAGGAGCACCAGAAAGAAGTATAGTGGTTCACAAATCTGCCTTTGTAGTGCCATGATGAGAATTGTTCAATTGGCTGGGTATTAAAAAACTTTCCCTAGTAATGACAAATACTAACATAACTGTTATGCTTTCCTTTAGCAGTTTCCCTGTGAAACTGGCAGAACAAAATTTTGTTGGAACTAAAGAAAACTTTGCAATTATGATGAACTTTTTCAAAAAAACTTGAGTTAAAACTATCAATCATAAATATTTCCATTAAAGAAATATCGAATTGTGTTCCTATCGAACACGAAATACGTTTGACAGAAATTTTCAAGTACTTCTTTCCAAAATTACTTGCACTATAACACATTTAATTTGATACATGTATTGTAATGAGATAAGGACTGTTTCAAAAAATCAACATCATTTCACAATGATGCTTTGTTCATCAAACTATCATTCTTCCTTTGTATTCTGACTACACTGCTCTTTGTTATTACAAAAGGATAATTTAAGCAGAAGGATAGTATGATGAGTCAATTCTCTTGAAGGACATAAATATAAGGGACACAACACATATTATACCTATTCATACCTTCCATTGGTAATACAGTAAGGCCGTAACTTTAAACCAGTTTTAGTTGAAACCTGTTCTACACTTTATAATTAGATAGGTAGTTGAATTTACATTGCACTAGAGCAAGACAAGCTATTGGCATGTTCCAGAATCAATACCAATGGGAAAGATCCAAGGAAAATACGTCGTAATTTTAAATCAACCTGACACCTGAGCTGGTACCTCATTTAAATACTGGTCAGGAGTATATCAATTGACCCCTACTTGAAAGCATATGGGGACGAGTATTTACATTTTCATTCATAGAAAATGTGAGAATTTCAGAGTGAAAAAGACTTCAGTGATGAACATGGATGAAGGGGATGTTCATGTAATTATCAGCAAGTGTCAAAATTTGTTACAGTTAATAGATACACAATAATATTTCTGTCATATACTTTAAGAAAAAAAATTGACAAACAAATTGATTTTGGACATATATGATACGATCATTAACTTGAAAGGTTGAGTTATTGCTGTTTTAAGACGAAATTTAATTTTAAATATATCTGAAAATGTTAAGTAAATTAGAAATTGAGCAAATATTAGATTAGTGTCAATTGCATCTAAAATAATGAAAATTACTCAAAGGAATGAATTTTTTTAAAATAATTATAGAGCAATGAAAAATAAAGATGAAATATTTGAAAAAAAGTTTCATGAAGATTTTCTATTATACTATAATAAGTTTAATGAATGAAACCTTTTAAATGAAAAATTCAGACCATGCTTGTTTTAAGTAACTCCCGTTTTACAAACGTAAATGATTTCATGAAATTTCATCGTCCTCCCTAAATGTAGAATAAGTATTAATTCCAAGTATTAAGTACAAATTTTTAACTTTTCGTCGGCAAAGGAAATTCATAAAAAGGAACGCCAATTGTACAATTACTTTTATTGTATAGTACTGGGTATTTAATTCAAATATAGGACTACCACAGCCAAAGCACTTATGAAATAGTAGCTTTAATAGCATGAATTCTTAAAAATAGTAACAAAATTAGTCTCCTCGTGAAGCTTATTTTAGTTTCAGTTTCCCTCAGCAACTATATTTTCGGTACAGTCTTTAAAAACCCTGTTTCAAGTATAAATATGAAGTGTTAGGCTTAGTTTGGCACTTAACTAAGAGTTTGCACTATAAATAGAAAAATAGCATTTATACACTCCATTACACAGATTCCTTGTTGAAGCGACCAGTATATTTATATTTACCAAATGATTTGATACCATTGGAGCGCATTAAATCAAAGTCATAAACTTATTTTCCCCAATGATTAAACAGGTGGGAATTCGTGACTGAAATAAGGATACGTGCCATTGATTAAAAAGCATTTGGACTTAATTTTCATTGACCTATAGAGAATTTTCAAAAAAGTCGCCAAAACCTTGAAAACAAGAGCTTCTGAGATTATTTTGTTTACAAAGATAAAAGTTGACAAGGTTGAAAAATAGTAGCAAAAAGTCACCTATGGCAACACTGAAATTATACTAAAATAGCCTAAGAAATAACAAATGTTAAAGTGAAAATTTTTAAGAACTTATACCTCCGATAATGGAATGCCATGGTAGGGTAACATAAGTTAGGTACGCATGAAGAGCTGGTGAATTTGCCCGTCGAGATTCTTTCCAAAAGTGATAGGCTTGACCAAATCCTCTCATTGTCCATAATCTATCATCTAGTTCTGTGAAAAAACATGCTTCTTTTAATTCTTTACTTGAACTTCAATAATGGCCCAATGCCTGTTTTGTTTCCTTTTCAATTTTTAAGCAAGAAACCGAGATGTGTCCCCTTACATGATAAATTTAGAGGAATAACTTTGAAGTTTAGATCTTGGTATCAAAAGAAACAAAATATTTTTTTCATTTATACAAACTTTTTTAAGTGTCTTTAAAGAGTTTTGTATAAAAGGTTTGATTCCTACAAAATAAAATTCTGGCTACGTTCCCTGTTAAAAGTGATTATTAACGATTTCCTCAAATAATGCTAGAAAATCAAATCTTTCCAATACGAAAACTGAAATTTAAAAATCATGATTTTTAAAATAAAAATACTTGACACTTATTTACAATTACAGAAAATGTATGCATGACCCGAAAATTCAACAATTTGTACATGGGATTAATTTTTGTTCTTTAAAATACAATTTGTCTACAATTCAAATAGATTAATAATAGTTATGCTAAAATTTAAAAAATATATTTTAATAATTCGGAAAAGGAAAAAGCTTAAATATTAGTAATTTAGATTTAAAATTTGAGTTCTATGAAAAAGAAAATCCTTATTTTAGCACAGCTTGATCAAAACCTATTTTAAAAAAATGGAATAAATTTGATTGTCTTGTAAAAAATTATCATTTGTATAAAAAGAACTATCCAAAAGTTTATCTTATCGCGGATTTGAACTATACTAAGGAAGACACGACTCCTAGATGTTATTTTTAAATAACTACCATATAGCGCGTAGTTCACTGATTCTTACTATTGACTAATCGTTTTTTTATAAATATACGAATACTTACTCGATACTTCAAAGTACTCCAATACCAAGTTCTGCCCATCACTGGAATTATCACAAGTTGTATAGCTGTTAAAGAATATTTCATACTTATTTACTTTTAAGCCTTAAGATTCAAATCCTTTAATTAAATTATTAAACAGAGCATAGCAGAAAAAAATATATGCACTTCAAACACAGCAGTACAATTAAGGACTTGTACATTCTTCCCAAATATCATTCTCTTTCATCTCTTTGAAATTGAAACAATTAATCAAAATACAAGGAAAAGCAAGTCAATATTTCATAATTGATAAAATTCAGAAAAAAAAAGTCTTACAGTAGCCTATAAATGCAATTACTAAATTCATAATTAGAAGAATGGTGAACATGTTAAATACAAAATACTCAAATAAAGGGCAATTTTAATGCATGTCGAGGGTTGGTTGTTTTTGAGATTTTATGGCCCAAGGGCCATATTTGGCCATGCTGCGCCAGACACAAGACAAACAATATCAAGTAATAGACATACACACAATGAAAGTTTTACTGGCACAGAAGAGCGAAATACACCCAGGGAGGAATGCATCTTTTAGGAATCCAACCTGCGACGCCTACAACTCGAAGGCATGACGAGAGAATGTTAGGAAGGCATGTCGAGGGAAGAAAATATTACTTTCATAAAAAGAAAATTCCATTAAGCCTATGCCTTACAATCTAGCATTTTCCCACCATACTTCACATAAAACAAATCACAAAATACATTTTGTAAATAAAGTTTGAACTTCATAACTATTAAAAACTTAACAGGGAATGAATCCACGACAAATTCTAAAAGGTAAACTTTTGAGTGACTATCAAATGGCAAGTTGACACAATAAAGTTCGGTATTTGCAACTGTCTTTGGTAGAAGTGCATGTAACAAAAAAGCTATTCAATACACTTACATTCAACACGATCTACTGAATATCCAAGTTATTTTAATTATTTTTTTGATTTACTAGTTCTGTAGTAATAAATAGGGCAAGAGCATGCTAGAAAACCAAATTGAATATTTCTTTATCATACTCATCAAAATGACTGCTAGGTGATAAAAATAGTAATTATGTAGTACACAGAAATAGACTTAAGTACTATTTTCAATTTTCATTAAATCTTTACAGCTGAAACTTTAATTAGGATGTTAGATTTAATTAGAATGCTCATATAAAGATAGTGAAAATTGGGAATAAAAGGAGAAAATATAATTCAGTAAGGCTCATAGGAAGTAAAAACATAGCAAGAAAATTATGCATAATTAAAAAACACACATTTCTCTTAGAGTAAAGGGCTGTTTTAATTTGTTTAGGGAAGAAAACGCTTACTTTGTTAAAACCATTTCATTTAGGCCTAAGCCTTGCAATCCAGCTAGTTTGTTTCAGCAGGCTTCACTTAATCGATCACACATTATGTAAACAATTTTAGTTTGTAACTAACATTAAGGGAAGGAATAAATCCAAAAGAGTAAATGAGATTGAGTAGTTATAAATGGCAAGCTGACTCAACAAAATTTAGTTTTCAGTTATACATTCCTTCTTCTCGTGTTTAAAATTAGCATTACTCTCTTCTCGCAAACAAAAAAGAATCATTCAACAATGGCAAAATTATTTATTGCGTTGAAAAAAGAACATTTAGAAATGCCATTTTGATGCAGAATGATACGATACCTGAAACAAATGGCAAGAACTACTGAATAGCATATTAAAGACAAATTGTTCAAATCATTTCAAAACTTAGATTAGAGGATAAATTAGCTGCATACCAAAAAGACGATCTCGTTCAATAGCTATTAAATAAAAAGCTGACTCAATAAAATGTTCCATTTGGTTGTGCAACACAGTTGGCAAAAACCAACATGCTTAAATTCATATTGAAATAAATATTTTTAATTTTGGAACGGATTCCAATGCAAAAAGAGGACAGGTGCATAGCTTTTCTATGCTTACTGACATTCTGATTAAATTTCTCTCTTGAGCTCACATCCATTCACGTTCTGCGGGTCAGGTGTCAAATGAAAGGGAAAAAATAGCCCTATGCTTTGGCGATTCGAGGTTGGCAAGATAGCCGTTGACGAGAAATTATTGCTTAGGGGTTTTTCAGTCGTTACGATAAGGAAATTTCTCAACTAATCACAAAATCTGAGGATTTGCACAGATGTGACGCACAGACGATAGTATCTCCGCCACTAGCTCCTGCGGGTCATGTCTGTGCAAATCGTCAGCCATTTGTGATTGGTTGAGAAATTTTCTACAGTAAAAGCTGAGAAAGCTCCTAAGCAATAACTTCTCGCCAACGGCTACCTTGCCAACTTCAATCGCCAAAGCGTGGAGCTATTTTTTCCTTTCATTTTACACCCCCAGAACTTGAATGTATGTGAGCGTTAGGGAGAAAAATGAAGCTGCGAGCATGTTCCTTCATCAGAATGTCGGTATAGCACAGAAAAGCAATGCACCTGTCATGTTTTGCTTTGGAATCCGTTCTAAAAGAGTTGTGTTGCTCCAGTGTGACGTTAATTGAAATACCTCCCCCCCCCCCCACCCGTTCTAAAAGTGAAGTATTTATTTCAATATAAATTTAAGGATGTTTTGCCAACTATGCTGCACAACAAAATGGAAGCCATTTGTATCACGTATGGTATTCTGCATTAAAATGACATTTCTAAATGTTCTTTTTTCTATGCAATAAATATTGGTGCTATAATTGAATAATTCTTCCCTTTTTTGTGTGCGAGAAGAGAGTAATGCTAATTTAGACTCCGGAAGAAGGAATGTATAACTGAAAACTAAATTTTGTTCAGTCAGCTTGCCATTTATAGCTACTCCATCTGGTTTACTCTTGAGTTTCTTCCTTCCCTTAATGTTAATTAGAAACTAAAATTGTATATATAATGTTTGCGTGATTCGTGAAGCCTGTTGAAACAAACTAGCTGGATTGTAAGGCTTAAGCCTAAAGGAAATGGGTTTTAACAAAGCCTTGTCTTCCCTAAACACATTAAAATTGCCCTTTACTCTAAAAATATGTGGTTTTGAATTATGCATCATTTTCTTGCTATGTTTTCGCTTCCTATGAGCCTTACTGAATTCTATTTTCTCCTTTTATACCCAATTTTCACTATCTTTATATGTGCATTCTAATTGAAAAATATTAAAGTCAAAATGTCTCATTCAGTTTATTTGTTTGTTGACTACTCATGAAATTTGCTTTTTTGTATTTGCAGTTATGAAATACTTTTTCATATTATCCTAATTAAAGTTTGGTTCAGCTGCAAAGAGATCATGAAAATTGAAAATGGTACTTAAGTCTATTGCATAATAACTATTTTTAACACCTAGCAGTCATTTTGATGAGTATGATAAAAAGACAATTCAACTTGTTTTGCAAGCATGCACTTGCACTATTGATTACTACAGAACTGGTAAATCGAAAAATAATTTTAAGAACTTGAATGTTCAGTAGATTGTGTTGAATGCAAGTATTGAAATACACTGCTGGCCACCCAAATTGCAACACCAAGAAAGACAGGAGATATCACAGCAAAATTTATTTTGTAGATAACATGTTGACCAAGTATCAAATGATTAAATTTATAGACTTCTGTGAAGTCTGGTTCCTGCCAAAATCAGTAGCCAGAGTAGCCGCCATTGTTGGAGATCACCGCTGCCACACGCCTCGGCATTGATTCAAAGAGACTTTGGATGTGTTCTTGGGGTACAGCAGACCAAGCAGCTTCCACACGTTGCCAAAGTTGATCTGGTGTGGCAACTGGGGATGTATTCTGGGTCAATCGTTGAGCAACCATGGACCACATGTTTTCTATCGGCGAAAGATCCGGAGAGCGAGCTGGCCAGGAAGCAATTCAATCTGGCGATTGACGAAGAACCCTTGGACAATGCGTGCCACGTGTGGTCGCGCATTATCCTGTTGAAATATGGCTGTGGGCAAGCCCTGAAGATAAGGAAGGACAACTGGCTCCAACACCTCGGAGATGTAGCGCTGGCTGTTTAAAGTACCGGCAATGCGTACTAGAGGAGTGCGAGAGTGATATCCAATACCGCCCCATACCATAATACCCGGTGCAGGACCAGTGTGGCGGTGCATAACGCAGCTGTTCAGCATCCTCTCTCCACGGTGTCTCCAGACTCGAATCCGACCATCGTGGTGTTGCAGACAGAAGCGTGACTCGTCAGTAAAGACAATTTCATTCCATTCTGCCGTCCACATCCTTCTTTCATCGCACCATTGGCGGCGGAAACGTCTGTGGTTCTGCGTCAAGGGTAGACGAAGCAATGGACGTCTTGCGGACAGACCACTCTGCTGTAAACGTGTTGGAATCGGTCTCAAACCTCCAATTATAGTGCCGTGTGGGGCACATAAATTTGAAGAATGTAAATCTTTGAATGTATAAAAGTGAAGAAAGATTGGGGATCATGATCTGATCAGACTTCTTGTTTTCTAAAATGTATGTTTTAAACTATAAGACTTGGCTACGTAATAAAATTTATTTTTAATATATAAAACTCTGTCTTCAATCGATGAAACCCAACAATTGGTTATGGGCCTCAGACCTTAAGCTGAACCTGAATTCTGCCACTACCGGTATCCAGTATGATGGGTATTCAAGAAATGTCCATGTTTTCCTTCCCGAAGTTATCGGATTTCAACTATGCCACGTGGAAGACGGACATGAAGGTATTGCTAATTGACCGGAACTGCTGGGAATTTATCACTAAAACGGAACCTCAATTATTGGAAGATGCTCCAGAACAAGAAAAAAGAGACTATCGTTATAGGAAACAGAGGACATATACAACTATCTACCAGGGCATAGACAGAAAATATCAAGTCTTAATTTCATCTACTGAGGACGGTAAGGAAGCCTGGGATATATTAAAGACCAACTTTGAACCAGCATCTAGAGCACGATTGGCAGGCCTTGTGGACGAGTTCTTTTCAATCCGCTATCAGCCGGAGGACGAATCCATTGGACTCTTCTGCAAACGAGTGCATGAGAAGCTGTTACAGATAAAAGAATGTGGATTCGAAATCCCAGACCTCTTAGTTTGCTTTCAACTAATAAGACATTTACCTCACGAATACGATAATCTGGTACAACTGCTATACAGGATGGATGACAAGGAGTTCACGCTAGACAATTTGTCTAAACATTTAATAACAGAATCCAGCCGGATCGAGCTGAAGCGGAAGGACGAAGACACAA
This sequence comes from Meta bourneti, assembly GCA_933210815.1. Taxonomy (NCBI): domain Eukaryota; kingdom Metazoa; phylum Arthropoda; class Arachnida; order Araneae; family Tetragnathidae; genus Meta; species Meta bourneti. Next base: position 26,097,556 of record OW119928.1, read on the forward strand.
AATTAAGTATCGTGGCCGATGCTTATGCTACAAGAAACAAGTCATCTAGATACAAGGAGACACGGGCGTCTACTCCTGATCACAGCAGATGCGTACTGGACCCTGAATTAATTCCTTCAAGCCCAAGAAAGTCGACAGTTTGTCGTATGGGGCCGCGACCATTCTGCAACTACTGCAAAAAGTCGGGACATTACGAATCGAAGTGCTTCAAGAAATGCAATCGGCAGAAACCTGGTGGTGAATTATTTTATATGGAGGACAATCCAAAAACTGATCTTCAACGTGCCTATGCAGTTTCAAATTTTCCAAATGAAAGACCGAGGGAATTTCTTATTGATTCTGCTGCAACTGCCCACTTCTGTAAAGAACGCGATATGTTTACGACATTCAGAAAACTACCACCACAGAAGATCCTAGTCGGAGACAAGGACAGCACCTCGGAAGTATTAGGTATGGGTGATATTCAATTTACAGTTTTAGATAGAAACCGAAATTTTGATTTAACTTTGAAAGATGTTTTATACTCACCTAATATGAGAAGAAATTTAATTAGTGGTGCTCGTATTGATCTTGTGGGAAACCAAATTAAATGGGGAAATAACAAAATGATTATTTATAATAGTTATAATAAATATTTGTTTACTGTTCCCAGAATTGGAAAATTGTATATCTTGAAAAGGTTATCCCAAGATTAAAAATTATACATATGTAACTGGTTTAGATCTAGAAAAAGCCCACCGTAGGTTTTGTCATGTTAACATGCCCTTAATTGAAAATATGAGTAAAATTAATTGTGTAAAAGGAATTGAAAAACTTAATTGTAAGAATATAGATAAAAATTGTAAGATTTGTGCTATTGCTAAATCCACTAGAATATCCTTAAAAAGAAATTATATGTACGAAAGGAAAACTAAAAATGTTTTGGAAAGGATCCATATGGATTTGTGGGGTCCTGCTCCAGTTAACTCTCTAGGTGGAAACAAATACTTTTTATCTATTATTGATGATTTTTCACGTAAAGTAACTGTTTATATTATTCGAAATAAGAATGAAGTTTTTGATTACTTTAAAAAATACTTGGTTAAAGCTGAAAGACAGCTAAATGTTAAGTTAAAATGTGTCCGAACTGACAATGGTTTAGAATTTTGTCACAAAGAATTTAAAAAGTTTTTAAATGATCTAGGAATAAAAATCGAAAGAACTTCAACTTATACCCCTGAACAAAATGGCATTGCAGAAAGGTTCAATAGAACAGCCATGGATTGTGTCAGAGCTATGCTTCAAGACAGTGGTTTACAACCACAATTTTGGTCAGAAGCACTTTTAGCATTTATTCACACTAAAAATAGATGCGAACACAAATTAACTGAGGGTATATCTCCTAACGAAATATGGACTGGTTTCAAACCATCAGTAAAACATTTTAGAATTTTTGGCTCTTTGGCATATGTTCATATTCCAAAAATACAGAGAAATAAATTACAACCCAGAGCAAAACTTGGTATTTTGACAGGATATGGTTTGAAAACTAAAGGTTACAGAATATATATCCCAAACGAGAAGAGAATAATTGAAACAGTCCATGTTCATATCGACGAAAGTAAGAAAGCTGTTGATGTACTATTTGGTAAAAACTTTGAGTACGTTTCTTTCGATCTTAATTCTAATATTCCTATTTATCAATCAAATGAAAATATAAAAGTAAAATCGGAAAGTGAAACTCGAGTTTTACATTCTAAAGATTTAGTTAAAACTGAGAACTTAAAATGTCTTAACATTTCAAATTGGCGAAGAATCGAAAAACCTAGAAATAAAAGCAATAGGATAGAAGTATACTATTATTCTCCTGAAAATTTGAGAATGAGATCTTTAAATGATATAAAAAAGTACTGTACTAAAAATAAGATTAGGTTTGATCCTGTAAATTTCAATTTTAAGCCAGAGACTGAACATCCTAATGTGGATATTTCTAATGTGCCATCTACTTCTAGTGATGAATCTAACTTTTTAGACCAACAGATGTACGACATGTATGATCAGTGTTACAATGTCGAAATCCCCAAAAGTTATGAAGAAACGCAAGCAAGTAAGGATAAAATTAAATGGAATACTGCCATGAATGAAGAAATTCAGATAATGAAGGATAGGCAAGTATGGAAATTAGTGGACACACCCCCAAATACAACCATAATTGGAAGTAAGTGGGTGTACAGCATAAAAATGGACGAAAACAATATACCTAAAAGGTATAAAGCTCGTCTTGTTGCTCAAGGTTTTAAGCAAAAACCCGGCATTGATTTTAAAGATATTTTTTCACCAGTTGTGAATTTTTCTATTGTTAGATTATTGTTTGTACTATTGATTTCTATGTTGGGTTGGTATCACTGTCAAGTTGACGTGAAAAGTGCATATTTATATGGACACCTTAAGGATACTATATACATGAAACAGCCAAAAGGATTTGTGCTGAAAGGATCCGAAAACAAAGTATGTCTATTGGAAAAGGCTATATATGGTCTGCATCAAAGTGGTAGAGAATGGAATTTGGAATTAGACGGTATTTTAACTAAATTAGGATTTTCTCAGTTAAATTGGTGTAACTGTGTCTTCAAATTTAAAGATGTAATTTTAATTGTTTATGTAGATGATATGGTTTTGTTTTCAAAAAGGGAACATTTGATAAATGAAGTAATCGAATTATTGGACAAAAAATTGGATCTTACAGTCCTAGGTAAAACTAAATATTTGTTAGGCGTAAACTTTCAAGAAATTGAAAATTCGATTTATTTACATCAAATTACCTACATTGAAAAATTAATGTCAAAATTCAAAGATCTTCCTAAAAGTTTTGTGAATTTACCTTTTAAAATTGGTTGTAACTTACCTGATAAGGTTAAAGAGGAAGAAATAATTGAAAATGATTTAATGAGGAAATTTCCCTATCGTTCCTTGATAGGATGTTTATCGTTTTTGTCAGATAGATCCAGACCAGATATTGCATTTGCTGTTAATATAATGTCTCAGTTTTGTAATGGTTATACTTACAAACACTGGTCTTACGTTGTTGATATTATGAACTATGTTTTTCTTACAAAGGATTTTAAAAATTAATCTTTCCAATGTAAAAAGTTCAAATTTGATTGCTTTTTCTGATGCAAATTGGGGATGTGGTCTCACAAACAGACATTCAAGCAGTGGCTATTTAATTTATTTGGGTAACATCCCAATATCATGGAAATCTTCTAAACAAAAGTGCATAGCTCTTAGCTCAATGGAATCTGAATTTATTGCACTAACCGATTGCACTAAAGAAGTTATTTGGTTTAGTAGAATTATAAATGAATTAAGTTTGTGTGATTACATAAGACCCCAAGTATATTGTGATAATCAGTCTGCTATCTATTTTTCAAAAAATAGTCAGGAAAATCAGAAAACTAAACATATTGATATCAAGTACAAATTTATTCGTAAATTAATAAAAGATGAACTATTTAACGTAAATTATATTTCATCGGAAAATAATTTGGCTGACTTTTTAACAAAGCCTTTATTGTTAAATAAATTTAAAAATATTATTAGAAAAATATTTTGTTAGATTTATATATATATATTGAATTGTAATACATCTGCTGAGGTTTTACAACCGATGGGGCCGCATGTTGGAATCGGTCTCAAACCTCCAATTATAGTGCCGTGTGGGGCACATAAATTTGAAGAATGTAAATCTTTGAATGTATAAAAGTGAAGAAAGATTGGGGATCATGATCTGATCAGACTTCTTGTTTTCTAAAATGTATGTTTTAAACTATAAGACTTGGCTACGTAATAAAATTTATTTTTAATATATAAAACTCTGTCTTCAATCGATGAAACCCAACAAAACGGCGTCGAATGGTACGCGCAGACACTGGATGATGCGGTACAGACTGAATGTGCTGTGCTATGGTTCGTGATGTGGCTGAGCGATCCGTCACTGCCATACGCACAATATGCCTGTCATCACGTGAAGTGGTGCACTGAGGTGGATGCGATCGAACACGTCGGTCCGTCGTACCCTCCTGCATCCAACGATCACATATCCGCATTATAGTTGTTTGGTTTCGTCCAACACGACTACCGATTTCCCTGAAAGATAATCCACAATTTCGGTAGGCCACTATCCTTCCTCTGTCGAACTCGGATACTTGATCAAAAGATGATCGCTGTTTTCTACGAGGCATAATTGATCGGGTTTTTTTTGAAAAAAACACAAGAAAAACACAATTGCCGTACTTGAAATCGTCGAAATCTCCAAGCCTTAAATAGCGCTTTGAAGTGTGCACCACGCTGAATTTGCCACCAATTTCTAAAGCTGCGTATAACATCCATGAAGAGAAACTCTTGAAAGTTGTGTCCGAGGTTGCTGAATCTTCAATGTTAAAAGCAGCTGATGAAGTTGGTTCAAAGGGAGAAGACAGTGAATGCGGCGTGTCTGTAGATGGAACGTGGCAGCGTAGAGGGTACACTTCTTTGAATGGTTGTGTTGCTGCCATTTCAATTGACACGGAAAAGGTTCTCGATTTAGAAGTCATGTCCTCATACTGCAGAATTTGCAAAAGATTACAGAAACTGAAGAGAAACCCGTCATTTGAATCACAGGAAGCTGACCATATATGCCAGTGCAATTTTAAAGGGTCATCAGCAAAGATGGAAACTGTTGGTGTCGACAGAATTTTCAAGAGGTCAGTGAGCACTCGGAAGCTGAAGTACACGAAATACTACGGTGATGGGGATTCTAAAGGCTATTTGTGCGTCCAAAACACATATGGCGAAAAAAGTGTTTCAAAACTGGAATGCATTGGGCACATTCAAAAACGGGTGGGTACACGTCTGCGAAAATTGAAAAGCAAAACCAAAGGTCTGTCTGGTAAAGGCAAGTTATCAGATGTCTTTATCGACAGACTACAAAATTATTATGGCATTGCGATTCGCTCTAACGTGGGCAACTTACAAATGATGCAGCAAAATGTAATTGCAGCTTTGTTTCATTGTGCTTCATCACCAAAGAAACCGATGCATGGCCAGTGCCCTATTGGTGTAGACAGTTGGTGCTATTACCAGCGAGCTGTAAGCGAAGGGAAAGAACCAGAAAAGCTCAAGCATTCTGGTTTGCCCAACAATATTTTAAATGTAGTCAAACCAGTGTATTTAGAGCTTTGCACCAGAGAACTTTTGAATAAGTGTCTGCATGGCAAAACTCAAAATGCCAATGAAAGTTTCAATGGTGTTATTTGGCAGAGAGTTCCGAAGGAGGTTTTCGTCAGCCTAAAAACTGTAAAATTAGGGGCTTATGATGCAGTAATACAATATAATGATGGATTTGAGGGTTGCACCAGTGTTTTAAGCAAGATGAACATTGAAAATCTTGGTTACTTCACATTAAAAGGTTACCAAAGTTTGGATCGCATTAGAATCAGTGATTCCAAGCGCCATACAACACCCGTTTCAAAGAAGCGCAGGAAGGTTTTGAGGGCAATTAGGAAAAAAAAAGTAGTTGATTTAACTTCTATAGAAGGTGATCTTTATAAATCAGGATCATTTTAGAGCTACATTTTCCATTTAAAGGTAAGATTCATTATTAAATTTTGTTTTTAGCTTTTTCTTGAAATTGACATTTTAGAATTTTGCTTTTACGCAAAACATGAAAACTCAAAAAGTTATGCTTCAAATGTTATGAAATTTGGTAGGAATACTTTCAAAGAGTTTATAAAGGGAATGTACCACTTCTGTAATTGTGCATTAATTAGTTTTTTTATTTTTAATTATAAAAGTTATGCGTTGCTATAATTTATGGAAGATTTTCTTCTTGGTTGTACTTGAACCTCTCCAGTTTTTAAAAGAACTGGTTTACAATGATGTGAGAGGTACATTCCCTAAAGGAGGTTTCAATCTTCAAAATAAAATTTACAAAATAAGAATATCTTAATTTAAATTTAAGTTATCATGTTTTGCGGTGGTGCTAGTTTTTGTCTATTTTTCACCCCTTTTTGGGGTTTAAATTTTAAAAAAATTATTAATTATTTTTTTTATATGTTATTCTCTAAGTTTTTAACCATATTCTATAATATAATGCACAAAAAAAGTCAAATTTCAAATTATTTCAAAAAATCCTTTCCGAAGGTAGTCGGACACCTTAAAGTACCGGCAATGCGTACTAGAGGAGTGCGAGAGTGATATCCAATACCGCCCCATACCATAATACCCGGTGCAGGACCAGTGTGGCGGTGCATAACGCAGCTGTTCAGCATCCTCTCTCCACGGTGTCTCCAGACTCGAATCCGACCATCGTGGTGTTGCAGACAGAAGCGTGACTCGTCAGTAAAGACAATTTCATTCCATTCTGCCGTCCACATCCTTCTTTCATCGCACCATTGGCGGCGGAAACGTCTGTGGTTCTGCGTCAAGGGTAGACGAAGCAATGGACGTCTTGCGGACAGACCACTCTGCTGTAAACGGCGTCGAATGGTACGCGCAGACACTGGATGATGCGGTACAGACTGAATGTGCTGTGCTATGGTTCGTGATGTGGCTGAGCGATCCGTCACTGCCATACGCACAATATGCCTGTCATCACGTGAAGTGGTGCACTGAGGTGGATGCGATCGAACACGTCGGTCCGTCGTACCCTCCTGCATCCAACGATCACATATCCGCATTATAGTTGTTTGGTTTCGTCCAACACGACTACCGATTTCCCTGAAAGATAATCCACAATTTCGGTAGGCCACTATCCTTCCTCTGTCGAACTCGGATACTTGATCAAAAGATGATCGCTGTTTTCTACGAGGCATAATTGATCGGTTTTTTTTTGAAAAAAACACAAGAAAAACACAATTGCCGTACTTGAAATCGTCGAAATCTCCAAGCCTTAAATAGCGCTTTGAAGTGGCGCCACAGGCGCGCGTGATGTGCGTCTGCGCTGAAATTCTAATCATTTGCATATCTCACCTCCGCTAATGCATGTTGTAAATTTCATATTATTTGCATGCTTCCTTCAAGGTGTTGCATTTACGGTGGCCAGCAGTGTATTTTTGTTACATGCACTTCTCCCAAGACATTTCTAAATGCTGAACTTTGTTGTGTCATCTTGCCATTGATAGCAAAACTTAGATTTTGTTGGGATTCATTCCCTATTAAGTATTCTATAGTTATGAAGTCAAATTTTGTTTATGAAATGTATTTTGTGATTTGCTTAATGTGAAGTATGGTGGAAAAACCTAGATTGTGTAAGGCATAGGCTTAATGGAATTTTTTTATGAAAGTAGCATTTTCTTTCCCTTGACATGCATTAAAATTGCTCTTTATATGAATATTTTGTATTTAACTTGTTCACCATTCTTCTAATTATAATGTATATATAGGCTACTGTAAGATTTTCTTTCTGAACTTTATCAATTATGAAATATTGACTTGCTTTTCCTTGTATTTTGATTATTTGTTTCTATTTCAGAGATGAAAGAGAATGATCTTTGGGAAGAATATGCGAGTCCTTAATCATACTGATGTGTTTGAAGTGCATATATTTTTTCTGTTGTGCTATTTAATAATTTAATTAAAACATTTGAATCTGTTTTTGTGGTTTAAAAGTAAATAAATATGAAATATTCTTTTGGATATAGTATATTAACTAATCCCTTGTATTAAATTGAATTAAGATAGATTGAAAAAGTGTAAATTTTTGAATTACTTACCTTACCTGTCATCTTAAATATGGTAGAAAAGCCAACTCACTAGTTATGCAGCATACTTGCATTATTAACTGCTACACAACTTGTGATAAATCAAATAAGGAAATAAAAAAACTGTTCACTAGATATCAATGAGTATAAGTATTGACATGATTATTTTTTGGAACAAGCACTTGTTTCAAAGAGTCTTAAATGGTGAACTTTGTTGTGTCAGCTTGTCATATGATAGCCACTCAATAAAGTTTACTTTTTAGATTTTGTTGTGGATTCATTCTCTGTAAAGTATTTTATAGTTATGAAGTCAAATTGTGTATATGTTTGTAAAAATGTAATTTGTTTAACTAGTGAGCTAGATTGTAAGGCATAGGCCCATTGAAATTTTTTTCTGAAATTGATATTTTTCCTCCCTTCAGACACATTAGAATTGATCTTTGGTTATTTCAGAGTAACTGATGCACCATTCTCCCAGTTTTAAATCTAGTCAACTTATTTATAGGCTACTGAGATGATTTCTTTCTGAGTTTACAATTTTAAATTTTAAGTATTTTAATTACCGAGTGGCATGAAAGTGAAATTTAGAAATTGTATAAAGTGTATTTAATTTTACTTTTTATTACTGCAGGGTAGGAATTTATATAAATCAGATTTTTATGATTTTAATTTGTTTCCCCTATGGGTTTAAGCATGTTAGAGAGAGACATGCAAATCACTGCAGTTTCTAAATAAGTGATTTATGTTTAACATTATACATGGGGATTAGAAAATGTAGCAAAACAAATGTTGGGAAGATTTCAACTAAAATTATTCTTTGGGCCTTGTTGCTTTCATTCTATCACTTGTATTCTATTTCGTAATAGAAATCCATAATACTTAAAATTGTAAATTAAAAATGAACATTGTAATAAGGAGAGAAAATTGAATTTCGAACTTTTATAAATCATAATTAAATTAATTTTTATTTCCATCTTTCATTACCTAACTTGTTTCAAGTGCAAAAACATAAGTTGAAAATATTCTTTCTACAAGTACAGAAGTACTTATGATTTAAGACAGTTTTATGAATGGCTTTTCTTGTTTTTTTACACAATTACTAAAATATAAATGAATTTACCCTATTGCAAAAGATATCTGGGATGCAATGTTTTCACAAACTCTGCTTTCCCTTGAATTTTCGTAATTGCAGGAATGATACTAGATGAATATTTTGCCTTTGCAAATATTAAGTTCTTTATGTTAAAACTCAGTTGATTTTCGTCTGGAAGGCTTTTTAAATAAGCTAGTGAGGGACATCCAAGTACTCATTTGTAACTTACTGAAAACATGTTAAACAGTGCTGATTCCTTAATCAGAAACACTAAATTCCCTCATGAAAGGGCATTAATTCAAGTCTATCACACCCTACCATGGGTAAGGGTAGATCGAAATTAACCGAAAGCACTGGAATGTGTTGACTGGTCCCATATGTATGAAACTCAGCCTCTATTGAACAGATTTATGAGACACTTTCAGTGAGCAAAAAGAAACATTTGAGATCAGTTGTTATTATCCCTAACAGACACCAAATCTTAGAGGCCATTACTCTTGGTCTCCAAATGGGAGGGAAATATTTTTAATGAGAAACTAAATTTGTTAAAAAAACAAATATCTATACCAAACATGCCAGTCCCCTTGGAATCATTTTTATGGTAGAGCTCTCAAACATAAGGGATAAATAGTATGAATAATCAAATTTGCAGTGATTCGATCTCTTTTATCAGAAGGGGTACATAGTTGTGGTAATCCAAACTCTTTGGGTCTGAATCTGAAAGCTGGCAAAATACCCGTGTGTGGATAGTCATTCCCCTTGGAGTTAAAGCACAGGCGACAGTAATTCACAAACTCCTTTGGTCCTTCCCCAGCTGCCATGAAGTTCCTCTCCCCTGGATACCTCAGGCATGTAGTGAACAGCAGACCCTTAACCCTTAGGAACATTTGAGGTTTTCTTTATCAATCAACAATTGTTGTGAATTTACAATTGTTGATTTTTATTTCAAGAAAGTCACTTGACAGATCCTCCCTGATCTGTTCAATCGGTTGAATTGAGTTTTCCTGTAGAGCGGTTTTTGGAAATCTGAGATACAACGTTCTTTGTATGCCTTATTTTGAGACTTTAAGGGGAAAAAATGGTTATTGTTACAACACATGAGAACCACAAGCAAAAATGCTCAGAAGCGTGAGGGCCCAGCAAAGCTGTTTTTAAAAGCCTTTTCGAACTTCCATGCCTGCTCAATCAAACGAAAATCACCTGTGAATCAGGTCATTGGGAAAGAGGCACTCGCGAAACTCATTAGCGGCTCACCTTTGATATTTTTCGAAAGGGGATCAAACGACAAGCCTCGCAGTGAAACCTGCAGGTTATCTCTCCGTAGCCTCGTCATTAGCAAAATAGGGCAGTTTTCATCTCCAGCGTGTTGGAGTAAACCGTTTGGAGTGTTAAGAACTTGCCATTTTTTCACACCAGATCAAACTTTAAAACTGCGGTACTGCAAATTAAGACAATGTATACACCACGTTGTACCTTCTGAATAATCTGAAAAATAATATGTGTTTAATATAATTATAATTGTTTACTTTCCTGTCTCGTTCTATTCTATTTCAGTTATATTTATCTTCTCTTTGGGATAAGCATTTTAAGATATTTTCAGGAACAGTTAATCATTACGAGTATATGACTGAATGTCCTGGGTTTATTGTTTCAGGACAAAGTTTTGATTGGAGAACTCTACGTAAAATCTTAAACTGATCCGAAATTCGAGGAATACGATCTTGGATTGGTTAAAAGTTGATGAGAAAGTTCCAGTCGTAAATCATTTGAAAGATTCAGATACCACATGCATTTTTTATCAAGAGAAGCAGATGGAACTAACAATCGGAATGAAGGAAAATAGGAAGAGTTTCATTAGACTCATGTATAGCATTCAGTAAACAATTAATTTTCTCACTTAAAAAGTTGTATATCGACGCAGGAAATTTAACAACTTTTCTGATGAAAGACAAATTGATAAGAGCACTTAAAGCAATTGAAATTAACGGATATTTAGTAAATCATAAAGCGAACGCGTACTTTACATTAAATATGTACTACTTAAACTGTTTTAAATTTATGTCAAGAACATTTTGATTGTGTCATCGCATTATATTTTGTAATTCGTAAAATGTTAATAAATATTTAGTTTCTTACAGAGCGCTTTTATTTATTTGTATTTATAAGACTAGACTCGGAATTTTTTTGTAAAGGTGACCTGTTACGTGTATCTTTACGTAACGTCTCTTAGGCAATTTTTGGGTAGCTTCAGAAATCCGGAACTGCTCTGGTCCCGGATTTTTGAGGTTTTACTGCATTTCGGTTATAAGTAAAAGACATTCTATACATATGTAATGACTTTTCCTTTCTCACTCCATTAAACTTGGCAATTAACTTTTTATTTCGTGTTGGAACTCCTCTCCTTGATGTCTCATTAATTATCTAGACTAATTGGAGTCTTAATTTTTTAATCTGCAGTCTAAAAAATTCAATGTTTTTCAGGATGATGGACGATGATGTGTTTATCAGATTCCTAAAAGTGAATCTCTTCCACAACACTATATACCCACTCTCATCTCAATGGATGTATTTGGGGGACTTGTATGATATTGCATCCTAGCTGGAAAGGTTGGAAATTTAGTTTTTATTGGATGAAATCATGCAAAAGAAAAATATTAAACTTTATTCAACAACTATTCAAAAGAAATTCCTCAAAATTTGGATTTAGTCAAATTTGTGTGTCTAGAAAACGTCTCCATAATGAGACGAGGTACAGAGCAAAAATAGGAAATCAATGTTGCTGACCACCAACAAAATTTCAGGAGCTTGAAAATTTGTAATCCCTATTAGGAAAAGTGGTTAAAAATCAGATATTCACAGCACAGAACAAAAACGATTAGAGAATTGAGCAAAAAACAAATTCTTAATTCATATCTGGCCTGTCTTAAGAATAGCGGAGCCTGATTCTATCAATCCCTAAGAGACCCTAAAATTTCAATTAGTTGAAAATCTTTTCACAATTATGGAAAGATTTTGTTTTTTACACTAGGTAGTTTATTTTAGTTTTTATTGGCCAGCTATTTGTGAAAAATTGCCAGTAATGCACCAATTACATATCTAATGCGCAAACTAGCTTTTGAAATTCTTGCTTTAAGGGGACTTGGCACCCAAAGAGCTAATTTCTCAAATATGAGTTATTTGTTAATATTGTAAGTTACAATTTATCTCCTTGAATTAAATAAAGGTTTCCCAGAAGAAATTTTTTTTAATTATCTCCCACTTTAAAAAAATAATAATTTCGTGAATTTTTTAACACATTTTAAAATGCTACTCTTTCAATGTGCGGTATTTTGGTTTGATATTTTTTAAACATACTCGGATTGGATTGAATGTTGGGGTTTTATGGCGCAAGGTTTAAACATACCCATAAAACCGTTCTCATGACTTTTAAGAATGGGATTTTGGATACCTCAAATAGTTATTGAATTAAAGTTTCAAGGTAAAATATTCCAGAAAAAAACATGACAATTTCACCTTTTCAGGTTATTTGAAGCGTTACTAAAAAAGCCTTAGCATTTTAATCATGGCAGCACGTGAAAAATCGAAACAAAAATCAATTTAAAGATTTTATATTCGTACAAACGTTTGAAAATGTAATAAAACAATTGATTATTTTTCTCGAATTACTATAACCCATGTGTGTTTGTCTATCATCTTTTTAAGGAAACAACAAACATTTTACTTTTATATAATCGAAGTTAAAGGTGGCTATTACATCGCAAAATATGGAGAAAATGAATTTTTGGTACAAACATTCATTATAATGAATGATTATTCACATCAGTAAACTAATAAAAATCATTTTAAATCTTTAAACAATGATTTACTATGTTCAAAATTAATGTTTAAATCACTTCAGACAAAAATATTAATTTCTATCATGAGCAAAAGTCGAAATTCTAATTGATAATTAAGAGCAGAAATTTCTCAGAATACTCTGCCTTTGTAAATCATGATTTTACCCTTTTATCGGCCAGTATTTGTCTTTTACTAGCAATTTAAGTATCTGTTTGACATTCCGAAATGTCGATGGTCATGTGATTTGTAAAAACACTTTTCTTCTAACCAAAATGCTCACAGTCTGTGGTTTACATTTTCATTGTTCTTTCCTAAAGTGCTTGTGGTTTACATTTTCATTGTTCTTTCCTAAAGTGCTTTGCTGTTCTGAATGTTTTGGGCATTCCAAAACTAAGCCTAAACTTAAAGAATAAAGCATAAATACTTGGAAATACAAATATGTCTTTTGGAAACTTGATCTAACTATTATGAGGAGACTCGTTACCTATGTGGATTTCACATTGAAGACATTTTTTCAAAATATCATCTCATGCCAATCTTTGATATCCATCCAGAATATATGGAAAAATAACCTCATTAATTGATTTTTCACACACTATGGGACCATGGCATTTAAAAAACATGACCCTAAAAGGTTTCGTTGATAAATTTTGGTATGTAACAGCATTTTAGTGAGTAGCGAGCGGTGAGAGTGAGAAAAACCTCAGATTTCTGAGTCAGTAAAATTAAAAAATATCTTAAAATTGCCACAGGGACATGAAACTTTCCAGAAACATTCTTCAGTGTATCAAGTGTAATTTGGGACAAAAACAAAAATCGATGTTGATGTTTTTTGGGGTGCCGAGTCCTCTTAAAAACTAAAATTTCCGAGAGGGTCCAACACAGTGGTGGATCATCCATTAGGCGTAAGCCTAAGGATGTTTTTTATAGAAGGTACAATAGGAAAATGTAGCAAAATAAGTTCTCAGCAAATAGAGAAGGTTAAAGAAAATAGAGCTTTGACAGGAGTTAGGTTACTTTTACTTTTGCCGTAAATCTAGACTATGACGTCATTGGGCCTTGTTTGGGATGTAGGGAACAACAAGAATGAAAGGTTTAGAAGTTATAGGATTAATAATTAAAATTGAATTATAAATTCTTTCAATTATAATTTATTATAAATTATTGTACTTGAATTATTTAATAACTTATAATGACCCTTTTCTTTTAAAATAGTTATAACCAATCACTTTGAATTAAAATTAATGTAATTCCTTCTATATCATCAAATATAGTGGTTATTTGTTGAACATTTTCAAACACCGTATATAAGAGAATTTCATTGCATTCGAAATATTTCTGGCGGTACTACAATATTCAGTGTATGTTTATTAAAAACTGTTAAAAACATTTAGTAATTTTTCTTAATATCTGATAACCTTTGAGTTCATTTGTATTTATAACACACAAAATCTATAGTTAATTATTTTCTATTTATCAGAGTTACTACTGAAAATGTGTGTACAAATAACATTAAAACAGGTTAATTCTTTAAACTCAAAAGGAACAATTGTGTAAACGTTTTTTTTTATGGGTAATTTCTATAAATGCACAAATCCTTGCAGCATTGTTCTGAAGTATAATTTAGAAAAATCAGCAATTATTCCTCATAACAGACAAACATGTTCTTAAAACAAAAATTTACAGAATATAATGGTAGTAGGTGGTTAATTAACGTCGCACTGGAGCAATGATTCTTAACCTTTTTAGTCATCGGCACCCTCCTTGAATTTAAAAATAAATTCTCGCACCCCCTTGAAAAATGTGTTTTTATTTCTTTATTTAAGAAATGACTTCTATTGCAAAATAATTCATGAATTGAAAAATAAACACAAACATTTACAATATACATACAAAACAATATCTCAATTTTTAATGGCTACGTTTTATTCATAATAATTCATGAAGCGTGGCTCCTTTTTTGAAAGAGCCACGCTCGTGTCTTCGAAATTATTTGTAATGCGTTCTTCGAATAAAATAGTAAAATATTTGTGTATAAAATCATGTAAGGTAACATTTTCACATACACACATTCTCAGTTCCTTCCCCTGAGAAATTCTGGAGCAGTAATCCTTACTATTTCTTGTTGGTTCGTATTTTCCTTTAAGGAGCACATTTTTACTAATGAATATCAACTTTGTACCTGTCACTTAAATTACAGTGATCAACACAATAAGAATCTGGATTACTGGAAAACAGATTGACTATCCATCCATCTCACTGATTGAGGTGATTTAGCTGCGAGAATCAGCACACCAAGAATCTTTTGTTCATTGGATCCTTTCCTATTGATATGGGGGTAGAGAATTCCCAGAAAGTTTCTTACAGGAGTCCTTTTATTTAGGTTGCCGTCTTTGGACACCCCCTTTGGCGATTTCTGGTTTTCCTTGTATGTGAAAAACACATTCTTTCAAGCGTCGATTTGTACCAACTGTTCGAATCGAAGAGGACCATACAAAAATAATAACCTTTAAAATATAAAGGACGGGACCTTAAAATTGTGAGAATCCTTTGTATATTTTGGGGTTGATATAATTTTAGCTATAGAAACTCAGAATGTTGCACGGGCAATGAATAATTTTTTAATGAACTTAAGTTTGCATAGTACATTTGCACCTGATATTACTGTGAATACGAACGTAATAAGAATCATGTAAATATATTAGGCATGGGATATTAGAGCGTATTTTATTTTTGATTATTTCTTGAGATTGTCTTATATGGAAACTTCTGTACATTTGTCATATAAACTACTTCTTTTACTGCTGAGAAGAAAACTTTAATATCATCCAGGTTATGAATTCCCACCATAATTTTCCATAGCATAGCTTCAGGATATTTAAGAATCCTTCCCTCGCTAAAGATCTCGCAGTTGCACGGAAATGTCCCCCTCGTGTATAAACAGAAACCCTGCAGAGCTCAAACCTTAAGGTTTTTCTCTCGTTACGAGCCCGCTCGTTCCCAGGTGCAAGACAGAATTTTAATATGTATCTATTCCACGTATTGAATTCTGAAGATGAAAAGAAGGGCTGTAAAAGCATTCTCACGGCTATCGGAGAGGATTTGTAGGGAGACTTATCTGATATCTTGGAAGTCTGGATAGCATCTAGGAATGGTTCAAATGATTTTCAAACATTGGAATTAAAATAAAGAAGTAAAATTCAAATACTTCCCAGTGGTCAATTCAAGTACTTTTAGAAAGAAAAAATAAATAATGTTAAGAACTTTCAACTCGTGGTACATTGTAGAAGTAATTAATACTAATTTGAGTAATTTTGTTATCTTTCATTCAGGATACTGAAAATGAAATTACCTTGAGAGAAACATTTTAATGAACAAGGCATGATGATCATTGAGGGAAGGAATAAACCCAAAAGAGTAAACCAGATTGAGTAGCTATCAATGGCAAGCTGACTCAATAAAATTTAGTTTTCAGTTATACATTCCTTCTTCCGGTGTTTAAAATTAGCATTACTCTCTTCTCGACATTCTGATTAAATTTCTCTCTTGAGCTCACATCCATTCACGTTCTGCGGGTCAGGTGTCAAATGAAAGGGAAAAAAATAGCCCTATGCTTTGGCGATTCGAGGTTGGCAAGATAGCCGTTGACGAGAAATTATTGCTTAGGGGTTTTTCAGTCGTTACGCTAAGGAAATTTCTCAACTAATCACAAAAATCTGACGATTTGCACAGATGTGACGCACAGACGATAGTAACTCCGCCTAGAATTAGGGTCCACTGACCAGCACCAAGGGCGCTGTATGTCATATCTTCAGTGAAGCCTCTGTATGCGTAGCTATTTTCTCAGTACCCTAACTTATTTTACTCTCTAAATCTGGCAACGCAAATTTGGCATTGGCATGGTAACACTAATATATTTTTCATTTTCCTAAAACGTGTTCGTTCACGGAGTACGGAAGGTTCTCTCTTCTCGATTGTTGTGCAGTACTTGAATTTCTTCTATTATCTATATAGATTTTGTTGATTCTGATAGTGTCTCCATCAATATAAATCTGGAAAGATGGCAAAAATAAGGATGGAATCCGGAGTGTCATACAAGTAAGTTCTTTTTTTTTCATTTGTTCAATCAAAGCCGAACAATCTTGCCATTTGATTTTCTGATGCAATCAATTTATTAACCCTTGAATCCAAACCTTACTTGTCGTAAAATTTACAGTGTTAGCTATCTAAGGTTTATCAGTATTCGGAAATTTTAAGATTCATTGAGGTAACCATATAGGTTCACATATTACGTCAGAAAATTCATTTCAGATTTGTAGAATTTCAGAAATGGATTGTTATTTCTGCTAAGCCTAAAAACAATCTTACATCTTACCCATAAATATTTAACCAACTTAGATTCATTGGGGTAACCAAGTGGGTTTATATGTTGACATTAAATAATTTCATATTTGTTACATTCAAAAATGGCAAATTGTTATTTCTGCTTAAACTTTGATACAATAAAAATAAGAGTGCTAAATTTCTGTATGCAATGCATATTTGGCTTATGAAGATTTCGATAAAATACAAAGTAAGAAGTGAGACTGAAAACATGTAGTCAGCCAGGTCCCTAACCATGTACCAGTAATTGATCATTTCTAATTAAAATAAGCAAATTACTCTGTCTAACCATGGATAAAATTGATATTACAACCAGTGTACAAAAATAAATGGTAATCAATCTAATTTTCTAATAATCTGTCTTTATTGATAAAAACTAAAGTCGGAAGTTACATAATTGTGATCTAGGAAACTAGTGTAGTGAATTTGTTCTGGGCACATTGTCTTAATCTCAATTATGTTCCTCATTGATCTAAAGTTTCGCATAGATGTCTCTTTGGCCAAACTTCATGTCCAGGAAATAAAGCAGATTGATTTCTGGGGTTTTAGTCAAACTTTGATTTTAAATTTGAAGTAGAATATTTCATGGTGGCTAAGTGTTTAGCATTGGGTAATTGTCAGCATTTCCAAAAATGCTAAAAGGACAGGATAACTAAGCCTAACCAAAAATGCATAAGGGACAATAACTAAGCCTAACCAAAATTATAAAAGGGACAAGATAACAGCTTGGAACAGATGCAGTGTAGGACATCTTTTGGCGCGGTTTTATTTGTCAACCATTTTTGGTTGCTAAGGAAGAAACGCGGTTTTCGCCTTGGTTCAACACGGAAAATACATTGCACAATCACCTTGACTAAACGTAATTAAAAATAAAACATCCTTTATTGCCTAGGTGTCAGTTTCATTGCCCCATTACACTTTGTTCATTCACAAGCTGTATCCAGTCGACCAAAGTGTTGTTTGCAAAAAATACTCTTCCTTCATATCGCTAGTTTTGGTACCTCTAACCAACTCATACATCCTCAACATACGACTACTAAGCCTGTCCTAACAGATTTTTGACTACCACAAACACCATTACCCCTGCATTGCCTGCAAACCCAAATAAATCCATCAGACTTCGTTGGCCTAGATGTCTGTTTCATTTCCCCATTACACTTTTCACACTTTTAATTAACCCCGCTTCCATAAGAAAATCCAAAAATGCCTTCTTATCCTGGGCCAAATGAGTTACGAATAGCCGATAAGCCTCGACAGGGCGACCAAAAATCGGTCTTTTATTGGAAAATTGTAAATTAAAATTTCTCCTTAACAAGTGCTGAAACTTTTCAATTAAAGTAGGTAAAGAAGATGACTAAAAATTGATAATTTAAAATTAAAAGAATTATTACAAAAAACAGTACAACCTGGTTCCTTGGCACGTCCTGACGTTAAAACGTCTGGTGATTTAATGGAACACGTTGTATTCCACAGGCTAAGGCGTTGCCTGTAGGGTTGCAAGAATGGAAGCCAGTGGAACATTCGGGAAATTAGGGGTGTTGCCAGAAACCACAAAAATCAGAAAATAAAACCTTGCCAAAAGATGTCCTTTACTGCATCTTTTCCAATTTCCACTTTAAAAAACTTCAGATTATTGATTATACGAATAATAGATTGGATTCTTAATGAACTGAGGCAAAGGTTTCAAAACATGAATAGTTTATTTCGTTTCCTCAATGGAGCTTGGTTTGAATGAATGAAAGGAGAAGAATTGAAGAACCAGGCACTTGAGTTAGCTACTACATATAAAGACTTGGACAAGGACTAACTGGCAATAGAAGTGGAGAGTTTTAAATGTTATGCCTTGGATTTAAGCCATAATATGAAAACGGCTACACCATCAGGTCTTCTGACGTACAATACATATACAATATACAAGAACGGAATTGAAGACGTGTCCAACATAACGACAGCATTGAGAATTTTCCTCACAATACCAGCCTCAGTCGCCTTACTTTTAATTTTCCAGTATATTCAAAACCAGCAACAATCATAAATCTCTTAGAGAAAGTTCTCACGTTAAGTTACAAAGTTGAACCACGTTTTAAGATTTTTCTCCTCTTTTATGATAATAAATTGTTCTTTTTTATTGCAATCTTTTAAATATGCCCACACCTCGTCTATTGTCACAACATTTTTCCATCTTTCTCAAGCTAAATGCTTCTCATACAGAATTCTGCAACGAGTTCTGCTTTCTGCAATATGTCATCGGGATAGACGAAGAACATTGTATTTTTTGGCCTATTAAGATTCAAATCACTGTTAATTATTTTATTTACAGTTGAAACTGAACTTTTAATGACTTTGTAATAGTCCTTTGATTTGGCAGATTCTCTTTTAAAATTAAAGATCTTACCTTACAAATATTCTCAGAAATTCTTTTCTTTTTTGGATACGTATTTGGAAATATTTTTCCACTTTTACGCGTTTATTCCTTTCTCATTAATATTACTTATAGTACCTTTAGATATAGAAAAAAGATGACTTTTACAGCGTTTTTGAATAATTGAATAAGCAATTCTCTTTGGAAAGAACGGAAACATAGCCTTCCATACATTGCGTATTTAAAAGCACCACTTTGAAAGTCAACAAAACTCTTAGTTAGCAGACGATAAGTTATACTTTAACTATTTAACTGCTGCGAAAATAAAATTATTTCTTAGCATACATTTTTTTACAGCTCATCAAAATCATTCAAAAAATGTCCCAACAGCCTCTGTATTTATCATAATTAAATATCCTATTCTGAAGCAAGTCTGTTGATTTTGATGCAGCCCACATACATATCCTGATATCATTTGATAAAACCTTTCAATTTAATTTGCAGCGATTATGATTAGTATGAAAGAATATACCAAACATGCTACTCTTAGATTATTTGTCAATGAAATATCTTAGAATTAATTAGGTATTTTTCTTGTACTAAAAATGAAATTGCTGCAAATTAATCTATTTACCTTTAAAATCAAGCATTTACCATCTAAGTTTAATATAAAAATTTGGACTAGTGGAATTAATGTGTTGTGGCGTTATCAGGTGTTTTCAGGGAGGGTTTTGGTTTGGTTGGTTGGGGCGCCAATGTGAGTTCTTGCCCTGGGTGGAAACTAACCTAGTTAAGTCTCTGGTTGCCTGTCTTGTGTTTGGCACAGCATGGCCAAGTTGCATGAAAATAAATATATAGTTTTGAATATATCATCTTTAAAAGAAAAGAACTTGTGAAACTTAATCATAGTCATGGTAATGTGTCATTTACATGCTAACATTTGTTACATCTTTATCATGTAAAACTTATTCCAATTTTCATTGCAGGGACCTAGAAGAGGGTGTAGTATTCCAGACTGAACCTCAACAGGATGATTCATCAGATGAATCATTTGATGATGAGACTTTTGATACCTTCAAAGAAGATATGATGAATGTGAATCTGGATGTGAAGAATAGACCTCGATATTTGGGTGGTGAAGGTCTTCCTTTTCACGAACTGAAAAAGAAGATGAAGCCTCTTACAGGAGATGGACTTGTTAAAAAAGATGTAAGTATCTAAACTTAACAAGCATGACCATCTAATAAGAAAATTTTAAAATAATCAATTTATAATGTGCACTCAGCTTAGATTTATTGTTATTGTGAGGGTTCTTTGTACACTCCAGAAGCTTAAATCTTTATGCTTCACCTTTTGTAGAAATGTTATTGGTCGTTAAGTTAAGATTTGGTACTTTTTGCTCTAATTTTACAAAAAATATCCTTTATCTAATTTGTAGAAGTGTACTCAAAATTTAATTACATGCAAAGTAAATTTCGAAAATGAGCACTAACATAAAACATGTAATTTAAAGACAAAAAAAATTTAAATTATAAAAGATTTTCCAGGCTGCTTTTTCAGTGATACTCAGTAGATTTGTTAATCTGCGTGCCCTGAACACGAACTGAAAAGTACTGTGTTAAATGTAATGTATGAACTGGGCATTATGGAAAAGCAATGACTGCACTATATTTTCAACAGTGTAAAAAGTTAAATTTAATGTTATCCACTAAATGTTTTAAATTATTATTTCAAAAGAATTATTTTAGAATCAGGTACTTATCATTTGTAAATTTAATCGCCTTGTATAGTCCTTTGTTATTAATTCTGATTACTCTGGTGTCAATCCTAAATAGAACTGCTAAATGATTTGATAACCTTCAACAAATGTTTTTGTATGATCTCTAGAAATTTTATTTTCAATCATTCAGTTGACATTTTAAATTTTGGTTTGCATATTGCATTTCCAACTACAGTGCTTAGCAGGATCCTTGCTACCAAGAATTTGAAATATATGTCTGATTTTGATAAACTAATCTGACAATTGATCAAGCATTGAAGCCTAATTTTTGTTTTTAAACCCTAAGACCAGGTGTTTATGCGTTTCACAAAATGCAACTTGTTAGAGCGTAATTAATTTTTGTATAATCTTTTCCCTCATATTGCTTAGAATTGACTCTTGATTTTGTATAAAAAGTTTGATAATCAAAAATGTGATGATTTACAGTTTTTGAAGTATGGCACTGGAACTTTAATCCCAGAAAAATCTATCGTGATGATGCATTATGAAGCTTATGTTGAGGAAAGAAAAGAGCCATTCGACTCAAGTCGTTTGAGACAAAGACCTTTTAAGTTTTTGTAAGTATTGCATTTCTCAAAATTTTAGTATTTTAGCTTGTGCATTTTCATGCTTACCAACCCTCCCAGCCTTTTTTCAGTCTTCAGATACAAAAAACATATTCTGGATTTTTCTTTGAATATAAAAATATTTTTAGGTTCATTATTTGGCACAATGTAGTGGTAATCCATGAAAGAACGATATTGCATTCTTTTCTCTAAGTCTTCTAGATGGAATTGTCCTCAGGGGCACATCTCTGTCTTACTGTCTTTAGTAAACACTGGGATCGAGTTCTCTGAATACCCCAGTGATCTTTTTTTGCTTTCATCCCACTCCACTCTTCCCCAATGCCTCCTTTTTATTCCTTTCATAACACTTTTCATTGATGTTTTGTGCTTGGCACAGCTTGACCAATATGGTCCTTGCACCATAAAACACCAAATCAACCATCCAGATGGAAATAGTATTCCAATTTTTATTTAGGGGAATTTTCAAGTGATGTCCATTAAGTTTAATTGTTAATTTTTACATATTTGGTATCATTTTGTATAAAGTACTACCAAATCAGGTTCATCCTTTCAACTGCCACCAATTAAATGACAATAGAAGATAGCATTACTGCTTTTCCTGTTTTGAATTGTTTTCTCGGCACTTTTGATTTTTGTTTTGATGATTATTTTAGGCATTTTTCATATCTGATAGTTATGCATTGCATTTTATATCATAAAAATCTTTTTTCTTGGAGGTTGGCAAGTATACATTGCTATAAAAATTCATTTAATTTTTAAAATTGTAACATTTTTATAAATATCTTGTTAGATATTATCGTTCTTGCATTCACTTTAAAACTAGCTATCCACGATATTGAAAGAATTTGTTTTAGTATTTTGACCAAGCCATGATTTATACAATACGTGTATACAAACCAAGGTATGAAAAAAATCATGATTTCTTTTAATCAAAATCATGGGATTTTTTTCAAATTGGATTTTAATTAATTCCTTGCCCATACAAGTTGAAGTTTCTTAGCCATGAGACACGCAAATTACAGTGTAGTTTCTAGATAGTTTTAATTTATTTAAACATTAATATTTTTATGTAAAACATTAATGTATTAAGAAGTATAGCCTTGTGAACTTTTGAAAGATTAAAACGCAACAGAGGAATTATCTAAGTAAATCACATAATAGTCTAAATAGACAGTGCCCCAAATGACAAGATGAGCAATGTTTTTCCATCTGGTTCTCAAGCAATTTCGATTACTTTGAGGTACCCATTACCAGTGACTTGAATATTTTTAACCCAGATAAATAAGATTGCCAGACACCATATAAATTTTTTCAATTATACAAATTTCAGAATTTTTTTGCATCATATATAAATAAAATGTTTTGAATTACTTCAATTATTTTTATATAAAATAATTGGTTCAAGACTTGCTTTTGAGAAAAAATTCTTATTAATTTTTGGCTTGCAAAAATAACTTATTTGTGAAAAAAATGTTATTTTTGTGTTAACAGTTAAATAATGAGCGGACATGGAAATACATAAATTTGAAATCAGATGTCTATTTTTCTAATTCTTTGAGCATTGACAAGCATTTCATAGGTATATTCAAGGCACACGAGAAGGGTTTATGTATAAAACAAAAATGAAGCTTTTCCTATGAACAGCATAGAACAAGTAATAGTATCCCCCAGATAATGCCAATTCAGTGGAATTTTGAGCTTGCAATAAAAAATGTATCAATTCCAATAGCTATCTGCTTCAATCCATAATCTTTTGTCCGAGAGTTGTCTGTGCAAACGCGCAAAAATCTCGTGTTGGGGAATGAGCCTGTTAGGAAAGCGATCTCGGTAAAGGCGTTGTGCATGCCTGCCATTACCATCGGTCAGACCGTAAACAAAATGTATGTCTGCTTTCACCGCATTCCAATATTCAGCCATTTCCCGTCGCGATTGACGTTGGGTGTGAAAACCTCCGCTTTTATACAAGCGTTTGACTGCGCTCTCTAGCGGCCAACCGCTTCACTTGCGACCATACATTCTACGGTGAAAAGTGTTTGTTTCATTGTGTTCTATCACCCCCTGTAGTTTGTATTATTAGTTTAGACTCACCCTGTATAGCAGAATAAAAAATGAAATTTTAATTTAAATCATTCATCTTTTTAATAAAAATACTTGGTTTAAATTGGCATACCCTGGTAATGTGTTCCTATTTATAAAGTACCAAAATTGGTGTATCCAAAGGCTTGAAAACTGCTGAATTGATTACTAGTGTATCTTGTTATGAAGAGCTAATTTATCAATATAGCCGAGGAATATAAAATCTGAATATGTAAAGCACTGCTTGAGCAGGCTTAAGAGTTAAAACCCAAATAGCAAATCACAAAAACACTCTGAAATCTGTTATTCTAAAAGCAAGGTACATAATAAAACATCTTGTAATCTAAAACAATATTTGTGAAAGCAACTTATTTGAAAGTATAAGCAATTCTTGAAAAGGATTTCAAGATCAAATTGCAAGAATGAAATTAAATTGTTTGGTCTGATAAATTTAGTTACTTTTTAACCATCAATGTGCTAGACATCTGATATTCTAGTGTTAAAATTAGTTGCTTTTATAATGTGATTTTCTTTCATGCTTTTTACTTTACCTGGCAATGTTCAGTTTCTTGGCTCTTAAAATCAAATTAACCCTCTGCCAGCATAGAATTTGCAAGTAGTGTATAGTTTTACCCCACAACACACCTAATGACTAAGTAAACACACCTATCAGTTGCAAGGAACCAAGGATTCTTACAACCTCTGGAAATGCATTGGTCATTTGATTAGAAAAGAATCATTTAGGGAAAGATACTGTTGGTCCTTTCCTTAAAATAAAATAATTTGCAAAAATCTGTTGGTACTTTCCTGAAAAAATAATCATTTTAATAGTTTCTATTGGTCAAGGTCAACTGTTTAGGAGTCATGCAGGGAAGATTGCAGGTTGTATAGTGGGAATTGTGTGTGAACCCTTCAGAGGGTTAAAAATGCATAACATATATTTTATAATTAAGATAAATTTTTTAATCACTTATTCTCTTCTGCAGGTTTGGAGATGGGAATGTTCTTCCTGGACTGGAATTGGGAATCAAATCTATGAAAAAGGGAGAAATAGCCAGGTTTATTGTTGGTCCTGAATATGCCTTCGGCGCTATGGGGTGTCCACCTCGCATTCCAGCTGGAGCCGAGATTCTGTATGAAGTCGAAATACTCAACTTTTTCCTCGGCAAAGAAGCGATTGAATTTGAAGAAATGGCCCCAGAGGACCAGAAGAAGGCTCCTTTTGAACAAATTGCTGGTGTGTACCGCTGTGAGAACCAAATGGCCAACAATCTCTTCCGACAGAAAATTTACAAACCAGCAATTGCTCGATACAAGAGAGTGGTGAGATTGTTGGAGGATGTTTCAGTTGAAGATGAAGAAGCTGATGACAAGAGAAAGCAGTACCTGCTGAAGACGTACTTAAATCTTTCCCAGTGTTTTCTGTGCATCCAAAATCCACACAAGGCTATTATTTATGCAGATTTGGCTTTGAAGTTGGATCCAGAGAGCCCAAAAGGTTTGTACCGTATGGGGTATGGCTTACACATGACGGATAACTATGAGCGTGCAGAATACTACTTAAACAGGGCCAGAAAACACAAGCCTTTTGAAAAGAGCATCAATGCTGCTATTTTAAAATTGGAACAGAAACGGAAATTGCATCAAGATTGGGAACGTAGGTTCTGCAGAAAAATGTGGGGTTCTGAGCAAGATATGCCAAAAAAGGCACCTCCAAGATCCAAAGAAATGCAGGAGTTGTATGACATTATTAACCAGGAAATAATTGCTTTCATAGAATCAGATGAAAGGGAGCTGCCATTTTCTTCTGGTTATACAGAAAGTCAGTTGGAGATCGTTAAAGAAGTCACACAAGCACATGACTTAGCCTTTGTTACTAAAATTATGTGTGGCCGAAAGATCAATAAAGTAGCCAAAAAATGGAAATCGTAAAATATGAAAGCAGTGAAATGTATATAGCTCATTCCCATGCAATTCATCTTATTCACGATTTTTTTCCTTGTTTCATTCCAAACATTGTTATTCATGTTGCTCATTTCATTTTACTTCATCCATTACTGCATTTTTCATATTCAACTGTTTTTAAACCATTTAGGGATGTGTTAAGAAAAATCACATTTGTTATTAATGGTGGCTGATATGCAGCCATATTTGTTTAGTTTTTCAGTAGAATGTACGAAGGTGCTACATTGAGTGTATTTTTTCAGTTGTGAAATATCATCTTTTTCATTTGAAGGAATTAAGAAATGTAATTTTTCTAATGTATATTCTGAGTAAACATTTCTACCAGTTGGTATACAGATGTTTGTATTTGTCAAATAAATTGTTTGTTACATTGATCTGTTTTTGATATTTCCACAATCTAGTACATAACACTGAAACTTGTATTCAAAGGAAATTCTTTCAAGTAGAAAATTAAAAATAAGCTTGTGGAAGCTTTTTAAGACAATCGAAAATAAAATTATACAAAACTAAGCAGCTTATCAAAGTTGAGTAAAACATGAAAATAGTTCTGTACATAGATAACATGTGAGACTTGTGTGTAAATTTATATATTCAAATTATTCAGTATAACCATGATAATTATCGTCTGTTGATCGGAAACAATTTCAGAATGTTTGCATGTGGTATAAAAGTTGAATGTTTTGCAAGAGGTCATTTCTACAACCAAGGATTACTATTAATTTGAAAAGGTTTCTTTGTGGGTCCTTACATTGTAAATGAAAAATTCTGACCCGTTTTATTTATATAAATTATTTTAATTCGGTATTTACAGAAATATTAAGTTTTAATTCTGACTTGCTTATAAAAAGCATTTAAAAATTTGATTACAAATAATTGCATCCTTATTTAATCTAAACATTCATAAAGTAGAAAAAACGTAAAATAAAAATTGAGTGTTTTGCATTTACAAAATGCAATAAGAACACTTATTTCAATACGTATAAAACAAATACAAAAAGTTACTCTAATACAAAAATAAAAAATCTGAAAGATAAACAATACTCATAACTATACGAAGATCAGAAAAACATCAATAACATCCAGAAAGTCAACTATTTGTAGATAAAACACTAATATATTCTATAACATCTCATCACATTTATATTTCACATACAATAAGAACTCCTTTGGCATAAAAAAATATGTTTTAATCACGATAGAAATATTTTAGTTTCCATTGTTTTAAAAACTGGGATCTTATTCGATTTACAACATCCTATCCAAGTATTAAATTAATCGTTGAATACAGTAATATCAAATGAAATTGTTCACTTGGTTATAAATTATTCAATTAAAAATAAGTATGATGTATATTTCAGGAAAATATTTAAAATTTTACAAACCATAAAAAAATTACGTAATCCATGATACAAATTATTTTCCTTGTCATTTAGAAAACAATTTTAAAATCACGTAAAAGTTTAATACTCGGCAATTTTCAGGTGAGCATTCACAGCAGAAAATTAAATTAGAGGCAAAAATTGAAAGAAAATTCGTGATATTTTAAAATTCCATTGTAAGTACTAATAAAAACCTGCAATGAAATGTTTCAATTGAAGAGAAATAACCAATAAAGCTATAGCTTCAAAAATCAGTTGGTCATTGTAAGAAAAGGACAAAACGGCTACCTGTCAACTTGTAATAACTTTTTTTGTATTATAGAAATATTTATATATATAACCTTAGTATGTACCCCTTGAATGAAAAGTGTCAATTTTACTCAATTTCTGTTGAAGTAAAAAAAAAACTTTCTAGAGAACTTTTCATCATAGTGCACAATAGCTGATAAAAATGTATGATTTGATGGATTTAATCACTTATTTGTTAGCTACGAAAGAAAATATTTTTTCAATTTACTCTCATTGCAAACATTTCTTTTCCTCTTGTTCAAACTAAAAGAAATAAAAAGCTCATGTAGAACAGATACGTATAAGTGGTGAAAGTATAAAATTAACGTTCAAAGTGATATTGTGCATTGATAAAGATAGTGAAAAGATGAATTTAAAAATCTTATGGACCAAGCTTATAAATCGATATTTTACACAAAACCAATGAAAGAAAATACAAAAAAAATTTAGCATAAACCACATTTCTATTCAATTTGAAATAGACAGAAATTCAAATCCCAGTCTCAACTTTTTGTATTTTTCGTTTAAAAAAACACTTTAGATTTCAGTCTGCATGTAAAGTACAGACACAAAAGTATTTAAATAAAATGAAAACTTACATTTGCCTTAAGTGAAAGAAATTTCACAAAATATTTCCAAGATATGTCTTAACATGAATTTGATAGTTTTAATCTTTCATATATTGAATAAGTTAAATCTATAATATAATTGTTTATCAGTTAAAATTAACAAACTTTTAAGCAAACTAAATTAAAGGATACAAAACTATATACCAGTAAAATATTGTTAAAATCTCAAATACTTTACAAGTTTACTATTGTATGCTCCTGTTTTCCCGAACAATTTTAATGAAATGGACTATTTGTATATCCATATCAATAGGAGTGATAAGTCAATTTTCATCTCAATAAAACATTGAATTGAAATGACAAATATAACCCCATACATATCAAAACCAATTTCTAATATGTTAATTTAGTCTCATTGTTACTCATTTTAAAATTTTAATTATCAGTTTTGAAATTTAAATAAGACATGGTGTATTTAAACGATGGTAAGAAATGGAAATTTCAATTCAACTAAAAATCATGTTAAAAGAATATTGTTTTGAAATAAATTATAAAAGTAACATGAGTAAGCATGACGTATCTGTCATAACAGTGTTGAAACTAAAAGCTTGCCACCATACAGTCAACTCAATTATACAGGTAAGTAGTCTCAGAAGCATATATAGGATGGT
Organism: Meta bourneti; assembly: GCA_933210815.1. Taxonomy (NCBI): domain Eukaryota; kingdom Metazoa; phylum Arthropoda; class Arachnida; order Araneae; family Tetragnathidae; genus Meta; species Meta bourneti. The sequence goes on from OW119928.1 coordinate 26,126,243, forward strand.
CTGATTTGCTGATTTGAATTCATGTCATGTGCAAAAGAGCTATCAACCATTTCGGAAAGAGCTAATTTTTTTCTAATGCCTTGCCAATTGAACAGTATCCATAATGGCACCTACAAGGGTGGATTTGTGAACTTGTGCATCACAGGAGGGTTTACATTATACCAGGCACAACCCGTTAATAGAGCAGACAAAAAAGAATTGCGGTTCTGCAAATTTCCCCACTAAAATAGGGAAAATTGTGCAGCGCTGCAACATTTCCTTTCTGATGCACCTTTATCTATGATATGAGAAAAGTTAATGAGCTCCTCTAGGTTTTGGCTTTGCATGCTTTCAATTCGTTGAGGAGATTATGATTATGTCAATACAATAAAACATACTGATTCAATTACGGAAGGGAAACAATGAAGCAGTGTCAATTGAAAATACATTAATACTGATAAATAAAACAAAAATATGCAAGACTAGTTAGATTGGTCTGGTTAAGATCAATCAATAACACAAATTTAATCAAAACTCATGACTTTTGTAGTTATTAATACATTTAAATCTCATCAAATGACTAATATTTTCAAGAAAAAAGTCACATCATTGTCTTTATGAAATTTATGAATTAAATTTAGCAATCTAGCCTTTTAAAATAAAAAGCACAAATTGTTTAAACTCTAATTATCCAAGAATATTTGAGAATGATTAGGTCCAAAATACTTTTTGCAATGGAACATTTAAAATATCTTTGAGTATTCCATATCTTGATTGTTGCATCCTGGTTTATAAATTTGTCGTAAGAATAGTTTAAGTGAAAGACACAGCAGTACATTATTCTACTGCATAGGGTTTGCGAGATTGTTTCTCCACTGTACTATTTTACAATGCTACAATTTAACATTATGTGCCTTTGTTAGCACCCACACAAACTGACATAATTCACAAGTCAAACTGTAATTGATAAAGATAAAAAAAATTAAGTAGATTGATCATTATCAAAACACATCAAGAATATGAAAGGGTAACAATATGCCTTAAATGAATGGTCTAGTCCAATAATAATGAATATACATAGAGCATATGTTCCATTAAATACCATGAAAACTGCATAAGCATATTACTTGCTCTGAGTCGGTAAACTTTGCCCACGAAACAATAGCTCTGTGCAATTTTCAAGAAAAAGCAATAAAAATTGATGTCATATGGCAAAATACAGAAATATTATTTTAACTTAATTAATATTAGTTTAGCATCTTAATTTTATTTTTGCTAACCAATTAGTCTAATGGTTAGGGTGTTGATTTCTGGATTCCAAGGTTCCCCATTCGAATCCAGGATTAAGGCACGGATGTTTGTCTATGTGGAGTAAATATGCAGCTTCTCTATAAACAGGTTATGCCTAGATCATCGATCTTCTAATGACATAGTCAGAGCATGTGGAAGGCGTCCCTGTCATAAAATCTCTGAAGGGTAAATCACTAGGGCTTATGAATCGACAGCTGATTGACTATCGAAGCGCAGACTAGTGTTTTTGATCATAGTGGATAATCACTTTAACCAATCAATACTTTAGGATTCATGCTTTTTCCTACAACTGTTCCAACTTGGGATGAAAATCCCCAAGAGGGAAAAAGGTGAAAGGATTTCCCCTCCCCGAGGGAGAGATTAGATTAAGAACGGATATTGGAGGGTAAGGATGTGCCTTACCATTGATCCGGCGACCAGCCGTGTATTTCTTTGTGTTGTTGTGTGTTCGTAATAAATGTTTGTAACGTAAAATTTGGATGGATTTTTCCCTGATGAAAACACACATTTTGGCATAGAATTTGGTGAACCGGACGCGATTAATTTTGGATTGTGACGGACCTTGTGTTATGAAGAATTGTGCTCTGATTCACGGCTACGTGGAATTTGAGGTAGGTCCCCTTTTAATCTGAATTAATTGAAATTGAATAATTGATCCAATCATGAATCCTGATGCATTAAAGCGAAAAAGAAGTAGTATCAGACAACTTTTTACCAAGCTTATTACAAAAATAATAGGCACTATAAATGAACAATTAAGTGAAAGATACACTGAAGACCAAAAGCTTGATGATCTTCATGATCAAAAACATCAATTAATAGAAAAAATTGAAACCCTTAAAAAATTAGATAGTGAAATAGAAGCTATTATTGCAATTGATGAAATCGAAAACGAAATTACTGTGAGTGAGGAGTATCAGGAACGCGGGATTCAATGGAAAACGAGATTAAGTAGACAAATAGAAAAATTATCCGAAGCTACACCGCAAAATGATTTAAATGAAGGTATCGAGCCAAATAGAGCGGAAAGATACAGAAATGAAAATATTAAACTCCCAAAACTAAATATCGCGAAATTTTATGGAGACTGTAGTTATTGGCTGGACTTCTGGAACTCGTATGAAGTCGCTATTCATAAGAATGATTATTTAAGCAAAATAGAGAAATTCGCTTATTTAAAAACTTATTTAGGTGGGATAGCTTTAACAGCCGTTTCGGGTTTCTCTTTAACTAACAACAATTATGATTCTTCAATACAATTGTTAAAGGAGAGGTTTGGAAGAATAGATTTAATAATCAGTTCACATATGAACAAACTTCTAACGATAGAACCTGTAAGAACGTGTTCCAATGTGTCAGCTTTGAGAAAAATGTATGACGCGATTGAGGTCCAGATCCGATCGCTACAATCTCTTGAAGTTGCAACTGGCACATATAGTAATCTCCTTTGCCCCGTGATATTACAGAAAATCCCGGAAGAGTTAAATTTAAATTATAATAGACAACGAAAAATGAGTGAATTATTTGATATCAAACATTTAATTGAATTTTTAAGACAGGAAGTAGAGTGCCGAGAGACGTCCTTTTTATTAGCTAATCCTAAAGGTGTAAGTGGAAATGAATGGTCCTTTCGTAACAGAACAATAAATCAAAATAGTCAAAATAAGCATTATGTAAGCCTAAAACGAAACACACCAGTATCAAACATACCTACTGCAGCAGCCTTAACCACTGCTGTGAATGAAATTTGTATTTTTTGTTCCGATAGATCGCATATAAGTCAAAAATGTCCATTGACAGTAATTGAAAGAAAAAATTCTCTTAAATCCCATGGTCGATGTTTCATATGTTTAAAACGTAGGCATATATCTAAGTTTTGTTGGAAAAAGGATCAGATGTGTAAGAATTGCAAGCAGCCTCATAATTATTTGATATGTAAAAGGCATACTGCGCACAAAATCCAAACGAATCCATACACAACGAACCAGAACAAGTTGAGACATCTGTATCTTCACTACATTGCTTAGAAAATAAACAAAAAAGAGATAAATTAGAGTCAGTTTTATTACAGACATTCACTGCGGTGGTTAAAACAGACCAGAAAATAGGAGTGGTTCGAGTGCTGCTAGACAGCGGCAGCAATAGAACATTCGTGAAAAGGGGAATAGCTGACTCATTGGGGTTGAAGGTCATTCGCCAAGAAGTGTTTACAATACATGCGTTCGGTGGGATTCGAGCTGAGACCAAACAAATTTATGATATAGTTGAGTTCGATTTGCAGAATAGAATTAAACCTGATCAACATATCAAATTAGAAGCGGTGGTCATTGAGTCCATTACACATGGCCATATTGAAATTCCTTCTCAGTGGGTTAGAAACATTGCTTTCGAGAAAGGAATCGAATTAGCCGATACTGGAACCACAAATGAGATACATATACTGATCGGATCGGATTATATATGGGAGATTTTACATGAAAGAAATATAAGGATAGGCAAACGTTTAGTAGTAACTGATAGTATATTTGGGTATGTAATTCAAGGCAGGGAAATGGAATATGACAGTGAGAATGTTTGTGTAAATTATGCAACGGTATTTAGAGAAGAATCAGATAATGAAAGGGTTAAAAGTTTATGGGAATTGGAAGCGATTGGAATAAATCAGGATAAAGAAATTTCTCGATCAGATACGGATGTCATGAACATGTTTGAACAAAACACAATTTTTAAGGACAAGAGGTATCAAACTAAGTTGCTATGGAAAGATAATTATAATTATAACATTAAACTCTAATTATGTGTTTGCAAGGCGACGTCTGATTAATTTGAACAATAAATTTAGGCACAATTCAGAGTTGTATTTCCAATATAATGAAATTATTGACGAACAATTAAAAGACGGTATAATTGAACAAGTCAAAATTGTTTCCAATGATTATAAAAATATAGGATATTTTATGCCCCATCATGCAGTGGTAAAAGAATTAAAAGAGAGTACTAAGGTTAGGATTGTCTACGACGCGTCCTCAAAAACTAAAGGGGAACAATCTCTCAACGATTGTTTAGAGAGTGGGCCAAGTCTCAATCCAGATTTACTGAAAATTATTTTGAAATTTCGATACCATCCAATAGCATTTTGCGCAGATATTCAAAGAGCCTTTTTAGAGGTTGGCATCGTTGAGCAAGACAGAAAGTATTTGCAGTTTTTATGGGAAAAGAGGGGAACTGATCTCGATTTCGGTGGTCGTGATATCAGAGTTTTGCGATTTAGACGAGTTCCTTTCGGAGTGAAATGTAGTCCCTTTATCCTGACGGCTACTATAAGACTGCATCTTACAAAGTATGAGAACTCGCATGTGCTGAAGCATGTACTGTTCTTAAAGACCTCTATGTCGACGATTTAATTACGGGCGCAGCTACTGTTGAAGAAGCCGCATCGATATCAAAGGAGGCCAGTTATATATTAAGCGAAGCAAGTATGAATTTGCGACGATGGACTTCGAACTCTCCGACCTTAAACCAAATATGGGAGGACAATCAAATGGAGTGTCGACAGTCTTCGCATGAGTTAAACTTACCACTTAAGGTCCTAGGTTTAATATGGGACAATGAAAGGGACACCCTGAGGATTGAGCTCAATCAATTCTCGAAAATGAAAGGTGTAACTCCAACGAAACGTGTTGTGCTGAGTACATGCGGAATGTTATATGATCCTATAGGACTGATAACGCCTTTCACTGTGAGAATAAAGTTAATGATGCAAACTCTTTGGGAGCGAGGCATCCAATGGGATGAGTCTCTTCCTGTGGAAATAGAGTCATTGTTTAAAGAGTGGCTCAATGAAATAGACGAATTCAAGAGACTCGTCATACCCCGACCATATTTTGATGAAATACAAGTGAATCAATTAGAAGTACACATATTTTCAGATGCAAGTCCGAAGGCTTACGGTTCTGTTGCGTACTTCAAAATCAAATATCAAAATAAGTGTGCGACTAGTTTTATAATTTCTAAGTCTCGTTTAGCTCCAATTAAGAGAATGACCCTACCACGTTTAGAACTGTTGGGAGCCTTGACATCAGTGAGGTTGTCTTCTTACTTGCAATCCACATTTCCTTCATTGAAGGAAAGTGATATTTTCTTGTGGACTGACTCCAGATATGTCTACATTGGATTAAGGGTGTTGCTGATGATTGGAAACCGTTTGTCCGCAACCGAGTCTTGGAAATTAAAGAGAAATCCATTCCTTTAAACTGGAATCATTCCAATGGGAAAACCAACCCAGCCGATAAACTTACTCGGGGAGTAAGTGCACGTTCTCTCATCGATAACGCGATCTGGTGGACCGGTCCTCACTGGCTTTTAAAACACGAGATGTCCTGTGGTGATACAGTGTCAACACTGGACACGGACTCTCAGGAAATCCAGAAAGAAAAAAGAACCAACTGTGTTACCTTACAAACGTGTTTTGAACCTTCGGATACATTGTTTGATTTCCACAAATATAGTGATTTGGATAGGGTTTTGAGGATAACTGCATACGTCATGCGGTTTGTGAAAAACTCTAAACCGAATTCTAAAAAAGGAACTGGTACACTTACAGCCACAGAACTATCTAAGGCTGAAGAACATTGGGTTTGTTTTGTGCAAAGAACAGAATTCCAACGTGAATACCTTCAGCTGAGAAGGGGAGTTCCTATTGACTCTGAGTCGAGACTTTACTGTCTGAATCCGAGCATATCTGCTGATGGATTAATTTGTCTCGGCGGTAGATTGCAACGTTCTGAATTTGAGTTTCAGGAAAAGCATCCTTGGATTATTCCCGGCAAATCTAAATTCACCGAATTGCTTATTGTTAAGGAACATCAGCACTTGTATCATTCTGGTGTTTCAGATACACTGACTCAACTTCGAGAAAGGTACTGGATAATCCGAGGCAGACAGGCTGTAAAATCCTGCTTGAATAAGTGTTTTATTTGCAAAAGGTTCAAGGCCAGACCTGGTAAACAGGTAGTGGCTCCACTACCAGCTGATAGAATAGCTGAGGCAAACCCTTTTGAAGTAACAGGGATTGATTTCGCGGGACCTTTGTATACAAAGGACAGTGACAAAATTTATATTGCCCTATTCACTTGTGCAGTCACTCGTGCAATGCATCTTGAAGTGGTATCAAGTCTGAGTGCGGAACATTTTCTATTGGCCTTCCGACGATTTGTTTCAAGAAGAGGAGTCTGCCGAACTATTAACTCGGACAATGCCAAAACTTTCAAAGCAGCAGACTGTGAACTGAAAAGGTTGTATGCTAATATTACGGACACATCCGTACAAAATTATTTTGGTAAAAATGGTATAACGTGGCGATTTATTGTTGAAAGAGCGGCTTGGTGGGGTGGATACTGGGAGAGAATGGTAAAAATGACAAAAATTATTTTGAGAAAAGTGCTAGGAAGAGCTTTGGTTACTTTTGAAGAACTACAAACGGTTCTTGCAGAAATAGAATCGATTTTAAATTCTAGACCTCTTACCTATATTTATAATGAACCATCAGAACCATTCCCTCTCACCCCAGCTCATTTCTTGACAGGAAAAAGGCTGACGTCCTTACCCCACCGGGCTGGTCACGATAAGGAAGTTGTTATGCCAAGTAACAAAAGAATTTTAATTAAAAGGTATATGTATCGTGAAAAACTTTTAAATAACTTTTGGAAAAGATGGAAAAGGGAGTATCTTCTCCAACTAAAAGGTGCAAATTGTGTCAAACCAATTAATGTAACTTGTGAATTTAATATAAATGATATAGTTTTGATAGGTGATGAGAAATTACCTCGACAATTTTGGAAGTTAGCTAGAGTGATGGAAATTCACAAAGGTCGTGATTACAAAGTAAGGAGTGTTACTTTGAAAACATCTTCAGGGATAATAAAACGACCGGTTCAACTGTTATACCATCTGGAACTTCCAAGAATGGATTAAGTTTGTATTCAGAATATAAGGTAGCATATTATATTTATGTCCTTATTTGAAATTCATGTCTGATATTGCATTTTTATTCATATAGTTTTGTAGTATTTTCTATACTAGCAATATTCATCTGTTTATAGTTTTTCAGTACTTATAAATTACATCTATTTGATTACACTTTCTGTATTTGTATATTTTGAAAGCACTTTTATGTTTATGTTTTACCTGATAGTATTTTTGTGTCACATTTCTTTTAGAGAATGTAAAATTATTTTAGTACAGTGTATTCATTTATGTTATATTTCAATGTTAAGCTGTGTTAAATGTTTCTATGTTTTCTAATTTTGATAAATGATGAAAGTCTTCATCGGGGGGGGGGGGGGAGAATGTTCCAACTTGGGATGAAAATCCCCAAGAGGGAAAAAGGTGAAAGGATTTCCCCTCCCCGAGGGAGAGATTAGATTAAGAACGGATATTGGAGGGTAAGGATGTGCCTTACCATTGATCCGGCGACCAGCCGTGTATTTCTTTGTGTTGTTGTGTGTTCGTAATAAATGTTTGTAACGTAAAATTTGGATGGATTTTTCCCTGATGAAAACACACATTTTGGCACAACAAGCATGTGACAGATCTTGAAACCAAGCAATCGGCAGAAATAACACAGCTGTGTGCAAATACTCCGTCTATTTCATTAGAGGTCAATGGCCCAGAATGTGTGTAAAGTCGTACGGTGGATCTATCCCCATGGTGCATCAGGGGAATACCAAGTGGCTCATAATTCTGACCTTGAAGTGCAATAATGAATAATGTTCAATTGGCCAGGTATTGGAGAAAAAAAATTATATTAACATTGAAAGGTTCTCATACGCAATTCATAAATGAAATTGATTTGCGGGATGGAATCCTTGTTGCTAGTAAGCCAAATAGAGAAGCCTCTTTTCTAAGCCAATAAGATTAACAAAGACAATTTGCATAAATATACAGCACCCGTACATAAATAGAATGTTCTTTCACAAGCAATTATTGGTAAATTAATAACTCATTACTCTTTAGTTAGAAGTGTTGCTTAATGATTTAAATAATTTTCCTTTTCATTCAATGTGACATCAATTTGATTACTTGTTTTTCTCAAAAACTATCAGAAGTATAATTGTCTGAACATATTTTACATTTAAGGAAATTCGATATGCAGAGCTTTTATGATATATATGGGACATCCTGCATAAGTAAACCAACACAAAAAATATGGTTTAACAATAGAAGGGACTTGTGTGGCATCCCAATAAGAATATTGTCGTCATTAGGTACTTAACGATGTACCATCTTCATTATACAAAAAAGATCATCTTTATTACCCAAATCATGTAAAAAATTATAGGGAATAACATAAATTATGTTGGCACATCTAAGCTAAATATTATAAATGAACATTTAATAGAGTACATTCAACAGCTGTGACACCATTTAAATTCATGCAACACATAAATGGAATTTGATCACATTGATTTCCAATAGACTCTGTTAAAAAATAGCTTGCCATTAATATGTTATGACTAGAAATATATAAATAAGATATTTACAAATACTTTTTTATTGCATAGAAAATGAAAAAAAATCATATTTAAAAGGAAAAGTTCTATAAATAATTTTATTCTAGAAATACACACTGCTAAAAAGTCAACATGGGTGGTAGAGGTTGCCTCGAATCCAAAATATCTGAAAAACATTGAAATTTTTAATAATGCAATTGAACAATGACAAAAAATAGTCATAAATTGTATGGAAATGCTATTTAGACATTATTTACTTAATGTTAGTGAATTGGCTAGTTTAGTGTAAGGTTCTCCAGACAGATATGAAAGAATACTGGTCAAGTGGGTAATTGAATTAACGTCACACTGGAGCAACAAAATGGGCAATTGAAGGTCCTGGATCAATCTCAAAAGGTATGTAAGTGAGGTGTAACGTCAGCCAACCTCTCAAGGAGCACCAGAAAGAAGTATAGTGGTTCACAAATCTGCCTTTGTAGTGCCATGATGAGAATTGTTCAATTGGCTGGGTATTAAAAAACTTTCCCTAGTAATGACAAATACTAACATAACTGTTATGCTTTCCTTTAGCAGTTTCCCTGTGAAACTGGCAGAACAAAATTTTGTTGGAACTAAAGAAAACTTTGCAATTATGATGAACTTTTTCAAAAAAACTTGAGTTAAAACTATCAATCATAAATATTTCCATTAAAGAAATATCGAATTGTGTTCCTATCGAACACGAAATACGTTTGACAGAAATTTTCAAGTACTTCTTTCCAAAATTACTTGCACTATAACACATTTAATTTGATACATGTATTGTAATGAGATAAGGACTGTTTCAAAAAATCAACATCATTTCACAATGATGCTTTGTTCATCAAACTATCATTCTTCCTTTGTATTCTGACTACACTGCTCTTTGTTATTACAAAAGGATAATTTAAGCAGAAGGATAGTATGATGAGTCAATTCTCTTGAAGGACATAAATATAAGGGACACAACACATATTATACCTATTCATACCTTCCATTGGTAATACAGTAAGGCCGTAACTTTAAACCAGTTTTAGTTGAAACCTGTTCTACACTTTATAATTAGATAGGTAGTTGAATTTACATTGCACTAGAGCAAGACAAGCTATTGGCATGTTCCAGAATCAATACCAATGGGAAAGATCCAAGGAAAATACGTCGTAATTTTAAATCAACCTGACACCTGAGCTGGTACCTCATTTAAATACTGGTCAGGAGTATATCAATTGACCCCTACTTGAAAGCATATGGGGACGAGTATTTACATTTTCATTCATAGAAAATGTGAGAATTTCAGAGTGAAAAAGACTTCAGTGATGAACATGGATGAAGGGGATGTTCATGTAATTATCAGCAAGTGTCAAAATTTGTTACAGTTAATAGATACACAATAATATTTCTGTCATATACTTTAAGAAAAAAAATTGACAAACAAATTGATTTTGGACATATATGATACGATCATTAACTTGAAAGGTTGAGTTATTGCTGTTTTAAGACGAAATTTAATTTTAAATATATCTGAAAATGTTAAGTAAATTAGAAATTGAGCAAATATTAGATTAGTGTCAATTGCATCTAAAATAATGAAAATTACTCAAAGGAATGAATTTTTTTTAAATAATTATAGAGCAATGAAAAATAAAGATGAAATATTTGAAAAAAAGTTTCATGAAGATTTTCTATTATACTATAATAAGTTTAATGAATGAAACCTTTTAAATGAAAAATTCAGACCATGCTTGTTTTAAGTAACTCCCGTTTTACAAACGTAAATGATTTCATGAAATTTCATCGTCCTCCCTAAATGTAGAATAAGTATTAATTCCAAGTATTAAGTACAAATTTTTAACTTTTCGTCGGCAAAGGAAATTCATAAAAAGGAACGCCAATTGTACAATTACTTTTATTGTATAGTACTGGGTATTTAATTCAAATATAGGACTACCACAGCCAAAGCACTTATGAAATAGTAGCTTTAATAGCATGAATTCTTAAAAATAGTAACAAAATTAGTCTCCTCGTGAAGCTTATTTTAGTTTCAGTTTCCCTCAGCAACTATATTTTCGGTACAGTCTTTAAAAACCCTGTTTCAAGTATAAATATGAAGTGTTAGGCTTAGTTTGGCACTTAACTAAGAGTTTGCACTATAAATAGAAAAATAGCATTTATACACTCCATTACACAGATTCCTTGTTGAAGCGACCAGTATATTTATATTTACCAAATGATTTGATACCATTGGAGCGCATTAAATCAAAGTCATAAACTTATTTTCCCCAATGATTAAACAGGTGGGAATTCGTGACTGAAATAAGGATACGTGCCATTGATTAAAAAGCATTTGGACTTAATTTTCATTGACCTATAGAGAATTTTCAAAAAAGTCGCCAAAACCTTGAAAACAAGAGCTTCTGAGATTATTTTGTTTACAAAGATAAAAGTTGACAAGGTTGAAAAATAGTAGCAAAAAGTCACCTATGGCAACACTGAAATTATACTAAAATAGCCTAAGAAATAACAAATGTTAAAGTGAAAATTTTTAAGAACTTATACCTCCGATAATGGAATGCCATGGTAGGGTAACATAAGTTAGGTACGCATGAAGAGCTGGTGAATTTGCCCGTCGAGATTCTTTCCAAAAGTGATAGGCTTGACCAAATCCTCTCATTGTCCATAATCTATCATCTAGTTCTGTGAAAAAACATGCTTCTTTTAATTCTTTACTTGAACTTCAATAATGGCCCAATGCCTGTTTTGTTTCCTTTTCAATTTTTAAGCAAGAAACCGAGATGTGTCCCCTTACATGATAAATTTAGAGGAATAACTTTGAAGTTTAGATCTTGGTATCAAAAGAAACAAAATATTTTTTTCATTTATACAAACTTTTTTAAGTGTCTTTAAAGAGTTTTGTATAAAAGGTTTGATTCCTACAAAATAAAATTCTGGCTACGTTCCCTGTTAAAAGTGATTATTAACGATTTCCTCAAATAATGCTAGAAAATCAAATCTTTCCAATACGAAAACTGAAATTTAAAAATCATGATTTTTAAAATAAAAATACTTGACACTTATTTACAATTACAGAAAATGTATGCATGACCCGAAAATTCAACAATTTGTACATGGGATTAATTTTTGTTCTTTAAAATACAATTTGTCTACAATTCAAATAGATTAATAATAGTTATGCTAAAATTTAAAAAATATATTTTAATAATTCGGAAAAGGAAAAAGCTTAAATATTAGTAATTTAGATTTAAAATTTGAGTTCTATGAAAAAGAAAATCCTTATTTTAGCACAGCTTGATCAAAACCTATTTTAAAAAAATGGAATAAATTTGATTGTCTTGTAAAAAATTATCATTTGTATAAAAAGAACTATCCAAAAGTTTATCTTATCGCGGATTTGAACTATACTAAGGAAGACACGACTCCTAGATGTTATTTTTAAATAACTACCATATAGCGCGTAGTTCACTGATTCTTACTATTGACTAATCGTTTTTTTATAAATATACGAATACTTACTCGATACTTCAAAGTACTCCAATACCAAGTTCTGCCCATCACTGGAATTATCACAAGTTGTATAGCTGTTAAAGAATATTTCATACTTATTTACTTTTAAGCCTTAAGATTCAAATCCTTTAATTAAATTATTAAACAGAGCATAGCAGAAAAAAATATATGCACTTCAAACACAGCAGTACAATTAAGGACTTGTACATTCTTCCCAAATATCATTCTCTTTCATCTCTTTGAAATTGAAACAATTAATCAAAATACAAGGAAAAGCAAGTCAATATTTCATAATTGATAAAATTCAGAAAAAAAAAGTCTTACAGTAGCCTATAAATGCAATTACTAAATTCATAATTAGAAGAATGGTGAACATGTTAAATACAAAATACTCAAATAAAGGGCAATTTTAATGCATGTCGAGGGTTGGTTGTTTTTGAGATTTTATGGCCCAAGGGCCATATTTGGCCATGCTGCGCCAGACACAAGACAAACAATATCAAGTAATAGACATACACACAATGAAAGTTTTACTGGCACAGAAGAGCGAAATACACCCAGGGAGGAATGCATCTTTTAGGAATCCAACCTGCGACGCCTACAACTCGAAGGCATGACGAGAGAATGTTAGGAAGGCATGTCGAGGGAAGAAAATATTACTTTCATAAAAAGAAAATTCCATTAAGCCTATGCCTTACAATCTAGCATTTTCCCACCATACTTCACATAAAACAAATCACAAAATACATTTTGTAAATAAAGTTTGAACTTCATAACTATTAAAAACTTAACAGGGAATGAATCCACGACAAATTCTAAAAGGTAAACTTTTGAGTGACTATCAAATGGCAAGTTGACACAATAAAGTTCGGTATTTGCAACTGTCTTTGGTAGAAGTGCATGTAACAAAAAAGCTATTCAATACACTTACATTCAACACGATCTACTGAATATCCAAGTTATTTTAATTATTTTTTTGATTTACTAGTTCTGTAGTAATAAATAGGGCAAGAGCATGCTAGAAAACCAAATTGAATATTTCTTTATCATACTCATCAAAATGACTGCTAGGTGATAAAAATAGTAATTATGTAGTACACAGAAATAGACTTAAGTACTATTTTCAATTTTCATTAAATCTTTACAGCTGAAACTTTAATTAGGATGTTAGATTTAATTAGAATGCTCATATAAAGATAGTGAAAATTGGGAATAAAAGGAGAAAATATAATTCAGTAAGGCTCATAGGAAGTAAAAACATAGCAAGAAAATTATGCATAATTAAAAAACACACATTTCTCTTAGAGTAAAGGGCTGTTTTAATTTGTTTAGGGAAGAAAACGCTTACTTTGTTAAAACCATTTCATTTAGGCCTAAGCCTTGCAATCCAGCTAGTTTGTTTCAGCAGGCTTCACTTAATCGATCACACATTATGTAAACAATTTTAGTTTGTAACTAACATTAAGGGAAGGAATAAATCCAAAAGAGTAAATGAGATTGAGTAGTTATAAATGGCAAGCTGACTCAACAAAATTTAGTTTTCAGTTATACATTCCTTCTTCTCGTGTTTAAAATTAGCATTACTCTCTTCTCGCAAACAAAAAAGAATCATTCAACAATGGCAAAATTATTTATTGCGTTGAAAAAAGAACATTTAGAAATGCCATTTTGATGCAGAATGATACGATACCTGAAACAAATGGCAAGAACTACTGAATAGCATATTAAAGACAAATTGTTCAAATCATTTCAAAACTTAGATTAGAGGATAAATTAGCTGCATACCAAAAAGACGATCTCGTTCAATAGCTATTAAATAAAAAGCTGACTCAATAAAATGTTCCATTTGGTTGTGCAACACAGTTGGCAAAAACCAACATGCTTAAATTCATATTGAAATAAATATTTTTAATTTTGGAACGGATTCCAATGCAAAAAGAGGACAGGTGCATAGCTTTTCTATGCTTACTGACATTCTGATTAAATTTCTCTCTTGAGCTCACATCCATTCACGTTCTGCGGGTCAGGTGTCAAATGAAAGGGAAAAAATAGCCCTATGCTTTGGCGATTCGAGGTTGGCAAGATAGCCGTTGACGAGAAATTATTGCTTAGGGGTTTTTCAGTCGTTACGATAAGGAAATTTCTCAACTAATCACAAAATCTGAGGATTTGCACAGATGTGACGCACAGACGATAGTATCTCCGCCACTAGCTCCTGCGGGTCATGTCTGTGCAAATCGTCAGCCATTTGTGATTGGTTGAGAAATTTTCTACAGTAAAAGCTGAGAAAGCTCCTAAGCAATAACTTCTCGCCAACGGCTACCTTGCCAACTTCAATCGCCAAAGCGTGGAGCTATTTTTTCCTTTCATTTTACACCCCCAGAACTTGAATGTATGTGAGCGTTAGGGAGAAAAATGAAGCTGCGAGCATGTTCCTTCATCAGAATGTCGGTATAGCACAGAAAAGCAATGCACCTGTCATGTTTTGCTTTGGAATCCGTTCTAAAAGAGTTGTGTTGCTCCAGTGTGACGTTAATTGAAATACCTCCCCCCCCCCCACCCGTTCTAAAAGTGAAGTATTTATTTCAATATAAATTTAAGGATGTTTTGCCAACTATGCTGCACAACAAAATGGAAGCCATTTGTATCACGTATGGTATTCTGCATTAAAATGACATTTCTAAATGTTCTTTTTTCTATGCAATAAATATTGGTGCTATAATTGAATAATTCTTCCCTTTTTTGTGTGCGAGAAGAGAGTAATGCTAATTTAGACTCCGGAAGAAGGAATGTATAACTGAAAACTAAATTTTGTTCAGTCAGCTTGCCATTTATAGCTACTCCATCTGGTTTACTCTTGAGTTTCTTCCTTCCCTTAATGTTAATTAGAAACTAAAATTGTATATATAATGTTTGCGTGATTCGTGAAGCCTGTTGAAACAAACTAGCTGGATTGTAAGGCTTAAGCCTAAAGGAAATGGGTTTTAACAAAGCCTTGTCTTCCCTAAACACATTAAAATTGCCCTTTACTCTAAAAATATGTGGTTTTGAATTATGCATCATTTTCTTGCTATGTTTTCGCTTCCTATGAGCCTTACTGAATTCTATTTTCTCCTTTTATACCCAATTTTCACTATCTTTATATGTGCATTCTAATTGAAAAATATTAAAGTCAAAATGTCTCATTCAGTTTATTTGTTTGTTGACTACTCATGAAATTTGCTTTTTTGTATTTGCAGTTATGAAATACTTTTTCATATTATCCTAATTAAAGTTTGGTTCAGCTGCAAAGAGATCATGAAAATTGAAAATGGTACTTAAGTCTATTGCATAATAACTATTTTTAACACCTAGCAGTCATTTTGATGAGTATGATAAAAAGACAATTCAACTTGTTTTGCAAGCATGCACTTGCACTATTGATTACTACAGAACTGGTAAATCGAAAAATAATTTTAAGAACTTGAATGTTCAGTAGATTGTGTTGAATGCAAGTATTGAAATACACTGCTGGCCACCCAAATTGCAACACCAAGAAAGACAGGAGATATCACAGCAAAATTTATTTTGGAGATAACATGTTGACCAAGTATCAAATGATTAAATTTATAGACTTCTGTGAAGTCTGGTTCCTGCCAAAATCAGTAGCCAGAGTAGCCGCCATTGTTGGAGATCACCGCTGCCACACGCCTCGGCATTGATTCAAAGAGACTTTGGATGTGTTCTTGGGGTACAGCAGACCAAGCAGCTTCCACACGTTGCCAAAGTTGATCTGGTGTGGCAACTGGGGATGTATTCTGGGTCAATCGTTGAGCAACCATGGACCACATGTTTTCTATCGGCGAAAGATCCGGAGAGCGAGCTGGCCAGGAAGCAATTCAATCTGGCGATTGACGAAGAACCCTTGGACAATGCGTGCCACGTGTGGTCGCGCATTATCCTGTTGAAATATGGCTGTGGGCAAGCCCTGAAGATAAGGAAGGACAACTGGCTCCAACACCTCGGAGATGTAGCGCTGGCTGTTTAAAGTACCGGCAATGCGTACTAGAGGAGTGCGAGAGTGATATCCAATACCGCCCCATACCATAATACCCGGTGCAGGACCAGTGTGGCGGTGCATAACGCAGCTGTTCAGCATCCTCTCTCCACGGTGTCTCCAGACTCGAATCCGACCATCGTGGTGTTGCAGACAGAAGCGTGACTCGTCAGTAAAGACAATTTCATTCCATTCTGCCGTCCACATCCTTCTTTCATCGCACCATTGGCGGCGGAAACGTCTGTGGTTCTGCGTCAAGGGTAGACGAAGCAATGGACGTCTTGCGGACAGACCACTCTGCTGTAAACGTGTTGGAATCGGTCTCAAACCTCCAATTATAGTGCCGTGTGGGGCACATAAATTTGAAGAATGTAAATCTTTGAATGTATAAAAGTGAAGAAAGATTGGGGATCATGATCTGATCAGACTTCTTGTTTTCTAAAATGTATGTTTTAAACTATAAGACTTGGCTACGTAATAAAATTTATTTTTAATATATAAAACTCTGTCTTCAATCGATGAAACCCAACAATTGGTTATGGGCCTCAGACCTTAAGCTGAACCTGAATTCTGCCACTACCGGTATCCAGTATGATGGGTATTCAAGAAATGTCCATGTTTTCCTTCCCGAAGTTATCGGATTTCAACTATGCCACGTGGAAGACGGACATGAAGGTATTGCTAATTGACCGGAACTGCTGGGAATTTATCACTAAAACGGAACCTCAATTATTGGAAGATGCTCCAGAACAAGAAAAAAGAGACTATCGTTATAGGAAACAGAGGACATATACAACTATCTACCAGGGCATAGACAGAAAATATCAAGTCTTAATTTCATCTACTGAGGACGGTAAGGAAGCCTGGGATATATTAAAGACCAACTTTGAACCAGCATCTAGAGCACGATTGGCAGGCCTTGTGGACGAGTTCTTTTCAATCCGCTATCAGCCGGAGGACGAATCCATTGGACTCTTCTGCAAACGAGTGCATGAGAAGCTGTTACAGATAAAAGAATGTGGATTCGAAATCCCAGACCTCTTAGTTTGCTTTCAACTAATAAGACATTTACCTCACGAATACGATAATCTGGTACAACTGCTATACAGGATGGATGACAAGGAGTTCACGCTAGACAATTTGTCTAAACATTTAATAACAGAATCCAGCCGGATCGAGCTGAAGCGGAAGGACGAAGACACAAAATTAAGTATCGTGGCCGATGCTTATGCTACAAGAAACAAGTCATCTAGATACAAGGAGACACGGGCGTCTACTCCTGATCACAGCAGATGCGTACTGGACCCTGAATTAATTCCTTCAAGCCCAAGAAAGTCGACAGTTTGTCGTATGGGGCCGCGACCATTCTGCAACTACTGCAAAAAGTCGGGACATTACGAATCGAAGTGCTTCAAGAAATGCAATCGGCAGAAACCTGGTGGTGAATTATTTTATATGGAGGACAATCCAAAAACTGATCTTCAACGTGCCTATGCAGTTTCAAATTTTCCAAATGAAAGACCGAGGGAATTTCTTATTGATTCTGCTGCAACTGCCCACTTCTGTAAAGAACGCGATATGTTTACGACATTCAGAAAACTACCACCACAGAAGATCCTAGTCGGAGACAAGGACAGCACCTCGGAAGTATTAGGTATGGGTGATATTCAATTTACAGTTTTAGATAGAAACCGAAATTTTGATTTAACTTTGAAAGATGTTTTATACTCACCTAATATGAGAAGAAATTTAATTAGTGGTGCTCGTATTGATCTTGTGGGAAACCAAATTAAATGGGGAAATAACAAAATGATTATTTATAATAGTTATAATAAATATTTGTTTACTGTTCCCAGAATTGGAAAATTGTATATCTTGAAAAGGTTATCCCAAGATTAAAAATTATACATATGTAACTGGTTTAGATCTAGAAAAAGCCCACCGTAGGTTTTGTCATGTTAACATGCCCTTAATTGAAAATATGAGTAAAATTAATTGTGTAAAAGGAATTGAAAAACTTAATTGTAAGAATATAGATAAAAATTGTAAGATTTGTGCTATTGCTAAATCCACTAGAATATCCTTAAAAAGAAATTATATGTACGAAAGGAAAACTAAAAATGTTTTGGAAAGGATCCATATGGATTTGTGGGGTCCTGCTCCAGTTAACTCTCTAGGTGGAAACAAATACTTTTTATCTATTATTGATGATTTTTCACGTAAAGTAACTGTTTATATTATTCGAAATAAGAATGAAGTTTTTGATTACTTTAAAAAATACTTGGTTAAAGCTGAAAGACAGCTAAATGTTAAGTTAAAATGTGTCCGAACTGACAATGGTTTAGAATTTTGTCACAAAGAATTTAAAAAGTTTTTAAATGATCTAGGAATAAAAATCGAAAGAACTTCAACTTATACCCCTGAACAAAATGGCATTGCAGAAAGGTTCAATAGAACAGCCATGGATTGTGTCAGAGCTATGCTTCAAGACAGTGGTTTACAACCACAATTTTGGTCAGAAGCACTTTTAGCATTTATTCACACTAAAAATAGATGCGAACACAAATTAACTGAGGGTATATCTCCTAACGAAATATGGACTGGTTTCAAACCATCAGTAAAACATTTTAGAATTTTTGGCTCTTTGGCATATGTTCATATTCCAAAAATACAGAGAAATAAATTACAACCCAGAGCAAAACTTGGTATTTTGACAGGATATGGTTTGAAAACTAAAGGTTACAGAATATATATCCCAAACGAGAAGAGAATAATTGAAACAGTCCATGTTCATATCGACGAAAGTAAGAAAGCTGTTGATGTACTATTTGGTAAAAACTTTGAGTACGTTTCTTTCGATCTTAATTCTAATATTCCTATTTATCAATCAAATGAAAATATAAAAGTAAAATCGGAAAGTGAAACTCGAGTTTTACATTCTAAAGATTTAGTTAAAACTGAGAACTTAAAATGTCTTAACATTTCAAATTGGCGAAGAATCGAAAAACCTAGAAATAAAAGCAATAGGATAGAAGTATACTATTATTCTCCTGAAAATTTGAGAATGAGATCTTTAAATGATATAAAAAAGTACTGTACTAAAAATAAGATTAGGTTTGATCCTGTAAATTTCAATTTTAAGCCAGAGACTGAACATCCTAATGTGGATATTTCTAATGTGCCATCTACTTCTAGTGATGAATCTAACTTTTTAGACCAACAGATGTACGACATGTATGATCAGTGTTACAATGTCGAAATCCCCAAAAGTTATGAAGAAACGCAAGCAAGTAAGGATAAAATTAAATGGAATACTGCCATGAATGAAGAAATTCAGATAATGAAGGATAGGCAAGTATGGAAATTAGTGGACACACCCCCAAATACAACCATAATTGGAAGTAAGTGGGTGTACAGCATAAAAATGGACGAAAACAATATACCTAAAAGGTATAAAGCTCGTCTTGTTGCTCAAGGTTTTAAGCAAAAACCCGGCATTGATTTTAAAGATATTTTTTCACCAGTTGTGAATTTTTCTATTGTTAGATTATTGTTTGTACTATTGATTTCTATGTTGGGTTGGTATCACTGTCAAGTTGACGTGAAAAGTGCATATTTATATGGACACCTTAAGGATACTATATACATGAAACAGCCAAAAGGATTTGTGCTGAAAGGATCCGAAAACAAAGTATGTCTATTGGAAAAGGCTATATATGGTCTGCATCAAAGTGGTAGAGAATGGAATTTGGAATTAGACGGTATTTTAACTAAATTAGGATTTTCTCAGTTAAATTGGTGTAACTGTGTCTTCAAATTTAAAGATGTAATTTTAATTGTTTATGTAGATGATATGGTTTTGTTTTCAAAAAGGGAACATTTGATAAATGAAGTAATCGAATTATTGGACAAAAAATTGGATCTTACAGTCCTAGGTAAAACTAAATATTTGTTAGGCGTAAACTTTCAAGAAATTGAAAATTCGATTTATTTACATCAAATTACCTACATTGAAAAATTAATGTCAAAATTCAAAGATCTTCCTAAAAGTTTTGTGAATTTACCTTTTAAAATTGGTTGTAACTTACCTGATAAGGTTAAAGAGGAAGAAATAATTGAAAATGATTTAATGAGGAAATTTCCCTATCGTTCCTTGATAGGATGTTTATCGTTTTTGTCAGATAGATCCAGACCAGATATTGCATTTGCTGTTAATATAATGTCTCAGTTTTGTAATGGTTATACTTACAAACACTGGTCTTACGTTGTTGATATTATGAACTATGTTTTTCTTACAAAGGATTTTAAAAATTAATCTTTCCAATGTAAAAAGTTCAAATTTGATTGCTTTTTCTGATGCAAATTGGGGATGTGGTCTCACAAACAGACATTCAAGCAGTGGCTATTTAATTTATTTGGGTAACATCCCAATATCATGGAAATCTTCTAAACAAAAGTGCATAGCTCTTAGCTCAATGGAATCTGAATTTATTGCACTAACCGATTGCACTAAAGAAGTTATTTGGTTTAGTAGAATTATAAATGAATTAAGTTTGTGTGATTACATAAGACCCCAAGTATATTGTGATAATCAGTCTGCTATCTATTTTTCAAAAAATAGTCAGGAAAATCAGAAAACTAAACATATTGATATCAAGTACAAATTTATTCGTAAATTAATAAAAGATGAACTATTTAACGTAAATTATATTTCATCGGAAAATAATTTGGCTGACTTTTTAACAAAGCCTTTATTGTTAAATAAATTTAAAAATATTATTAGAAAAATATTTTGTTAGATTTATATATATATATTGAATTGTAATACATCTGCTGAGGTTTTACAACCGATGGGGCCGCATGTTGGAATCGGTCTCAAACCTCCAATTATAGTGCCGTGTGGGGCACATAAATTTGAAGAATGTAAATCTTTGAATGTATAAAAGTGAAGAAAGATTGGGGATCATGATCTGATCAGACTTCTTGTTTTCTAAAATGTATGTTTTAAACTATAAGACTTGGCTACGTAATAAAATTTATTTTTAATATATAAAACTCTGTCTTCAATCGATGAAACCCAACAAAACGGCGTCGAATGGTACGCGCAGACACTGGATGATGCGGTACAGACTGAATGTGCTGTGCTATGGTTCGTGATGTGGCTGAGCGATCCGTCACTGCCATACGCACAATATGCCTGTCATCACGTGAAGTGGTGCACTGAGGTGGATGCGATCGAACACGTCGGTCCGTCGTACCCTCCTGCATCCAACGATCACATATCCGCATTATAGTTGTTTGGTTTCGTCCAACACGACTACCGATTTCCCTGAAAGATAATCCACAATTTCGGTAGGCCACTATCCTTCCTCTGTCGAACTCGGATACTTGATCAAAAGATGATCGCTGTTTTCTACGAGGCATAATTGATCGGGTTTTTTTTGAAAAAAACACAAGAAAAACACAATTGCCGTACTTGAAATCGTCGAAATCTCCAAGCCTTAAATAGCGCTTTGAAGTGTGCACCACGCTGAATTTGCCACCAATTTCTAAAGCTGCGTATAACATCCATGAAGAGAAACTCTTGAAAGTTGTGTCCGAGGTTGCTGAATCTTCAATGTTAAAAGCAGCTGATGAAGTTGGTTCAAAGGGAGAAGACAGTGAATGCGGCGTGTCTGTAGATGGAACGTGGCAGCGTAGAGGGTACACTTCTTTGAATGGTTGTGTTGCTGCCATTTCAATTGACACGGGAAAGGTTCTCGATTTAGAAGTCATGTCCTCATACTGCAGAATTTGCAAAAGATTACAGAAACTGAAGAGAAACCCGTCATTTGAATCACAGGAAGCTGACCATATATGCCAGTGCAATTTTAAAGGGTCATCAGCAAAGATGGAAACTGTTGGTGTCGACAGAATTTTCAAGAGGTCAGTGAGCACTCGGAAGCTGAAGTACACGAAATACTACGGTGATGGGGATTCTAAAGGCTATTTGTGCGTCCAAAACACATATGGCGAAAAAAGTGTTTCAAAACTGGAATGCATTGGGCACATTCAAAAACGGGTGGGTACACGTCTGCGAAAATTGAAAAGCAAAACCAAAGGTCTGTCTGGTAAAGGCAAGTTATCAGATGTCTTTATCGACAGACTACAAAATTATTATGGCATTGCGATTCGCTCTAACGTGGGCAACTTACAAATGATGCAGCAAAATGTAATTGCAGCTTTGTTTCATTGTGCTTCATCACCAAAGAAACCGATGCATGGCCAGTGCCCTATTGGTGTAGACAGTTGGTGCTATTACCAGCGAGCTGTAAGCGAAGGGAAAGAACCAGAAAAGCTCAAGCATTCTGGTTTGCCCAACAATATTTTAAATGTAGTCAAACCAGTGTATTTAGAGCTTTGCACCAGAGAACTTTTGAATAAGTGTCTGCATGGCAAAACTCAAAATGCCAATGAAAGTTTCAATGGTGTTATTTGGCAGAGAGTTCCGAAGGAGGTTTTCGTCAGCCTAAAAACTGTAAAATTAGGGGCTTATGATGCAGTAATACAATATAATGATGGATTTGAGGGTTGCACCAGTGTTTTAAGCAAGATGAACATTGAAAATCTTGGTTACTTCACATTAAAAGGTTACCAAAGTTTGGATCGCATTAGAATCAGTGATTCCAAGCGCCATACAACACCCGTTTCAAAGAAGCGCAGGAAGGTTTTGAGGGCAATTAGGAAAAAAAAAGTAGTTGATTTAACTTCTATAGAAGGTGATCTTTATAAATCAGGATCATTTTAGAGCTACATTTTCCATTTAAAGGTAAGATTCATTATTAAATTTTGTTTTTAGCTTTTTCTTGAAATTGACATTTTAGAATTTTGCTTTTACGCAAAACATGAAAACTCAAAAAGTTATGCTTCAAATGTTATGAAATTTGGTAGGAATACTTTCAAAGAGTTTATAAAGGGAATGTACCACTTCTGTAATTGTGCATTAATTAGTTTTTTTATTTTTAATTATAAAAGTTATGCGTTGCTATAATTTATGGAAGATTTTCTTCTTGGTTGTACTTGAACCTCTCCAGTTTTTAAAAGAACTGGTTTACAATGATGTGAGAGGTACATTCCCTAAAGGAGGTTTCAATCTTCAAAATAAAATTTACAAAATAAGAATATCTTAATTTAAATTTAAGTTATCATGTTTTGCGGTGGTGCTAGTTTTTGTCTATTTTTCACCCCTTTTTGGGGTTTAAATTTTAAAAAAATTATTAATTATTTTTTTTATATGTTATTCTCTAAGTTTTTAACCATATTCTATAATATAATGCACAAAAAAAGTCAAATTTCAAATTATTTCAAAAAATCCTTTCCGAAGGTAGTCGGACACCTTAAAGTACCGGCAATGCGTACTAGAGGAGTGCGAGAGTGATATCCAATACCGCCCCATACCATAATACCCGGTGCAGGACCAGTGTGGCGGTGCATAACGCAGCTGTTCAGCATCCTCTCTCCACGGTGTCTCCAGACTCGAATCCGACCATCGTGGTGTTGCAGACAGAAGCGTGACTCGTCAGTAAAGACAATTTCATTCCATTCTGCCGTCCACATCCTTCTTTCATCGCACCATTGGCGGCGGAAACGTCTGTGGTTCTGCGTCAAGGGTAGACGAAGCAATGGACGTCTTGCGGACAGACCACTCTGCTGTAAACGGCGTCGAATGGTACGCGCAGACACTGGATGATGCGGTACAGACTGAATGTGCTGTGCTATGGTTCGTGATGTGGCTGAGCGATCCGTCACTGCCATACGCACAATATGCCTGTCATCACGTGAAGTGGTGCACTGAGGTGGATGCGATCGAACACGTCGGTCCGTCGTACCCTCCTGCATCCAACGATCACATATCCGCATTATAGTTGTTTGGTTTCGTCCAACACGACTACCGATTTCCCTGAAAGATAATCCACAATTTCGGTAGGCCACTATCCTTCCTCTGTCGAACTCGGATACTTGATCAAAAGATGATCGCTGTTTTCTACGAGGCATAATTGATCGGTTTTTTTTTGAAAAAAACACAAGAAAAACACAATTGCCGTACTTGAAATCGTCGAAATCTCCAAGCCTTAAATAGCGCTTTGAAGTGGCGCCACAGGCGCGCGTGATGTGCGTCTGCGCTGAAATTCTAATCATTTGCATATCTCACCTCCGCTAATGCATGTTGTAAATTTCATATTATTTGCATGCTTCCTTCAAGGTGTTGCATTTACGGTGGCCAGCAGTGTATTTTTGTTACATGCACTTCTCCCAAGACATTTCTAAATGCTGAACTTTGTTGTGTCATCTTGCCATTTGATAGCAAAACTTAGATTTTGTTGGGATTCATTCCCTATTAAGTATTCTATAGTTATGAAGTCAAATTTTGTTTATGAAATGTATTTTGTGATTTGCTTAATGTGAAGTATGGTGGAAAAACCTAGATTGTGTAAGGCATAGGCTTAATGGAATTTTTTTATGAAAGTAGCATTTTCTTTCCCTTGACATGCATTAAAATTGCTCTTTATATGAATATTTTGTATTTAACTTGTTCACCATTCTTCTAATTATAATGTATATATAGGCTACTGTAAGATTTTCTTTCTGAACTTTATCAATTATGAAATATTGACTTGCTTTTCCTTGTATTTTGATTATTTGTTTCTATTTCAGAGATGAAAGAGAATGATCTTTGGGAAGAATATGCGAGTCCTTAATCATACTGATGTGTTTGAAGTGCATATATTTTTTCTGTTGTGCTATTTAATAATTTAATTAAAACATTTGAATCTGTTTTTGTGGTTTAAAAGTAAATAAATATGAAATATTCTTTTGGATATAGTATATTAACTAATCCCTTGTATTAAATTGAATTAAGATAGATTGAAAAAGTGTAAATTTTTGAATTACTTACCTTACCTGTCATCTTAAATATGGTAGAAAAGCCAACTCACTAGTTATGCAGCATACTTGCATTATTAACTGCTACACAACTTGTGATAAATCAAATAAGGAAATAAAAAAACTGTTCACTAGATATCAATGAGTATAAGTATTGACATGATTATTTTTTGGAACAAGCACTTGTTTCAAAGAGTCTTAAATGGTGAACTTTGTTGTGTCAGCTTGTCATATGATAGCCACTCAATAAAGTTTACTTTTTAGATTTTGTTGTGGATTCATTCTCTGTAAAGTATTTTATAGTTATGAAGTCAAATTGTGTATATGTTTGTAAAAATGTAATTTGTTTAACTAGTGAGCTAGATTGTAAGGCATAGGCCCATTGAAATTTTTTTCTGAAATTGATATTTTTCCTCCCTTCAGACACATTAGAATTGATCTTTGGTTATTTCAGAGTAACTGATGCACCATTCTCCCAGTTTTAAATCTAGTCAACTTATTTATAGGCTACTGAGATGATTTCTTTCTGAGTTTACAATTTTAAATTTTAAGTATTTTAATTACCGAGTGGCATGAAAGTGAAATTTAGAAATTGTATAAAGTGTATTTAATTTTACTTTTTATTACTGCAGGGTAGGAATTTATATAAATCAGATTTTTATGATTTTAATTTGTTTCCCCTATGGGTTTAAGCATGTTAGAGAGAGACATGCAAATCACTGCAGTTTCTAAATAAGTGATTTATGTTTAACATTATACATGGGGATTAGAAAATGTAGCAAAACAAATGTTGGGAAGATTTCAACTAAAATTATTCTTTGGGCCTTGTTGCTTTCATTCTATCACTTGTATTCTATTTCGTAATAGAAATCCATAATACTTAAAATTGTAAATTAAAAATGAACATTGTAATAAGGAGAGAAAATTGAATTTCGAACTTTTATAAATCATAATTAAATTAATTTTTATTTCCATCTTTCATTACCTAACTTGTTTCAAGTGCAAAAACATAAGTTGAAAATATTCTTTCTACAAGTACAGAAGTACTTATGATTTAAGACAGTTTTATGAATGGCTTTTCTTGTTTTTTTACACAATTACTAAAATATAAATGAATTTACCCTATTGCAAAAGATATCTGGGATGCAATGTTTTCACAAACTCTGCTTTCCCTTGAATTTTCGTAATTGCAGGAATGATACTAGATGAATATTTTGCCTTTGCAAATATTAAGTTCTTTATGTTAAAACTCAGTTGATTTTCGTCTGGAAGGCTTTTTAAATAAGCTAGTGAGGGACATCCAAGTACTCATTTGTAACTTACTGAAAACATGTTAAACAGTGCTGATTCCTTAATCAGAAACACTAAATTCCCTCATGAAAGGGCATTAATTCAAGTCTATCACACCCTACCATGGGTAAGGGTAGATCGAAATTAACCGAAAGCACTGGAATGTGTTGACTGGTCCCATATGTATGAAACTCAGCCTCTATTGAACAGATTTATGAGACACTTTCAGTGAGCAAAAAGAAACATTTGAGATCAGTTGTTATTATCCCTAACAGACACCAAATCTTAGAGGCCATTACTCTTGGTCTCCAAATGGGAGGGAAATATTTTTAATGAGAAACTAAATTTGTTAAAAAAACAAATATCTATACCAAACATGCCAGTCCCCTTGGAATCATTTTTATGGTAGAGCTCTCAAACATAAGGGATAAATAGTATGAATAATCAAATTTGCAGTGATTCGATCTCTTTTATCAGAAGGGGTACATAGTTGTGGTAATCCAAACTCTTTGGGTCTGAATCTGAAAGCTGGCAAAATACCCGTGTGTGGATAGTCATTCCCCTTGGAGTTAAAGCACAGGCGACAGTAATTCACAAACTCCTTTGGTCCTTCCCCAGCTGCCATGAAGTTCCTCTCCCCTGGATACCTCAGGCATGTAGTGAACAGCAGACCCTTAACCCTTAGGAACATTTGAGGTTTTCTTTATCAATCAACAATTGTTGTGAATTTACAATTGTTGATTTTTATTTCAAGAAAGTCACTTGACAGATCCTCCCTGATCTGTTCAATCGGTTGAATTGAGTTTTCCTGTAGAGCGGTTTTTGGAAATCTGAGATACAACGTTCTTTGTATGCCTTATTTTGAGACTTTAAGGGGAAAAAATGGTTATTGTTACAACACATGAGAACCACAAGCAAAAATGCTCAGAAGCGTGAGGGCCCAGCAAAGCTGTTTTTAAAAGCCTTTTCGAACTTCCATGCCTGCTCAATCAAACGAAAATCACCTGTGAATCAGGTCATTGGGAAAGAGGCACTCGCGAAACTCATTAGCGGCTCACCTTTGATATTTTTCGAAAGGGGATCAAACGACAAGCCTCGCAGTGAAACCTGCAGGTTATCTCTCCGTAGCCTCGTCATTAGCAAAATAGGGCAGTTTTCATCTCCAGCGTGTTGGAGTAAACCGTTTGGAGTGTTAAGAACTTGCCATTTTTTCACACCAGATCAAACTTTAAAACTGCGGTACTGCAAATTAAGACAATGTATACACCACGTTGTACCTTCTGAATAATCTGAAAAATAATATGTGTTTAATATAATTATAATTGTTTACTTTCCTGTCTCGTTCTATTCTATTTCAGTTATATTTATCTTCTCTTTGGGATAAGCATTTTAAGATATTTTCAGGAACAGTTAATCATTACGAGTATATGACTGAATGTCCTGGGTTTATTGTTTCAGGACAAAGTTTTGATTGGAGAACTCTACGTAAAATCTTAAACTGATCCGAAATTCGAGGAATACGATCTTGGATTGGTTAAAAGTTGATGAGAAAGTTCCAGTCGTAAATCATTTGAAAGATTCAGATACCACATGCATTTTTTATCAAGAGAAGCAGATGGAACTAACAATCGGAATGAAGGAAAATAGGAAGAGTTTCATTAGACTCATGTATAGCATTCAGTAAACAATTAATTTTCTCACTTAAAAAGTTGTATATCGACGCAGGAAATTTAACAACTTTTCTGATGAAAGACAAATTGATAAGAGCACTTAAAGCAATTGAAATTAACGGATATTTAGTAAATCATAAAGCGAACGCGTACTTTACATTAAATATGTACTACTTAAACTGTTTTAAATTTATGTCAAGAACATTTTGATTGTGTCATCGCATTATATTTTGTAATTCGTAAAATGTTAATAAATATTTAGTTTCTTACAGAGCGCTTTTATTTATTTGTATTTATAAGACTAGACTCGGAATTTTTTTGTAAAGGTGACCTGTTACGTGTATCTTTACGTAACGTCTCTTAGGCAATTTTTGGGTAGCTTCAGAAATCCGGAACTGCTCTGGTCCCGGATTTTTGAGGTTTTACTGCATTTCGGTTATAAGTAAAAGACATTCTATACATATGTAATGACTTTTCCTTTCTCACTCCATTAAACTTGGCAATTAACTTTTTATTTCGTGTTGGAACTCCTCTCCTTGATGTCTCATTAATTATCTAGACTAATTGGAGTCTTAATTTTTTAATCTGCAGTCTAAAAAATTCAATGTTTTTCAGGATGATGGACGATGATGTGTTTATCAGATTCCTAAAAGTGAATCTCTTCCACAACACTATATACCCACTCTCATCTCAATGGATGTATTTGGGGGACTTGTATGATATTGCATCCTAGCTGGAAAGGTTGGAAATTTAGTTTTTATTGGATGAAATCATGCAAAAGAAAAATATTAAACTTTATTCAACAACTATTCAAAAGAAATTCCTCAAAATTTGGATTTAGTCAAATTTGTGTGTCTAGAAAACGTCTCCATAATGAGACGAGGTACAGAGCAAAAATAGGAAATCAATGTTGCTGACCACCAACAAAATTTCAGGAGCTTGAAAATTTGTAATCCCTATTAGGAAAAGTGGTTAAAAATCAGATATTCACAGCACAGAACAAAAACGATTAGAGAATTGAGCAAAAAACAAATTCTTAATTCATATCTGGCCTGTCTTAAGAATAGCGGAGCCTGATTCTATCAATCCCTAAGAGACCCTAAAATTTCAATTAGTTGAAAATCTTTTCACAATTATGGAAAGATTTTGTTTTTTACACTAGGTAGTTTATTTTAGTTTTTATTGGCCAGCTATTTGTGAAAAATTGCCAGTAATGCACCAATTACATATCTAATGCGCAAACTAGCTTTTGAAATTCTTGCTTTAAGGGGACTTGGCACCCAAAGAGCTAATTTCTCAAATATGAGTTATTTGTTAATATTGTAAGTTACAATTTATCTCCTTGAATTAAATAAAGGTTTCCCAGAAGAAATTTTTTTTAATTATCTCCCACTTTAAAAAAATAATAATTTCGTGAATTTTTTAACACATTTTAAAATGCTACTCTTTCAATGTGCGGTATTTTGGTTTGATATTTTTTAAACATACTCGGATTGGATTGAATGTTGGGGTTTTATGGCGCAAGGTTTAAACATACCCATAAAACCGTTCTCATGACTTTTAAGAATGG
Organism: Meta bourneti; assembly: GCA_933210815.1. NCBI lineage: Eukaryota > Metazoa > Arthropoda > Arachnida > Araneae > Tetragnathidae > Meta > Meta bourneti. Next base: position 26,156,072 of record OW119928.1, read on the forward strand.
GATTTTGGATACCTCAAATAGTTATTGAATTAAAGTTTCAAGGTAAAATATTCCAGAAAAAAACATGACAATTTCACCTTTTCAGGTTATTTGAAGCGTTACTAAAAAAGCCTTAGCATTTTAATCATGGCAGCACGTGAAAAATCGAAACAAAAATCAATTTAAAGATTTTATATTCGTACAAACGTTTGAAAATGTAATAAAACAATTGATTATTTTTCTCGAATTACTATAACCCATGTGTGTTTGTCTATCATCTTTTTAAGGAAACAACAAACATTTTACTTTTATATAATCGAAGTTAAAGGTGGCTATTACATCGCAAAATATGGAGAAAATGAATTTTTGGTACAAACATTCATTATAATGAATGATTATTCACATCAGTAAACTAATAAAAATCATTTTAAATCTTTAAACAATGATTTACTATGTTCAAAATTAATGTTTAAATCACTTCAGACAAAAATATTAATTTCTATCATGAGCAAAAGTCGAAATTCTAATTGATAATTAAGAGCAGAAATTTCTCAGAATACTCTGCCTTTGTAAATCATGATTTTACCCTTTTATCGGCCAGTATTTGTCTTTTACTAGCAATTTAAGTATCTGTTTGACATTCCGAAATGTCGATGGTCATGTGATTTGTAAAAACACTTTTCTTCTAACCAAAATGCTCACAGTCTGTGGTTTACATTTTCATTGTTCTTTCCTAAAGTGCTTGTGGTTTACATTTTCATTGTTCTTTCCTAAAGTGCTTTGCTGTTCTGAATGTTTTGGGCATTCCAAAACTAAGCCTAAACTTAAAGAATAAAGCATAAATACTTGGAAATACAAATATGTCTTTTGGAAACTTGATCTAACTATTATGAGGAGACTCGTTACCTATGTGGATTTCACATTGAAGACATTTTTTCAAAATATCATCTCATGCCAATCTTTGATATCCATCCAGAATATATGGAAAAATAACCTCATTAATTGATTTTTCACACACTATGGGACCATGGCATTTAAAAAACATGACCCTAAAAGGTTTCGTTGATAAATTTTGGTATGTAACAGCATTTTAGTGAGTAGCGAGCGGTGAGAGTGAGAAAAACCTCAGATTTCTGAGTCAGTAAAATTAAAAAATATCTTAAAATTGCCACAGGGACATGAAACTTTCCAGAAACATTCTTCAGTGTATCAAGTGTAATTTGGGACAAAAACAAAAATCGATGTTGATGTTTTTTGGGGTGCCGAGTCCTCTTAAAAACTAAAATTTCCGAGAGGGTCCAACACAGTGGTGGATCATCCATTAGGCGTAAGCCTAAGGATGTTTTTTATAGAAGGTACAATAGGAAAATGTAGCAAAATAAGTACTCAGCAAATAGAGAAGGTTAAAGAAAATAGAGCTTTGACAGGAGTTAGGTTACTTTTACTTTTGCCGTAAATCTAGACTATGACGTCATTGGGCCTTGTTTGGGATGTAGGGAACAACAAAATGAAAGGTTTAGAAGTTATAGGATTAATAATTAAAATTGAATTATAAATTCTTTCAATTATAATTTATTATAAATTATTGTACTTGAATTATTTAATAACTTATAATGACCCTTTTCTTTTAAAATAGTTATAACCAATCACTTTGAATTAAAATTAATGTAATTCCTTCTATATCATCAAATATAGTGGTTATTTGTTGAACATTTTCAAACACCGTATATAAGAGAATTTCATTGCATTCGAAATATTTCTGGCGGTACTACAATATTCAGTGTATGTTTATTAAAAACTGTTAAAAACATTTAGTAATTTTTCTTAATATCTGATAACCTTTGAGTTCATTTGTATTTATAACACACAAAATCTATAGTTAATTATTTTCTATTTATCAGAGTTACTACTGAAAATGTGTGTACAAATAACATTAAAACAGGTTAATTCTTTAAACTCAAAAGGAACAATTGTGTAAACGTTTTTTTTTATGGGTAATTTCTATAAATGCACAAATCCTTGCAGCATTGTTCTGAAGTATAATTTAGAAAAATCAGCAATTATTCCTCATAACAGACAAACATGTTCTTAAAACAAAAATTTACAGAATATAATGGTAGTAGGTGGTTAATTAACGTCGCACTGGAGCAATGATTCTTAACCTTTTTAGTCATCGGCACCCTCCTTGAATTTAAAAATAAATTCTCGCACCCCCTTGAAAAATGTGTTTTTATTTCTTTATTTAAGAAATGACTTCTATTGCAAAATAATTCATGAATTGAAAAATAAACACAAACATTTACAATATACATACAAAACAATATCTCAATTTTTAATGGCTACGTTTTATTCATAATAATTCATGAAGCGTGGCTCCTTTTTTGAAAGAGCCACGCTCGTGTCTTCGAAATTATTTGTAATGCGTTCTTCGAATAAAATAGTAAAATATTTGTGTATAAAATCATGTAAGGTAACATTTTCACATACACACATTCTCAGTTCCTTCCCCTGAGAAATTCTGGAGCAGTAATCCTTACTATTTCTTGTTGGTTCGTATTTTCCTTTAAGGAGCACATTTTTACTAATGAATATCAACTTTGTACCTGTCACTTAAATTACAGTGATCAACACAATAAGAATCTGGATTACTGGAAAACAGATTGACTATCCATCCATCTCACTGATTGAGGTGATTTAGCTGCGAGAATCAGCACACCAAGAATCTTTCGTTCATTGGATCCTTTCCTATTGATATGGGGGTAGAGAATTCCCAGAAAGTTTCTTACAGGAGTCCTTTTATTTAGGTTGCCGTCTTTGGACACCCCCTTTGGCGATTTCTGGTTTTCCTTGTATGTGAAAAACACATTCTTTCAAGCGTCGATTTGTACCAACTGTTCGAATCGAAGAGGACCATACAAAAATAATAACCTTTAAAATATAAAGGACGGGACCTTAAAATTGTGAGAATCCTTTGTATATTTTGGGGTTGATATAATTTTAGCTATAGAAACTCAGAATGTTGCACGGGCAATGAATAATTTTTTAATGAACTTAAGTTTGCATAGTACATTTGCACCTGATATTACTGTGAATACGAACGTAATAAGAATCATGTAAATATATTAGGCATGGGATATTAGAGCGTATTTTATTTTTGATTATTTCTTGAGATTGTCTTATATGGAAACTTCTGTACATTTGTCATATAAACTACTTCTTTTACTGCTGAGAAGAAAACTTTAATATCATCCAGGTTATGAATTCCCACCATAATTTTCCATAGCATAGCTTCAGGATATTTAAGAATCCTTCCCTCGCTAAAGATCTCGCAGTTGCACGGAAATGTCCCCCTCGTGTATAAACAGAAACCCTGCAGAGCTCAAACCTTAAGGTTTTTCTCTCGTTACGAGCCCGCTCGTTCCCAGGTGCAAGACAGAATTTTAATATGTATCTATTCCACGTATTGAATTCTGAAGATGAAAAGAAGGGCTGTAAAAGCATTCTCACGGCTATCGGAGAGGATTTGTAGGGAGACTTATCTGATATCTTGGAAGTCTGGATAGCATCTAGGAATGGTTCAAATGATTTTCAAACATTGGAATTAAAATAAAGAAGTAAAATTCAAATACTTCCCAGTGGTCAATTCAAGTACTTTTAGAAAGAAAAAATAAATAATGTTAAGAACTTTCAACTCGTGGTACATTGTAGAAGTAATTAATACTAATTTGAGTAATTTTGTTATCTTTCATTCAGGATACTGAAAATGAAATTACCTTGAGAGAAACATTTTAATGAACAAGGCATGATGATCATTGAGGGAAGGAATAAACCCAAAAGAGTAAACCAGATTGAGTAGCTATCAATGGCAAGCTGACTCAATAAAATTTAGTTTTCAGTTATACATTCCTTCTTCCGGTGTTTAAAATTAGCATTACTCTCTTCTCGACATTCTGATTAAATTTCTCTCTTGAGCTCACATCCATTCACGTTCTGCGGGTCAGGTGTCAAATGACAGGTTAAAAAATAGCCCTATGCTTTGGCGATTCGAGGTTGGCAAGATAGCCGTTGACGAGAAATTATTGCTTAGGGGTTTTTCAGTCGTTACGCTAAGGAAATTTCTCAACTAATCACAAAAATCTGACGATTTGCACAGATGTGACGCACAGACGATAGTAACTCCGCCTACAATTAGGGTCCACTGACCAGCACCAAGGGCGCTGTATGTCATATCTTCAGTGAAGCCTCTGTATGCGTAGCTATTTTCTCAGTACCCTAACTTATTTTACTCTCCAATAGCCCATTGTGTTGCTCCAGTGTGACGTTAATTGAAATAAATAAATAAATAAACAACACCCCCCCCCCTATTTTACTCTCTAAATCTGGCAACGCAAATTTGGCATTGGCATGGTAACACTAATATATTTTTCATTTTCCTAAAACGTGTTCGTTCACGGAGTACGCAAGGTTCTCTCTTCTCGATTGTTGTGCAGTACTTGAATTTCTTCTATTATCTATATAGATTTTGTTGATTCTGATAGTGTCTCCATCAATATAAATCTGGAAAGATGGCAAAAATAAGGATGGAATCCGGAGTGTCATACAAGTAAGTTCTTTTTTTTTCATTTGTTCAATCAAAGCCGAACAATCTTGCCATTTGATTTTCTGATGCAATCAATTTATTAACCCTTGAATCCAAACCTTACTTGTCGTAAAATTTACAGTGTTAGCTATCTAAGGTTTATCAGTATTCGGAAATTTTAAGATTCATTGAGGTAACCATATAGGTTCACATATTACGTCAGAAAATTCATTTCAGATTTGTAGAATTTCAGAAATGGATTGTTATTTCTGCTAAGCCTAAAAACAATCTTACATCTTACCCATAAATATTTAACCAACTTAGATTCATTGGGGTAACCAAGTGGGTTTATATGTTGACATTAAATAATTTCATATTTGTTACATTCAAAAATGGCAAATTGTTATTTCTGCTTAAACTTTGATACAATAAAAATAAGAGTGCTAAATTTCTGTATGCAATGCATATTTGGCTTATGAAGATTTCGATAAAATACAAAGTAAGAAGTGAGACTGAAAACATGTAGTCAGCCAGGTCCCTAACCATGTACCAGTAATTGATCATTTCTAATTAAAATAAGCAAATTACTCTGTCTAACCATGGATAAAATTGATATTACAACCAGTGTACAAAAATAAATGGTAATCAATCTAATTTTCTAATAATCTGTCTTTATTGATAAAAACTAAAGTCGGAAGTTACATAATTGTGATCTAGGAAACTAGTGTAGTGAATTTGTTCTGGGCACATTGTCTTAATCTCAATTATGTTCCTCATTGATCTAAAGTTTCGCATAGATGTCTCTTTGGCCAAACTTCATGTCCAGGAAATAAAGCAGATTGATTTCTGGGGTTTTAGTCAAACTTTGATTTTAAATTTGAAGTAGAATATTTCATGGTGGCTAAGTGTTTAGCATTGGGTAATTGTCAGCATTTCCAAAAATGCTAAAAGGACAGGATAACTAAGCCTAACCAAAAATGCATAAGGGACAATAACTAAGCCTAACCAAAATTATAAAAGGGACAAGATAACAGCTTGGAACAGATGCAGTGTAGGACATCTTTTGGCGCGGTTTTATTTGTCAACCATTTTTGGTTGCTAAGGAAGAAACGCGGTTTTCGCCTTGGTTCAACACGGAAAATACATTGCACAATCACCTTGACTAAACGTAATTAAAAATAAAACATCCTTTATTGCCTAGGTGTCAGTTTCATTGCCCCATTACACTTTGTTCATTCACAAGCTGTATCCAGTCGACCAAAGTGTTGTTTGCAAAAAATACTCTTCCTTCATATCGCTAGTTTTGGTACCTCTAACCAACTCATACATCCTCAACATACGACTACTAAGCCTGTCCTAACAGATTTTTGACTACCACAAACACCATTACCCCTGCATTGCCTGCAAACCCAAATAAATCCATCAGACTTCGTTGGCCTAGATGTCTGTTTCATTTCCCCATTACACTTTTCACACTTTTAATTAACCCCGCTTCCATAAGAAAATCCAAAAATGCCTTCTTATCCTGGGCCAAATGAGTTACGAATAGCCGATAAGCCTCGACAGGGCGACCAAAAATCGGTCTTTTATTGGAAAATTGTAAATTAAAATTTCTCCTTAACAAGTGCTGAAACTTTTCAATTAAAGTAGGTAAAGAAGATGACTAAAAATTGATAATTTAAAATTAAAAGAATTATTACAAAAAACAGTACAACCTGGTTCCTTGGCACGTCCTGACGTTAAAACGTCTGGTGATTTAATGGAACACGTTGTATTCCACAGGCTAAGGCGTTGCCTGTAGGGTTGCAAGAATGGAAGCCAGTGGAACATTCGGGAAATTAGGGGTGTTGCCAGAAACCACAAAAATCAGAAAATAAAACCTTGCCAAAAGATGTCCTTTACTGCATCTTTTCCAATTTCCACTTTAAAAAACTTCAGATTATTGATTATACGAATAATAGATTGGATTCTTAATGAACTGAGGCAAAGGTTTCAAAACATGAATAGTTTATTTCGTTTCCTCAATGGAGCTTGGTTTGAATGAATGAAAGGAGAAGAATTGAAGAACCAGGCACTTGAGTTAGCTACTACATATAAAGACTTGGACAAGGACTAACTGGCAATAGAAGTGGAGAGTTTTAAATGTTATGCCTTGGATTTAAGCCATAATATGAAAACGGCTACACCATCAGGTCTTCTGACGTACAATACATATACAATATACAAGAACGGAATTGAAGACGTGTCCAACATAACGACAGCATTGAGAATTTTCCTCACAATACCAGCCTCAGTCGCCTTACTTTTAATTTTCCAGTATATTCAAAACCAGCAACAATCATAAATCTCTTAGAGAAAGTTCTCACGTTAAGTTACAAAGTTGAACCACGTTTTAAGATTTTTCTCCTCTTTTATGATAATAAATTGTTCTTTTTTATTGCAATCTTTTAAATATGCCCACACCTCGTCTATTGTCACAACATTTTTCCATCTTTCTCAAGCTAAATGCTTCTCATACAGAATTCTGCAACGAGTTCTGCTTTCTGCAATATGTCATCGGGATAGACGAAGAACATTGTATTTTTTGGCCTATTAAGATTCAAATCACTGTTAATTATTTTATTTACAGTTGAAACTGAACTTTTAATGACTTTGTAATAGTCCTTTGATTTGGCAGATTCTCTTTTAAAATTAAAGATCTTACCTTACAAATATTCTCAGAAATTCTTTTCTTTTTTGGATACGTATTTGGAAATATTTTTCCACTTTTACGCGTTTATTCCTTTCTCATTAATATTACTTATAGTACCTTTAGATATAGAAAAAAGATGACTTTTACAGCGTTTTTGAATAATTGAATAAGCAATTCTCTTTGGAAAGAACGGAAACATAGCCTTCCATACATTGCGTATTTAAAAGCACCACTTTGAAAGTCAACAAAACTCTTAGTTAGCAGACGATAAGTTATACTTTAACTATTTAACTGCTGCGAAAATAAAATTATTTCTTAGCATACATTTTTTTACAGCTCATCAAAATCATTCAAAAAATGTCCCAACAGCCTCTGTATTTATCATAATTAAATATCCTATTCTAAAGCAAGTCTGTTGATTTTGATGCAGCCCACACACATATCCTGATATCATTTGATAAAACCTTTCAATTTAATTTGCAGCGATTATGATTAGTATGAAAGAATATACCAAACATGCTACTCTTAGATTATTTGTCAATGAAATATCTTAGAATTAATTAGGTATTTTTCTTGTACTAAAAATGAAATTGCTGCAAATTAATCTATTTACCTTTAAAATCAAGCATTTACCATCTAAGTTTAATATAAAAATTTGGACTAGTGGAATTAATGTGTTGTGGCGTTATCAGGTGTTTTCAGGGAGGGTTTTGGTTTGGTTGGTTGGGGCGCCAATGTGAGTTCTTGCCCTGGGTGGAAACTAACCTAGTTAAGTCTCTGGTTGCCTGTCTTGTGTTTGGCACAGCATGGCCAAGTTGCATGAAAATAAATATATAGTTTTGAATATATCATCTTTAAAAGAAAAGAACTTGTGAAACTTAATCATAGTCATGGTAATGTGTCATTTACATGCTAACATTTGTTACATCTTTATCATGTAAAACTTATTCCAATTTTCATTGCAGGGACCTAGAAGAGGGTGTAGTATTCCAGACTGAACCTCAACAGGATGATTCATCAGATGAATCATTTGATGATGAGACTTTTGATACCTTCAAAGAAGATATGATGAATGTGAATCTGGATGTGAAGAATAGACCTCGATATTTGGGTGGTGAAGGTCTTCCTTTTCACGAACTGAAAAAGAAGATGAAGCCTCTTACAGGAGATGGACTTGTTAAAAAAGATGTAAGTATCTAAACTTAACAAGCATGACCATCTAATAAGAAAATTTTAAAATAATCAATTTATAATGTGCACTCAGCTTAGATTTATTGTTATTGTGAGGGTTCTTTGTACACTCCAGAAGCTTAAATCTTTATGCTTCACCTTTTGTAGAAATGTTATTGGTCGTTAAGTTAAGATTTGGTACTTTTTGCTCTAATTTTACAAAAAATATCCTTTATCTAATTTGTAGAAGTGTACTCAAAATTTAATTACATGCAAAGTAAATTTCGAAAATGAGCACTAACATAAAACATGTAATTTAAAGACAAAAAAAATTTAAATTATAAAAGATTTTCCAGGCTGCTTTTTCAGTGATACTCAGTAGATTTGTTAATCTGCGTGCCCTGAACACGAACTGAAAAGTACTGTGTTAAATGTAATGTATGAACTGGGCATTATGGAAAAGCAATGACTGCACTATATTTTCAACAGTGTAAAAAGTTAAATTTAATGTTATCCACTAAATGTTTTAAATTATTATTTCAAAAGAATTATTTTAGAATCAGGTACTTATCATTTGTAAATTTAATCGCCTTGTATAGTCCTTTGTTATTAATTCTGATTACTCTGGTGTCAATCCTAAATAGAACTGCTAAATGATTTGATAACCTTCAACAAATGTTTTTGTATGATCTCTAGAAATTTTATTTTCAATCATTCAGTTGACATTTTAAATTTTGGTTTGCATATTGCATTTCCAACTACAGTGCTTAGCAGGATCCTTGCTACCAAGAATTTAAAATATATGTCTGATTTTGATAAACTAATCTGACAATTGATCAAGCATTGAAGCCTAATTTTTGTTTTTAAACCCTAAGACCAGGTGTTTATGCGTTTCACAAAATGCAACTTGTTAGAGCGTAATTAATTTTTGTATAATCTTTTCCCTCATATTGCTTAGAATTGACTCTTGATTTTGTATAAAAAGTTTGATAATCAAAAATGTGATGATTTACAGTTTTTGAAGTATGGCACTGGAACTTTAATCCCAGAAAAATCTATCGTGATGATGCATTATGAAGCTTATGTTGAGGAAAGAAAAGAGCCATTCGACTCAAGTCGTTTGAGACAAAGACCTTTTAAGTTTTTGTAAGTATTGCATTTCTCAAAATTTTAGTATTTTAGCTTGTGCATTTTCATGCTTACCAACCCTCCCAGCCTTTTTTCAGTCTTCAGATACAAAAAACATATTCTGGATTTTTCTTTGAATATAAAAATATTTTTAGGTTCATTATTTGGCACAATGTAGTGGTAATCCATGAAAGAACGATATTGCATTCTTTTCTCTAAGTCTTCTAGATGGAATTGTCCTCAGGGGCACATCTCTGTCTTACTGTCTTTAGTAAACACTGGGATCGAGTTCTCTGAATACCCCAGTGATCTTTTTTTGCTTTCATCCCACTCCACTCTTCCCCAATGCCTCCTTTTTATTCCTTTCATAACACTTTTCATTGATGTTTTGTGCTTGGCACAGCTTGACCAATATGGTCCTTGCACCATAAAACACCAAATCAACCATCCAGATGGAAATAGTATTCCAATTTTTATTTAGGGGAATTTTCAAGTGATGTCCATTAAGTTTAATTGTTAATTTTTACATATTTGGTATCATTTTGTATAAAGTACTACCAAATCAGGTTCATCCTTTCAACTGCCACCAATTAAATGACAATAGAAGATAGCATTACTGCTTTTCCTGTTTTGAATTGTTTTCTCGGCACTTTTGATTTTTGTTTTGATGATTATTTTAGGCATTTTTCATATCTGATAGTTATGCATTGCATTTTATATCATAAAAATCTTTTTTCTTGGAGGTTGGCAAGTATACATTGCTATAAAAATTCATTTAATTTTTAAAATTGTAACATTTTTATAAATATCTTGTTAGATATTATCGTTCTTGCATTCACTTTAAAACTAGCTATCCACGATATTGAAAGAATTTGTTTTAGTATTTTGACCAAGCCATGATTTATACAATACGTGTATACAAACCAAGGTATGAAAAAAATCATGATTTCTTTTAATCAAAATCATGGGATTTTTTTCAAATTGGATTTTAATTAATTCCTTGCCCATACAAGTTGAAGTTTCTTAGCCATGAGACACGCAAATTACAGTGTAGTTTCTAGATAGTTTTAATTTATTTAAACATTAATATTTTTATGTAAAACATTAATGTATTAAGAAGTATAGCCTTGTGAACTTTTGAAAGATTAAAACGCAACAGAGGAATTATCTAAGTAAATCACATAATAGTCTAAATAGACAGTGCCCCAAATGACAAGATGAGCAATGTTTTTCCATCTGGTTCTCAAGCAATTTCGATTACTTTGAGGTACCCATTACCAGTGACTTGAATATTTTTAACCCAGATAAATAAGATTGCCAGACACCATATAAATTTTTTCAATTATACAAATTTCAGAATTTTTTTGCATCATATATAAATAAAATGTTTTGAATTACTTCAATTATTTTTATATAAAATAATTGGTTCAAGACTTGCTTTTGAGAAAAAATTCTTATTAATTTTTGGCTTGCAAAAATAACTTATTTGTGAAAAAAATGTTATTTTTGTGTTAACAGTTAAATAATGAGACGACATGGAAATACATAAATTTGAAATCAGATGTCTATTTTTCTAATTCTTTGAGCATTGACAAGCATTTCATAGGTATATTCAAGGCACACGAGAAGGGTTTATGTATAAAACAAAAATGAAGCTTTTCCTATGAACAGCATAGAACAAGTAATAGTATCCCCCAGATAATGCCAATTCAGTGGAATTTTGAGCTTGCAATAAAAAATGTATCAATTCCAATAGCTATCTGCTTCAATCCATAATCTTTTGTCCGAGAGTTGTCTGTGCAAACGCGCAAAAATCTCGTGTTGGGGAATGAGCCTGTTAGGAAAGCGATCTCGGTAAAGGCGTTGTGCATGCCTGCCATTACCATCGGTCAGACCGTAAACAAAATGTATGTCTGCTTTCACCGCATTCCAATATTCAGCCATTTCCCGTCGCGATTGACGTTGGGTGTGAAAACCTCCGCTTTTATACAAGCGTTTGACTGCGCTCTCTAGCGGCCAACCGCTTCACTTGCGACCATACATTCTACGGTGAAAAGTGTTTGTTTCATTGTGTTCTATCACCCCCTGTAGTTTGTATTATTAGTTTAGACTCACCCTGTATAGCAGAATAAAAAATGAAATTTTAATTTAAATCATTCATCTTTTTAATAAAAATACTTGGTTTAAATTGGCATACCCTGGTAATGTGTTCCTATTTATAAAGTACCAAAATTGGTGTATCCAAAGGCTTGAAAACTGCTGAATTGATTACTAGTGTATCTTGTTATGAAGAGCTAATTTATCAATATAGCCGAGGAATATAAAATCTGAATATGTAAAGCACTGCTTGAGCAGGCTTAAGAGTTAAAACCCAAATAGCAAATCACAAAAACACTCTGAAATCTGTTATTCTAAAAGCAAGGTACATAATAAAACATCTTGTAATCTAAAACAATATTTGTGAAAGCAACTTATTTGAAAGTATAAGCAATTCTTGAAAAGGATTTCAAGATCAAATTGCAAGAATGAAATTAAATTGTTTGGTCTGATAAATTTAGTTACTTTTTAACCATCAATGTGCTAGACATCTGATATTCTAGTGTTAAAATTAGTTGCTTTTATAATGTGATTTTCTTTCATGCTTTTTACTTTACCTGGCAATGTTCAGTTTCTTGGCTCTTAAAATCAAATTAACCCTCTGCCATCATAGAATTTGCAAGTAGTGTATAGTTTTACCCCACAACACACCTAATGACTAAGTAAACACACCTATCAGTTGCAAGGAACCAAGGATTCTTACAACCTCTGGAAATGCATTGGTCATTTGATTAGAAAAGAATCATTTAGGGAAAGATACTGTTGGTCCTTTCCTTAAAATAAAATAATTTGCAAAAATCTGTTGGTACTTTCCTGAAAAAATAATCATTTTAATAGTTTCTATTGGTCAAGGTCAACTGTTTAGGAGTCATGCAGGGAAGATTGCAGGTTGTATAGTGGGAATTGTGTGTGAACCCTTCAGAGGGTTAAAAATGCATAACATATATTTTATAATTAAGATAAATTTTTTAATCACTTATTCTCTTCTGCAGGTTTGGAGATGGGAATGTTCTTCCTGGACTGGAATTGGGAATCAAATCTATGAAAAAGGGAGAAATAGCCAGGTTTATTGTTGGTCCTGAATATGCCTTCGGCGCTATGGGGTGTCCACCTCGCATTCCAGCTGGAGCCGAGATTCTGTATGAAGTCGAAATACTCAACTTTTTCCTCGGCAAAGAAGCGATTGAATTTGAAGAAATGGCCCCAGAGGACCAGAAGAAGGCTCCTTTTGAACAAATTGCTGGTGTGTACCGCTGTGAGAACCAAATGGCCAACAATCTCTTCCGACAGAAAATTTACAAACCAGCAATTGCTCGATACAAGAGAGTGGTGAGATTGTTGGAGGATGTTTCAGTTGAAGATGAAGAAGCTGATGACAAGAGAAAGCAGTACCTGCTGAAGACGTACTTAAATCTTTCCCAGTGTTTTCTGTGCATCCAAAATCCACACAAGGCTATTATTTATGCAGATTTGGCTTTGAAGTTGGATCCAGAGAGCCCAAAAGGTTTGTACCGTATGGGGTATGGCTTACACATGACGGATAACTATGAGCGTGCAGAATACTACTTAAACAGGGCCAGAAAACACAAGCCTTTTGAAAAGAGCATCAATGCTGCTATTTTAAAATTGGAACAGAAACGGAAATTGCATCAAGATTGGGAACGTAGGTTCTGCAGAAAAATGTGGGGTTCTGAGCAAGATATGCCAAAAAAGGCACCTCCAAGATCCAAAGAAATGCAGGAGTTGTATGACATTATTAACCAGGAAATAATTGCTTTCATAGAATCAGATGAAAGGGAGCTGCCATTTTCTTCTGGTTATACAGAAAGTCAGTTGGAGATCGTTAAAGAAGTCACACAAGCACATGACTTAGCCTTTGTTACTAAAATTATGTGTGGCCGAAAGATCAATAAAGTAGCCAAAAAATGGAAATCGTAAAATATGAAAGCAGTGAAATGTATATAGCTCATTCCCATGCAATTCATCTTATTCACGATTTTTTTCCTTGTTTCATTCCAAACATTGTTATTCATGTTGCTCATTTCATTTTACTTCATCCATTACTGCATTTTTCATATTCAACTGTTTTTAAACCATTTAGGGATGTGTTAAGAAAAATCACATTTGTTATTAATGGTGGCTGATATGCAGCCATATTTGTTTAGTTTTTCAGTAGAATGTACGAAGGTGCTACATTGAGTGTATTTTTTCAGTTGTGAAATATCATCTTTTTCATTTGAAGGAATTAAGAAATGTAATTTTTCTAATGTATATTCTGAGTAAACATTTCTACCAGTTGGTATACAGATGTTTGTATTTGTCAAATAAATTGTTTGTTACATTGATCTGTTTTTGATATTTCCACAATCTAGTACATAACACTGAAACTTGTATTCAAAGGAAATTCTTTCAAGTAGAAAATTAAAAATAAGCTTGTGGAAGCTTTTTAAGACAATCGAAAATAAAATTATACAAAACTAAGCAGCTTATCAAAGTTGAGTAAAACATGAAAATAGTTCTGTACATAGATAACATGTGAGACTTGTGTGTAAATTTATATATTCAAATTATTCAGTATAACCATGATAATTATCGTCTGTTGATCGGAAACAATTTCAGAATGTTTGCATGTGGTATAAAAGTTGAATGTTTTGCAAGAGGTCATTTCTACAACCAAGGATTACTATTAATTTGAAAAGGTTTCTTTGTGGGTCCTTACATTGTAAATGAAAAATTCTGACCCGTTTTATTTATATAAATTATTTTAATTCGGTATTTACAGAAATATTAAGTTTTAATTCTGACTTGCTTATAAAAAGCATTTAAAAATTTGATTACAAATAATTGCATCCTTATTTAATCTAAACATTCATAAAGTAGAAAAAACGTAAAATAAAAATTGAGTGTTTTGCATTTACAAAATGCAATAAGAACACTTATTTCAATACGTATAAAACAAATACAAAAAGTTACTCTAATACAAAAATAAAAAATCTGAAAGATAAACAATACTCATAACTATACGAAGATCAGAAAAACATCAATAACATCCAGAAAGTCAACTATTTGTAGATAAAACACTAATATATTCTATAACATCTCATCACATTTATATTTCACATACAATAAGAACTCCTTTGGCATAAAAAAATATGTTTTAATCACGATAGAAATATTTTAGTTTCCATTGTTTTAAAAACTGGGATCTTATTCGATTTACAACATCCTATCCAAGTATTAAATTAATCGTTGAATACAGTAATATCAAATGAAATTGTTCACTTGGTTATAAATTATTCAATTAAAAATAAGTATGATGTATATTTCAGGAAAATATTTAAAATTTTACAAACCATAAAAAAATTACGTAATCCATGATACAAATTATTTTCCTTGTCATTTAGAAAACAATTTTAAAATCACGTAAAAGTTTAATACTCGGCAATTTTCAGGTGAGCATTCACAGCAGAAAATTAAATTAGAGGCAAAAATTGAAAGAAAATTCGTGATATTTTAAAATTCCATTGTAAGTACTAATAAAAACCTGCAATGAAATGTTTCAATTGAAGAGAAATAACCAATAAAGCTATAGCTTCAAAAATCAGTTGGTCATTGTAAGAAAAGGACAAAACGGCTACCTGTCAACTTGTAATAACTTTTTTTGTATTATAGAAATATTATATATATAACCTTAGTATGTACCCCTTGAATGAAAAGTGTCAATTTTACTCAATTTCTGTTGAAGTAAAAAAAAAACTTTCTAGAGAACTTTTCATCATAGTGCACAATAGCTGATAAAAATGTATGATTTGATGGATTTAATCACTTATTTGTTAGCTACGAAAGAAAATATTTTTTCAATTTACTCTCATTGCAAACATTTCTTTTCCTCTTGTTCAAACTAAAAGAAATAAAAAGCTCATGTAGAACAGATACGTATAAGTGGTGAAAGTATAAAATTAACGTTCAAAGTGATATTGTGCATTGATAAAGATAGTGAAAAGATGAATTTAAAAATCTTATGGACCAAGCTTATAAATCGATATTTTACACAAAACCAATGAAAGAAAATACAAAAAAAATTTAGCATAAACCACATTTCTATTCAATTTGAAATAGACAGAAATTCAAATCCCAGTCTCAACTTTTTGTATTTTTCGTTTAAAAAAACACTTTAGATTTCAGTCTGCATGTAAAGTACAGACACAAAAGTATTTAAATAAAATGAAAACTTACATTTGCCTTAAGTGAAAGAAATTTCACAAAATATTTCCAAGATATGTCTTAACATGAATTTGATAGTTTTAATCTTTCATATATTGAATAAGTTAAATCTATAATATAATTGTTTATCAGTTAAAATTAACAAACTTTTAAGCAAACTAAATTAAAGGATACAAAACTATATACCAGTAAAATATTGTTAAAATCTCAAATACTTTACAAGTTTACTATTGTATGCTCCTGTTTTCCCGAACAATTTTAATGAAATGGACTATTTGTATATCCATATCAATAGGAGTGATAAGTCAATTTTCATCTCAATAAAACATTGAATTGAAATGACAAATATAACCCCATACATATCAAAACCAATTTCTAATATGTTAATTTAGTCTCATTGTTACTCATTTTAAAATTTTAATTATCAGTTTTGAAATTTAAATAAGACATGGTGTATTTAAACGATGGTAAGAAATGGAAATTTCAATTCAACTAAAAATCATGTTAAAAGAATATTGTTTTGAAATAAATTATAAAAGTAACATGAGTAAGCATGACGTATCTGTCATAACAGTGTTGAAACTAAAAGCTTGCCACCATACAGTCAACTCAATTATACAGGTAAGTAGTCTCAGAAGCATATATAGGATGGTCTGATTTGCTGATTTGAATTCATGTCATGTGCAAAAGAGCTATCAACCATTTCGGAAAGAGCTAATTTTTTTCTAATGCCTTGCCAATTGAACAGTATCCATAATGGCACCTACAAGGGTGGATTTGTGAACTTGTGCATCACAGGAGGGTTTACATTATACCAGGCACAACCCGTTAATAGAGCAGACAAAAAAGAATTGCGGTTCTGCAAATTTCCCCACTAAAATAGGGAAAATTGTGCAGCGCTGCAACATTTCCTTTCTGATGCACCTTTATCTATGATATGAGAAAAGTTAATGAGCTCCTCTAGGTTTTGGCTTTGCATGCTTTCAATTCGTTGAGGAGATTATGATTATGTCAATACAATAAAACATACTGATTCAATTACGGAAGGGAAACAATGAAGCAGTGTCAATTGAAAATACATTAATACTGATAAATAAAACAAAAATATGCAAGACTAGTTAGATTGGTCTGGTTAAGATCAATCAATAACACAAATTTAATCAAAACTCATGACTTTTGTAGTTATTAATACATTTAAATCTCATCAAATGACTAATATTTTCAAGAAAAAAGTCACATCATTGTCTTTATGAAATTTATGAATTAAATTTAGCAATCTAGCCTTTTAAAATAAAAAGCACAAATTGTTTAAACTCTAATTATCCAAGAATATTTGAGAATGATTAGGTCCAAAATACTTTTTGCAATGGAACATTTAAAATATCTTTGAGTATTCCATATCTTGATTGTTGCATCCTGGTTTATAAATTTGTCGTAAGAATAGTTTAAGTGAAAGACACAGCAGTACATTATTCTACTGCATAGGGTTTGCGAGATTGTTTCTCCACTGTACTATTTTACAATGCTACAATTTAACATTATGTGCCTTTGTTAGCACCCACACAAACTGACATAATTCACAAGTCAAACTGTAATTGATAAAGATAAAAAAAATTAAGTAGATTGATCATTATCAAAACACATCAAGAATATGAAAGGGTAACAATATGCCTTAAATGAATGGTCTAGTCCAATAATAATGAATATACATAGAGCATATGTTCCATTAAATACCATGAAAACTGCATAAGCATATTACTTGCTCTGAGTCGGTAAACTTTGCCCACGAAACAATAGCTCTGTGCAATTTTCAAGAAAAAGCAATAAAAATTGATGTCATATGGCAAAATACAGAAATATTATTTTAACTTAATTAATATTAGTTTAGCATCTTAATTTTATTTTTGCTAACCAATTAGTCTAATGGTTAGGGTGTTGATTTCTGGATTCCAAGGTTCCCCATTCGAATCCAGGATTAAGGCACGGATGTTTGTCTATGTGGAGTAAATATGCAGCTTCTCTATAAACAGGTTATGCCTAGATCATCGATCTTCTAATGACATAGTCAGAGCATGTGGAAGGCGTCCCTGTCATAAAATCTCTGAAGGGTAAATCACTAGGGCTTATGAATCGACAGCTGATTGACTATCGAAGCGCAGACTAGTGTTTTTGATCATAGTGGATAATCACTTTAACCAATCAATACTTTAGGATTCATGCTTTTTCCTACAACTGTTCCAACTTGGGATGAAAATCCCCAAGAGGGAAAAAGGTGAAAGGATTTCCCCTCCCCGAGGGAGAGATTAGATTAAGAACGGATATTGGAGGGTAAGGATGTGCCTTACCATTGATCCGGCGACCAGCCGTGTATTTCTTTGTGTTGTTGTGTGTTCGTAATAAATGTTTGTAACGTAAAATTTGGATGGATTTTTCCCTGATGAAAACACACATTTTGGCATAGAATTTGGTGAACCGGACGCGATTAATTTTGGATTGTGACGGACCTTGTGTTATGAAGAATTGTGCTCTGATTCACGGCTACGTGGAATTTGAGGTAGGTCCCCTTTTAATCTGAATTAATTGAAATTGAATAATTGATCCAATCATGAATCCTGATGCATTAAAGCGAAAAAGAAGTAGTATCAGACAACTTTTTACCAAGCTTATTACAAAAATAATAGGCACTATAAATGAACAATTAAGTGAAAGATACACTGAAGACCAAAAGCTTGATGATCTTCATGATCAAAAACATCAATTAATAGAAAAAATTGAAACCCTTAAAAAATTAGATAGTGAAATAGAAGCTATTATTGCAATTGATGAAATCGAAAACGAAATTACTGTGAGTGAGGAGTATCAGGAACGCGGGATTCAATGGAAAACGAGATTAAGTAGACAAATAGAAAAATTATCCGAAGCTACACCGCAAAATGATTTAAATGAAGGTATCGAGCCAAATAGAGCGGAAAGATACAGAAATGAAAATATTAAACTCCCAAAACTAAATATCGCGAAATTTTATGGAGACTGTAGTTATTGGCTGGACTTCTGGAACTCGTATGAAGTCGCTATTCATAAGAATGATTATTTAAGCAAAATAGAGAAATTCGCTTATTTAAAAACTTATTTAGGTGGGATAGCTTTAACAGCCGTTTCGGGTTTCTCTTTAACTAACAACAATTATGATTCTTCAATACAATTGTTAAAGGAGAGGTTTGGAAGAATAGATTTAATAATCAGTTCACATATGAACAAACTTCTAACGATAGAACCTGTAAGAACGTGTTCCAATGTGTCAGCTTTGAGAAAAATGTATGACGCGATTGAGGTCCAGATCCGATCGCTACAATCTCTTGAAGTTGCAACTGGCACATATAGTAATCTCCTTTGCCCCGTGATATTACAGAAAATCCCGGAAGAGTTAAATTTAAATTATAATAGACAACGAAAAATGAGTGAATTATTTGATATCAAACATTTAATTGAATTTTTAAGACAGGAAGTAGAGTGCCGAGAGACGTCCTTTTTATTAGCTAATCCTAAAGGTGTAAGTGGAAATGAATGGTCCTTTCGTAACAGAACAATAAATCAAAATAGTCAAAATAAGCATTATGTAAGCCTAAAACGAAACACACCAGTATCAAACATACCTACTGCAGCAGCCTTAACCACTGCTGTGAATGAAATTTGTATTTTTTGTTCCGATAGATCGCATATAAGTCAAAAATGTCCATTGACAGTAATTGAAAGAAAAAATTCTCTTAAATCCCATGGTCGATGTTTCATATGTTTAAAACGTAGGCATATATCTAAGTTTTGTTGGAAAAAGGATCAGATGTGTAAGAATTGCAAGCAGCCTCATAATTATTTGATATGTAAAAGGCATACTGCGCACAAAATCCAAACGAATCCATACACAACGAACCAGAACAAGTTGAGACATCTGTATCTTCACTACATTGCTTAGAAAATAAACAAAAAAGAGATAAATTAGAGTCAGTTTTATTACAGACATTCACTGCGGTGGTTAAAACAGACCAGAAAATAGGAGTGGTTCGAGTGCTGCTAGACAGCGGCAGCAATAGAACATTCGTGAAAAGGGGAATAGCTGACTCATTGGGGTTGAAGGTCATTCGCCAAGAAGTGTTTACAATACATGCGTTCGGTGGGATTCGAGCTGAGACCAAACAAATTTATGATATAGTTGAGTTCGATTTGCAGAATAGAATTAAACCTGATCAACATATCAAATTAGAAGCGGTGGTCATTGAGTCCATTACACATGGCCATATTGAAATTCCTTCTCAGTGGGTTAGAAACATTGCTTTCGAGAAAGGAATCGAATTAGCCGATACTGGAACCACAAATGAGATACATATACTGATCGGATCGGATTATATATGGGAGATTTTACATGAAAGAAATATAAGGATAGGCAAACGTTTAGTAGTAACTGATAGTATATTTGGGTATGTAATTCAAGGCAGGGAAATGGAATATGACAGTGAGAATGTTTGTGTAAATTATGCAACGGTATTTAGAGAAGAATCAGATAATGAAAGGGTTAAAAGTTTATGGGAATTGGAAGCGATTGGAATAAATCAGGATAAAGAAATTTCTCGATCAGATACGGATGTCATGAACATGTTTGAACAAAACACAATTTTTAAGGACAAGAGGTATCAAACTAAGTTGCTATGGAAAGATAATTATAATTATAACATTAAACTCTAATTATGTGTTTGCAAGGCGACGTCTGATTAATTTGAACAATAAATTTAGGCACAATTCAGAGTTGTATTTCCAATATAATGAAATTATTGACGAACAATTAAAAGACGGTATAATTGAACAAGTCAAAATTGTTTCCAATGATTATAAAAATATAGGATATTTTATGCCCCATCATGCAGTGGTAAAAGAATTAAAAGAGAGTACTAAGGTTAGGATTGTCTACGACGCGTCCTCAAAAACTAAAGGGGAACAATCTCTCAACGATTGTTTAGAGAGTGGGCCAAGTCTCAATCCAGATTTACTGAAAATTATTTTGAAATTTCGATACCATCCAATAGCATTTTGCGCAGATATTCAAAGAGCCTTTTTAGAGGTTGGCATCGTTGAGCAAGACAGAAAGTATTTGCAGTTTTTATGGGAAAAGAGGGGAACTGATCTCGATTTCGGTGGTCGTGATATCAGAGTTTTGCGATTTAGACGAGTTCCTTTCGGAGTGAAATGTAGTCCCTTTATCCTGACGGCTACTATAAGACTGCATCTTACAAAGTATGAGAACTCGCATGTGCTGAAGCATGTACTGTTCTTAAAGACCTCTATGTCGACGATTTAATTACGGGCGCAGCTACTGTTGAAGAAGCCGCATCGATATCAAAGGAGGCCAGTTATATATTAAGCGAAGCAAGTATGAATTTGCGACGATGGACTTCGAACTCTCCGACCTTAAACCAAATATGGGAGGACAATCAAATGGAGTGTCGACAGTCTTCGCATGAGTTAAACTTACCACTTAAGGTCCTAGGTTTAATATGGGACAATGAAAGGGACACCCTGAGGATTGAGCTCAATCAATTCTCGAAAATGAAAGGTGTAACTCCAACGAAACGTGTTGTGCTGAGTACATGCGGAATGTTATATGATCCTATAGGACTGATAACGCCTTTCACTGTGAGAATAAAGTTAATGATGCAAACTCTTTGGGAGCGAGGCATCCAATGGGATGAGTCTCTTCCTGTGGAAATAGAGTCATTGTTTAAAGAGTGGCTCAATGAAATAGACGAATTCAAGAGACTCGTCATACCCCGACCATATTTTGATGAAATACAAGTGAATCAATTAGAAGTACACATATTTTCAGATGCAAGTCCGAAGGCTTACGGTTCTGTTGCGTACTTCAAAATCAAATATCAAAATAAGTGTGCGACTAGTTTTATAATTTCTAAGTCTCGTTTAGCTCCAATTAAGAGAATGACCCTACCACGTTTAGAACTGTTGGGAGCCTTGACATCAGTGAGGTTGTCTTCTTACTTGCAATCCACATTTCCTTCATTGAAGGAAAGTGATATTTTCTTGTGGACTGACTCCAGATATGTCTACATTGGATTAAGGGTGTTGCTGATGATTGGAAACCGTTTGTCCGCAACCGAGTCTTGGAAATTAAAGAGAAATCCATTCCTTTAAACTGGAATCATTCCAATGGGAAAACCAACCCAGCCGATAAACTTACTCGGGGAGTAAGTGCACGTTCTCTCATCGATAACGCGATCTGGTGGACCGGTCCTCACTGGCTTTTAAAACACGAGATGTCCTGTGGTGATACAGTGTCAACACTGGACACGGACTCTCAGGAAATCCAGAAAGAAAAAAGAACCAACTGTGTTACCTTACAAACGTGTTTTGAACCTTCGGATACATTGTTTGATTTCCACAAATATAGTGATTTGGATAGGGTTTTGAGGATAACTGCATACGTCATGCGGTTTGTGAAAAACTCTAAACCGAATTCTAAAAAAGGAACTGGTACACTTACAGCCACAGAACTATCTAAGGCTGAAGAACATTGGGTTTGTTTTGTGCAAAGAACAGAATTCCAACGTGAATACCTTCAGCTGAGAAGGGGAGTTCCTATTGACTCTGAGTCGAGACTTTACTGTCTGAATCCGAGCATATCTGCTGATGGATTAATTTGTCTCGGCGGTAGATTGCAACGTTCTGAATTTGAGTTTCAGGAAAAGCATCCTTGGATTATTCCCGGCAAATCTAAATTCACCGAATTGCTTATTGTTAAGGAACATCAGCACTTGTATCATTCTGGTGTTTCAGATACACTGACTCAACTTCGAGAAAGGTACTGGATAATCCGAGGCAGACAGGCTGTAAAATCCTGCTTGAATAAGTGTTTTATTTGCAAAAGGTTCAAGGCCAGACCTGGTAAACAGGTAGTGGCTCCACTACCAGCTGATAGAATAGCTGAGGCAAACCCTTTTGAAGTAACAGGGATTGATTTCGCGGGACCTTTGTATACAAAGGACAGTGACAAAATTTATATTGCCCTATTCACTTGTGCAGTCACTCGTGCAATGCATCTTGAAGTGGTATCAAGTCTGAGTGCGGAACATTTTCTATTGGCCTTCCGACGATTTGTTTCAAGAAGAGGAGTCTGCCGAACTATTAACTCGGACAATGCCAAAACTTTCAAAGCAGCAGACTGTGAACTGAAAAGGTTGTATGCTAATATTACGGACACATCCGTACAAAATTATTTTGGTAAAAATGGTATAACGTGGCGATTTATTGTTGAAAGAGCGGCTTGGTGGGGTGGATACTGGGAGAGAATGGTAAAAATGACAAAAATTATTTTGAGAAAAGTGCTAGGAAGAGCTTTGGTTACTTTTGAAGAACTACAAACGGTTCTTGCAGAAATAGAATCGATTTTAAATTCTAGACCTCTTACCTATATTTATAATGAACCATCAGAACCATTCCCTCTCACCCCAGCTCATTTCTTGACAGGAAAAAGGCTGACGTCCTTACCCCACCGGGCTGGTCACGATAAGGAAGTTGTTATGCCAAGTAACAAAAGAATTTTAATTAAAAGGTATATGTATCGTGAAAAACTTTTAAATAACTTTTGGAAAAGATGGAAAAGGGAGTATCTTCTCCAACTAAAAGGTGCAAATTGTGTCAAACCAATTAATGTAACTTGTGAATTTAATATAAATGATATAGTTTTGATAGGTGATGAGAAATTACCTCGACAATTTTGGAAGTTAGCTAGAGTGATGGAAATTCACAAAGGTCGTGATTACAAAGTAAGGAGTGTTACTTTGAAAACATCTTCAGGGATAATAAAACGACCGGTTCAACTGTTATACCATCTGGAACTTCCAAGAATGGATTAAGTTTATATTCAGAATATAAGGTAGCATATTATATTTATGTCCTTATTTGAAATTCATGTCTGATATTGCATTTTTATTCATATAGTTTTGTAGTATTTTCTATACTAGCAATATTCATCTGTTTATAGTTTTTCAGTACTTATAAATTACATCTATTTGATTACACTTTCTGTATTTGTATATTTTGAAAGCACTTTTATGTTTATGTTTTACCTGATAGTATTTTTGTGTCACATTTCTTTTAGAGAATGTAAAATTATTTTAGTACAGTGTATTCATTTATGTTATATTTCAATGTTAAGCTGTGTTAAATGTTTCTATGTTTTCTAATTTTGATAAATGATGAAAGTCTTCATCGGGGGGGGGGGGGAGAATGTTCCAACTTGGGATGAAAATCCCCAAGAGGGAAAAAGGTGAAAGGATTTCCCCTCCCCGAGGGAGAGATTAGATTAAGAACGGATATTGGAGGGTAAGGATGTGCCTTACCATTGATCCGGCGACCAGCCGTGTATTTCTTTGTGTTGTTGTGTGTTCGTAATAAATGTTTGTAACGTAAAATTTGGATGGATTTTTCCCTGATGAAAACACACATTTTGGCACAACAAGCATGTGACAGATCTTGAAACCAAGCAATCGGCAGAAATAACACAGCTGTGTGCAAATACTCCGTCTATTTCATTAGAGGTCAATGGCCCAGAATGTGTGTAAAGTCGTACGGTGGATCTATCCCCATGGTGCATCAGGGGAATACCAAGTGGCTCATAATTCTGACCTTGAAGTGCAATAATGAATAATGTTCAATTGGCCAGGTATTGAAGAAAAAAAATTATATTAACATTGAAAGGTTCTCATACGCAATTCATAAATGAAATTGATTTGCGGGATGGAATCCTTGTTGCTAGTAAGCCAAATAGAGAAGCCTCTTTTCTAAGCCAATAAGATTAACAAAGACAATTTGCATAAATATACAGCACCCGTACATAAATAGAATGTTCTTTCACAAGCAATTATTGGTAAATTAATAACTCATTACTCTTTAGTTAGAAGTGTTGCTTAATGATTTAAATAATTTTCCTTTTCATTCAATGTGACATCAATTTGATTACTTGTTTTTCTCAAAAACTATCAGAAGTATAATTGTCTGAACATATTTTACATTTAAGGAAATTCGATATGCAGAGCTTTTATGATATATATGGGACATCCTGCATAAGTAAACCAACACAAAAAATATGGTTTAACAATAGAAGGGACTTGTGTGGCATCCCAATAAGAATATTGTCGTCATTAGGTACTTAACGATGTACCATCTTCATTATACAAAAAAGATCATCTTTATTACCCAAATCATGTAAAAAATTATAGGGAATAACATAAATTATGTTGGCACATCTAAGCTAAATATTATAAATGAACATTTAATAGAGTACATTCAACAGCTGTGACACCATTTAAATTCATGCAACACATAAATGGAATTTGATCACATTGATTTCCAATAGACTCTGTTAAAAAATAGCTTGCCATTAATATGTTATGACTAGAAATATATAAATAAGATATTTACAAATACTTTTTTATTGCATAGAAAATGAAAAAAAAATCATATTTAAAAGGAAAAGTTCTATAAATAATTTTATTCTAGAAATACACACTGCTAAAAAGTCAACATGGGTGGTAGAGGTTGCCTCGAATCCAAAATATCTGAAAAACATTGAAATTTTTAATAATGCAATTGAACAATGACAAAAAATAGTCATAAATTGTATGGAAATGCTATTTAGACATTATTTACTTAATGTTAGTGAATTGGCTAGTTTAGTGTAAGGTTCTCCAGACAGATATGAAAGAATACTGGTCAAGTGGGTAATTGAATTAACGTCACACTGGAGCAACAAAATGGGCAATTGAAGGTCCTGGATCAATCTCAAAAGGTATGTAAGTGAGGTGTAACGTCAGCCAACCTCTCAAGGAGCACCAGAAAGAAGTATAGTGGTTCACAAATCTGCCTTTGTAGTGCCATGATGAGAATTGTTCAATTGGCTGGGTATTAAAAAACTTTCCCTAGTAATGACAAATACTAACATAACTGTTATGCTTTCCTTTAGCAGTTTCCCTGTGAAACTGGCAGAACAAAATTTTGTTGGAACTAAAGAAAACTTTGCAATTATGATGAACTTTTTCAAAAAAACTTGAGTTAAAACTATCAATCATAAATATTTCCATTAAAGAAATATCGAATTGTGTTCCTATCGAACACGAAATACGTTTGACAGAAATTTTCAAGTACTTCTTTCCAAAATTACTTGCACTATAACACATTTAATTTGATACATGTATTGTAATGAGATAAGGACTGTTTCAAAAAATCAACATCATTTCACAATGATGCTTTGTTCATCAAACTATCATTCTTCCTTTGTATTCTGACTACACTGCTCTTTGTTATTACAAAAGGATAATTTAAGCAGAAGGATAGTATGATGAGTCAATTCTCTTGAAGGACATAAATATAAGGGACACAACACATATTATACCTATTCATACCTTCCATTGGTAATACAGTAAGGCCGTAACTTTAAACCAGTTTTAGTTGAAACCTGTTCTACACTTTATAATTAGATAGGTAGTTGAATTTACATTGCACTAGAGCAAGACAAGCTATTGGCATGTTCCAGAATCAATACCAATGGGAAAGATCCAAGGAAAATACGTCGTAATTTTAAATCAACCTGACACCTGAGCTGGTACCTCATTTAAATACTGGTCAGGAGTATATCAATTGACCCCTACTTGAAAGCATATGGGGACGAGTATTTACATTTTCATTCATAGAAAATGTGAGAATTTCAGAGTGAAAAAGACTTCAGTGATGAACATGGATGAAGGGGATGTTCATGTAATTATCAGCAAGTGTCAAAATTTGTTACAGTTAATAGATACACAATAATATTTCTGTCATATACTTTAAGAAAAAAAATTGACAAACAAATTGATTTTGGACATATATGATACGATCATTAACTTGAAAGGTTGAGTTATTGCTGTTTTAAGACGAAATTTAATTTTAAATATATCTGAAAATGTTAAGTAAATTAGAAATTGAGCAAATATTAGATTAGTGTCAATTACATCTAAAATAATGAAAATTACTCAAAGGAATGAATTTTTTTAAAATAATTATAGAGCAATGAAAAATAAAGATGAAATATTTGAAAAAAAGTTTCATGAAGATTTTCTATTATACTATAATAAATTTAATGAATGAAACCTTTTAAATGAAAAATTCAGACCATGCTTGTTTTAAGTAACTCCCGTTTTACAAACGTAAATGATTTCATGAAATTTCATCGTCCTCCCTAAATGTAGAATAAGTATTAATTCCAAGTATTAAGTACAAATTTTTAACTTTTCGTCGGCAAAGGAAATTCATAAAAAGGAACGCCAATTGTACAATTACTTTTATTGTATAGTACTGGGTATTTAATTCAACTATAGGACAACCACAGCCAAAGCACTTATGAAATAGTAGCTTTAATAGCATGAATTCTTAAAAATAGTAACAAAATTAGTCTCCTCGTGAAGCTTATTTTAGTTTCAGTTTCCCTCAGCAACTATATTTTCGGTACAGTCTTTAAAAACCCTGTTTCAAGTATAAATATGAAGTGTTAGGCTTAGTTTGGCACTTAACTAAGAGTTTGCACTATAAATAGAAAAATAGCATTTATACACTCCATTACACAGATTCCTTGTTGAAGCGACCAGTATATTTATATTTACCAAATGATTTGATACCATTGGAGCGCATTAAATCAAAGTCATAAACTTATTTTCCCCAATGATTAAACAGGTGGGAATTCGTGACTGAAATAAGGATACGTGCCATTGATTAAAAAGCATTTGGACTTAATTTTCATTGACCTATAGAGAATTTTCAAAAAAGTCGCCAAAACCTTGAAAACAAGAGCTTCTGAGATTATTTTGTTTACAAAGATAAAAGTTGACAAGGTTGAAAAATAGTAGCAAAAAGTCACCTATGGCAACACTGAAATTATACTAAAATAGCCTAAGAAATAACAAATGTTAAAGTGAAAATTTTTAAGAACTTATACCTCCGATAATGGAATGCCATGGTAGGGTAACATAAGTTAGGTACGCATGAAGAGCTGGTGAATTTGCCCGTCGAGATTCTTTCCAAAAGTGATAGGCTTGACCAAATCCTCTCATTGTCCATAATCTATTAGAAGTGGTATCATCTAGTTCTGTGAAAAAACATGCTTCTTTTAATTCTTTACTTGAACTTCAATAATGGCCCAATGCCTGTTTTGTTTCCTTTTCAATTTTTAAGCAAGAAACCGAGATGTGTCCCCTTACATGATAAATTTAGAGGAATAACTTTGAAGTTTAGATCTTGGTATCAAAAGAAACAAAATATTTTTTTCATTTATACAAACTTTTTTAAGTGTCTTTAAAGAGTTTTGTATAAAAGGTTTGATTCCTACAAAATAAAATTCTGGCTACGTTCCCTGTTAAAAGTGATTATTAACGATTTCCTCAAATAATGCTAGAAAATCAAATCTTTCCAATACGAAAACTGAAATTTAAAAATCATGATTTTTAAAATAAAAATACTTGACACTTATTTACAATTACAGAAAATGTATGCATGACCCGAAAATTCAACAATTTGTACATGGGATTAATTTTTGTTCTTTAAAATACAATTTGTCTACAATTCAAATAGATTAATAATAGTTATGCTAAAATTTAAAAAATATATTTTAATAATTCGGAAAAGGAAAAAGCTTAAATATTAGTAATTTAGATTTAAAATTTGAGTTCTATGAAAAAGAAAATCCTTATTTTAGCACAGCTTGATCAAAACCTATTTTAAAAAAATGGAATAAATTTGATTGTCTTGTAAAAAATTATCATTTGTATAAAAAGAACTATCCAAAAGTTTATCTTATCGCGGATTTGAACTATACTAAGGAAGACACGACTCCTAGATGTTATTTTTAAATAACTACCATATAGCGCGTAGTTCACTGATTCTTACTATTGACTAATCGTTTTTTTATAAATATACGAATACTTACTCGATACTTCAAAGTACTCCAATACCAAGTTCTGCCCATCACTGGAATTATCACAAGTTGTATAGCTGTTAAAGAATATTTCATACTTATTTACTTTTAAGCCTTAAGATTCAAATCCTTTAATTAAATTATTAAACAGAGCATAGCAGAAAAAAATATATGCACTTCAAACACAGCAGTACAATTAAGGACTTGTACATTCTTCCCAAATATCATTCTCTTTCATCTCTTTGAAATTGAAACAATTAATCAAAATACAAGGAAAAGCAAGTCAATATTTCATAATTGATAAAATTCAGAAAAAAAAAGTCTTACAGTAGCCTATAAATGCAATTACTAAATTCATAATTAGAAGAATGGTGAACATGTTAAATACAAAATACTCAAATAAAGGGCAATTTTAATGCATGTCGAGGGTTGGTTGTTTTTGAGATTTTATGGCCCAAGGGCCATATTTGGCCATGCTGCGCCAGACACAAGACAAACAATATCAAGTAATAGACATACACACAATGAAAGTTTTACTGGCACAGAAGAGCGAAATACACCCAGGGAGGAATGCATCTTTTAGGAATCCAACCTGCGACGCCTACAACTCGAAGGCATGACGAGAGAATGTTAGGAAGGCATGTCGAGGGAAGAAAATATTACTTTCATAAAAAGAAAATTCCATTAAGCCTATGCCTTACAATCTAGCATTTTCCCACCATACTTCACATAAAACAAATCACAAAATACATTTTGTAAATAAAGTTTGAACTTCATAACTATTAAAAACTTAACAGGGAATGAATCCACGACAAATTCTAAAAGGTAAACTTTTGAGTGACTATCAAATGGCAAGTTGACACAATAAAGTTCGGTATTTGCAACTGTCTTTGGTAGAAGTGCATGTAACAAAAAAGCTATTCAATACACTTACATTCAACACGATCTACTGAATATCCAAGTTATTTTAATTATTTTTTTGATTTACTAGTTCTGTAGTAATAAATAGGGCAAGAGCATGCTAGAAAACCAAATTGAATATTTCTTTATCATACTCATCAAAATGACTGCTAGGTGATAAAAATAGTAATTATGTAGTACACAGAAATAGACTTAAGTACTATTTTCAATTTTCATTAAATCTTTACAGCTGAAACTTTAATTAGGATGTTAGATTTAATTAGAATGCTCATATAAAGATAGTGAAAATTGGGAATAAAAGGAGAAAATATAATTCAGTAAGGCTCATAGGAAGTAAAAACATAGCAAGAAAATTATGCATAATTAAAAAACACACATTTCTCTTAGAGTAAAGGGCTGTTTTAATTTGTTTAGGGAAGAAAACGCTTACTTTGTTAAAACCATTTCATTTAGGCCTAAGCCTTGCAATCCAGCTAGTTTGTTTCAGCAGGCTTCACTTAATCGATCACACATTATGTAAACAATTTTAGTTTGTAACTAACATTAAGGGAAGGAATAAATCCAAAAGAGTAAATGAGATTGAGTAGTTATAAATGGCAAGCTGACTCAACAAAATTTAGTTTTCAGTTATACATTCCTTCTTCTCGTGTTTAAAATTAGCATTACTCTCTTCTCGCAAACAAAAAAGAATCATTCAACAATGGCAAAATTATTTATTGCGTTGAAAAAAGAACATTTAGAAATGCCATTTTGATGCAGAATGATACGATACCTGAAACAAATGGCAAGAACTACTGAATAGCATATTAAAGACAAATTGTTCAAATCATTTCAAAACTTAGATTAGAGGATAAATTAGCTGCATACCAAAAAGACGATCTCGTTCAATAGCTATTAAATAAAAAGCTGACTCAATAAAATGTTCCATTTGGTTGTGCAACACAGTTGGCAAAAACCAACATGCTTAAATTCATATTGAAATAAATATTTTTAATTTTGGAACGGATTCCAATGCAAAAAGAGGACAGGTGCATAGCTTTTCTATGCTTACTGACATTCTGATTAAATTTCTCTCTTGAGCTCACATCCATTCACGTTCTGCGGGTCAGGTGTCAAATGAAAGGGAAAAAATAGCCCTATGCTTTGGCGATTCGAGGTTGGCAAGATAGCCGTTGACGAGAAATTATTGCTTAGGGGTTTTTCAGTCGTTACGATAAGGAAATTTCTCAACTAATCACAAAATCTGAGGATTTGCACAGATGTGACGCACAGACGATAGTATCTCCGCCACTAGCTCCTGCGGGTCATGTCTGTGCAAATCGTCAGCCATTTGTGATTGGTTGAGAAATTTTCTACAGTAAAAGCTGAGAAAGCTCCTAAGCAATAACTTCTCGCCAACGGCTACCTTGCCAACTTCAATCGCCAAAGCGTGGAGCTATTTTTTCCTTTCATTTTACACCCCCAGAACTTGAATGTATGTGAGCGTTAGGGAGAAAAATGAAGCTGCGAGCATGTTCCTTCATCAGAATGTCGGTATAGCACAGAAAAGCAATGCACCTGTCATGTTTTGCTTTGGAATCCGTTCTAAAAGAGTTGTGTTGCTCCAGTGTGACGTTAATTGAAATACCTCCCCCCCCCCCACCCGTTCTAAAAGTGAAGTATTTATTTCAATATAAATTTAAGGATGTTTTGCCAACTATGCTGCACAACAAAATGGAAGCCATTTGTATCACGTATGGTATTCTGCATTAAAATGACATTTCTAAATGTTCTTTTTTCTATGCAATAAATATTGGTGCTATAATTGAATAATTCTTCCCTTTTTTGTGTGCGAGAAGAGAGTAATGCTAATTTAGACTCCGGAAGAAGGAATGTATAACTGAAAACTAAATTTTGTTCAGTCAGCTTGCCATTTATAGCTACTCCATCTGGTTTACTCTTGAGTTTCTTCCTTCCCTTAATGTTAATTAGAAACTAAAATTGTATATATAATGTTTGCGTGATTCGTGAAGCCTGTTGAAACAAACTAGCTGGATTGTAAGGCTTAAGCCTAAAGGAAATGGGTTTTAACAAAGCCTTGTCTTCCCTAAACACATTAAAATTGCCCTTTACTCTAAAAATATGTGGTTTTGAATTATGCATCATTTTCTTGCTATGTTTTCGCTTCCTATGAGCCTTACTGAATTCTATTTTCTCCTTTTATACCCAATTTTCACTATCTTTATATGTGCATTCTAATTGAAAAATATTAAAGTCAAAATGTCTCATTCAGTTTATTTGTTTGTTGACTACTCATGAAATTTGCTTTTTTGTATTTGCAGTTATGAAATACTTTTTCATATTATCCTAATTAAAGTTTGGTTCAGCTGCAAAGAGATCATGAAAATTGAAAATGGTACTTAAGTCTATTGCATAATAACTATTTTTAACACCTAGCAGTCATTTTGATGAGTATGATAAAAAGGCAATTCAACTTGTTTTGCAAGCATGCACTTGCACTATTGATTACTACAGAACTGG
Organism: Meta bourneti; assembly: GCA_933210815.1. NCBI lineage: Eukaryota > Metazoa > Arthropoda > Arachnida > Araneae > Tetragnathidae > Meta > Meta bourneti. The sequence continues at coordinate 26,188,385 of OW119928.1, forward strand.
TAAATCGAAAAATAATTTTAAGAACTTGAATGTTCAGTAGATTGTGTTGAATGCAAGTATTGAAATATTTTTGTTACATGCACTTCTCCCAAGACATTTCTAAATGCTGAACTTTGTTGTGTCATCTTGCCATTTGATAGCAAAACTTAGATTTTGTTGGGATTCATTCCCTATTAAGTATTCTATAGTTATGAAGTCAAATTTTGTTTATGAAATGTATTTTGTGATTTGCTTAATGTGAAGTATGGTGGAAAAACCTAGATTGTGTAAGGCATAGGCTTAATGGAATTTTTTTATGAAAGTAGCATTTTCTTTCCCTTGACATGCATTAAAATTGCTCTTTATATGAATATTTTGTATTTAACTTGTTCACCATTCTTCTAATTATAATGTATATATAGGCTACTGTAAGATTTTCTTTCTGAACTTTATCAATTATGAAATATTGACTTGCTTTTCCTTGTATTTTGATTATTTGTTTCTATTTCAGAGATGAAAGAGAATGATCTTTGGGAAGAATATGCGAGTCCTTAATCATACTGATGTGTTTGAAGTGCATATATTTTTTCTGTTGTGCTATTTAATAATTTAATTAAAGCATTTGAATCTGTTTTTGTGGTTTAAAAGTAAATAAATATGAAATATTCTTTTGGATATAGTATATTAACTAATCCCTTGTATTAAATTGAATTAAGATAGATTGAAAAAGTGTAAATTTTTGAAATACTTACCTTACCTGTCATCTTAAATATGGTAGAAAAGCCAACTCACTAGTTATGCAGCATACTTGCATTATTAACTGCTACACAACTTGTGATAAATCAAATAAGGAAATAAAAAAACTGTTCACTAGATATCAATGAGTATAAGTATTGACATGATTATTTTTTGGAACAAGCACTTGTTTCAAAGAGTCTTAAATGGTGAACTTTGTTGTGTCAGCTTGTCATATGATAGCCACTCAATAAAGTTTACTTTTTAGATTTTGTTGTGGATTCATTCTCTGTAAAGTATTTTATAGTTATGAAGTCAAATTGTGTATATGTTTGTAAAAATGTAATTTGTTTAACTAGTGAGCTAGATTGTAAGGCATAGGCCCATTGAAATTTTTTTCTGAAATTGATATTTTTCCTCCCTTCAGACACATTAGAATTGATCTTTGGTTATTTCAGAGTAACTGATGCACCATTCTCCCAGTTTTAAATCTAGTCAACTTATTTATAGGCTACTGAGATGATTTCTTTCTGAGTTTACAATTTTAAATTTTAAGTATTTTAATTACCGAGTGGCATGAAAGTGAAATTTAGAAATTGTATAAAGTGTATTTAATTTTACTTTTTATTACTGCAGGGTAGGAATTTATATAAATCAGATTTTTATGATTTTAATTTGTTTCCCCTATGGGTTTAAGCATGTTAGAGAGAGACATGCAAATCACTGCAGTTTCTAAATAAGTGATTTATGTTTAACATTATACATGGGGATTAGAAAATGTAGCAAAACAAATGTTGGGAAGATTTCAACTAAAATTATTCTTTGGGCCTTGTTGCTTTCATTCTATCACTTGTATTCTATTTCGTAATAGAAATCCATAATACTTAAAATTGTAAATTAAAAATGAACATTGTAATAAGGAGAGAAAATTGAATTTCGAACTTTTATAAATCATAATTAAATTAATTTTTATTTCCATCTTTCATTACCTAACTTGTTTCAAGTGCAAAAACATAAGTTGAAAATATTCTTTCTACAAGTACAGAAGTACTTATGATTTAAGACAGTTTTATGAATGGCTTTTCTTGTTTTTTTACACAATTACTAAAATATAAATGAATTTACCCTATTGCAAAAGATATCTGGGATGCAATGTTTTCACAAACTCTGCTTTCCCTTGAATTTTCGTAATTGCAGGAATGATACTAGATGAATATTTTGCCTTTGCAAATATTAAGTTCTTTATGTTAAAACTCAGTTGATTTTCGTCTGGAAGGCTTTTTAAATAAGCTAGTGAGGGACATCCAAGTACTCATTTGTAACTTACTGAAAACATGTTAAACAGTGCTGATTCCTTAATCAGAAACACTAAATTCCCTCATGAAAGGGCATTAATTCAAGTCTATCACACCCTACCATGGGTAAGGGTAGATCGAAATTAACCGAAAGCACTGGAATGTGTTGACTGGTCCCATATGTATGAAACTCAGCCTCTATTGAACAGATTTATGAGACACTTTCAGTGAGCAAAAAGAAACATTTGAGATCAGTTGTTATTATCCCTAACAGACACCAAATCTTAGAGGCCATTACTCTTGGTCTCCAAATGGGAGGGAAATATTTTTAATGAGAAACTAAATTTGTTAAAAAAACAAATATCTATACCAAACATGCCAGTCCCCTTGGAATCATTTTTATGGTAGAGCTCTCAAACATAAGGGATAAATAGTATGAATAATCAAATTTGCAGTGATTCGATCTCTTTTATCAGAAGGGGTACATAGTTGTGGTAATCCAAACTCTTTGGGTCTGAATCTGAAAGCTGGCAAAATACCCGTGTGTGGATAGTCATTCCCCTTGGAGTTAAAGCACAGGCGACAGTAATTCACAAACTCGTTTGGTCCTTCCCCAGCTGCCATGAAGTTCCTCTCCCCTGGATACCTCAGGCATGTAGTGAACAGCAGACCCTTAACCCTTAGGAACATTTGAGGTTTTCTTTATCAATCAACAATTGTTGTGAATTTACAATTGTTGATTTTTATTTCAAGAAAGTCACTTGACAGATCCTCCCTGATCTGTTCAATCGGTTGAATTGAGTTTTCCTGTAGAGCGGTTTTTGGAAATCTGAGATACAACGTTCTTTGTATGCCTTATTTTGAGACTTTAAGGGGAAAAAATGGTTATTGTTACAACACATGAGAACCACAAGCAAAAATGCTCAGAAGCGTGAGGGCCCAGCAAAGCTGTTTTTAAAAGCCTTTTCGAACTTCCATGCCTGCTCAATCAAACGAAAATCACCTGTGAATCAGGTCATTGGGAAAGAGGCACTCGCGAAACTCATTAGCGGCTCACCTTTGATATTTTTCGAAAGGGGATCAAACGACAAGCCTCGCAGTGAAACCTGCAGGTTATCTCTCCGTAGCCTCGTCATTAGCAAAATAGGGCAGTTTTCATCTCCAGCGTGTTGGAGTAAACCGTTTGGAGTGTTAAGAACTTGCCATTTTTTCACACCAGATCAAACTTTAAAACTGCGGTACTGCAAATTAAGACAATGTATACACCACGTTGTACCTTCTGAATAATCTGAAAAATAATATGTGTTTAATATAATTATAATTGTTTACTTTCCTGTCTCGTTCTATTCTATTTCAGTTATATTTATCTTCTCTTTGGGATAAGCATTTTAAGATATTTTCAGGAACAGTTAATCATTACGAGTATATGACTGAATGTCCTGGGTTTATTGTTTCAGGACAAAGTTTTGATTGGAGAACTCTACGTAAAATCTTAAACTGATCCGAAATTCGAGGAATACGATCTTGGATTGGTTAAAAGTTGATGAGAAAGTTCCAGTCGTAAATCATTTGAAAGATTCAGATACCACATGCATTTTTTATCAAGAGAAGCAGATGGAACTAACAATCGGAATGAAGGAAAATAGGAAGAGTTTCATTAGACTCATGTATAGCATTCAGTAAACAATTAATTTTCTCACTTAAAAAGTTGTATATCGACGCAGGAAATTTAACAACTTTTCTGATGAAAGACAAATTGATAAGAGCACTTAAAGCAATTGAAATTAACGGATATTTAGTAAATCATAAAGCGAACGCGTACTTTACATTAAATATGTACTACTTAAACTGTTTTAAATTTATGTCAAGAACATTTTGATTGTGTCATCGCATTATATTTTGTAATTCGTAAAATGTTAATAAATATTTAGTTTCTTACAGAGCGCTTTTATTTATTTGTATTTATAAGACTAGACTCGGAATTTTTTTGTAAAGGTGACCTGTTACGTGTATCTTTACGTAACGTCTCTTAGGCAATTTTTGGGTAGCTTCAGAAATCCGGAACTGCTCTGGTCCCGGATTTTTGAGGTTTTACTGCATTTCGGTTATAAGTAAAAGACATTCTATACATATGTAATGACTTTTCCTTTCTCACTCCATTAAACTTGGCAATTAACTTTTTATTTCGTGTTGGAACTCCTCTCCTTGATGTCTCATTAATTATCTAGACTAATTGGAGTCTTAATTTTTTAATCTGCAGTCTAAAAAATTCAATGTTTTTCAGGATGATGGACGATGATGTGTTTATCAGATTCCTAAAAGTGAATCTCTTCCACAACACTATATACCCACTCTCATCTCAATGGATGTATTTGGGGGACTTGTATGATATTGCATCCTAGCTGGAAAGGTTGGAAATTTAGTTTTTATTGGATGAAATCATGCAAAAGAAAAATATTAAACTTTATTCAACAACTATTCAAAAGAAATTCCTCAAAATTTGGATTTAGTCAAATTTGTGTGTCTAGAAAACGTCTCCATAATGAGACGAGGTACAGAGCAAAAATAGGAAATCAATGTTGCTGACCACCAACAAAATTTCAGGAGCTTGAAAATTTGTAATCCCTATTAGGAAAAGTGGTTAAAAATCAGATATTCACAGCACAGAACAAAAACGATTAGAGAATTGAGCAAAAAACAAATTCTTAATTCATATCTGGCCTGTCTTAAGAATAGCGGAGCCTGATTCTATCAATCCCTAAGAGACCCTAAAATTTCAATTAGTTGAAAATCTTTTCACAATTATGGAAAGATTTTGTTTTTTACACTAGGTAGTTTATTTTAGTTTTTATTGGCCAGCTATTTGTGAAAAATTGCCAGTAATGCACCAATTACATATCTAATGCGCAAACTAGCTTTTGAAATTCTTGCTTTAAGGGGACTTGGCACCCAAAGATCTAATTTCTCAAATATGAGTTATTTGTTAATATTGTAAGTTACAATTTATCTCCTTGAATTAAATAAAGGTTTCCCAGAAGAAATTTTTTTTAATTATCTCCCACTTTAAAAAAATAATAATTTCGTGAATTTTTTAACACATTTTAAAATGCTACTCTTTCAATGTGCGGTATTTTGGTTTGATATTTTTTAAACATACTCGGATTGGATTGAATGTTGGGGTTTTATGGCGCAAGGTTTAAACATACCCATAAAACCGTTCTCATGACTTTTAAGAATGGGATTTTGGATACCTCAAATAGTTATTGAATTAAAGTTTCAAGGTAAAATATTCCAGAAAAAAACATGACAATTTCACCTTTTCAGGTTATTTGAAGCGTTACTAAAAAAGCCTTAGCATTTTAATCATGGCAGCACGTGAAAAATCGAAACAAAAATCAATTTAAAGATTTTATATTCGTACAAACGTTTGAAAATGTAATAAAACAATTGATTATTTTTCTCGAATTACTATAACCCATGTGTGTTTGTCTATCATCTTTTTAAGGAAACAACAAACATTTTACTTTTATATAATCGAAGTTAAAGGTGGCTATTACATCGCAAAATATGGAGAAAATGAATTTTTGGTACAAACATTCATTATAATGAATGATTATTCACATCAGTAAACTAATAAAAATCATTTTAAATCTTTAAACAATGATTTACTATGTTCAAAATTAATGTTTAAATCACTTCAGACAAAAATATTAATTTCTATCATGAGCAAAAGTCGAAATTCTAATTGATAATTAAGAGCAGAAATTTCTCAGAATACTCTGCCTTTGTAAATCATGATTTTACCCTTTTATCGGCCAGTATTTGTCTTTTACTAGCAATTTAAGTATCTGTTTGACATTCCGAAATGTCGATGGTCATGTGATTTGTAAAAACACTTTTCTTCTAACCAAAATGCTCACAGTCTGTGGTTTACATTTTCATTGTTCTTTCCTAAAGTGCTTGTGGTTTACATTTTCATTGTTCTTTCCTAAAGTGCTTTGCTGTTCTGAATGTTTTGGGCATTCCAAAACTAAGCCTAAACTTAAAGAATAAAGCATAAATACTTGGAAATACAAATATGTCTTTTGGAAACTTGATCTAACTATTATGAGGAGACTCGTTACCTATGTGGATTTCACATTGAAGACATTTTTTCAAAATATCATCTCATGCCAATCTTTGATATCCATCCAGAATATATGGAAAAATAACCTCATTAATTGATTTTTCACACACTATGGGACCATGGCATTTAAAAAACATGACCCTAAAAGGTTTCGTTGATAAATTTTGGTATGTAACAGCATTTTAGTGAGTAGCGAGCGGTGAGAGTGAGAAAAACCTCAGATTTCTGAGTCAGTAAAATTAAAAAATATCTTAAAATTGCCACAGGGACATGAAACTTTCCAGAAACATTCTTCAGTGTATCAAGTGTAATTTGGGACAAAAACAAAAATCGATGTTGATGTTTTTTGGGGTGCCGAGTCCTCTTAAAAACTAAAATTTCCGAGAGGGTCCAACACAGTGGTGGATCATCCATTAGGCGTAAGCCTAAGGATGTTTTTTATAGAAGGTACAATAGGAAAATGTAGCAAAATAAGTACTCAGCAAATAGAGAAGGTTAAAGAAAATAGAGCTTTGACAGGAGTTAGGTTACTTTTACTTTTGCCGTAAATCTAGACTATGACGTCATTGGGCCTTGTTTGGGATGTAGGGAACAACAAGAATGAAAGGTTTAGAAGTTATAGGATTAATAATTAAAATTGAATTATAAATTCTTTCAATTATAATTTATTATAAATTATTGTACTTGAATTATTTAATAACTTATAATGACCCTTTTCTTTTAAAATAGTTATAACCAATCACTTTGAATTAAAATTAATGTAATTCCTTCTATATCATCAAATATAGTGGTTATTTGTTGAACATTTTCAAACACCGTATATAAGAGAATTTCATTGCATTCGAAATATTTCTGGCGGTACTACAATATTCAGTGTATGTTTATTAAAAACTGTTAAAAACATTTAGTAATTTTTCTTAATATCTGATAACCTTTGAGTTCATTTGTATTTATAACACACAAAATCTATAGTTAATTATTTTCTATTTATCAGAGTTACTACTGAAAATGTGTGTACAAATAACATTAAAACAGGTTAATTCTTTAAACTCAAAAGGAACAATTGTGTAAACGTTTTTTTTTATGGGTAATTTCTATAAATGCACAAATCCTTGCAGCATTGTTCTGAAGTATAATTTAGAAAAATCAGCAATTATTCCTCATAACAGACAAACATGTTTTTAAAACAAAAATTTACAGAATATAATGGTAGTAGGTGGTTAATTAACGTCGCACTGGAGCAATGATTCTTAACCTTTTTAGTCATCGGCACCCTCCTTGAATTTAAAAATAAATTCTCGCACCCCCTTGAAAAATGTGTTTTTATTTCTTTATTTAAGAAATGACTTCTATTGCAAAATAATTCATGAATTGAAAAATAAACACAAACATTTACAATATACATACAAAACAATATCTCAATTTTTAATGGCTACGTTTTATTCATAATAATTCATGAAGCGTGGCTCCTTTTTTGAAAGAGCCACGCTCGTGTCTTCGAAATTATTTGTAATGCGTTCTTCGAATAAAATAGTAAAATATTTGTGTATAAAATCATGTAAGGTAACATTTTCACATACACACATTCTCAGTTCCTTCCCCTGAGAAATTCTGGAGCAGTAATCCTTACTATTTCTTGTTGGTTCGTATTTTCCTTTAAGGAGCACATTTTTACTAATGAATATCAACTTTGTACCTGTCACTTAAATTACAGTGATCAACACAATAAGAATCTGGATTACTGGAAAACAGATTGACTATCCATCCATCTCACTGATTGAGGTGATTTAGCTGCGAGAATCAGCACACCAAGAATCTTTCGTTCATTGGATCCTTTCCTATTGATATGGGGGTAGAGAATTCCCAGAAAGTTTCTTACAGGAGTCCTTTTATTTAGGTTGCCGTCTTTGGACACCCCCTTTGGCGATTTCTGGTTTTCCTTGTATGTGAAAAACACATTCTCTCAAGCGTCGATTTGTACCAACTGTTCGAATCGAAGAGGACCATACAAAAATAATAACCTTTAAAATATAAAGGACGGGACCTTAAAATTGTGAGAATCCTTTGTATATTTTGGGGTTGATATAATTATAGCTATAGAAACTCAGAATGTTGCATGGGCTCTTCTTAATGAATAATTTTTTAATGAACTTAAGTTTGCATAGTACTGTAGGGAACAACTCTCTAAAACAAAATGTATTCCCTTTCAATAAAAGTTGTAGGGCCGTTCACGTCAACTTGACGCATAATGATTCTATCAAACGAAAGAACAAGGAGTCTAAAAGATCCACAACCATCCTCCGAGATTGCTATTTCAAATCTAACTTTATTACACAGCACATACATGAACATCAACAAATGCAACATAGAAACAGAAAGCACATAAAAATAACAAACAAGTAAAAAAGCAACGCTCGCACTCGCGAAAGTACGAACTGAAACCAGCAGAGGGGGAGGAGTCAAGAATTGAGAACTGAAACTACACTTAAAGGAATGAGTCATCCCGCGGCCCATTTCCAACATACTCCCCTCTTTTGAGTCGCTGAAAGGTGACTCAAAATATAACATTCAGATTTAACCTCTCAGGTGCTTTTGAGATTCGACCATATCTGGTGACCTTAGGCACCACAGGTACTTCTACATGTGGCTCGACCTGTACAACATCCTTAACAGGGACTTCTGTCTGAGCTATTGCATCATTCTCAGAATCACACTTCTTACCCTGTAAAACAGAATCTAAAACATTAGATTGCAACTCTAAGGGAAAAACTCTCTGAACTGGTCTAGTCCAGACCCCAGTCTGAGTTCTTAATTTAACAGTTCGCACCTTTCCATCTTTACCAGGTATCAGTTGGATAACCTTAGCAAGTGGCCAGTTCAAACGTTTTTTAAAATCGTCACCTATGAGTACAATTTCACCCACACTCACGATAGAACACTGTTGTTTTTGGTTCTGCACTTGAATCAATTGGCCTAAATATTCCTGTCGAAAACGTTTTCTCAACTCCTTCAATATATTTTGCCGGTATTTCACTCTCTTACGACAGTGCTTAGCATCGACAAGATCTACATCTGTAACCCTAGACTCAGGTTCTTCAAGGAGAAACATGGCGGGAGTGAGGGGCTTAAAATCAGTTGCATCCTCAGACAAGTAGGTGAGAGGACGGGCATTCATTACAGATTCACAGTCACATATCACAGTTTGAAGCTCCTCATATGTCAATACGGCTTTCCCCAAGGTTCGTTTAAGAAGCTCTTTCAGAGTCCTGACAAGGCGTTCCCACCAACCTCCCCACCAGGCAGCTGTGGGAGGATTGAACCTCCAAATGATTCGATGTAATTCGGCTTCATTTAATACTTTGTCCCAGTCAATTTCAGCAAGGCAATTGAATGCACCTTTAAAATTAGTGCCGTTATCCGAGTAGATAATTCGCGGGCGTCCTCTCCTCGCCACAAAGCGGCGAAAGGCAAGTAGAAATGAATCCGTACTTAGAGAGGTAACCAATTCGAGGTGTACTGCGCGGTAAATGGCACAAGTAAATAAAACTACCCATGACTTATCTCCATGTTTGAGGTATAAGGGACCAGCTAAATCGATTCCAACCACTTCAAAACTCGTGGAATCTTTCACACGATCTGCAGGAAGAGACACTGGGTCTGTTTCAACTGCTTTAGCACTGTAACGTCTGCATCTCAAGCAATTTTTAACGATACGTCGGACAGTTCTCCTTCCTCTCACGATCCAGAACTTCTCGCGCAGAGCGCATAACAGTATCTGAGTCCCTGCATGACAATTTATGTTGTGAAAATGTTCAATTAAACGCTCTGTGAAAGGACATTTGTCGGGGAGAAGTACTGGAGAAAGAAAGGAAGGCTTATCAATCCTTTGCGTGATGCGTGTTTTCACTCTAAGTATGCCTTCATCATCTGTAAAAGTGTTACAAACGGGTAAGTTATTGGTTTCAAGAAAACATGTTAACTGAGCTTCTCTTATTAAAAACTTCTCAGCTCTCTCTAATTCTCTTAATGACAACCTTCCGATTTCTCGCTCACCGTTTTCACACCGTGTATTGTTCACAAAACGCAGAACCCAGGCTACCAGTCGAATAATGGATTCAAACTTAGAAAACTTCTCATACCAAAGAGGACTATTTATTTCCAAGTTCAAATTACTTAGTCTAACTTTTCGCCTCTCCGAGTTTACCTCACTCTCACAAAAAATGTCACTTAACGGCCAGTTTTCAGCAGCCTCGTACAACCAGAGTGGTCCTCTCCACCACTGAGATTTAATCAACTGATGAGGACTGCAGCCCCGGGAAACAAGATCAGCTGGATTTCTGTCCCCTGGCACATGCCGCCACTGATCAGGGGATGTGAGTTTATTAATCTCTTTTACACGATTTGATACAAACACTGACCACTCTCCGTGTTCTCTTATCCACCAAAGAGCCGTCATGGAATCACTCCAGAATGTAATCTTCATATCTGGCAGATCAAATGCCAGTCTAATGGAGAGGGCCAGTCTAGCTCCTATACAGCAGGCCATGAGCTCCAATTTGGGAATAGACATGTCCTTCAAAGGAGCAACTCTACATTTAGCTCTGACAAGCTGCACATTAACTTCTTGAGATACTACCGATCGTAAAAAGACACAAGCTCCGTATGCCTTTTTGCTTGCGTCGACAAAAATATGTAATTCGGAAGTTTGGTTACTTTTCAAATATCTGGGAACTTGAAACTCATTAAGGATACACATTTCACTTAAAAAACTGTAAAACTCATTCAGTAACTTGGAGGGCAAAGGGCTATCCCAAGCTAACTTCATTTTCCAAGCCTCCTGCAGTAGTAGTTTGGGTGGCAAAGTAGCAGGAGACAACAAACCAAGAGGATCAAAAAACTGTTGTACCAATGATAAGACACTTCGTTTGGTTTGCTCTAGCTCAATGTCGGTTTTCTTAGGAATATTGCACTTCAAGGAATCCTGATCTAAATTCCAAATCATTCCCAAAAGAGAAGTTTCTCCAGAAGAATTGGAAAGGTAAGGATTAGCAACATTCCCTTCCCACATTCGTAAATTGAAACATGCACTTTTCATTAATTTTTGGGTAAGAGGCACAAACTGTTCCAATTCTTTTACATTATTGACACCCGTGACACAATTATCCACATAAAAAGAATGACACAGTTTATGAACTATCTCTGAATACTCTTCAGAGGCATTTTCAAGTAAATGATGTAATGATGCCATTAATAAGTACGGGCTAGTTTTAACACCAAAAACCAAACGACAGTGTCTATAAATTATTGCATCTTCAGTCTCAGAGGGAAAGAAAAAACGCAAAAAATCGCGGTTCTCAGGAGCTATACTTAACTGGAGAAAAGCTTTCTCAATATCAGCAGATAAGCCAATCGGATACAGCCTAAACCGATCAATTATATCCGGAATTAGCTCAATTAAATTTGATCCTTTGATCAAACAATCATTTAGCGAGAGTTTCTTACCCTCATTTGCACTAGCATCAAAGACCGGCCTAATTTTGGTGAATTGGCTAGACTCTTTAATTATCGGCCTGTGAGGCAAATAGTGTCCAAAGTTATCTATCTCATTGGCAGGAACCTTTTCGATTATTTGCATTTCTTCCCACTCTTTAAAAACATTAATATAATCTTTTAAATAATTTTCTCTTGATGCACGTTTACACATATTTTTATATCTCAATAAGGCCAAATTCTTATTACTTGGTAAATCACTTTCACATGTGAATGGTAAAGACAACTCGTACCTTCCATTGGGAAGAATAGTTAAATTGTCCTGAAATTGCTTAAGAGTATCAGAAAAAACAAGTTTCTTTCTAGCATTCTCCCATGGATCGGTAATTCCAATGACATCTAGATCCCACATACGATTTACATCACAGTTCATAGCATGCATAGTTATTACATCAGAAACATTGAAACAAGGAACACTTTTTAAAGTACCCGAACCCGATACAACATCACACCTATCAGGCACATTTTCTTCTTTTCCGATTAAAGTATTACACAGTTTTGTACATAGCAGAATTAATCCCGACTTTAAATTTTTGTTATTACCAGTCATTATCTGACCAGCAACATCAGCTCCGAGAAGCAAATCAATATCATATTCTTCAGAGCTCAAGTCAGGAACAAACAAATTATTGTCCTGTAATTCCTTTAAAGTCATAACAGTTTTAGCTTTAGGCACAGTACCACAAATCTTATCTTGAGACAAAACATCTAATTTGATAGAAAAACTATTCTTTAAATCACAAATATTCACCTCATAGATATGATGTACTTTGGGTTCTGATTTGCTCCCCCCAAATAGACCATGCACAATATTCAACTTTCCTTTAGATTGTAATTTCAGATTATTGATAACTCTTTTACTTAAATATGACAATTGTGAGCCCGTATCAATAATAGCTCTTACACACATCTCCTTTCTTACACTCTTAATCTTAACAATTAATGACATTAATAGTACAGTATCGACAGTGCAACTATTTGATAAATAACTAGTCGATTCAAGATTACTTTTACTTTCATCTACACTTTTGTTTTCACTAGTGTTAGCTTCACGGTCTGGACACATCAAAATAAAATGGTTTCGATTACACTGTATACATTTGTTTTTAAACCTACAATTTCTAACAGAATGTCCAAGTTTTAGACAAGAAAAGCAAGCATGACTCTTGGTTACTATTTTCCTTCTGTCATCAAAAGTCAGCTTTCTAGCAACGAAACAATTTTCACTTGGATGTCTTTTCTGACAGAATATACAAACATTTCTCTTACCTGAACTGTCCTGATATGTGCTTACCAAAGCTGCAGCAGAAGGAATGTCCTGTGCACTTTCTCTGACTTGCGGTTTCAGTTTCCTAACAAAGTTCGTCTCAAAACCACTGCGAGTAAGTCCTACCATTTCTTCTCCTATGACTTCTTGCTTCAAGAAACTCATCAAGTTCGGCAATGTCCGCTCATCTGCATTATTTTCCACCTTGTTGCGGCTTCTTTCCCAAGCAATCAAAGTGTCCTCTGGAAGGCAACTCTCCACAAGCGGTGTCAAAAAGTCTCCATACTTCTGAGACGTCCGTCCTAGGGATTCCAGGGCTCTCAGCTTTCCTTCAAGCTCGTCATATAGTGACGGTAGATCTGTTTTGACACGTCCGGTTGCGGCGTTACGCATAACCATGGTTAGTAACTCGCGGACGTAAATCTGCACCAACAGGTCTTCTCTTCCGAACCTTTCTTTTAACTGTTCCACAGCTTTCGAGTAATTAGCAGCAGTTGCTGGGAAGCTTTCAACCAATCGAGCCGCACGAGAATTGGGTACGACTGATTGCAGAAGATACTGGAATTTATCCTCGTCCGGAAGACTCTCATCCAAATGAATCTTTTCAAACATTGACCAAAAGGACAAAAAATCCTTGGCATCACCATTAAAACGTTTCAGTTCGATTTTGGGCAACTTAAACTTTCGTTTTCCCATATCCTTTTGCGCTGAGGAATCGAAACACTTAGCATCTAGCTCAGTCAATAAAGCACAGTATTTATCTCGATAAACATCAGCACCTTCGAGATCATCCACGAAGATCTTTTCAGAATCCTCTTCTAAAATTCGATCCGACAAGGATTCTTGACAAGCTTCTAAGCGGGCAAACTTATCATCCAATTGATTCTTTAAAATCAAAAGTTGTTTCACATCACGCGTTTCCTTTAAAAGTTCCTGTTCAACTTTATTTGCACAAGAAGTGAACGAAACGCGTAATCCTTTCCTTTTAATTTTCAATTGCTCCATGCTTTCGATTTCATCAAAGAGAGAACCACTATTCGCCCCACGTTGGGCGCCAGTAATATGTAGGGAACAACTCTCTAAAACAAAATGTATTCCCTTTCAATAAAAGTTGTAGGGCCGTTCACGTCAACTTGACGCATAATGATTCTATCAAACGAAAGAACAAGGAGTCTAAAAGATCCACAACCATCCTCCGAAATTGCTATTTCAAATCTAACTTTATTACACAGCACATACATGAACATCAACAAATGCAACATAGAAACAAAAAGCACATAAAAATAACAAACAAGTAAAAAAGCAACGCTCGCACTCGCGAAAGTACGAACTGAAACCAGCAGAGGGGGAGGAGTCAAGAAGTGAGAACTGAAACTACACTTAAATGAATGAGTCATCCCGCGGCCCATTTCCAACAGTACATTTGCACCTGATATTACTGTGAATACGAACGTAATAAGAATCATGTAAATATATTAGGCATGGGATATTAGAGCGTATTTTATTTTTGATTATTTCTTGAGATTGTCTTATATGGAAACTTCTGAACATTTGTCATATAAACTACTTCTTTTACTGCTGAGAAGAAAACTTTAATATCATCCAGGTTATGAATTCCCACCATAATTTTCCATAGCATAGCTTCAGGATATTTAAGAATCCTTCCCTCGCTAAAGATCTCGCAGTTGCACGGAAATGTCCCCCTCGTGTATAAACAGAAACCCTGCAGAGCTCAAACCTTAAGGTTTTTCTCTCGTTACGAGCCCGCTCGTTCCCAGGTGCAAGACAGAATTTTAATATGTATCTATTCCACGTATTGAATTCTGAAGATGAAAAGAAGGGCTGTAAAAGCATTCTCACGGCTATCGGAGAGGATTTGTAGGGAGACTTATCTGATATCTAGGAAGTCTGGATAGCATCTAGGAATGGTTCAAATGATTTTCAAACATTGGAATTAAAATAAAGAAGTAAAATTCAAATACTTCCCAGTGGTCAATTCAAGTACTTTTAGAAAGAAAAAATAAATAATGTTAAGAACTTTCAACTCGTGGTACATTGTAGAAGTAATTAATACTAATTTGAGTAATTTTGTTATCTTTCATTCAGGATACTGAAAATGAAATTACCTTGAGAGAAACATTTTAATGAACAAGGCATGATGATCATTGAGGGAAGGAATAAACCCAAAAGAGTAAACCAGATTGAGTAGCTATCAATGGCAAGCTGACTCAATAAAATTTAGTTTTCAGTTATACATTCCTTCTTCCGGTGTTTAAAATTAGCATTACTCTCTTCTCGACATTCTGATTAAATTTCTCTCTTGAGCTCACATCCATTCACGTTCTGCGGGTCAGGTGTCAAATGAAAGGGAAAAAAATAGCCCTATGCTTTGGCGATTCGAGGTTGGCAAGATAGCCGTTGACGAGAAATTATTGCTTAGGGGTTTTTCAGTCGTTACGCTAAGGAAATTTCTCAACTAATCACAAAAATCTGACGATTTGCACAGATGTGACGCACAGACGATAGTAACTCCGCCTACAATTAGGGTCCACTGACCAGCACCAAGGGCGCTGTATGTCATATCTTCAGTGAAGCCTCTGTATGCGTAGCTATTTTCTCAGTACCCTAACTTATTTTACTCTCTAAATCTGGCAACGCAAATTTGGCATTGGCATGGTAACACTAATATATTTTTCATTTTCCTAAAACGTGTTCGTTCACGGAGTACGCAAGGTTCTCTCTTCTCGATTGTTGTGCAGTACTTGAATTTCTTCTATTATCTATATAGATTTTGTTGATTCTGATAGTGTCTCCATCAATATAAATCTGGAAAGATGGCAAAAATAAGGATGGAATCCGGAGTGTCATACAAGTAAGTTCTTTTTTTTCATTTGTTCAATCAAAGCCGAACAATCTTGCCATTTGATTTTCTGATGCAATCAATTTATTAACCCTTGAATCCAAACCTTACTTGTCGTAAAATTTACAGTGTTAGCTATCTAAGGTTTATCAGTATTCGGAAATTTTAAGATTCATTGAGGTAACCATATAGGTTCACATATTACGTCAGAAAATTCATTTCAGATTTGTAGAATTTCAGAAATGGATTGTTATTTCTGCTAAGCCTAAAAACAATCTTACATCTTACCCATAAATATTTAACCAACTTAGATTCATTGGGGTAACCAAGTGGGTTTATATGTTGACATTAAATAATTTCATATTTGTTACATTCAAAAATGGCAAATTGTTATTTCTGCTTAAACTTTGATACAATAAAAATAAGAGTGCTAAATTTCTGTATGCAATGCATATTTGGCTTATGAAGATTTCGATAAAATACAAAGTAAGAAGTGAGACTGAAAACATGTACAGTCAGCCAGGTCCCTAACCATGTACCAGTAATTGATCATTTCTAATTAAAATAAGCAAATTACTCTGTCTAACCATGGATAAAATTGATATTACAACCAGTGTACAAGATTAAATGGTAATCAATCTAATTTTCTAATAATCTGTCTTTATTGATAAAAACTAGTCGGAAGTTACATAATTGTGATCTAGGAAACTAGTGTAGTGAATTTGTTCTGGGCATATTGTCTTAATCTCAATTATGTTCCTCATTGAACTAATGTTTGGCATAGATGTCTCTTTGGCCAAACTTCATGTCCAGGAAATAAAGCAGATTGATTTCTGGGGTTTTAGTCAAACTTTGATTTTAAATTTAAAGTAGAATATTTCATGGTGGCTAAATATTTAGCAATTGTATTGGGTAATTGTCAGCATTTCCAAAAATGCTAAAAAGACAGGATAACTAAGCCTAACCAAAAATGCATAAGTGACAATAACTAAGCCTAACCAAAATTCTAAAAGGGACAAGATAACAGCTTGGAACAGATGCAGTGTAGGACATCTTTTGGCGCGGTTTTATTTGTCAACCATTTTTGGTTGCCAAGGAAGAAACGCGTCTTTCGCCTTGGTTCAACACGGAAAATACATTGCACAATCACCTTGACTAAACGCAATTAAAAATAAAACATCCTTTATTGCCTAGGTGTCAGTTTCATTTCCCCATTACACTTTGTTCATTCACAAGCTGTCTCCAGTCGACCAAAGTGTTGTTTGCAAAAAATACTCTTCCTCCATATCGCTAGTTTTGCTACCTCTAACCAACTCATACATCCTCAACATACGACTACTAAGCCTGTCCTAACAGATTTTTGACTACCACAAACACCATTACCCCTGCATTGCCTGCAAACCCAAATAAATCCATCAGACTTCGTTGGCCTAGATGTCTGTTTCATTTCCCTATTACACTTTTCACACTTTTAATTAACCCCGCTTCCATAAGAAAATCCAAAAATGCCTTCTTATCCTGGGCCAAATGAGTTACGAATAGCCGATAAGCCTCGACAGGGCGACCAAAAATTGGTCTTTTATTGGAAAATTGTAAATTAAAATTTCTCCTTAACAAGTGCTGAAACTTTTCAATTAAAGTAGGTAAAGAAGACGACTAAAAATACATAAATTAAAATTAAAAGAATTATTACAAAAAACAGTACAACCTGGTTCCTTGGCACGTCCTGACGTTAAAGCGTCTGGTGATTTAATGGAACACGTTGTATTCCACAGGCTAAGGCTTTGCCTGTAGGGTTGCAAGAATGGAAGCCAGTGGAACATTCGGGAAATTAGAGGTGCTGCCAGAAACCACAAAAATCAGAAAATAAAACCTTGCCAAAAGATGTCCTTTACTGCATCTTTTCCAATTTCCACTTTAAAAAACTTCAGATTATTGATTATACAAATAATAGATTGGATTCTTAATGAACTGAGGCAAAGGTTTCCAAACATGAATAGTTTATTTTGTTTCCTCAATGGAGCTTGGTTTGAAACAATGAAAGGAGAAGAATTGAAGAACCAGGCACTTGAGTTAGCTACTACATATAAAGACTTGGACAAGGACTAACTGGCAATAGAAGTGGAGAGTTTTAAATGTTATGCCTTGGATTTAAGCCATAATATGAAAACGGCTACACCATCAGGTCTTCTGACGTTAATATACAAGAACGGAATTGAAGACGCGTCCAACATAACGACAGCATTGAGAATTTTCCTCACAATACCAGCCTCAGTCGCCTTACTTTTAATTTTCCAGTATATTCAAAACCAGCAACAATCATAAATCTCTTAGAGAAAGTTCTCACGTTAAGTTACAAAGTGGAACCACGTTTTAAGATTTTTCTCCTCTTATGATAATAAATTGTTCTTTTTTATTGCAATCTTTTAAATATACCCACGCCTCGTCTATTGTCACAACATTTTTCCATCTTTCTCAAGCTAAATGCTTCTCATACAGAATTCTGCAACGAGTTCTGCTTTCTGCAATATGTCATCGGGATAGACGAAGAACATTGTATTTTTTGGCCTATTGAGATTCAAATCACTGTTAGTTATTTTATTTGCAGTTGAAACTGAACTTTTAATGACTTTGTAGTAGTCCTTTGATTTGGCAGATTCTCTTTTAAAATTAAAGATCTTACCTTACAAATATTCTCAGAAATTCTTTTCTTTTTTGGATACGTATTTGGAAATATTTTTCCACTTTTACGCGTTTATTCCTTTCTCATTAATATTACTTATAGTACCTTTAGATATAGAAAAAAGATGACTTTTACAGCGTTTTTGAATAATTGAATAAGCAATTCTCTTTGGAAAGAACGGAAACATAGCCTTCCATACATTGCGTATTTAAAAGCACCACTTTGAAAGTCAACAAAACTCTTAGTTAGCAGACGATAAGTTATACTTTAACTATTTAACTGCTGCGAAAATAAAATTATTTCTTAGCATACATTTTTTTACAGCTCATCAAAATCATTCAAAAAATGTCCCAACAGCCTCTGTATTTATCATAATTAAATATCCTATTCTAAAGCAAGTCTGTTGATTTTGATGCAGCCCACACACATATCCTGATATCATTTGATAAAACCTTTCAATTTAATTTGCAGCGATTATGATTAGTATGAAAGAATATACCAAACATGCTACTCTTAGATTATTTGTCAATGAAATATCTTAGAATTAATTAGGTATTTTTCTTGTACTAAAAATGAAATTGCTGCAAATTAATCTATTTACCTTTAAAATCAAGCATTTACCATCTAAGTTTAATATAAAAATTTGAACTAGTGGAATTAATGTGTTGTGACGATATCAGGTGTTTTCAGGGAGGGTTTTGGTTTGGTTGGTTGGTGGGTCTCCAAGGTGAGTTCTTGCCCCAGATGGAAACTAGCCTAGTTACGTCTCTGGTTGCCTGTCTTATGTTTGGCACAGCATGCCCAAGTTGCATGAAAATAAATATATAGTTTTGAATATATCATCTTTAAAAGAAAAGAACTTGTGAAACTTAATCATAGTCATGGTAATGTGTCATTTACATGCTAACATTTGTTACATCTTTATCATGTAAAACTTATTCCAATTTTCATTGCAGGGACCTAGAAGAGGGTGTGGTATTCCAGACTGAACCCCAACAGTATGATTCATCAGATGAATCATTTGATGATGAGACTTTTGATACTTTCAAAGAAGATATGATGAATGTTAATCTGGATGTGAAGAATAGACCTCGATATTTGGGTGGTGAAGGTCTTCCTTTTCACGAACTGAAAAAGAAGATGAAGCCTCTTACTGGAGATGGACTTGTTAAAAAGGATGTAAGTATCTAAACTTTACAAGCATGACCATCTAATAAGAAAATTTTAAAATAATCAATTTATAATGTGCACTCAGCTTAGATTTATTGTTATTGTGAGGGTTCTTTGTACACTCCAGAAGCTTAAATCTTTATGCTTCACCTTTTGTAGAAATGTTATTGGTCGTTAAGTTAAGATTTGGTACTTTTTGCTCTAATTTTACAAAAAATATCCTTTATCTAATTTGTAGAAGTGTACTCAAAATTTAATTACATGCAAAGTAAATTTCGAAAATGAGCACTAACATAAAACATGTAATTTAAAGACAAAAAAAATTTAAATTATAAAAGATTTTCCAGGCTGCTTTTTCAGTGATACTCAGTAGATTTGTTAATCTGCGTGCCCTGAACACGAACTGAAAAGTACTGTGTTAAATGTAATGTATGAACTGGGCATTATGGAAAAGCAATGACTGCACTATATTTTCAACAGTGTAAAAAGTTAAATTTAATGTTATCCACTAAATGTTTTAAATTATTATTTCAAAAGAATTATTTTAGAATCAGGTACTTATCATTTGTAAATTTAATCGCCTTGTATAGTCCTTTGTTATTAATTCTGATTACTCTGGTGTCAATCCTAAATAGAACTGCTAAATGATTTGATAACCTTCAACAAATGTTTTTGTATGATCTCTAGAAATTTTATTTTCAATCATTCAGTTGACATTTTAAATTTTGGTTTGCATATTGCATTTCCAACTACAGTGCTTAGCAGGATCCTTGCTACCAAGAATTTAAAATATATGTCTGATTTTGATAAACTAATCTGACAATTGATCAAGCATTGAAGCCTAATTTTTGTTTTTAAACCCTAAGACCAGGTGTTTATGCGTTTCACAAAATGCAACTTGTTAGAGCGTAATTAATTTTTGTATAATCTTTTCCCTCATATTGCTTAGAATTGACTCTTGATTTTGTATAAAAAGTTTGATAATCAAAAATGTGATGATTTACAGTTTTTGAAGTATGGCACTGGAACTTTAATCCCAGAAAAATCTATCGTGATGATGCATTATGAAGCTTATGTTGAGGAAAGAAAAGAGCCATTCGACTCAAGTCGTTTGAGACAAAGACCTTTTAAGTTTTTGTAAGTATTGCATTTCTCAAAATTTTAGTATTTTAGCTGGTGCATTTTCATGCTTACCAACCCTCCCAGGCTTTTTTCAGTCTTCAGATACAAAAAACATATTCTGGATTTTTCTTTGAATATAAAAATATTTTTAGGTTCATTATTTGGCACAATGTAGTGGCAATCCATGAAAGAACGATATTGCATTCTTTTCTCTTAAGTCTTCTAGATGGAATTGCCCTCAGGGGCACATCTCTGTCTTACTGTCTTTAGTAAACACTGGGATCGAGTTCTCTGAATACCCCAGTGATCTTTTTTTCTTTCATCCCACTCCACTCTTCCCCAATGCCTCTTTTTCATCCCTTTCATAACACTTTTCATTGATGTTTTGTGCTTGGCGCAGCTTGACCAAATATGGTCCTTGCACCATAAAACACCAAATCAATCATCCAGATGGAAATAGTATTCCAATTTTTATTTAGGGGAATTTTCAAGTGATGTCCATTAAGTTTAATTGTTAATTTTTACATATTTGGTATCATTTTGTATAAAGTACTACCAAATCAGGTTCATCCTTCCAACTGCCACCAATTAAATAACAATAGAAGATAGCATTGCTGCTTTTCCTGTTTTGAATTGTTTTCTCAAAGTCCAATTCGGCACTTTCGATTTTTGTTTTGATGATTATTTTAGGCATTTTTCATTTCTGATAGATATGCATTTCATTTTATATCATAAAAATCTTTTTTTCTTGGAGGTTGGCAAGTATACATTGCTATAAAAATTCATTTAATTTTTAAAATTGTAACATTTTTATAAATATCTTGTTAGATATTATCGTTCTTGCATTCACTTTAAAACTAGCTATCCACGATATTGAAAGAATTTGTTTTAGTATTTTGACCAAGCCATGATTTATACAATACGTGTATACAAACCAAGGTATGAAAAAAATCATGATTTCTTTTAATCAAAATCATGGGATTTTTTTCAAATTGGATTTTAATTAATTCCTTGCCCATACAAGTTGAAGTTTCTTAGCCATGAGACACGCAAATTACAGTGTAGTTTCTAGATAGTTTTAATTTATTTAAACATTAATATTTTTATGTAAAACATTAATGTATTAAGAAGTATAGCCTTGTGAACTTTTGAAAGATTAAAACGCAACAGAGGAATTATCTAAGTAAATCACATAATAGTCTAAATAGACAGTGCCCCAAATGACAAGATGAGCAATGTTTTTCCATCTGGTTCTCAAGCAATTTCGATTACTTTGAGGTACCCATTACCAGTGACTTGAATTTTTTTAACCCAGATAAATAAGATTGCCAGACACCATATAAATTTTTTCAATTATACAAATTTCAGAATTTTTTTGCATCATATATAAATAAAATGTTTTGAATTACTTCAATTATTTTTATATAAAATAATTGGTTCAAGACTTGCTTTTGAGAAAAAATTCTTATTAATTTTTGGCTTGCAAAAATAACTTATTTGTGAAAAAATTGTTATTTTTGTGTTAACAGTTAAAAAATGAGACAACGTGGAAATACAAAAATTTGTAATCAGATGTCTATTTTTCAAATTCTTTGAGCATTGACAAGCATTTCATAGGTATATTCAAGGCACGCGAGAAGGGTTTATGTATAAAACAAAAATGAAGCTTTTCCTATGAACAGCATAGAACAAGTAATAGTATCCCCCAGATAATGCCAATTCAGTGGAATTTTGAGCTTGCAATAAAAAAATGTATCAATTCCAATAGCTATCTGCTTCAATCCATAATCTTTTGTCCGAGAGTTGTCGGTGGAAACGCGCAAAAATCTCGTGTTGGGGAATGAGCCTGTTAGGAAAGCGATCTCGGTAAAGGCATTGTGCATGCCTGCCATTACCATCGGTCAGACCGTAAACAAAATGTATGTCTGCTTTCACCGCATTCCAATATTCAGCCATTTCCCGTCGCGACTGACGTTGGGTGTGAAAACCTCCGCTTTTATACAAGCGTTTGACTGCGCTATCTAGTGGCCAACCGCTTCACTTGCGACCATACATTCTACGGTGAAAAGTGTTTGTTTCATTGTGTTCTATCACCCCCTGTAGTTTGTATTATTAGTTTAGACTCACCCTGTATAGCAGAATAAAAAATGAAATTTTAATTTAAATCATTCATCTTTTTAATAAAAATACTTGGTTTAAATTGGCATACCCTGGTAATGTGTTCCTATTTATAAAGTACCAAAATTGGTGTATCCAAAGGCTTGAAAACTGCTGAATTGATTACTAGTGTATCTTGTTATGAAGAGCTAATTTATCAATATAGCCGAGGAATATAAAATCTGAATGTGTAAAGCACTGCTTGAGCAGACTTAAGAGTTAAAACCCACATAGTAAATCACAAAAACACTCTGAAATCTGTTATTCTAAAAGCAAGGTACATAATAAAAAATCTTGTAATCTAAAACAATATTTGTGAAAGCAACTTATTTGAAAGTATAAGCAATTCTTGAAAAGGATTTCAAGATCAAATTGCAAGAATAAAATTAAATTGTTTGGTCTGATAAATTTAGTTACTTTTTAACCATCAATGTGCTAGACATCTGATATTCTAGTGTTAAAATTAGTTGCTTTTATAATGTGATTTTCCTTCATGCTTTTTACTTTACCTGGCAATGTTCAGTTTCTTGGCTCTTAAAATCAAATTAACCCTCTGGCCAGCATAGAATTTGCAAGTAGTGTATAGTTTTACCCCACAACACACCTAATGACTAAGTAAACACACCTATCAGTTGCAAGGAACCAAGGATTCTTACAACCTCTGGAAATGCATTGGTCATTTGATTAGAAAAGAATCATTTAGGGAAAGATACTATTGGTCCTTTCCTTAAAATAAAATAATTTGCAAAAATCTGTTGGTGATTTCCTGAAAAAATAATCATTTTAATAGTTTCTATTGGTCAAGGTCAACTGTTTAGGAGTCATGCAGGGAAGATTGCAGGTTGTATAGTGGGAATTTTGTGTGAACCCTTCAGAGGGTTAAAAATGCATAACATATATTTTATAATTAAGAGAAATTTTTTAATCACTTATTCTCTTCTGCAGGTTTGGAGATGGGAATGTTCTTCCTGGACTGGAATTGGGAATCAAATCTATGAAAAAGGGAGAAATAGCCAGGTTTATTGTTGGTCCTGAATATGCCTTCGGCGCTATGGGGTGTCCACCTCGCATTCCAGCTGGAGCCGAGATTCTGTATGAAGTCGAAATACTCAACTTTTTCCTCGGCAAAGAAGCGATTGAATTTGAAGAAATGGCCCCAGAGGACCAGAAGAAGGCTCCTTTTGAACAAATTGCTGGTGTGTACCGCTGTGAGAACCAAATGGCCAACGATCTCTTCCGACAGAAAATTTACAAACCAGCAATTGCTCGATACAAGAGAGTGGTGAGATTGTTGGAGGATGTTTCAGTTGAAGATGAAGAAGCTGATGACAAGAGAAAGGAGTACCTGCTGAAGACGTACTTAAATCTTTCCCAGTGTTTTCTGTGCATCCAAAATCCACACAAGGCTATTATTTATGCAGATTTGGCTTTGAAGTTGGATCCAGAGAGCCCAAAAGGTTTGTACCGTATGGGGTATGGCTTACACATGACGGATAACTATGAGCGTGCAGAATACTACTTAAACAGGGCCAGAAAACACAAGCCTTTTGAAAAGAGCATCAATGCTGCTATTTTAAAATTGGAACAGAAACGGAAATTGCATCAAGATTGGGAACGTAGGTTCTGCAGAAAAATGTGGGGTTCTGAGCAAGATATGCCAAAAAAGGCACCTCCAAGATCCAAAGAAATGCAGGAGTTGTATGACATTATTAACCAGGAAATAATTGCTTTCATAGAATCAGATGAAAGGGAGCTGCCATTTTCTTCTGGTTATACAGAAAGTCAATTGGAGATAGTTAAAGAAGTCACACAAGCACATGACTTAGCCTTTGTTACTAAAATTATGTGTGGCCGAAAGATCAATAAAGTAGCCAAAAAATGGAAATCGTAAAATATGAAAGCAGTGAAATGTATATAGCTCATTCCCATGCAATTCATCTTATTCAAGATTTTTTCCTTGTTTCATTCCAAACATTGTTATTCATGTTGCTCATTTCATTTTACTTCATCCATTACTGCATTTTTCATATTCAACTGTTTTTAAACCATTTAGGGATGTGTTAAGAAAAATCACATTTGTTATTAATGGTGGCTGATATGCAGCCATATTTGTTTAGTTTTTCAGTAGAATGTACGAAGGTGCTACATTGAGTGTATTTTTTCAGTTGTGAAATATCATCTTTTTCATTTGAAGGAATTAAGAAATGTAATTTTTCTAATGTATATTCTGAGTAAACATTTTTACCAGTTGGTATACAGATGTTTGTATTTGTCAAATAAATTGTTTGTTACATTGATCTGTTTTTGATATTTCCACAATCTAGTACATAACACTGAAACTTGTATTCAAAGGTAATTCTTTCAAGTAGAAAATTAAAAATAAGCTTGTGGAAGCTTTTTAAGACAATCGAAAATAAAATTATACAAAACTAAGCAGCTTATCAAAGTTGAGTAAAACATGAAAATAGTTCTGTACATAGATAACATGTGAAACTTGTGTAAATTTATATATTCAAATTATTCAGTATAACCATGATAATTATCGTCTGTCGATCGGAAACAATTTCAGAATGTTTGCATGTGGTATAAAAGTTGAATGTTTTGCAAGAAGTCATTTCTACAACCAAGGATTATTATTAATTTGAAAAGGTTTCTTTGTGGGTGCTTACATTGTAAATACAAAATTCTGACCCATTTGATTTATATAAATTATTTTAATTCGGTATTTACAGAAATATTAAGTTTTAATTCTGACTTGCTTATAAAAAGCATTTAAAAATTTGATTACAAATAATTGCATCCTTATTTAATCTAAACATTCATAAAGTAGAAAAAACGTAAAATAAAAATTGAGTGTTTTGCATTTACAAAATGCAATAAGAACACTTATTTCAATACGTATAAAACAAATACAAAAAGTTACTCTAATACAAAGATAAAAAATTTGAAAGATAAACAATACTCATAACTATACAAAGATCAGAAAAACATCAATAACATCCAGAAAGTCAACTATTTGTAGATAAAACACTAATATATTCTGACATCTCATCACATTTATATTTCACATACAATATACTCCTTTGGCATAAAAAATATGTTTTAATCACGATAGAAATATTTTAGTTTCCATTGTTTTAAAAACTGGGATCTTATTCAATTTACAACATCCTATCCAAGTATTGAATTAATCGTTGCATACAGTAATATCAAATGAAATTGTTGACTTGGATATAAATTATTCAATTAAAAATAAGCATGATGTATATTTCAGGAAAATATTTAAAATTTTACAAACCATAAATTAAAATTACGTAATCCATGATAAAAATTATTTTCCTTGTCATTTAGAAAACAATTTTAAAATCACGTAAAAGTTTAATACTCGGCAATTTTCAGGTGGGCATTCACAGCAGAAAATTAAATTAGGCAAAAATTGAAAGAAAACTCGTGATATTTTAAAATTCCATTGTAAGTACTAATAAAAACCTGCAATGAAATGTTTCAATTGAAGAGAAATAACCAATAAAGCTATAGCTTCAAAAATCAGTTGGTAAGAAAAGGACAAAACGGCTACCTGTCAACTTGTAATAACTTTTTGTGTATTATAGAAATATTTATAATCTTAGTATGTACCCCTTGAATGAAAAGTGTCAATTTTACTCAAATTCTGTTGAAGTAAAAAAAACTTTCTAGAGAACTTTTCATCATAGTGCACAATAGCTGATAAAAATGTATGATTTGATGGATTTAATCACTTATTTGTTAGCTACGAAAGAAAATATTTTTTCAATTTACTCTCATTGCAAACATTTCTTTTCCTCTTGTTCAAACTAAAAGAAATAAAAAGCACATGTAGAACAGATACGTATAAGTGGTGAAAGTATAAAATTAACGTTCAAAGTGATATTGTGCATTGATAAAGATAGTGAAAAGATGAATTTAAAAATCTTATGGACCAAGCTTATAAATCGATATTTTACACAAAACCAATGAAAGAAAATACAAAAAAAATTGAGCATAAACCACATTTCTATTCAATTTGAAATAGACAGAAATTCAAATCCCAGTCTCAACTTTTTGTATTTTTCGTTTAAAAAAAACACTTTAGATTTCAGTCTGCATGTAAAGTACAGACACAAAAGTATTTAAATAAAATGAAAACTTACATTTGCCTTAAGTGAAAGAAATTTCACAAAATATTTCCAAGATATGTCTTAACATGAATTTGATAGTTTTAATCTTTCATATATTGAATAAGTTAAATCTATAATATAATTGTTTATCAGTTAAAATTAACAAACTTTTAAGCAAACTAAATTAAAGGATACAAAACTATATACCAGTAAAATATTGTTAAAATCTCAAATACTTTATAAGTTTACTATTGTATGCTCCTGTTTTCCCGAACAATATTAATGAAATGGACTATTTGTATATCCATATCAATAGGAGTGATAAGTCAATTTTCATCTCAATAAAACATTGAATTGAAATGACAAATATAACCCCATACATATCAAAACCAATTTCTAATATGTTAATTTAGTCTCATTTTTACTCATTTTAAAATTTTAATTATCAGTTTTGAAATTTAAATAAGACATGGTGTATTTAAACGATGGTAAGAAATGGAAATTTCAATTCAACTAAAAATCATGTTAAAAGAATATTGTTTTGAAATAAATTATAAAAGTAACATGAGTAAGCATGACGTATCTGTCATAACAAAGTTGAAACTAAAAGCTTGTCACCATACAGTCAACTCAATTATACAGGTAAGTAGTCTGAGAAGCATATATAGGATGGTCTGATTTGCTGATTTGAATTCATGTCATGTGCAAAAGAGCTATCAACCATTTCAGAAAGAGCTACTTTTTTTCTAATGCCTTGCCAATTGAACAGTATTCATAATGGCACCTACAAGGGTGGATTTGTGAACTTGTGCATCACAGGAGGGTTTACATTACACCAGGCACAACCCGTTAATAGAGCAGACAAAAAAGAATTGCGGTTCTGCAAATTTTCCCACTAAAATAGGGAAAATTGTGCAGCGCTGCAACATTTCCTTTCTGATGCACCTTTATCGATGATATGAGAAAAGTTAACGAGCTCCTCTAGGTTTTGGCTTTGCAGGCTTTCAATTCGTTGAGGAGATTATGATTATGTCAATACAATAAAACATACTGATTCAATTACGGAAGGGAAACAATGAAGCAGTGTCAATTGAAAATACATTAATACTGATAAATAAAACAAAAATATGCAAGACTAGTTAGATTGGTCTGGTTAAGATCAATCAATAACACAAATTTAATCAAAACTCATGACTTTTGTAGTTATTAATACATTTAAATCTCATCAAATGACTAATATTTTCAAGAAAAAAGTCACATCATTGTCTTTATGAAATTTATGAATTAAATTTAGCAATCTTGCCTTTTAAAATAAAAAGCACAAATTGTTTAAACTCTAATTATCCAAGAATATTTGAGAATGCTTAGGTCCAAAATACTTTTTGCAATGGAACATTTAAAATATCTTTGAGTATTCCATATCTTGATTGTTGCATCCTGGTTTATAAATTTATCATAAGAATAGTTTAAGTGAAAGACACAGCAGTACATTATTCTACTGCATAGGGTTTGCGAGATTGTTTCTCCACTGTACTATTTTACAATGCTACAATCTAACATTATGGCCTTTGTTAGCACCCACACAAACTGACATAATTCACAAGTCAAACTGTAATTGATAAAGATAAAAAAAATTAAGTAGATTGATCATTATAAAAACACATCAAGAATATGAAAGAGTAACAATATGCATTAAATGAATGGTCTAGTCCAATAATAATGAATATACATAGAGCATATGTTCCATTAAATACCATGAAAACTGCATAAGCATATTACTTGCTCTGAGTCGGTAAACTTTGCCCATGAAAAGCAATAGCTCTCTCCAATTTTCAAGAAAAAGCAATAAAAATTGATGTCATATGGCAAAATACAGAAATATTATTTTAACTTAATTAATATTAGTTTAGCATCTTAATTTTATTTTTGCTAACCAATTAGTCTAATGGTTAGGGTGTTGATTTCTGGATTCCAAGGTTCCCCATCCGAATCCAGGATTAAGGCACGGATGTTTGTCTATGTGGAGTAAATATGCAGCTTCTCTATAAACAGGTTATGCCTAGATCATCGACCTTCTAAT
Organism: Meta bourneti; assembly: GCA_933210815.1. NCBI lineage: Eukaryota > Metazoa > Arthropoda > Arachnida > Araneae > Tetragnathidae > Meta > Meta bourneti. The sequence goes on from OW119928.1 coordinate 26,217,545, forward strand.
GACATAGTCAGAGCATGTGGAAGGCGTCCCTGTCATAAAATCTCTGAAGGGTAAATCACTAGGGCTTATGAATCGACAGCTGATTGGCTATCGAAGCGCAGACTAGTGTTTTTGATCATAGTGGAAAATCACTTTAACCAATCAATACTTTAGGATTCATGCTTTTTCCTACAACCATGTGACAGATCTTCAAACCAAGCAATCTGCAGAAATAACACAAAGCTGTGTGCATATACTCTGTCTATTTCATTAGAGATCAATGGCCCAGAATGTGTGTAAAGTCATAAGGTAGATCTATCCCCATGGTGCATCAGGGGATTACCAAGTGGCTCATAATTCTGACCTTGAAGTGCAATAATGAATAATGTTCAATTGGCCAGGTATTGGAGAAAAAAAATTATATTAACATTGAAAGGTTCTCATACGCATTTCATAAATGAAATTGATTTGCGGGATGGAATCCTTGTTGCTAGCAAGCCAAATAGAGAAGCCTCTTTTCTAAGCCAATAAGATTAACAAAGAAAAATTGCATAAATATACAGCACCCGTACATAAGTAGAATGTTCTTTCACAAGCAATTATTGGTAAATTAATAACTCATTATTCTTTTGTTAGAAGTGTTGCTTAATGATTTAAATAATTTTCCTTTTCATTCAATGTGACATCAATTTGATTACTTGTTTTTCTCAAAAACTATCAGAAGTATAATTATCTGGACATATTTTACATTTAAGGAAATTCGATATGCAGAGCTTTTATGATATATATGGGACCTCCTGCATAAGTAAACCAACACAAAAAATATGGTTTAACAATAGAAGGGACTTGTGTGACATCCCAATAAGAATATTGTCGTCATTAGGTACTTAACGATGTACCATCTTCATTATACAAAAAAGATCATCTTTATTACCCAAATCATGTAAAAAATTATAGGGAATAACATAAATTATGTTGGCACATCTAAGCTAAATATTATAAATGAACATTTAACAGAGTACATTCAACAGCTGTGACACCATTTAAAGTCATGCAACGCATAAATGTAATTTGATCACATTGATTTCCAATAGACTCTGTTAAAAAATAGCTTGCCATAAATATGTTTTGACTAGAAATATATAAATAAGATATTTACAAATACTTTTTTATTGCATAGAAAATGAAAAAAAAATCATATTTAAAAGGAAAAGTTCTATAAATAATTTTATTCTAGAAATGCACACTGCTAAAAAGTCAACATGGGTGGTAGAGGTTGCCTCGAATCCAAAATATCTGAAAAACATTGAAATTTTTAATAATGCAATTGAACAATGACAAAAGATAGTCATAAATTGTATGGAAATGCTATTTAGACATTATTTACTTAATGTTAGTGAATTGGCTAGTTTAGTGTAAGGTTCTCCAGACAGATATGAAAGAATACTGGTCAAGTGGGTAATTGAATTAACGTCACACTGGAGCAACAAAATGGGCAATTGAAGGTCCTGGATCAATCTCAAAAGGTATGTAAGTGAGGTGTAACGTCAGCCAACCTCTCAAGGAGCACCAGAAAGAAGTATAGTGGTTCACAAATCTGCCTTTGTAGTGCCATGATGAGAATTGTTCAATTGGCTGGGTATTAAAAAACTTTCCCTAGTAATGACAAATACTAACATAACTGTTATGCTTTCCTTTAGCAGTTTCCCTGTGAAACTGGCAGAACAAAATTTTGTTGGAACTAAAGAAAACTTTGCAATTATGATGAACTTTTTCAAAAAAACTTGAGTTAAAACTATCAATCATAAATATTTCCATTAAAGAAATATCGAATTGTGTTCCTATCGAACACGAAATACGTTTGACAGAAATTTTCAAGTACTTCTTTCCAAAATTACTTGCACTATAACACATTTAATTTGATACATGTATTGTAATGAGATAAGGACTGTTTCAAAAAATCAACATCATTTCACAATGATGCTTTGTTCATCAAACTGTCATTCTTCCTTTGTATTCTGACTACACTGCTCTTTGTTATTATAGAAGGATAATTTAAGGAGAAGGATAGTATGATGAGTCAATTCTCTTGAAGGACATAAATATAAGGGACAGAACACATATTATACCTATTCATACCTTCCATTGGTAAAACAGTAAAGCCGTAACTTTAAACCAGTTTCAGTTGAAACCTGTTCTACACTTTATAATTAGATAGGTAGTTGAATTTACATTGCACTAGAGCAAGACAAGCTATTGGCATGTTCCAGAATCAATACCAATGGGAAAGATCCAAGGAAAATACGTCGTAATTTTAAATCAACCTGACACCTGAGCTGGTACCTCATTTAAATACTGGTCAGGAGTATATCAATTGACCCCTACTTGAAAGCATATGGGGACGAGTATTTACATTTTCATTCATAGAAAATGTGAGAATTTCAGAGTGAAAAAGACTTCAGTGATGAACATGGATGAAGGGGATGTTCATGTAATTATCAGCAAGTGTCAAAATTTGTTACAGTTAATAGATACACAATAATATTTCTGTCATATACTTTAAGAAAAAAAATTGACAAACAAATTGATTTTGGACATATATGATACGATCATTAACTTGAAAGGTTGAGTTATTGCTGTTTTAAGACGAAATTTAATTTTAAATATATCTGAAAATGTTAAGTAAATTAGAAATTGAGCAAATATTAGATTAGTGTCAATTACATCTAAAAAAATGAAAATTACTCAAAGGAATGAATTTTTTTTAAATAATTATAGAGCAATGAAAAATAAAGATGAAATATTTGAATAAAAAGTTTCATGAAGATTTTCTATTATACTATAATAAGTTTAATGAATGAAACCTTTTAAATGAAAAATTCAGTCCATGCTTGTTTTAAGGAACTCCCGTTTAACAAATGTAAATGATTTCATGAAATTTCATCGTCCTCCCTAAGTGTAGAACAAGTATTAATTCCAAGTATTAAGTACAAATTTTTAACTTTTCGTCGGAAAAGAAAATTCATAAAAAGGAACGTCAATTGTACAATTACTTTTATTGTATAGTACTGGGTATTTAATTCAACTATAGGACTACCACAGCTAAAGCACTTATGAAATAGTAGCTTTAATAGCATGAATTCTTAAAAATAGTAACAAAATTAGTCTCCTCATGAAGCTTATTTTAGTTTTAGTTTCCCTCAGCAACTATATTTTCGGTACAGTCTTTAAAAACCCTGTGTCAAGTATAAATATGAAGTGTTAGGCTTAGTTTGGCACTTAACTATGAGTTTGCACTATAAATAGAAAAATAGCATTTATACACTCCATTACACAGATTCCTTGTTGAAGCGACCAGTATATTCATATTTACCAAATGATTTTTATACCATTGGATTGCAGTATATCAAAGTTATAAACTTATTTTCCCCAATGATTAAAAAGGTGGGAATTCGTGACTGAAACAAGGATTCGTGCCATTGATTAAAAAGCATTTGGACTTAAATTTTCATTGACCTATGGAGAATTTTCAAAAAACCCACCAAAACCTTGAAAATAAGTGCTGAGATGATCTTGTTTAGAAAGATAAAAGTCGACAAGGTTGAAAAATAGTAGCAAAAAGTCACCTGTGGCAGCACTGAAATTATACTAAAATAGCCTAAAAGAAATAACAAATGTTAAAGTGAAAATTTTTAAGAACCTATACCTCCGATAATGGAATGCCATGGCAGGGTAACATAAGTTAGGTACGCATGAAGAGCTGGTGAATTTGCCCGTCGAGATTCTTTCCAAAAGTGATAGGCTTGACCAAATCCTCTCACTGTCCATAATCTATTATAAGTGGTATCATCTAGTTCTGTGAAAAAAAACGTTTCTTTTAATTCTTCATTTGAACTTTAATAATGGCACAATGCCTGTTTTGTTTCTTTTTCAATTTTTAAGCAAGAAACAATTAATACAAATTTGTAATAAAAATATTGGATGCAGAGATGAAGCTATACTTTTTGGGACCTGAAGCAATTAGGACTAATGCCGCTCTGCCCCAAAGTTTAAATATTTCAATTGAAGATATTCAGGATAAAATATACAATATGTACCAATTAATTTGTTGGTATATTAATGTTCACAATATTAATGTTTCATTACAATCAATTATTGCCTATGCATAAAAACTAGAAAAAGATTAAGTTCTGTTGATGGGTGTCCACAAGATAAGAAAAGGTGCCTCCTGTCCTGTGTTGTGCCCTCCAGATGGTTGTGAGAAGAGAACTTTAATGCTGTCTCACCTTCCTTTTTTTTAATAACAATGCAGAGGATGCATGGAAAGAATCAACTTTTAACTCTCCAAGTGGTTTCTGAGATACCTCGTCCAATGCAGTGTGGTCAATTTTACTAATCACGAGGTACCTCATTGAAATGCAAACTGACCTATTTTGCTAAGGATAAGCCCACAGAGAGATAACCTGCAGGTTTCACTGTAAGGCTTATCATTTCACCCACCTTTTGAAATTGAAATACATCACATAGCTAGGCAGCTAATGAGTTTTACAACTGTGCCATTTCCGATGCCCTTTTTCTGAGCAGCTGATTGACAGATGATTTTTGTTTGATTAAGCAGGCATGGAAGTTGTTTGGAAAGGCTATTAAAAATAGCTCTGCTAAGGCTTCTCATGCTTGAGCATTTTTGCGTGTGGTTCTCATGTGTTTTGACAATAACGTTTTCCCTGAAAATCTCAAAATAAGGCACACAAAGAATGCTACACATCTCATAGATTTCCATATACTGCGCAACAGACCTTTCAACGGATTGAACAGGTCAGGGAGTGTCTGTCAAATGCCCTTCTTGAAATACGATTCAGCAATTGCAAATTTACAACTCAAAGAAAACCTCAAATATTCCTAAGGGTAAAGGGTCTGCTGCCCTCCCTTAGCTTCGTCACTGACTGGATGAAAAAATAATTCTAATAACAATAATGTAATAAAAATAATATAATAGTTTATAGTATAAAAATACAAAAGGAATACAAATAAAACATTACATGAAAAGACAATGATGGAATTACATGAAAGGAGTTGTACTAAGATAACTTTCTTTTCATTATGAAAGCTTTCATGAGTTCACTTAGGACTTGACATCAGAATGGTTTCTAGATTTCTTTTGGAACATCAGAATCAATGTACTTGAGTGCTCCCAACAAGTGTCCTTTCATATGTGAGACCCTTTCTCACACCCAGTTTTATTAATGGCTTAACAATATGAAAGTTTTTCTTACCTTTTAAAGAAACATCTGATGTGTTATCTTTATTGTGAGCGTTTTCATTTCTATATTCAACTTCTTTTTCTTCCTCAGAAACAAGAGTTCGATGGCTGCGTATTTTTCTAGTTATAACTCGCCTTTTATTTGAGTCGACGTCAATTATATAACGGTCGGTATTAGATGTTTTTTTGAGAATGTAATCTCATTTTCCTGTCTAAGAAAGTAAAAGTTCATGGAATGAAAAAGCAAACCATAAAAAAATAAGATTTGCAAATAAAATTAAAATATAATTTTATAAATAATAAATATATAGGCATGCATGGAACAAGAACATAAAGAGCATAAAATAATAAAGATTGTACACACAATAACACGTTACAAAAGCGTGGCAACTAAAATTAGCATCAAATATAAAGGACAGCAAGAAATAGCAGAGAAATAATAATTTAATAAGACAAGCAATTGAATGTATAAAATCAGGATTTATTCAGAGAATACTTTTTCAAGTAATTTACTTTCAATCTTTCTGTTGTTAATTTGGTCAATTAACTGTTTTATCACATCATTGCTGTAACTATTATATATACCATAAGTTTCACATATTTTCAAAAACGGATAATTGATTATCTAATTTAAAAGCAATATTTTTTAAAGTCAATCAGCATTTGAATAGTTTTAATTGCACTATTTCTATTTAAATTATTAATCACATAAAACTAATTAGTAATTCAGTTGCAATATTCAGTCATTAATTTTAATCCCATGTAATAAATAAGGCATTTGAATTATCTTAAAATATCTATTGCTAAATTCCATGAGTTTTAATTAAAAAATTTTTAAAGTTTAGTAACATATATCTTCTAATTTTTTTAATTGGAAGAGATATGTTAAAAGTTAACTTGACTTTAAATTTTAAAGCACTTCTAAAAGATGAACTTTAACTATTTAACTTTTAAAACTATTTCAAAAGTCTCAAGCATTAAAGATAAGTTGCTCAAGAACGAAATTCTCACCATCTCTTATATCACACCTGCTTCTATTTCGTTGATTCCATTTGAGTAGTAGTCTACTTCTGTTTCAGATTGAGACTTTTTATGTCTTGGCGACTTTTCCAACTTCTAACATAGGTATTTAAATTAGAACTTGGATCTGACATCCGCCTCTGCAAATAAGGACTGTCCTAAAAAATATTGTGTCAAAGTTAAATTAATATTGAGTTGTGATGCAAAATTTATGCTATGAAAATTCAAATAAATTATTCTGTAAATGCAATGAAAAGGTATGGTATAATGAAGAAAAGAAAACTATAAATTAGGTACATAAAACTAAGACATGAAAAGCTGGTATTCATTTAATGGATATTGACACATTTTATTGAAATTAAATTTTTCTAAACAGCTTCAGCTTAAAATCAAATGAAAATGCCAGCTTAGCAAATAGTCCAAAATTTAATATGTAATTTAAAATAGTTTGTCCAGAGTTTGGAGATCACTAAACATGCGGGATATATACGAATATGATGCAATATTAATTATTGAATAGCAGACCTGAGCATAGCATCTGCTAAACTTTCTTGTTGCTCATATCTAATGAGGGCAAAGTGTCATTACTCACATTTCACATCTTATTTCAATTCATTTATTTATAAAGAGAATATAGAATCTGAATTCACATACGAGGATTTCATACCTCCAAATGAAATAAAATTATCCAAAAATATATAGCAGCATTTTTAATTTTTACTGGTGTCAATTCTCATTTTCAATAAAATGCATAGCAAAAAGCACAGGCTAACACATGTTACGGCCAATGAGAATTTGAGCAAAAGAGGGCGCTGCGCGCGCCTCTGAAGTTTTGAAGTGTGTAGAGAATTGGCCGGCGCTGTTGTGCTGAGAGAGATCATGAAATGATGATGTAACAAGTTAACTGTAAATGTCTTAATGTCTGTCCTTGTTTTGTGGTAATAAATGTTGTGGCTGTAAATCGAATGCTGATCTTTCCAAATGAATCCACATCAAATAATAATTTGAGAAGACGTCAATTTTGGAGCGTCACAGTGGTGCCGAAACCCGGGAAGTAGTGAATTTGAAGTGGATACAAATAATTTTATTTGTAGAAAAAAGAGGTAAGAGAATTTTCACTTATCTAATGCAATTATGAATAGATTGGAGAGAAATATTCAGAAGCGTGCAACGCTAAGAAAAGCCACGACGAAAACGATTAAGAAATTACAAAACGAAATGATCACTACTTCTCCAAGTAGTGAATTAATTGAAGAATTGCTTTCGTTATTAGTAGAAAAGGAACAGAACTTGTTAACATTAAATAAAGAAATAGAAGATGATATTTCTGACGCGAATCAGTTAGAAAAGGAAATAATTACATCCGAAAATTATAAAGAAGATATATTAATTTGTAAAACACGCGCGAATAGATGTATTAAGAAACTGCAACAAGAAAATAATCTACAAGATAATTCCATAGTTTCGAACTCTTCAGCACCAGTTAAGCTACCACGTTTGGTTATTGAAAAATTTAACGGAGAAATATGCAAGTGGCCTAACTTCTGGGCACAATTTAAAACTGCTATACACGAGAACGAGTCATTAAATAATGTCGAAAAATTTAATTATTTAAGAACTTATTTGACGCGTGACGCAGAGAGAGCTATTTCTGGTTTTTCACTTGTTGCCGAAAATTATAGCAAAGCGATTGCTATTTTGGAATCCCGATTTGGCAAAACGGGATTACAAATTGATAGTCACATGTCGAAATTGCTCAGTGTGGCGCCATGCAAGTGTTCGAGAGACATAACGTCTCTACGAAATATTTATGACACGTGTGAAGTGGAAATGCAAGCGCTGCATAGCCTTGGCATTGAGCCAAATGCATACGGAGCTTTACTGTTTCCGATTCTAATCAAAATAATACCAAATGATATCGCTTTGGATTTTAACAGATTGCACGATGGTGCAAAAAAATAAGATAACTGATTTATTGCAGTTTTTTAAGAAAGAAGTGGAGTCGCGAGACGAACACTTCTATTAACTAAACCAACAGCTAATACTATTGGGTATTTAAAGAATTCAGATAGTCAATTTCGTGTTAATAAACAACATAACGAAAAGTTCAAATGGTATGAGAACAATAATAAAGAATTAAAATCGTCGGCTGCTGCTTTAAATACTGTTGTCGATAATTTTTGTGTCTTTTGTAACAAAGTAACGGATCATTTATCTGATGAATGTAATAAATTTAACATAGTTGAAAAGAAAGGTATCTTAAAAAGGAATGGTAGATGTTTTTTATGTTTTAAGAAGTTTCATATTAGGAAATTATGCAAGGTAAAAATTGAGTGTAATGTTTGCAATAAAAGATACCATCGAAAAGGTTTGTGTGAACAGGCTTATCCCCTAGACGACTTTTTATGTGATCAAGCTAAAAGTATAAGTAATTCTGAAACTGTATTGACATCAATTATCCCTCAGAGAGAAGAAAACGAAACTGGTAAACAAACAGTTTTTCTACAAACCTTTCGAGCTATTGTTGTCGGCCCAACAACCAAAACGAAAGTGCGTTGTTTACTTGATTCTGGGAGTCAGCGCACATTCATCCACGAAAAACTCTCAAATAAATTAAATTTGCCTATTGTCGAGAATGAAACAATAAATTTGTACACATTTGGTACAAATACTGCTGTTAACACCACAAGACGTAAAGTTAAATTTCAATTGTATAACATGGAAGACGAAAGTAAATGCATCATGATACAAGCATTAGAATCACCAGAAATTTGCAATGCTTTGATCGAAATTCCAAGCAAGGAGTTGAATAAACAAATTCAAGCTTTAAACAGTAAATTATCTGACTGTGAAGATGATGGATATAACCATCGCAATATTGATATCCTAATTGGCTCGGATTATTTTTGGGAAATAACTTCAGGTAAAACAAAGCGTTTAAGTTCGTCCGTGATGTTAATAGATACATTGATGGGATGGGCAATTCAAGGTCCAATTGAAAATTCTTTTCTGAATGTTGAAGCATCATCCATTGGAGTTTTAAATGCTATTGTTGTGAAAGATTTCGATGACGATCAGTTAATGTCAACACAGTTAAAAGCTTTTTGGGAATTAGAATCTCTAGGCATTCATAACGATCCTTCAAAACGATCCATTTCCAATGAGAAAGTTCTTCAAAATTTCGAGTCAACTTTAACTTTTAAGGAAGGTCGTTATGAAGTGCACCTTCCTTGGAAACATGACAGCGATAATTTGGTAAGCAACTATGGTAACGCCAGAAAAAGACTTGATTCTTTAGTTCGGAGATTTTATAAAGACCCCTCTTTGTATCTGGATTACAAATCTGTTATTGAAGAATAATAGAACCGGTAAATGAAGAAACTGATGAAAAGGAGAATCCTGTGTATTATTTGCCGCATCAACCTGTAATTCGGAAGGATAAGGATACAATTAAATTGAGGATCGTCTTTGACGCATCGTCACATCCTCCTCATGCTCCTTCATTGAATGATTTGTTGCATCCAGGACCTAACTTAAATCCTGATCTTTTAAATCTCATACTTAAATTTCGACTCAACCGTATCGGCTTTATTGCTGATATAGAAAAGGCATTTCTGCAAGTTGGTCTTGCTGATCATGAAGCAGTCCGTTTTTTGTGGATAGACGATTTACCAGATGATATATCCCAGATTCAACCGAAAATTCTACGAATGACTAGAGTTCTATTTGGTGTCACTTCTAGTCCATTTCTTTTAGCCGCAGTAATCAAATTCCATTTAAAACAATATTCTCTTGGATATCCCGATACTTGTTTAACGTTGAATGAATCAATGTACGTTGACGATTTGTTAGCAGGCGCTCCTAATGAAGAAGGGTTTAAAAAATCTAAAGAAGCTAATTTTATAATGAAAGAAGCAGGAATGACCCTTCGATAATGGAAGAGTAATTCTTCAGCTCTCGAGAAACTGTGGAGCGACTCTAACTTCGAAACAAATAATTCCGATAATCGCCATGTTTCTTTAAAGGTACTGGGACTATTATGGGATCCTAAAGTAGACATTTTTAAGTTTGATGTCACAAACCTTATGAAATTTATTGCAAGTTCTGATAACACCAAGCGTACAATAATACGAGCTGCAGGTAGAATTTCTGACCCCGTGGGCTTTCTTTCTCCCTTTACAGCAGCGATTCTCAACCTGTGGGGCGCGCCCCCCTAGGGGGGCGCGAGCACACTAGAGGGGAGGCGCGAGAATATCCAAGAGAAAATATTATTTAAAAAAATTGATTAACTGACTGAAAGGAAAGCACACATACATTTCGACATATTTAACAAATAAAGTAAAACAACTTACTAAATCAAAACTTACTTAATCAAAACATACTAAATTAAAAACAAATTTAATAATTATTAGTGACTTCCTTGGGCCTGTCTTGCAGAGCAAAGTTTTTCGAAGGAAGGCTTAATATTAGAAATTGCCACTCTCAGTTCTGTTTCTATATTTAGCCGAGATCTATATTTTGTCTTCAAAGAAGCCACAGCAGAAAATCCAGTTTCACAAAGGTAAGATGTTGAAAATGGTAATAGAATGCGAAATGCCCTTGTTTTTAGTGCAGAAAAATCATCCTCTACTCCTGCCCAAAATTCAAATAGTGATTTATTACTAAATTGTCTTTTGGTTTCACCACTTGTCGTGAAGTCTATGAATTTTTCTTCCTCATCAATTGAGAGTCCTTCCGGAGTCTTATGAAATGGATCCCTAACCCACTCGTAACTTGCTATCAGTTTGTCGTCAGCAAGAAAATACTTTTTAAAATTCTTTGCCAGCATGGCTAAATGATTTTCAATGGTTACAAAAACAACTTTTACATGTTCTTCTTCAGCCTTGTAAGTTTTAGTACAATCATCCACATTTGCAAACATTGTTAGGTTTTTTTGCTTTAAATTTCTGCTCCACAATTCCAATTTTCTACAAAAAGCATTAACTTTATCACTCGTATCCAACATATGTGTATTTGCTCCTTGGAGTTGAAGATTCAAGTTATTTAATTTCTCGAATATGTCGACCAAGTAGCTCAATTTCATCACAAATAAACCATCGCGAAAATTCTCGGCTTCCGGTCTGTTTTCTTCTTCTAGGAAAATGGCGATTTCTTCTCTTAATTCATAAACACGTTGCAAAAATTTCCCACGTGATAACCATCTTGCCTCGCAATAAAATAGTAACGCTGAATGTACTGAACCCATGTCTTTACAAAGTGCGGAAAAGATTCTCGATTTCAGGGGTCTCATTTTTATATAATTTACTACGGTTACAACCGTAGTTAACACAATATTCAGACCAGGACTCATTTCTTTCGAAGCCAAAGCTTCTCTGTGGATCATGCAATGTGTCCAGACGCACTGAGGCGATTTTTGTTTTACAAGTGCTTGTATACTTTGGAATCTTCCGGACATTGAACGAGCACCATCGGTGCATATTCCAACGCAATTTTTCCATTCTATGTTTGCCTCGTTCATAGAATCATTTAAAATAGCAAATAATGCGAGCGCTGTTGTTTTGAGTTCTATTGGTTTGCAGAAAAGTAGTTCTACTACTGACATATTATCACAAAATCGAACATAGGCAATTAAATGAGCATCTTTATTACTATCTGTTGCTTCATCAAGCTGTATTGAAAACAATTTGTCACGCAACTTCGAGAAAAGCTGACACTGTACATCTTCAGCTACATCACCAATTCGACGAGCAACAGTATCATTTGAAAGGGGTATGGACTGCAATTGTTTTGAAAAATTATCTCCAAACATAGTTTCTACAATCTCAATTACTGCTGGCAAAATAAGCTCTTCACCAATGGTGTGAGGTTTTTTACATCTGGCTATTTTATATGAAACTTTGTAAGATGCAATTAAAGCTTTTTTATTCACAGACAAAGTTTCTTTAAAAAATGACTTTTGCTTTTTATATGATTTTAATTTGAAGAATTCTCTGGGTTTGTTGACGTACTCACTATGAAGCGTTTTCAAATGTCGTTTAAGTTTATTAGGTTTCATGCTGTCTGCGGCCAATATTTTTGAGCAGATGATACACAAAGGCCTTTCTTCTTCATTTACTTCAGTACTGGTTAACCCAAAATTTAAGTATTCTTGAGAATATTTTCTTGATTTTATTTTCGGAACCACGCTCGTCTGTGTACTTGTTGATGCTTGACTATCGTCTAATGCTCGCTTACTTCCGCTTAAAAATTTATCCATGAGTCTGCATAAATCTGCTGCCGTGAATATTTAATATGGTGAATTGCAATTAACACGAAAACATTTATAACATACCCATTCACGATAGATTCGATAGCGATAGAAGGATCGACTCGAATGAGACTGGCTGGAATTGAAACTTGTGTTATCGAACATTTTCCTTCTTCCTATGAGAAAACATTTGCTCTGCGCATGCTCGAGACGGCATCGGTCGTGTGGATTCCCTTCCATAAACATTACTTATTTTTCTCTTTTGTTTAGTCATGCTTCTGTTTTATTTCTTTTATTATTCGAAAAAATGTATTCCCAGTTTCTAAATTTAGCTCACCCCGTCTAGGTTAACTTTCATTAACGAATTTTTCTACTTTCATATTCTTTTAACGTTATCTCCCTGTTTGGCTTTCATTTCAAATATAATATTTAAATTTTCCCCGCTTTCATTCGCTTCATCTGTTCACCGCTCGCTTGGCAAAATGCCAGATATGGTTTCTCGCCAACGTTGGCTGACTTTTATTCTTGTTTTGGCAGTTAGTTAAAAATAATTTAAAAACAGAATCCAAAATACTCAATATACATTATTGTTGTATACATTTTATTGTAAGCGGGGGGCGCGATGAAAATTATGATTGAAAACTGGGCCGCGAATACTGAAAGGTTGAGAAACGCTGCTTTACAGTCAGAGTAAAATTGTTTTTTCAAGAATCATGGGAACGGGGAGTCCACTGGGATGAAGTACCCGAAGATATAGCTCAGCAATGGAAAAACTGGTGTGAGGTACTAGGTACTGGAACTAGGTACTATTTCGGAGAAACAAAGACTGAGAATTTGAAAGATATTCAAATCCATTGTTTTACAGATGCGAGCGAGAAGGTCTATGGTGCAGTTATTTTCATAAGATATAAAACTCACAATAATGTTGCTAAAGTATCCTTTCTTGTTTCCAAAAGCAGAGTAGCACCCCTCAAAAAGTTAACTATTCCGAGATTAGAATTGACTGCCGCATTAATAGGAGCCCGATTGATCTCGCATATACGGCCTATCTTTCAAAAATGTCATCCGAATGTAAGCTACCATTGCTGGACTGATTCTAATATAGCCCTTTGTTGGATAAGGGGTTCCTCTACTAAATGGAAACCTTTTGTCGAAAATAGGGTTCGAGAAATCCAATCCCTAACTAAACCCAAAATTTGGCAGCATTGCCCAGAACGAGATAATCCCGCTGATATCATCACGAGAAAAAATAATATTTCCGAATTGCTTCAGAGTACCCTATGGTGGACTGGGCCTCAATGGCCAAGAGGTACATACGTAGACCCTAGCGCTGATATTTTGAAAATAGAAACTCGTAATAAAGAAATTTCTGTCTTAACAACTATTAATGAAGATCTTTTTGATTTGAAAAGGTACGAGAAACCTGCGAAAATAATCAGAGTAACAGCTTGGGTTAAAAGATTCATTTACAATTTAAATGAACAAAACAAGAAAAGTGGTCAACTAGATTCTGTAGAAATTATTGAAGCCGAAAATTACTGGATCTCTATTACACAAGAATCTGCCTTTAAATTAGAAAAAAAATGCTCTAAAGAATGGAGAAGAAATTCCTAGTAATTCAAGGATAAAATGTTTCAATCCATTTCTTGATGCTAATAGCGTTATAAGATTAGGAGGTCGTTTACATTTTGCTGATTTAACAGAGGAAGAAAAACATCCTATATTATTACCTGAGAACCACGAATTTTCAATCCTGTTGATAAAAGAATGTCATGAAAGAGTTGCCCATTGCGGTTTGGCTGCAACTTTAACTCAACTTCGCGAAAAATATTGGATTTTAAAGGCTCCAAAAACTACGAAATCGGTAATTAAAAACTGTCTAACATGTAAAAAATTCAGGGCGAAACCATTTTACGAAAAAACCGCTCCTCTTCCTTCTGATCGTATAAAAATGTCTCCCGCATTTGAAGTGACTGGTATAGATTTCGCTGGTCCGATATATTTTAGAGACAAAATTGCTCCTATAAAAGCATATATTTGTTTATTTACTTGTGCTACGACGCGAGCAGTGCATTTAGAACTTGTGTCTAACCTTAGCACAGAGACTTTTATTTTAGCTTTGAAGAGATTTATTAATCGACGAGGGATGATTCGCATTGTGTATTCCGATAACGCATCTACTTTCAAAAAAGCCGATAAAGAACTGCAACATTGGAACGATCAGAAAGGGTCAAAGTTACAAAATTATTTAGGCACCCAAAGAATCCAATGGAATTATAGTGCTCCCCTTGCCGCCTGGTGGGGGGATTTTGGGAAAGAATGGTGAGAACTGTAAAGATGTGCTTGAAAAAGATCTTAGGAAAGGCATTATTAACGTACGAAGAAATGACAACCATGTTAACAGAAGTGGAAGCAATAATGAATTCAAGACCTCTGACTTACAACTATGACGATGCCATGGAACCATCCCCATTGACACCTTCGCATTTTTTAGTTGGGAAGCGATTAACTTCACTTCCTACGAGGAATATTGACTGTAACTCTTCTTCCAGTGATCTTCGCAAAAGATTAAAATATCAACAGACTTTGCTTGAAAACTTTTGGAGGCGTTGGAAGGAACAATACTTGCTTGAACTGCGCTCAAACCATTCAGTGTCTTCATTCTAAACTCGAAGTATTCAAGTTAATGATATTGTTCTTTTAGGTGGTACACCTGAACCTCGCCATATGTGGAAGATGGGTAAGGTAACTGAAGTGTTCACAGGTCGCGACGGCAAAATAAAATCTTGTGCCGTCAAAACTTCATCTGGGATAGTTAAACGTCCAGTACAGTTACTGTACAATTTAGAACTCACTGACTGATTTCAATTAATAATTCCACATTTTTTGACTTTTTAATTTTATATGTATTTAAAATAATGTGTTTGATTTAAGTACTTGGTTATATTTAAATTTACTTGAAAAATTACTAAATTTTCTTGAATCTTTAGACTTTAGTTGTGTTGCAGTGTATTTTTTAATATCATTCTTATATACTTACATTTAAACTGATTTAAATTACTTTGAATTTATTTTGATCTTTATTGAAATTTGATTTTTATTGTGATAAAGTATTGTACATTATACTGTGTATTGTAGAAATTATGATGAACTTTCAGTTCATCGGGGGGGAGTGTTACGGCCAATGAGAATTTGAGCAAAAGAGGGCGCTGCGCGCGCCTCTGAAGTTTTGAAGTGTGTAGAGAATTGGCCGGCGCTGTTGTGCTGAGAGAGATCATGAAATGATGATGTAACAAGTTAACTGTAAATGTCTTAATGTCTGTCCTTGTTTTGTGGTAATAAATGTTGTGGCTGTAAATCGAATGCTGATCTTTCCAAATGAATCCGCATTAAATAATAATTTGAGAAGACGTCAATTTTGGAGCGTCACAACACATCAGATTGCTCTCAGTCATGCTACCACAATTAGATTCTGCACATCTTTAATTTAATCCCATTCCTGTATTCACAGGCAATTAGGCACTTTTTGATGCTAAACCAATTTTTTTTCTGTGCTGATTTCTATCTTCCAGATTTCTCATTGCTTTCAGTAACCAGACTGCTGAACAATTTCATTAGTGACAAGGTTTTCTGTGTAGTTTTAGCAATACTGTGCAGCTCCATAGAGTATAAACCTATCTAAACTATTGATTCTTAAAGTATAATGCGTCTTTAAATCGGTTTGCTTTGAATATTATTATGCACACCACATTCACATTCATGATGCAAAATATTAACACATTGAAGAGAACTTAAAATCAAATCACTATTTTCAACTTGGGTAGAATATTTTTCCAGAATCCAATTTTAAGGACTTATAAAATTGGGACAGGATCATTTTAGAACCACTTACAATGTACCATTACCTTACTTAAAATGTCATAAGGCATACAAAATAATCAATTAGAGATTATTTCTACCTCTACAAACTACAAAATAAATGAGGCAGAAACGTAGGTTTCGTACCATGGATTTTAAAAAACAGGTAAAGCGTACTCTGTGAATTATTTATTTTGAAAGAGTATAGTTAAAAAAGTATAGAAATACACAAAAAACTACTAATCACTAAATTTCATACACAAAATCCAACAAATGCAAATAAGATTTTTTATTCAATCCCCTCCATATTTTACTTCTTTCTTAAAGATTGTAATTCAATTTGTCAAGCTACAGTTGTACTTATTACATAAGGTTGGTTGATTGTTTTGGAGTTTTATGTCGCAAGGGCCATGTTTGGCAAAGCTGCACTAAACACAAGACTCAAGTAAAAGATGCCGTGAAAGGGTAAAATGAAGGATTGGGAAACAACAGTGGGATGAAAGCAGAAAAAGATCCCTTGTTTACTGAGAAAACAGTAAACCCCATGGAAAAAAAAGATCACTAGAGTACCTCGGGTCCATGAAGTCCACACACCTAAAGATGATATGCTCCTGAGGACTACTAGATAAGGATTGATTATAACAAAATTTACTTTATGAATTTATGAGCTATAAATTTATCATTATCAAAATTTGTCTACTGCTTTCAATTCAATAGCTTGAACTTCACTTCCTATCTCGATACATGTTAAACGACTTGGAAGACAGAATTCCAAAAATAACTCTTCAAAAAGTAATAAATAAGACATGTGAAACAATTTGCTTAACAAAACTTCAAATAGAGGTTTACTTCTTCAACGTCTTCCCAGTCATAATCTGTGATTGAGTAGCTAGGCTCTGAAGTGGGAGTTTCCACACCAGAGCCCTTCTGTTTTGTAACTGCCATTTCCGTATGATCTTTCCATTGTGGTCCCCCAATGCGGACAAATTCTAGCCTTTGTTGTCCTTGATACCAGCTCAAAGATACTTGTTGAGCAAAACGGGAAGATAAGCTCGCCTACCAGATTACAATAATCAATAAATTTTAAATAAAAATATGTCGATAATGGGAATTTAATATTGGGTGCTTTTTATGTACAGGCACTATTTTGTTTTGGAATAACTGTCTACTCAATTAATAACATTGTTTATGGAATTAGACATTGGCAAAATGACCACACTTCAAATATGATCACTTTTGATCACATTTTCCTTTATGGTTGAGCACATTTCCAGGGGGATTTCTTCAATTTTATCACGAATGTTTAGTCTAATCTTCCAAGTGGTTTCAACTAGAGATCTTGTCCATCAAGATCTGACCAAATTTGTTAATGACGAGATCCAAATAATGGCTGTGTTGTTTGTAAAAGTATCCACTGGTATCAAAATGAAGCATAGAGAAATTGAACAAATCACATGGTTGAAAAAGTAATTATTTGCAGCACTGTTATTTGACCAATGTCATATTCCATAAACTGCAATTAAATGCGTGAGCAATATGTACAAAATTTAAATAAATATTTTATTTAAAAGTTATTTCTCAAAACACAAAATAGAATCCTTACTTAAAAACACCCTGTATTTTTAAAATGTGCACATTTGTAAATGCAAAAATTCAAGAATGTCTATTTCTTAACGCTCTTTCCATCTGGCAGCCTCGAACATAGTGCTCCCTGCATAAGATAAATTATACAACATAACGAAAGGGAAAAGTTTCTTAGATCTTGACATAAACATAAAAAATACAAATGTATATAAATTAAATGTGAGATCAAATTTAAATTTTTTTTAGAATTCTTGTTTCTAATGAGTAACGCATTTAATATTTTTACTTCATGTTTGACCATCATACGAACAAATGCTGGCACAAAATACATCTGTACAGTCATTTTATGTTCTTGATGGCTTGAGAAAATTGAAATGTCAATTTCAGTTTCGTAGCAAGGTTCTTCACTACAAATACTCCATGAATGAATGTATCGATAAATGTGAAGAAACACTTGCTAATTTCTGTCATGTATGCCAGAAATTCAGAAGTAGGCCCTTTGTAATCTTTAAAGTACAAAAAGAGGGTACTTACGTACTATCCCGTCGACCATGAAAGTAGGTGCAGATTACGCCACACTTTCGCAAATCATTTCGGCGGCCACAAATTCCTAAGGACATTCAAAATAGGAACAAACGAGTGATCTTTGTAAAGTCGACGCCACATAAATTCTCCTAAATATGAATCTCAGTGCTGTCGCGCTGGTCCGCATTGTTTTTTATTTTGCCATTTGGCCAAACCCCATTCTTTCAATGTTTTCTATAACGTTCCATATTTTGCCCCGTTAACTTTTTGATGGCACGATGCCGTAACTTTGAAACACTCCACTGCATACTGTTCCATAGATGGTAGGTACCAAATTTTAAAAGTTTTTCAAAATGTGGAGCAAAACACAGGAATAGCAGTTAACATATCCTTCTTTACATGAATAAAAATGGCTATTAATCGGGGTTACATAAAACCAAGGCGAAGATATGAGTGTATTGTGCCGTCTTGCTTATCCATTATTGGTGCTAAATCACATAATTGGCGACAATTTTTGTACGTCGAAAATGGTCGATGAGAAAGTACGTACCAACAAGTATTTGCATTTGTGTTTTGGCCCCAAACAATAAATGTTGGCACTCGTTGCAATCCGTTTGGTTAAAAGGGATTTAGCCAAAAAAATAACAAATATAGGCAGTGATGTATAGCTCCATGTCATTGGCAAGGTGGCACAGCCGAGATTCATTGAGTCGTCTTCCACGAAGGGATCATCAATAATCGTTCTCATGTATGCCCGATTAAACTGGCTAATATCGAGCAACACATGATCACAATCACCTACACAATTTGAGAGAGAAACATAGCTCTTTTTCACAACGTTGTGTATGATGACCCCATACATGGCTTGGCAAAACTGATAACAATGAGGATTGTATCGAAAATCACCTTGTCTTCTAATAAAACAGAAAGTGTTTTCCAGACAATCCTGGTTGTAACGGTTTAACAGGAACTGAAATCCCCTTTCAGGACTTCCCAGATGCCCAAAACGGCACGCAACTTAATGATCCACCCTTTTTTACATGGAGAAATGCTCTTACCCTTTGAATCTCTAATTTGCCACGTCTGAATCCACATAATCATTTCATTCCAAAAGACTAGGTGGTCAGATTTGTGAGTAGTATGTGGGTCACTATACCGTCAAATCCAAGATGGCCGCCGTTTGATAAGGAGTTGACTGCTGATAAGGTGTTGGGGAGGATTGCTGATAAGGAGTTGGGGAGAATTGCTGATAAGTGGGCTTTGAGGTGGTGACGTCGTTGTAAAGATGGCGTTGTTGTGTTGCCATGGTAATGAATCAGTTATAGTTCCATCTGGTGGGGAAATGAGAAAACCCTATTATTTTGAATTAAAAAGGAATTTCATGGATTCGAACTGGGGACCATGGGATCTGTAGTCCAGTGCGTTATCCGTTAGGCTGTAAGAGAGTTAACTATAGGTGGTGAATTAATGTAGTGTTTGCTTTTTCTTAGTACTAGGTATGCGTTATGGGACTTGGTTTTATTTGATGATTTTTTTATTTTCCAATTAGTTGTAAGTGTGTTGGACTGGTGATGCCATCTAGTGATTTTAAAAGGTTAACGAATTTATTTTTGTCATTCATTCTGGGAAGGTGCTATGTTTAGAAAATGGTTTGAACAATTGTGGTACAGCCATCTGGTGGTGGAAGAAGTAACAAAAGGATTTATTTTCTAGCTCTAGACTTGTAGCTTGATACTTTAGACTGGAGAATTTTTTTTAAGAAAATTTTATAAAGACAGATTTGAACCCGGCAAAAGGTAATCGCGGCCGCCCGTTTTACACAAGCGCTTTAACCGTTCGTTATTATTATTATTATTATTTCAATTAACGTCACACTGGAGCAACATAATGGGCTATTGGTGACGGTCCGGGATCAATCCCAAAGGGAAAGATCCGAGGACTTTTAACCGTTCGATCACCTACTTTTTAGAATACATATAGAATACTAACTCGTGAATTTACAGCTTAAGGGAGTGAAAGTATGTGTTTTTTTTTTCTTGAGAATAGTGCCCCTGTGAAGAATGAATATGAACATAAAATTGAATTGACAAGTTTATATGCAAAGTCTGCGAATTATATGTAATGACAGAATCTGGAACTCTCTGGAACGTGTGACAATATGACTAAGGATTTATGTGTAGGTTAATTAAGATAACAGAAGGAGTTAAGCACGTAGTCACCGATAGGATACAATCTTAAGTAAATGAGAAAGCTTTTAAACGCATTGCTGTTTAAGGGAATGTTGTTTTTCTGATTGTGAGAAAAGCAAATGAATGACATGCTAGAACTACATCACCCAATGAATCACATATGACATGCCCCCGAATTGGAACTTTCTAGAAAAGATAGGGGTTTTAGATTATATTCTGACCAATAAGGATTTTTGCTTGAATGCTACAAGTAGAGCTGATTCTTGTTTCAATATCACTTTCTCTATTGGATTTGAATGCTTTTCTGAAGCTCTCTGCTTACTACTAAAACCTCAACTATGGAAAGACCTTCTTGTTCGAACTCCTTTGCTAAAAGGATGCGGCTCTCTTCCTACACGCAGCGAATGTCTTCATTTCTCCTGAATGCTGTTCCTGAAAGTTATTTTCATTTGGGCCAACAAAAATACATATATGTTTCGGACTTTGCGAACGTGGTGCGCGTTCACATACGGCAGTACCAAATGGATGACGCTGGTCTACTAGCACCCACTAAACATGGAATTACAATGACACCATTCCTGTGGTACCACTTTGCTCAAGAGATGAACAACATCACTGTGCCTTTACGCCCCGGAACTGTGAACGTCGTGAGGGATTGCCTGATGCTTGCCAAGGATTATATCGACGGCGAAGTCTACGTTACTCTGCAAAAGTACTTTCAACGTGCAGATTGTGCGAGGTCATTCACCCCCAACTTAATTATGCTGAGCGGAGAAGAGTGGACAGAGCTATTGCAAAGACGTGAAGCGATCGACTCCAATATAATATGTATGTTCGGTACCGTGTTCTTAACTCTCGCGAAACTGGAAGTCAGCAAAGGTCATTATTCTGTTCCAGCCGTGAGTTGCATGGATGCAGAAATGACCATGACTACATCGTTGACTGAACTCTTAAAAGTGTATATAGAAAAAAACATAACTGTTGTGTTTGAATGCTATGGTTGTGACCAGCAATATGGTAATCAACTTGGGCACGAATGTGTTACCTACAACCATGAAACCAGGCTGTCTCGTTACGGTAAACTAGCAATTTTTAACATAGACATTAAGGAATTTGTGTTAGATTTTATACAGAAAAATAACATGTTTTGTTATTATTTAACTGATGCTTTTTTGTCTCAACTGGATTTTAATTGTTTAGTGCAGAGTGCAAAGGATTTGTACATCGCATGTGATACTAACCCTTATAGTGCGTATTAATAAACACTTTTATTTTGAGAACTTGTAGTGTTTTCGTATATATTCTTGACTTTCATGATTTTTTTATATAGATTGTAAACATATTTTATGTTTAGTGCAATTTGTGTATAACAGCAATGTTTCAACTTAGATCTAAAGGCTATTTTATAAAATACAACTTTAAAAAATTTAATCTAAAACAGGTAATAATTTAGATTTTTAAAAGTATAAAAGAAAAAGTAAGTGTGTGTGTGTGTGTGTGTGTAAAGCAGAATGCCTAGTTGTGTTGATTTAAATACTTTGACATTTAAATTTTATTTGCATTTGTTCTCAGGACACTTAATGATGAACATACATGTTCAGTGGAGTAACTTTAAATTTAATTGTTGCAATGACCTATCAGAAAATCAGACAAATTTATTTAGATCCAGCCCAGCCAGGAAGCTTTGGTGGTATCAATGCTGTTTTCAGTGCATTACAAAAAGGGAAAAGCAAAATACCCAGGAAACAGGTTCAAGAATGGCTCAGCAAGCAAGATACTTACACACTTCACAAATCGGCCAGGCGCAATTTCCTAAGAAACCGTGTTATTGTGGGAGGTATAGACGAGCAGTTTCAATCTGATTTAGTTGACTTGCAATCTCTCACTAAATTCAATAATGGATATAAGTATTTATTGACTTGTATTGATATATTTTCAAAGTATGCTTGGGCAATACCCTTGAAAGACAAAACAGGTCATAGCATTTTAATGGCATTTAAAAAAATTTTTAATGAACGGAAACCTGATGTATTACAAACGGACAAGGGGACAGAATTTAAGAATAAAGTGGTACAAGGGTACTTTAAGAAAATGAATGTACACTTCTTTACGACAAGCAATGAAACCAAAGCGAGTGTAGTTGAAAGATTTAACCGTACCTTAAAAACTAAAATGTGGAAGTACTTTACTGAATACAATACACATAAATATGTAGATGTTATTGATAAATTGATTTACAGTTACAATAGAACATGGCATCGTAGTATCAAAATGGAACCCATAGCAGTGAATTTAAATAATCAGCAGCAAGTCTGGAAAAATTTATATGGAGACTTAACAAAATCTGAAACAAAACACAAGTTTAATATAGGTGATACAGTACGTATAAGTAAAACAAAACGGCTTTTTGAGAAAAGTTATGAAAACAATTGGACTAGAGAGATTTTTACCATACATCAAATAATACCTAGAAAACCAGTAGTTTATAAACTAAAAGATTTAACGAATGAAATAATAGAGGGTACTTTTTATGAAAAGGAACTTCAAAAGGTGATGGATTCTGGATACTACCCTGTGGAAAAGGTATTAAAGAAACGTAAGACAGCCAATAAAACAGAGTATTTTGTGAAGTTTCTAGGCTACCCTGAAAAATTTAATGCCTGGGTTTCTGATGTGAGGCACCTATAAATACTACAGAAGTGTATAATACTGACTTAGTCTTAAAATGTCTTTTTACGTGACGCTACCTTCGGATAGCTCCTTACAATATTTTCCAGAGAACAAGATTTCTAGCTATTCGACACAATTACCGACTCCTATAAGTTTAAATGGTGAATGGGAGGTAGGATTAGCTGAAATAATTTATCCGCACACGTGGTATAATATTAATGAAAGCAACAATATATTTGGTTTTGATTTAGGAGATGGAAAATTAATTACAAGAAAATTACCCCCAGGATGTTACGAATCCGTGCCAGAAATCTTACAAGCTATGTACATACCTGCTCATGAAAATAAGATAAAATTTAAGTTTAACAGCACAACCAAACGAGTTAAGATAAAAACTGAAAACGGAGCAAAAGTTATCTTGCAAGAGGGACTCAGTAAACTCATAGGGTTTTATCCTCAAGTTATAGAAGGTGCAAAGGAAAGCTCTTTTGTGGCCGATCCAAACATTTCCTACCCCCTATTATATGTGTATAGTGATATTGTAGAACCCCAAACAGTTGGCGATGTACAGGCTCCTCTTCTCAGAGTTGTTAAGATAACTGGTAATGATGGTGAAATAGTGAGTGCTTTGTACGATAGACCTCATTACGTACCTGTCATACGTCAGCATTTAAAACCATTGAAATACAACTGCGTCTAAATTCTGGAGAGTTAATACCTTTTGAGAGGGGTAAACTGCTTGTAGTTTTACATTTCCGCATGCGACATTTACTATAAATACCATTGAAAAGTATGAATGTAAACATTTTTAGTAATGAACACTGACCGTGTAACATCATGGCTTGTGTTCCATATGTGTGTTGTTCTAAAAAGTTTGAAGAGCATTATGCGGGTCAGACGGGTTCCGGAATGGCTTTCTACAGGGGTAACAATATGCAGAAAGGGTATGGAATTGGCGGCATGTTTCGTCGTTTATTTCGTAAAGCTCTGCCGTTTCTTTTCAAAGGGGCTAAAACAGTAGGAAAATCCGTTTTAAGCACAGGAACACAAATAGCAAGCGATGTTTTGGAAGGGCAAGATTTAAAACAATCAGCACAGAGGCGCGTGCAAGAAGAGAGTAAAAGTTTAGCTCGGAGAGCTATCAATAAGGCTCAGCACATGTTAGGAAAAGGAAAGTATAAAAGAAAGCGTAAAACTGCAAAACGTCTCATTTCGTCCAAAAAACGTAAAGTGAAAGCACGCGATATATTTGATCCATAATGGCGTTTGTTTTAAAGGACTCTCCTGAATGTGCCAAATCGGAATTGGAATTATTTCACCTACCACCCACCCAAACTGTTATACAAAGCGGGCAATGGGTACAATTTCACCCATTGTCGAACGTAGCGGACGGCGGACCCGTAGAATTTCAAGTATCAGGTAGTGGAGAGGATTATATTGATTTATCTCAAACACACTTGTATGTCAGAGCCAAAATTTTAAAAAGCGACGGAAAGGCATTGACACCAGATGAGAACATTGGCCCTGTTAATTTGTTTCTGCATTCCTTGTTTTCACAAGTTGACGTTAATCTAAACGAACGTTTAGTTTCCAGTTCAAACAACATGTATCCTTACAGTGCCTATATAGAAACTTTACTGAATCACGGGTCTGATAGCAAAGCCTCGCAGTTAACCTCTGAATTATTTTACAAAGATACAGGCAATCATTTGGCCAATGAAACGAATGAGGGATTTACCAAACGATGCAGTTTTTGTAAGCACAGTTCAACTGTTGATATGATCGGTGCAATACACAGCGATTTATTTAACCAAGATAGACTTTTATTAAATCTAGTGGATTTAAAAATTAAACTCATACGCAGCAAGCCAGAGTTTTGTCTGATGGGCACAGGAGATTATAAAGTAGTTCTTGAACATGTCTCTTTATTTGTGCGCAAAGTGCGTGTTAGTGTAGGGGTTACTTTAGGCCATAGTAAAGCTTTGGAGAAAGAAACAGCTAAATATCCTATCAATAGAGTATTATGTAAAAGTTATTCTGTGCCTAAAGGAAATATGTCCCCTACCCAAGATAATATTTTTGTGGGTCAGATGCCTAAGAGAGTTGTAATTGGGTGTGTGGATAACGATGCATTTCATGGAACCTATGAAAAGTCTCCGTTTCAATTTAAACACTACAATTTAAATTTCATAGCACTCTATATAGACGGCCAACCTACCCCCTATAATTCCCTTCAGCCGAACTTTGTCCATAACAATTACGTTCGGGCCTATCAGAGTTTGTTTTTAGGAACAGATAAAACAGGGGACAATTACGGAAACAACATTTCGAGGGAAGAATACCCCAAAGGTTACACTCTGTTTGCTTTTGATTTGTCTCCTGATCTATGTGATGGTGAACACCTCAATCTCATTAAACATAGTAACATGAGGTTAGAAATGAAATTTAAAGAACCTTTGACACACACTGTTAACATAATAGTGTATGCAGAATTTGAAAACGTCATTGAAATCAACAAATCTAGAAATATTATTTACGACTTTAGCAATTAAGATGTATGCACACCAAATAAAGCGTATTTTATCCCAAGACCCCCAAACGGCTCCGTTATTTAAAGGTGTGTTTGCAGCAGACAGGATTCCTCATGTGCGTGGAAGATGTGCAATGGTTATAAATGTGGATCCTCTATCTAAACCTGGATCGCATTGGTTAGCCCTGTACATAGAAGACAATACACTAGAGTTATTTGATTCATATGGTCGCTCCCCAGAAAACTTTGAAGGACCCATTTTGCGTTTTATTTCCAAATATGCTAAAGTGAACTGGAACCCGTTTCCTTTCCAAAGTGTCACTTCCAATGTATGTGGCCCTTATTGCATATATTATTTATTGAAAAGATGTCAAGGAAAATCTATGTATTCTATTTTAAAATATTTGCAACATAGCAAAAGAAATGATTTTAGAGTGTATCAGTTTGTGAAAAAAAGATATGGTGTAAGATTTATTTATAAAAAATAAAGAATTTTATATATATATTAAGTTGTGTGTGTGTGTGTAATTTTTTTTTTAGTAATAAATAATCTGCGGACACATAAATATACAAACTAAAGATATTTTTTATTTATAACTAATCCATTCATTCTTTTTAGCATACATTTTGGACTTTTTAACAAACATTTTAGGAACATGCTCCTTACTAGACAACATATATTTATTAACAATGTATTTAACAGGTAATTTTATTTCTTTTACAGCACTCATAAACACATTAGTTCCAAAGGGAGCTTTCTTTTTATTTCTTAAGATGTAGTTAATCAAGAGAACTATATTTGAACGGGGTATAATTTGATTATTATAAATGATTTCCCCTTTTTCAGACCACCTTAAAGTATTTTGTGCATTCTTTAAAAAATCGTACATTTCTACAGCAACCTGCTTTTGCCTAACTGGTACAGTGTTTAGAACACTTTCCAAAATAGTATCCTTTTCCTCACTTTTAAGTGGTATTTTGTTTGAAAAATCATTGGGAGGTTCTTGTTGATTTGCCTTTTCTGTAGGAATTTCTGCCTGCTGAACCTTTTTGTCCTGAACTGGGGGGTTTTCTGTCTGGATTGGAAACTTTACGTAATGTTGCAAAATTTGCACAAATTGGAGGGCCTTTTCACTGTCACTCAAAGATTTTTGCTTTAGTATGTTGTGCATTTTTCTGTCCAATTCGGATAAATGTTCATTCACAAAAGAGGGAAGCCTGTCTTCAGGCACAATCATTAATTTTTTACTGTACTCCATGGATAAGGGATCCTATCACCGAAATGGCTGCTGTCAATAATATACTTAAAATGCCTTCTCCTTTTTGGGAAATGAGAATTTTGCGCTTTTTGTACAAAGGGATTGATTTATCAGCTAGTTTTCTGATACTTTGCTTATACAGAGCAAGCTTGTGTTTTCTATACTTTGAAACAGGAACGTTACCCTTTAATAAATTTAATGCGCATTCGCACACAGATTTTATCGTACTATTCGAACACTTTCGCAAAAGAGCGGATTTTGCTTTACTCTTTAGTACCAGTTTCAGCTGTTCTAATTGCTGTCGTGTGCACTTAGTCATATTGATAGCAAATGAGAGCTATGCAAACTAAACAAGGGTATTTATATGCTGTTGGCACTAAAACTGCAAAGCATTAGATCTATGAGTTCTCTGATTCACTATCAGCAAGAATGTTTTGACAAATCACGTATTTACATTCTATTAGCGAGGTTGATAAAGATAAAAAGTATCTTCAGTAAAGAGACCAGTGCGTAAACGCCATGTGTCATCCTTATCTGGCTTCAAATCTATCAGCAGATAACCGTAAGGTTTACTTGTCGCGTCCTGAAACACTTCTTGAAAGAATTTAGTGTTTGAGGGGTACAGTTGCCGGCCTAAATGGGTTATCTGAGATCTGTCTCTAGGGTTTTTGAATAAAATCAAATAATGACTGTTTAAGGAAATATCTCTCATCTGAGAAGATTTATGGAACACATTTTGCACAATAAATACAATGCTTAAATTCCTATGGTGACTGCCCTTTGTGAACAGCTTAGTCAGCTTGGTGTCGTTTCCTAACTCTGTCATTAAATCGTCAATGACTATTAAAGCGTCCGAAACTGTGTTTAAGATAGCAGGCAATCCTTCGTGAAACTGTACCGTAGGCATTTGGGTATACAAATTTTGATAAGCACCATAGCACCAAAGTACTTTCGTTGGAAAATGATCTATAGTTTTCTGCTCAATAATGTTTTTGACAAAATAAGTCTTGCCACACCCCGTTGGGCCTGCAACTAACATAGTAAAAGGATGTTTTAACTTTAAGAGTTCCATGATATATGATTACATTTTAAGAAAGCTTGCCTTTTTTATACTCTGGCATAATACGTCTAGGCATCCTTCAAGTGTGCTTGCTACAAGATCACACTCGCTAAACGAATCCACTATGTTTTGAGTAAATTCTAAACAGTGGTTTTTAAATACATTTATAGAATTTTGTACGCAACCACATAGTGTTCTGCCACAATGCGAGTTGTTAAAATACAAATTGTAGAAATCGTTGCATTTAATATAACCTATTGAATCAATGCTTTGATAAATTTTATATATTTCTAAGGTCGTTGCATTTTGTATTAAATTGGGGTCGTTAGTTCCATAAAAACAGCTCCATACAATATATGCAGTAAAACATAAATAAGAAAATATAATAGTTAACAACATAAGGGTCCTGGCTAGTTCCATTTTATATGACTGCTCTGGCAAATGCTTTTCTATACACTGATCTTTTCTACACGTGAGCACTCTTTTTTTTTAAAGTAGTAAAATATAACCTCAAAACCCCTTTTACATTAAGTACTATTCTCAATACACAAAGTTAAAAAAAATATATATGCTTAAATACAATATTTACATTAAAACCATAGGGTATAAAGTTAAAATATATACACTCTATGTACAAGATTTAAATATGACAAGCGTTCTTAAAAACCATAGGGAAGAGTTTTATAATTTTCTTTAATGACTCGTTTGTCATAAACGAGTCGATATTTTTTTTCTTCAAATACATTAATAACTTTACGCTTTTTAACGTGTCTTGTAATTTTCGTTTCGTTCGTAACTGAAAGTGTGCTTGTCATGTCCAAATCCTGTACTAACTCCTTCATAGAGGAAAAATTTAAAATTTGCAAATTTCTAAAGTTCAAACTAAATCCTCGCATTTTACAACTTTGGACACCGTCCTCGATTTGGTAGGCATAGTTTTTTGCTCCACCTATGACATAAGAAATAATATAAGAATTTTTTTTTTAACGATTATTAAACACACTAAATATGTGAGTGGGTGTACATTTTTTTTAAAAAACACTTAAGCTAAATATGTAATTGCAAAATATCTTACCAGAGACAAACACTTGTATTGTTTTGCCATCCAACTCATCTGTGAAATCACCCAGATAGGATCCTAATGGAGGGTCGTTGCTGCCGTTTGACGCGTATATGATACTGCAAAATAAATAATTATATATAATATACTGAAAATATCAATTGTTATAAAACACTTTATATACAGTTTTAGTAGAAATACAGTGCTAACATCATTACAAAGTGATAATTACCTATCAGTGTCGAAATATAAAACGTCTTCACCCAATTTGTCCAACTCCTCAAATAATTTTAGGCGGGCCCATGCAGTGGTGAAGGTGGCAAGAAAGATGTTGGTTTGGTTGGACGGTAGTGCATATTGCTCTTTGGTTTTGTACTGTACGGCCGCTACAGTTTCGGTGGGTAAATAGAGATCACTAAACTGTAACAATTAAAAAACGCATATTAGAAACTTTAATATTAACAGTTGTTTTTACCCTCCTGCATCTGTTACAAACATTCTTCAATCGTAGTCCTAATATGTTTTTAAAAAGTAAATTACCTCTAGAGTAGGGTCCGTTATCAGCTTGTTTAAATCAGAGAGCTTTGTGACGTATTTCAGCTGTGTCTTATTTTCATTCATACCCCAACGCCCCCAGAAACTATAAGAAATAAATGTAATTAATATTTTAGTATCATCGTTTACAGTGTTCGTGTAAAAAAAAATGCGTTATTTACCTATTAAGACACAGTTTGGCAACTTGCCGCTTCCCAGGATTAATTCCAATTTTGGAAGGGTCTAAGTCAACTCCCTCTTTTTCTTTATAATTTTGTATGTACAGGTTCTTTTGTACATCAGACATGCACTCTGTAGGCCATCCAGAGGACACCTGTTTTAACTTTAAGAAGGTATCGATGTAGGCAGAAAAAAGCCCTACACGGGTTTCCTTGAAGTGATAGATCTGTTAACATTAAAAAAAAACGTTGTTTTAAGAGTCTTAAACATATTATCATAAATTGTTAGTTTTAATAATGTAATTAATCACCTCATAAATTTTAAGAACTTCGTAGTCTTTCTCCACTGCCTTTTTCACTTCCTCTGTAACCCATGTCCCCACAAAACTTCTTTGGCTATCACTGTGCTGACAATCAGTTTGCTGGTAGGTTTCCACACAGATTTTGCAGAGTGGAAACGTCAACTTGTTACTTGATCTGTATTAAAAAAGTTTAATTTAATCTTCTGCTTTAAAAAAAAATAAATGAGACACAATTACATTTTTTTTTATGTGAAAAAAAAAAGGATAACGACATAATTATATATAAATACCTATAGGGTAAAACAGGAAAATATAATTTCCTAGGAGGTAAAACTCGGCATTTTATGACCCCAAAGTATTGGTTTAGATTTCCAAAGTCCGAGGTTATAATTTGCGGATGTTTTATAGGATAACTGCAAAAAATATATATATAAAACACGTTTTAGTCATACACACATCTAAAAAAATACATTTAAAATTGTGCTTTCAAAGTAAAATATATCTCACCGACTGTACTTGTTTACGTAGGGATAAAGGCTCGTGAAATCAATATACTTAGCCTTTCCTTCGTAGAAAAGACGTACAGCGTTTGTCCGGCCTCCAAAGAATGAGTCTCGTGGGTTTAAACGCTCCACCACATCGTGTGTGGACAGAAAGACCTGCAAATCTATATCAGTCTTCTTCAGTGTATTAAAAGTGTGCTCCCACATTTCGACGTAATTAAATCCTAAGGACTGCAGTTTGACTTGAGTTGCAATGGTTTGTTGATGCAGCTCCCACATAAAACGGCCATTCAACGGATTAATTACGTCCTGATCGGTGTAGCACTGGGGGCAGCCATGAAAAAAACAACCTAAAATGTTTAAAAAGTTATGAGCAACTTTTTCTTTGAAAAAGTAATAGTGTTAGACTCTTTTAGAAAAAAATATTTACCTTGAAATTGATATACTGTATTGGTATCTTCACAGAAACCGTCAACGGATATGCCACCCACCTTTCTTTCACCAAGTCCATTACCTGCATGTATAATGGCTGTTCCATTTTTATGACTTAGAAAGTCTAGCCATTGGATTGACCCTAAACTGTGTCGCGTTCTATTCACGTACATATTTTTGGGCATGTGTGCTATCGCCTCGCTGGAAATAAATTTAGAGCGATATGTAGCCATACAGGCACTAGAAATGGTGATATATTGAAAGGGGTCGACACCCGTCACGGTTAAAAATTCCCTTCTGAATTGCATACAACACCTTCGTAAAATATCCACATCCGACCTAAAGATATATATTCAAAATGAGAAAACCCTTTACAATAAATATTTAAAAAACATACACATTTAAAAAACATATAATAAATTTAATCCATTCATTGATTTAAATCACACCACTAAGTTTTAACTCTACATTAAGAGAAGACTGTAACGCAACTTTAAAAATAAAGTCATAAATTAGGCAGCAGAAACTTTAATGATCCCCTCAACGAGTAGGATTACAACATAAAAAAATTACTTACCTGCAATATTTTAACATTTCCTCCGCAAAGTTGAAACTCTCCTTCTTCCTTTCCTCATACCAGGCATAAAATTTCTGCCGATCAGCAGTAAGCATTGTATCGGGTGTATAAAAGGAGGCATTCGGTAACTCGCCTATGTAGGTTTGATGATCGGGGGTATTAAACAAATGGGGAAAGTAACCTTTAGCTAATTCAGCTATACCAAATGTTTTGGGGAATTTGGAAAGGGCCATGGGTAAGAAATTAAAGGAGTCAATGACTCTAATTTTATGGGAGCATAATTCTAAATGCATGATTTTGGATCCGTTTGGTATAACAGAGGGAGTGAGGCCTTGTTTTAGCAAATAAGCTAGAACAAATTGCCCATCAAAACCTTGCATGTTATGGGCAATTGCCGTGTAATCTTTATGCTGGGGGGAAAACAAAAATGCGCAAAACTGGTCGCAGGCCTCATATCCCTTAAACACAAATTCCGAACCATCCGCATACATGGCGACAGCAAAGTTGACCTTATGCTCAGAATCACTCTGATCTGTCTCAAAATCAAAAAATATAAACTTTTCATTAGGGGATTTAGGGGCAATTTTCTTTAAATAGCACAAATGCTCCGTTAACAAATGTTTGTTGCAGTTGTGGCACAGTGTTTCACCACATTTATGTAGGTGACGGGGTCGTTGTTTGGAATTTAAAAATTTATGACAGTTGGGGCAAATATAAAATTGTTGGCAAAAACTGTCCTTTTTACCTACTACCGATTTATGACGGGCATAACAATCATCAGACCTACACACACGGTTACAGTCCGCACAAGCCTTCAAAACACCCTCTACACACTCTCGAGAGTAACATATGGGGCATATGCGTTCACATCTATGTATGTGAATATTGTTGTACGCCTTGTCGCACTCAGAACAGTAGTAGGTAGAGGCATGGAAACCGGTCATAGACTTAATAAGGTCATAGTGGTTATCGTTGAAATACAGGAAAATTTTGGGTCTAGATGGACGTCTGGGTCCTTTATAAGCAACCTAAAACAGTTAAATTAATTTAGTTTACTGAGCCATTTCCAAATTCTCTAACTTAAACAATTTCCCCCTTAAGAAAGAACTTACCTTATTCAAGTTGTCTGAAGAAACTACATGGATCTGTGCATTTAAATAGTCTTCAAATTTTCTGATTTCTGCATAACCGCAAGGTCCCAGGGGTACTCCAGCGTTCCTATGCAGGTCTTGAGCCATTCTCTTTTGTAGAGGTCTCCTACCGTCAGCTATGTAACTATAGTTCGGCCGTTTCTCTTGGTAGGCCAAACCAACAATAATCGCACGTGCACAACAGAGTTCGTCGTCTTCCCTTGGTATGCTTACGATACAACGTTTCTTAAGGCGATTGGAAGCAACATCCAGCAGCTTCCGTTTCCCACCTCCTTGCGGATTACGTACCGTTATGACATCAATTCGTAAGCTCCGGTCGTCCAGTGGAATGCTGTCTTTGCTCTGAAAGAAATAAAAACTGTAAGCCTTCGATCCCGTATTACACCCTTCCATTAATAACCCCTTATCATTTAAAAAATTACCTGCAACACTTTCATAATCGTTGAAAGAATGAACTCCACCGATATGTCCCGTATCCTTCTTAAGCATGTGGATATGGGCCGGTCCAAATGATCCGAAAAGAAACAGAATCTGTAAAATAATAAACATATATACATTCTCCTGAAATAAATACATATAAAGGTGTAAACACTTTGTTACCATTTTCTTTTAACAATACCTTATGAAATCGTTCTCCGTCATATTAAGTGTTGTTTCTGCTATGAGAGCTGTTAGTAGCATCTGCAGAAACGTTAAAGCAGTGTTAATCACACTGTTTCTATACTGGTGGGGAATTTGATCAGGATTTATATGGGCCGTAAATGTCCGTTCTTCCGTTTGGAAGCGAGCGTTGACCCTTCTCCTCGTTTCTCTTAAAGTATACGGCAAATCAATCTAACCAAAATAGTAAAAATGTATAAGTAAAAACCCATACGTGAAGTATTACAAAATATGAATAAAAGTTAAGAAAATGTTCATTAATATTTACTTCTGCACTACCACCACCAATCTGGTTTTCAAAATCGTAAATCTGTTTAAAAAAGAAGGTATCAGACGTGTTGAAACTTAATTAAAAACTATTCGCGCATTACTAATGAACGTTACACTTACAAGTTCATCTTCTTCAATTTCCTTAACCCATTCAAGCTCTTCTTCTGTCATAGGATATTCGCGAAACAGCTGCGAAATCTCATCATCATTATCCTAAATAACATTCATTTGTTTTACTATACAGAATTCGTAATCTCAAATAAAACTAGCACTATTTTAGAGGTGTTGAAAAACTATACTTACATAAGCTTCTTTTTCCAGCTCGTTGATCTCCTGCATTTCTTCATCGGTTATAGGATTTTCAGTAAATAACTTAGAAATCTCGTCTTGGCTATTAGAATTCATTTTCTCAAACAGAATAAACTGTCAATAATCTCAAAAAAAATAACTAGGTAGTCAAAGTACTCTTGAACAGAAATTCGTATGGTCAAGTCTCACTCAGTATATTGAATATTCAAAGCTTAACACTAACCTTTTATATCTCTTTTGAGTCACGCCCCCTTGTAATCTAGTACGTACCCAGTTAGAACATACCATTAAGAATCATGTGTTTACCCCTTTCCCCCTCTCAAACATCAGTCATATCCATGTATTGCTTTAAACTGTTACCACTATCTGTAAATTTCGAATTGCCTCCCTTCGTCACTATTTCATAGCTAAAACCCCTATAGAAAGTTCCAGTTCGGGGCATGTCATATGTGATTTATTGGGTGATGTAGTTCTAGCATGTCATTCATTTGCTTTTCTCACAATCAGAAAAACAACATTCCCTTAAACAGCAATGTGTTTAAAAGACCCCTTTCTATGGTGACTACTATTTACTTAAGATTGTATCCTATCGGTGACTACATGCTTAACTCCTTCTGTTATCTTAATTAACCTACACATAAATCCTTAGTCATATTGTCACACGTTCCAGAGAGTTCCAGATTCTGTCATTACATATAATTCGCAGACTTTGCATATAAACTTGTCAATTCAATTTTATGTTCATATTCATTCTTCACAGGGGCACTATTCTCAAGAAAAAAAAAACACATACTTTCACTCCCTTAAGCTGTAAATTCACGAGTTAGTATTCTATATGTATTCTAAAAAGTAGGTGATCGAACGGTTAAAGCGCTTGTGTAAAACGGGCGGCCGCGATTACCTTTTGCCGGGTTCAAATCTGTCTTTATAAAATTTTCTTAAAAAAAATTCTCCAGTCTAAAGTAACAAGCTACAAGTCTAGAGCTAGAAAATAAATCCTTTTGTTACTTCTTCCACCACCAGATGGCTGTACCACAATTGTTCAAACCATTTTCTAAACATAGCACCTTCCCAGAATGAATGACAAAAATAAATTCGTTAACCTTTTAAAATCACTAGATGGCATCACCAGTCCAACACACTTACAACTAATTGGAAAATAAAAAATCATCAAATAAAACCAAGTCCCATAACGCATACCTAGTACTAAGAAAAAGCAAACACTACATTAATTCACCACCTATAGTTAACTCTCTTACAGCCTAACGGATAACGCACTGGACTAGATCCCATGGTCCCCAGTTCGAATCCACGAAATTCCTTTTTAATTCAAAATAATAGGGTTTCTCATTTCCCCACCAGATGGAACTATAACTGATTCATTACCATGGCAACACAACAACGCCATCTTTACAACGACGTCACCACCTCAAAGCCCACTTATCAGCAATTCTCCCCAACTCCTTATCAGCAATCCTCCCCAACACCTTATCAGCAGTCAACTCCTTATCAAACGGCTGCCATCTTGGATTTGACGGTATAGTGACCCACATACTACTTTTGTGGCTTTCAGCGTCCTCATATTTTTTAACTGAACGACTTGAGAGTTTTTTCATTTATTTTGATTTATATCACTATTATACTCTTTAAAGGTAGAAACTTTAAAGATCAGGACATAGCAAAACAAGTCTAGTGTTATAAATTAAGTTGTGTTGATTGGTTTAGATTTCCTAAACATTTTGAGGAGCTAAATAACTTGTAATGTTTTTGAGCATTAGAATTTTAAAGTCTGGCCACTTTTTAGACATTCTACCGAAAAAGTAATTCAATAGAATTATGGCGTATTTTTCTTTTAACATTCTATTAGGGTTACTTTTAGGATATGCTGAATTAAATCAAGTGATTTTTATTAAAAAAAATTATTATTTAAATCAAAATTTTGAATTTCATTTTCCTTTCTGTATTAAGTTTATATGAAACAACTATGGAACAAGATGCATGTTATTTTATTCAAATAAGAGTTAAGAACTATATAAAATAAATTAAGTAGTCTGTTTATGAAAAAATAAAGAGACTTAATCACAATGAAAAAGTTTCCTGCAGTATCACAAAAGCATTACAATTTTACACATAAATCTTTATAATTGTATACATAAAATAGGTTATAATTCAGAAAAAGATCAATTTTAATTACATAAAACAGTATATAAATAATAAAATCACCAACGAATAGCACAAAATCAAATATATTAAACAACACATTTGTACAGAATTCTGAATATCACATTTTTCGTAAGTTTAATTACGATCGATTTCAATTAAATAAGCAATACACAAATTAACACTTTGAAAGATTGTTAGCAAAAATCAGTGGTGGGTGAATAGTCTTAACACTAAATAGAACGATTTCATTTTTCTTCTATCAAAAAATTGGGATTTAAAGTATTAGCGTAATTGATTTAACTTGATTGTAAAACGATTTTTAAAATGACAATTTTTTCACATTAGTTGTTTTGTAATTTTTGAATATATTTTATGAAAAACTAAAAAGAAACTTGCCTATTAAGAGAAGCGGGAAACATGGACAGAGCAACAGCATGAAAATTTTATTATAAGGCATTTTAAATCACGTGAAAAGATAATGAAAGAACAGTTTAAATAATATTAAAATGTACTGCAAAGAATTCAGATGAAGTGGGATGACTCTTCAGGAAAAATCTGACAATTACAAAATGACTACTGCTCTGAGAACAGAATAGGGTATTGCTAATTTTGAGATTATTAATTCCACAATACGAATGAGTCTCACAATTTTAAGGCCCACTCCTATAAATTTTAAAGGTTATTCTTTTGTATGGTCCCCTTCGATTCGAACAGTTGGTACAAATCGACGCGTAAGAGAATGAGGTGTTTTTCTCACACATTAGAGAAATCGCCTTAGGGGGTCCAAAGACGGCTGCCTAGATAAAAGGACCTTTGTCTCCTGTATGAAACTTTCTGGGAATTCTTCTCTACTACTCCCCCATCTCAATGGGGAAGGAACCAATGAACGAAAGATTCCTGGTGTGGTTGATTCTGTTAGCTAAATCATCTCAATCAGTGAGATGGATGGATATAGTCATTCTATTTTCCAGTAATCCAGATTCTTATTGTATTGATCTTCACTAATTTAAGTGACAGGTGCAAAGTTGCTATTATTTAGTAAAAAATGCGCGCCTTAAAGGAGAATATGATCCAACAAGCATAGCAAGGATTACTGCTCCCGAATTTTCCAGGGGAAGGAGCTGAGAACGTAAATATGTTGCCTTACATGATTTTATACACATATTTTACTATTTTATTCGAAGACCGCATTGCAAATAATTTCGAAGACTCTTTTTCATTGCTTTTCTTTTAAAACTCTTGACAATAATTAGTTAAGAATTTCATTTTAGCCCTACTTATGAGAATACCGTAAAAATTCAAATGATTTATGGTATATTACAATAATTTTATTCTTACCTAAAATCTATTTTATAGGTTTCAATAACACTTAGCCGACACTCCTATTTTCCGATTATTTCTGAGACTGCGGAAGTCCAGTTGGAAGAGCAACGGTTTAAGAACCGGAGGGTTGCGAATTCGAAACTCGGTCCAATCGAAGACCGTCGTGTACAGGGGAGCTGGTGTACATTAAATCTGCCGTGGCCTCCAATGTCCACAAGTTGGTGTGGTATGGAAGTTTGGAGAGTGGGGTGCCAGCTAAGGTGAGTGGGGTGCCAGCTAAGGTGTTATTCTCGTCATCTGATCTTGGATTCAAAATTACGAGACGGTGTCCTTGGATCTTTTCCATCGTGATTGATTCCGGACCGTTGCCAATAGCCCGCTGTGTTGTTCCAGTGAAACGTTAATTAATATTAACGTTAATTAACTTTTAATACCTATCACCATTAAATACTGTATACATTTTTGTTAAGAACATGTTTGTTACGAGATAATAATTGCTGATTTCTGCGAGGTAATAATTGCTTTTCACGATTGTTCCTTTTTTTTAATTTAAAGAATTAACTTGTTTTATTTGTACACGCATTTTCAGTAATAACATTGATAAATAGAAAAGAAATAAATTACTGAATGTTTTAAACAGTGTTAATATACACTGAATATTGTAGTACCGCCAGAATTATTTCGAATGCAATGGAATTATCTTATTATGTAAGGTGTTTTGAAATTTTTCAACAAATAATTATATTTGATAATACAGAAGGAATTACTTTAATTTTTATTCTTAGTGATTGATTATAACTATTTTAAAAGAAAAGGGTCATTATAAGTTATTAAATAATTCAAACCCAATAACTTAGAATCAATTATAATTGAATTAATTAATCCTATAATTTCTAAACCTTTCAATCTTGTTGTTCCCTACATTCCAAACAAGGCCCAATGACGTTATAGTTTAGATTTACGGCAAAAGTAAAAGTAACCGAACTCCTGTCAAAATTCTACTATTCTTTAACCTTTTCTATTTGCTGAGAATTTATATTGCTACATTTTCCTATTATTCCTTCTATAAGAAACAGCCTTAGGCTTACGCCTAATGGATGATCCACTACTGTTTTAAACCCCCTCGGAAATTTTATTTTTTAAGGGGACTCGGACCCAAAAAAAACCCATCAACATGTCGATTTTTTTTATTTTATCCCAAACTATACTTTATACACTGAAGAATGTTTCTGGAATGTTTTATGTCCCTGGACAATTTTAAGATAATATATTTTTTATTTTACTGACTCGGAATTCTGAGATTTTTCTCACTCTCACCGCTCGCTACTCACTAAAATGCTCTTAGATACCAAAATTTATCAACGAAACCTTTTAGGGTCATGCTTTTTAAATCTCATGGTCCCCATAGTGTGAAAAATCAATTAATGGGTTATTTCCCATATATTCTGGATGTTGTAACGACTTCGACTAAGAACTCAGGTTAAAAATAGAACCTTTTATTTTTCTGGAATAGATTAACACTGAGAGAACATCTCACACGATAGTATAGGTAGCGATGACCCAAGCAATGGGAAAGTTCTAGGCTACGGGCCTTTCACAAGGATCTCGGATGAGACCAGATCTGGCGGGTGCCAACACAAGTCCGCCCAAGCTGGACGTCTGGCCGGGTGGCCTTTCGGGCGCTCTGCCCTGTAGAAATCGGAAGTCCGGCTATCTGCCGCGACTACTGGAACGTCTGGCCGGGTGGCCCCTCGGGCGCTCTGCCCTGTACAAATCAGAAGTCCGGCTATCTGCCGCGACTGCTGGAACGTCTGGCCGGGTGGCCTCTCGGGCGCTCTGCCCTGTAGAAATCAGAAGTCCGGCTATCTGCCGCGACTGCTGGAACGTCTGGCCGGGTGGCCTCTCGGGCGCTCTGCCCTGTAGAAATCGGAAGTCCGGCTATCTGCCGCGACTGCTGGAACGTCTGGCCGGGTGGCCTCTCGGGCGCTCTGCCCTGTAGAAATCAGAAGTCCGGCTATCTGCCGCGACTGCTGGAACGTCTGGCCGGGTGGCCTCTCGGGCGCTCTGCCCTGTAGAAATCGGAAGTCCGGCTATCTGCCGCGACTGCTGGAACGTCTGGCCGGGTGGCCTCTCGGGCGCTCTGCCCTGTAGAAATCAGAAGTCCGGCTATCTGCCGCGACTGCTGGAACGTCTGGCCGGGTGGCCTCTCGGGCGCTCTGCCCTGTAGAAATCAGAAGTCCGGCTATCTGCCGCGACTGCTGGAACGTCTGGCCGGGTGGCCTCTCGGGCGCTCTGCCCTGTAGAAATCGGAAGTCCGGCTATCTGCCGCGACTGCTGGAACGTCTGGCCGGGTGGCCTCTCGGGCGCTCTGCCCTGTAGAAATCGGAAGTCCGGCTATCTGCCGCGACTGCTGCGTCCCTTCGCTGGGAAAATCTGGGCGGGATGCCCGGGTAGCTTCAAAACTCAAGACCTCACGGGGTCCCGTGGCAATCAGAACACCGTCCGAACCTCTCCAAAAAACCCGTGCACCCCTTCTTATACCTCCCATTTTGGGGGTGGGCTTTTGGCGCTGTCATCGCTTCTCGGCTTAATCAGCGTCCTTTTATTGGTTTGGTGTCAGGGGGGGTCAAGGGTGCCCACTGACCCAATTGGTCTTTGAAAGTCTCGGTCCAGCCTCTCGCTGTCTGGTTCCCTTCCCAGGGTCGTTCATCATCCTGGGAACCCTATCTCTCCTGTTTTGTGCCCAACTGTCAATTAGGGCGACTGGATGTCGCCTCGGTTTCCGTTGGGACTTAGTCGTGGGAGAGGGAATATATTGATACTTCACAATGTATATCAAAGATTGGCAAGAGATGATATTTTGAATAAATGCCTTCAATGTGAAATTCACATAGGTAACGAGTCTCCTAATTTTAATTGGATCAAGTTTCCAAAAGACATTTATATTTCCAAGTATTTATGCTTTATTCTTTAAGTTTAGGTTTAGTTTTTGAGTGTCCAAAACATTCAGAACAGCAAAGCACTTTAGGAAAGAACGATGAAAATGTAAACCACAAACTGTGAGCATTGTTGGTTAGAAGAAAAGTGCTTTTACAAATCAGATGACCATCTGCATTTCAGAATGTTAAACAGCTAATTAAATTGCTAATAAAAAACAAAACTGGCCGATAAAAGGGTAAAATCATGATTTGTAAAGCCAGAGTATTCTGGAAAATTTCTACTTTTAATTGTCAATTAGAATTTCGACTTTTGCTCATGATAGAAATTAATATTTTTGTCTGAAGTGATTTGAATATTAATTTTGAACATCGTAAATCGTTGTTTAAAGATTTCAAATTATTTTTATTAGTTTACTGATGAATAATCATTCGTTCTAACGAATTTTTTTGTAACAAAAATTCATTTTCTCCATATTTTGCGATGTAACAGCCACCTTTAACTTCGTCTATATAAAAAAGTAAGATGTTTGTTGTTTCTTTAAAAAGGTAATAGACAAACACATATGGGTTGTAGTAATTCGAGAAAAATAATCGATTGTTTTATTCCATTTTTCAAACGTTTTGTACGAATACAAAATCTTTAAATTAATTTTTCTGTTTCGATTTTTCACGTACTATGCCATGATTAAAACTCTAAGGGTTCTTTAGTAACGATTCAAATCACCTGAAATTTTTAAGAGACGTTTACAATGATCAGAGTAATGAAACTAAGGATGGGATTTTTAATAAATGAACAGAAACTTTTAATTAAAATTAAACATTTGAAATGCTAAATTGTCATGTCTTTTGGGGATTTTTCACCTTCGAATCTTTAATTCAATAATTTGAAATATCCAAAATCCCATTCTTAAAAGTCAGAATGGTTTTATGAGTATGTTTAAACCTTCGCCAAAAAACCCATCATCCAATCCGATTATGTTTAAAAAATATCAAACCAAAATATCGCAAATTGAAAGAGTCGCATTTTAAAATGTGTTACAAAAAATTCACGAAATATTTCTTTCTTTCTTTAAACTGGAAGGTAATTGCAAAAACTTCTTCGGGAAAACCTTTATTTAATTCAAGGAGATAAATTACAACTTACAATATTATCAAATAACTCATATTTGAAAAATTAGCTCTTTGGGTACCAAGTCCACTTAAAGCAAGAATTTCAAAAGCAAGTTTGAGCATTAGATGTGTAATTGGTGCATTACTAGGAATTTTTTCACAAAAATAGCAGGCCAATAAAAACTAAAATATATATATATATATATATATATAT
The DNA here is from genome assembly GCA_933210815.1 of Meta bourneti. Classification (NCBI taxonomy): domain Eukaryota; kingdom Metazoa; phylum Arthropoda; class Arachnida; order Araneae; family Tetragnathidae; genus Meta; species Meta bourneti. The sequence goes on from OW119928.1 coordinate 26,259,452, forward strand.
ATATATATATATATATATATATATAAACGGCCTAATGTAAAAAAGAAATCTTTCCATAATTGTGAAAAGATTTTCAACTTATTGAAATTTTAGGGTCTCTTAGGGATTGATAGAATCAGGCTCCGCTATCCTTAAGACAGGCCCTGATTTGAATTAATAAGAATTTGTGTCCTTTGAATATTTTTTGCTCAATTCTCTAAGAATAGTTTTTATGTTCTCTGCTCTGAATATCTGATTTTGAACCACTTTTCCTAATGGCGACTACAAATTTTCAAGCTCTTGAAATTATGATGGAGGTGTTAAGGGTGGTCATCAACATTGATTTCCTTTTTTTGCTCTGTATCTCGTCTCATTATGGAGACGTTTTCTATAGACATACAAATTTAACTCTAAATCCAAATTTTGAGCAATTTCTTTTAAATAGTTGTTCAATAAAGTTTAATATTTTTCTTTTGCATGGTTTTATCAATAAAAACTAAATTTCCAACCCCTCCGTCTAGGATACAATATCATACAAGCCCCCAAAAACCTCCATTGAGAGATTAGAGTGGGTATATAGTGTTGAGGACGCGCGAGATTCACTTTTAGGAATCTGATAAACCTATCATCGTCCTTCATCTCGAGAAACATTGAATTTCTTAGACTGCAGTTTAAAAAATTAAGACTCCTATTAGTCTAGATAATTAATGAGGCACCAAGTAGAGGAGTTCCAACACGAAATAAAAAGTTAATCGCCAACTTTAGTGGAGTGGGAAAGGGAAAGTCATTATATACTATATCGAATGTCTTTCACGTATAACCGAAATGCAGTAAAACCTCAAAAATCCGGCGTCAACGGGGCCAGACCAGTGCCGCATTTCTGAAGCTGCTCAAAAATTGCCTCCTAAGAGGTGTTGCGTAAAGATGCACGTAACATGTCACTTTTACAAAAAATTGCGAGTCTCACCTTATAAATACCAATAAATACAAGCTCTCTGTAAGAGAAACTAAATATTTATTAACATTTTACGAATTACAAAATGTAATACGAAGACACAAACGAAATGTTCTTGATATTAATTTAAAACAGTTTGAGTAGTACATATTTAATGTAAAGTACGTATTCGCCTTATGATTTACTAAACATCTGCTAATTTCAACTGCTTTAAGTACTCTTATGAATTTATCTTTCAACTGAAAATGTGTTAAATTTCCTGTGTAGATATACTACTTTTTTAAGTGAGAAAATTATTTGTTTACTTAATGTTATACATGAGTCAAATGAAACCCTTCCGATTTTTCTCTATCAGACTGATCATTAGTTCCATCTGCTCCTCAATTGATAAAAATTGCATATGTGGTATCCGAATCTGTCAAATGATTTACGACTGAAACTTTCTCATCAACTTTTAACCAATCCTGAAAATCGTCTTCCTGGAATTTCGGATCAGTTTGAGATTTTACGTATTCTAAAAGTTTTCCAATCAAAACTTTCTGTCCTGAAACAATAAACCTAGGACATTCAGACAAACTCGTAACGATTAACTGTTACTAAAAATATCTTAAAATGCTTATCCCAAAGCGAAGAGATTAATATAACTGAAATAGAATAGAAGGTCAGAAAGGAACACGAAAACTGATGCAGGAAAGTAAACAAATATTATAACATTATATTATTATTAATGTTATAAATATTATTATTAAACACATTATTTTTCAGATTATTCAGAAGGCCCAACGTGGTGTATACATTGTCTTAATTTGCTAGTACCGCAGTTTTAAAGTTTGATCTGGTGTAACAAAATGGAAAGTTCTTAACACTCCAAATCGTTTCCTCGAGATACCTTGTCCAACACGATCTGGTCAAATTTACTAATTGCGAGGTTCCTCGTATAGATGAAAACTGCCCTATTTTGCTAAGGCCGAGGCCACAGAGACATAACCTGTAATTTTCACTGTGAGGCTTGTCGTTTCATCCCCTTTCGAAAAATATCAAAGGTGAGCCGCTAATGAGTTTCATTGGTGCCTCGTTCCAATGACCTGATTGACAGGTGATTTTCGTTTGATTGAGCAGGCATGGAAGTTGTTTGAAAAGGCTTTTCAAAACAGCTTTGCTGTGTCCTCTCACGCTTCTGAGCATTTTTGCATGTGGTTCTCATGTGCTGTAACAATTACCATTTCCACTTAAAATCTCAAATAAGGCATAAAAAGAGCGTTGTATATCTTAGATTTCCAAAACCCGCCCTACAAGCAAACTCTCTTCAACTGATTGAACAGATCAGGGGTCTGTCAAGTGACTTTCTTGAAATAAGAATCAACAATTGCAAATTCACAACTTAACAAAGAAACATCAAATGTTCCTAAGGGTTAAGGGTCTGATGCCCACTACGAGCCGGAGGTAGAGAGCCTGTATAAAGAGAGAGTGGACATACACCCGACATTTTCTGATTGGCTGATGCGGTCGGCAGCCATGTTTTCCTTTTCAAGTCAGTTCAAGATGCCGGTTGTACGTTGCTGATTGCGATTTTGGAAGTTGTTTGGATACACTTGTAATTTACATAATTTTGAATGTAAGAACGCTTTTTTTCATTTGATATAGATCAACCTATCCACTTAAAGAACAAAATAAGGTGTAAACTATTGATAACATTAATTTAGATAACTAAAAAGAAGCAAATAAGGTGTAAACTATTGATAACATTAATTTAGATAACTAAAAAGAAGCAAAGGTGCAAAATGGGTAAAATTCCGTCGACCATTCTCGCCAAACCAGAAAAATGTCGCCAAACGATGCGATATTCCGCCAATAATGGAAAGCGTATAAAATTGTTTTACTAGTATTGCTCGAAAAACAATTTTTCCCGAAACGTTATATTTAAGCAATTTAAAATTATAATTATGTTTAAACTTATTTTTTTATTTCTTTCCACAATATAAATAATTTATGAATGTTTGAATAATGAAAAAAATGGATATTTAAAATACTTAATTATTTACCTTACTTTCAAAATACAGTACATTAGGCCTACTTTTTTTAAGTTACCATTCAAATATACTGTATTCTCGTAATAAAAATAAACAAAAATTATTTTAGATCAATATTGGTGTTTTATTTCACAACATAACCGTTTTTTTATGACTCTTCTGTTTTTTGATCCCAGTTCTCAGGATTTTTGCATATCCGGATTACGCCCAGCACTCAGTCGTGATAATTGGAGTTTTACTGTATTTCTATTAAGAATTTAAAGCTCTTTTATCTTATGACAAAATATTTTATATGAATAATTTATTCGGAAAATTACAGGGCAACATACGTTGCCCCACATTGGAATAACATGCAAGTGTTCCTAATTCAAATCTAACTCAATGTATGAAATTAAAAAAGGCTTTTTTTTATTCAGACCCCAAGCACACACCAGATTAAGTCCTGTATATTACTGGTTTATAAACTGGCATGTGGTCCAAATGAGTAGCTCTTATGCCATAAGAAAATCCAATCTATCAATATTTAGAACCTAACGCCAAACTGTCGCCAAACCCGAAGTCTTCATATCAAAATAACCTGATTAGCAACCCTAGTGAAAAAGACTTTTGCATAGCGTCCGCACAGCAACGGTCGAAAAACATGGCTGCCTTTTCCCCTATGTGTCACCTCTCTATCTATATAGGCTCTCTAGCTTGAGGTATCGAGGGGAGAGGACTCTTTATGGGACTTCACGGCAGCTGGAGAAAAGACCAAACGAGTTTGTGTATTACTATCGTCTGTGCTTTGTTAACTCCAAGGGAAATGACTATTTACACACAAGTAGGGTATTTTGCAGCTTTCAGATTCAGAGCCAAAGAGTTTGGATTCCCACAACTATGTACCCCTTCTGATAAACGAGATCGAATCCCGGAAAATGTGGTTATTCATACTATTTTTAATATTTATCCCTTATGTTTGAGAGCTCTACCATAAAATGAGAAATGATTCCAAGAGGGCTGGTATGCTTGGTATAGATGTATTTTTTAACAAATTTAATTTCTCATTAAAATATTTCTCTCCCATTTGGGGAGACAGAGTAATGGCCTCTAAGAGTTGATGTGTTAGAGACAATGACAACTAATCTCAAAAGTTTCTTTTTGCTCATTGAAAGTGTCCCATAAATCTGTTCATCAGTAGAGGCTGAGTTTCATACATATGGGAACAGTCAACAAATTTCAGTGCTTTCGGTTAATTTCGATCTACTCTTACCCATGGACTTGAATTAATGCCCTTTCATGAGGGAATATAGTGTTTCCGGGGATAAAGGAATCAGCACTGTTTAACATTTGTTTTCATAATGTTATAGATGAGTATGTTATAGATGCCTCTCACTTACTAGCTTATTTAAAAAGCATTCCAGACGAAAATCAATTGTTTTAACATAGGAAACCTCTTAACATTTTCAAAAGCAAAATTTTCATCTATTATCATCCCTGCAATTACGAAAATTCAAGGGAAAGCAGATAAGTTTTTATATTTCCGGAACAGCTGCAGTATAGAACCCCTCCTCCATTTGGCGACTTTTTTTGTCGCCAACCTTGACGTTACTTGGCGACATTTTTTAACAGACGTATTACCAAAAAAATGTACATAAGTTGAATATCGGTTTAAGCTTCATTTCAGAATTGCACTTGGAACAAATCATCTTATTAGCAATCAAGCGCGTCTCCATCCAAAAATCCAACACCATTTTTTTTCCTGGGACAAATGTATAAGAAAAATTCGATTAGCCAGGCCTACCAAAAGTATGTCTCATATTAGTAAATTTAAAATTAAATTTACTCCCAACTAACTCTTGAAACTTTGAAACAGTAGTTTGAACGGACATGACTAACAAATAAAAATACTAACTAAAAAATAAGATGAAATTCCAATAAGATTGAAACGGTACAACCTGTAGGGTTGCTAGAATGGAGTTGAAAAAACATCAATTGCAATCGAGGGTTGGCGACGTATAAAGTGGCCAAATGGAGGGGGGTCTATACTGCAGCTGCTCCATATTTCCTTTTTGTGAAAACATTGCATCCCAGATATCTAATTTGCAATAGTGTAAATTCATTTATATTTTAGTAATTGTCTAAAAAGACAAGATAGCCATCTTAAACCACTATTACTTCTGTACTTGTAGAAAGAATATTTTCAACTTGACAGTTTTTACACTTGAATCAAGTTAGGTAATGAAAGATGGAAAAAAAATTAATTTAATTGTGATATTAAAAAATTTGAAATACAATTTTCTTTCTCCTTATTACAATATATATTTTTAATTCAGAATTTTAAGTATTATGGATTTGTATTCCGAAATAGAATACAGGCGATAGAATGAAAGCAACAAGGCCCAAAGAATAATTTTAGTTGAAATCTTTCCAACATTTGTTCTGCTACATTTTCAAACCCCCATGTATGTTAAACATAAATCACTTATCTAAAAACTGCACTGTGATTCGCATGTCTCTCTAACATACTTATACCCATAGGGAAAACAAATAAAAATCTGATTTGTATAAATTTCTACCCTGCAGTAATAAAAAGTAAAATAAAAGAACACCTGAAGTAGAATTAAATGCACTTAATTTATGCGATTTCTAAATTTCACTATTTTCATGCCATTCGATAATTAAAATTCAAAATTGTCAATTCAGAAAGAAATCCTCTCAGTATCCTATAAATAAGTTGACTGGACTTAAAACTGGGAGAATGGTGCATCAGTTATTCTAAAATAACCAAAGATCCGTTCTAATGCATCTGAATGGGGAAAAAATTTCAGTTTTACAAAAAAAAATTCCATTAGGCCTATGCCTTACACAATCAAGTTCACTAGTTAAACAAATTACAAAACACATTTTACAAACATGTACACAATTTGACTTTATAACTATGAAATACTTTACAGTGAATGAATCCACAACAAAATCTAAAAAGTAAACTTTATTGAGTGGCTATCAAATGACAAGCTGACACAACAAAGTTCAGCATTGTATGTAACAAAAATATAATCATTTCAATACTTATACTCATGGATATCTAGTGAACACATAAGTTTTTTAATTCCTATTTAGATTTATCTAGTAATGGGAGTATTCGAATACAAAAGTACTCACGTACTCAATACTTAAAAATAATCATTGTTCTCGATTCTTTTCCAATGAATTCAGATACAAATATACGGTTACTAAAGTAGTCGGATCCAAGGTATTCGGATACAAGCTTTCGGTTATAAGAGCATTCAGATACAGTGAAACTTCGATTAACCGTCACTCTTTTAACCGTTAGTCCATTATTAAAAGATAATAAATTAAATATTAAAAGTTATTAATATTTACGTACATACTGTACTCATGTACAGTAACCGGATTGCCGCGAAAAATGTACCGAATGCTGAAGACAACACCAGCAGAAGTAACAGAGGGGTTGGGATGTGACAAATTGGACGGAGGTTTGACATTTTGTACGACGATGAAATTGTTTCCACTGTGATTGACATCGAAGAAATTGACGAAGACGAGTGTTATATTTTGAATGAAAAAACTACGTTAAGCCATACAGAAGCAGAAACAATGTTATCAAAATGCATTGAGTGGTTTGAGCGACAAGAGGCAAACGCAATGTGGATACTTTTCCTACGTAAAGATCGGAACATTGCCGCTCAGAAAACACGAGCCTCGAAGAAACAAAAGAAAATGACAGACTATTTTAAAATTTTAATATGTATGTACGTCTAGAGCATAAGTTCATGTAACAATATGTACTATACTATACCTAATTTCATTTGTATATTGTTTGTTTCTGTAAAATATAATACATGTAGTGTATTTCCAGTTCGTAAGCGTGCATTTTTTATCATTCGTTCATAGGCAATGGATGGGGTGGGTTGTTTAAGGTTTTTCTGTTATCCGTCTATTCTATTAACCATCACGGTCCCGGTACCAACCTTGACGGTTAATCGAAGTTTCATTTTACAAGTATTCGGTTACAAAAGTATTCAGATACAAGTATTAGGTTACAAAAGTAGTAACTACCAAGAGTAGTCATCCTAGGTATTCGGATACAAGAGTATTCATCTTAAGTAGCAGTGTCACATTGATGGGTATCCATTATTCTCGTTAGTGTTTTTTCTAGTCGATTTTGCTTTTTCCAATTTTACATGTCTTGAAAATGCACATGATGATGAAGTGTCGAAAAATTCCATCCGTTATGAGTTGGGATTTGAAATTTTCTGGAAGCAATTTTCCCAACAGGTAGGCTTAATTATCAGTAAATTACACATATGGTTTGCCTTTTATTTTTGAAAATGAAGTTGGAGGCTTTTAATTTTAACTATATTTTTTATTTTAATTATTAATATTTAATTTTATTAATTTTTAGAAATTTAATTTAATTTTCAAGCTTTTTAATTTCTGACATTTAAAATATGTCTGCAAATAAGATACTACAATGCTTAAAATACTCTTTTTCTTCAAGTAAAATAACGTTTTTTCATTCTTAGGATGGCTGTTATTTTCTTTAAAACATCTGACAATAACTAAAATTATCTTTTAAAATATCTGACAAAATCTTTATTACGATAACAAAATGATTATGAATATTTTTTTCTGCTTTGACTCTACCTCTTCTCACATTTTCGTACTCCAAATAGTGGTTGCAAAAATAAAAATTAGATTTCCAGGAACAAGATTTGATTATTTAGTGTAATTTATTTTGTAAATATTTACGGAAACATTCTTGTACTTAGATCAACCGAGATGTGTCCCCTTACATGATAAATTTAGAGAAATAACTTTGAAGTTTAGATCTTGGTATCAAAAGAAACAAAATATTTTTTACATTTATACAAACTTTTTTAAGTGTCTTTAAAGAGTTTTGTATACAAAGTTTGATTCCTACAAAATAAAATTCTGGCTACGTTCCCTGTTAAAAGTGATTATTAACGATTTCCTCAAATAATGCTAGAAAATCAAATCTTTCCAATACGAAAACTGAAATTTAAAAATCATGATTTTTAAAATAAAAATACTTGACACTTATTTACAATTACAGAAAATGTATGCATGACCCGAAAATTCAACAATTTGTACATGGGATTAATTTTTGTTCTTTAAAATACAATTTGTCTACAATTCAAATAGATTAATAATAGTTATGCTAAAATTTAAAAAAATATATTTTAATAATTCGGAAAAGGAAAACGCTTAAATATTAGTAATTTAGATTTAAAATTTGAGTTCTGTGAAAAAGAAAATCCTTATTTTAGCACAGCTTGATCAAAACCTATTTAAAAAAATGGAATAAATTTGATTGTCTTGTCAAAAATTATCATTTGTATAAAAAGAACTATCCAAAAGTTTCTCTTATCGCGGATTTGAACTATACTAAGGAAGACACGACTCCTAGGTGTTATTTTTAAATAAATACCATATAGCGCGTATTTCACTGATTCTTACTATTGACTAATCGTTTTTTTATAAATATACGAATACTTACTCGATACTTCAAAGTACTCCAATACCAAGTTCTGCCCATCACTAGATTTATCACAAGTTGTATAGCTGTTAAAGAATATTTCATACTTATTTATTTTAAGCTTTAAGATTCAAATACTTTAATTAAATTATTAATCAGAGCATAGCAGAAAAAATATATGCACTTCAAACACAGCAGTACAATTAAGGACTTGTACATTCTATACATATGTAATGACTTTTCCTTTCTCACTCCATTAAACTTGGCAATTAACTTTTTATTTCGTGTTGGAACTCCTCTCCTTGATGTCTCATTAATTATCTAGACTAATTGGAGTCTTAATTTTTTAATCTGCAGTCTAAAAAATTCAATGTTTTTCAGGATGATGGACGATGATGTGTTTATCAGATTCCTAAAAGTGAATCTCTTCCGCAACACTATATACCCACTCTCATCTCAATGGATGTATTTGGGGGACTTGTATGATATTGCATCCTAGCTGGAAAGGTTGGAAATTTAGTTTTTATTGGATGAAATCATGCAAAAGAAAAATATTAAACTTTATTCAACAACTATTCAAAAGAAATTCCTCAAAATTTGGATTTAGTCAAATTTGTGTGTCTAGAAAACGTCTCCATAATGAGACGAGGTACAGAGCAAAAATAGGAAATCAATGTTGCTGACCACCAACAAAATTTCAGGAGCTTGAAAATTTGTAATCCCTATTAGGAAAAGTGGTTAAAAATCAGATATTCACAGCACAGAACAAAAACGATTAGAGAATTGAGCAAAAAACAAATTCTTAATTCATATCTGGCCTGTCTTAAGAATAGCGGAGCCTGATTCTATCAATCCCTAAGAGACCCTAAAATTTCAATTAGTTGAAAATCTTTTCACAATTATGGAAAGATTTTGTTTTTTACACTAGGTAGTTTATTTTAGTTTTTATTGGCCAGCTATTTGTGAAAAATTGCCAGTAATGCACCAATTACATATCTAATGCGCAAACTAGCTTTTGAAATTCTTGCTTTAAGGGGACTTGGCACCCAAAGAGCTAATTTCTCAAATATGAGTTATTTGTTAATATTGTAAGTTACAATTTATCTCCTTGAATTAAATAAAGGTTTCCCAGAAGAAATTTTTTTTAATTATCTCCCACTTTAAAAAAATAATAATTTCGTGAATTTTTTAACACATTTTAAAATGCTACTCTTTCAATGTGCGGTATTTTGGTTTGATATTTTTTAAACATACTCGGATTGGATTGAATGTTGGGGTTTTATGGCGCAAGGTTTAAACATACCCATAAAACCGTTCTCATGACTTTTAAGAATGGGATTTTGGATACCTCAAATAGTTATTGAATTAAAGTTTCAAGGTAAAATATTCCAGAAAAAAACATGACAATTTCACCTTTTCAGGTTATTTGAAGCGTTACTAAAAAAGCCTTAGCATTTTAATCATGGCAGCACGTGAAAAATCGAAACAAAAATCAATTTAAAGATTTTATATTCGTACAAACGTTTGAAAATGTAATAAAACAATTGATTATTTTTCTCGAATTACTATAACCCATGTGTGTTTGTCTATCATCTTTTTAAGGAAACAACAAACATTTTACTTTTATATAATCGAAGTTAAAGGTGGCTATTACATCGCAAAATATGGAGAAAATGAATTTTTGGTACAAACATTCATTATAATGAATGATTATTCACATCAGTAAACTAATAAAAATCATTTTAAATCTTTAAACAATGATTTACTATGTTCAAAATTAATGTTTAAATCACTTCAGACAAAAATATTAATTTCTATCATGAGCAAAAGTCGAAATTCTAATTGATAATTAAGAGCAGAAATTTCTCAGAATACTCTGCCTTTGTAAATCATGATTTTACCCTTTTATCGGCCAGTATTTGTCTTTTACTAGCAATTTAAGTATCTGTTTGACATTCCGAAATGTCGATGGTCATGTGATTTGTAAAAACACTTTTCTTCTAACCAAAATGCTCACAGTCTGTGGTTTACATTTTCATTGTTCTTTCCTAAAGTGCTTGTGGTTTACATTTTCATTGTTCTTTCCTAAAGTGCTTTGCTGTTCTGAATGTTTTGGGCATTCCAAAACTAAGCCTAAACTTAAAGAATAAAGCATAAATACTTGGAAATACAAATATGTCTTTTGGAAACTTGATCTAACTATTATGAGGAGACTCGTTACCTATGTGGATTTCACATTGAAGACATTTTTTCAAAATATCATCTCATGCCAATCTTTGATATCCATCCAGAATATATGGAAAAATAACCTCATTAATTGATTTTTCACACACTATGGGACCATGGCATTTAAAAAACATGACCCTAAAAGGTTTCGTTGATAAATTTTGGTATGTAACAGCATTTTAGTGAGTAGCGAGCGGTGAGAGTGAGAAAAACCTCAGATTTCTGAGTCAGTAAAATTAAAAAATATCTTAAAATTGCCACAGGGACATGAAACTTTCCAGAAACATTCTTCAGTGTATCAAGTGTAATTTGGGACAAAAACAAAAATCGATGTTGATGTTTTTTGGGGTGCCGAGTCCTCTTAAAAACTAAAATTTCCGAGAGGGTCCAACACAGTGGTGGATCATCCATTAGGCGTAAGCCTAAGGATGTTTTTTATAGAAGGTACAATAGGAAAATGTAGCAAAATAAGTTCTCAGCAAATAGAGAAGGTTAAAGAAAATAGAGCTTTGACAGGAGTTAGGTTACTTTTACTTTTGCCGTAAATCTAGACTATGACGTCATTGGGCCTTGTTTGGGATGTAGGGAACAACAAGAATGAAAGGTTTAGAAGTTATAGGATTAATAATTAAAATTGAATTATAAATTCTTTCAATTATAATTTATTATAAATTATTGTACTTGAATTATTTAATAACTTATAATGACCCTTTTCTTTTAAAATAGTTATAACCAATCACTTTGAATTAAAATTAATGTAATTCCTTCTATATCATCAAATATAGTGGTTATTTGTTGAACATTTTCAAACACCGTATATAAGAGAATTTCATTGCATTCGAAATATTTCTGGCGGTACTACAATATTCAGTGTATGTTTATTAAAAACTGTTAAAAACATTTAGTAATTTTTCTTAATATCTGATAACCTTTGAGTTCATTTGTATTTATAACACACAAAATCTATAGTTAATTATTTTCTATTTATCAGAGTTACTACTGAAAATGTGTGTACAAATAACATTAAAACAGGTTAATTCTTTAAACTCAAAAGGAACAATTGTGTAAACGTTTTTTTTTATGGGTAATTTCTATAAATGCACAAATCCTTGCAGCATTGTTCTGAAGTATAATTTAGAAAAATCAGCAATTATTCCTCATAACAGACAAACATGTTCTTAAAACAAAAATTTACAGAATATAATGGTAGTAGGTGGTTAATTAACGTCGCACTGGAGCAATGATTCTTAACCTTTTTAGTCATCGGCACCCTCCTTGAATTTAAAAATAAATTCTCGCACCCCCTTGAAAAATGTGTTTTTATTTCTTTATTTAAGAAATGACTTCTATTGCAAAATAATTCATGAATTGAAAAATAAACACAAACATTTACAATATACATACAAAACAATATCTCAATTTTTAATGGCTACGTTTTATTCATAATAATTCATGAAGCGTGGCTCCTTTTTTGAAAGAGCCACGCTCGTGTCTTCGAAATTATTTGTAATGCGTTCTTCGAATAAAATAGTAAAATATTTGTGTATAAAATCATGTAAGGTAACATTTTCACATACACACATTCTCAGTTCCTTCCCCTGAGAAATTCTGGAGCAGTAATCCTTACTATTTCTTGTTGGTTCGTATTTTCCTTTAAGGAGCACATTTTTACTAATGAATATCAACTTTGTACCTGTCACTTAAATTACAGTGATCAACACAATAAGAATCTGGATTACTGGAAAACAGATTGACTATCCATCCATCTCACTGATTGAGGTGATTTAGCTGCGAGAATCAGCACACCAAGAATCTTTCGTTCATTGGATCCTTTCCTATTGATATGGGGGTAGAGAATTCCCAGAAAGTTTCTTACAGGAGTCCTTTTATTTAGGTTGCCGTCTTTGGACACCCCCTTTGGCGATTTCTGGTTTTCCTTGTATGTGAAAAACACATTCTCTCAAGCGTCGATTTGTACCAACTGTTCGAATCGAAGAGGACCATACAAAAATAATAACCTTTAAAATATAAAGGACGGGACCTTAAAATTGTGAGAATCCTTTGTATATTTTGGGGTTGATATAATTTTAGCTATAGAAACTCAGAATGTTGCATGGGCAATGAATAATTTTTTAATGAACTTAAGTTTGCATAGTACATTTGCACCTGATATTACTGTGAATACGAACGTAATAAGAATCATGTAAATATATTAGGCATGGGATATTAGAGCGTATTTTATTTTTGATTATTTCTTGAGATTGTCTTATATGGAAACTTCTGTACATTTGTCATATAAACTACTTCTTTTACTGCTGAGAAGAAAACTTTAATATCATCCAGGTTATGAATTCCCACCATAATTTTCCATAGCATAGCTTCAGGATATTTAAGAATCCTTCCCTCGCTAAAGATCTCGCAGTTGCACGGAAATGTCCCCCTCGTGTATAAACAGAAACCCTGCAGAGCTCAAACCTTAAGGTTTTTCTCTCGTTACGAGCCCGCTCGTTCCCAGGTGCAAGACAGAATTTTAATATGTATCTATTCCACGTATTGAATTCTGAAGATGAAAAGAAGGGCTGTAAAAGCATTCTCACGGCTATCGGAGAGGATTTGTAGGGAGACTTATCTGATATCTTGGAAGTCTGGATAGCATCTAGGAATGGTTCAAATGATTTTCAAACATTGGAATTAAAATAAAGAAGTAAAATTCAAATACTTCCCAGTGGTCAATTCAAGTACTTTTAGAAAGAAAAAATAAATAATGTTAAGAACTTTCAACTCGTGGTACATTGTAGAAGTAATTAATACTAATTTGAGTAATTTTGTTATCTTTCATTCAGGATACTGAAAATGAAATTACCTTGAGAGAAACATTTTAATGAACAAGGCATGATGATCATTGAGGGAAGGAATAAACCCAAAAGAGTAAACCAGATTGAGTAGCTATCAATGGCAAGCTGACTCAATAAAATTTAGTTTTCAGTTATACATTCCTTCTTCCGGTGTTTAAAATTAGCATTACTCTCTTCTCGACATTCTGATTAAATTTCTCTCTTGAGCTCACATCCATTCACGTTCTGCGGGTCAGGTGTCAAATGAAAGGGAAAAAAATAGCCCTATGCTTTGGCGATTCGAGGTTGGCAAGATAGCCGTTGACGAGAAATTATTGCTTAGGGGTTTTTCAGTCGTTACGCTAAGGAAATTTCTCAACTAATCACAAAAATCTGACGATTTGCACAGATGTGACGCACAGACGATAGTAACTCCGCCTAGAATTAGGGTCCACTGACCAGCACCAAGGGCGCTGTATGTCATATCTTCAGTGAAGCCTCTGTATGCGTAGCTATTTTCTCAGTACCCTAACTTATTTTACTCTCTAAATCTGGCAACGCAAATTTGGCATTGGCATGGTAACACTAATATATTTTTCATTTTCCTAAAACGTGTTCGTTCACGGAGTACGCAAGGTTCTCTCTTCTCGATTGTTGTGCAGTACTTGAATTTCTTCTATTATCTATATAGATTTTGTTGATTCTGATAGTGTCTCCATCAATATAAATCTGGAAAGATGGCAAAAATAAGGATGGAATCCGGAGTGTCATACAAGTAAGTTCTTTTTTTTTCATTTGTTCAATCAAAGCCGAACAATCTTGCCATTTGATTTTCTGATGCAATCAATTTATTAACCCTTGAATCCAAACCTTACTTGTCGTAAAATTTACAGTGTTAGCTATCTAAGGTTTATCAGTATTCGGAAATTTTAAGATTCATTGAGGTAACCATATAGGTTCATATATTACGTCAGAAAATTCATTTCAGATTTGTAGAATTTCAGAAATGGATTGTTATTTCTGCTAAGCCTAAAAACAATCTTACATCTTACCCATAAATATTTAACCAACTTAGATTCATTGGGGTAACCAAGTGGGTTTATATGTTGACATTAAATAATTTCATATTTGTTACATTCAAAAATGGCAAATTGTTATTTCTGCTTAAACTTTGATACAATAAAAATACGAGTGCTAAATTTCTGTATGCAATGCATATTTGGCTTATGAAGATTTCGATAAAATACAAAGTAAGAAGTGAGACTGAAAACATGTAGTCAGCCAGGTCCCTAACCATGTACCAGTAATTGATCATTTCTAATTAAAATAAGCAAATTACTCTGTCTAACCATGGATAAAATTGATTGTGTGTTGTTTGCAAAAAATACTCTTCCTTCATATCGCTAGTTTTGGTACCTCTAACCAACTCATACATCCTCAACATACGACTACTAAGCCTGTCCTAACAGATTTTTGACTACCACAAACACCATTACCCCTGCATTGCCTGCAAACCCAAATAAATCCATCAGACTTCGTTGGCCTAGATGTCTGTTTCATTTCCCCATTACACTTTTCACACTTTTAATTAACCCCGCTTCCATAAGAAAATCCAAAAATGCCTTCTTATCCTGGGCCAAATGAGTTACGAATAGCCGATAAGCCTCGACAGGGCGACCAAAAATCGGTCTTTTATTGGAAAATTGTAAATTAAAATTTCTCCTTAACAAGTGCTGAAACTTTTCAATTAAAGTAGGTAAAGAAGATGACTAAAAATTGATAATTTAAAATTAAAAGAATTATTACAAAAAACAGTACAACCTGGTTCCTTGGCACGTCCTGACGTTAAAACGTCTGGTGGTTTAATGGAACACGTTGTATTCCACAGGCTAAGGCGTTGCCTGTAGGGTTGCAAGAATGGAAGCCAGTGGAACATTCGGGAAATTAGGGGTGTTGCCAGAAACCACAAAAATCAGAAAATAAAACCTTGCCAAAAGATGTCCTTTACTGCATCTTTTCCAATTTCCACTTTAAAAAACTTCAGATTATTGATTATACGAATAATAGATTGGATTCTTAATGAACTGAGGCAAAGGTTTCAAAACATGAATAGTTTATTTCGTTTCCTCAATGGAGCTTGGTTTGAATCAATGAAAGGAGAAGAATTGAAGAACCAGGCACTTGAGTTAGCTACTACATATAAAGACTTGGACAAGGACTAACTGGCAATAGAAGTGGAGAGTTTTAAATGTTATGCCTTGGATTTAAGCCATAATATGAAAACGGCTACACCATCAGGTCTTCTGACGTACAATACATATACAATATACAAGAACGGAATTGAAGACGCGTCCAACATAACGACAGCATTGAGAATTTTCCTCACAATACCAGCCTCAGTCGCCTTACTTTTAATTTTCCAGTATATTCAAAACCAGCAACAATCGTAAATCTCTTAGAGAAAGTTCTCACGTTAAGTTACAAAGTTGAACCACGTTTTAAGATTTTTCTCCTCTTTTATGATAATAAATTGTTCTTTTTTATTGCAATCTTTTAAATATGCCCACACCTCGTCTATTGTCACAACATTTTTCCATCTTTCTCAAGCTAAATGCTTCTCATACAGAATTCTGCAACGAGTTCTGCTTTCTGCAATATGTCATCGGGATAGACGAAGAACATTGTATTTTTTGGCCTATTAAGATTCAAATCACTGTTAATTATTTTATTTACAGTTGAAACTGAACTTTTAATGACTTTGTAATAGTCCTTTGATTTGGCAGATTCTCTTTTAAAATTAAAGATCTTACCTTACAAATATTCTCAGAAATTCTTTTCTTTTTTGGATACGTATTTGGAAATATTTTTCCACTTTTACGCGTTTATTCCTTTCTCATTAATATTACTTATAGTACCTTTAGATATAGAAAAAAGATGACTTTTACAGCGTTTTTGAATAATTGAATAAGCAATTCTCTTTGGAAAGAACGGAAACATAGCCTTCCATACATTGCGTATTTAAAAGCACCACTTTGAAAGTCAACAAAACTCTTAGTTAGCAGACGATAAGTTATACTTTAACTATTTAACTGCTGCGAAAATAAAATTATTTCTTAGCATACATTTTTTTACAGCTCATCAAAATCATTCAAAAAATGTCCCAACAGCCTCTGTATTTATCATAATTAAATATCCTATTCTAAAGCAAGTCTGTTGATTTTGATGCAGCCCACACACATATCCTGATATCATTTGATAAAACCTTTCAATTTAATTTGCAGCGATTATGATTAGTATGAAAGAATATACCAAACATGCTACTCTTAGATTATTTGTCAATGAAATATCTTAGAATTAATTAGGTATTTTTCTTGTACTAAAAATGAAATTGCTGCAAATTAATCTATTTACCTTTAAAATCAAGCATTTACCATCTAAGTTTAATATAAAAATTTGGACTAGTGGAATTAATGTGTTGTGGCGTTATCAGGTGTTTTCAGGGAGGGTTTTGGTTTGGTTGGTTGGGGCGCCAATGTGAGTTCTTGCCCTGGGTGGAAACTAACCTAGTTAAGTCTCTGGTTGCCTGTCTTGTGTTTGGCACAGCATGGCCAAGTTGCATGAAAATAAATATATAGTTTTGAATATATCATCTTTAAAAGAAAAACTTGTGAAACTTAATCATAGTCATGGTAATGTGTCATTTACATGCTAACATTTGTTACATCTTTATCATGTAAAACTTATTCCAATTTTCATTGCAGGGACCTAGAAGAGGGTGTAGTATTCCAGACTGAACCTCAACAGGATGATTCATCAGATGAATCATTTGATGATGAGACTTTTGATACCTTCAAAGAAGATATGATGAATGTGAATCTGGATGTGAAGAATAGACCTCGATATTTGGGTGGTGAAGGTCTTCCTTTTCACGAACTGAAAAAGAAGATGAAGCCTCTTACAGGAGATGGACTTGTTAAAAAAGATGTAAGTATCTAAACTTAACAAGCATGACCATCTAATAAGAAAATTTTAAAATAATCAATTTATAATGTGCACTCAGCTTAGATTTATTGTTATTGTGAGGGTTCTTTGTACACTCCAGAAGCTTAAATCTTTATGCTTCACCTTTTGTAGAAATGTTATTGGTCGTTAAGTTAAGATTTGGTACTTTTTGCTCTAATTTTACAAAAAATATCCTTTATCTAATTTGTAGAAGTGTACTCAAAATTTAATTACATGCAAAGTAAATTTCGAAAATGAGCACTAACATAAAACATGTAATTTAAAGACAAAAAAAATTTAAATTATAAAAGATTTTCCAGGCTGCTTTTTCAGTGATACTCAGTAGATTTGTTAATCTGCGTGCCCTGAACACGAACTGAAAAGTACTGTGTTAAATGTAATGTATGAACTGGGCATTATGGAAAAGCAATGACTGCACTATATTTTCAACAGTGTAAAAAGTTAAATTTAATGTTATCCACTAAATGTTTTAAATTATTATTTCAAAAGAATTATTTTAGAATCAGGTACTTATCATTTGTAAATTTAATCGCCTTGTATAGTCCTTTGTTATTAATTCTGATTACTCTGGTGTCAATCCTAAATAGAACTGCTAAATGATTTGATAACCTTCAACAAATGTTTTTGTATGATCTCTAGAAATTTTATTTTCAATCATTCAGTTGACATTTTAAATTTTGGTTTGCATATTGCATTTCCAACTACAGTGCTTAGCAGGATCCTTGCTACCAAGAATTTAAAATATATGTCTGATTTTGATAAACTAATCTGACAATTGATCAAGCATTGAAGCCTAATTTTTGTTTTTAAACCCTAAGACCAGGTGTTTATGCGTTTCACAAAATGCAACTTGTTAGAGCGTAATTAATTTTTGTATAATCTTTTCCCTCATATTGCTTAGAATTGACTCTTGATTTTGTATAAAAAGTTTGATAATCAAAAATGTGATGATTTACAGTTTTTGAAGTATGGCACTGGAACTTTAATCCCAGAAAAATCTATCGTGATGATGCATTATGAAGCTTATGTTGAGGAAAGAAAAGAGCCATTCGACTCAAGTCGTTTGAGACAAAGACCTTTTAAGTTTTTGTAAGTATTGCATTTCTCAAAATTTTAGTATTTTAGCTTGTGCATTTTCATGCTTACCAACCCTCCCAGCCTTTTTTCAGTCTTCAGATACAAAAAACATATTCTGGATTTTTCTTTGAATATAAAAATATTTTTAGGTTCATTATTTGGCACAATGTAGTGGTAATCCATGAAAGAACGATATTGCATTCTTTTCTCTAAGTCTTCTAGATGGAATTGTCCTCAGGGGCACATCTCTGTCTTACTGTCTTTAGTAAACACTGGGATCGAGTTCTCTGAATACCCCAGTGATCTTTTTTTGCTTTCATCCCACTCCACTCTTCCCCAATGCCTCCTTTTTATTCCTTTCATAACACTTTTCATTGATGTTTTGTGCTTGGCACAGCTTGACCAATATGGTCCTTGCACCATAAAACACCAAATCAACCATCCAGATGGAAATAGTATTCCAATTTTTATTTAGGGGAATTTTCAAGTGATGTCCATTAAGTTTAATTGTTAATTTTTACATATTTGGTATCATTTTGTATAAAGTACTACCAAATCAGGTTCATCCTTTCAACTGCCACCAATTAAATGACAATAGAAGATAGCATTACTGCTTTTCCTGTTTTGAATTGTTTTCTCGGCACTTTTGATTTTTGTTTTGATGATTATTTTAGGCATTTTTCATATCTGATAGTTATGCATTGCATTTTATATCATAAAAATCTTTTTTCTTGGAGGTTGGCAAGTATACATTGCTATAAAAATTCATTTAATTTTTAAAATTGTAACATTTTTATAAATATCTTGTTAGATATTATCGTTCTTGCATTCACTTTAAAACTAGCTATCCACGATATTGAAAGAATTTGTTTTAGTATTTTGACCAAGCCATGATTTATACAATACGTGTATACAAACCAAGGTATGAAAAAAATCATGATTTCTTTTAATCAAAATCATGGGATTTTTTTCAAATTGGATTTTAATTAATTCCTTGCCCATACAAGTTGAAGTTTCTTAGCCATGAGACACGCAAATTACAGTGTAGTTTCTAGATAGTTTTAATTTATTTAAACATTAATATTTTTATGTAAAACATTAATGTATTAAGAAGTATAGCCTTGTGAACTTTTGAAAGATTAAAACGCAACAGAGGAATTATCTAAGTAAATCACATAATAGTCTAAATAGACAGTGCCCCAAATGACAAGATGAGCAATGTTTTTCCATCTGGTTCTCAAGCAATTTCGATTACTTTGAGGTACCCATTACCAGTGACTTGAATATTTTTAACCCAGATAAATAAGATTGCCAGACACCATATAAATTTTTTCAATTATACAAATTTCAGAATTTTTTTGCATCATATATAAATAAAATGTTTTGAATTACTTCAATTATTTTTATATAAAATAATTGGTTCAAGACTTGCTTTTGAGAAAAAATTCTTATTAATTTTTGGCTTGCAAAAATAACTTATTTGTGAAAAAAATGTTATTTTTGTGTTAACAGTTAAATAATGAGACGACATGGAAATACATAAATTTGAAATCAGATGTCTATTTTTCTAATTCTTTGAGCATTGACAAGCATTTCATAGGTATATTCAAGGCACACGAGAAGGGTTTATGTATAAAACAAAAATGAAGCTTTTCCTATGA
Source organism: Meta bourneti (assembly GCA_933210815.1). Taxonomy (NCBI): domain Eukaryota; kingdom Metazoa; phylum Arthropoda; class Arachnida; order Araneae; family Tetragnathidae; genus Meta; species Meta bourneti. The sequence goes on from OW119928.1 coordinate 26,279,737, forward strand.
ACAGCATAGAACAAGTAATAGTATCCCCCAGATAATGCCAATTCAGTGGAATTTTGAGCTTGCAATAAAAAATGTATCAATTCCAATAGCTATCTGCTTCAATCCATAATCTTTTGTCCGAGAGTTGTCTGTGCAAACGCGCAAAAATCTCGTGTTGGGGAATGAGCCTGTTAGGAAAGCGATCTCGGTAAAGGCGTTGTGCATGCCTGCCATTACCATCGGTCAGACCGTAAACAAAATGTATGTCTGCTTTCACCGCATTCCAATATTCAGCCATTTCCCGTCGCGATTGACGTTGGGTGTGAAAACCTCCGCTTTTATACAAGCGTTTGACTGCGCTCTCTAGCGGCCAACCGCTTCACTTGCGACCATACATTCTACGGTGAAAAGTGTTTGTTTCATTGTGTTCTATCACCCCCTGTAGTTTGTATTATTAGTTTAGACTCACCCTGTATAGCAGAATAAAAAATGAAATTTTAATTTAAATCATTCATCTTTTTAATAAAAATACTTGGTTTAAATTGGCATACCCTGGTAATGTGTTCCTATTTATAAAGTACCAAAATTGGTGTATCCAAAGGCTTGAAAACTGCTGAATTGATTACTAGTGTATCTTGTTATGAAGAGCTAATTTATCAATATAGCCGAGGAATATAAAATCTGAATATGTAAAGCACTGCTTGAGCAGGCTTAAGAGTTAAAACCCAAATAGCAAATCACAAAAACACTCTGAAATCTGTTATTCTAAAAGCAAGGTACATAATAAAACATCTTGTAATCTAAAACAATATTTGTGAAAGCAACTTATTTGAAAGTATAAGCAATTCTTGAAAAGGATTTCAAGATCAAATTGCAAGAATGAAATTAAATTGTTTGGTCTGATAAATTTAGTTACTTTTTAACCATCAATGTGCTAGACATCTGATATTCTAGTGTTAAAATTAGTTGCTTTTATAATGTGATTTTCTTTCATGCTTTTTACTTTACCTGGCAATGTTCAGTTTCTTGGCTCTTAAAATCAAATTAACCCTCTGCCAGCATAGAATTTGCAAGTAGTGTATAGTTTTACCCCACAACACACCTAATGACTAAGTAAACACACCTATCAGTTGCAAGGAACCAAGGATTCTTACAACCTCTGGAAATGCATTGGTCATTTGATTAGAAAAGAATCATTTAGGGAAAGATACTGTTGGTCCTTTCCTTAAAATAAAATAATTTGCAAAAATCTGTTGGTACTTTCCTGAAAAAATAATCATTTTAATAGTTTCTATTGGTCAAGGTCAACTGTTTAGGAGTCATGCAGGGAAGATTGCAGGTTGTATAGTGGGAATTGTGTGTGAACCCTTCAGAGGGTTAAAAATGCATAACATATATTTTATAATTAAGATAAATTTTTTAATCACTTATTCTCTTCTGCAGGTTTGGAGATGGGAATGTTCTTCCTGGACTGGAATTGGGAATCAAATCTATGAAAAAGGGAGAAATAGCCAGGTTTATTGTTGGTCCTGAATATGCCTTCGGCGCTATGGGGTGTCCACCTCGCATTCCAGCTGGAGCCGAGATTCTGTATGAAGTCGAAATACTCAACTTTTTCCTCGGCAAAGAAGCGATTGAATTTGAAGAAATGGCCCCAGAGGACCAGAAGAAGGCTCCTTTTGAACAAATTGCTGGTGTGTACCGCTGTGAGAACCAAATGGCCAACAATCTCTTCCGACAGAAAATTTACAAACCAGCAATTGCTCGATACAAGAGAGTGGTGAGATTGTTGGAGGATGTTTCAGTTGAAGATGAAGAAGCTGATGACAAGAGAAAGCAGTACCTGCTGAAGACGTACTTAAATCTTTCCCAGTGTTTTCTGTGCATCCAAAATCCACACAAGGCTATTATTTATGCAGATTTGGCTTTGAAGTTGGATCCAGAGAGCCCAAAAGGTTTGTACCGTATGGGGTATGGCTTACACATGACGGATAACTATGAGCGTGCAGAATACTACTTAAACAGGGCCAGAAAACACAAGCCTTTTGAAAAGAGCATCAATGCTGCTATTTTAAAATTGGAACAGAAACGGAAATTGCATCAAGATTGGGAACGTAGGTTCTGCAGAAAAATGTGGGGTTCTGAGCAAGATATGCCAAAAAAGGCACCTCCAAGATCCAAAGAAATGCAGGAGTTGTATGACATTATTAACCAGGAAATAATTGCTTTCATAGAATCAGATGAAAGGGAGCTGCCATTTTCTTCTGGTTATACAGAAAGTCAGTTGGAGATCGTTAAAGAAGTCACACAAGCACATGACTTAGCCTTTGTTACTAAAATTATGTGTGGCCGAAAGATCAATAAAGTAGCCAAAAAATGGAAATCGTAAAATATGAAAGCAGTGAAATGTATATAGCTCATTCCCATGCAATTCATCTTATTCACGATTTTTTTCCTTGTTTCATTCCAAACATTGTTATTCATGTTGCTCATTTCATTTTACTTCATCCATTACTGCATTTTTCATATTCAACTGTTTTTAAACCATTTAGGGATGTGTTAAGAAAAATCACATTTGTTATTAATGGTGGCTGATATGCAGCCATATTTGTTTAGTTTTTCAGTAGAATGTACGAAGGTGCTACATTGAGTGTATTTTTTCAGTTGTGAAATATCATCTTTTTCATTTGAAGGAATTAAGAAATGTAATTTTTCTAATGTATATTCTGAGTAAACATTTCTACCAGTTGGTATACAGATGTTTGTATTTGTCAAATAAATTGTTTGTTACATTGATCTGTTTTTGATATTTCCACAATCTAGTACATAACACTGAAACTTGTATTCAAAGGAAATTCTTTCAAGTAGAAAATTAAAAATAAGCTTGTGGAAGCTTTTTAAGACAATCGAAAATAAAATTATACAAAACTAAGCAGTTTATCAAAGTTGAGTAAAACATGAAAATAGTTCTGTACATAGATAACATGTGAGACTTGTGTAAATTTATATATTCAAATTATTCAGTATAACCATGATAATTATCGTCTGTTGATCGGAAACAATTTCAGAATGTTTGCATGTGGTATAAAAGTTGAATGTTTTGCAAGAGGTCATTTCTACAACCAAGGATTACTATTAATTTGAAAAGGTTTCTTTGTGGGTCCTTACATTGTAAATGAAAAATTCTGACCCGTTTTATTTATATAAATTATTTTAATTCGGTATTTACAGAAATATTAAGTTTTAATTCTGACTTGCTTATAAAAAGCATTTAAAAATTTGATTACAAATAATTGCATCCTTATTTAATCTAAACATTCATAAAGTAGAAAAAACGTAAAATAAAAATTGAGTGTTTTGCATTTACAAAATGCAATAAGAACACTTATTTCAATACGTATAAAACAAATACAAAAAGTTACTCTAATACAAAAATAAAAAATTTGAAAGATAAACAATACTCATAACTATACGAAGATCAGAAAAACATCAATAACATCCAGAAAGTCAACTATTTGTAGATAAAACACTAATATATTCTATAACATCTCATCACATTTATATTTCACATACAATAAGAACTCCTTTGGCATAAAAAAATATGTTTTAATCACGATAGAAATATTTTAGTTTCCATTGTTTTAAAAACTGGGATCTTATTCGATTTACAACATCCTATCCAAGTATTAAATTAATCGTTGAATACAGTAATATCAAATGAAATTGTTCACTTGGTTATAAATTATTCAATTAAAAATAAGCATGATGTATATTTCAGGAAAATATTTAAAATTTTACAAACCATAAAAAAATTACGTAATCCATGATACAAATTATTTTCCTTGTCATTTAGAAAACAATTTTAAAATCACGTAAAAGTTTAATACTCGGCAATTTTCAGGTGAGCATTCACAGCAGAAAATTAAATTAGAGGCAAAAATTGAAAGAAAATTCGTGATATTTTAAAATTCCATTGTAAGTACTAATAAAAACCTGCAATGAAATGTTTCAATTGAAGAGAAATAACCAATAAAGCTATAGCTTCAAAAATCAGTTGGTCATTGTAAGAAAAGGACAAAACGGCTACCTGTCAACTTGTAATAACTTTTTTTGTATTATAGAAATATTTATATATATAACCTTAGTATGTACCCCTTGAATGAAAAGTGTCAATTTTACTCAATTTCTGTTGAAGTAAAAAAAAACTTTCTAGAGAACTTTTCATCATAGTGCACAATAGCTGATAAAAATGTACGATTTGATGGATTTAATCACTTATTTGTTAGCTACGAAAGAAAATATTTTTTCAATTTACTCTCATTGCAAACATTTCTTTTCCTCTTGTTCAAACTAAAAGAAATAAAAAGCTCATGTAGAACAGATACGTATAAGTGGTTAAAGTATAAAATTAACGTTCAAAGTGATATTGTGCATTGATAAAGATAGTGAAAAGATGAATTTAAAAATCTTATGGACCAAGCTTATAAATCGATATTTTACACAAAACCAATGAAAGAAAATACAAAAAAAATTGAGCATAAACCACATTTCTATTCAATTTGAAATAGACAGAAATTCAAATCCCAGTCTCAACTTTTTGTATTTTTCGTTTAAAAAAACACTTTAGATTTCAGTCTGCATGTAAAGTACAGACACAAAAGTATTTAAATAAAATGAAAACTTACATTTGCCTTAAGTGATAGAAATTTCACAAAATATTTCCAAGATATGTCTTAACATGAATTTGATAGTTTTAATCTTTCATATATTGAATAAGTTAAATCTATAATATAATTGTTTATCAGTTAAAATTAACAAACTTTTAAGCAAACTAAATTAAAGGATACAAAACTATATACCAGTAAAATATTGTTAAAATCTCAAATACTTTACAAGTTTACTATTGTATGCTCCTGTTTTCCCGAACAATTTTAATGAAATGGACTATTTGTATATCCATATCAATAGGAGTGATAAGTCAATTTTCATCTCAATAAAACATTGAATTGAAATGACAAATATAACCCCATACATATCAAAACCAATTTCTAATATGTTAATTTAGTCTCATTGTTACTCATTTTAAAATTTTAATTATCAGTTTTGAAATTTAAATAAGACATGGTGTATTTAAACGATGGTAAGAAATGGAAATTTCAATTCAACTAAAAATCATGTTAAAAGAATATTGTTTTGAAATAAATTATAAAAGTAACATGAGTAAGCATGACGTATCTGTCATAACAGTGTTGAAACTAAAAGCTTGCCACCATACAGTCAACTCAATTATACAGGTAAGTAGTCTCAGAAGCATATATAGGATGGTCTGATTTGCTGATTTGAATTCATGTCATGTGCAAAAGAGCTATCAACCATTTCGGAAAGAGCTAATTTTTTTCTAATGCCTTGCCAATTGAACAGTATCCATAATGGCACCTACAAGGGTGGATTTGTGAACTTGTGCATCACAGGAGGGTTTACATTATACCAGGCACAACCCGTTAATAGAGCAGACAAAAAAGAATTGCGGTTCTGCAAATTTCCCCACTAAAATAGGGAAAATTGTGCAGCGCTGCAACATTTCCTTTCTGATGCACCTTTATCTATGATATGAGAAAAGTTAATGAGCTCCTCTAGGTTTTGGCTTTGCATGCTTTCAATTCGTTGAGGAGATTATGATTATGTCAATACAATAAAACATACTGATTCAATTACGGAAGGGAAACAATGAAGCAGTGTCAATTGAAAATACATTAATACTGATAAATAAAACAAAAATATGCAAGACTAGTTAGATTGGTCTGGTTAAGATCAATCAATAACACAAATTTAATCAAAACTCATGACTTTTGTAGTTATTAATACATTTAAATCTCATCAAATGACTAATATTTTCAAGAAAAAAGTCACATCATTGTCTTTATGAAATTTATGAATTAAATTTAGCAATCTAGCCTTTTAAAATAAAAAGCACAAATTGTTTAAACTCTAATTATCCAAGAATATTTGAGAATGATTAGGTCCAAAATACTTTTTGCAATGGAACATTTAAAATATCTTTGAGTATTCCATATCTTGATTGTTGCATCCTGGTTTATAAATTTGTCGTAAGAATAGTTTAAGTGAAAGACACAGCAGTACATTATTCTACTGCATAGGGTTTGCGAGATTGTTTCTCCACTGTACTATTTTACAATGCTACAATTTAACATTATGTGCCTTTGTTAGCACCCACACAAACTGACATAATTCACAAGTCAAACTGTAATTGATAAAGATAAAAAAAATTAAGTAGATTGATCATTATCAAAACACATCAAGAATATGAAAGGGTAACAATATGCCTTAAATGAATGGTCTAGTCCAATAATAATGAATATACATAGAGCATATGTTCCATTAAATACCATGAAAACTGCATAAGCATATTACTTGCTCTGAGTCGGTAAACTTTGCCCACGAAACAATAGCTCTGTGCAATTTTCAAGAAAAAGCAATAAAAATTGATGTCATATGGCAAAATACAGAAATATTATTTTAACTTAATTAATATTAGTTTAGCATCTTAATTTTATTTTTGCTAACCAATTAGTCTAATGGTTAGGGTGTTGATTTCTGGATTCCAAGGTTCCCCATTCGAATCCAGGATTAAGGCACGGATGTTTGTCTATGTGGAGTAAATATGCAGCTTCTCTATAAACAGGTTATGCCTAGATCATCGATCTTCTAATGACATAGTCAGAGCATGTGGAAGGCGTCCCTGTCATAAAATCTCTGAAGGGTAAATCACTAGGGCTTATGAATCGACAGCTGATTGACTATCGAAGCGCAGACTAGTGTTTTTGATCATAGTGGATAATCACTTTAACCAATCAATACTTTAGGATTCATGCTTTTTCCTACAACTGTTCCAACTTGGGATGAAAATCCCCAAGAGGGAAAAAGGTGAAAGGATTTCCCCTCCCCGAGGGAGAGATTAGATTAAGAACGGATATTGGAGGGTAAGGATGTGCCTTACCATTGATCCGGCGACCAGCCGTGTATTTCTTTGTGTTGTTGTGTGTTCGTAATAAATGTTTGTAACGTAAAATTTGGATGGATTTTTCCCTGATGAAAACACACATTTTGGCATAGAATTTGGTGAACCGGACGCGATTAATTTTGGATTGTGACGGACCTTGTGTTATGAAGAATTGTGCTCTGATTCACGGCTACGTGGAATTTGAGGTAGGTCCCCTTTTAATCTGAATTAATTGAAATTGAATAATTGATCCAATCATGAATCCTGATGCATTAAAGCGAAAAAGAAGTAGTATCAGACAACTTTTTACCAAGCTTATTACAAAAATAATAGGCACTATAAATGAACAATTAAGTGAAAGATACACTGAAGACCAAAAGCTTGATGATCTTCATGATCAAAAACATCAATTAATAGAAAAAATTGAAACCCTTAAAAAATTAGATAGTGAAATAGAAGCTATTATTGCAATTGATGAAATCGAAAACGAAATTACTGTGAGTGAGGAGTATCAGGAACGCGGGATTCAATGGAAAACGAGATTAAGTAGACAAATAGAAAAATTATCCGAAGCTACACCGCAAAATGATTTAAATGAAGGTATCGAGCCAAATAGAGCGGAAAGATACAGAAATGAAAATATTAAACTCCCAAAACTAAATATCGCGAAATTTTATGGAGACTGTAGTTATTGGCTGGACTTCTGGAACTCGTATGAAGTCGCTATTCATAAGAATGATTATTTAAGCAAAATAGAGAAATTCGCTTATTTAAAAACTTATTTAGGTGGGATAGCTTTAACAGCCGTTTCGGGTTTCTCTTTAACTAACAACAATTATGATTCTTCAATACAATTGTTAAAGGAGAGGTTTGGAAGAATAGATTTAATAATCAGTTCACATATGAACAAACTTCTAACGATAGAACCTGTAAGAACGTGTTCCAATGTGTCAGCTTTGAGAAAAATGTATGACGCGATTGAGGTCCAGATCCGATCGCTACAATCTCTTGAAGTTGCAACTGGCACATATAGTAATCTCCTTTGCCCCGTGATATTACAGAAAATCCCGGAAGAGTTAAATTTAAATTATAATAGACAACGAAAAATGAGTGAATTATTTGATATCAAACATTTAATTGAATTTTTAAGACAGGAAGTAGAGTGCCGAGAGACGTCCTTTTTATTAGCTAATCCTAAAGGTGTAAGTGGAAATGAATGGTCCTTTCGTAACAGAACAATAAATCAAAATAGTCAAAATAAGCATTATGTAAGCCTAAAACGAAACACACCAGTATCAAACATACCTACTGCAGCAGCCTTAACCACTGCTGTGAATGAAATTTGTATTTTTTGTTCCGATAGATCGCATATAAGTCAAAAATGTCCATTGACAGTAATTGAAAGAAAAAATTCTCTTAAATCCCATGGTCGATGTTTCATATGTTTAAAACGTAGGCATATATCTAAGTTTTGTTGGAAAAAGGATCAGATGTGTAAGAATTGCAAGCAGCCTCATAATTATTTGATATGTGAAAAGGCATACTGCGCACAAAATCCAAACGAATCCATACACAACGAACCAGAACAAGTTGAGACATCTGTATCTTCACTACATTGCTTAGAAAATAAACAAAAAAGAGATAAATTAGAGTCAGTTTTATTACAGACATTCACTGCGGTGGTTAAAACAGACCAGAAAATAGGAGTGGTTCGAGTGCTGCTAGACAGCGGCAGCAATAGAACATTCGTGAAAAGGGGAATAGCTGACTCATTGGGGTTGAAGGTCATTCGCCAAGAAGTGTTTACAATACATGCGTTCGGTGGGATTCGAGCTGAGACCAAACAAATTTATGATATAGTTGAGTTCGATTTGCAGAATAGAATTAAACCTGATCAACATATCAAATTAGAAGCGGTGGTCATTGAGTCCATTACACATGGCCATATTGAAATTCCTTCTCAGTGGGTTAGAAACATTGCTTTCGAGAAAGGAATCGAATTAGCCGATACTGGAACCACAAATGAGATACATATACTGATCGGATCGGATTATATATGGGAGATTTTACATGAAAGAAATATAAGGATAGGCAAACGTTTAGTAGTAACTGATAGTATATTTGGGTATGTAATTCAAGGCAGGGAAATGGAATATGACAGTGAGAATGTTTGTGTAAATTATGCAACGGTATTTAGAGAAGAATCAGATAATGAAAGGGTTAAAAGTTTATGGGAATTGGAAGCGATTGGAATAAATCAGGATAAAGAAATTTCTCGATCAGATACGGATGTCATGAACATGTTTGAACAAAACACAATTTTTAAGGACAAGAGGTATCAAACTAAGTTGCTATGGAAAGATAATTATAATTATAACATTAAACTCTAATTATGTGTTTGCAAGGCGACGTCTGATTAATTTGAACAATAAATTTAGGCACAATTCAGAGTTGTATTTCCAATATAATGAAATTATTGACGAACAATTAAAAGACGGTATAATTGAACAAGTCAAAATTGTTTCCAATGATTATAAAAATATAGGATATTTTATGCCCCATCATGCAGTGGTAAAAGAATTAAAAGAGAGTACTAAGGTTAGGATTGTCTACGACGCGTCCTCAAAAACTAAAGGGGAACAATCTCTCAACGATTGTTTAGAGAGTGGGCCAAGTCTCAATCCAGATTTACTGAAAATTATTTTGAAATTTCGATACCATCCAATAGCATTTTGCGCAGATATTCAAAGAGCCTTTTTAGAGGTTGGCATCGTTGAGCAAGACAGAAAGTATTTGCAGTTTTTATGGGAAAAGAGGGGAACTGATCTCGATTTCGGTGGTCGTGATATCAGAGTTTTGCGATTTAGACGAGTTCCTTTCGGAGTGAAATGTAGTCCCTTTATCCTGACGGCTACTATAAGACTGCATCTTACAAAGTATGAGAACTCGCATGTGCTGAAGCATGTACTGTTCTTAAAGACCTCTATGTCGACGATTTAATTACGGGCGCAGCTACTGTTGAAGAAGCCGCATCGATATCAAAGGAGGCCAGTTATATATTAAGCGAAGCAAGTATGAATTTGCGACGATGGACTTCGAACTCTCCGACCTTAAACCAAATATGGGAGGACAATCAAATGGAGTGTCGACAGTCTTCGCATGAGTTAAACTTACCACTTAAGGTCCTAGGTTTAATATGGGACAATGAAAGGGACACCCTGAGGATTGAGCTCAATCAATTCTCGAAAATGAAAGGTGTAACTCCAACGAAACGTGTTGTGCTGAGTACATGCGGAATGTTATATGATCCTATAGGACTGATAACGCCTTTCACTGTGAGAATAAAGTTAATGATGCAAACTCTTTGGGAGCGAGGCATCCAATGGGATGAGTCTCTTCCTGTGGAAATAGAGTCATTGTTTAAAGAGTGGCTCAATGAAATAGACGAATTCAAGAGACTCGTCATACCCCGACCATATTTTGATGAAATACAAGTGAATCAATTAGAAGTACACATATTTTCAGATGCAAGTCCGAAGGCTTACGGTTCTGTTGCGTACTTCAAAATCAAATATCAATATAAGTGTGCGACTAGTTTTATAATTTCTAAGTCTCGTTTAGCTCCAATTAAGAGAATGACCCTACCACGTTTAGAACTGTTGGGAGCCTTGACATCAGTGAGGTTGTCTTCTTACTTGCAATCCACATTTCCTTCATTGAAGGAAAGTGATATTTTCTTGTGGACTGACTCCCAGATATGTCTACATTGGATTAAGGGTGTTGCTGATGATTGGAAACCGTTTGTCCGCAACCGAGTCTTGGAAATTAAAGAGAAATCCATTCCTTTAAACTGGAATCATTCCAATGGGAAAACCAACCCAGCCGATAAACTTACTCGGGGAGTAAGTGCACGTTCTCTCATCGATAACGAGATCTGGTGGACCGGTCCTCACTGGCTTTTAAAACACGAGATGTCCTGTGGTGATACAGTGTCAACACTGGACACGGACTCTCAGGAAATCCAGAAAGAAAAAAGAACCAACTGTGTTACCTTACAAACGTGTTTTGAACCTTCGGATACATTGTTTGATTTCCACAAATATAGTGATTTGGATAGGGTTTTGAGGATAACTGCATACGTCATGCGGTTTGTGAAAAACTCTAAACCGAATTCTAAAAAAGGAACTGGTACACTTACAGCCACAGAACTATCTAAGGCTGAAGAACATTGGGTTTGTTTTGTGCAAAGAACAGAATTCCAACGTGAATACCTTCAGCTGAGAAGGGGAGTTCCTATTGACTCTGAGTCGAGACTTTACTGTCTGAATCCGAGCATATCTGCTGATGGATTAATTTGTCTCGGCGGTAGATTGCAACGTTCTGAATTTGAGTTTCAGGAAAAGCATCCTTGGATTATTCCCGGCAAATCTAAATTCACCGAATTGCTTATTGTTAAGGAACATCAGCACTTGTATCATTCTGGTGTTTCAGATACACTGACTCAACTTCGAGAAAGGTACTGGATAATCCGAGGCAGACAGGCTGTAAAATCCTGCTTGAATAAGTGTTTTATTTGCAAAAGGTTCAAGGCCAGACCTGGTAAACAGGTAGTGGCTCCACTACCAGCTGATAGAATAGCTGAGGCAAACCCTTTTGAAGTAACAGGGATTGATTTCGCGGGACCTTTGTATACAAAGGACAGTGACAAAATTTATATTGCCCTATTCACTTGTGCAGTCACTCGTGCAATGCATCTTGAAGTGGTATCAAGTCTGAGTGCGGAACATTTTCTATTGGCCTTCCGACGATTTGTTTCAAGAAGAGGAGTCTGCCGAACTATTAACTCGGACAATGCCAAAACTTTCAAAGCAGCAGACTGTGAACTGAAAAGGTTGTATGCTAATATTACGGACACATCCGTACAAAATTATTTTGGTAAAAATGGTATAACGTGGCGATTTATTGTTGAAAGAGCGGCTTGGTGGGGTGGATACTGGGAGAGAATGGTAAAAATGACAAAAATTATTTTGAGAAAAGTGCTAGGAAGAGCTTTGGTTACTTTTGAAGAACTACAAACGGTTCTTGCAGAAATAGAATCGATTTTAAATTCTAGACCTCTTACCTATATTTATAGTGTTGCTCCAGTGTGACGTTAATTGAAATACCCCCCCCCCTATATTTATAATGAACCATCAGAACCATTCCCTCTCACCCCAGCTCATTTCTTGACAGGAAAAAGGCTGACGTCCTTACCCCACCGGGCTGGTCACGATAAGGAAGTTGTTATGCCAAGTAACAAAAGAATTTTAATTAAAAGGTATATGTATCGTGAAAAACTTTTAAATAACTTTTGGAAAAGATGGAAAAGGGAGTATCTTCTCCAACTAAAAGGTGCAAATTGTGTCAAACCAATTAATGTAACTTGTGAATTTAATATAAATGATATAGTTTTGATAGGTGATGAGAAATTACCTCGACAATTTTGGAAGTTAGCTAGAGTGATGGAAATTCACAAAGGTCGTGATTACAAAGTAAGGAGTGTTACTTTGAAAACATCTTCAGGGATAATAAAACGACCGGTTCAACTGTTATACCATCTGGAACTTCCAAGAATGGATTAAGTTTGTATTCAGAATATAAGGTAGCATATTATATTTATGTCCTTATTTGAAATTCATGTCTGATATTGCATTTTTATTCATATAGTTTTGTAGTATTTTCTATACTAGCAATATTCATCTGTTTATAGTTTTTCAGTACTTATAAATTACATCTATTTGATTACACTTTCTGTATTTGTATATTTTGAAAGCACTTTTATGTTTATGTTTTACCTGATAGTATTTTTGTGTCACATTTCTTTTAGAGAATGTAAAATTATTTTAGTACAGTGTATTCATTTATGTTATATTTCAATGTTAAGCTGTGTTAAATGTTTCTATGTTTTCTAATTTTGATAAATGATGAAAGTCTTCATCGGGGGGGGGGGGAGAATGTTCCAACTTGGGATGAAAATCCCCAAGAGGGAAAAAGGTGAAAGGATTTCCCCTCCCCGAGGGAGAGATTAGATTAAGAACGGATATTGGAGGGTAAGGATGTGCCTTACCATTGATCCGGCGACCAGCCGTGTATTTCTTTGTGTTGTTGTGTGTTCGTAATAAATGTTTGTAACGTAAAATTTGGATGGATTTTTCCCTGATGAAAACACACATTTTGGCACAACAAGCATGTGACAGATCTTGAAACCAAGCAATCGGCAGAAATAACACAGCTGTGTGCAAATACTCCGTCTATTTCATTAGAGGTCAATGGCCCAGAATGTGTGTAAAGTCGTACGGTGGATCTATCCCCATGGTGCATCAGGGGAATACCAAGTGGCTCATAATTCTGACCTTGAAGTGCAATAATGAATAATGTTCAATTGGCCAGGTATTGGAGAAAAAAAATTATATTAACATTGAAAGGTTCTCATACGCAATTCATAAATGAAATTGATTTGCGGGATGGAATCCTTGTTGCTAGTAAGCCAAATAGAGAAGCCTCTTTTCTAAGCCAATAAGATTAACAAAGACAATTTGCATAAATATACAGCACCCGTACATAAATAGAATGTTCTTTCACAAGCAATTATTGGTAAATTAATAACTCATTACTCTTTAGTTAGAAGTGTTGCTTAATGATTTAAATAATTTTCCTTTTCATTCAATGTGACATCAATTTGATTACTTGTTTTTCTCAAAAACTATCAGAAGTATAATTGTCTGAACATATTTTACATTTAAGGAAATTCGATATGCAGAGCTTTTATGATATATATGGGACATCCTGCATAAGTAAACCAACACAAAAAATATGGTTTAACAATAGAAGGGACTTGTGTGGCATCCCAATAAGAATATTGTCGTCATTAGGTACTTAACGATGTACCATCTTCATTATACAAAAAAGATCATCTTTATTACCCAAATCATGTAAAAAATTATAGGGAATAACATAAATTATGTTGGCACATCTAAGCTAAATATTATAAATGAACATTTAATAGAGTACATTCAACAGCTGTGACACCATTTAAATTCATGCAACACATAAATGGAATTTGATCACATTGATTTCCAATAGACTCTGTTAAAAAATAGCTTGCCATTAATATGTTATGACTAGAAATATATAAATAAGATATTTACAAATACTTTTTTATTGCATAGAAAATGAAAAAAAAATCATATTTAAAAGGAAAAGTTCTATAAATAATTTTATTCTAGAAATACACACTGCTAAAAAGTCAACATGGGTGGTAGAGGTTGCCTCGAATCCAAAATATCTGAAAAACATTGAAATTTTTAATAATGCAATTGAACAATGACAAAAAATAGTCATAAATTGTATGGAAATGCTATTTAGACATTATTTACTTAATGTTAGTGAATTGGCTAGTTTAGTGTAAGGTTCTCCAGACAGATATGAAAGAATACTGGTCAAGTGGGTAATTGAATTAACGTCACACTGGAGCAACAAAATGGGCAATTGAAGGTCCTGGATCAATCTCAAAAGGTATGTAAGTGAGGTGTAACGTCAGCCAACCTCTCAAGGAGCACCAGAAAGAAGTATAGTGGTTCACAAATCTGCCTTTGTAGTGCCATGATGAGAATTGTTCAATTGGCTGGGTATTAAAAAACTTTCCCTAGTAATGACAAATACTAACATAACTGTTATGCTTTCCTTTAGCAGTTTCCCTGTGAAACTGGCAGAACAAAATTTTGTTGGAACTAAAGAAAACTTTGCAATTATGATGAACTTTTTCAAAAAAACTTGAGTTAAAACTATCAATCATAATTATTTCCATTAAAGAAATATCGAATTGTGTTCCTATCGAACACGAAATACGTTTGACAGAAATTTTCAAGTACTTCTTTCCAAAATTACTTGCACTATAACACATTTAATTTGATACATGTATTGTAATGAGATAAGGACTGTTTCAAAAAATCAACATCATTTCACAATGATGCTTTGTTCATCAAACTATCATTCTTCCTTTGTATTCTGACTACACTGCTCTTTGTTATTACAAAAGGATAATTTAAGCAGAAGGATAGTATGATGAGTCAATTCTCTTGAAGGACATAAATATAAGGGACACAACACATATTATACCTATTCATACCTTCCATTGGTAATACAGTAAGGCCGTAACTTTAAACCAGTTTTAGTTGAAACCTGTTCTACACTTTATAATTAGATAGGTAGTTGAATTTACATTGCACTAGAGCAAGACAAGCTATTGGCATGTTCCAGAATCAATACCAATGGGAAAGATCCAAGGAAAATACGTCGTAATTTTAAATCAACCTGACACCTGAGCTGGTACCTCATTTAAATACCGGTCAGGAGTATATCAATTGACCCCTACTTGAAAGCATATGGGGACGAGTATTTACATTTTCATTCATAGAAAATGTGAGAATTTCAGAGTGAAAAAGACTTCAGTGATGAACATGGATGAAGGGGATGTTCATGTAATTATCAGCAAGTGTCAAAATTTGTTACAGTTAATAGATACACAATAATATTTCTGTCATATACTTTAAGAAAAAAAATTGACAAACAAATTGATTTTGGACATATATGATACGATCATTAACTTGAAAGGTTGAGTTATTGCTGTTTTAAGACGAAATTTAATTTTAAATATATCTGAAAATGTTAAGTAAATTAGAAATTGAGCAAATATTAGATTAGTGTCAATTGCATCTAAAATAATGAAAATTACTCAAAGGAATGAATTTTTTTTAAATAATTATAGAGCAATGAAAAATAAAGATGAAATATTTGAAAAAAAGTTTCATGAAGATTTTCTATTATACTATAATAAGTTTAATGAATGAAACCTTTTAAATGAAAAATTCAGACCATGCTTGTTTTAAGTAACTCCCGTTTTACAAACGTAAATGATTTCATGAAATTTCATCGTCCTCCCTAAATGTAGAATAAGTATTAATTCCAAGTATTAAGTACAAATTTTTAACTTTTCGTCGGCAAAGGAAATTCATAAAAAGGAACGCCAATTGTACAATTACTTTTATTGTATAGTACTGGGTATTTAATTCAAATATAGGACTACCACAGCCAAAGCACTTATGAAATAGTAGCTTTAATAGCATGAATTCTTAAAAATAGTAACAAAATTAGTCTCCTCGTGAAGCTTATTTTAGTTTCAGTTTCCCTCAGCAACTATATTTTCGGTACAGTCTTTAAAAACCCTGTTTCAAGTATAAATATGAAGTGTTAGGCTTAGTTTGGCACTTAACTAAGAGTTTGCACTATAAATAGAAAAATAGCATTTATACACTCCATTACACAGATTCCTTGTTGAAGCGACCAGTATATTTATATTTACCAAATGATTTGATACCATTGGAGCGCATTAAATCAAAGTCATAAACTTATTTTCCCCAATGATTAAACAGGTGGGAATTCGTGACTGAAATAAGGATACGTGCCATTGATTAAAAAGCATTTGGACTTAATTTTCATTGACCTATAGAGAATTTTCAAAAAAGTCGCCAAAACCTTGAAAACAAGAGCTTCTGAGATTATTTTGTTTACAAAGATAAAAGTTGACAAGGTTGAAAAATAGTAGCAAAAAGTCACCTATGGCAACACTGAAATTATACTAAAATAGCCTAAGAAATAACAAATGTTAAAGTGAAAATTTTTAAGAACTTATACCTCCGATAATGGAATGCCATGGTAGGGTAACATAAGTTAGGTGCGCATGAAGAGCTGGTGAATTTGCCCGTCGAGATTCTTTCCAAAAGTGATAGGCTTGACCAAATCCTCTCATTGTCCATAATCTATTAGAAGTGGTATCATCTAGTTCTGTGAAAAAACATGCTTCTTTTAATTCTTTACTTGAACTTCAATAATGGCCCAATGCCTGTTTTGTTTCCTTTTCAATTTTTAAGCAAGAAACCGAGATGTGTCCCCTTACATGATAAATTTAGAGGAATAACTTTGAAGTTTAGATCTTGGTATCAAAAGAAACAAAATATTTTTTTCATTTATACAAACTTTTTTAAGTGTCTTTAAAGAGTTTTGTATAAAAGGTTTGATTCCTACAAAATAAAATTCTGGCTACGTTCCCTGTTAAAAGTGATTATTAACGATTTCCTCAAATAATGCTAGAAAATCAAATCTTTCCAATACGAAAACTGAAATTTAAAAATCATGATTTTTAAAATAAAAATACTTGACACTTATTTACAATTACAGAAAATGTATGCATGACCCGAAAATTCAACAATTTGTACATGGGATTAATTTTTGTTCTTTAAAATACAATTTGTCTACAATTCAAATAGATTAATAATAGTTATGCTAAAATTTAAAAAATATATTTTAATAATTCGGAAAAGGAAAAAGCTTAAATATTAGTAATTTAGATTTAAAATTTGAGTTCTATGAAAAAGAAAATCCTTATTTTAGCACAGCTTGATCAAAACCTATTTTAAAAAAATGGAATAAATTTGATTGTCTTGTAAAAAATTATCATTTGTATAAAAAGAACTATCCAAAAGTTTATCTTATCGCGGATTTGAACTATACTAAGGAAGACACGACTCCTAGATGTTATTTTTAAATAACTACCATATAGCGCGTAGTTCACTGATTCTTACTATTGACTAATCGTTTTTTTATAAATATACGAATACTTACTCGATACTTCAAAGTACTCCAATACCAAGTTCTGCCCATCACTGGAATTATCACAAGTTGTATAGCTGTTAAAGAATATTTCATACTTATTTACTTTTAAGCCTTAAGATTCAAATCCTTTAATTAAATTATTAAACAGAGCATAGCAGAAAAAAATATATGCACTTCAAACACAGCAGTACAATTAAGGACTTGTACATTCTTCCCAAATATCATTCTCTTTCATCTCTTTGAAATTGAAACAATTAATCAAAATACAAGGAAAAGCAAGTCAATATTTCATAATTGATAAAATTCAGAAAAAAAAAGTCTTACAGTAGCCTATAAATGCAATTACTAAATTCATAATTAGAAGAATGGTGAACATGTTAAATACAAAATACTCAAATAAAGGGCAATTTTAATGCATGTCGAGGGTTGGTTGTTTTTGAGATTTTATGGCCCAAGGGCCATATTTGGCCATGCTGCGCCAGACACAAGACAAACAATATCAAGTAATAGACATACACACAATGAAAGTTTTACTGGCACAGAAGAGCGAAATACACCCAGGGAGGAATGCATCTTTTAGGAATCCAACCTGCGACGCCTACAACTCGAAGGCATGACGAGAGAATGTTAGGAAGGCATGTCGAGGGAAGAAAATATTACTTTCATAAAAAGAAAATTCCATTAAGCCTATGCCTTACAATCTAGCATTTTCCCACCATACTTCACATAAAACAAATCACAAAATACATTTTGTAAATAAAGTTTGAACTTCATAACTATTAAAAACTTAACAGGGAATGAATCCACGACAAATTCTAAAAGGTAAACTTTTGAGTGACTATCAAATGGCAAGTTGACACAATAAAGTTCGGTATTTGCAACTGTCTTTGGTAGAAGTGCATGTAACAAAAAAGCTATTCAATACACTTACATTCAACACGATCTACTGAATATCCAAGTTATTTTAATTATTTTTTTGATTTACTAGTTCTGTAGTAATAAATAGGGCAAGAGCATGCTAGAAAACCAAATTGAATATTTCTTTATCATACTCATCAAAATGACTGCTAGGTGATAAAAATAGTAATTATGTAGTACACAGAAATAGACTTAAGTACTATTTTCAATTTTCATTAAATCTTTACAGCTGAAACTTTAATTAGGATGTTAGATTTAATTAGAATGCTCATATAAAGATAGTGAAAATTGGGAATAAAAGGAGAAAATATAATTCAGTAAGGCTCATAGGAAGTAAAAACATAGCAAGAAAATTATGCATAATTAAAAAACACACATTTCTCTTAGAGTAAAGGGCTGTTTTAATTTGTTTAGGGAAGAAAACGCTTACTTTGTTAAAACCATTTCATTTAGGCCTAAGCCTTGCAATCCAGCTAGTTTGTTTCAGCAGGCTTCACTTAATCGATCACACATTATGTAAACAATTTTAGTTTGTAACTAACATTAAGGGAAGGAATAAATCCAAAAGAGTAAATGAGATTGAGTAGTTATAAATGGCAAGCTGACTCAACAAAATTTAGTTTTCAGTTATACATTCCTTCTTCTCGTGTTTAAAATTAGCATTACTCTCTTCTCGCAAACAAAAAAGAATCATTCAACAATGGCAAAATTATTTATTGCGTTGAAAAAAGAACATTTAGAAATGCCATTTTGATGCAGAATGATACGATACCTGAAACAAATGGCAAGAACTACTGAATAGCATATTAAAGACAAATTGTTCAAATCATTTCAAAACTTAGATTAGAGGATAAATTAGCTGCATACCAAAAAGACGATCTCGTTCAATAGCTATTAAATAAAAAGCTGACTCAATAAAATGTTCCATTTGGTTGTGCAACACAGTTGGCAAAAACCAACATGCTTAAATTCATATTGAAATAAATATTTTTAATTTTGGAACGGATTCCAATGCAAAAAGAGGACAGGTGCATAGCTTTTCTATGCTTACTGACATTCTGATTAAATTTCTCTCTTGAGCTCACATCCATTCACGTTCTGCGGGTCAGGTGTCAAATGAAAGGGAAAAAATAGCCCTATGCTTTGGCGATTCGAGGTTGGCAAGATAGCCGTTGACGAGAAATTATTGCTTAGGGGTTTTTCAGTCGTTACGATAAGGAAATTTCTCAACTAATCACAAAATCTGAGGATTTGCACAGATGTGACGCACAGACGATAGTATCTCCGCCACTAGCTCCTGCGGGTCATGTCTGTGCAAATCGTCAGCCATTTGTGATTGGTTGAGAAATTTTCTACAGTAAAAGCTGAGAAAGCTCCTAAGCAATAACTTCTCGCCAACGGCTACCTTGCCAACTTCAATCGCCAAAGCGTGGAGCTATTTTTTCCTTTCATTTTACACCCCCAGAACTTGAATGTATGTGAGCGTTAGGGAGAAAAATGAAGCTGCGAGCATGTTCCTTCATCAGAATGTCGGTATAGCACAGAAAAGCAATGCACCTGTCATGTTTTGCTTTGGAATCCGTTCTAAAAGAGTTGTGTTGCTCCAGTGTGACGTTAATTGAAATACCTCCCCCCCCCCACCCGTTCTAAAAGTGAAGTATTTATTTCAATATAAATTTAAGGATGTTTTGCCAACTATGCTGCACAACAAAATGGAAGCCATTTGTATCACGTATGGTATTCTGCATTAAAATGACATTTCTAAATGTTCTTTTTTCTATGCAATAAATATTGGTGCTATAATTGAATAATTCTTCCCTTTTTTGTGTGCGAGAAGAGAGTAATGCTAATTTAGACTCCGGAAGAAGGAATGTATAACTGAAAACTAAATTTTGTTCAGTCAGCTTGCCATTTATAGCTACTCCATCTGGTTTACTCTTGAGTTTCTTCCTTCCCTTAATGTTAATTAGAAACTAAAATTGTATATATAATGTTTGCGTGATTCGTGAAGCCTGTTGAAACAAACTAGCTGGATTGTAAGGCTTAAGCCTAAAGGAAATGGGTTTTAACAAAGCCTTGTCTTCCCTAAACACATTAAAATTGCCCTTTACTCTAAAAATATGTGGTTTTGAATTATGCATCATTTTCTTGCTATGTTTTCGCTTCCTATGAGCCTTACTGAATTCTATTTTCTCCTTTTATACCCAATTTTCACTATCTTTATATGTGCATTCTAATTGAAAAATATTAAAGTCAAAATGTCTCATTCAGTTTATTTGTTTGTTGACTACTCATGAAATTTGCTTTTTTGTATTTGCAGTTATGAAATACTTTTTCATATTATCCTAATTAAAGTTTGGTTCAGCTGCAAAGAGATCATGAAAATTGAAAATGGTACTTAAGTCTATTGCATAATAACTATTTTTAACACCTAGCAGTCATTTTGATGAGTATGATAAAAAGACAATTCAACTTGTTTTGCAAGCATGCACTTGCACTATTGATTACTACAGAACTGGTAAATCGAAAAATAATTTTAAGAACTTGAATGTTCAGTAGATTGTGTTGAATGCAAGTATTGAAATACACTGCTGGCCACCCAAATTGCAACACCAAGAAAGACAGGAGATATCACAGCAAAATTTATTTTGTAGATAACATGTTGACCAAGTATCAAATGATTAAATTTATAGACTTCTGTGAAGTCTGGTTCCTGCCAAAATCAGTAGCCAGAGTAGCCGCCATTGTTGGAGATCACCGCTGCCACACGCCTCGGCATTGATTCAAAGAGACTTTGGATGTGTTCTTGGGGTACAGCAGACCAAGCAGCTTCCACACGTTGCCAAAGTTGATCTGGTGTGGCAACTGGGGATGTATTCTGGGTCAATCGTTGAGCAACCATGGACCACATGTTTTCTATCGGCGAAAGATCCGGAGAGCGAGCTGGCCAGGAAGCAATTCAATCTGGCGATTGACGAAGAACCCTTGGACAATGCGTGCCACGTGTGGTCGCACATTATCCTGTTGAAATATGGCTGTGGGCAAGCCCTGAAGATAAGGAAGGACAACTGGCTCCAACACCTCGGAGATGTAGCGCTGGCTGTTTAAAGTACCGGCAATGCGTACTAGAGGAGTGCGAGAGTGATATCCAATACCGCCCCATACCATAATACCCGGTGCAGGACCAGTGTGGCGGTGCATAACGCAGCTGTTCAGCATCCTCTCTCCACGGTGTCTCCAGACTCGAATCCGACCATCGTGGTGTTGCAGACAGAAGCGTGACTCGTCAGTAAAGACAATTTCATTCCATTCTGCCGTCCACATCCTTCTTTCATCGCACCATTGGCGGCGGAAACGTCTGTGGTTCTGCGTCAAGGGTAGACGAAGCAATGGACGTCTTGCGGACAGACCACTCTGCTGTAAACGTGTTGGAATCGGTCTCAAACCTCCAATTATAGTGCCGTGTGGGGCACATAAATTTGAAGAATGTAAATCTTTGAATGTATAAAAGTGAAGAAAGATTGGGGATCATGATCTGATCAGACTTCTTGTTTTCTAAAATGTATGTTTTAAACTATAAGACTTGGCTACGTAATAAAATTTATTTTTAATATATAAAACTCTGTCTTCAATCGATGAAACCCAACAATTGGTTATGGGCCTCAGACCTTAAGCTGAACCTGAATTCTGCCACTACCGGTATCCAGTATGATGGGTATTCAAGAAATGTCCATGTTTTCCTTCCCGAAGTTATCGGATTTCAACTATGCCACGTGGAAGACGGACATGAAGGTATTGCTAATTGACCGGAACTGCTGGGAATTTATCACTAAAACGGAACCTCAATTATTGGAAGATGCTCCAGAACAAGAAAAAAGAGACTATCGTTATAGGAAACAGAGGACATATACAACTATCTACCAGGGCATAGACAGAAAATATCAAGTCTTAATTTCATCTACTGAGGACGGTAAGGAAGCCTGGGATATATTAAAGACCAACTTTGAACCAGCATCTAGAGCACGATTGGCAGGCCTTGTGGACGAGTTCTTTTCAATCCGCTATCAGCCGGAGGACGAATCCATTGGACTCTTCTGCAAACGAGTGCATGAGAAGCTGTTACAGATAAAAGAATGTGGATTCGAAATCCCAGACCTCTTAGTTTGCTTTCAACTAATAAGACATTTACCTCACGAATACGATAATCTGGTACAACTGCTATACAGGATGGATGACAAGGAGTTCACGCTAGACAATTTGTCTAAACATTTAATAACAGAATCCAGCCGGATCGAGCTGAAGCGGAAGGACGAAGACACAAAATTAAGTATCGTGGCCGATGCTTATGCTACAAGAAACAAGTCATCTAGATACAAGGAGACACGGGCGTCTACTCCTGATCACAGCAGATGCGTACTGGACCCTGAATTAATTCCTTCAAGCCCAAGAAAGTCGACAGTTTGTCGTATGGGGCCGCGACCATTCTGCAACTACTGCAAAAAGTCGGGACATTACGAATCGAAGTGCTTCAAGAAATGCAATCGGCAGAAACCTGGTGGTGAATTATTTTATATGGAGGACAATCCAAAAACTGATCTTCAACGTGCCTATGCAGTTTCAAATTTTCCAAATGAAAGACCGAGGGAATTTCTTATTGATTCTGCTGCAACTGCCCACTTCTGTAAAGAACGCGATATGTTTACGACATTCAGAAAACTACCACCACAGAAGATCCTAGTCGGAGACAAGGACAGCACCTCGGAAGTATTAGGTATGGGTGATATTCAATTTACAGTTTTAGATAGAAACCGAAATTTTGATTTAACTTTGAAAGATGTTTTATACTCACCTAATATGAGAAGAAATTTAATTAGTGGTGCTCGTATTGATCTTGTGGGAAACCAAATTAAATGGGGAAATAACAAAATGATTATTTATAATAGTTATAATAAATATTTGTTTACTGTTCCCAGAATTGGAAAATTGTATATCTTGAAAGGTTATCCCAAGATTAAAAATTATACATATGTAACTGGTTTAGATCTAGAAAAAGCCCACCGTAGGTTTTGTCATGTTAACATGCCCTTAATTGAAAATATGAGTAAAATTAATTGTGTAAAAGGAATTGAAAAACTTAATTGTAAGAATATAGATAAAAATTGTAAGATTTGTGCTATTGCTAAATCCACTAGAATATCCTTAAAAAGAAATTATATGTACGAAAGGAAAACTAAAAATGTTTTGGAAAGGATCCATATGGATTTGTGGGGTCCTGCTCCAGTTAACTCTCTAGGTGGAAACAAATACTTTTTATCTATTATTGATGATTTTTCACGTAAAGTAACTGTTTATATTATTCGAAATAAGAATGAAGTTTTTGATTACTTTAAAAAATACTTGGTTAAAGCTGAAAGACAGCTAAATGTTAAGTTAAAATGTGTCCGAACTGACAATGGTTTAGAATTTTGTCACAAAGAATTTAAAAAGTTTTTAAATGATCTAGGAATAAAAATCGAAAGAACTTCAACTTATACCCCTGAACAAAATGGCATTGCAGAAAGGTTCAATAGAACAGCCATGGATTGTGTCAGAGCTATGCTTCAAGACAGTGGTTTACAACCACAATTTTGGTCAGAAGCACTTTTAGCATTTATTCACACTAAAAATAGATGCGAACACAAATTAACTGAGGGTATATCTCCTAACGAAATATGGACTGGTTTCAAACCATCAGTAAAACATTTTAGAATTTTTGGCTCTTTGGCATATGTTCATATTCCAAAAATACAGAGAAATAAATTACAACCCAGAGCAAAACTTGGTATTTTGACAGGATATGGTTTGAAAACTAAAGGTTACAGAATATATATCCCAAACGAGAAGAGAATAATTGAAACAGTCCATGTTCATATCGACGAAAGTAAGAAAGCTGTTGATGTACTATTTGGTAAAAACTTTGAGTACGTTTCTTTCGATCTTAATTCTAATATTCCTATTTATCAATCAAATGAAAATATAAAAGTAAAATCGGAAAGTGAAACTCGAGTTTTACATTCTAAAGATTTAGTTAAAACTGAGAACTTAAAATGTCTTAACATTTCAAATTGGCGAAGAATCGAAAAACCTAGAAATAAAAGCAATAGGATAGATGTATACTATTATTCTCCTGAAAATTTGAGAATGAGATCTTTAAATGATATAAAAAAGTACTGTACTAAAAATAAGATTAGGTTTGATCCTGTAAATTTCAATTTTAAGCCAGAGACTGAACATCCTAATGTGGATATTTCTAATGTGCCATCTACTTCTAGTGATGAATCTAACTTTTTAGACCAACAGATGTACGACATGTATGATCAGTGTTACAATGTCGAAATCCCCAAAAGTTATGAAGAAACGCAAGCAAGTAAGGATAAAATTAAATGGAATACTGCCATGAATGAAGAAATTCAGATAATGAAGGATAGGCAAGTATGGAAATTAGTGGACACACCCCCAAATACAACCATAATTGGAAGTAAGTGGGTGTACAGCATAAAAATGGACGAAAACAATATACCTAAAAGGTATAAAGCTCGTCTTGTTGCTCAAGGTTTTAAGCAAAAACCCGGCATTGATTTTAAAGATATTTTTTCACCAGTTGTGAATTTTTCTATTGTTAGATTGGGCCGCGGTGGCCCGGTTGGAAGAGTAACGGACTCGCAACCGAAGGGTTGCGAGTTCGAATCCAGCCAAACACCGTCGTGTACAAAGGGGGCTGGTGCACGTTAAATCTGTCGTGGCCTCAAATGTCCTCACGTTGGCGTGGTGTGGAAGTTTGGAGAGTGGGGTGCCAGCTCAGGTGTTGCCTCGTCATCTGACCGTGGTTCAAAATTACGTGGTGTTGTCCTCGGATCTTTCCCTTTGGGATTGATCCCGGACCGTCACCAATAGCCCGTTGTGTTGCTCCAGTGTGACGTTAATTGAAATAACAATAACAACAAAAAAAACTATTGTTAGATTATTGTTTGTACTATTGATTTCTATGTTGGGTTGGTATCACTGTCAAGTTGACGTGAAAAGTGCATATTTATATGGACACCTTAAGGATACTATATACATGAAACAGCCAAAAGGATTTGTGCTGAAAGGATCCGAAAACAAAGTATGTCTATTGGAAAAGGCTATATATGGTCTGCATCAAAGTGGTAGAGAATGGAATTTGGAATTAGACGGTATTTTAACTAAATTAGGATTTTCTCAGTTAAATTGGTGTAACTGTGTCTTCAAATTTAAAGATGTAATTTTAATTGTTTATGTAGATGATATGGTTTTGTTTTCAAAAAGGGAACATTTGATAAATGAAGTAATCGAATTATTGGACAAAAAATTGGATCTTACAGTCCTAGGTAAAACTAAATATTTGTTAGGCGTAAACTTTCAAGAAATTGAAAATTCGATTTATTTACATCAAATTACCTACATTGAAAAATTAATGTCAAAATTCAAAGATCTTCCTAAAAGTTTTGTGAATTTACCTTTTAAAATTGGTTGTAACTTACCTGATAAGGTTAAAGAGGAAGAAATAATTGAAAATGATTTAATGAGGAAATTTCCCTATCGTTCCTTGATAGGATGTTTATCGTTTTTGTCAGATAGATCCAGACCAGATATTGCATTTGCTGTTAATATAATGTCTCAGTTTTGTAATGGTTATACTTACAAACACTGGTCTTACGTTGTTGATATTATGAACTATGTTTTTCTTACAAAGGATTTTAAAAATTAATCTTTCCAATGTAAAAAGTTCAAATTTGATTGCTTTTTCTGATGCAAATTGGGGATGTGGTCTCACAAACAGACATTCAAGCAGTGGCTATTTAATTTATTTGGGTAACATCCCAATATCATGGAAATCTTCTAAACAAAAGTGCATAGCTCTTAGCTCAATGGAATCTGAATTTATTGCACTAACCGATTGCACTAAAGAAGTTATTTGGTTTAGTAGAATTATAAATGAATTAAGTTTGTGTGATTACATAAGACCCCAAGTATATTGTGATAATCAGTCTGCTATCTATTTTTCAAAAAATAGTCAGGAAAATCAGAAAACTAAACATATTGATATCAAGTACAAATTTATTCGTAAATTAATAAAAGATGAACTATTTAACGTAAATTATATTTCATCGGAAAATAATTTGGCTGACTTTTTAACAAAGCCTTTATTGTTAAATAAATTTAAAAATATTATTAGAAAAATATTTTGTTAGATTTATATATATATATTGAATTGTAATACATCTGCTGAGGTTTTACAACCGATGGGGCCGCATGTTGGAATCGGTCTCAAACCTCCAATTATAGTGCCGTGTGGGGCACATAAATTTGAAGAATGTAAATCTTTGAATGTATAAAAGTGAAGAAAGATTGGGGATCATGATCTGATCAGACTTCTTGTTTTCTAAAATGTATGTTTTAAACTATAAGACTTGGCTACGTAATAAAATTTATTTTTAATATATAAAACTCTGTCTTCAATCGATGAAACCCAACAAAACGGCGTCGAATGGTACGCGCAGACACTGGATGATGCGGTACAGACTGAATGTGCTGTGCTATGGTTCGTGATGTGGCTGAGCGATCCGTCACTGCCATACGCACAATATGCCTGTCATCACGTGAAGTGGTGCACTGAGGTGGATGCGATCGAACACGTCGGTCCGTCGTACCCTCCTGCATCCAACGATCACATATCCGCATTATAGTTGTTTGGTTTCGTCCAACACGACTACCGATTTCCCTGAAAGATAATCCACAATTTCGGTAGGCCACTATCCTTCCTCTGTCGAACTCGGATACTTGATCAAAAGATGATCGCTGTTTTCTACGAGGCATAATTGATCGGGTTTTTTTTGAAAAAAACACAAGAAAAACACAATTGCCGTACTTGAAATCGTCGAAATCTCCAAGCCTTAAATAGCGCTTTGAAGTGTGCACCACGCTGAATTTGCCACCAATTTCTAAAGCTGCGTATAACATCCATGAAGAGAAACTCTTGAAAGTTGTGTCCGAGGTTGCTGAATCTTCAATGTTAAAAGCAGCTGATGAAGTTGGTTCAAAGGGAGAAGACAGTGAATGCGGCGTGTCTGTAGATGGAACGTGGCAGCGTAGAGGGTACACTTCTTTGAATGGTTGTGTTGCTGCCATTTCAATTGACACGGGAAAGGTTCTCGATTTAGAAGTCATGTCCTCATACTGCAGAATTTGCAAAAGATTACAGAAACTGAAGAGAAACCCGTCATTTGAATCACAGGAAGCTGACCATATATGCCAGTGCAATTTTAAAGGGTCATCAGCAAAGATGGAAACTGTTGGTGTCGACAGAATTTTCAAGAGGTCAGTGAGCACTCGGAAGCTGAAGTACACGAAATACTACGGTGATGGGGATTCTAAAGGCTATTTGTGCGTCCAAAACACATATGGCGAAAAAAGTGTTTCAAAACTGGAATGCATTGGGCACATTCAAAAACGGGTGGGTACACGTCTGCGAAAATTGAAAAGCAAAACCAAAGGTCTGTCTGGTAAAGGCAAGTTATCAGATGTCTTTATCGACAGACTACAAAATTATTATGGCATTGCGATTCGCTCTAACGTGGGCAACTTACAAATGATGCAGCAAAATGTAATTGCAGCTTTGTTTCATTGTGCTTCATCACCAAAGAAACCGATGCATGGCCAGTGCCCTATTG
The DNA here is from genome assembly GCA_933210815.1 of Meta bourneti. NCBI lineage: Eukaryota > Metazoa > Arthropoda > Arachnida > Araneae > Tetragnathidae > Meta > Meta bourneti. The sequence goes on from OW119928.1 coordinate 26,308,096, forward strand.
GTGTAGACAGTTGGTGCTATTACCAGCGAGCTGTAAGCGAAGGGAAAGAACCAGAAAAGCTCAAGCATTCTGGTTTGCCCAACAATATTTTAAATGTAGTCAAACCAGTGTATTTAGAGCTTTGCACCAGAGAACTTTTGAATAAGTGTCTGCATGGCAAAACTCAAAATGCCAATGAAAGTTTCAATGGTGTTATTTGGCAGAGAGTTCCGAAGGAGGTTTTCGTCAGCCTAAAAACTGTAAAATTAGGGGCTTATGATGCAGTAATACAATATAATGATGGATTTGAGGGTTGCATCAGTGTTTTAAGCAAGATGAACATTGAAAATCTTGGTTACTTCACATTAAAAGGTTACCAAAGTTTGGATCGCATTAGAATCAGTGATTCCAAGCGCCATACAACACCCGTTTCAAAGAAGCGCAGGAAGGTTTTGAGGGCAATTAGGAAAAAAAAAGTAGTTGATTTAACTTCTATAGAAGGTGATCTTTATAAATCAGGATCATTTTAGAGCTACATTTTCCATTTAAAGGTAAGATTCATTATTGAATTTTGTTTTTAGCTTTTTCTTGAAATTGACATTTTAGAATTTTGCTTTTACGCAAAACATGAAAACTCAAAAAGTTATGCTTCAAATGTTATGAAATTTGGTAGGAATACTTTCAAAGAGTTTATAAAGGGAATGTACCACTTCTGTAATTGTGCATTAATTAGTTTTTTTATTTTTAATTATAAAAGTTATGCGTTGCTATAATTTATGGAAGATTTTCTTCTTGGTTGTACTTGAACCTCTCCAGTTTTTAAAAGAACTGGTTTACAATGATGTGAGAGGTACATTCCCTAAAGGAGGTTTCAATCTTCAAAATAAAATTTACAAAATAAGAATATCTTAATTTAAATTTAAGTTATCATGTTTTGCGGTGGTGCTAGTTTTTGTCTATTTTTCACCCCTTTTTGGGGTTTAAATTTTAAAAAAATTATTAATTATTTTTTTTATATGTTATTCTCTAAGTTTTTAACCATATTCTATAATATAATGCACAAAAAAAGTCAAATTTCAAATTATTTCAAAAAATCCTTTCCGAAGGTAGTCGGACACCTTAAAGTACCGGCAATGCGTACTAGAGGAGTGCGAGAGTGATATCCAATACCGCCCCATACCATAATACCCGGTGCAGGACCAGTGTGGCGGTGCATAACGCAGCTGTTCAGCATCCTCTCTCCACGGTGTCTCCAGACTCGAATCCGACCATCGTGGTGTTGCAGACAGAAGCGTGACTCGTCAGTAAAGACAATTTCATTCCATTCTGCCGTCCACATCCTTCTTTCATCGCACCATTGGCGGCGGAAACGTCTGTGGTTCTGCGTCAAGGGTAGACGAAGCAATGGACGTCTTGCGGACAGACCACTCTGCTGTAAACGGCGTCGAATGGTACGCGCAGACACTGGATGATGCGGTACAGACTGAATGTGCTGTGCTATGGTTCGTGATGTGGCTGAGCGATCCGTCACTGCCATACGCACAATATGCCTGTCATCACGTGAAGTGGTGCACTGAGGTGGATGCGATCGAACACGTCGGTCCGTCGTACCCTCCTGCATCCAACGATCACATATCCGCATTATAGTTGTTTGGTTTCGTCCAACACGACTACCGATTTCCCTGAAAGATAATCCACAATTTCGGTAGGCCACTATCCTTCCTCTGTCGAACTCGGATACTTGATCAAAAGATGATCGCTGTTTTCTACGAGGCATAATTGATCGGTTTTTTTTTGAAAAAAACACAAGAAAAACACAATTGCCGTACTTGAAATCGTCGAAATCTCCAAGCCTTAAATAGCGCTTTGAAGTGGTGCCACAGGCGCGCGTGATGTGCGTCTGCGCTGAAATTCTAATCATTTGCATATCTCACCTCCGCTAATGCATGTTGTAAATTTCATATTATTTGCATGCTTCCTTCAAGGTGTTGCATTTACGGTGGCCAGCAGTGTATTTTTGTTACATGCACTTCTCCCAAGACATTTCTAAATGCTGAACTTTGTTGTGTCATCTTGCCATTTGATAGCAAAACTTAGATTTTGTTGGGATTCATTCCCTATTAAGTATTCTATAGTTATGAAGTCAAATTTTGTTTATGAAATGTATTTTGTGATTTGCTTAATGTGAAGTATGGTGGAAAAACCTAGATTGTGTAAGGCATAGGCTTAATGGAATTTTTTTATGAAAGTAGCATTTTCTTTCCCTTGACATGCATTAAAATTGCTCTTTATATGAATATTTTGTATTTAACTTGTTCACCATTCTTCTAATTATAATGTATATATAGGCTACTGTAAGATTTTCTTTCTGAACTTTATCAATTATGAAATATTGACTTGCTTTTCCTTGTATTTTGATTATTTGTTTCTATTTCAGAGATGAAAGAGAATGATCTTTGGGAAGAATATGCGAGTCCTTAATCATACTGATGTGTTTGAAGTGCATATATTTTTTCTGTTGTGCTATTTAATAATTTAATTAAAACATTTGAATCTGTTTTTGTGGTTTAAAAGTAAATAAATATGAAATATTCTTTTGGATATAGTATATTAACTAATCCCTTGTATTAAATTGAATTAAGATAGATTGAAAAAGTGTAAATTTTTGAATTACTTACCTTACCTGTCATCTTAAATATGGTAGAAAAGCCAACTCACTAGTTATGCAGCATACTTGCATTATTAACTGCTACACAACTTGTGATAAATCAAATGAGGAAATAAAAAAACTGTTCACTAGATATCAATGAGTATAAGTATTGACATGATTATTTTTTGGAACAAGCACTTGTTTCAAAGAGTCTTAAATGGTGAACTTTGTTGTGTCAGCTTGTCATATGATAGCCACTCAATAAAGTTTACTTTTTAGATTTTGTTGTGGATTCATTCTCTGTAAAGTATTTTATAGTTATGAAGTCAAATTGTGTATATGTTTGTAAAAATGTAATTTGTTTAACTAGTGAGCTAGATTGTAAGGCATAGGCCCATTGAAATTTTTTTCTGAAATTGATATTTTTCCTCCCTTCAGACACATTAGAATTGATCTTTGGTTATTTCAGAGTAACTGATGCACCATTCTCCCAGTTTTAAATCTAGTCAACTTATTTATAGGCTACTGAGATGATTTCTTTCTGAGTTTACAATTTTAAATTTTAAGTATTTTAATTACCGAGTGGCATGAAAGTGAAATTTAGAAATTGTATAAAGTGTATTTAATTTTACTTTTTATTACTGCAGGGTAGGAATTTATATAAATCAGATTTTTATGATTTTAATTTGTTTCCCCTATGGGTTTAAGCATGTTAGAGAGAGACATGCAAATCACTGCAGTTTCTAAATAAGTGATTTATGTTTAACATTATACATGGGGATTAGAAAATGTAGCAAAACAAATGTTGGGAAGATTTCAACTAAAATTATTCTTTGGGCCTTGTTGCTTTCATTCTATCACTTGTATTCTATTTCGTAATAGAAATCCATAATACTTAAAATTGTAAATTAAAAATGAACATTGTAATAAGGAGAGAAAATTGAATTTCGAACTTTTATAAATCATAATTAAATTAATTTTTATTTCCATCTTTCATTACCTAACTTGTTTCAAGTGCAAAAACATAAGTTGAAAATATTCTTTCTACAAGTACAGAAGTACTTATGATTTAAGACAGTTTTATGAATGGCTTTTCTTGTTTTTTTACACAATTACTAAAATATAAATGAATTTACCCTATTGCAAAAGATATCTGGGATGCAATGTTTTCACAAACTCTGCTTTCCCTTGAATTTTCGTAATTGCAGGAATGATACTAGATGAATATTTTGCCTTTGCAAATATTAAGTTCTTTATGTTAAAACTCAGTTGATTTTCGTCTGGAAGGCTTTTTAAATAAGCTAGTGAGGGACATCCAAGTACTCATTTGTAACTTACTGAAAACATGTTAAACAGTGCTGATTCCTTAATCAGAAACACTAAATTCCCTCATGAAAGGGCATTAATTCAAGTCTATCACACCCTACCATGGGTAAGGGTAGATCGAAATTAACCGAAAGCACTGGAATGTGTTGACTGGTCCCATATGTATGAAACTCAGCCTCTATTGAACAGATTTATGAGACACTTTCAGTGAGCAAAAAGAAACATTTGAGATCAGTTGTTATTATCCCTAACAGACACCAAATCTTAGAGGCCATTACTCTTGGTCTCCAAATGGGAGGGAAATATTTTTAATGAGAAACTAAATTTGTTAAAAAAACAAATATCTATACCAAACATGCCAGTCCCCTTGGAATCATTTTTATGGTAGAGCTCTCAAACATAAGGGATAAATAGTATGAATAATCAAATTTGCAGTGATTCGATCTCTTTTATCAGAAGGGGTACATAGTTGTGGTAATCCAAACTCTTTGGGTCTGAATCTGAAAGCTGGCAAAATACCCGTGTGTGGATAGTCATTCCCCTTGGAGTTAAAGCACAGGCGACAGTAATTCACAAACTCCTTTGGTCCTTCCCCAGCTGCCATGAAGTTCCTCTCCCCTGGATACCTCAGGCATGTAGTGAACAGCAGACCCTTAACCCTTAGGAACATTTGAGGTTTTCTTTATCAATCAACAATTGTTGTGAATTTACAATTGTTGATTTTTATTTCAAGAAAGTCACTTGACAGATCCTCCCTGATCTGTTCAATCGGTTGAATTGAGTTTTCCTGTAGAGCGGTTTTTGGAAATCTGAGATACAACGTTCTTTGTATGCCTTATTTTGAGACTTTAAGGGGAAAAAATGGTTATTGTTACAACACATGAGAACCACAAGCAAAAATGCTCAGAAGCGTGAGGGCCCAGCAAAGCTGTTTTTAAAAGCCTTTTCGAACTTCCATGCCTGCTCAATCAAACGAAAATCACCTGTGAATCAGGTCATTGGGAAAGAGGCACTCGCGAAACTCATTAGCGGCTCACCTTTGATATTTTTCGAAAGGGGATCAAACGACAAGCCTCGCAGTGAAACCTGCAGGTTATCTCTCCGTAGCCTCGTCATTAGCAAAATAGGGCAGTTTTCATCTCCAGCGTGTTGGAGTAAACCGTTTGGAGTGTTAAGAACTTGCCATTTTTTCACACCAGATCAAACTTTAAAACTGCGGTACTGCAAATTAAGACAATGTATACACCACGTTGTACCTTCTGAATAATCTGAAAAATAATATGTGTTTAATATAATTATAATTGTTTACTTTCCTGTCTCGTTCTATTCTATTTCAGTTATATTTATCTTCTCTTTGGGATAAGCATTTTAAGATATTTTCAGGAACAGTTAATCATTACGAGTATATGACTGAATGTCCTGGGTTTATTGTTTCAGGACAAAGTTTTGATTGGAGAACTCTACGTAAAATCTTAAACTGATCCGAAATTCGAGGAATACGATCTTGGATTGGTTAAAAGTTGATGAGAAAGTTCCAGTCGTAAATCATTTGAAAGATTCAGATACCACATGCATTTTTTATCAAGAGAAGCAGATGGAACTAACAATCGGAATGAAGGAAAATAGGAAGAGTTTCATTAGACTCATGTATAGCATTCAGTAAACAATTAATTTTCTCACTTAAAAAGTTGTATATCGACGCAGGAAATTTAACAACTTTTCTGATGAAAGACAAATTGATAAGAGCACTTAAAGCAATTGAAATTAACGGATATTTAGTAAATCATAAAGCGAACGCGTACTTTACATTAAATATGTACTACTTAAACTGTTTTAAATTTATGTCAAGAACATTTTGATTGTGTCATCGCATTATATTTTGTAATTCGTAAAATGTTAATAAATATTTAGTTTCTTACAGAGCGCTTTTATTTATTTGTATTTATAAGACTAGACTCGGAATTTTTTTGTAAAGGTGACCTGTTACGTGTATCTTTACGTAACGTCTCTTAGGCAATTTTTGGGTAGCTTCAGAAATCCGGAACTGCTCTGGTCCCGGATTTTTGAGGTTTTACTGCATTTCGGTTATAAGTAAAAGACATTCTATACATATGTAATGACTTTTCCTTTCTCACTCCATTAAACTTGGCAATTAACTTTTTATTTCGTGTTGGAACTCCTCTCCTTGATGTCTCATTAATTATCTAGACTAATTGGAGTCTTAATTTTTTAATCTGCAGTCTAAAAAATTCAATGTTTTTCAGGATGATGGACGATGATGTGTTTATCAGATTCCTAAAAGTGAATCTCTTCCACAACACTATATACCCACTCTCATCTCAATGGATGTATTTGGGGGACTTGTATGATATTGCATCCTAGCTGGAAAGGTTGGAAATTTAGTTTTTATTGGATGAAATCATGCAAAAGAAAAATATTAAACTTTATTCAACAACTATTCAAAAGAAATTCCTCAAAATTTGGATTTAGTCAAATTTGTGTGTCTAGAAAACGTCTCCATAATGAGACGAGGTACAGAGCAAAAATAGGAAATCAATGTTGCTGACCACCAACAAAATTTCAGGAGCTTGAAAATTTGTAATCCCTATTAGGAAAAGTGGTTAAAAATCAGATATTCACAGCACAGAACAAAAACGATTAGAGAATTGAGCAAAAAACAAATTCTTAATTCATATCTGGCCTGTCTTAAGAATAGCGGAGCCTGATTCTATCAATCCCTAAGAGACCCTAAAATTTCAATTAGTTGAAAATCTTTTCACAATTATGGAAAGATTTTGTTTTTTACACTAGGTAGTTTATTTTAGTTTTTATTGGCCAGCTATTTGTGAAAAATTGCCAGTAATGCACCAATTACATATCTAATGCGCAAACTAGCTTTTGAAATTCTTGCTTTAAGGGGACTTGGCACCCAAAGAGCTAATTTCTCAAATATGAGTTATTTGTTAATATTGTAAGTTACAATTTATCTCCTTGAATTAAATAAAGGTTTCCCAGAAGAAATTTTTTTTAATTATCTCCCACTTTAAAAAAATAATAATTTCGTGAATTTTTTAACACATTTTAAAATGCTACTCTTTCAATGTGCGGTATTTTGGTTTGATATTTTTTAAACATACTCGGATTGGATTGAATGTTGGGGTTTTATGGCGCAAGGTTTAAACATACCCATAAAACCGTTCTCATGACTTTTAAGAATGGGATTTTGGATACCTCAAATAGTTATTGAATTAAAGTTTCAAGGTAAAATATTCCAGAAAAAAACATGACAATTTCACCTTTTCAGGTTATTTGAAGCGTTACTAAAAAAGCCTTAGCATTTTAATCATGGCAGCACGTGAAAAATCGAAACAAAAATCAATTTAAAGATTTTATATTCGTACAAACGTTTGAAAATGTAATAAAACAATTGATTATTTTTCTCGAATTACTATAACCCATGTGTGTTTGTCTATCATCTTTTTAAGGAAACAACAAACATTTTACTTTTATATAATCGAAGTTAAAGGTGGCTATTACATCGCAAAATATGGAGAAAATGAATTTTTGGTACAAACATTCATTATAATGAATGATTATTCACATCAGTAAACTAATAAAAATCATTTTAAATCTTTAAACAATGATTTACTATGTTCAAAATTAATGTTTAAATCACTTCAGACAAAAATATTAATTTCTATCATGAGCAAAAGTCGAAATTCTAATTGATAATTAAGAGCAGAAATTTCTCAGAATACTCTGCCTTTGTAAATCATGATTTTACCCTTTTATCGGCCAGTATTTGTCTTTTACTAGCAATTTAAGTATCTGTTTGACATTCCGAAATGTCGATGGTCATGTGATTTGTAAAAACACTTTTCTTCTAACCAAAATGCTCACAGTCTGTGGTTTACATTTTCATTGTTCTTTCCTAAAGTGCTTGTGGTTTACATTTTCATTGTTCTTTCCTAAAGTGCTTTGCTGTTCTGAATGTTTTGGGCATTCCAAAACTAAGCCTAAACTTAAAGAATAAAGCATAAATACTTGGAAATACAAATATGTCTTTTGGAAACTTGATCTAACTATTATGAGGAGACTCGTTACCTATGTGGATTTCACATTGAAGACATTTTTTCAAAATATCATCTCATGCCAATCTTTGATATCCATCCAGAATATATGGAAAAATAACCTCATTAATTGATTTTTCACACACTATGGGACCATGGCATTTAAAAAACATGACCCTAAAAGGTTTCGTTGATAAATTTTGGTATGTAACAGCATTTTAGTGAGTAGCGAGCGGTGAGAGTGAGAAAAACCTCAGATTTCTGAGTCAGTAAAATTAAAAAATATCTTAAAATTGCCACAGGGACATGAAACTTTCCAGAAACATTCTTCAGTGTATCAAGTGTAATTTGGGACAAAAACAAAAATCGATGTTGATGTTTTTTGGGGTGCCGAGTCCTCTTAAAAACTAAAATTTCCGAGAGGGTCCAACACAGTGGTGGATCATCCATTAGGCGTAAGCCTAAGGATGTTTTTTATAGAAGGTACAATAGGAAAATGTAGCAAAATAAGTACTCAGCAAATAGAGAAGGTTAAAGAAAATAGAGCTTTGACAGGAGTTAGGTTACTTTTACTTTTGCCGTAAATCTAGACTATGACGTCATTGGGCCTTGTTTGGGATGTAGGGAACAACAAAATGAAAGGTTTAGAAGTTATAGGATTAATAATTAAAATTGAATTATAAATTCTTTCAATTATAATTTATTATAAATTATTGTACTTGAATTATTTAATAACTTATAATGACCCTTTTCTTTTAAAATAGTTATAACCAATCACTTTGAATTAAAATTAATGTAATTCCTTCTATATCATCAAATATAGTGGTTATTTGTTGAACATTTTCAAACACCGTATATAAGAGAATTTCATTGCATTCGAAATATTTCTGGCGGTACTACAATATTCAGTGTATGTTTATTAAAAACTGTTAAAAACATTTAGTAATTTTTCTTAATATCTGATAACCTTTGAGTTCATTTGTATTTATAACACACAAAATCTATAGTTAATTATTTTCTATTTATCAGAGTTACTACTGAAAATGTGTGTACAAATAACATTAAAACAGGTTAATTCTTTAAACTCAAAAGGAACAATTGTGTAAACGTTTTTTTTTATGGGTAATTTCTATAAATGCACAAATCCTTGCAGCATTGTTCTGAAGTATAATTTAGAAAAATCAGCAATTATTCCTCATAACAGACAAACATGTTCTTAAAACAAAAATTTACAGAATATAATGGTAGTAGGTGGTTAATTAACGTCGCACTGGAGCAATGATTCTTAACCTTTTTAGTCATCGGCACCCTCCTTGAATTTAAAAATAAATTCTCGCACCCCCTTGAAAAATGTGTTTTTATTTCTTTATTTAAGAAATGACTTCTATTGCAAAATAATTCATGAATTGAAAAATAAACACAAACATTTACAATATACATACAAAACAATATCTCAATTTTTAATGGCTACGTTTTATTCATAATAATTCATGAAGCGTGGCTCCTTTTTTGAAAGAGCCACGCTCGTGTCTTCGAAATTATTTGTAATGCGTTCTTCGAATAAAATAGTAAAATATTTGTGTATAAAATCATGTAAGGTAACATTTTCACATACACACATTCTCAGTTCCTTCCCCTGAGAAATTCTGGAGCAGTAATCCTTACTATTTCTTGTTGGTTCGTATTTTCCTTTAAGGAGCACATTTTTACTAATGAATATCAACTTTGTACCTGTCACTTAAATTACAGTGATCAACACAATAAGAATCTGGATTACTGGAAAACAGATTGACTATCCATCCATCTCACTGATTGAGGTGATTTAGCTGCGAGAATCAGCACACCAAGAATCTTTCGTTCATTGGATCCTTTCCTATTGATATGGGGGTAGAGAATTCCCAGAAAGTTTCTTACAGGAGTCCTTTTATTTAGGTTGCCGTCTTTGGACACCCCCTTTGGCGATTTCTGGTTTTCCTTGTATGTGAAAAACACATTCTTTCAAGCGTCGATTTGTACCAACTGTTCGAATCGAAGAGGACCATACAAAAATAATAACCTTTAAAATATAAAGGACGGGACCTTAAAATTGTGAGAATCCTTTGTATATTTTGGGGTTGATATAATTTTAGCTATAGAAACTCAGAATGTTGCACGGGCAATGAATAATTTTTTAATGAACTTAAGTTTGCATAGTACATTTGCACCTGATATTACTGTGAATACGAACGTAATAAGAATCATGTAAATATATTAGGCATGGGATATTAGAGCGTATTTTATTTTTGATTATTTCTTGAGATTGTCTTATATGGAAACTTCTGTACATTTGTCATATAAACTACTTCTTTTACTGCTGAGAAGAAAACTTTAATATCATCCAGGTTATGAATTCCCACCATAATTTTCCATAGCATAGCTTCAGGATATTTAAGAATCCTTCCCTCGCTAAAGATCTCGCAGTTGCACGGAAATGTCCCCCTCGTGTATAAACAGAAACCCTGCAGAGCTCAAACCTTAAGGTTTTTCTCTCGTTACGAGCCCGCTCGTTCCCAGGTGCAAGACAGAATTTTAATATGTATCTATTCCACGTATTGAATTCTGAAGATGAAAAGAAGGGCTGTAAAAGCATTCTCACGGCTATCGGAGAGGATTTGTAGGGAGACTTATCTGATATCTTGGAAGTCTGGATAGCATCTAGGAATGGTTCAAATGATTTTCAAACATTGGAATTAAAATAAAGAAGTAAAATTCAAATACTTCCCAGTGGTCAATTCAAGTACTTTTAGAAAGAAAAAATAAATAATGTTAAGAACTTTCAACTCGTGGTACATTGTAGAAGTAATTAATACTAATTTGAGTAATTTTGTTATCTTTCATTCAGGATACTGAAAATGAAATTACCTTGAGAGAAACATTTTAATGAACAAGGCATGATGATCATTGAGGGAAGGAATAAACCCAAAAGAGTAAACCAGATTGAGTAGCTATCAATGGCAAGCTGACTCAATAAAATTTAGTTTTCAGTTATACATTCCTTCTTCCGGTGTTTAAAATTAGCATTACTCTCTTCTCGACATTCTGATTAAATTTCTCTCTTGAGCTCACATCCATTCACGTTCTGCGGGTCAGGTGTCAAATGACAGGTTAAAAAATAGCCCTATGCTTTGGCGATTCGAGGTTGGCAAGATAGCCGTTGACGAGAAATTATTGCTTAGGGGTTTTTCAGTCGTTACGCTAAGGAAATTTCTCAACTAATCACAAAAATCTGACGATTTGCACAGATGTGACGCACAGACGATAGTAACTCCGCCTACAATTAGGGTCCACTGACCAGCACCAAGGGCGCTGTATGTCATATCTTCAGTGAAGCCTCTGTATGCGTAGCTATTTTCTCAGTACCCTAACTTATTTTACTCTCCAATAGCCCATTGTGTTGCTCCAGTGTGACGTTAATTGAAATAAATAAATAAATAAACAACACCCCCCCCCTATTTTACTCTCTAAATCTGGCAACGCAAATTTGGCATTGGCATGGTAACACTAATATATTTTTCATTTTCCTAAAACGTGTTCGTTCACGGAGTACGCAAGGTTCTCTCTTCTCGATTGTTGTGCAGTACTTGAATTTCTTCTATTATCTATATAGATTTTGTTGATTCTGATAGTGTCTCCATCAATATAAATCTGGAAAGATGGCAAAAATAAGGATGGAATCCGGAGTGTCATACAAGTAAGTTCTTTTTTTTTCATTTGTTCAATCAAAGCCGAACAATCTTGCCATTTGATTTTCTGATGCAATCAATTTATTAACCCTTGAATCCAAACCTTACTTGTCGTAAAATTTACAGTGTTAGCTATCTAAGGTTTATCAGTATTCGGAAATTTTAAGATTCATTGAGGTAACCATATAGGTTCACATATTACGTCAGAAAATTCATTTCAGATTTGTAGAATTTCAGAAATGGATTGTTATTTCTGCTAAGCCTAAAAACAATCTTACATCTTACCCATAAATATTTAACCAACTTAGATTCATTGGGGTAACCAAGTGGGTTTATATGTTGACATTAAATAATTTCATATTTGTTACATTCAAAAATGGCAAATTGTTATTTCTGCTTAAACTTTGATACAATAAAAATAAGAGTGCTAAATTTCTGTATGCAATGCATATTTGGCTTATGAAGATTTCGATAAAATACAAAGTAAGAAGTGAGACTGAAAACATGTAGTCAGCCAGGTCCCTAACCATGTACCAGTAATTGATCATTTCTAATTAAAATAAGCAAATTACTCTGTCTAACCATGGATAAAATTGATATTACAACCAGTGTACAAAAATAAATGGTAATCAATCTAATTTTCTAATAATCTGTCTTTATTGATAAAAACTAAAGTCGGAAGTTACATAATTGTGATCTAGGAAACTAGTGTAGTGAATTTGTTCTGGGCACATTGTCTTAATCTCAATTATGTTCCTCATTGATCTAAAGTTTCGCATAGATGTCTCTTTGGCCAAACTTCATGTCCAGGAAATAAAGCAGATTGATTTCTGGGGTTTTAGTCAAACTTTGATTTTAAATTTGAAGTAGAATATTTCATGGTGGCTAAGTGTTTAGCATTGGGTAATTGTCAGCATTTCCAAAAATGCTAAAAGGACAGGATAACTAAGCCTAACCAAAAATGCATAAGGGACAATAACTAAGCCTAACCAAAATTATAAAAGGGACAAGATAACAGCTTGGAACAGATGCAGTGTAGGACATCTTTTGGCGCGGTTTTATTTGTCAACCATTTTTGGTTGCTAAGGAAGAAACGCGGTTTTCGCCTTGGTTCAACACGGAAAATACATTGCACAATCACCTTGACTAAACGTAATTAAAAATAAAACATCCTTTATTGCCTAGGTGTCAGTTTCATTGCCCCATTACACTTTGTTCATTCACAAGCTGTATCCAGTCGACCAAAGTGTTGTTTGCAAAAAATACTCTTCCTTCATATCGCTAGTTTTGGTACCTCTAACCAACTCATACATCCTCAACATACGACTACTAAGCCTGTCCTAACAGATTTTTGACTACCACAAACACCATTACCCCTGCATTGCCTGCAAACCCAAATAAATCCATCAGACTTCGTTGGCCTAGATGTCTGTTTCATTTCCCCATTACACTTTTCACACTTTTAATTAACCCCGCTTCCATAAGAAAATCCAAAAATGCCTTCTTATCCTGGGCCAAATGAGTTACGAATAGCCGATAAGCCTCGACAGGGCGACCAAAAATCGGTCTTTTATTGGAAAATTGTAAATTAAAATTTCTCCTTAACAAGTGCTGAAACTTTTCAATTAAAGTAGGTAAAGAAGATGACTAAAAATTGATAATTTAAAATTAAAAGAATTATTACAAAAAACAGTACAACCTGGTTCCTTGGCACGTCCTGACGTTAAAACGTCTGGTGGTTTAATGGAACACGTTGTATTCCACAGGCTAAGGCGTTGCCTGTAGGGTTGCAAGAATGGAAGCCAGTGGAACATTCGGGAAATTAGGGGTGTTGCCAGAAACCACAAAAATCAGAAAATAAAACCTTGCCAAAAGATGTCCTTTACTGCATCTTTTCCAATTTCCACTTTAAAAAACTTCAGATTGTTGATTATACGAATAATAGATTGGATTCTTAATGAACTGAGGCAAAGGTTTCAAAACATGAATAGTTTATTTCGTTTCCTCAATGGAGCTTGGTTTGAATCAATGAAAGGAGAAGAATTGAAGAACCAGGCACTTGAGTTAGCTACTACATATAAAGACTTGGACAAGGACTAACTGGCAATAGAAGTGGAGAGTTTTAAATGTTATGCCTTGGATTTAAGCCATAATATGAAAACGGCTACACCATCAGGTCTTCTGACGTACAATACATATACAATATACAAGAACGGAATTGAAGACGCGTCCAACATAACGACAGCATTGAGAATTTTCCTCACAATACCAGCCTCAGTCGCCTTACTTTTAATTTTCCAGTATATTCAAAACCAGCAACAATCGTAAATCTCTTAGAGAAAGTTCTCACGTTAAGTTACAAAGTTGAACCACGTTTTAAGATTTTTCTCCTCTTTTATGATAATAAATTGTTCTTTTTTATTGCAATCTTTTAAATATGCCCACACCTCGTCTATTGTCACAACATTTTTCCATCTTTCTCAAGCTAAATGCTTCTCATACAGAATTCTGCAACGAGTTCTGCTTTCTGCAATATGTCATCGGGATAGACGAAGAACATTGTATTTTTTGGCCTATTAAGATTCAAATCACTGTTAATTATTTTATTTACAGTTGAAACTGAACTTTTAATGACTTTGTAATAGTCCTTTGATTTGGCAGATTCTCTTTTAAAATTAAAGATCTTACCTTACAAATATTCTCAGAAATTCTTTTCTTTTTTGGATACGTATTTGGAAATATTTTTCCACTTTTACGCGTTTATTCCTTTCTCATTAATATTACTTATAGTACCTTTAGATATAGAAAAAAGATGACTTTTACAGCGTTTTTGAATAATTGAATAAGCAATTCTCTTTGGAAAGAACGGAAACATAGCCTTCCATACATTGCGTATTTAAAAGCACCACTTTGAAAGTCAACAAAACTCTTAGTTAGCAGACGATAAGTTATACTTTAACTATTTAACTGCTGCGAAAATAAAATTATTTCTTAGCATACATTTTTTTACAGCTCATCAAAATCATTCAAAAAATGTCCCAACAGCCTCTGTATTTATCATAATTAAATATCCTATTCTAAAGCAAGTCTGTTGATTTTGATGCAGCCCACACACATATCCTGATATCATTTGATAAAACCTTTCAATTTAATTTGCAGCGATTATGATTAGTATGAAAGAATATACCAAACATGCTACTCTTAGATTATTTGTCAATGAAATATCTTAGAATTAATTAGGTATTTTTCTTGTACTAAAAATGAAATTGCTGCAAATTAATCTATTTACCTTTAAAATCAAGCATTTACCATCTAAGTTTAATATAAAAATTTGGACTAGTGGAATTAATGTGTTGTGGCGTTATCAGGTGTTTTCAGGGAGGGTTTTGGTTTGGTTGGTTGGGGCGCCAATGTGAGTTCTTGCCCTGGGTGGAAACTAACCTAGTTAAGTCTCTGGTTGCCTGTCTTGTGTTTGGCACAGCATGGCCAAGTTGCATGAAAATAAATATATAGTTTTGAATATATCATCTTTAAAAGAAAAGAACTTGTGAAACTTAATCATAGTCATGGTAATGTGTCATTTACATGCTAACATTTGTTACATCTTTATCATGTAAAACTTATTCCAATTTTCATTGCAGGGACCTAGAAGAGGGTGTAGTATTCCAGACTGAACCTCAACAGGATGATTCATCAGATGAATCATTTGATGATGAGACTTTTGATACCTTCAAAGAAGATATGATGAATGTGAATCTGGATGTGAAGAATAGACCTCGATATTTGGGTGGTGAAGGTCTTCCTTTTCACGAACTGAAAAAGAAGATGAAGCCTCTTACAGGAGATGGACTTGTTAAAAAAGATGTAAGTATCTAAACTTAACAAGCATGACCATCTAATAAGAAAATTTTAAAATAATCAATTTATAATGTGCACTCAGCTTAGATTTATTGTTATTGTGAGGGTTCTTTGTACACTCCAGAAGCTTAAATCTTTATGCTTCACCTTTTGTAGAAATGTTATTGGTCGTTAAGTTAAGATTTGGTACTTTTTGCTCTAATTTTACAAAAAATATCCTTTATCTAATTTGTAGAAGTGTACTCAAAATTTAATTACATGCAAAGTAAATTTCGAAAATGAGCACTAACATAAAACATGTAATTTAAAGACAAAAAAAATTTAAATTATAAAAGATTTTCCAGGCTGCTTTTTCAGTGATACTCAGTAGATTTGTTAATCTGCGTGCCCTGAACACGAACTGAAAAGTACTGTGTTAAATGTAATGTATGAACTGGGCATTATGGAAAAGCAATGACTGCACTATATTTTCAACAGTGTAAAAAGTTAAATTTAATGTTATCCACTAAATGTTTTAAATTATTATTTCAAAAGAATTATTTTAGAATCAGGTACTTATCATTTGTAAATTTAATCGCCTTGTATAGTCCTTTGTTATTAATTCTGATTACTCTGGTGTCAATCCTAAATAGAACTGCTAAATGATTTGATAACCTTCAACAAATGTTTTTGTATGATCTCTAGAAATTTTATTTTCAATCATTCAGTTGACATTTTAAATTTTGGTTTGCATATTGCATTTCCAACTTACAGTGCTTAGCAGGATCCTTGCTACCAAGAATTTAAAATATATGTCTGATTTTGATAAACTAATCTGACAATTGATCAAGCATTGAAGCCTAATTTTTGTTTTTAAACCCTAAGACCAGGTGTTTATGCGTTTCACAAAATGCAACTTGTTAGAGCGTAATTAATTTTTGTATAATCTTTTCCCTCATATTGCTTAGAATTGACTCTTGATTTTGTATAAAAAGTTTGATAATCAAAAATGTGATGATTTACAGTTTTTGAAGTATGGCACTGGAACTTTAATCCCAGAAAAATCTATCGTGATGATGCATTATGAAGCTTATGTTGAGGAAAGAAAAGAGCCATTCGACTCAAGTCGTTTGAGACAAAGACCTTTTAAGTTTTTGTAAGTATTGCATTTCTCAAAATTTTAGTATTTTAGCTTGTGCATTTTCATGCTTACCAACCCTCCCAGCCTTTTTTCAGTCTTCAGATACAAAAAACATATTCTGGATTTTTCTTTGAATATAAAAATATTTTTAGGTTCATTATTTGGCACAATGTAGTGGTAATCCATGAAAGAACGATATTGCATTCTTTTCTCTAAGTCTTCTAGATGGAATTGTCCTCAGGGGCACATCTCTGTCTTACTGTCTTTAGTAAACACTGGGATCGAGTTCTCTGAATACCCCAGTGATCTTTTTTTGCTTTCATCCCACTCCACTCTTCCCCAATGCCTCCTTTTTATTCCTTTCATAACACTTTTCATTGATGTTTTGTGCTTGGCACAGCTTGACCAATATGGTCCTTGCACCATAAAACACCAAATCAACCATCCAGATGGAAATAGTATTCCAATTTTTATTTAGGGGAATTTTCAAGTGATGTCCATTAAGTTTAATTGTTAATTTTTACATATTTGGTATCATTTTGTATAAAGTACTACCAAATCAGGTTCATCCTTTCAACTGCCACCAATTAAATGACAATAGAAGATAGCATTACTGCTTTTCCTGTTTTGAATTGTTTTCTCGGCACTTTTGATTTTTGTTTTGATGATTATTTTAGGCATTTTTCATATCTGATAGTTATGCATTGCATTTTATATCATAAAAATCTTTTTTCTTGGAGGTTGGCAAGTATACATTGCTATAAAAATTCATTTAATTTTTAAAATTGTAACATTTTTATAAATATCTTGTTAGATATTATCGTTCTTGCATTCACTTTAAAACTAGCTATCCACGATATTGAAAGAATTTGTTTTAGTATTTTGACCAAGCCATGATTTATACAATACGTGTATACAAACCAAGGTATGAAAAAAATCATGATTTCTTTTAATCAAAATCATGGGATTTTTTTCAAATTGGATTTTAATTAATTCCTTGCCCATACAAGTTGAAGTTTCTTAGCCATGAGACACGCAAATTACAGTGTAGTTTCTAGATAGTTTTAATTTATTTAAACATTAATATTTTTATGTAAAACATTAATGTATTAAGAAGTATAGCCTTGTGAACTTTTGAAAGATTAAAACGCAACAGAGGAATTATCTAAGTAAATCACATAATAGTCTAAATAGACAGTGCCCCAAATGACAAGATGAGCAATGTTTTTCCATCTGGTTCTCAAGCAATTTCGATTACTTTGAGGTACCCATTACCAGTGACTTGAATATTTTTAACCCAGATAAATAAGATTGCCAGACACCATATAAATTTTTTCAATTATACAAATTTCAGAATTTTTTTGCATCATATATAAATAAAATGTTTTGAATTACTTCAATTATTTTTATATAAAATAATTGGTTCAAGACTTGCTTTTGAGAAAAAATTCTTATTAATTTTTGGCTTGCAAAAATAACTTATTTGTGAAAAAAATGTTATTTTTGTGTTAACAGTTAAATAATGAGACGACATGGAAATACATAAATTTGAAATCAGATGTCTATTTTTCTAATTCTTTGAGCATTGACAAGCATTTCATAGGTATATTCAAGGCACACGAGAAGGGTTTATGTATAAAACAAAAATGAAGCTTTTCCTATGAACAGCATAGAACAAGTAATAGTATCCCCCAGATAATGCCAATTCAGTGGAATTTTGAGCTTGCAATAAAAAATGTATCAATTCCAATAGCTATCTGCTTCAATCCATAATCTTTTGTCCGAGAGTTGTCTGTGCAAACGCGCAAAAATCTCGTGTTGGGGAATGAGCCTGTTAGGAAAGCGATCTCGGTAAAGGCGTTGTGCATGCCTGCCATTACCATCGGTCAGACCGTAAACAAAATGTATGTCTGCTTTCACCGCATTCCAATATTCAGCCATTTCCCGTCGCGATTGACGTTGGGTGTGAAAACCTCCGCTTTTATACAAGCGTTTGACTGCGCTCTCTAGCGGCCAACCGCTTCACTTGCGACCATACATTCTACGGTGAAAAGTGTTTGTTTCATTGTGTTCTATCACCCCCTGTAGTTTGTATTATTAGTTTAGACTCACCCTGTATAGCAGAATAAAAAATGAAATTTTAATTTAAATCATTCATCTTTTTAATAAAAATACTTGGTTTAAATTGGCATACCCTGGTAATGTGTTCCTATTTATAAAGTACCAAAATTGGTGTATCCAAAGGCTTGAAAACTGCTGAATTGATTACTAGTGTATCTTGTTATGAAGAGCTAATTTATCAATATAGCCGAGGAATATAAAATCTGAATATGTAAAGCACTGCTTGAGCAGGCTTAAGAGTTAAAACCCAAATAGCAAATCACAAAAACACTCTGAAATCTGTTATTCTAAAAGCAAGGTACATAATAAAACATCTTGTAATCTAAAACAATATTTGTGAAAGCAACTTATTTGAAAGTATAAGCAATTCTTGAAAAGGATTTCAAGATCAAATTGCAAGAATGAAATTAAATTGTTTGGTCTGATAAATTTAGTTACTTTTTAACCATCAATGTGCTAGACATCTGATATTCTAGTGTTAAAATTAGTTGCTTTTATAATGTGATTTTCTTTCATGCTTTTTACTTTACCTGGCAATGTTCAGTTTCTTGGCTCTTAAAATCAAATTAACCCTCTGCCAGCATAGAATTTGCAAGTAGTGTATAGTTTTACCCCACAACACACCTAATGACTAAGTAAACACACCTATCAGTTGCAAGGAACCAAGGATTCTTACAACCTCTGGAAATGCATTGGTCATTTGATTAGAAAAGAATCATTTAGGGAAAGATACTGTTGGTCCTTTCCTTAAAATAAAATAATTTGCAAAAATCTGTTGGTGCTTTCCTGAAAAAATAATCATTTTAATAGTTTCTATTGGTCAAGGTCAACTGTTTAGGAGTCATGCAGGGAAGATTGCAGGTTGTATAGTGGGAATTGTGTGTGAACCCTTCAGAGGGTTAAAAATGCATAACATATATTTTATAATTAAGATAAATTTTTTAATCACTTATTCTCTTCTGCAGGTTTGGAGATGGGAATGTTCTTCCTGGACTGGAATTGGGAATCAAATCTATGAAAAAGGGAGAAATAGCCAGGTTTATTGTTGGTCCTGAATATGCCTTCGGCGCTATGGGGTGTCCACCTCGCATTCCAGCTGGAGCCGAGATTCTGTATGAAGTCGAAATACTCAACTTTTTCCTCGGCAAAGAAGCGATTGAATTTGAAGAAATGGCCCCAGAGGACCAGAAGAAGGCTCCTTTTGAACAAATTGCTGGTGTGTACCGCTGTGAGAACCAAATGGCCAACAATCTCTTCCGACAGAAAATTTACAAACCAGCAATTGCTCGATACAAGAGAGTGGTGAGATTGTTGGAGGATGTTTCAGTTGAAGATGAAGAAGCTGATGACAAGAGAAAGCAGTACCTGCTGAAGACGTACTTAAATCTTTCCCAGTGTTTTCTGTGCATCCAAAATCCACACAAGGCTATTATTTATGCAGATTTGGCTTTGAAGTTGGATCCAGAGAGCCCAAAAGGTTTGTACCGTATGGGGTATGGCTTACACATGACGGATAACTATGAGCGTGCAGAATACTACTTAAACAGGGCCAGAAAACACAAGCCTTTTGAAAAGAGCATCAATGCTGCTATTTTAAAATTGGAACAGAAACGGAAATTGCATCAAGATTGGGAACGTAGGTTCTGCAGAAAAATGTGGGGTTCTGAGCAAGATATGCCAAAAAAAGCACCTCCAAGATCCAAAGAAATGCAGGAGTTGTATGACATTATTAACCAGGAAATAATTGCTTTCATAGAATCAGATGAAAGGGAGCTGCCATTTTCTTCTGGTTATACAGAAAGTCAGTTGGAGATCGTTAAAGAAGTCACACAAGCACATGACTTAGCCTTTGTTACTAAAATTATGTGTGGCCGAAAGATCAATAAAGTAGCCAAAAAATGGAAATCGTAAAATATGAAAGCAGTGAAATGTATATAGCTCATTCCCATGCAATTCATCTTATTCAAGATTTTTTTCCTTGTTTCATTCCAAACATTGTTATTCATGTTGCTCATTTCATTTTACTTCATCCATTACTGCATTTTTCATATTCAACTGTTTTTAAACCATTTAGGGATGTGTTAAGAAAAATCACATTTGTTATTAATGGTGGCTGATATGCAGCCATATTTGTTTAGTTTTTCAGTAGAATGTACGAAGGTGCTACATTGAGTGTATTTTTTCAGTTGTGAAATATCATCTTTTTCATTTGAAGGAATTAAGAAATGTAATTTTTCTAATGTATATTCTGAGTAAACATTTCTACCAGTTGGTATACAGATGTTTGTATTTGTCAAATAAATTGTTTGTTACATTGATCTGTTTTTGATATTTCCACAATCTAGTACATAACACTGAAACTTGTATTCAAAGGAAATTCTTTCAAGTAGAAAATTAAAAATAAGCTTGTGGAAGCTTTTTAAGACAATCGAAAATAAAATTATACAAAACTAAGCAGTTTATCAAAGTTGAGTAAAACATGAAAATAGTTCTGTACATAGATAACATGTGAGACTTGTGTAAATTTATATATTCAAATTATTCAGTATAACCATGATAATTATCGTCTGTTGATCGGAAACAATTTCAGAATGTTTGCATGTGGTATAAAAGTTGAATGTTTTGCAAGAGGTCATTTCTACAACCAAGGATTACTATTAATTTGAAAAGGTTTCTTTGTGGGTCCTTACATTGTAAATGAAAAATTCTGACCCGTTTTATTTATATAAATTATTTTAATTCGGTATTTACAGAAATATTAAGTTTTAATTCTGACTTGCTTATAAAAAGCATTTAAAAATTTGATTACAAATAATTGCATCCTTATTTAATCTAAACATTCATAAAGTAGAAAAAACGTAAAATAAAAATTGAGTGTTTTGCATTTACAAAATGCAATAAGAACACTTATTTCAATACGTATAAAACAAATACAAAAAGTTACTCTAATACAAAAATAAAAAATTTGAAAGATAAACAATACTCATAACTATACGAAGATCAGAAAAACATCAATAACATCCAGAAAGTCAACTATTTGTAGATAAAACACTAATATATTCTATAACATCTCATCACATTTATATTTCACATACAATAAGAACTCCTTTGGCATAAAAAAATATGTTTTAATCACGATAGAAATATTTTAGTTTCCATTGTTTTAAAAACTGGGATCTTATTCGATTTACAACATCCTATCCAAGTATTAAATTAATCGTTGAATACAGTAATATCAAATGAAATTGTTCACTTGGTTATAAATTATTCAATTAAAAATAAGCATGATGTATATTTCAGGAAAATATTTAAAATTTTACAAACCATAAAAAAATTACGTAATCCATGATACAAATTATTTTCCTTGTCATTTAGAAAACAATTTTAAAATCACGTAAAAGTTTAATACTCGGCAATTTTCAGGTGAGCATTCACAGCAGAAAATTAAATTAGAGGCAAAAATTGAAAGAAAATTCGTGATATTTTAAAATTCCATTGTAAGTACTAATAAAAACCTGCAATGAAATGTTTCAATTGAAGAGAAATAACCAATAAAGCTATAGCTTCAAAAATCAGTTGGTCATTGTAAGAAAAGGACAAAACGGCTACCTGTCAACTTGTAATAACTTTTTTTGTATTATAGAAATATTTATATATAACCTTAGTATGTACCCCTTGAATGAAAAGTGTCAATTTTACTCAATTTCTGTTGAAGTAAAAAAAAACTTTCTAGAGAACTTTTCATCATAGTGCACAATAGCTGATAAAAATGTACGATTTGATGGATTTAATCACTTATTTGTTAGCTACGAAAGAAAATATTTTTTCAATTTACTCTCATTGCAAACATTTCTTTTCCTCTTGTTCAAACTAAAAGAAATAAAAAGCTCATGTAGAACAGATACGTATAAGTGGTTAAAGTATAAAATTAACGTTCAAAGTGATATTGTGCATTGATAAAGATAGTGAAAAGATGAATTTAAAAATCTTATGGACCAAGCTTATAAATCGATATTTTACACAAAACCAATGAAAGAAAATACAAAAAAAATTGAGCATAAACCACATTTCTATTCAATTTGAAATAGACAGAAATTCAAATCCCAGTCTCAACTTTTTGTATTTTTCGTTTAAAAAAACACTTTAGATTTCAGTCTGCATGTAAAGTACAGACACAAAAGTATTTAAATAAAATGAAAACTTACATTTGCCTTAAGTGATAGAAATTTCACAAAATATTTCCAAGATATGTCTTAACATGAATTTGATAGTTTTAATCTTTCATATATTGAATAAGTTAAATCTATAATATAATTGTTTATCAGTTAAAATTAACCAACTTTTAAGCAAACTAAATTAAAGGATACAAAACTATATACCAGTAAAATATTGTTAAAATCTCAAATACTTTACAAGTTTACTATTGTATGCTCCTGTTTTCCCGAACAATTTTAATGAAATGGACTATTTGTATATCCATATCAATAGGAGTGATAAGTCAATTTTCATCTCAATAAAACATTGAATTGAAATGACAAATATAACCCCATACATATCAAAACCAATTTCTAATATGTTAATTTAGTCTCATTGTTACTCATTTTAAAATTTTAATTATCAGTTTTGAAATTTAAATAAGACATGGTGTATTTAAACGATGGTAAGAAATGGAAATTTCAATTCAACTAAAAATCATGTTAAAAGAATATTGTTTTGAAATAAATTATAAAAGTAACATGAGTAAGCATGACGTATCTGTCATAACAGTGTTGAAACTAAAAGCTTGCCACCATACAGTCAACTCAATTATACAGGTAAGTAGTCTCAGAAGCATATATAGGATGGTCTGATTTGCTGATTTGAATTCATGTCATGTGCAAAAGAGCTATCAACCATTTCGGAAAGAGCTAATTTTTTTCTAATGCCTTGCCAATTGAACAGTATCCATAATGGCACCTACAAGGGTGGATTTGTGAACTTGTGCATCACAGGAGGGTTTACATTATACCAGGCACAACCCGTTAATAGAGCAGACAAAAAAGAATTGCGGTTCTGCAAATTTCCCCACTAAAATAGGGAAAATTGTGCAGCGCTGCAACATTTCCTTTCTGATGCACCTTTATCTATGATATGAGAAAAGTTAATGAGCTCCTCTAGGTTTTGGCTTTGCATGCTTTCAATTCGTTGAGGAGATTATGATTATGTCAATACAATAAAACATACTGATTCAATTACGGAAGGGAAACAATGAAGCAGTGTCAATTGAAAATACATTAATACTGATAAATAAAACAAAAATATGCAAGACTAGTTAGATTGGTCTGGTTAAGATCAATCAATAACACAAATTTAATCAAAACTCATGACTTTTGTAGTTATTAATACATTTAAATCTCATCAAATGACTAATATTTTCAAGAAAAAAGTCACATCATTGTCTTTATGAAATTTATGAATTAAATTTAGCAATCTAGCCTTTTAAAATAAAAAGCACAAATTGTTTAAACTCTAATTATCCAAGAATATTTGAGAATGATTAGGTCCAAAATACTTTTTGCAATGGAACATTTAAAATATCTTTGAGTATTCCATATCTTGATTGTTGCATCCTGGTTTATAAATTTGTCGTAAGAATAGTTTAAGTGAAAGACACAGCAGTACATTATTCTACTGCATAGGGTTTGCGAGATTGTTTCTCCACTGTACTATTTTACAATGCTACAATTTAACATTATGTGCCTTTGTTAGCACCCACACAAACTGACATAATTCACAAGTCAAACTGTAATTGATAAAGATAAAAAAAATTAAGTAGATTGATCATTATCAAAACACATCAAGAATATGAAAGGGTAACAATATGCCTTAAATGAATGGTCTAGTCCAATAATAATGAATATACATAGAGCATATGTTCCATTAAATACCATGAAAACTGCATAAGCATATTACTTGCTCTGAGTCGGTAAACTTTGCCCACGAAACAATAGCTCTGTGCAATTTTCAAGAAAAAGCAATAAAAATTGATGTCATATGGCAAAATACAGAAATATTATTTTAACTTAATTAATATTAGTTTAGCATCTTAATTTTATTTTTGCTAACCAATTAGTCTAATGGTTAGGGTGTTGATTTCTGGATTCCAAGGTTCCCCATTCGAATCCAGGATTAAGGCACGGATGTTTGTCTATGTGGAGTAAATATGCAGCTTCTCTATAAACAGGTTATGCCTAGATCATCGATCTTCTAATGACATAGTCAGAGCATGTGGAAGGCGTCCCTGTCATAAAATCTCTGAAGGGTAAATCACTAGGGCTTATGAATCGACAGCTGATTGACTATCGAAGCGCAGACTAGTGTTTTTGATCATAGTGGATAATCACTTTAACCAATCAATACTTTAGGATTCATGCTTTTTCCTACAACTGTTCCAACTTGGGATGAAAATCCCCAAGAGGGAAAAAGGTGAAAGGATTTCCCCTCCCCGAGGGAGAGATTAGATTAAGAACGGATATTGGAGGGTAAGGATGTGCCTTACCATTGATCCGGCGACCAGCCGTGTATTTCTTTGTGTTGTTGTGTGTTCGTAATAAATGTTTGTAACGTAAAATTTGGATGGATTTTTCCCTGATGAAAACACACATTTTGGCATAGAATTTGGTGAACCGGACGCGATTAATTTTGGATTGTGACGGACCTTGTGTTATGAAGAATTGTGCTCTGATTCACGGCTACGTGGAATTTGAGGTAGGTCCCCTTTTAATCTGAATTAATTGAAATTGAATAATTGATCCAATCATGAATCCTGATGCATTAAAGCGAAAAAGAAGTAGTATCAGACAACTTTTTACCAAGCTTATTACAAAAATAATAGGCACTATAAATGAACAATTAAGTGAAAGATACACTGAAGACCAAAAGCTTGATGATCTTCATGATCAAAAACATCAATTAATAGAAAAAATTGAAACCCTTAAAAAATTAGATAGTGAAATAGAAGCTATTATTGCAATTGATGAAATCGAAAACGAAATTACTGTGAGTGAGGAGTATCAGGAACGCGGGATTCAATGGAAAACGAGATTAAGTAGACAAATAGAAAAATTATCCGAAGCTACACCGCAAAATGATTTAAATGAAGGTATCGAGCCAAATAGAGCGGAAAGATACAGAAATGAAAATATTAAACTCCCAAAACTAAATATCGCGAAATTTTATGGAGACTGTAGTTATTGGCTGGAACTCGTATGAAGTCGCTATTCATAAGAATGATTATTTAAGCAAAATAGAGAAATTCGCTTATTTAAAAACTTATTTAGGTGGGATAGCTTTAACAGCCGTTTCGGGTTTCTCTTTAACTAACAACAATTATGATTCTTCAATACAATTGTTAAAGGAGAGGTTTGGAAGAATAGATTTAATAATCAGTTCACATATGAACAAACTTCTAACGATAGAACCTGTAAGAACGTGTTCCAATGTGTCAGCTTTGAGAAAAATGTATGACGCGATTGAGGTCCAGATCCGATCGCTACAATCTCTTGAAGTTGCAACTGGCACATATAGTAATCTCCTTTGCCCCGTGATATTACAGAAAATCCCGGAAGAGTTAAATTTAAATTATAATAGACAACGAAAAATGAGTGAATTATTTGATATCAAACATTTAATTGAATTTTTAAGACAGGAAGTAGAGTGCCGAGAGACGTCCTTTTTATTAGCTAATCCTAAAGGTGTAAGTGGAAATGAATGGTCCTTTCGTAACAGAACAATAAATCAAAATAGTCAAAATAAGCATTATGTAAGCCTAAAACGAAACACACCAGTATCAAACATACCTACTGCAGCAGCCTTAACCACTGCTGTGAATGAAATTTGTATTTTTTGTTCCGATAGATCGCATATAAGTCAAAAATGTCCATTGACAGTAATTGAAAGAAAAAATTCTCTTAAATCCCATGGTCGATGTTTCATATGTTTAAAACGTAGGCATATATCTAAGTTTTGTTGGAAAAAGGATCAGATGTGTAAGAATTGCAAGCAGCCTCATAATTATTTGATATGTGAAAAGGCATACTGCGCACAAAATCCAAACGAATCCATACACAACGAACCAGAACAAGTTGAGACATCTGTATCTTCACTACATTGCTTAGAAAATAAACAAAAAAGAGATAAATTAGAGTCAGTTTTATTACAGACATTCACTGCGGTGGTTAAAACAGACCAGAAAATAGGAGTGGTTCGAGTGCTGCTAGACAGCGGCAGCAATAGAACATTCGTGAAAAGGGGAATAGCTGACTCATTGGGGTTGAAGGTCATTCGCCAAGAAGTGTTTACAATACATGCGTTCGGTGGGATTCGAGCTGAGACCAAACAAATTTATGATATAGTTGAGTTCGATTTGCAGAATAGAATTAAACCTGATCAACATATCAAATTAGAAGCGGTGGTCATTGAGTCCATTACACATGGCCATATTGAAATTCCTTCTCAGTGGGTTAGAAACATTGCTTTCGAGAAAGGAATCGAATTAGCCGATACTGGAACCACAAATGAGATACATATACTGATCGGATCGGATTATATATGGGAGATTTTACATGAAAGAAATATAAGGATAGGCAAACGTTTAGTAGTAACTGATAGTATATTTGGGTATGTAATTCAAGGCAGGGAAATGGAATATGACAGTGAGAATGTTTGTGTAAATTATGCAACGGTATTTAGAGAAGAATCAGATAATGAAAGGGTTAAAAGTTTATGGGAATTGGAAGCGATTGGAATAAATCAGGATAAAGAAATTTCTCGATCAGATACGGATGTCATGAACATGTTTGAACAAAACACAATTTTTAAGGACAAGAGGTATCAAACTAAGTTGCTATGGAAAGATAATTATAATTATAACATTAAACTCTAATTATGTGTTTGCAAGGCGACGTCTGATTAATTTGAACAATAAATTTAGGCACAATTCAGAGTTGTATTTCCAATATAATGAAATTATTGACGAACAATTAAAAGACGGTATAATTGAACAAGTCAAAATTGTTTCCAATGATTATAAAAATATAGGATATTTTATGCCCCATCATGCAGTGGTAAAAGAATTAAAAGAGAGTACTAAGGTTAGGATTGTCTACGACGCGTCCTCAAAAACTAAAGGGGAACAATCTCTCAACGATTGTTTAGAGAGTGGGCCAAGTCTCAATCCAGATTTACTGAAAATTATTTTGAAATTTCGATACCATCCAATAGCATTTTGCGCAGATATTCAAAGAGCCTTTTTAGAGGTTGGCATCGTTGAGCAAGACAGAAAGTATTTGCAGTTTTTATGGGAAAAGAGGGGAACTGATCTCGATTTCGGTGGTCGTGATATCAGAGTTTTGCGATTTAGACGAGTTCCTTTCGGAGTGAAATGTAGTCCCTTTATCCTGACGGCTACTATAAGACTGCATCTTACAAAGTATGAGAACTCGCATGTGCTGAAGCATGTACTGTTCTTAAAGACCTCTATGTCGACGATTTAATTACGGGCGCAGCTACTGTTGAAGAAGCCGCATCGATATCAAAGGAGGCCAGTTATATATTAAGCGAAGCAAGTATGAATTTGCGACGATGGACTTCGAACTCTCCGACCTTAAACCAAATATGGGAGGACAATCAAATGGAGTGTCGACAGTCTTCGCATGAGTTAAACTTACCACTTAAGGTCCTAGGTTTAATATGGGACAATGAAAGGGACACCCTGAGGATTGAGCTCAATCAATTCTCGAAAATGAAAGGTGTAACTCCAACGAAACGTGTTGTGCTGAGTACATGCGGAATGTTATATGATCCTATAGGACTGATAACGCCTTTCACTGTGAGAATAAAGTTAATGATGCAAACTCTTTGGGAGCGAGGCATCCAATGGGATGAGTCTCTTCCTGTGGAAATAGAGTCATTGTTTAAAGAGTGGCTCAATGAAATAGACGAATTCAAGAGACTCGTCATACCCCGACCATATTTTGATGAAATACAAGTGAATCAATTAGAAGTACACATATTTTCAGATGCAAGTCCGAAGGCTTACGGTTCTGTTGCGTACTTCAAAATCAAATATCAATATAAGTGTGCGACTAGTTTTATAATTTCTAAGTCTCGTTTAGCTCCAATTAAGAGAATGACCCTACCACGTTTAGAACTGTTGGGAGCCTTGACATCAGTGAGGTTGTCTTCTTACTTGCAATCCACATTTCCTTCATTGAAGGAAAGTGATATTTTCTTGTGGACTGACTCCCAGATATGTCTACATTGGATTAAGGGTGTTGCTGATGATTGGAAACCGTTTGTCCGCAACCGAGTCTTGGAAATTAAAGAGAAATCCATTCCTTTAAACTGGAATCATTCCAATGGGAAAACCAACCCAGCCGATAAACTTACTCGGGGAGTAAGTGCACGTTCTCTCATCGATAACGAGATCTGGTGGACCGGTCCTCACTGGCTTTTAAAACACGAGATGTCCTGTGGTGATACAGTGTCAACACTGGACACGGACTCTCAGGAAATCCAGAAAGAAAAAAGAACCAACTGTGTTACCTTACAAACGTGTTTTGAACCTTCGGATACATTGTTTGATTTCCACAAATATAGTGATTTGGATAGGGTTTTGAGGATAACTGCATACGTCATGCGGTTTGTGAAAAACTCTAAACCGAATTCTAAAAAAGGAACTGGTACACTTACAGCCACAGAACTATCTAAGGCTGAAGAACATTGGGTTTGTTTTGTGCAAAGAACAGAATTCCAACGTGAATACCTTCAGATGAGAAGGGGAGTTCCTATTGACTCTGAGTCGAGACTTTACTGTCTGAATCCGAGCATATCTGCTGATGGATTAATTTGTCTCGGCGGTAGATTGCAACGTTCTGAATTTGAGTTTCAGGAAAAGCATCCTTGGATTATTCCCGGCAAATCTAAATTCACCGAATTGCTTATTGTTAAGGAACATCAGCACTTGTATCATTCTGGTGTTTCAGATACACTGACTCAACTTCGAGAAAGGTACTGGATAATCCGAGGCAGACAGGCTGTAAAATCCTGCTTGAATAAGTGTTTTATTTGCAAAAGGTTCAAGGCCAGACCTGGTAAACAGGTAGTGGCTCCACTACCAGCTGATAGAATAGCTGAGGCAAACCCTTTTGAAGTAACAGGGATTGATTTCGCGGGACCTTTGTATACAAAGGACAGTGACAAAATTTATATTGCCCTATTCACTTGTGCAGTCACTCGTGCAATGCATCTTGAAGTGGTATCAAGTCTGAGTGCGGAACATTTTCTATTGGCCTTCCGACGATTTGTTTCAAGAAGAGGAGTCTGCCGAACTATTAACTCGGACAATGCCAAAACTTTCAAAGCAGCAGACTGTGAACTGAAAAGGTTGTATGCTAATATTACGGACACATCCGTACAAAATTATTTTGGTAAAAATGGTATAACGTGGCGATTTATTGTTGAAAGAGCGGCTTGGTGGGGTGGATACTGGGAGAGAATGGTAAAAATGACAAAAATTATTTTGAGAAAAGTGCTAGGAAGAGCTTTGGTTACTTTTGAAGAACTACAAACGGTTCTTGCAGAAATAGAATCGATTTTAAATTCTAGACCTCTTACCTATATTTATAGTGTTGCTCCAGTGTGACGTTAATTGAAATACCCCCCCCCCCTATATTTATAATGAACCATCAGAACCATTCCCTCTCACCCCAGCTCATTTCTTGACAGGAAAAAGGCTGACGTCCTTACCCCACCGGGCTGGTCACGATAAGGAAGTTGTTATGCCAAGTAACAAAAGAATTTTAATTAAAAGGTATATGTATCGTGAAAAACTTTTAAATAACTTTTGGAAAAGATGGAAAAGGGAGTATCTTCTCCAACTAAAAGGTGCAAATTGTGTCAAACCAATTAATGTAACTTGTGAATTTAATATAAATGATATAGTTTTGATAGGTGATGAGAAATTACCTCGACAATTTTGGAAGTTAGCTAGAGTGATGGAAATTCACAAAGGTCGTGATTACAAAGTAAGGAGTGTTACTTTGAAAACATCTTCAGGGATAATAAAACGACCGGTTCAACTGTTATACCATCTGGAACTTCCAAGAATGGATTAAGTTTGTATTCAGAATATAAGGTAGCATATTATATTTATGTCCTTATTTGAAATTCATGTCTGATATTGCATTTTTATTCATATAGTTTTGTAGTATTTTCTATACTAGCAATATTCATCTGTTTATAGTTTTTCAGTACTTATAAATTACATCTATTTGATTACACTTTCTGTATTTGTATATTTTGAAAGCACTTTTATGTTTTACCTGATAGTATTTTTGTGTCACATTTCTTTTAGAGAATGTAAAATTATTTTAGTACAGTGTATTCATTTATGTTATATTTCAATGTTAAGCTGTGTTAAATGTTTCTATGTTTTCTAATTTTGATAAATGATGAAAGTCTTCATCGGGGGGGGGGGAGAATGTTCCAACTTGGGATGAAAATCCCCAAGAGGGAAAAAGGTGAAAGGATTTCCCCTCCCCGAGGGAGAGATTAGATTAAGAACGGATATTGGAGGGTAAGGATGTGCCTTACCATTGATCCGGCGACCAGCCGTGTATTTCTTTGTGTTGTTGTGTGTTCGTAATAAATGTTTGTAACGTAAAATTTGGATGGATTTTTCCCTGATGAAAACACACATTTTGGCACAACAAGCATGTGACAGATCTTGAAACCAAGCAATCGGCAGAAATAACACAGCTGTGTGCAAATACTCCATCTATTTCATTAGAGGTCAATGGCCCAGAATGTGTGTAAAGTCGTACGGTGGATCTATCCCCATGGTGCATCAGGGGAATACCAAGTGGCTCATAATTCTGACCTTGAAGTGCAATAATGAATAATGTTCAATTGGCCAGGTATTGGAGAAAAAAAATTATATTAACATTGAAAGGTTCTCATACGCAATTCATAAATGAAATTGATTTGCGGGATGGAATCCTTGTTGCTAGTAAGCCAAATAGAGAAGCCTCTTTTCTAAGCCAATAAGATTAACAAAGACAATTTGCATAAATATACAGCACCCGTACATAAATAGAATGTTCTTTCACAAGCAATTATTGGTAAATTAATAACTCATTACTCTTTAGTTAGAAGTGTTGCTTAATGATTTAAATAATTTTCCTTTTCATTCAATGTGACATCAATTTGATTACTTGTTTTTCTCAAAAACTATCAGAAGTATAATTGTCTGAACATATTTTACATTTAAGGAAATTCGATATGCAGAGCTTTTATGATATATATGGGACATCCTGCATAAGTAAACCAACACAAAAAATATGGTTTAACAATAGAAGGGACTTGTGTGGCATCCCAATAAGAATATTGTCGTCATTAGGTACTTAACGATGTACCATCTTCATTATACAAAAAAGATCATCTTTATTACCCAAATCATGTAAAAAATTATAGGGAATAACATAAATTATGTTGGCACATCTAAGCTAAATATTATAAATGAACATTTAATAGAGTACATTCAACAGCTGTGACACCATTTAAATTCATGCAACACATAAATGGAATTTGATCACATTGATTTCCAATAGACTCTGTTAAAAAATAGCTTGCCATTAATATGTTATGACTAGAAATATATAAATAAGATATTTACAAATACTTTTTTATTGCATAGAAAATGAAAAAAAATCATATTTAAAAGGAAAAGTTCTATAAATAATTTTATTCTAGAAATACACACTGCTAAAAAGTCAACATGGGTGGTAGAGGTTGCCTCGAATCCAAAATATCTGAAAAACATTGAAATTTTTAATAATGCAATTGAACAATGACAAAAAATAGTCATAAATTGTATGGAAATGCTATTTAGACATTATTTACTTAATGTTAGTGAATTGGCTAGTTTAGTGTAAGGTTCTCCAGACAGATATGAAAGAATACTGGTCAAGTGGGTAATTGAATTAACGTCACACTGGAGCAACAAAATGGGCAATTGAAGGTCCTGGATCAATCTCAAAAGGTATGTAAGTGAGGTGTAACGTCAGCCAACCTCTCAAGGAGCACCAGAAAGAAGTATAGTGGTTCACAAATCTGCCTTTGTAGTGCCATGATGAGAATTGTTCAATTGGCTGGGTATTAAAAAACTTTCCCTAGTAATGACAAATACTAACATAACTGTTATGCTTTCCTTTAGCAGTTTCCCTGTGAAACTGGCAGAACAAAATTTTGTTGGAACTAAAGAAAACTTTGCAATTATGATGAACTTTTTCAAAAAAACTTGAGTTAAAACTATCAATCATAAATATTTCCATTAAAGAAATATCGAATTGTGTTCCTATCGAACACGAAATACGTTTGACAGAAATTTTCAAGTACTTCTTTCCAAAATTACTTGCACTATAACACATTTAATTTGATACATGTATTGTAATGAGATAAGGACTGTTTCAAAAAATCAACATCATTTCACAATGATGCTTTGTTCATCAAACTATCATTCTTCCTTTGTATTCTGACTACACTGCTCTTTGTTATTACAAAAGGATAATTTAAGCAGAAGGATAGTATGATGAGTCAATTCTCTTGAAGGACATAAATATAAGGGACACAACACATATTATACCTATTCATACCTTCCATTGGTAATACAGTAAGGCCGTAACTTTAAACCAGTTTTAGTTGAAACCTGTTCTACACTTTATAATTAGATAGGTAGTTGAATTTACATTGCACTAGAGCAAGACAAGCTATTGGCATGTTCCAGAATCAATACCAATGGGAAAGATCCAAGGAAAATACGTCGTAATTTTAAATCAACCTGACACCTGAGCTGGTACCTCATTTAAATACCGGTCAGGAGTATATCAATTGACCCCTACTTGAAAGCATATGGGGACGAGTATTTACATTTTCATTCATAGAAAATGTGAGAATTTCAGAGTGAAAAAGACTTCAGTGATGAACATGGATGAAGGGGATGTTCATGTAATTATCAGCAAGTGTCAAAATTTGTTACAGTTAATAGATACACAATAATATTTCTGTCATATACTTTAAGAAAAAAAATTGACAAACAAATTGATTTTGGACATATATGATACGATCATTAACTTGAAAGGTTGAGTTATTGCTGTTTTAAGACGAAATTTAATTTTAAATATATCTGAAAATGTTAAGTAAATTAGAAATTGAGCAAATATTAGATTAGTGTCAATTACATCTAAAATAATGAAAATTACTCAAAGGAATGAATTTTTTTAAAATAATTATAGAGCAATGAAAAATAAAGATGAAATATTTGAAAAAAGTTTCATGAAGATTTTCTATTATACTATAATAAATTTAATGAATGAAACCTTTTAAATGAAAAATTCAGACCATGCTTGTTTTAAGTAACTCCCGTTTTACAAACGTAAATGATTTCATGAAATTTCATCGTCCTCCCTAAATGTAGAATAAGTATTAATTCCAAGTATTAAGTACAAATTTTTAACTTTTCGTCGGCAAAGGAAATTCATAAAAAGGAACGCCAATTGTACAATTACTTTTATTGTATAGTACTGGGTATTTAATTCAACTATAGGACAACCACAGCCAAAGCACTTATGAAATAGTAGCTTTAATAGCATGAATTCTTAAAAATAGTAACAAAATTAGTCTCCTCGTGAAGCTTATTTTAGTTTCAGTTTCCCTCAGCAACTATATTTTCGGTACAGTCTTTAAAAACCCTGTTTCAAGTATAAATATGAAGTGTTAGGCTTAGTTTGGCACTTAACTAAGAGTTTGCACTATAAATAGAAAAATAGCATTTATACACTCCATTACACAGATTCCTTGTTGAAGCGACCAGTATATTTATATTTACCAAATGATTTGATACCATTGGAGCGCATTAAATCAAAGTCATAAACTTATTTTCCCCAATGATTAAACAGGTGGGAATTCGTGACTGAAATAAGGATACGTGCCATTGATTAAAAAGCATTTGGACTTAATTTTCATTGACCTATAGAGAATTTTCAAAAAAGTCGCCAAAACCTTGAAAACAAGAGCTTCTGAGATTATTTTGTTTACAAAGATAAAAGTTGACAAGGTTGAAAAATAGTAGCAAAAAGTCACCTATGGCAACACTGAAATTATACTAAAATAGCCTAAGAAATAACAAATGTTAAAGTGAAAATTTTTAAGAACTTATACCTCCGATAATGGAATGCCATGGTAGGGTAACATAAGTTAGGTACGCATGAAGAGCTGGTGAATTTGCCCGTCGAGATTCTTTCCAAAAGTGATAGGCTTGACCAAATCCTCTCATTGTCCATAATCTATTAGAAGTGGTATCATCTAGTTCTGTGAAAAAACATGCTTCTTTTAATTCTTTACTTGAACTTCAATAATGGCCCAATGCCTGTTTTGTTTCCTTTTCAATTTTTAAGCAAGAAACCGAGATGTGTCCCCTTACATGATAAATTTAGAGGAATAACTTTGAAGTTTAGATCTTGGTATCAAAAGAAACAAAATATTTTTTTCATTTATACAAACTTTTTTAAGTGTCTTTAAAGAGTTTTGTATAAAAGGTTTGATTCCTACAAAATAAAATTCTGGCTACGTTCCCTGTTAAAAGTGATTATTAACGATTTCCTCAAATAATGCTAGAAAATCAAATCTTTCCAATACGAAAACTGAAATTTAAAAATCATGATTTTTAAAATAAAAATACTTGACACTTATTTACAATTACAGAAAATGTATGCATGACCCGAAAATTCAACAATTTGTACATGGGATTAATTTTTGTTCTTTAAAATACAATTTGTCTACAATTCAAATAGATTAATAATAGTTATGCTAAAATTTAAAAAATATATTTTAATAATTCGGAAAAGGAAAAAGCTTAAATATTAGTAATTTAGATTTAAAATTTGAGTTCTATGAAAAAGAAAATCCTTATTTTAGCACAGCTTGATCAAAACCTATTTTAAAAAAATGGAATAAATTTGATTGTCTTGTAAAAAATTATCATTTGTATAAAAAGAACTATCCAAAAGTTTATCTTATCGCGGATTTGAACTATACTAAGGAAGACACGACTCCTAGATGTTATTTTTAAATAACTACCATATAGCGCGTAGTTCACTGATTCTTACTATTGACTAATCGTTTTTTTATAAATATACGAATACTTACTCGATACTTCAAAGTACTCCAATACCAAGTTCTGCCCATCACTGGAATTATCACAAGTTGTATAGCTGTTAAAGAATATTTCATACTTATTTACTTTTAAGCCTTAAGATTCAAATCCTTTAATTAAATTATTAAACAGAGCATAGCAGAAAAAAATATATGCACTTCAAACACAGCAGTACAATTAAGGACTTGTACATTCTTCCCAAATATCATTCTCTTTCATCTCTTTGAAATTGAAACAATTAATCAAAATACAAGGAAAAGCAAGTCAATATTTCATAATTGATAAAATTCAGAAAAAAAAAGTCTTACAGTAGCCTATAAATGCAATTACTAAATTCATAATTAGAAGAATGGTGAACATGTTAAATACAAAATACTCAAATAAAGGGCAATTTTAATGCATGTCGAGGGTTGGTTGTTTTTGAGATTTTATGGCCCAAGGGCCATATTTGGCCATGCTGCGCCAGACACAAGACAAACAATATCAAGTAATAGACATACACACAATGAAAGTTTTACTGGCACAGAAGAGCGAAATACACCCAGGGAGGAATGCATCTTTTAGGAATCCAACCTGCGACGCCTACAACTCGAAGGCATGACGAGAGAATGTTAGGAAGGCATGTCGAGGGAAGAAAATATTACTTTCATAAAAAGAAAATTCCATTAAGCCTATGCCTTACAATCTAGCATTTTCCCACCATACTTCACATAAAACAAATCACAAAATACATTTTGTAAATAAAGTTTGAACTTCATAACTATTAAAAACTTAACAGGGAATGAATCCACGACAAATTCTAAAAGGTAAACTTTTGAGTGACTATCAAATGGCAAGTTGACACAACAAAGTTCGGTATTTGCAACTGTCTTTGGTAGAAATGCATGTAACAAAAAAGCTATTCAATACACTTACATTCAACACGATCTACTGAATATCCAAGTTATTTTAACTATTTTTTGATTTACTAGTTCTGTAGTAATAAATAGGGAAAGAGCATGCTAGAAAACCAAATTGAATATTTCTTTATCATACTCATCAAAATGACTGCTAGGTGTTAAAAATAGTAATTATGTAGTACACAGAAATAGACTTAAGTACTATTTTCAATTTTCATTAAATCTTTACAGCTGAAACTTTAATTAGGATGTTAGATTTAATTAGAATGCTCATATAAAGATAGTGAAAATTGGGAATAAAAGGAGAAAATAGAATTCAGTAAGGCTCATAGGAAGTAAAAACATAGCAAGAAAATTATGCATAATTAAAAAACACACATTTCTCTTAGAGTAAAGGGCTGTTTTAATTTGTTTAGGGAAGAAAACGCTTACTTTGTTAAAACCATTTCATTTAGGCCTAAGCCTTGCAATCCAGCTAGTTTGTTTCAGCAGGCTTCACTTAATCGATCACACATTATGTAAACAATTTTAGTTTGTAACTAACATTAAGGGAAGGAATAAATCCAAAAGAGTAAATGAGATTGAGTAGTTATAAATGGCAAGCTGACTCAACAAAATTTAGTTTTCAGTTATACATTCCTTCTTCTCGTGTTTAAAATTAGCATTACTCTCTTCTCGCAAACAAAAAAGAATCATTCAACAATGGCAAAATTATTTATTGCGTTGAAAAAAGAACATTTAGAAATGCCATTTTGATGCAGAATGATACGATACCTGAAACAAATGGCAAGAACTACTGAATAGCATATTAAAGACAAATTGTTCAAATCATTTCAAAACTTAGATTAGAGGATAAATTAGCTGCATACCAAAAAGACGATCTCGTTCAATAGCTATTAAATAAAAAGCTGACTCAATAAAATGTTCCATTTGGTTGTGCAACACAGTTGGCAAAAACCAACATGCTTAAATTCATATTGAAATAAATATTTTTAATTTTGGAACGGATTCCAATGCAAAAAGAGGACAGGTGCATAGCTTTTCTATGCTTACTGACATTCTGATTAAATTTCTCTCTTGAGCTCACATCCATTCACGTTCTGCGGGTCAGGTGTCAAATGAAAGGGAAAAAATAGCCCTATGCTTTGGCGATTCGAGGTTGGCAAGATAGCCGTTGACGAGAAATTATTGCTTAGGGGTTTTTCAGTCGTTACGATAAGGAAATTTCTCAACTAATCACAAAATCTGAGGATTTGCACAGATGTGACGCACAGACGATAGTATCTCCGCCACTAGCTCCTGCGGGTCATGTCTGTGCAAATCGTCAGCCATTTGTGATTGGTTGAGAAATTTTCTACAGTAAAAGCTGAGAAAGCTCCTAAGCAATAACTTCTCGCCAACGGCTACCTTGCCAACTTCAATCGCCAAAGCGTGGAGCTATTTTTTCCTTTCATTTTACACCCCCAGAACTTGAATGTATGTGAGCGTTAGGGAGAAAAATGAAGCTGCGAGCATGTTCCTTCATCAGAATGTCGGTATAGCACAGAAAAGCAATGCACCTGTCATGTTTTGCTTTGGAATCCGTTCTAAAAGAGTTGTGTTGCTCCAGTGTGACGTTAATTGAAATACCTCCCCCCCCCCCACCCGTTCTAAAAGTGAAGTATTTATTTCAATATAAATTTAAGGATGTTTTGCCAACTATGCTGCACAACAAAATGGAAGCCATTTGTATCACGTATGGTATTCTGCATTAAAATGACATTTCTAAATGTTCTTTTTTCTATGCAATAAATATTGGTGCTATAATTGAATAATTCTTCCCTTTTTTGTGTGCGAGAAGAGAGTAATGCTAATTTAGACTCCGGAAGAAGGAATGTATAACTGAAAACTAAATTTTGTTCAGTCAGCTTGCCATTTATAGCTACTCCATCTGGTTTACTCTTGAGTTTCTTCCTTCCCTTAATGTTAATTAGAAACTAAAATTGTATATATAATGTTTGCGTGATTCGTGAAGCCTGTTGAAACAAACTAGCTGGATTGTAAGGCTTAAGCCTAAAGGAAATGGGTTTTAACAAAGCCTTGTCTTCCCTAAACACATTAAAATTGCCCTTTACTCTAAAAATATGTGGTTTTGAATTATGCATCATTTTCTTGCTATGTTTTCGCTTCCTATGAGCCTTACTGAATTCTATTTTCTCCTTTTATACCCAATTTTCACTATCTTTATATGTGCATTCTAATTGAAAAATATTAAAGTCAAAATGTCTCATTCAGTTTATGGAACAGCTGCAGTATAGACCCCCCCCCCTCCATTTGGCGACTTTTTTTGTCGCCAACCTTGACGTTACTTGGCGACATTTTTTAACAGACGTATTACAAAAAAATGTACATAAGTTGAATATCGGTTTAAGCTTCATTTCAGAATTGCACTTGGAACAAATCATCTTATTAGCAATCAAGCGCGCCTCCATCCAAAAATCGTTCCCAAAAATCCAACACCATTTTTTTTCCTGGCACAAATGTATAAGAAAAATTCGATTAGCCAGGCCTACCAAAAGTATGTCTCATATTAGTAAATTTAAAATTAAATTTACTCCCAACTCACTCTTGAAACTTTGAAACAGTAGTTTGAACGGACATGACTAACAAATAAAAATACTAACTAAAAAATAAGATGAAATTCCAATAAGATTGAA
Organism: Meta bourneti; assembly: GCA_933210815.1. NCBI lineage: Eukaryota > Metazoa > Arthropoda > Arachnida > Araneae > Tetragnathidae > Meta > Meta bourneti. The sequence continues at coordinate 26,347,788 of OW119928.1, forward strand.
ACGGTACAACCTGTAGGGTTGCTAGAATGGAGTGGAAAAAACATCAATTGCAATCGAGGGTTGGCGACGTATAAAGTCGCCAAATGAAGGGGGGTCTATACTGCAGCTGTTCCCAGTTTATTTGTTTGTTGACTACTCATGAAATTTGCTTTTTTGTATTTGCAGTTATGAAATACTTTTTCATATTATCCTAATTAAAGTTTGGTTCAGCTGCAAAGAGATCATGAAAATTGAAAATGGTACTTAAGTCTATTGCATAATAACTATTTTTAACACCTAGCAGTCATTTTGATGAGTATGATAAAAAGGAAATTCAACTTGTTTTGCAAGCATGCACTTGCACTATTGATTACTACAGAACTGGTAAATCGAAAAATAATTTTAAGAACTTGAATGTTCAGTAAATTGTGTTGAATGCAAGTATTGAAATATTTTTGTTACATGCACTTCTCCCAAGACATTTCTAAATGCTGAACTTTGTTGTGTCATCTTGCCATTTGATAGCAAAACTTAGATTTTGTTGGGATTCATTCCCTATTAAGTATTCTATAGTTATGAAGTCAAATTTTGTTTATGAAATGTATTTTGTGATTTGCTTAATGTGAAGTATGGTGGAAAAACCTAGATTGTGTAAGGCATAGGCTTAATGGAATTTTTTTATGAAAGTAGCATTTTCTTTCCCTTGACATGCATTAAAATTGCTCTTTATATGAATATTTTGTATTTAACTTGTTCACCATTCTTCTAATTATAATGTATATATAGGCTACTGTAAGATTTTCTTTCTGAACTTTATCAATTATGACTTGCTTTTCCTTGTATTTTGATTATTTGTTTCTATTTCAGAGATGAAAGAGAATGATCTTTGGGAAGAATATGCGAGTCCTTAATCATACTGATGTGTTTGAAGTGCATATATTTTTTCTGTTGTGCTATTTAATAATTTAATTAAAGCATTTGAATCTGTTTTTGTGGTTTAAAAGTAAATAAATATGAAATATTCTTTTGGATATAATATATTAACTAATCCCTTGTATTAAATTGAATTAAGATAGATTGAAAAAGTGTAAATTTTTGAAATACTTACCTTACCTGTCATCTTAAATATGGTAGAAAAGCCAACTCACTAGTTATGCAGCATACTTGCATTATTAACTGCTACACAACTTGTGATAAATCAAATAAGGAAATAAAAAAACTGTTCACTAGATATCAATGAGTATAAGTATTGACATGATTATTTTTTGGAACAAGCACTTGTTTCAAAGAGTCTTAAATGGTGAACTTTGTTGTGTCAGCTTGTCATATGATAGCCACTCAATAAAGTTTACTTTTTAGATTTTGTTGTGGATTCATTCTCTGTAAAGTATTTTATAGTTATGAAGTCAAATTGTGTATATGTTTGTAAAAATGTAATTTGTTTAACTAGTGAGCTAGATTGTAAGGCATAGGCCCATTGAAATTTTTTCCTGAAATTGATATTTTTCCTCCCTTCAGACACATTAGAATTGATCTTTGGTTATTTCAGAGTAACTGATGCACCATTCTCCCAGTTTTAAATCTAGTCAACTTATTTATAGGCTACTGAGATGATTTCTTTCTGAGTTTACAATTTTAAATTTTAAGTATTTTAATTACCGAGTGGCATGAAAGTGAAATTTAGAAATTGTATAAAGTGTATTTAATTTTACTTTTTATTACTGCAGGGTAGGAATTTATATAAATCAGATTTTTATGATTTTAATTTGTTTCCCCTATGGGTTTAAGCATGTTAGAGAGAGACATGCAAATCACTGCAGTTTCTAAATAAGTGATTTATGTTTAACATTATACATGGGGATTAGAAAATGTAGCAAAACAAATGTTGGGAAGATTTCAACTAAAATTATTCTTTGGGCCTTGTTGCTTTCATTCTATCACTTGTATTCTATTTCGTAATAGAAATCCATAATACTTAAAATTGTAAATTAAAAATGAACATTGTAATAAGGAGAGAAAATTGAATTTCGAACTTTTATAAATCATAATTAAATTAATTTTTATTTCCATCTTTCATTACCTAACTTGTTTCAAGTGCAAAAACATAAGTTGAAAATATTCTTTCTACAAGTACAGAAGTACTTATGATTTAAGACAGTTTTATGAATGGCTTTTCTTGTTTTTTTACACAATTACTAAAATATAAATGAATTTACCCTATTGCAAAAGATATCTGGGATGCAATGTTTTCACAAACTCTGCTTTCCCTTGAATTTTCGTAATTGCAGGAATGATACTAGATGAATATTTTGCCTTTGCAAATATTAAGTTCTTTATGTTAAAACTCAGTTGATTTTCGTCTGGAAGGCTTTTTAAATAAGCTAGTGAGGGACATCCAAGTACTCATTTGTAACTTACTGAAAACATGTTAAACAGTGCTGATTCCTTAATCAGAAACACTAAATTCCCTCATGAAAGGGCATTAATTCAAGTCTATCACACCCTACCATGGGTAAGGGTAGATCGAAATTAACCGAAAGCACTGGAATGTGTTGACTGGTCCCATATGTATGAAACTCAGCCTCTATTGAACAGATTTATGAGACACTTTCAGTGAGCAAAAAGAAACATTTGAGATCAGTTGTTATTATCCCTAACAGACACCAAATCTTAGAGGCCATTACTCTTGGTCTCCAAATGGGAGGGAAATATTTTTAATGAGAAACTAAATTTGTTAAAAAAACAAATATCTATACCAAACATGCCAGTCCCCTTGGAATCATTTTTATGGTAGAGCTCTCAAACATAAGGGATAAATAGTATGAATAATCAAATTTGCAGTGATTCGATCTCTTTTATCAGAAGGGGTACATAGTTGTGGTAATCCAAACTCTTTGGGTCTGAATCTGAAAGCTGGCAAAATACCCGTGTGTGGATAGTCATTCCCCTTGGAGTTAAAGCACAGGCGACAGTAATTCACAAACTCGTTTGGTCCTTCCCCAGCTGCCATGAAGTTCCTCTCCCCTGGATACCTCAGGCATGTAGTGAACAGCAGACCCTTAACCCTTAGGAACATTTGAGGTTTTCTTTATCAATCAACAATTGTTGTGAATTTACAATTGTTGATTTTTATTTCAAGAAAGTCACTTGACAGATCCTCCCTGATCTGTTCAATCGGTTGAATTGAGTTTTCCTGTAGAGCGGTTTTTGGAAATCTGAGATACAACGTTCTTTGTATGCCTTATTTTGAGACTTTAAGGGGAAAAAATGGTTATTGTTACAACACATGAGAACCACAAGCAAAAATGCTCAGAAGCGTGAGGGCCCAGCAAAGCTGTTTTTAAAAGCCTTTTCAAACTTCCATGCCTGCTCAATCAAACGAAAATCACCTGTGAATCAGGTCATTGGGAGAGAGGCACTCGCGAAACTCATTAGCGGCTCACCTTTGATATTTTTCGAAAGGGGATCAAACGACAAGCCTCGCAGTGAAACCTGCAGGTTATCTCTCCGTAGCCTCGTCATTAGCAAAATAGGGCAGTTTTCATCTCCAGCGTGTTGGAGTAAACCGTTTGGAGTGTTAAGAACTTGCCATTTTTTCACACCAGATCAAACTTTAAAACTGCGGTACTGCAAATTAAGACAATGTATACACCACGTTGTACCTTCTGAATAATCTGAAAAATAATATGTGTTTAATATAATTATAATTGTTTACTTTCCTGTCTCGTTCTATTCTATTTCAGTTATATTTATCTTCTCTTTGGGATAAGCATTTTAAGATATTTTCAGGAACAGTTAATCATTACGAGTATATGACTGAATGTCCTGGGTTTATTGTTTCAGGACAAAGTTTTGATTGGAGAACTCTACGTAAAATCTTAAACTGATCCGAAATTCGAGGAATACGATCTTGGATTGGTTAAAAGTTGATGAGAAAGTTCCAGTCGTAAATCATTTGAAAGATTCAGATACCACATGCATTTTTTATCAAGAGAAGCAGATGGAACTAACAATCGGAATGAAGGAAAATAGGAAGAGTTTCATTAGACTCATGTATAGCATTCAGTAAACAATTAATTTTCTCACTTAAAAAGTTGTATATCGACGCAGGAAATTTAACAACTTTTCTGATGAAAGACAAATTGATAAGAGCACTTAAAGCAATTGAAATTAACGGATATTTAGTAAATCATAAAGCGAACGCGTACTTTACATTAAATATGTACTACTTAAACTGTTTTAAATTTATGTCAAGAACATTTTGATTGTGTCATCGCATTATATTTTGTAATTCGTAAAATGTTAATAAATATTTAGTTTCTTACAGAGCGCTTTTATTTATTTGTATTTATAAGACTAGACTCGGAATTTTTTTGTAAAGGTGACCTGTTACGTGTATCTTTACGTAACGTCTCTTAGGCAATTTTTGGGTAGCTTCAGAAATCCGGAACTGCTCTGGTCCCGGATTTTTGAGGTTTTACTGCATTTCGGTTATAAGTAAAAGACATTCTATACATATGTAATGACTTTTCCTTTCTCACTCCATTAAACTTGGCAATTAACTTTTTATTTCGTGTTGGAACTCCTCTCCTTGATGTCTCATTAATTATCTAGACTAATTGGAGTCTTAATTTTTTAATCTGCAGTCTAAAAAATTCAATGTTTTTCAGGATGATGGACGATGATGTGTTTATCAGATTCCTAAAAGTGAATCTCTTCCACAACACTATATACCCACTCTCATCTCAATGGATGTATTTGGGGGACTTGTATGATATTGCATCCTAGCTGGAAAGGTTGGAAATTTAGTTTTTATTGGATGAAATCATGCAAAAGAAAAATATTAAACTTTATTCAACAACTATTCAAAAGAAATTCCTCAAAATTTGGATTTAGTCAAATTTGTGTGTCTAGAAAACGTCTCCATAATGAGACGAGGTACAGAGCAAAAATAGGAAATCAATGTTGCTGACCACCAACAAAATTTCAGGAGCTTGAAAATTTGTAATCCCTATTAGGAAAAGTGGTTAAAAATCAGATATTCACAGCACAGAACAAAAACGATTAGAGAATTGAGCAAAAAACAAATTCTTAATTCATATCTGGCCTGTCTTAAGAATAGCGGAGCCTGATTCTATCAATCCCTAAGAGACCCTAAAATTTCAATTAGTTGAAAATCTTTTCACAATTATGGAAAGATTTTGTTTTTTACACTAGGTAGTTTATTTTAGTTTTTATTGGCCAGCTATTTGTGAAAAATTGCCAGTAATGCACCAATTACATATCTAATGCGCAAACTAGCTTTTGAAATTCTTGCTTTAAGGGGACTTGGCACCCAAAGAGCTAATTTCTCAAATATGAGTTATTTGTTAATATTGTAAGTTACAATTTATCTCCTTGAATTAAATAAAGGTTTCCCAGAAGAAATTTTTTTTAATTATCTCCCACTTTAAAAAAATAATAATTTCGTGAATTTTTTAACACATTTTAAAATGCTACTCTTTCAATGTGCGGTATTTTGGTTTGATATTTTTTAAACATACTCGGATTGGATTGAATGTTGGGGTTTTATGGCGCAAGGTTTAAACATACCCATAAAACCGTTCTCATGACTTTTAAGAATGGGATTTTGGATACCTCAAATAGTTATTGAATTAAAGTTTCAAGGTAAAATATTCCAGAAAAAAACATGACAATTTCACCTTTTCAGGTTATTTGAAGCGTTACTAAAAAAGCCTTAGCATTTTAATCATGGCAGCACGTGAAAAATCGAAACAAAAATCAATTTAAAGATTTTATATTCGTACAAACGTTTGAAAATGTAATAAAACAATTGATTATTTTTCTCGAATTACTATAACCCATGTGTGTTTGTCTATCATCTTTTTAAGGAAACAACAAACATTTTACTTTTATATAATCGAAGTTAAAGGTGGCTATTACATCGCAAAATATGGAGAAAATGAATTTTTGGTACAAACATTCATTATAATGAATGATTATTCACATCAGTAAACTAATAAAAATCATTTTAAATCTTTAAACAATGATTTACTATGTTCAAAATTAATGTTTAAATCACTTCAGACAAAAATATTAATTTCTATCATGAGCAAAAGTCGAAATTCTAATTGATAATTAAGAGCAGAAATTTCTCAGAATACTCTGCCTTTGTAAATCATGATTTTACCCTTTTATCGGCCAGTATTTGTCTTTTACTAGCAATTTAAGTATCTGTTTGACATTCCGAAATGTCGATGGTCATGTGATTTGTAAAAACACTTTTCTTCTAACCAAAATGCTCACAGTCTGTGGTTTACATTTTCATTGTTCTTTCCTAAAGTGCTTGTGGTTTACATTTTCATTGTTCTTTCCTAAAGTGCTTTGCTGTTCTGAATGTTTTGGGCATTCCAAAACTAAGCCTAAACTTAAAGAATAAAGCATAAATACTTGGAAATACAAATATGTCTTTTGGAAACTTGATCTAACTATTATGAGGAGACTCGTTACCTATGTGGATTTCACATTGAAGACATTTTTTCAAAATATCATCTCATGCCAATCTTTGATATCCATCCAGAATATATGGAAAAATAACCTCATTAATTGATTTTTCACACACTATGGGACCATGGCATTTAAAAAACATGACCCTAAAAGGTTTCGTTGATAAATTTTGGTATGTAACAGCATTTTAGTGAGTAGCGAGCGGTGAGAGTGAGAAAAACCTCAGATTTCTGAGTCAGTAAAATTAAAAAATATCTTAAAATTGCCACAGGGACATGAAACTTTCCAGAAACATTCTTCAGTGTATCAAGTGTAATTTGGGACAAAAACAAAAATCGATGTTGATGTTTTTTGGGGTGCCGAGTCCTCTTAAAAACTAAAATTTCCGAGAGGGTCCAACACAGTGGTGGATCATCCATTAGGCGTAAGCCTAAGGATGTTTTTTATAGAAGGTACAATAGGAAAATGTAGCAAAATAAGTTCTCAGCAAATAGAGAAGGTTAAAGAAAATAGAGCTTTGACAGGAGTTAGGTTACTTTTACTTTTGCCGTAAATCTAGACTATGACGTCATTGGGCCTTGTTTGGGATGTAGGGAACAACAAGAATGAAAGGTTTAGAAGTTATAGGATTAATAATTAAAATTGAATTATAAATTCTTTCAATTATAATTTATTATAAATTATTGTACTTGAATTATTTAATAACTTATAATGACCCTTTTCTTTTAAAATAGTTATAACCAATCACTTTGAATTAAAATTAATGTAATTCCTTCTATATCATCAAATATAGTGGTTATTTGTTGAACATTTTCAAACACCGTATAAGGGCCGCGGTGGCCCGGTTGGAAGAGTAACGAACTAGCAACCGAAGGGTTGCGAGTTCGAATCCAGCCAAACACCGTCGTGTACAAAGGGGGCTGGTGCACGTTAAATCTGTCGTGGCCTCAAATGTCCTCACGTTGGCGTGGTGTGGAAGTTTGGAGAGTGGGGTGCCAGCTCAGGTGTTGCCTCGTCATCTGACCGTGGTTCAAAATTACGTGGTGTTGTCCTCGGATCTTTCCCTTTGGGATTGATCCCGGACCGTCACCAATAGCCCATTGTGTTGCTCCAGTGTGACGTTAATTGAAATACCCAAATACCCAAACACCGTATATAAGAGAATTTCATTGCATTCGAAATATTTCTGGCGGTACTACAATATTCAGTGTATGTTTATTAAAAACTGTTAAAAACATTTAGTAATTTTTCTTAATATCTGATAACCTTTGAGTTCATTTGTATTTATAACACACAAAATCTATAGTTAATTATTTTCTATTTATCAGAGTTACTACTGAAAATGTGTGTACAAATAACATTAAAACAGGTTAATTCTTTAAACTCAAAAGGAACAATTGTGTAAACGTTTTTTTTTATGGGTAATTTCTATAAATGCACAAATCCTTGCAGCATTGTTCTGAAGTATAATTTAGAAAAATCAGCAATTATTCCTCATAACAGACAAACATGTTCTTAAAACAAAAATTTACAGAATATAATGGTAGTAGGTGGTTAATTAACGTCGCACTGGAGCAATGATTCTTAACCTTTTTAGTCATCGGCACCCTCCTTGAATTTAAAAATAAATTCTCGCACCCCCTTGAAAAATGTGTTTTTATTTCTTTATTTAAGAAATGACTTCTATTGCAAAATAATTCATGAATTGAAAAATAAACACAAACATTTACAATATACATACAAAACAATATCTCAATTTTTAATGGCTACGTTTTATTCATAATAATTCATGAAGCGTGGCTCCTTTTTTGAAAGAGCCACGCTCGTGTCTTCGAAATTATTTGTAATGCGTTCTTCGAATAAAATAGTAAAATATTTGTGTATAAAATCATGTAAGGTAACATTTTCACATACACACATTCTCAGTTCCTTCCCCTGAGAAATTCTGGAGCAGTAATCCTTACTATTTCTTGTTGGTTCGTATTTTCCTTTAAGGAGCACATTTTTACTAATGAATATCAACTTTGTACCTGTCACTTAAATTACAGTGATCAACACAATAAGAATCTGGATTACTGGAAAACAGATTGACTATCCATCCATCTCACTGATTGAGGTGATTTAGCTGCGAGAATCAGCACACCAAGAATCTTTCGTTCATTGGATCCTTTCCTATTGATATGGGGGTAGAGAATTCCCAGAAAGTTTCTTACAGGAGTCCTTTTATTTAGGTTGCCGTCTTTGGACACCCCCTTTGGCGATTTCTGGTTTTCCTTGTATGTGAAAAACACATTCTCTCAAGCGTCGATTTGTACCAACTGTTCGAATCGAAGAGGACCATACAAAAATAATAACCTTTAAAATATAAAGGACGGGACCTTAAAATTGTGAGAATCCTTTGAATATTTTGGGGTTGATATAATTTTAGCTATAGAAACTCAGAATGTTGCATGGGCAATGAATAATTTTTTAATGAACTTAAGTTTGCATAGTACATTTGCACCTGATATTACTGTGAATACGAACGTAATAAGAATCATGTAAATATATTAGGCATGGGATATTAGAGCGTATTTTATTTTTGATTATTTCTTGAGATTGTCTTATATGGAAACTTCTGTACATTTGTCATATAAACTACTTCTTTTACTGCTGAGAAGAAAACTTTAATATCATCCAGGTTATGAATTCCCACCATAATTTTCCATAGCATAGCTTCAGGATATTTAAGAATCCTTCCCTCGCTAAAGATCTCGCAGTTGCACGGAAATGTCCCCCTCGTATATAAACAGAAACCCTGCAGAGCTCAAACCTTAAGGTTTTTCTCTCGTTACGAGCCCGCTCGTTCCCAGGTGCAAGACAGAATTTTAATATGTATCTATTCCACGTATTGAATTCTGAAGATGAAAAGAAGGGCTGTAAAAGCATTCTCACGGCTATCGGAGAGGATTTGTAGGGAGACTTATCTGATATCTTGGAAGTCTGGATAGCATCTAGGAATGGTTCAAATGATTTTCAAACATTGGAATTAAAATAAAGAAGTAAAATTCAAATACTTCCCAGCGGTCAATTCAAGTACTTTTAGAAAGAAAAAATAAATAATGTTAAGAACTTTCAACTCGTGGTACATTGTAGAAGTAATTAATACTAATTTGAGTAATTTTGTTATCTTTCATTCAGGATACTGAAAATGAAATTACCTTGAGAGAAACATTTTAATGAACAAGGCATGATGATCATTGAGGGAAGGAATAAACCCAAAAGAGTAAACCAGATTGAGTAGCTATCAATGGCAAGCTGACTCAATAAAATTTAGTTTTCAGTTATACATTCCTTCTTCCGGTGTTTAAAATTAGCATTACTCTCTTCTCGACATTCTGATTAAATTTCTCTCTTGAGCTCACATCCATTCACGTTCTGCGGGTCAGGTGTCAAATGAAAGGGAAAAAAATAGCCCTATGCTTTGGCGATTCGAGGTTGGCAAGATAGCCGTTGACGAGAAATTATTGCTTAGGGGTTTTTCAGTCGTTACGCTAAGGAAATTTCTCAACTAATCACAAAAATCTGACGATTTGCACAGATGTGACGCACAGACGATAGTAACTCCGCCTAGAATTAGGGTCCACTGACCAGCACCAAGGGCGCTGTATGTCATATCTTCAGTGAAGCCTCTGTATGCGTAGCTATTTTCTCAGTACCCTAACTTATTTTACTCTCTAAATCTGGCAACGCAAATTTGGCATTGGCATGGTAACACTAATATATTTTTCATTTTCCTAAAACGTGTTCGTTCACGGAGTACGCAAGGTTCTCTCTTCTCGATTGTTGTGCAGTACTTGAATTTCTTCTATTATCTATATAGATTTTGTTGATTCTGATAGTGTCTCCATCAATATAAATCTGGAAAGATGGCAAAAATAAGGATGGAATCCGGAGTGTCATACAAGTAAGTTCTTTTTTTTTCATTTGTTCAATCAAAGCCGAACAATCTTGCCATTTGATTTTCTGATGCAATCAATTTATTAACCCTTGAATCCAAACCTTACTTGTCGTAAAATTTACAGTGTTAGCTATCTAAGGTTTATCAGTATTCGGAAATTTTAAGATTCATTGAGGTAACCATATAGGTTCACATATTACGTCAGAAAATTCATTTCAGATTTGTAGAATTTCAGAAATGGATTGTTATTTCTGCTAAGCCTAAAAACAATCTTACATCTTACCCATAAATATTTAACCAACTTAGATTCATTGGGGTAACCAAGTGGGTTTATATGTTGACATTAAATAATTTCATATTTGTTACATTCAAAAATGGCAAATTGTTATTCCTGCTTAAACTTTGATACAATAAAAATAAGAGTGCTAAATTTCTGTATGCAATGCATATTTGGCTTATGAAGATTTCGATAAAATACAAAGTAAGAAGTGAGACTGAAAACATGTAGTCAGCCAGGTCCCTAACCATGTACCAGTAATTGATCATTTCTAATTAAAATAAGCAAATTACTCTGTCTAACCATGGATAAAATTGATATTACAACCAGTGTACAAAAATAAATGGTAATCAATCTAATTTTCTAATAATCTGTCTTTATTGATAAAAACTAAAGTCGGAAGTTACATAATTGTGATCTAGGAAACTAGTGTAGTGAATTTGTTCTGGGCACATTGTCTTAATCTCAATTATGTTCCTCATTGATCTAAAGTTTCGCATAGATGTCTCTTTGGCCAAACTTCATGTCCAGGAAATAAAGCAGATTGATTTCTGGGGTTTTAGTCAAACTTTGATTTTAAATTTGAAGTAGAATATTTCATGGTGGCTAAGTGTTTAGCATTGGGTAATTGTCAGCATTTCCAAAAATGCTAAAAGGACAGGATAACTAAGCCTAACCAAAAATGCATAAGGGACAATAACTAATCCTAACCAAAATTATAAAAGGGACAAGATAACAGCTTGGAACAGATGCAGTGTAGGACATCTTTTGGCGCGGTTTTATTTGTCAACCATTTTTGGTTGCTAAGGAAGAAACGCGGTTTTCGCCTTGGTTCAACACGGAAAATACATTGCACAATCACCTTGACTAAACGTAATTAAAAATAAAACATCCTTTATTGCCTAGGTGTCAGTTTCATTGCCCCATTACACTTTGTTCATTCACAAGCTGTATCCAGTCGACCAAAGTGTTGTTTGCAAAAAATACTCTTCCTTCATATCGCTAGTTTTGGTACCTCTAACCAACTCATACATCCTCAACATACGACTACTAAGCCTGTCCTAACAGATTTTTGACTACCACAAACACCATTACCCCTGCATTGCCTGCAAACCCAAATAAATCCATCAGACTTCGTTGGCCTAGATGTCTGTTTCATTTCCCCATTACACTTTTCACACTTTTAATTAACCCCGCTTCCATAAGAAAATCCAAAAATGCCTTCTTATCCTGGGCCAAATGAGTTACGAATAGCCGATAAGCCTCGACAGGGCGACCAAAAATCGGTCTTTTATTGGAAAATTGTAAATTAAAATTTCTCCTTAACAAGTGCTGAAACTTTTCAATTAAAGTAGGTAAAGAAGATGACTAAAAATTGATAATTTAAAATTAAAAGAATTATTACAAAAAACAGTACAACCTGGTTCCTTGGCACGTCCTGACGTTAAAACGTCTGGTGATTTAATGGAACACGTTGTATTCCACAGGCTAAGGCGTTGCCTGTAGGGTTGCAAGAATGGAAGCCAGTGGAACATTCGGGAAATTAGGGGTGTTGCCAGAAACCACAAAAATCAGAAAATAAAACCTTGCCAAAAGATGTCCTTTACTGCATCTTTTCCAATTTCCACTTTAAAAAACTTCAGATTATTGATTATACGAATAATAGATTGGATTCTTAATGAACTGAGGCAAAGGTTTCAAAACATGAATAGTTTATTTCGTTTCCTCAATGGAGCTTGGTTTGAATGAATGAAAGGAGAAGAATTGAAGAACCAGGCACTTGAGTTAGCTACTACATATAAAGACTTGGACAAGGACTAACTGGCAATAGAAGTGGAGAGTTTTAAATGTTATGCCTTGGATTTAAGCCATAATATGAAAACGGCTACACCATCAGGTCTTCTGACGTACAATACATATACAATATACAAGAACGGAATTGAAGACGTGTCCAACATAACGACAGCATTGAGAATTTTCCTCACAATACCAGCCTCAGTCGCCTTACTTTTAATTTTCCAGTATATTCAAAACCAGCAACAATCATAAATCTCTTAGAGAAAGTTCTCACGTTAAGTTACAAAGTTGAACCACGTTTTAAGATTTTTCTCCTCTTTTATGATAATAAATTGTTCTTTTTTATTGCAATCTTTTAAATATGCCCACACCTCGTCTATTGTCACAACATTTTTCCATCTTTCTCAAGCTAAATGCTTCTCATACAGAATTCTGCAACGAGTTCTGCTTTCTGCAATATGTCATCAGGATAGACGAAGAACATTGTATTTTTTGGCCTATTAAGATTCAAATCACTGTTAATTATTTTATTTACAGTTGAAACTGAACTTTTAATGACTTTGTAATAGTCCTTTGATTTGGCAGATTCTCTTTTAAAATTAAAGATCTTACCTTACAAATATTCTCAGAAATTCTTTTCTTTTTTGGATACGTATTTGGAAATATTTTTCCACTTTTACGCGTTTATTCCTTTCTCATTAATATTACTTATAGTACCTTTAGATATAGAAAAAAGATGACTTTTACAGCGTTTTTGAATAATTGAATAAGCAATTCTCTTTGGAAAGAACGGAAACATAGCCTTCCATACATTGCGTATTTAAAAGCACCACTTTGAAAGTCAACAAAACTCTTAGTTAGCAGACGATAAGTTATACTTTAACTATTTAACTGCTGCGAAAATAAAATTATTTCTTAGCATACATTTTTTTACAGCTCATCAAAATCATTCAAAAAATGTCCCAACAGCCTCTGTATTTATCATAATTAAATATCCTATTCTGAAGCAAGTCTGTTGATTTTGATGCAGCCCACATACATATCCTGATATCATTTGATAAAACCTTTCAATTTAATTTGCAGCGATTATGATTAGTATGAAAGAATATACCAAACATGCTACTCTTAGATTATTTGTCAATGAAATATCTTAGAATTAATTAGGTATTTTTCTTGTACTAAAAATGAAATTGCTGCAAATTAATCTATTTACCTTTAAAATCAAGCATTTACCATCTAAGTTTAATATAAAAATTTGGACTAGTGGAATTAATGTGTTGTGGCGTTATCAGGTGTTTTCAGGGAGGGTTTTGGTTTGGTTGGTTGGGGCGCCAATGTGAGTTCTTGCCCTGGGTGGAAACTAACCTAGTTAAGTCTCTGGTTGCCTGTCTTGTGTTTGGCACAGCATGGCCAAGTTGCATGAAAATAAATATATAGTTTTGAATATATCATCTTTAAAAGAAAAGAACTTGTGAAACTTAATCATAGTCATGGTAATGTGTCATTTACATGCTAACATTTGTTACATCTTTATCATGTAAAACTTATTCCAATTTTCATTGCAGGGACCTAGAAGAGGGTGTAGTATTCCAGACTGAACCTCAACAGGATGATTCATCAGATGAATCATTTGATGATGAGACTTTTGATACCTTCAAAGAAGATATGATGAATGTGAATCTGGATGTGAAGAATAGACCTCGATATTTGGGTGGTGAAGGTCTTCCTTTTCACGAACTGAAAAAGAAGATGAAGCCTCTTACAGGAGATGGACTTGTTAAAAAAGATGTAAGTATCTAAACTTAACAAGCATGACCATCTAATAAGAAAATTTTAAAATAATCAATTTATAATGTGCACTCAGCTTAGATTTATTGTTATTGTGAGGGTTCTTTGTACACTCCAGAAGCTTAAATCTTTATGCTTCACCTTTTGTAGAAATGTTATTGGTCGTTAAGTTAAGATTTGGTACTTTTTGCTCTAATTTTACAAAAAATATCCTTTATCTAATTTGTAGAAGTGTACTCAAAATTTAATTACATGCAAAGTAAATTTCGAAAATGAGCACTAACATAAAACATGTAATTTAAAGACAAAAAAAATTTAAATTATAAAAGATTTTCCAGGCTGCTTTTTCAGTGATACTCAGTAGATTTGTTAATCTGCGTGCCCTGAACACGAACTGAAAAGTACTGTGTTAAATGTAATGTATGAACTGGGCATTATGGAAAAGCAATGACTGCACTATATTTTCAACAGTGTAAAAAGTTAAATTTAATGTTATCCACTAAATGTTTTAAATTATTATTTCAAAAGAATTATTTTAGAATCAGGTACTTATCATTTGTAAATTTAATCGCCTTGTATAGTCCTTTGTTATTAATTCTGATTACTCTGGTGTCAATCCTAAATAGAACTGCTAAATGATTTGATAACCTTCAACAAATGTTTTTGTATGATCTCTAGAAATTTTATTTTCAATCATTCAGTTGACATTTTAAATTTTGGTTTGCATATTGCATTTCCAACTACAGTGCTTAGCAGGATCCTTGCTACCAAGAATTTAAAATATATGTCTGATTTTGATAAACTAATCTGACAATTGATCAAGCATTGAAGCCTAATTTTTGTTTTTAAACCCTAAGACCAGGTGTTTATGCGTTTCACAAAATGCAACTTGTTAGAGCGTAATTAATTTTTGTATAATCTTTTCCCTCATATTGCTTAGAATTGACTCTTGATTTTGTATAAAAAGTTTGATAATCAAAAATGTGATGATTTACAGTTTTTGAAGTATGGCACTGGAACTTTAATCCCAGAAAAATCTATCGTGATGATGCATTATGAAGCTTATGTTGAGGAAAGAAAAGAGCCATTCGACTCAAGTCGTTTGAGACAAAGACCTTTTAAGTTTTTGTAAGTATTGCATTTCTCAAAATTTTAGTATTTTAGCTTGTGCATTTTCATGCTTACCAACCCTCCCAGCCTTTTTTCAGTCTTCAGATACAAAAAACATATTCTGGATTTTTCTTTGAATATAAAAATATTTTTAGGTTCATTATTTGGCACAATGTAGTGGTAATCCATGAAAGAACGATATTGCATTCTTTTCTCTAAGTCTTCTAGATGGAATTGTCCTCAGGGGCACATCTCTGTCTTACTGTCTTTAGTAAACACTGGGATCGAGTTCTCTGAATACCCCAGTGATCTTTTTTTGCTTTCATCCCACTCCACTCTTCCCCAATGCCTCCTTTTTATTCCTTTCATAACACTTTTCATTGATGTTTTGTGCTTGGCACAGCTTGACCAATATGGTCCTTGCACCATAAAACACCAAATCAACCATCCAGATGGAAATAGTATTCCAATTTTTATTTAGGGGAATTTTCAAGTGATGTCCATTAAGTTTAATTGTTAATTTTTACATATTTGGTATCATTTTGTATAAAGTACTACCAAATCAGGTTCATCCTTTCAACTGCCACCAATTAAATGACAATAGAAGATAGCATTACTGCTTTTCCTGTTTTGAATTGTTTTCTCGGCACTTTTGATTTTTGTTTTGATGATTATTTTAGGCATTTTTCATATCTGATAGTTATGCATTGCATTTTATATCATAAAAATCTTTTTTCTTGGAGGTTGGCAAGTATACATTGCTATAAAAATTCATTTAATTTTTAAAATTGTAACATTTTTATAAATATCTTGTTAGATATTATCGTTCTTGCATTCTCTTTAAAACTAGCTATCCACGATATTGAAAGAATTTGTTTTAGTATTTTGACCAAGCCATGATTTATACAATACGTGTATACAAACCAAGGTATGAAAAAAATCATGATTTCTTTTAATCAAAATCATGGGATTTTTTTCAAATTGGATTTTAATTAATTCCTTGCCCATACAAGTTGAAGTTTCTTAGCCATGAGACACGCAAATTACAGTGTAGTTTCTAGATAGTTTTAATTTATTTAAACATTAATATTTTTATGTAAAACATTAATGTATTAAGAAGTATAGCCTTGTGAACTTTTGAAAGATTAAAACGCAACAGAGGAATTATCTAAGTAAATCACATAATAGTCTAAATAGACAGTGCCCCAAATGACAAGATGAGCAATGTTTTTCCATCTGGTTCTCAAGCAATTTCGATTACTTTGAGGTACCCATTACCAGTGACTTGAATATTTTTAACCCAGATAAATAAGATTGCCAGACACCATATAAATTTTTTCAATTATACAAATTTCAGAATTTTTTTGCATCATATATAAATAAAATGTTTTGAATTACTTCAATTATTTTTATATAAAATAATTGGTTCAAGACTTGCTTTTGAGAAAAAATTCTTATTAATTTTTGGCTTGCAAAAATAACTTATTTGTGAAAAAAATGTTATTTTTGTGTTAACAGTTAAATAATGAGACGACATGGAAATACATAAATTTGAAATCAGATGTCTATTTTTCTAATTCTTTGAGCATTGACAAGCATTTCATAGGTATATTCAAGGCACACGAGAAGGGTTTATGTATAAAACAAAAATGAAGCTTTTCCTATGAACAGCATAGAACAAGTAATAGTATCCCCCAGATAATGCCAATTCAGTGGAATTTTGAGCTTGCAATAAAAAATGTATCAATTCCAATAGCTATCTGCTTCAATCCATAATCTTTTGTCCGAGAGTTGTCTGTGCAAACGCGCAAAAATCTCGTGTTGGGGAATGAGCCTGTTAGGAAAGCGATCTCGGTAAAGGCGTTGTGCATGCCTGCCATTACCATCGGTCAGACCGTAAACAAAATGTATGTCTGCTTTCACCGCATTCCAATATTCAGCCATTTCCCGTCGCGATTGACGTTGGGTGTGAAAACCTCCGCTTTTATACAAGCGTTTGACTGCGCTCTCTAGCGGCCAACCGCTTCACTTGCGACCATACATTCTACGGTGAAAAGTGTTTGTTTCATTGTGTTCTATCACCCCCTGTAGTTTGTATTATTAGTTTAGACTCACCCTGTATAGCAGAATAAAAAATGAAATTTTAATTTAAATCATTCATCTTTTTAATAAAAATACTTGGTTTAAATTGGCATACCCTGGTAATGTGTTCCTATTTATAAAGTACCAAAATTGGTGTATCCAAAGGCTTGAAAACTGCTGAATTGATTACTAGTGTATCTTGTTATGAAGAGCTAATTTATCAATATAGCCGAGGAATATAAAATCTGAATATGTAAAGCACTGCTTGAGCAGGCTTAAGAGTTAAAACCCAAATAGCAAATCACAAAAACACTCTGAAATCTGTTATTCTAAAAGCAAGGTACATAATAAAACATCTTGTAATCTAAAACAATATTTGTGAAAGCAACTTATTTGAAAGTATAAGCAATTCTTGAAAAGGATTTCAAGATCAAATTGCAAGAATGAAATTAAATTGTTTGGTCTGATAAATTTAGTTACTTTTTAACCATCAATGTGCTAGACATCTGATATTCTAGTGTTAAAATTAGTTGCTTTTATAATGTGATTTTCTTTCATGCTTTTTACTTTACCTGGCAATGTTCAGTTTCTTGGCTCTTAAAATCAAATTAACCCTCTGCCAGCATAGAATTTGTAAGTAGTGTATAGTTTTACCCCACAACACACCTAATGACTAAGTAAACACACCTATCAGTTGCAAGGAACCAAGGATTCTTACAACCTCTGGAAATGCATTGGTCATTTGATTAGAAAAGAATCATTTAGGGAAAGATACTGTTGGTCCTTTCCTTAAAATAAAATAATTTGCAAAAATCTGTTGGTACTTTCCTGAAAAAATAATCATTTTAATAGTTTCTATTGGTCAAGGTCAACTGTTTAGGAGTCATGCAGGGAAGATTGCAGGTTGTATAGTGGGAATTGTGTGTGAACCCTTCAGAGGGTTAAAAATGCATAACATATATTTTATAATTAAGATAAATTTTTTAATCACTTATTCTCTTCTGCAGGTTTGGAGATGGGAATGTTCTTCCTGGACTGGAATTGGGAATCAAATCTATGAAAAAGGGAGAAATAGCCAGGTTTATTGTTGGTCCTGAATATGCCTTCGGCGCTATGGGGTGTCCACCTCGCATTCCAGCTGGAGCCGAGATTCTGTATGAAGTCGAAATACTCAACTTTTTCCTCGGCAAAGAAGCGATTGAATTTGAAGAAATGGCCCCAGAGGACCAGAAGAAGGCTCCTTTTGAACAAATTGCTGGTGTGTACCGCTGTGAGAACCAAATGGCCAACAATCTCTTCCGACAGAAAATTTACAAACCAGCAATTGCTCGATACAAGAGAGTGGTGAGATTGTTGGAGGATGTTTCAGTTGAAGATGAAGAAGCTGATGACAAGAGAAAGCAGTACCTGCTGAAGACGTACTTAAATCTTTCCCAGTGTTTTCTGTGCATCCAAAATCCACACAAGGCTATTATTTATGCAGATTTGGCTTTGAAGTTGGATCCAGAGAGCCCAAAAGGTTTGTACCGTATGGGGTATGGCTTACACATGACGGATAACTATGAGCGTGCAGAATACTACTTAAACAGGGCCAGAAAACACAAGCCTTTTGAAAAGAGCATCAATGCTGCTATTTTAAAATTGGAACAGAAACGGAAATTGCATCAAGATTGGGAACGTAGGTTCTGCAGAAAAATGTGGGGTTCTGAGCAAGATATGCCAAAAAAGGCACCTCCAAGATCCAAAGAAATGCAGGAGTTGTATGACATTATTAACCAGGAAATAATTGCTTTCATAGAATCAGATGAAAGGGAGCTGCCATTTTCTTCTGGTTATACAGAAAGTCAGTTGGAGATCGTTAAAGAAGTCACACAAGCACATGACTTAGCCTTTGTTACTAAAATTATGTGTGGCCGAAAGATCAATAAAGTAGCCAAAAAATGGAAATCGTAAAATATGAAAGCAGTGAAATGTATATAGCTCATTCCCATGCAATTCATCTTATTCACGATTTTTTTCCTTGTTTCATTCCAAACATTGTTATTCATGTTGCTCATTTCATTTTACTTCATCCATTACTGCATTTTTCATATTCAACTGTTTTTAAACCATTTAGGGATGTGTTAAGAAAAATCACATTTGTTATTAATGGTGGCTGATATGCAGCCATATTTGTTTAGTTTTTCAGTAGAATGTACGAAGGTGCTACATTGAGTGTATTTTTTCAGTTGTGAAATATCATCTTTTTCATTTGAAGGAATTAAGAAATGTAATTTTTCTAATGTATATTCTGAGTAAACATTTCTACCAGTTGGTATACAGATGTTTGTATTTGTCAAATAAATTGTTTGTTACATTGATCTGTTTTTGATATTTCCACAATCTAGTACATAACACTGAAACTTGTATTCAAAGGAAATTCTTTCAAGTAGAAAATTAAAAATAAGCTTGTGGAAGCTTTTTAAGACAATCGAAAATAAAATTATACAAAACTAAGCAGCTTATCAAAGTTGAGTAAAACATGAAAATAGTTCTGTACATAGATAACATGTGAGACTTGTGTGTAAATTTATATATTCAAATTATTCAGTATAACCATGATAATTATCGTCTGTTGATCGGAAACAATTTCAGAATGTTTGCATGTGGTATAAAAGTTGAATGTTTTGCAAGAGGTCATTTCTACAACCAAGGATTACTATTAATTTGAAAAGGTTTCTTTGTGGGTCCTTACATTGTAAATGAAAAATTCTGACCCGTTTTATTTATATAAATTATTTTAATTCGGTATTTACAGAAATATTAAGTTTTAATTCTGACTTGCTTATAAAAAGCATTTAAAAATTTGATTACAAATAATTGCATCCTTATTTAATCTAAACATTCATAAAGTAGAAAAAACGTAAAATAAAAATTGAGTGTTTTGCATTTACAAAATGCAATAAGAACACTTATTTCAATACGTATAAAACAAATACAAAAAGTTACTCTAATACAAAAATAAAAAATTTGAAAGATAAACAATACTCATAACTATACGAAGATCAGAAAAACATCAATAACATCCAGAAAGTCAACTATTTGTAGATAAAACACTAATATATTCTATAACATCTCATCACATTTATATTTCACATACAATAAGAACTCCTTTGGCATAAAAAAATATGTTTTAATCACGATAGAAATATTTTAGTTTCCATTGTTTTAAAAACTGGGATCTTATTCGATTTACAACATCCTATCCAAGTATTAAATTAATCATTGAATACAGTAATATCAAATGAAATTGTTCACTTGGTTATAAATTATTCAATTAAAAATAAGCATGATGTATATTTCAGGAAAATATTTAAAATTTTACAAACCATAAAAAAATTACGTAATCCATGATACAAATTATTTTCCTTGTCATTTAGAAAACAATTTTAAAATCACGTAAAAGTTTAATACTCGGCAATTTTCAGGTGAGCATTCACAGCAGAAAATTAAATTAGAGGCAAAAATTGAAAGAAAATTCGTGATATTTTAAAATTCCATTGTAAGTACTAATAAAAACCTGCAATGAAATGTTTCAATTGAAGAGAAATAACCAATAAAGCTATAGCTTCAAAAATCAGTTGGTCATTGTAAGAAAAGGACAAAACGGCTACCTGTCAACGTGTAATAACTTTTTTTGTATTATAGAAATATTTATATATAACCTTAGTATGTACCCCTTGAATGAAAAGTGTCAATTTTACTCAATTTCTGTTGAAGTAAAAAAAAACTTTCTAGAGAACTTTTCATCATAGTGCACAATAGCTGATAAAAATGTACGATTTGATGGATTTAATCACTTATTTGTTAGCTACGAAAGAAAATATTTTTTCAATTTACTCTCATTGCAAACATTTCTTTTCCTCTTGTTCAAACTAAAAGAAATAAAAAGCTCATGTAGAACAGATACGTATAAGTGGTTAAAGTATAAAATTAACGTTCAAAGTGATATTGTGCATTGATAAAGATAGTGAAAAGATGAATTTAAAAATCTTATGGACCAAGCTTATAAATCGATATTTTACACAAAACCAATGAAAGAAAATACAAAAAAAATTGAGCATAAACCACATTTCTATTCAATTTGAAATAGACAGAAATTCAAATCCCAGTCTCAACTTTTTGTATTTTTCGTTTAAAAAAACACTTTAGATTTCAGTCTGCATGTAAAGTACAGACACAAAAGTATTTAAATAAAATGAAAACTTACATTTGCCTTAAGTGATAGAAATTTCACAAAATATTTCCAAGATATGTCTTAACATGAATTTGATAGTTTTAATCTTTCATATATTGAATAAGTTAAATCTATAATATAATTGTTTATCAGTTAAAATTAACCAACTTTTAAGCAAACTAAATTAAAGGATACAAAACTATATACCAGTAAAATATTGTTAAAATCTCAAATACTTTACAAGTTTACTATTGTATGCTCCTGTTTTCCCGAACAATTTTAATGAAATGGACTATTTGTATATCCATATCAATAGGAGTGATAAGTCAATTTTCATCTCAATAAAACATTGAATTGAAATGACAAATATAACCCCATACATATCAAAACCAATTTCTAATATGTTAATTTAGTCTCATTGTTACTCATTTTAAAATTTTAATTATCAGTTTTGAAATTTAAATAAGACATGGTGTATTTAAACGATGGTAAGAAATGGAAATTTCAATTCAACTAAAAATCATGTTAAAAGAATATTATTTTGAAATAAATTATAAAAGTAACATGAGTAAGCATGACGTATCTGTCATAACAGTGTTGAAACTAAAAGCTTGCCACCATACAGTCAACTCAATTATACAGGTAAGTAGTCTCAGAAGCATATATAGGATGGTCTGATTTGCTGATTTGAATTCATGTCATGTGCAAAAGAGCTATCAACCATTTCGGAAAGAGCTAATTTTTTTCTAATGCCTTGCCAATTGAACAGTATCCATAATGGCACCTACAAGGGTGGATTTGTGAACTTGTGCATCACAGGAGGGTTTACATTATACCAGGCACAACCCGTTAATAGAGCAGACAAAAAAGAATTGCGGTTCTGCAAATTTCCCCACTAAAATAGGGAAAATTGTGCAGCGCTGCAACATTTCCTTTCTGATGCACCTTTATCTATGATATGAGAAAAGTTAATGAGCTCCTCTAGGTTTTGGCTTTGCATGCTTTCAATTCGTTGAGGAGATTATGATTATGTCAATACAATAAAACATACTGATTCAATTACGGAAGGGAAACAATGAAGCAGTGTCAATTGAAAATACATTAATACTGATAAATAAAACAAAAATATGCAAGACTAGTTAGATTGGTCTGGTTAAGATCAATCAATAACACAAATTTAATCAAAACTCATGACTTTTGTAGTTATTAATACATTTAAATCTCATCAAATGACTAATATTTTCAAGAAAAAAGTCACATCATTGTCTTTATGAAATTTATGAATTAAATTTAGCAATCTAGCCTTTTAAAATAAAAAGCACAAATTGTTTAAACTCTAATTATCCAAGAATATTTGAGAATGATTAGGTCCAAAATACTTTTTGCAATGGAACATTTAAAATATCTTTGAGTATTCCATATCTTGATTGTTGCATCCTGGTTTATAAATTTGTCGTAAGAATAGTTTAAGTGAAAGACACAGCAGTACATTATTCTACTGCATAGGGTTTGCGAGATTGTTTCTCCACTGTACTATTTTACAATGCTACAATTTAACATTATGTGCCTTTGTTAGCACCCACACAAACTGACATAATTCACAAGTCAAACTGTAATTGATAAAGATAAAAAAAATTAAGTAGATTGATCATTATCAAAACACATCAAGAATATGAAAGGGTAACAATATGCCTTAAATGAATGGTCTAGTCCAATAATAATGAATATACATAGAGCATATGTTCCATTAAATACCATGAAAACTGCATAAGCATATTACTTGCTCTGAGTCGGTAAACTTTGCCCACGAAACAATAGCTCTGTGCAATTTTCAAGAAAAAGCAATAAAAATTGATGTCATATGGCAAAATACAGAAATATTATTTTAACTTAATTAATATTAGTTTAGCATCTTAATTTTATTTTTGCTAACCAATTAGTCTAATGGTTAGGGTGTTGATTTCTGGATTCCAAGGTTCCCCATTCGAATCCAGGATTAAGGCACGGATGTTTGTCTATGTGGAGTAAATATGCAGCTTCTCTATAAACAGGTTATGCCTAGATCATCGATCTTCTAATGACATAGTCAGAGCATGTGGAAGGCGTCCCTGTCATAAAATCTCTGAAGGGTAAATCACTAGGGCTTATGAATCGACAGCTGATTGACTATCGAAGCGCAGACTAGTGTTTTTGATCATAGTGGATAATCACTTTAACCAATCAATACTTTAGGATTCATGCTTTTTCCTACAACTGTTCCAACTTGGGATGAAAATCCCCAAGAGGGAAAAAGGTGAAAGGATTTCCCCTCCCCGAGGGAGAGATTAGATTAAGAACGGATATTGGAGGGTAAGGATGTGCCTTACCATTGATCCGGCGACCAGCCGTGTATTTCTTTGTGTTGTTGTGTGTTCGTAATAAATGTTTGTAACGTAAAATTTGGATGGATTTTTCCCTGATGAAAACACACATTTTGGCATAGAATTTGGTGAACCGGACGCGATTAATTTTGGATTGTGACGGACCTTGTGTTATGAAGAATTGTGCTCTGATTCACGGCTACGTGGAATTTGAGGTAGGTCCCCTTTTAATCTGAATTAATTGAAATTGAATAATTGATCCAATCATGAATCCTGATGCATTAAAGCGAAAAAGAAGTAGTATCAGACAACTTTTTACCAAGCTTATTACAAAAATAATAGGCACTATAAATGAACAATTAAGTGAAAGATACACTGAAGACCAAAAGCTTGATGATCTTCATGATCAAAAACATCAATTAATAGAAAAAATTGAAACCCTTAAAAAATTAGATAGTGAAATAGAAGCTATTATTGCAATTGATGAAATCGAAAACGAAATTACTGTGAGTGAGGAGTATCAGGAACGCGGGATTCAATGGAAAACGAGATTAAGTAGACAAATAGAAAAATTATCCGAAGCTACACCGCAAAATGATTTAAATGAAGGTATCGAGCCAAATAGAGCGGAAAGATACAGAAATGAAAATATTAAACTCCCAAAACTAAATATCGCGAAATTTTATGGAGACTGTAGTTATTGGCTGGACTTCTGGAACTCGTATGAAGTCGCTATTCATAAGAATGATTATTTAAGCAAAATAGAGAAATTCGCTTATTTAAAAACTTATTTAGGTGGGATAGCTTTAACAGCCGTTTCGGGTTTCTCTTTAACTAACAACAATTATGATTCTTCAATACAATTGTTAAAGGAGAGGTTTGGAAGAATAGATTTAATAATCAGTTCACATATGAACAAACTTCTAACGATAGAACCTGTAAGAACGTGTTCCAATGTGTCAGCTTTGAGAAAAATGTATGACGCGATTGAGGTCCAGATCCGATCGCTACAATCTCTTGAAGTTGCAACTGGCACATATAGTAATCTCCTTTGCCCCGTGATATTACAGAAAATCCCGGAAGAGTTAAATTTAAATTATAATAGACAACGAAAAATGAGTGAATTATTTGATATCAAACATTTAATTGAATTTTTAAGACAGGAAGTAGAGTGCCGAGAGACGTCCTTTTTATTAGCTAATCCTAAAGGTGTAAGTGGAAATGAATGGTCCTTTCGTAACAGAACAATAAATCAAAATAGTCAAAATAAGCATTATGTAAGCCTAAAACGAAACACACCAGTATCAAACATACCTACTGCAGCAGCCTTAACCACTGCTGTGAATGAAATTTGTATTTTTTGTTCCGATAGATCGCATATAAGTCAAAAATGTCCATTGACAGTAATTGAAAGAAAAAATTCTCTTAAATCCCATGGTCGATGTTTCATATGTTTAAAACGTAGGCATATATCTAAGTTTTGTTGGAAAAAGGATCAGATGTGTAAGAATTGCAAGCAGCCTCATAATTATTTGATATGTGAAAAGGCATACTGCGCACAAAATCCAAACGAATCCATACACAACGAACCAGAACAAGTTGAGACATCTGTATCTTCACTACATTGCTTAGAAAATAAACAAAAAAGAGATAAATTAGAGTCAGTTTTATTACAGACATTCACTGCGGTGGTTAAAACAGACCAGAAAATAGGAGTGGTTCGAGTGCTGCTAGACAGCGGCAGCAATAGAACATTCGTGAAAAGGGGAATAGCTGACTCATTGGGGTTGAAGGTCATTCGCCAAGAAGTGTTTACAATACATGCGTTCGGTGGGATTCGAGCTGAGACCAAACAAATTTATGATATAGTTGAGTTCGATTTGCAGAATAGAATTAAACCTGATCAACATATCAAATTAGAAGCGGTGGTCATTGAGTCCATTACACATGGCCATATTGAAATTCCTTCTCAGTGGGTTAGAAACATTGCTTTCGAGAAAGGAATCGAATTAGCCGATACTGGAACCACAAATGAGATACATATACTGATCGGATCGGATTATATATGGGAGATTTTACATGAAAGAAATATAAGGATAGGCAAACGTTTAGTAGTAACTGATAGTATATTTGGGTATGTAATTCAAGGCAGGGAAATGGAATATGACAGTGAGAATGTTTGTGTAAATTATGCAACGGTATTTAGAGAAGAATCAGATAATGAAAGGGTTAAAAGTTTATGGGAATTGGAAGCGATTGGAATAAATCAGGATAAAGAAATTTCTCGATCAGATACGGATGTCATGAACATGTTTGAACAAAACACAATTTTTAAGGACAAGAGGTATCAAACTAAGTTGCTATGGAAAGATAATTATAATTATAACATTAAACTCTAATTATGTGTTTGCAAGGCGACGTCTGATTAATTTGAACAATAAATTTAGGCACAATTCAGAGTTGTATTTCCAATATAATGAAATTATTGACGAACAATTAAAAGACGGTATAATTGAACAAGTCAAAATTGTTTCCAATGATTATAAAAATATAGGATATTTTATGCCCCATCATGCAGTGGTAAAAGAATTAAAAGAGAGTACTAAGGTTAGGATTGTCTACGACGCGTCCTCAAAAACTAAAGGGGAACAATCTCTCAACGATTGTTTAGAGAGTGGGCCAAGTCTCAATCCAGATTTACTGAAAATTATTTTGAAATTTCGATACCATCCAATAGCATTTTGCGCAGATATTCAAAGAGCCTTTTTAGAGGTTGGCATCGTTGAGCAAGACAGAAAGTATTTGCAGTTTTTATGGGAAAAGAGGGGAACTGATCTCGATTTCGGTGGTCGTGATATCAGAGTTTTGCGATTTAGACGAGTTCCTTTCGGAGTGAAATGTAGTCCCTTTATCCTGACGGCTACTATAAGACTGCATCTTACAAAGTATGAGAACTCGCATGTGCTGAAGCATGTACTGTTCTTAAAGACCTCTATGTCGACGATTTAATTACGGGCGCAGCTACTGTTGAAGAAGCCGCATCGATATCAAAGGAGGCCAGTTATATATTAAGCGAAGCAAGTATGAATTTGCGACGATGGACTTCGAACTCTCCGACCTTAAACCAAATATGGGAGGACAATCAAATGGAGTGTCGACAGTCTTCGCATGAGTTAAACTTACCACTTAAGGTCCTAGGTTTAATATGGGACAATGAAAGGGACACCCTGAGGATTGAGCTCAATCAATTCTCGAAAATGAAAGGTGTAACTCCAACGAAACGTGTTGTGCTGAGTACATGCGGAATGTTATATGATCCTATAGGACTGATAACGCCTTTCACTGTGAGAATAAAGTTAATGATGCAAACTCTTTGGGAGCGAGGCATCCAATGGGATGAGTCTCTTCCTGTGGAAATAGAGTCATTGTTTAAAGAGTGGCTCAATGAAATAGACGAATTCAAGAGACTCGTCATACCCCGACCATATTTTGATGAAATACAAGTGAATCAATTAGAAGTACACATATTTTCAGATGCAAGTCCGAAGGCTTACGGTTCTGTTGCGTACTTCAAAATCAAATATCAAAATAAGTGTGCGACTAGTTTTATAATTTCTAAGTCTCGTTTAGCTCCAATTAAGAGAATGACCCTACCACGTTTAGAACTGTTGGGAGCCTTGACATCAGTGAGGTTGTCTTCTTACTTGCAATCCACATTTCCTTCATTGAAGGAAAGTGATATTTTCTTGTGGACTGACTCCAGATATGTCTACATTGGATTAAGGGTGTTGCTGATGAT
The DNA here is from genome assembly GCA_933210815.1 of Meta bourneti. Taxonomy (NCBI): domain Eukaryota; kingdom Metazoa; phylum Arthropoda; class Arachnida; order Araneae; family Tetragnathidae; genus Meta; species Meta bourneti. The sequence continues at coordinate 26,375,643 of OW119928.1, forward strand.
TGGAAACCGTTTGTCCGCAACCGAGTCTTGGAAATTAAAGAGAAATCCATTCCTTTAAACTGGAATCATTCCAATGGGAAAACCAACCCAGCCGATAAACTTACTCGGGGAGTAAGTGCACGTTCTCTCATCGATAACGAGATCTGGTGGACCGGTCCTCACTGGCTTTTAAAACACGAGATGTCCTGTGGTGATACAGTGTCAACACTGGACACGGACTCTCAGGAAATCCAGAAAGAAAAAAGAACCAACTGTGTTACCTTACAAACGTGTTTTGAACCTTCGGATACATTGTTTGATTTCCACAAATATAGTGATTTGGATAGGGTTTTGAGGATAACTGCATACGTCATGCGGTTTGTGAAAAACTCTAAACCGAATTCTAAAAAAGGAACTGGTACACTTACAGCCACAGAACTATCTAAGGCTGAAGAACATTGGGTTTGTTTTGTGCAAAGAACAGAATTCCAACGTGAATACCTTCAGCTGAGAAGGGGAGTTCCTATTGACTCTGAGTCGAGACTTTACTGTCTGAATCCGAGCATATCTGCTGATGGATTAATTTGTCTCGGCGGTAGATTGCAACGTTCTGAATTTGAGTTTCAGGAAAAGCATCCTTGGATTATTCCCGGCAAATCTAAATTCACCGAATTGCTTATTGTTAAGGAACATCAGCACTTGTATCATTCTGGTGTTTCAGATACACTGACTCAACTTCGAGAAAGGTACTGGATAATCCGAGGCAGACAGGCTGTAAAATCCTGCTTGAATAAGTGTTTTATTTGCAAAAGGTTCAAGGCCAGACCTGGTAAACAGGTAGTGGCTCCACTACCAGCTGATAGAATAGCTGAGGCAAACCCTTTTGAAGTAACAGGGATTGATTTCGCGGGACCTTTGTATACAAAGGACAGTGACAAAATTTATATTGCCCTATTCACTTGTGCAGTCACTCGTGCAATGCATCTTGAAGTGGTATCAAGTCTGAGTGCGGAACATTTTCTATTGGCCTTCCGACGATTTGTTTCAAGAAGAGGAGTCTGCCGAACTATTAACTCGGACAATGCCAAAACTTTCAAAGCAGCAGACTGTGAACTGAAAAGGTTGTATGCTAATATTACGGACACATCCGTACAAAATTATTTTGGTAAAAATGGTATAACGTGGCGATTTATTGTTGAAAGAGCGGCTTGGTGGGGTGGATACTGGGAGAGAATGGTAAAAATGACAAAAATTATTTTGAGAAAAGTGCTAGGAAGAGCTTTGGTTACTTTTGAAGAACTACAAACGGTTCTTGCAGAAATAGAATCGATTTTAAATTCTAGACCTCTTACCTATATTTATAATGAACCATCAGAACCATTCCCTCTCACCCCAGCTCATTTCTTGACAGGAAAAAGGCTGACGTCCTTACCCCACCGGGCTGGTCACGATAAGGAAGTTGTTATGCCAAGTAACAAAAGAATTTTAATTAAAAGGTATATGTATCGTGAAAAACTTTTAAATAACTTTTGGAAAAGATGGAAAAGGGAGTATCTTCTCCAACTAAAAGGTGCAAATTGTGTCAAACCAATTAATGTAACTTGTGAATTTAATATAAATGATATAGTTTTGATAGGTGATGAGAAATTACCTCGACAATTTTGGAAGTTAGCTAGAGTGATGGAAATTCACAAAGGTCGTGATTACAAAGTAAGGAGTGTTACTTTGAAAACATCTTCAGGGATAATAAAACGACCGGTTCAACTGTTATACCATCTGGAACTTCCAAGAATGGATTAAGTTTGTATTCAGAATATAAGGTAGCATATTATATTTATGTCCTTATTTGAAATTCATGTCTGATATTGCATTTTTATTCATATAGTTTTGTAGTATTTTCTATACTAGCAATATTCATCTGTTTATAGTTTTTCAGTACTTATAAATTACATCTATTTGATTACACTTTCTGTATTTGTATATTTTGAAAGCACTTTTATGTTTATGTTTTACCTGATAGTATTTTTGTGTCACATTTCTTTTAGAGAATGTAAAATTATTTTAGTACAGTGTATTCATTTATGTTATATTTCAATGTTAAGCTGTGTTAAATGTTTCTATGTTTTCTAATTTTGATAAATGATGAAAGTCTTCATCGGGGGGGGGGGGAGAATGTTCCAACTTGGGATGAAAATCCCCAAGAGGGAAAAAGGTGAAAGGATTTCCCCTCCCCGAGGGAGAGATTAGATTAAGAACGGATATTGGAGGGTAAGGATGTGCCTTACCATTGATCCGGCGACCAGCCGTGTATTTCTTTGTGTTGTTGTGTGTTCGTAATAAATGTTTGTAACGTAAAATTTGGATGGATTTTTCCCTGATGAAAACACACATTTTGGCACAACAAGCATGTGACAGATCTTGAAACCAAGCAATCGGCAGAAATAACACAGCTGTGTGCAAATACTCCATCTATTTCATTAGAGGTCAATGGCCCAGAATGTGTGTAAAGTCGTACGGTGGATCTATCCCCATGGTGCATCAGGGGAATACCAAGTGGCTCATAATTCTGACCTTGAAGTGCAATAATGAATAATGTTCAATTGGCCAGGTATTGAAGAAAAAAAATTATATTAACATTGAAAGGTTCTCATACGCAATTCATAAATGAAATTGATTTGCGGGATGGAATCCTTGTTGCTAGTAAGCCAAATAGAGAAGCCTCTTTTCTAAGCCAATAAGATTAACAAAGACAATTTGCATAAATATACAGCACCCGTACATAAATAGAATGTTCTTTCACAAGCAATTATTGGTAAATTAATAACTCATTACTCTTTAGTTAGAAGTGTTGCTTAATGATTTAAATAATTTTCCTTTTCATTCAATGTGACATCAATTTGATTACTTGTTTTTCTCAAAAACTATCAGAAGTATAATTGTCTGAACATATTTTACATTTAAGGAAATTCGATATGCAGAGCTTTTATGATATATATGGGACATCCTGCATAAGTAAACCAACACAAAAAATATGGTTTAACAATAGAAGGGACTTGTGTGGCATCCCAATAAGAATATTGTCGTCATTAGGTACTTAACGATGTACCATCTTCATTATACAAAAAAGATCATCTTTATTACCCAAATCATGTAAAAAATTATAGGGAATAACATAAATTATGTTGGCACATCTAAGCTAAATATTATAAATGAACATTTAATAGAGTACATTCAACAGCTGTGACACCATTTAAATTCATGCAACACATAAATGGAATTTGATCACATTGATTTCCAATAGACTCTGTTAAAAAATAGCTTGCCATTAATATGTTATGACTAGAAATATATAAATAAGATATTTACAAATACTTTTTTATTGCATAGAAAATGAAAAAAAAATCATATTTAAAAGGAAAAGTTCTATAAATAATTTTATTCTAGAAATACACACTGCTAAAAAGTCAACATGGGTGGTAGAGGTTGCCTCGAATCCAAAATATCTGAAAAACATTGAAATTTTTAATAATGCAATTGAACAATGACAAAAAATAGTCATAAATTGTATGGAAATGCTATTTAGACATTATTTACTTAATGTTAGTGAATTGGCTAGTTTAGTGTAAGGTTCTCCAGACAGATATGAAAGAATACTGGTCAAGTGGGTAATTGAATTAACGTCACACTGGAGCAACAAAATGGGCAATTGAAGGTCCTGGATCAATCTCAAAAGGTATGTAAGTGAGGTGTAACGTCAGCCAACCTCTCAAGGAGCACCAGAAAGAAGTATAGTGGTTCACAAATCTGCCTTTGTAGTGCCATGATGAGAATTGTTCAATTGGCTGGGTATTAAAAAACTTTCCCTAGTAATGACAAATACTAACATAACTGTTATGCTTTCCTTTAGCAGTTTCCCTGTGAAACTGGCAGAACAAAATTTTGTTGGAACTAAAGAAAACTTTGCAATTATGATGAACTTTTTCAAAAAAACTTGAGTTAAAACTATCAATCATAAATATTTCCATTAAAGAAATATCGAATTGTGTTCCTATCGAACACGAAATACGTTTGACAGAAATTTTCAAGTACTTCTTTCCAAAATTACTTGCACTATAACACATTTAATTTGATACATGTATTGTAATGAGATAAGGACTGTTTCAAAAAATCAACATCATTTCACAATGATGCTTTGTTCATCAAACTATCATTCTTCCTTTGTATTCTGACTACACTGCTCTTTGTTATTACAAAAGGATAATTTAAGCAGAAGGATAGTATGATGAGTCAATTCTCTTGAAGGACATAAATATAAGGGACACAACACATATTATACCTATTCATACCTTCCATTGGTAATACAGTAAGGCCGTAACTTTAAACCAGTTTTAGTTGAAACCTGTTCTACACTTTATAATTAGATAGGTAGTTGAATTTACATTGCACTAGAGCAAGACAAGCTATTGGCATGTTCCAGAATCAATACCAATGGGAAAGATCCAAGGAAAATACGTCGTAATTTTAAATCAACCTGACACCTGAGCTGGTACCTCATTTAAATACCGGTCAGGAGTATATCAATTGACCCCTACTTGAAAGCATATGGGGACGAGTATTTACATTTTCATTCATAGAAAATGTGAGAATTTCAGAGTGAAAAAGACTTCAGTGATGAACATGGATGAAGGGGATGTTCATGTAATTATCAGCAAGTGTCAAAATTTGTTACAGTTAATAGATACACAATAATATTTCTGTCATATACTTTAAGAAAAAAAATTGACAAACAAATTGATTTTGGACATATATGATACGATCATTAACTTGAAAGGTTGAGTTATTGCTGTTTTAAGACGAAATTTAATTTTAAATATATCTGAAAATGTTAAGTAAATTAGAAATTGAGCAAATATTAGATTAGTGTCAATTACATCTAAAATAATGAAAATTACTCAAAGGAATGAATTTTTTTAAAATAATTATAGAGCAATGAAAAATAAAGATGAAATATTTGAAAAAAAGTTTCATGAAGATTTTCTATTATACTATAATAAGTTTAATGAATGAAACCTTTTAAATGAAAAATTCAGACCATGCTTGTTTTAAGTAACTCCCGTTTTACAAACGTAAATGATTTCATGAAATTTCATCGTCCTCCCTAAATGTAGAATAAGTATTAATTCCAAGTATTAAGTACAAATTTTTAACTTTTCGTCGGCAAAGGAAATTCATAAAAAGGAACGCCAATTGTACAATTACTTTTATTGTATAGTACTGGGTATTTAATTCAACTATAGGACAACCACAGCCAAAGCACTTATGAAATAGTAGCTTTAATAGCATGAATTCTTAAAAATAGTAACAAAATTAGTCTCCTCGTGAAGCTTATTTTAGTTTCAGTTTCCCTCAGCAACTATATTTTCGGTACAGTCTTTAAAAACCCTGTTTCAAGTATAAATATGAAGTGTTAGGCTTAGTTTGGCACTTAACTAAGAGTTTGCACTATAAATAGAAAAATAGCATTTATACACTCCATTACACAGATTCCTTGTTGAAGCGACCAGTATATTTATATTTACCAAATGATTTGATACCATTGGAGCGCATTAAATCAAAGTCATAAACTTATTTTCCCCAATGATTAAACAGGTGGGAATTCGTGACTGAAATAAGGATACGTGCCATTGATTAAAAAGCATTTGGACTTAATTTTCATTGACCTATAGAGAATTTTCAAAAAAGTCGCCAAAACCTTGAAAACAAGAGCTTCTGAGATTATTTTGTTTACAAAGATAAAAGTTGACAAGGTTGAAAAATAGTAGCAAAAAGTCACCTATGGCAACACTGAAATTATACTAAAATAGCCTAAGAAATAACAAATGTTAAAGTGAAAATTTTTAAGAACTTATACCTCCGATAATGGAATGCCATGGTAGGGTAACATAAGTTAGGTACGCATGAAGAGCTGGTGAATTTGCCCGTCGAGATTCTTTCCAAAAGTGATAGGCTTGACCAAATCCTCTCATTGTCCATAATCTATTAGAAGTGGTATCATCTAGTTCTGTGAAAAAACATGCTTCTTTTAATTCTTTACTTGAACTTCAATAATGGCCCAATGCCTGTTTTGTTTCCTTTTCAATTTTTAAGCAAGAAACCGAGATGTGTCCCCTTACATGATAAATTTAGAGGAATAACTTTGAAGTTTAGATCTTGGTATCAAAAGAAACAAAATATTTTTTTCATTTATACAAACTTTTTTAAGTGTCTTTAAAGAGTTTTGTATAAAAGGTTTGATTCCTACAAAATAAAATTCTGGCTACGTTCCCTGTTAAAAGTGATTATTAACGATTTCCTCAAATAATGCTAGAAAATCAAATCTTTCCAATACGAAAACTGAAATTTAAAAATCATGATTTTTAAAATAAAAATACTTGACACTTATTTACAATTACAGAAAATGTATGCATGACCCGAAAATTCAACAATTTGTACATGGGATTAATTTTTGTTCTTTAAAATACAATTTGTCTACAATTCAAATAGATTAATAATAGTTATGCTAAAATTTAAAAAATATATTTTAATAATTCGGAAAAGGAAAGAGCTTAAATATTAGTAATTTAGATTTAAAATTTGAGTTCTATGAAAAAGAAAATCCTTATTTTAGCACAGCTTGATCAAAACCTATTTTAAAAAAATGGAATAAATTTGATTGTCTTGTAAAAAATTATCATTTGTATAAAAAGAACTATCCAAAAGTTTATCTTATCGCGGATTTGAACTATACTAAGGAAGACACGACTCCTAGATGTTATTTTTAAATAACTACCATATAGCGCGTAGTTCACTGATTCTTACTATTGACTAATCGTTTTTTTATAAATATACGAATACTTACTCGATACTTCAAAGTACTCCAATACCAAGTTCTGCCCATCACTGGAATTATCACAAGTTGTATAGCTGTTAAAGAATATTTCATACTTATTTACTTTTAAGCCTTAAGATTCAAATCCTTTAATTAAATTATTAAACAGAGCATAGCAGAAAAAAATATATGCACTTCAAACACAGCAGTACAATTAAGGACTTGTACATTCTTCCCAAATATCATTCTCTTTCATCTCTTTGAAATTGAAACAATTAATCAAAATACAAGGAAAAGCAAGTCAATATTTCATAATTGATAAAATTCAGAAAAAAAAAGTCTTACAGTAGCCTATAAATGCAATTACTAAATTCATAATTAGAAGAATGGTGAACATGTTAAATACAAAATACTCAAATAAAGGGCAATTTTAATGCATGTCGAGGGTTGGTTGTTTTTGAGATTTTATGGCCCAAGGGCCATATTTGGCCATGCTGCGCCAGACACAAGACAAACAATATCAAGTAATAGACATACACACAATGAAAGTTTTACTGGCACAGAAGAGCGAAATACACCCAGGGAGGAATGCATCTTTTAGGAATCCAACCTGCGACGCCTACAACTCGAAGGCATGACGAGAGAATGTTAGGAAGGCATGTCGAGGGAAGAAAATATTACTTTCATAAAAAGAAAATTCCATTAAGCCTATGCCTTACAATCTAGCATTTTCCCACCATACTTCACATAAAACAAATCACAAAATACATTTTGTAAATAAAGTTTGAACTTCATAACTATTAAAAACTTAACAGGGAATGAATCCACGACAAATTCTAAAAGGTAAACTTTTGAGTGACTATCAAATGGCAAGTTGACACAATAAAGTTCGGTATTTGCAACTGTCTTTGGTAGAAGTGCATGTAACAAAAAAGCTATTCAATACACTTACATTCAACACGATCTACTGAATATCCAAGTTATTTTAATTATTTTTTTGATTTACTAGTTCTGTAGTAATAAATAGGGCAAGAGCATGCTAGAAAACCAAATTGAATATTTCTTTATCATACTCATCAAAATGACTGCTAGGTGATAAAAATAGTAATTATGTAGTACACAGAAATAGACTTAAGTACTATTTTCAATTTTCATTAAATCTTTACAGCTGAAACTTTAATTAGGATGTTAGATTTAATTAGAATGCTCATATAAAGATAGTGAAAATTGGGAATAAAAGGAGAAAATATAATTCAGTAAGGCTCATAGGAAGTAAAAACATAGCAAGAAAATTATGCATAATTAAAAAACACACATTTCTCTTAGAGTAAAGGGCTGTTTTAATTTGTTTAGGGAAGAAAACGCTTACTTTGTTAAAACCATTTCATTTAGGCCTAAGCCTTGCAATCCAGCTAGTTTGTTTCAGCAGGCTTCACTTAATCGATCACACATTATGTAAACAATTTTAGTTTGTAACTAACATTAAGGGAAGGAATAAATCCAAAAGAGTAAATGAGATTGAGTAGTTATAAATGGCAAGCTGACTCAACAAAATTTAGTTTTCAGTTATACATTCCTTCTTCTCGTGTTTAAAATTAGCATTACTCTCTTCTCGCAAACAAAAAAGAATCATTCAACAATGGCAAAATTATTTATTGCGTTGAAAAAAGAACATTTAGAAATGCCATTTTGATGCAGAATGATACGATACCTGAAACAAATGGCAAGAACTACTGAATAGCATATTAAAGACAAATTGTTCAAATCATTTCAAAACTTAGATTAGAGGATAAATTAGCTGCATACCAAAAAGACGATCTCGTTCAATAGCTATTAAATAAAAAGCTGACTCAATAAAATGTTCCATTTGGTTGTGCAACACAGTTGGCAAAAACCAACATGCTTAAATTCATATTGAAATAAATATTTTTAATTTTGGAACGGATTCCAATGCAAAAAGAGGACAGGTGCATAGCTTTTCTATGCTTACTGACATTCTGATTAAATTTCTCTCTTGAGCTCACATCCATTCACGTTCTGCGGGTCAGGTGTCAAATGAAAGGGAAAAAATAGCCCTATGCTTTGGCGATTCGAGGTTGGCAAGATAGCCGTTGACGAGAAATTATTGCTTAGGGGTTTTTCAGTCGTTACGATAAGGAAATTTCTCAACTAATCACAAAATCTGAGGATTTGCACAGATGTGACGCACAGACGATAGTATCTCCGCCACTAGCTCCTGCGGGTCATGTCTGTGCAAATCGTCAGCCATTTGTGATTGGTTGAGAAATTTTCTACAGTAAAAGCTGAGAAAGCTCCTAAGCAATAACTTCTCGCCAACGGCTACCTTGCCAACTTCAATCGCCAAAGCGTGGAGCTATTTTTTCCTTTCATTTTACACCCCCAGAACTTGAATGTATGTGAGCGTTAGGGAGAAAAATGAAGCTGCGAGCATGTTCCTTCATCAGAATGTCGGTATAGCACAGAAAAGCAATGCACCTGTCATGTTTTGCTTTGGAATCCGTTCTAAAAGAGTTGTGTTGCTCCAGTGTGACGTTAATTGAAATACCTCCCCCCCCCCACCCGTTCTAAAAGTGAAGTATTTATTTCAATATAAATTTAAGGATGTTTTGCCAACTATGCTGCACAACAAAATGGAAGCCATTTGTATCACGTATGGTATTCTGCATTAAAATGACATTTCTAAATGTTCTTTTTTCTATGCAATAAATATTGGTGCTATAATTGAATAATTCTTCCCTTTTTTGTGTGCGAGAAGAGAGTAATGCTAATTTAGACTCCGGAAGAAGGAATGTATAACTGAAAACTAAATTTTGTTCAGTCAGCTTGCCATTTATAGCTACTCCATCTGGTTTACTCTTGAGTTTCTTCCTTCCCTTAATGTTAATTAGAAACTAAAATTGTATATATAATGTTTGCGTGATTCGTGAAGCCTGTTGAAACAAACTAGCTGGATTGTAAGGCTTAAGCCTAAAGGAAATGGGTTTTAACAAAGCCTTGTCTTCCCTAAACACATTAAAATTGCCCTTTACTCTAAAAATATGTGGTTTTGAATTATGCATCATTTTCTTGCTATGTTTTCGCTTCCTATGAGCCTTACTGAATTCTATTTTCTCCTTTTATACCCAATTTTCACTATCTTTATATGTGCATTCTAATTGAAAAATATTAAAGTCAAAATGTCTCATTCAGTTTATTTGTTTGTTGACTACTCATGAAATTTGCTTTTTTGTATTTGCAGTTATGAAATACTTTTTCATATTATCCTAATTAAAGTTTGGTTCAGCTGCAAAGAGATCATGAAAATTGAAAATGGTACTTAAGTCTATTGCATAATAACTATTTTTAACACCTAGCAGTCATTTTGATGAGTATGATAAAAAGACAATTCAACTTGTTTTGCAAGCATGCACTTGCACTATTGATTACTACAGAACTGGTAAATCGAAAAATAATTTTAAGAACTTGAATGTTCAGTAGATTGTGTTGAATGCAAGTATTGAAATACACTGCTGGCCACCCAAATTGCAACACCAAGAAAGACAGGAGATATCACAGCAAAATTTATTTTGTAGATAACATGTTGACCAAGTATCAAATGATTAAATTTATAGACTTCTGTGAAGTCTGGTTCCTGCCAAAATCAGTAGCCAGAGTAGCCGCCATTGTTGGAGATCACCGCTGCCACACGCCTCGGCATTGATTCAAAGAGACTTTGGATGTGTTCTTGGGGTACAGCAGACCAAGCAGCTTCCACACGTTGCCAAAGTTGATCTGGTGTGGCAACTGGGGATGTATTCTGGGTCAATCGTTGAGCAACCATGGACCACATGTTTTCTATCGGCGAAAGATCCGGAGAGCGAGCTGGCCAGGAAGCAATTCAATCTGGCGATTGACGAAGAACCCTTGGACAATGCGTGCCACGTGTGGTCGCACATTATCCTGTTGAAATATGGCTGTGGGCAAGCCCTGAAGATAAGGAAGGACAACTGGCTCCAACACCTCGGAGATGTAGCGCTGGCTGTTTAAAGTACCGGCAATGCGTACTAGAGGAGTGCGAGAGTGATATCCAATACCGCCCCATACCATAATACCCGGTGCAGGACCAGTGTGGCGGTGCATAACGCAGCTGTTCAGCATCCTCTCTCCACGGTGTCTCCAGACTCGAATCCGACCATCGTGGTGTTGCAGACAGAAGCGTGACTCGTCAGTAAAGACAATTTCATTCCATTCTGCCGTCCACATCCTTCTTTCATCGCACCATTGGCGGCGGAAACGTCTGTGGTTCTGCGTCAAGGGTAGACGAAGCAATGGACGTCTTGCGGACAGACCACTCTGCTGTAAACGTGTTGGAATCGGTCTCAAACCTCCAATTATAGTGCCGTGTGGGGCACATAAATTTGAAGAATGTAAATCTTTGAATGTATAAAAGTGAAGAAAGATTGGGGATCATGATCTGATCAGACTTCTTGTTTTCTAAAATGTATGTTTTAAACTATAAGACTTGGCTACGTAATAAAATTTATTTTTAATATATAAAACTCTGTCTTCAATCGATGAAACCCAACAATTGGTTATGGGCCTCAGACCTTAAGCTGAACCTGAATTCTGCCACTACCGGTATCCAGTATGATGGGTATTCAAGAAATGTCCATGTTTTCCTTCCCGAAGTTATCGGATTTCAACTATGCCACGTGGAAGACGGACATGAAGGTATTGCTAATTGACCGGAACTGCTGGGAATTTATCACTAAAACGGAACCTCAATTATTGGAAGATGCTCCAGAACAAGAAAAAAGAGACTATCGTTATAGGAAACAGAGGACATATACAACTATCTACCAGGGCATAGACAGAAAATATCAAGTCTTAATTTCATCTACTGAGGACGGTAAGGAAGCCTGGGATATATTAAAGACCAACTTTGAACCAGCATCTAGAGCACGATTGGCAGGCCTTGTGGACGAGTTCTTTTCAATCCGCTATCAGCCGGAGGACGAATCCATTGGACTCTTCTGCAAACGAGTGCATGAGAAGCTGTTACAGATAAAAGAATGTGGATTCGAAATCCCAGACCTCTTAGTTTGCTTTCAACTAATAAGACATTTACCTCACGAATACGATAATCTGGTACAACTGCTATACAGGATGGATGACAAGGAGTTCACGCTAGACAATTTGTCTAAACATTTAATAACAGAATCCAGCCGGATCGAGCTGAAGCGGAAGGACGAAGACACAAAATTAAGTATCGTGGCCGATGCTTATGCTACAAGAAACAAGTCATCTAGATACAAGGAGACACGGGCGTCTACTCCTGATCACAGCAGATGCGTACTGGACCCTGAATTAATTCCTTCAAGCCCAAGAAAGTCGACAGTTTGTCGTATGGGGCCGCGACCATTCTGCAACTACTGCAAAAAGTCGGGACATTACGAATCGAAGTGCTTCAAGAAATGCAATCGGCAGAAACCTGGTGGTGAATTATTTTATATGGAGGACAATCCAAAAACTGATCTTCAACGTGCCTATGCAGTTTCAAATTTTCCAAATGAAAGACCGAGGGAATTTCTTATTGATTCTGCTGCAACTGCCCACTTCTGTAAAGAACGCGATATGTTTACGACATTCAGAAAACTACCACCACAGAAGATCCTAGTCGGAGACAAGGACAGCACCTCGGAAGTATTAGGTATGGGTGATATTCAATTTACAGTTTTAGATAGAAACCGAAATTTTGATTTAACTTTGAAAGATGTTTTATACTCACCTAATATGAGAAGAAATTTAATTAGTGGTGCTCGTATTGATCTTGTGGGAAACCAAATTAAATGGGGAAATAACAAAATGATTATTTATAATAGTTATAATAAATATTTGTTTACTGTTCCCAGAATTGGAAAATTGTATATCTTGAAAGGTTATCCCAAGATTAAAAATTATACATATGTAACTGGTTTAGATCTAGAAAAAGCCCACCGTAGGTTTTGTCATGTTAACATGCCCTTAATTGAAAATATGAGTAAAATTAATTGTGTAAAAGGAATTGAAAAACTTAATTGTAAGAATATAGATAAAAATTGTAAGATTTGTGCTATTGCTAAATCCACTAGAATATCCTTAAAAAGAAATTATATGTACGAAAGGAAAACTAAAAATGTTTTGGAAAGGATCCATATGGATTTGTGGGGTCCTGCTCCAGTTAACTCTCTAGGTGGAAACAAATACTTTTTATCTATTATTGATGATTTTTCACGTAAAGTAACTGTTTATATTATTCGAAATAAGAATGAAGTTTTTGATTACTTTAAAAAATACTTGGTTAAAGCTGAAAGACAGCTAAATGTTAAGTTAAAATGTGTCCGAACTGACAATGGTTTAGAATTTTGTCACAAAGAATTTAAAAAGTTTTTAAATGATCTAGGAATAAAAATCGAAAGAACTTCAACTTATACCCCTGAACAAAATGGCATTGCAGAAAGGTTCAATAGAACAGCCATGGATTGTGTCAGAGCTATGCTTCAAGACAGTGGTTTACAACCACAATTTTGGTCAGAAGCACTTTTAGCATTTATTCACACTAAAAATAGATGCGAACACAAATTAACTGAGGGTATATCTCCTAACGAAATATGGACTGGTTTCAAACCATCAGTAAAACATTTTAGAATTTTTGGCTCTTTGGCATATGTTCATATTCCAAAAATACAGAGAAATAAATTACAACCCAGAGCAAAACTTGGTATTTTGACAGGATATGGTTTGAAAACTAAAGGTTACAGAATATATATCCCAAACGAGAAGAGAATAATTGAAACAGTCCATGTTCATATCGACGAAAGTAAGAAAGCTGTTGATGTACTATTTGGTAAAAACTTTGAGTACGTTTCTTTCGATCTTAATTCTAATATTCCTATTTATCAATCAAATGAAAATATAAAAGTAAAATCGGAAAGTGAAACTCGAGTTTTACATTCTAAAGATTTAGTTAAAACTGAGAACTTAAAATGTCTTAACATTTCAAATTGGCGAAGAATCGAAAAACCTAGAAATAAAAGCAATAGGATAGATGTATACTATTATTCTCCTGAAAATTTGAGAATGAGATCTTTAAATGATATAAAAAAGTACTGTACTAAAAATAAGATTAGGTTTGATCCTGTAAATTTCAATTTTAAGCCAGAGACTGAACATCCTAATGTGGATATTTCTAATGTGCCATCTACTTCTAGTGATGAATCTAACTTTTTAGACCAACAGATGTACGACATGTATGATCAGTGTTACAATGTCGAAATCCCCAAAAGTTATGAAGAAACGCAAGCAAGTAAGGATAAAATTAAATGGAATACTGCCATGAATGAAGAAATTCAGATAATGAAGGATAGGCAAGTATGGAAATTAGTGGACACACCCCCAAATACAACCATAATTGGAAGTAAGTGGGTGTACAGCATAAAAATGGACGAAAACAATATACCTAAAAGGTATAAAGCTCGTCTTGTTGCTCAAGGTTTTAAGCAAAAACCCGGCATTGATTTTAAAGATATTTTTTCACCAGTTGTGAATTTTTCTATTGTTAGATTGGGCCGCGGTGGCCCGGTTGGAAGAGTAACGGACTCGCAACCGAAGGGTTGCGAGTTCGAATCCAGCCAAACACCGTCGTGTACAAAGGGGGCTGGTGCACGTTAAATCTGTCGTGGCCTCAAATGTCCTCACGTTGGCGTGGTGTGGAAGTTTGGAGAGTGGGGTGCCAGCTCAGGTGTTGCCTCGTCATCTGACCGTGGTTCAAAATTACGTGGTGTTGTCCTCGGATCTTTCCCTTTGGGATTGATCCCGGACCGTCACCAATAGCCCGTTGTGTTGCTCCAGTGTGACGTTAATTGAAATAACAATAACAACAAAAAAAACTATTGTTAGATTATTGTTTGTACTATTGATTTCTATGTTGGGTTGGTATCACTGTCAAGTTGACGTGAAAAGTGCATATTTATATGGACACCTTAAGGATACTATATACATGAAACAGCCAAAAGGATTTGTGCTGAAAGGATCCGAAAACAAAGTATGTCTATTGGAAAAGGCTATATATGGTCTGCATCAAAGTGGTAGAGAATGGAATTTGGAATTAGACGGTATTTTAACTAAATTAGGATTTTCTCAGTTAAATTGGTGTAACTGTGTCTTCAAATTTAAAGATGTAATTTTAATTGTTTATGTAGATGATATGGTTTTGTTTTCAAAAAGGGAACATTTGATAAATGAAGTAATCGAATTATTGGACAAAAAATTGGATCTTACAGTCCTAGGTAAAACTAAATATTTGTTAGGCGTAAACTTTCAAGAAATTGAAAATTCGATTTATTTACATCAAATTACCTACATTGAAAAATTAATGTCAAAATTCAAAGATCTTCCTAAAAGTTTTGTGAATTTACCTTTTAAAATTGGTTGTAACTTACCTGATAAGGTTAAAGAGGAAGAAATAATTGAAAATGATTTAATGAGGAAATTTCCCTATCGTTCCTTGATAGGATGTTTATCGTTTTTGTCAGATAGATCCAGACCAGATATTGCATTTGCTGTTAATATAATGTCTCAGTTTTGTAATGGTTATACTTACAAACACTGGTCTTACGTTGTTGATATTATGAACTATGTTTTTCTTACAAAGGATTTTAAAAATTAATCTTTCCAATGTAAAAAGTTCAAATTTGATTGCTTTTTCTGATGCAAATTGGGGATGTGGTCTCACAAACAGACATTCAAGCAGTGGCTATTTAATTTATTTGGGTAACATCCCAATATCATGGAAATCTTCTAAACAAAAGTGCATAGCTCTTAGCTCAATGGAATCTGAATTTATTGCACTAACCGATTGCACTAAAGAAGTTATTTGGTTTAGTAGAATTATAAATGAATTAAGTTTGTGTGATTACATAAGACCCCAAGTATATTGTGATAATCAGTCTGCTATCTATTTTTCAAAAAATAGTCAGGAAAATCAGAAAACTAAACATATTGATATCAAGTACAAATTTATTCGTAAATTAATAAAAGATGAACTATTTAACGTAAATTATATTTCATCGGAAAATAATTTGGCTGACTTTTTAACAAAGCCTTTATTGTTAAATAAATTTAAAAATATTATTAGAAAAATATTTTGTTAGATTTATATATATATATTGAATTGTAATACATCTGCTGAGGTTTTACAACCGATGGGGCCGCATGTTGGAATCGGTCTCAAACCTCCAATTATAGTGCCGTGTGGGGCACATAAATTTGAAGAATGTAAATCTTTGAATGTATAAAAGTGAAGAAAGATTGGGGATCATGATCTGATCAGACTTCTTGTTTTCTAAAATGTATGTTTTAAACTATAAGACTTGGCTACGTAATAAAATTTATTTTTAATATATAAAACTCTGTCTTCAATCGATGAAACCCAACAAAACGGCGTCGAATGGTACGCGCAGACACTGGATGATGCGGTACAGACTGAATGTGCTGTGCTATGGTTCGTGATGTGGCTGAGCGATCCGTCACTGCCATACGCACAATATGCCTGTCATCACGTGAAGTGGTGCACTGAGGTGGATGCGATCGAACACGTCGGTCCGTCGTACCCTCCTGCATCCAACGATCACATATCCGCATTATAGTTGTTTGGTTTCGTCCAACACGACTACCGATTTCCCTGAAAGATAATCCACAATTTCGGTAGGCCACTATCCTTCCTCTGTCGAACTCGGATACTTGATCAAAAGATGATCGCTGTTTTCTACGAGGCATAATTGATCGGGTTTTTTTTGAAAAAAACACAAGAAAAACACAATTGCCGTACTTGAAATCGTCGAAATCTCCAAGCCTTAAATAGCGCTTTGAAGTGTGCACCACGCTGAATTTGCCACCAATTTCTAAAGCTGCGTATAACATCCATGAAGAGAAACTCTTGAAAGTTGTGTCCGAGGTTGCTGAATCTTCAATGTTAAAAGCAGCTGATGAAGTTGGTTCAAAGGGAGAAGACAGTGAATGCGGCGTGTCTGTAGATGGAACGTGGCAGCGTAGAGGGTACACTTCTTTGAATGGTTGTGTTGCTGCCATTTCAATTGACACGGGAAAGGTTCTCGATTTAGAAGTCATGTCCTCATACTGCAGAATTTGCAAAAGATTACAGAAACTGAAGAGAAACCCGTCATTTGAATCACAGGAAGCTGACCATATATGCCAGTGCAATTTTAAAGGGTCATCAGCAAAGATGGAAACTGTTGGTGTCGACAGAATTTTCAAGAGGTCAGTGAGCACTCGGAAGCTGAAGTACACGAAATACTACGGTGATGGGGATTCTAAAGGCTATTTGTGCGTCCAAAACACATATGGCGAAAAAAGTGTTTCAAAACTGGAATGCATTGGGCACATTCAAAAACGGGTGGGTACACGTCTGCGAAAATTGAAAAGCAAAACCAAAGGTCTGTCTGGTAAAGGCAAGTTATCAGATGTCTTTATCGACAGACTACAAAATTATTATGGCATTGCGATTCGCTCTAACGTGGGCAACTTACAAATGATGCAGCAAAATGTAATTGCAGCTTTGTTTCATTGTGCTTCATCACCAAAGAAACCGATGCATGGCCAGTGCCCTATTGGTGTAGACAGTTGGTGCTATTACCAGCGAGCTGTAAGCGAAGGGAAAGAACCAGAAAAGCTCAAGCATTCTGGTTTGCCCAACAATATTTTAAATGTAGTCAAACCAGTGTATTTAGAGCTTTGCACCAGAGAACTTTTGAATAAGTGTCTGCATGGCAAAACTCAAAATGCCAATGAAAGTTTCAATGGTGTTATTTGGCAGAGAGTTCCGAAGGAGGTTTTCGTCAGCCTAAAAACTGTAAAATTAGGGGCTTATGATGCAGTAATACAATATAATGATGGATTTGAGGGTTGCACCAGTGTTTTAAGCAAGATGAACATTGAAAATCTTGGTTACTTCACATTAAAAGGTTACCAAAGTTTGGATCGCATTAGAATCAGTGATTCCAAGCGCCATACAACACCCGTTTCAAAGAAGCGCAGGAAGGTTTTGAGGGCAATTAGGAAAAAAAAAGTAGTTGATTTAACTTCTATAGAAGGTGATCTTTATAAATCAGGATCATTTTAGAGCTACATTTTCCATTTAAAGGTAAGATTCATTATTGAATTTTGTTTTTAGCTTTTTCTTGAAATTGACATTTTAGAATTTTGCTTTTACGCAAAACATGAAAACTCAAAAAGTTATGCTTCAAATGTTATGAAATTTGGTAGGAATACTTTCAAAGAGTTTATAAAGGGAATGTACCACTTCTGTAATTGTGCATTAATTAGTTTTTTTATTTTTAATTATAAAAGTTATGCGTTGCTATAATTTATGGAAGATTTTCTTCTTGGTTGTACTTGAACCTCTCCAGTTTTTAAAAGAACTGGTTTACAATGATGTGAGAGGTACATTCCCTAAAGGAGGTTTCAATCTTCAAAATAAAATTTACAAAATAAGAATATCTTAATTTAAATTTAAGTTATCATGTTTTGCGGTGGTGCTAGTTTTTGTCTATTTTTCACCCCTTTTTGGGGTTTAAATTTTAAAAAAATTATTAATTATTTTTTTTATATGTTATTCTCTAAGTTTTTAACCATATTCTATAATATAATGCACAAAAAAAGTCAAATTTCAAATTATTTCAAAAAATCCTTTCCGAAGGTAGTCGGACACCTTAAAGTACCGGCAATGCGTACTAGAGGAGTGCGAGAGTGATATCCAATACCGCCCCATACCATAATACCCGGTGCAGGACCAGTGTGGCGGTGCATAACGCAGCTGTTCAGCATCCTCTCTCCACGGTGTCTCCAGACTCGAATCCGACCATCGTGGTGTTGCAGACAGAAGCGTGACTCGTCAGTAAAGACAATTTCATTCCATTCTGCCGTCCACATCCTTCTTTCATCGCACCATTGGCGGCGGAAACGTCTGTGGTTCTGCGTCAAGGGTAGACGAAGCAATGGACGTCTTGCGGACAGACCACTCTGCTGTAAACGGCGTCGAATGGTACGCGCAGACACTGGATGATGCGGTACAGACTGAATGTGCTGTGCTATGGTTCGTGATGTGGCTGAGCGATCCGTCACTGCCATACGCACAATATGCCTGTCATCACGTGAAGTGGTGCACTGAGGTGGATGCGATCGAACACGTCGGTCCGTCGTACCCTCCTGCATCCAACGATCACATATCCGCATTATAGTTGTTTGGTTTCGTCCAACACGACTACCGATTTCCCTGAAAGATAATCCACAATTTCGGTAGGCCACTATCCTTCCTCTGTCGAACTCGGATACTTGATCAAAAGATGATCGCTGTTTTCTACGAGGCATAATTGATCGGGTTTTTTTTGAAAAAAACACAAGAAAAACACAATTGCCGTACTTGAAATCGTCGAAATCTCCAAGCCTTAAATAGCGCTTTGAAGTGGTGCCACAGGCGCGCGTGATGTGCGTCTGCGCTGAAATTCTAATCATTTGCATATCTCACCTCCGCTAATGCATGTTGTAAATTTCATATTATTTGCATGCTTCCTTCAAGGTGTTGCATTTACGGTGGCCAGCAGTGTATTTTTGTTACATGCACTTCTCCCAAGACATTTCTAAATGCTGAACTTTGTTGTGTCATCTTGCCATTTGATAGCAAAACTTAGATTTTGTTGGGATTCATTCCCTATTAAGTATTCTATAGTTATGAAGTCAAATTTTGTTTATGAAATGTATTTTGTGATTTGCTTAATGTGAAGTATGGTGGAAAAACCTAGATTGTGTAAGGCATAGGCTTAATGGAATTTTTTTATGAAAGTAGCATTTTCTTTCCCTTGACATGCATTAAAATTGCTCTTTATATGAATATTTTGTATTTAACTTGTTCACCATTCTTCTAATTATAATGTATATATAGGCTACTGTAAGATTTTCTTTCTGAACTTTATCAATTATGAAATATTGACTTGCTTTTCCTTGTATTTTGATTATTTGTTTCTATTTCAGAGATGAAAGAGAATGATCTTTGGGAAGAATATGCGAGTCCTTAATCATACTGATGTGTTTGAAGTGCATATATTTTTTCTGTTGTGCTATTTAATAATTTAATTAAAACATTTGAATCTGTTTTTGTGGTTTAAAAGTAAATAAATATGAAATATTCTTTTGGATATAGTATATTAACTAATCCCTTGTATTAAATTGAATTAAGATAGATTGAAAAAGTGTAAATTTTTGAATTACTTACCTTACCTGTCATCTTAAATATGGTAGAAAAGCCAACTCACTAGTTATGCAGCATACTTGCATTATTAACTGCTACACAACTTGTGATAAATCAAATAAGGAAATAAAAAAACTGTTCACTAGATATCAATGAGTATAAGTATTGACATGATTATTTTTTGGAACAAGCACTTGTTTCAAAGAGTCTTAAATGGTGAACTTTGTTGTGTCAGCTTGTCATATGATAGCCACTCAATAAAGTTTACTTTTTAGATTTTGTTGTGGATTCATTCTCTGTAAAGTATTTTATAGTTATGAAGTCAAATTGTGTATATGTTTGTAAAAATGTAATTTGTTTAACTAGTGAGCTAGATTGTAAGGCATAGGCCCATTGAAATTTTTTTCTGAAATTGATATTTTTCCTCCCTTCAGACACATTAGAATTGATCTTTGGTTATTTCAGAGTAACTGATGCACCATTCTCCCAGTTTTAAATCTAGTCAACTTATTTATAGGCTACTGAGATGATTTCTTTCTGAGTTTACAATTTTAAATTTTAAGTATTTTAATTACCGAGTGGCATGAAAGTGAAATTTAGAAATTGTATAAAGTGTATTTAATTTTACTTTTTATTACTGCAGGGTAGGAATTTATATAAATCAGATTTTTATGATTTTAATTTGTTTCCCCTATGGGTTTAAGCATGTTAGAGAGAGACATGCAAATCACTGCAGTTTCTAAATAAGTGATTTATGTTTAACATTATACATGGGGATTAGAAAATGTAGCAAAACAAATGTTGGGAAGATTTCAACTAAAATTATTCTTTGGGCCTTGTTGCTTTCATTCTATCACTTGTATTCTATTTCGTAATAGAAATCCATAATACTTAAAATTGTAAATTAAAAATGAACATTGTAATAAGGAGAGAAAATTGAATTTCGAACTTTTATAAATCATAATTAAATTAATTTTTATTTCCATCTTTCATTACCTAACTTGTTTCAAGTGCAAAAACATAAGTTGAAAATATTCTTTCTACAAGTACAGAAGTACTTATGATTTAAGACAGTTTTATGAATGGCTTTTCTTGTTTTTTTACACAATTACTAAAATATAAATGAATTTACCCTATTGCAAAAGATATCTGGGATGCAATGTTTTCACAAACTCTGCTTTCCCTTGAATTTTCGTAATTGCAGGAATGATACTAGATGAATATTTTGCCTTTGCAAATATTAAGTTCTTTATGTTAAAACTCAGTTGATTTTCGTCTGGAAGGCTTTTTAAATAAGCTAGTGAGGGACATCCAAGTACTCATTTGTAACTTACTGAAAACATGTTAAACAGTGCTGATTCCTTAATCAGAAACACTAAATTCCCTCATGAAAGGGCATTAATTCAAGTCTATCACACCCTACCATGGGTAAGGGTAGATCGAAATTAACCGAAAGCACTGGAATGTGTTGACTGGTCCCATATGTATGAAACTCAGCCTCTATTGAACAGATTTATGAGACACTTTCAGTGAGCAAAAGAAACATTTGAGATCAGTTGTTATTATCCCTAACAGACACCAAATCTTAGAGGCCATTACTCTTGGTCTCCAAATGGGAGGGAAATATTTTTAATGAGAAACTAAATTTGTTAAAAAAACAAATATCTATACCAAACATGCCAGTCCCCTTGGAATCATTTTTATGGTAGAGCTCTCAAACATAAGGGATAAATAGTATGAATAATCAAATTTGCAGTGATTCGATCTCTTTTATCAGAAGGGGTACATAGTTGTGGTAATCCAAACTCTTTGGGTCTGAATCTGAAAGCTGGCAAAATACCCGTGTGTGGATAGTCATTCCCCTTGGAGTTAAAGCACAGGCGACAGTAATTCACAAACTCCTTTGGTCCTTCCCCAGCTGCCATGAAGTTCCTCTCCCCTGGATACCTCAGGCATGTAGTGAACAGCAGACCCTTAACCCTTAGGAACATTTGAGGTTTTCTTTATCAATCAACAATTGTTGTGAATTTACAATTGTTGATTTTTATTTCAAGAAAGTCACTTGACAGATCCTCCCTGATCTGTTCAATCGGTTGAATTGAGTTTTCCTGTAGAGCGGTTTTTGGAAATCTGAGATACAACGTTCTTTGTATGCCTTATTTTGAGACTTTAAGGGGAAAAAATGGTTATTGTTACAACACATGAGAACCACAAGCAAAAATGCTCAGAAGCGTGAGGGCCCAGCAAAGCTGTTTTTAAAAGCCTTTTCGAACTTCCATGCCTGCTCAATCAACGAAAATCACCTGTGAATCAGGTCATTGGGAAAGAGGCACTCGCGAAACTCATTAGCGGGCTCACCTTTGATATTTTTCGAAAGGGGATCAAACGACAAGCCTCGCAGTGAAACCTGCAGGTTATCTCTCCGTAGCCTCGTCATTAGCAAAATAGGGCAGTTTTCATCTCCAGCGTGTTGGAGTAAACCGTTTGGAGTGTTAAGAACTTGCCATTTTTTCACACCAGATCAAACTTTAAAACTGCGGTACTGCAAATTAAGACAATGTATACACCACGTTGTACCTTCTGAATAATCTGAAAAATAATATGTGTTTAATATAATTATAATTGTTTACTTTCCTGTCTCGTTCTATTCTATTTCAGTTATATTTATCTTCTCTTTGGGATAAGCATTTTAAGATATTTTCAGGAACAGTTAATCATTACGAGTATATGACTGAATGTCCTGGGTTATTGTTTCAGGACAAAGTTTTGATTGGAGAACTCTACGTAAAATCTTAAACTGATCCGAAATTCGAGGAATACGATCTTGGATTGGTTAAAAGTTGATGAGAAAGTTCCAGTCGTAAATCATTTGAAAGATTCAGATACCACATGCATTTTTTATCAAGAGAAGCAGATGGAACTAACAATCGGAATGAAGGAAAATAGGAAGAGTTTCATTAGACTCATGTATAGCATTCAGTAAACAATTAATTTTCCTCACTTAAAAAGTTGTATATCGACGCAGGAAATTTAACAACTTTTCTGATGAAAGACAAATTGATAAGAGCACTTAAAGCAATTGAAATTAACGGATATTTAGTAAATCATAAAGCGAACGCGTACTTTACATTAAATATGTACTACTTAAACTGTTTTAAATTTATGTCAAGAACATTTTGATTGTGTCATCGCATTATATTTTGTAATTCGTAAAATGTTAATAAATATTTAGTTTCTTACAGAGCGCTTTTATTTATTTTGTATTTATAAGACTAGACTCGGAATTTTTTTGTAAAGGTGACCTGTTACGTGTATCTTTTACGTAACGTCTCTTAGGCAATTTTTGGGTAGCTTCAGAAATCCGGAACTGCTCTGGTCCCGGATTTTTGAGGTTTTACTGCATTTCGGTTATAAGTAAAAGACATTCTATACATATGTAATGACTTTTCCTTTCTCACTCCATTAAACTTGGCAATTAACTTTTTATTTCGTGTTGGAACTCCTCTCCTTGATGTCTCATTAATTATCTAGACTAATTGGAGTCTTAATTTTTTAATCTGCAGTCTAAAAAATTCAATGTTTTTCAGGATGATGGACGATGATGTGTTTATCAGATTCCTAAAAGTGAATCTCTTCCACAACACTATATACCCACTCTCATCTCAATGGATGTATTTGGGGGACTTGTATGATATTGCATCCTAGCTGGAAAGGTTGGAAATTTAGTTTTTATTGGATGAAATCATGCAAAAGAAAAATATTAAACTTTATTCAACAACTATTCAAAAGAAATTCCTCAAAATTTGGATTTAGTCAAATTTGTGTGTCTAGAAAACGTCTCCATAATGAGACGAGGTACAGAGCAAAATAGGAAATCAATGTTGCTGACCACCAACAAAATTTCAGGAGCTTGAAAATTTGTAATCCCTGATTAGGAAAAGTGGTTAAAAATCAGATATTCACAGCACAGAACAAAAACGATTAGAGAATTGAGCAAAAAACAAATTCTTAATTCATATCTGGCCTGTCTTAAGAATAGCGGAGCCTGATTCTATCAATCCCTAAGAGACCCTAAAATTTCAATTAGTTGAAAATCTTTTCACAATTATGGAAAGATTTTGTTTTTTACACTAGGTAGTTTATTTTAGTTTTTATTGGCCAGCTATTTGTGAAAAATTGCCAGTAATGCACCAATTACATATCTAATGCGCAAACTAGCTTTTGAAATTCTTGCTTTAAGGGGACTTGGCACCCAAAGAGCTAATTTCCTCAAATATGAGTTATTTGTTAATATTGTAAGTTACAATTTATCTCCTTGAATTAAATAAAGGTTTCCCAGAAGAAATTTTTTTTTAATTATCTCCCACTTTAAAAAAATAATAATTTCGTGAATTTTTTAACACATTTTAAAATGCTACTCTTTCAATGTGCGGTATTTTGGTTTGATATTTTTTAAACATACTCGGATTGGATTGAATGTTGGGGTTTTATGCGCAAGGTTTAAACATACCCATAAAACCGTTCTCATGACTTTTAAGAATGGGATTTTGGATACCTCAAATAGTTATTGAATTAAAGTTTCAAGGTAAAATATTCCAGAAAAAAACATGGACAATTTCACCTTTTCAGGTTATTTGAAGCGTTACTAAAAAGCCTTAGCATTTTAATCATGGCAGCACGTGAAAAATCGAAACAAAAATCAATTTAAAGATTTTATATTCGTACAAACGTTTGAAAATGTAATAAAACAATTGATTATTTTTCTCGAATTACTATAACCCATGTGTGTTTGTCTATCATCTTTTTAAGGAAACAACAAACATTTTACTTTTATATAATCGAAGTTAAAGGTGGCTATTACATCGCAAAATATGGAGAAAATGAATTTTTGGTACAAACATTCATTATAATGAATGATTATTCACATCAGTAAACTAATAAAAATCATTTTAAATCTTTAAACAATGATTTACTATGTTCAAAATTAATGTTTAAATCACTTCAGACAAAAATATTAATTTCTATCATGAGCAAAAGTCGAAATTCTAATTGATAATTAAGAGCAGAAATTTCTCAGAATACTCTGCCTTTGTAAATCATGATTTTACCCTTTTATCGGCCAGTATTTGTCTTTTACTAGCAATTTAAGTATCTGTTTGACATTCCGAAATGTCGATGGTCATGTGATTTGTAAAAACACTTTTCTTCTAACCAAAATGCTCACAGTCTGTGGTTTACATTTTCATTGTTCTTTCCTAAAGTGCTTGTGGTTTACATTTTCATTGTTCTTTCCTAAGTGCTTTGCTGTTCTGAATGTTTTGGGCATTCAAAACTAAGCCTAAACTTAAAGAATAAAGCATAAATACTTGGAAATACAAATATGTCTTTTGGAAACTTGATCTAACTATTATGAGGAGACTCGTTACCTATGTGGATTTCACATGAAGACATTTTTTTCAAAATATCATCTCATGCCAATCTTTGATATCCATCCAGAATATATGGAAAAATAACCTCATTAATTGATTTTTCACACACTATGGGACCATGGCATTTAAAAAACATGACCCTAAAAGGTTTCGTTGATAAATTTTGGTATGTAACAGCATTTTAGTGAGTAGCGAGCGGTGAGAGTGAGAAAAACCTCAGATTTCTGAGTCAGTAAAATTAAAAAATATCTTAAAATTGCCACAGGGACATGAAACTTTCCAGAAACATTCTTCAGTGTATCAAGTGTAATTTGGGACAAAAACAAAAATCGATGTTGATGTTTTTTGGGGTGCCGAGTCCTCTTAAAAACTAAAATTTCCGAGAGGGTCCAACACAGTGGTGGATCATCCATTAGGCGTAAGCCTAAGGATGTTTTTTATAGAAGGTACAATAGGAAAATGTAGCAAAATAAGTACTCAGCAAATAGAGAAGGTTAAAGAAAATAGAGCTTTGACAGGAGTTAGGTTACTTTTACTTTTGCCGTAAATCTAGACTATGACGTCATTGGGCCTTGTTTGGGATGTAGGGAACAACAAAATGAAAGGTTTAGAAGTTATAGGATTAATAATTAAAATTGAATTATAAATTCTTTCAATTATAATTTATTATAAATTATTGTACTTGAATTATTTAATAACTTATAATGACCCTTTTCTTTTAAAATAGTTATAACCAATCACTTTGAATTAAAATTAATGTAATTCCTTCTATATCATCAAATATAGTGGTTATTTGTTGAACATTTTCAAACACCGTATATAAGAGAATTTCATTGCATTCGAAATATTTCTGGCGGTACTACAATATTCAGTGTATGTTTATTAAAAACTGTTAAAAACATTTAGTAATTTTTCTTAATATCTGATAACCTTTGAGTTCATTTGTATTTATAACACACAAAATCTATAGTTAATTATTTTCTATTTATCAGAGTTACTACTGAAAATGTGTGTACAAATAACATTAAAACAGGTTAATTCTTTAAACTCAAAAGGAACAATTGTGTAAACGTTTTTTTTTATGGGTAATTTCTATAAATGCACAAATCCTTGCAGCATTGTTCTGAAGTATAATTTAGAAAAATCAGCAATTATTCCTCATAACAGACAAACATGTTCTTAAAACAAAAATTTACAGAATATAATGGTAGTAGGTGGTTAATTAACGTCGCACTGGAGCAATGATTCTTAACCTTTTTAGTCATCGGCACCCTCCTTGAATTTAAAAATAAATTCTCGCACCCCCTTGAAAAATGTGTTTTTATTTCTTTATTTAAGAAATGACTTCTATTGCAAAATAATTCATGAATTGAAAAATAAACACAAACATTTACAATATACATACAAAACAATATCTCAATTTTTAATGGCTACGTTTTATTCATAATAATTCATGAAGCGTGGCTCCTTTTTTGAAAGAGCCACGCTCGTGTCTTCGAAATTATTTGTAATGCGTTCTTCGAATAAAATAGTAAAATATTTGTGTATAAAATCATGTAAGGTAACATTTTCACATACACACATTCTCAGTTCCTTCCCCTGAGAAATTCTGGAGCAGTAATCCTTACTATTTCTTGTTGGTTCGTATTTTCCTTTAAGGAGCACATTTTTACTAATGAATATCAACTTTGTACCTGTCACTTAAATTACAGTGATCAACACAATAAGAATCTGGATTACTGGAAAACAGATTGACTATCCATCCATCTCACTGATTGAGGTGATTTAGCTGCGAGAATCAGCACACCAAGAATCTTTCGTTCATTGGATCCTTTCCTATTGATATGGGGGTAGAGAATTCCCAGAAAGTTTCTTACAGGAGTCCTTTTATTTAGGTTGCCGTCTTTGGACACCCCCTTTGGCGATTTCTGGTTTTCCTTGTATGTGAAAAACACATTCTTTCAAGCGTCGATTTGTACCAACTGTTCGAATCGAAGAGGACCATACAAAAATAATAACCTTTAAAATATAAAGGACGGGACCTTAAAATTGTGAGAATCCTTTGTATATTTTGGGGTTGATATAATTTTAGCTATAGAAACTCAGAATGTTGCACGGGCAATGAATAATTTTTTAATGAACTTAAGTTTGCATAGTACATTTGCACCTGATATTACTGTGAATACGAACGTAATAAGAATCATGTAAATATATTAGGCATGGGATATTAGAGCGTATTTTATTTTTGATTATTTCTTGAGATTGTCTTATATGGAAACTTCTGTACATTTGTCATATAAACTACTTCTTTTACTGCTGAGAAGAAAACTTTAATATCATCCAGGTTATGAATTCCCACCATAATTTTCCATAGCATAGCTTCAGGATATTTAAGAATCCTTCCCTCGCTAAAGATCTCGCAGTTGCACGGAAATGTCCCCCTCGTGTATAAACAGAAACCCTGCAGAGCTCAAACCTTAAGGTTTTTCTCTCGTTACGAGCCCGCTCGTTCCCAGGTGCAAGACAGAATTTTAATATGTATCTATTCCACGTATTGAATTCTGAAGATGAAAAGAAGGGCTGTAAAAGCATTCTCACGGCTATCGGAGAGGATTTGTAGGGAGACTTATCTGATATCTTGGAAGTCTGGATAGCATCTAGGAATGGTTCAAATGATTTTCAAACATTGGAATTAAAATAAAGAAGTAAAATTCAAATACTTCCCAGTGGTCAATTCAAGTACTTTTAGAAAGAAAAAATAAATAATGTTAAGAACTTTCAACTCGTGGTACATTGTAGAAGTAATTAATACTAATTTGAGTAATTTTGTTATCTTTCATTCAGGATACTGAAAATGAAATTACCTTGAGAGAAACATTTTAATGAACAAGGCATGATGATCATTGAGGGAAGGAATAAACCCAAAAGAGTAAACCAGATTGAGTAGCTATCAATGGCAAGCTGACTCAATAAAATTTAGTTTTCAGTTATACATTCCTTCTTCCGGTGTTTAAAATTAGCATTACTCTCTTCTCGACATTCTGATTAAATTTCTCTCTTGAGCTCACATCCATTCACGTTCTGCGGGTCAGGTGTCAAATGACAGGTTAAAAAATAGCCCTATGCTTTGGCGATTCGAGGTTGGCAAGATAGCCGTTGACGAGAAATTATTGCTTAGGGGTTTTTCAGTCGTTACGCTAAGGAAATTTCTCAACTAATCACAAAAATCTGACGATTTGCACAGATGTGACGCACAGACGATAGTAACTCCGCCTACAATTAGGGTCCACTGACCAGCACCAAGGGCGCTGTATGTCATATCTTCAGTGAAGCCTCTGTATGCGTAGCTATTTTCTCAGTACCCTAACTTATTTTACTCTCCAATAGCCCATTGTGTTGCTCCAGTGTGACGTTAATTGAAATAAATAAATAAATAAACAACACCCCCCCCCCTATTTTACTCTCTAAATCTGGCAACGCAAATTTGGCATTGGCATGGTAACACTAATATATTTTTCATTTTCCTAAAACGTGTTCGTTCACGGAGTACGCAAGGTTCTCTCTTCTCGATTGTTGTGCAGTACTTGAATTTCTTCTATTATCTATATAGATTTTGTTGATTCTGATAGTGTCTCCATCAATATAAATCTGGAAAGATGGCAAAAATAAGGATGGAATCCGGAGTGTCATACAAGTAAGTTCTTTTTTTTTCATTTGTTCAATCAAAGCCGAACAATCTTGCCATTTGATTTTCTGATGCAATCAATTTATTAACCCTTGAATCCAAACCTTACTTGTCGTAAAATTTACAGTGTTAGCTATCTAAGGTTTATCAGTATTCGGAAATTTTAAGATTCATTGAGGTAACCATATAGGTTCACATATTACGTCAGAAAATTCATTTCAGATTTGTAGAATTTCAGAAATGGATTGTTATTTCTGCTAAGCCTAAAAACAATCTTACATCTTACCCATAAATATTTAACCAACTTAGATTCATTGGGGTAACCAAGTGGGTTTATATGTTGACATTAAATAATTTCATATTTGTTACATTCAAAAATGGCAAATTGTTATTTCTGCTTAAACTTTGATACAATAAAAATAAGAGTGCTAAATTTCTGTATGCAATGCATATTTGGCTTATGAAGATTTCGATAAAATACAAAGTAAGAAGTGAGACTGAAAACATGTAGTCAGCCAGGTCCCTAACCATGTACCAGTAATTGATCATTTCTAATTAAAATAAGCAAATTACTCTGTCTAACCATGGATAAAATTGATATTACAACCAGTGTACAAAAATAAATGGTAATCAATCTAATTTTCTAATAATCTGTCTTTATTGATAAAAACTAAAGTCGGAAGTTACATAATTGTGATCTAGGAAACTAGTGTAGTGAATTTGTTCTGGGCACATTGTCTTAATCTCAATTATGTTCCTCATTGATCTAAAGTTTCGCATAGATGTCTCTTTGGCCAAACTTCATGTCCAGGAAATAAAGCAGATTGATTTCTGGGGTTTTAGTCAAACTTTGATTTTAAATTTGAAGTAGAATATTTCATGGTGGCTAAGTGTTTAGCATTGGGTAATTGTCAGCATTTCCAAAAATGCTAAAAGGACAGGATAACTAAGCCTAACCAAAAATGCATAAGGGACAATAACTAAGCCTAACCAAAATTATAAAAGGGACAAGATAACAGCTTGGAACAGATGCAGTGTAGGACATCTTTTGGCGCGGTTTTATTTGTCAACCATTTTTGGTTGCTAAGGAAGAAACGCGGTTTTCGCCTTGGTTCAACACGGAAAATACATTGCACAATCACCTTGACTAAACGTAATTAAAAATAAAACATCCTTTATTGCCTAGGTGTCAGTTTCATTGCCCCATTACACTTTGTTCATTCACAAGCTGTATCCAGTCGACCAAAGTGTTGTTTGCAAAAAATACTCTTCCTTCATATCGCTAGTTTTGGTACCTCTAACCAACTCATACATCCTCAACATACGACTACTAAGCCTGTCCTAACAGATTTTTGACTACCACAAACACCATTACCCCTGCATTGCCTGCAAACCCAAATAAATCCATCAGACTTCGTTGGCCTAGATGTCTGTTTCATTTCCCCATTACACTTTTCACACTTTTAATTAACCCCGCTTCCATAAGAAAATCCAAAAATGCCTTCTTATCCTGGGCCAAATGAGTTACGAATAGCCGATAAGCCTCGACAGGGCGACCAAAAATCGGTCTTTTATTGGAAAATTGTAAATTAAAATTTCTCCTTAACAAGTGCTGAAACTTTTCAATTAAAGTAGGTAAAGAAGATGACTAAAAATTGATAATTTAAAATTAAAAGAATTATTACAAAAAACAGTACAACCTGGTTCCTTGGCACGTCCTGACGTTAAAACGTCTGGTGATTTAATGGAACACGTTGTATTCCACAGGCTAAGGCGTTGCCTGTAGGGTTGCAAGAATGGAAGCCAGTGGAACATTCGGGAAATTAGGGGTGTTGCCAGAAACCACAAAAATCAGAAAATAAAACCTTGCCAAAAGATGTCCTTTACTGCATCTTTTCCAATTTCCACTTTAAAAAACTTCAGATTATTGATTATACGAATAATAGATTGGATTCTTAA